>OZ018408.1:8127613-9579256 GCA_963969595.1 Neckera pumila | reverse complement strand
GGCGGACAATAGGTACGAGGTGGGCAAGGTGTCCGACGAGGAGCAAGCGAAGCAGAGGCTGGTCAAGGGGATCTTGAACAAGCTGACGCCGCAGAATTTCGACAAACTGTTCGTTCAGGTTCAGGAAGCGAACATCGACTCCGCCACGACGCTGACGGGCGTGATATCGCAGATCTTCGACAAAGCGCTGATGGAACCGACGTTTTGTGAGATGTATGCGCACTTCTGCGTGAAGCTTGCTGCCGACTTGCCGGAGTTCACGGAGAACGACGAGAAGATCACTTTCAAGCGCGTTTTGTTGAACAAGTGCCAGGAGGAGTTTGAGCGTGGGGAGAGGGAACAAGAGGAAGCGGAGAAGGATGAGGAAGAGCACGTGGAAGTGAAGATGACGGCGGAAGAGCGTGAGGAAAAACGTCTGAAGGCGCGGAGGCGGATGTTAGGAAACATCCGTTTCATCGGTGAGCTTTACAAGAAGACCATGCTGACGGAGAGGATCATGCACGAATGCATCAAGAAGTTGCTGGGTGAATACCAGAATCCTGACGAGGAAGATGTGGAGGCGCTGTGCAAGTTGATGAGCACCATCGGGCGGATCATCGACCATGCGAAAGCCAAAGTGCACATCGATGCCTACTTCCGGCGGATGGAATCCCTGTCGAACAACATGAAGCTTTCGTCCCGTCTGCGATTTATGTTGAAGGATTGCATCGAACTTCGTCGAAACGACTGGCAGGAGAGGAGGAAGGTGGACGGTCCGAAGAAGATCGACGAGGTGCACCGAGATGCCGTCCAAGAACGGCAGCAAGCTGCGCGTGGGGCGGATCGCTTGGGACGCGGCCCGAGCATGGGGGGAGGTTCGTCTCGGGGAAGGATGGGAGCCGGTCCCGAGTTTGGCATGCGAGGTCCTCCATCTCCCATGTATTCTCCCGGTTCGATGGGAGCCGGTAAGCCTCGGATGCCTCTGGGATTGTTTCCTCCGATGATCAGGACGCATGTAGCAATGGATACATTTTGGCCTTTTTGCATTTGGGAGACTATGCTGTCGAATGGTTAAATGGGAAGGTTTGGAACTGGACGTGGTGTGCGAGGTTGCGTAGTCGGTTTGAATGTGTTGGCGAGATCTTCGGATTACGTTCGTCCTCTCCGTGCATCCCGATCTGTTGCGAGCGTGTGGTTGGATTTGGGTTTAGACGTTCTAGGAACGGTCCTATCTGGGGGTTCGCGTCATCCACGTTTTGGAGACCTGCACGTGGTCTTCCTTTGTCGGTCGTGTCGTGTGGAGTGAAGCAAAGCTCAGCAAAGCCGAGTGGAGTGACTTTGTGCGAATGTTTGGTGTGCAGGACCCCCAATGAATAGTATGCGAAGGGCACCTTCTCCACAAGCGGGGATGCGCGGTGGGGGTAGTTTCGTCCAGGACGTGAGGATGGAGGATCGATCTCTTTTGATGGATGTTCGACCGGTGCCAATGCCGCTGTCTCAAAGAGGTGGTGACGAAGGCAGCATCACTCTGGGCCCCCAAGGCGGCCTGGGTCGGGTGGGTGTACGACAGCAACCGTTGAGTAGCGTTCGGAGTGGTGCGCTGTCGGAAGCGGCGCCAATGATGTCGGGCGCCGAGATGCGTCGGTTGAGTTCGGGCCCTGTCTTGGGTTTCGGTCAAGAGAGATCGCATTTCGGGGGCGAACTTCCGATGCGACCGTCTAGCGCCGAGAGGCCTCGATCGGCGGAGAGGCCGCTCCTGGACAGACCGATGGGAGCCGACCGGGTGAGCCCGGGTGTGCGCGACTCGCGAAGCACGCCGGAACAGCAGAGAGTGTCTGATCGGTCTACCGCATCGACTGCGGCTCCCAGCACTTATCAGGCGCAGCGAAACGAGTCGACACCACCTTTGGTGTCCCCTCGTCCATCCACCGCCCCGCCTCTTCTGAGCGGAGACGAGCTTAGGAAGAAGTGGGAATCGACTTTAAGTGAATACTACAGGTGAGGTGTCTGTTGGCGACAGTGCGTGCGGACTAGCCACTTGGTTTAGGAACAGGTTGGTTGCAGGGTTTTGGGAGACGAAACCGTATTGGGTTCGGCGATATTGAGTTAGCTAATGTTTGAGGTATCGTCTTTGGTGGAAGAAGTCTGCATCTGTTACGTGATTGTGTTGTGCAGACCCGGACGCCCAGCTGTTGAGTACTTCCTCCGGCACTCACCAGGATAGCGAAGTCCGTCGGACGATTTTGGATGTTGTAGTTGTTGAAGTATTCGACTGGGTCGTGGGTATTGAAAAGGTGTGTTGAACTGGTGGTCCTGCAGTGTGACGGACTTGAAGGAAGCCGCACTGTGCGTGGAGGAGCTGGGTGCTTCCAACCACCACTCTGATATGGTGTGCGCGTGGGTATCGGAGTCTCTTGAGAAGAAAGACCGGGAAAGAGACCTGCTTGTAAAGTTACTTGTACATCTGCACAGAAACGAGCCTCCTCTTTTGTCTCACGATCAGCTGGAGAAGGGGTACGTTTTTTTCCTGGGTCGGTCGGGGATAGCCCTCTCGCTTTGTTTTCCATGGATGCGGATTCGTTTTTAGTATGCTTGATGATGCGTGGTCTGTATGTGACGTTGCCGTTGCCGTTTCCTGTTTGGGACGCAGGATGGAGCGTTTGCTGTCAAGATTCGTAGACACAGTAGTGGACGTCCCCAAGGCTCCCGAATATTTGGGATTCCTGTTAGGTAGATTAGTTTCGGTTGGGGTATTTACTTTATTGGAAGTAGGCAACTTATTAGAAGCGGCTGGTGAAAGTCCCGGAGAAGTTCGGGAGGAGGGTCTTGCGTTGCGCATTGTGGGCTCCGTGCTGGACACGTACCGGAAAGAGAAGGGCGAAGAGCAGATGTTGGGTGCTTACAAGAGTTCCGGTCTGGACGTGGAGAACTTTGTGTCCCCTTCGGAGAAGAACCGGAGTGCGAAGCTTGAGGCGTTTCTGACGACGAAGAGCTTGCAGAAGCTGCATCCGGTGGGATAAATGCTGCCCCTGTTTGTCGCAAACACCTGGTTTGTCATTCCTTTGGGACAGCGAGGGGTGGTAGAGTAGGGCCATGTTTTGTTTGATGAGGCCCTCGGTGTGAGTGAACGAGTGATCTGGTTGATTCCGTCTTGGAGACCATGGAGCTGATGTTTTCACTCCTTGTTTTCTACCAGATGTTACCTGTAGAGACTCACGTTAGAGACTCGCTTGACAGGAAAGAGCCCATCCTGGATCTTGTGAAGTGGATCGAGGTAACTGGACTGGACCCACCCTCTTTCGTTTGGTATCGGAGTTGCCGAGTCGTGCAGAGTGTCGTAGACGATTATTCGTGATTCTTGGTCGTTTGGTCTGTATTTGTGGCTTTTCAGCAGTTGCATACTGTGAGCGCCTTGCAAGAGCCAGAGTGATGTAGTGAGGTGACGGTGGAGCGGGTTGTCTGCTCATTCCTTTTGTATTGTTTTGTTTTCCTGGCAGAAAAATGTCCCTAGCGGCTCGTGGGACCCTTCGTTCTTACGAATGATCATGACGCAAGTTTTGAGACATGCGGTGGCGGAGCCCCTCTCAGCTGATTTTACGGTACGTGGGCGAGTGTCTGTTTCGTCGTCGGGGCTGGTCTTTTACCTGTGTTTTGTGTTGCAAGCTGCAGGGGGTTATTAGAGATGCACGAGGGTTGAGAGTGAGTGACTGAGGGTTTCCACTTTGGCACGTGAATGCGAAGATATAGTGTTTGATTTTATGTTCGTGTGCGTTTGGTCTTGGGAGTTTCGTATTGCTGTCCGGATGAAACGAAGCGGTGCAATGCGGTGCTGGAGTACGGATCTGCAGGACGATCTACTCCTACTGTTGTTCCCACTTGGAGTTGGCGCTGCATGGTGGTCGATCTGATTGTGTTGTTGTTGGTTGGTTGCCCCGCAGCAATCTAGTGTGAAGGTGGACACGAAGACCTATGCGCCCCTATTGAAGAAGTGCGCTTCTGGGCAGGGTAAAGCATCTTCGGCCAATCAACTGCAATGTGAGATTCCTCTGCCTTTTGGCTTCCTTGGGTTTGGTGTTTTCGTGGGGTCGAGTTGAATGAGCGGGGTTGTCCAGCGTCACGGTCTGCACCCTGGATCGGATCGTAGGAGGGCCGAACCAGTCCTTTGCAGCAGTTGGAGTGGAACCCGTTCGCTTGAGTGGCTTTGTCCTGGGTAGCCTCAGCCCTGCACCTGGGGTCCATGGCAGCCGTGATCGCATGTGCTGATCGGCCCAGCGGGGCCGGTGTGGCATTTGGCGTCCCCCGTGCGTGCGTGTGCGGGTTCTGACGAGAATACTTTGTGCGTGCAGATATCATTGCAGTCCAATTATTTGCCAACGAGTATGGCCATCCGCAAGGTCTGATGACCAAGTTATTTGACAACTTTTACAGTGAAGAGGTACATGAGCTCCTACTCGCCATCGTTGCATGGTCTCGTCGTTGTTAGTGGAGATCGTGTTTATCACTGCTTCAGGGGGCGCATGTCCGACACGTTTTTTTTTTTTTTTCGTGAGTCTTTGCCTGGTGGTGGAGTTCAGATGATCTGTGTGCTCTTTATCGTGTTTTTTTTAAGCGCTTTTGTCGACCAAATTAGGTTTCGGGCGTAGGGTTCTCGAAGTTTTGAGATGCAAGTCTCATGATTTTGAGCTGCTGTCTGGAGTGTGGAGTCTTTGGTCCGATCGGATGTCTTAGAGTTGGCTTCTCTGGATGTGTCCACGTGTGCATAATTTTTTTACTACTGTATGAGGGTGTTCCCTCTTATGATTTCTGCCTCTGCCTGAAATCGTCGTTTGTTGTTCTTCTCGGCACCCAACGCTGCTAGTTCTATTTGTCTCTTTCAGGCTTTGATGTATGAATGGATTGTGTGGTGTGTTCGGTCAGGTAATCTCCGAGAGGGCGTACTTCACTTGGCAAGATGACGTTAACGATTCCACACCAGGAAGAGACAAGGTGAATTCGCACTGTCCTTGACTTTTGAGGGCTTGAGAGACGTATGAATGCGTTTGGTCGTAACCATTAAGGGTTTTCCTTGGTTATTTCTGGGTACGTCCACCGTTTGTGTGCAAGCTGTGATCCGTTATGGTGGAGTTCCTGAGGTGGGAAGAACATATGCAAGCCCCAGCGCGGGCATTACTAGTTGTTGCTATTGGAGTGCGTGGGTGGTTTCTGTGGGGTTGCCGTTTTCTGCAATGGGAGGATGCGGGTGCTGAGAAACTTGGGTTTGGTGTTTGTGGCGATTGAGCAGGCCATCCGGGAGGTGGGCAAGTGGTTGAAGTGGTTAGTCGAGGCTCCGGAAGAAGTAGAGGATGAAGAAGATTGATTCATGTAACATCGGTAGAGGTGGTGTCAACTCTTTCACTCTTCGCCTTTTAGAGGAGAGTGTCCTGGAAACTGGGCAAGCGGATTTGTGTACAGCAATGGAAGAGACTGAATGTCATAGGTTACAACTTATCCAATTTTTCATTGATTACCTCTATAAAATTTGTGGGCGCGTAGTCCACTTGAGCCGATGTCTGCGAATCAGGGATGTCTATCGTGGGGAATCACGTGTGTTGTTGGTGCATGTGTGCATGAATCTTCGGTTGGGGTAAGAATCGGATTGAATGCGACTCCCTGGAGAAGCTATCTCCGAATGTAGAGGTGCGTCATGGTCCAAATCGGGATGCCGTTCATGATTTGAACGATGAACAGCTGACAGCAGCAATGTCTTCCCCTGCGTGCAGCGCAGCCGTAGCCCACCGATTTAGGAATGTGAGAATGGACAATGAAGTTCGTACACTGAATGATATCAAGACACCGCTATGCAGACGAGACTCGGGAGAGTTTCCTCTGAGCCCACCGTCTGCCGCTCTCTTTCGTGCGCCAGCACGGTCATCACGTGTATGCGGCACTGGTCCTTACTCGATGCATTTCAGAACATTTCGGAGTATATTCTTGCATGCTGAAGTGGACTTTGGTGATTATTGGTGCGGACGGTTCCTAGATGTTCCTTCCGTATTACGGGCCACTGCTCCGCGTACTTGGATTGTTGCCAAGAACATTTGAGGCGTGCACATCCCTCGTGAGTTATCCTTCATTGGTTGTATGGACGCCTTCCGAACACCGGCCCGTTCTGGTAGGCCTATGAGTGAGAGTGAAGCATGGACTCCCATCCGTGGCCTGCGGACTTCGGAGGAGATGTCCCTACCCTTTGCGGATAATTGTAACTTACGTGGAAAACCTGACTTCGGCACAATATTTGTTTTTTTGTAAGGATGTCAGTTTTTTGTAACGTTATGCAATTGAAGGCTTCTTTTTTCTCTTATTTGGGCTCATTTCCCCCACTATGTCAGCCTTGTATTTGGGGGGTGTCGCACATTTTTGTTTCGGTAATTGATTTCCAATTCCATGCGTCCTTAGGAGCCTTTAAAATCGTTGCAGAGCAGAGGTTCTGTACTTTGTGGTGTTGCATTCGAGCTCAAGGTCAGTTGCAAATGCAAACTTTCGAAGCGTTTCCCAGATGAGTCAACTTTGCAAGCTTAACCCTTAGACGCTTCACAGTGCCTGGCAGTTTTTATCGTATGAGGTTCATTTTGGAATACGATAATTTTAGGTAATGCTTTGATGGTCTGATGTTATCGGAACTACAACGCATTGGTGCGAACGCCTTAGAATTTCCTAAATTTTTTTTAACATGGTATAAGGGAGTTAGAAATTCGTTTTACGCACAAATTGCCCAAAACTGGCACGTGTAGCATAACCCAAATGCATTTGAAATTTTTTCACGGAATAAGGGCCATAGGTCCGCGACAAATAGTGTTGTGCACATTTGATAAACAACAACATCAAATTTTAGAGAAAAGTTTTCACGATGCTACCTCCTGACAGTGAAGAACTCGTATGCATACAAACAGCGGCAGAGGCTAATTACGTTGCAAGATGGTATCTACTACAATATTCCCTTGAATAGGCCTGACATTTGTTGCAGGATACAGTGAAGGACACCAAATATAATCCTAGTCACCGGTCAGCTCGGTGAGTTTGGTACGCACGAGACTACCTTTCCCTGTTAGATTAAGAAATTGCGAATAGGATTAGGCATCCGCGAGCGCTACTTCAAAAACAACAACAAAGCGGAATTTTGTTCCCAGCATGGTGATGCAGTCTCCTGAGTACGGGGTCAGTTCCTATGCGATCGACGCTGACAAAGCCGCTTGTCTTTGGGATGTGTCTTTTGAGATGCTCAAGCAACGAACCGCAATCTGATTCTACTCACGAAACTCCCAATTTTTTATCTAACTTACTGGTAGAATGTATCAGGTTGTGTACATTACAGGGTGCTACACTCGTCTCGGAAAGAAATCAATTGTTTAACTCCGACCTTGGGTCCCAGCGTGTAAAGAGTCTGCTGGGATGGTTTCACGAACTTGGACTTGTGGGCCTAGATTGTGAATGCCACGAATTCTCTTGGAAATTGAACCTGTTATTCTACTCGAATTTTATTCAACTTGGGTGCGTACATTGGTGGTTAGGTAGCTTTTTCGTCACTGCTATTAGTTTCTCAGTGGACTTCGATGTGAGATTTGGAACTGGGTGCAAGCATGCAGTCATATGGAGATAGCTTATTAGTTTGGAAGCTGCACACTTACCGCTCTATCAGTGCACTTCTTCCACATTCAAAATCTATCATAGAGATAGTCGAGAGCCCAAGTAGTAAGATGACAGTGGGTTGAGTGTATGCAAACCCTCCTGGCAGCGACCACAAATTGAGGTTTCACTGTCTACAATCACATGCTTGGTCCAATCTCGAAATCTTCCCTAACCGCCCACCAATTCTCCAGCTGTGCACAGAACACGTGGAGAAATTAAAGCCGTTCACACTAGTACCCTAAAATTGGAGCCAATTTCAGCAAACTTGCAGCGACCCTCTCATCCTGGACGAACTTCCTCGAAAATAGAAAGCACGGCGACTCTGGCACTCCGTTATACACACAGCTCTTCTCCGTGTCATCGTCCCACTTCTTATCAAACTGATAGAACCCATACTTATTGATTGTAAGCATCTGCATCTCTAGTATCGCCCGTGGCGTCACCATGGTATGATCATACGTCACCGGCGAGCTCGACCCTTTAGTTTGATTCAACCAATTCACATACACCAGCGAATGATGCGCAATCCCCTCAGGATCTGCCACTGCCATCAACGTCGGAATATAAACCTCAGATGACAACCCCCACTGGTACCAGTTCTGCTGAAACCTGGGGAACACGTATTGATCCCCGACGACAACCCCGGCGTGACGCCGATGAAGCGTCACCCAAAACTCCCCTTTGTGCATATACTTGTCAGGGACAACCATAGTGCTATTCTCTTTCCAATTCGACCGCCACTACGGCGAAGTCGGGTAAAAAGCCTCCACAAAGCTCTAGTTGCTGTTGGTGATGTAATTGTAGACATAGTCGAATCCTCGGATGGGAACGCTGGCATCGCAGGCGAGGTGGAACCAGGCGTTCGGGACGGTCGCATCCAGAAGTGCGTATGCAAAGAGGCGGCGTACTGCTTCCGGAAGCGAGGTTTCGAACTTCTGAATGGGTTTACTAGGGATGGTGCGGTTGTGGAAGAGAGATTCTGCCGGGAAGGTGTAATCCGCGTTGTGGGCGTGGACGTAAATGGAGAATTGGGATTCATGGCCAGAGAAGAACTTGCGCCAGACGGCCTCGAGGGGGATGGAACCTCGTGTGAGGAAGAGGAAGGCGATGTGGGGAGGGCCGGAGGGGAGGGGGAGCTTGGATAGGCGATGCGCGGCGCAGAGGGATTGGGAATCGGTGAAGTTGCCGGTAAGCCATTCGGTGTACGACGAGACGCCCACGTGGTGTTCCCTGCAATGCCAAATGTCGGAGTCGGAGGCTGGGAAGTAAGAATTCGGTGGCTGAGCTGCTGGAGCAGCTTCAGGTCCTGCTTCAGGCTTCGTTTGCAGCGCCGGGAGCTGGTTGTCCGAATTTGTGAACTCAATTGGGCATGGCAGGTGTATGAGACCTTGGCGTCCGTTCCATGGGAGGATGTGGAGGGACATCACGAAGAGAAGCGCTAGCGCTAACACCTTGCTCATGTTGTTCACGTTCCACTTCGAATCCACCTTGGGAGACAACATTTTCGCCTAGCCAGAATTGCCGAGGAATGAAGTGAAAACCTAGCCTCTGTTGATCATCTCCCCCTGCCATAAATCAATGTACAAGGTGCAACGGAAGTAAGTCAGAGCGCTCTAACTCCTAGCCCAGCACTTGCTAAGATCATCAAAAAGCACGCACAACGACGGCTCTGCTAGAGAAAGGTCCGTGTTCCTGTCAGGCGTACATTCTTGTGTGCGACACAAATATTCCAAACTATTCGTACACACGTACCGCTCGAGTAACTCAACCGATCGATCTTGACTGTACCCATACAAATGGCAGTGCCCAAAACGAAATAGTCCTTGCAGCAAAATTCAGGCATGCACAGGTTTTGTACTGCCCTAGGATATTGTACATTGCAGTGTTTAACAAGCAAGCTAAGCTTTGGTCAGTGCCGCAGTCTGTAGGCTTACAGAGGAGGTGTTTCAAATTCTGGTTTCACAACTGTTACAAACAACGATGAAGCAACCTAGGGTATTTTGTCAACCACAATACCTAGCTAGATCCACAAGATCTTTCTGAGGATTTCAGAGAAAAGCATAGCGATTTAGAAAGCGCGCACATAAAAGTCTGCAATCTACCTCGAATCCAAGTACCTTGAGAAAACTGACGGAAGAGTCGACCATATATCAGCTCGAATAAAATTTCGGGTCCGATTGATCCCTCCACGTCTCAGGCTCGGTCATCCAAGCGTTGTCGTCGACCATCCGGCTTGTAACCCTCATTCTTTTCAATTTCACTCACACAATTGTAAGAAAATTCCCCAACTTGGCAACGCGAGCGTATTCCAGCTTGTGCAGTTCACAAACTGCACTGGCCATGCCCACCATCAAAAGTCGACAAAGAACAAGCTTCTACATCCGCAGTCATACACCTCTTTGCCTAGTACGTTAGCTAGGTCGCAGACCCGAAATATCATGAATTTCTAGATGTCCGTCTAGATCTCGATGTGCCTCTAGCTACAATCGGCGCCATGTTTGGAACTCATTGAATTTCCTCGTCCTAGCTTTGCTACCTCCCGCAGAAATGTAGAAAATCAGTGCGGTGCTCTAGCTCGTACAGTTGAACTTCTTCCGAATACAAAGCGCGAAACTTGCTCTACAGGAGGTTGTCGGACTGATGAAATGGTCCTGGTCCCGGTCCCAGTCCTGGTTCTCGTCCAGTTGGCATGCATGGGCCTGCATTGACTGGGATCAAAATGCAATGGTGCGGACCAAATTACCAAAAACAGGGAGCACACCTTTGAACTGAAACCAGCGTTTCAAGTTTCAACACATGGAGACGGCCGGGGTCAAGAGCTCCACGCAGTAAGAGCTACAGTATGTATGATCGTCAATTTCGTGAAATTAGCAACAAGATGTATTCCCAGAGTCGCATATTGTGACATATACCTTCACAAAGGTCTAATTTCAAGCCAGATTTTGGGGTGGAGCCATGCCGTCTTGAACTACACCAAGTAATGGAATATTGGAAGTTCTATTAAATTGACAATTAAGGTAGAAATATGTTATATGTATTATTCATTTAAGCTAGTGTGTATTAGGTGTTATTACTGTTCTACATGGAAACCATTAATATTCAAAAGAAATAATTTAAAATTTGGAGAGTTTCTATAATTCTTGTGAATTTTCATGGTCAAGACTTGAAGAAACTTTGAAGTGTTCAATAGGTGCATATTTGAAGCGCGTGTAGAAAAAAACAAAACCATTCATAAAAAAATTGTTCCTTTACAACCATGATTCCATGAAGCACCATTAAAGTAACTAAATAAGAACCATTCAAAGTGAATGGTTTGAGTCTAGGTTGGAGGTCATACTGGTGACACTTCAATAGACGCCTATTCAACAAAAATAGGGGTTGAACAAAATCATGTAATTCTATTTTAAATGATTTATATAAATGAATCTACTATGTCCTATTTTAGTATTGGGTTCCAATTTTGGATTTTTTGGATGCCAAAACCAAAGTTTTGTAAGAACTTTTGCCAATAGTACTAGGAAAGTTAGTTATCTTTGCAAAATATAGGGGCATTGTTTCATTGATAGAATTTCTTCCTTGTACTACTTGTGTAGCTTTCTATTTTGTCTCCTAGCCAATTCCAAGGCTTCTAGTGGCTTAAAGTAAAACGAATCTCCATCATTATTAATTCAAGGAACCATTTATGAAATAAAAGGTAATTTTGATGGAATTGTTCTTAGCAAAATCTCAAAAGTTTCTTACGTGATTAAACATTTATCGCAAACTTTTCAACAAACAAACATCAAGGTGGGTTCATTTGTCATATTGTTGGATAACCAATTAACCATAGTCAAGTTGTTTTATAAATACAAAATAAATTGAAATTTTAGTTTACACCATGATGTTCTACAATATAATATATAAGAACCATGATAAAATTTTGAGATTTCTTAATCATATTTGGTATTGGGTAATAATTTTTTAATAATTTTTTTGATAGAATTTGGTCTTATAGATTATATTTGATTTTGCAAAAAAGTGTAATAAAATAATTTCCATTCACATTTTTTTCTAGTCAAAATACTTCATATGCTACATGCCTAATAAAATGTATTGAAGTTAATTAGAGTGCTCCGATTTAATGATTTATTGACTTATTGAAGTTTGGAGTGAAGGGGAGGCTAGAGCAAGGAGTTTTTTGCATTTACAAATTAATTAGTTAGAAGTTACAGCCATTAGAGAAAATTCCAAGACTTCAGAGGCCTCTCTGCAGCCCTCCAAAATACCCTGAATTTTGTTTGGGAGGCTTGAAATTTGGTTTTTCCCCTATTTCCATGCAGCTGAAATTGCAATGACCATGGCACAGGAACCCAATTTTATGAATTAAAAATTTATAAAAAAATAAACAAATAAAAAAAATGAAATAGCAAAATCTGACTATTTTGGCAAGCAGTCATACACTCTGATTGCTCACGGGGGGTACTTTTCTAGATTGACAAGCCAAGCTTAAAATTGCTTTGCATGTCAATTTAAAGAGGCCCTCCAGAGGGCTGATTTCTTCTCTAATGTAGATAGAAAATTGTATAGGATATTACTCAATAAATGACTTAATATGGGTCATTACAAGAAACATATGTTGGTTTGCTCTCGAAACGGCCTATTTCAATGAATACTATGACTTTTGAAATAAAAATATGAAAAATAAAATAAAATATGAAAAATTTGTAAAACTTTTAAAATACTATGTGTGAGAAAAATTTATCCCTAAAAAGTTACCCGCAAAAAACAACAATAAAAAATGCCAAGAAAATAGACATGTTGATGTTTGTTTGTTTTTAAAGTAAAAAGAAATACAACCCCCCCCCTAAAAATTGGCCACTTTCCCTAACTTGAAGATACTCCTTTTCATCCATATGCATCTTAGGGGGGTGGGGGGTGGAGATTGTGTTCTTTGCACTTGCACAAAGGTAGTGCACTTTGAGCACATGTGATAACGATGCTAGTATGTGAGCATGAAAATGTGAGCATGTGAGCCCAAGCCTATATATAAATAGATATCCTACAACCATTGAAAGTGCTTATAATATAATTATCTATAATATAGGCATCTGTAACATAGTTATACTATAATTATGAAAGGTTTTCTATTTAATATAAATACATTTAACATTGGTATATAGTGGCTTCTAGGCTCATGGGCTCATGCTCCAAGCTCACATAATAGCACTCTTCCATGTGTAGAAAGTAGACACTTTATTACTATTTTTAAATCTCTTCAAGGGCTTGTGTAACTTTAATAGAAGTCTTCATCTCTCAATTTTAACCTTCAAATTGATTTTTTTGGGTTGAAAATAATTACTCAAATCCTCCGAAATGGCAAAGATAGACATCCAACTGGAAACTATTTAAACATATTAAACTAATTAGAAAAAAAATTTGAAAAAATGACTGAATATTTACAACTACCATATATAGCTTCTCTTCAAATTTACTCAAAACTCATACATGACGTGAAATTTATGATTTGACTTTGGCTAAGGGACAAAAAAAAAGACAAGTGTTTCTTGCAATTACTCATATTACAAGGACAGAGTCTTTTATAGCATAATTGTCTGGTTAATTTTTCTTATTCTATGACTTCTATTAATTTGTGTGATAGTTTTTCTCTCAAAGGATTGAATTACTAGCTTCACTAATTCATCCAATTAGTGAGGGCATAAAATTGTTGTAAGCCTATAACTTAATTACAAATTCATGACACTCTTATTTTATATTAATTTATAAACTGATGTAATCTAGAAATAATTTCTTTTAATAATCATTATTGTACAAAAATATATTTCAATTTACACTAACCTAAAATAGTACAATATGAATAAATTATTATCACATGTACTACACCAAAGTGTTTATTTTAGTATAGGTGGATAATTAGCTGGCATTAGAATTAAGATGCATAATCTAGCATCATCATTGTAGACTACAAATGCTACAATAGCACAACTACACTATTGTTGAATAGTCATGTCTTTGTGATAAATAGTTAAGGACATATTAAACAATAATTTTGGTGTATCAATAATAGAATAAATCAATGTATCTTCAAAATACAAAGTATTTTGCCATTTGGAGACATTGAATTCATTGCAAGAGACATAAAAAAATATTGAACGTCTAACAAGAAAAGATTCATTGCAATAAAGACCGTCCATTTTTTGTAGCATTTTGCACAACACTCATTTTTTCTTTTGGAATTACTTTATAATTAGAAAAAAAAAATTTGAAAATGTAAAAAAACTGTTTAATGTATACACCTTTAAGAAGAAGGTACCCTAGAAAGGAAAAGCATAGAAAATTTCTCAAAGTAGTAGAATAAGAAAAGTACAAAATCTCATGAAAATAGATACTTTCACTATAGTTTTACATTTTAATTTGTAAAAAATAGGAAAAGCATTTTTCAAAAAAACTAAAAATTAGCCATTTGGAAAGAATTCATAGTAATGAGATTTCACCAAAAGATTGATCTTAGACCAATCATCATTGTTCAAAACTTGTGCACAATATGAGTGTTGTTTGCACCCATGTGGAGGAACAGAATCATATATTTTAAGATTCCCTTTGGTAGGAATATTTTTTCCTACTATGCAAGTAGACCATGAAAATTTTAGCTCCAAGATCTTTAAAACTGGAGATTCCTAACGTGGTAAAACATCCTAAATTGCATCATATGACAAATTAACAAAATAAATTTTTAAATATAAAATGATTTTTTTTATTTCTAAAAACAAGAAATTTGATTACCATCAAGTTAGCCTTATTTTATAGAAATTTCATGTTCATTGGACTTGTGCTTCAAAAGTTATAGCGGATAATAAGAGAGGGTACCTTCAATGTGACAGGAAATAAGTCCGGTCTTTTTTGCAATCAACCAAAATTAGAGAATTTTTAAAATAATGAAGGAAGTTACCTAGTAAAACCAAAAGTGCACATTTGAGTCTAAATAGTGAGATGTTATTGTACATTCTCCATTGGAACACTGAAATGGTCATGTTGGACCAACCACAATAGCTTAACTTTCAAAACAATTTACTATGTTAAAAGGGAAAAGCAGATGTGATGCTCTTCAAAATGAATTGTTGTGCCCTATTCTAAACATTGTACAATAGGGTCTAAGTCAAAATGGCGTTATTGCATTTGCAAGGAAAAAAAATTTCAATGCTGCCAACTTGGCACCCTTTCAAGGTCTGAAAAATTGCTTTTTTACTATGAAATTTTTGTCACAGGAACATCATTATGTTAATAACATGTGTGAAAAGTACTCACAAAATAAAAGATATTCAAAAGCTACCAACATATATAGCTGTGAAAAAAATTTCATTGCTAGCAACTTTGACACCCTCCTAACGGTTGGAATTTTTTCCTTACATGAAATTTTTGAGATGAGATCATCTCTATGATGATAACATGTGTGCCAAGTTTCAAGGTCAAAAGGTTCAAACAAAAAAAAGATATTTGAAATCTACCATCATATGTAGTTGTGAGAAATAATTTCATTATTACCAACTTCAACACTATCCCGAGGATGGAATTTTTTTTTATTTACCATAAATGTTTTTGCATGAGATTATCTCTATATTATTAACATGTATGACAAATTTCAAGGTAAAAAAATTCACACAAAAAAAGATGTGCTAATTCAACCAACATGTGTAGTTGTGAGAATGACTTCTCTAGCCCTAGGGGATAGGTCATTTTATGGGAAAAGTTTCACATGGATGTAAAAAATCATTCCCCCAACTACACATGTTGGTAGCATTAGCACATCTTTTTTTGTGTGAATCTTTTGACCTTGAAATTTGGCATACATGCATATTAATAACATAGAGATGATTTCATGCCAAAATTTTCATAGTAAAACATGTCCTTGTCAACCCTTGGGATAGTGCTTAAGTTGCCTATAGTGAAATTTCTCTCACAGCTATACACATTGGTAGAATTCAAATATCTTTTTTTGAATGAATTTTTTGACCTCGAAATTTGTCAGACTTATTAATAACATAGAGATAATTATATTATAAAAAGTCCATGGTAAATAAACAATTTTTCAACCCTTGAGATAGTATTATAGTTGATAATAGTGAAATTGTTTCTCACAACTATACATGATGGTAGATTTCAAATATATTTTTTTCGGTGAACTTTCTGATCTTGAAATTTGGCACAAATTTTATTAATATAGAAATGATCTCATGCCAAAAAATTTCTAGGTAAACAAAAAAATTTCAGCACTTGAGAGTGTATCAAAGTTGGTAGCAGTGAAAATTTTCTCACAGTTATACATGTTGGTAGATTTTGAATATCTTTTTTTTGGTGAATGTTTTGACCTTGGAATTTGTCACACATGTTATTAACATAATGATGTTATTGTGCCAAAAATTTCATGGTAAAAAAACAATTTTTAGCCCTCAAGAGGATGCCAAAGTTGGTAGCACTAAAATTTCTTTACCTCCAAAAGCAAAAACACCATTTTGACTTGAACACTATTGTATAATGCCCTCCCCAGAAGATTGTTACCCCTCCTTTTATAGTTTTATGCAAAGAAAAGAGACTTTTAGGGAGGGCTCTTTCCAATCCATACCTTAACTTCTAAAGTCCCTTGGCGTTTTTTCCATCAAAAACTACTCAAAATTGCCATTTTTGCTGTGTTCACCTAAGAAAACCCCAAAAAATATTTTTTAGAATGTATCCATAGTATCGTGTACTTCACTTGTTTGAAATCATGTGGTAAGCATTTCATAAAGTTTGACCATATAAATTGGATAATATTAGCATTTAAAGTTGAAAAGAAAGTATTTTTGAATAGAGACTTGTAATTTCAGATGACTTTGACCACCATTTGTGGAAAAAATTTGCACTACAGACTTTGAATTTGATACTTTTTTATGTTGAAGAATTGAGTTGAAAGTTTTGAAAAAAAGTTCAAAAAAAAATCACTTGATTTTCATTCTTTAAGAAAATTGTTAAGTAGAAGTAGGTCCAAGATTGAAAAAGGACACTAAATTGTTAATAGCTTTAAGATGGGATTTAACCCCTAAAGGACCGTTGTCCCTTTGGAGGACAAATGCAATTCCAGGTAAATATCTATGGGCTGAATTTTTGTCCTAATTTTTTGAAATTTTTTTGAAGATAGAAAAACTGATAAGCTTTGTGGGAGTATAATTTTTTTTCAATCGGTGCCTAAGAACAAAAGTTATGTCCAAATAAGCTCAAAATAAAGAAAGAGGGGGCAACAAAAAATTTGCAAAAAATTATTTTTAAAATTATTTTTCATAGATTATTATTTATTTCTATCTATTAAGCTTTAATTTGTTTCATTTGGATTTGTTATGAAAAAGTTATGGACAATCTTGTCTTTTGGGCAATTAGAGCAGTTGTTTAAGAAAATAACTTGTAGGATTCATTTCTGAATGCAATTTTTGCAATTTTTCAAAAAAAATTCTGTATGGTTTAATTTGATTTTAAGAATAATCTCACCATTGGGATTAGTGCATATTAATTCCATCTAAAAGATATTAATAAGTTATATTTTCCTTCTATCAAGTACCTGTTTATACTCAACAATTTCCTTAAGAACAAAAATTAAGTTTTTTTGAAAAAATTTAAATTAAAAATGTTCAAAGACAAAAATTCTAGTCCTGCAATGTACTGAAAAATTTATTTTTTTCACTTTAAACGCATATATCTTGCAATTTGAGTAGTCAAAAATTTTGAAGTTTTTTCCACACATTCCCATACTAGTTAGGTGTACAATCCTATGGTTAGATGTGCAAAAAAGCAATTTTCACATTTTTTACCTCGTTGCTATAGAAATGGCAGTTTTGAGTCTTTTTGGTAGAAAAAAGGATTTGGTCCTTTAGGGATTAAATACAATAATCCCAATGGTGAGATTGTTTTAACAAACAAATCTAACCTTGTCAAAACAATTTTTTCTGAAAAATTGTGAAAATTGCATTTAGAAATGAATACTATAAGTTATTTTTTCAAGAAGATGTCATTAGGAAAAAATTGAACCCCAAAAGAGGCCGCTTCCTCATGCAAAAATTTGGGCGGGAAGAGCCTTTTCAACTCACTAATTAGGCCAAGAATTCTATGCTGAATTCAAAAATTTATCATCATTATCCAATCCATCTCCATGATCTTATGAATTAGAAAGTGGGGAAAGCCTTCTTAATACACTAATTGTCCAATAATTGCATGATGAACTCAAAAACTTGTCATCATTATCCAATCCATTCCTAAGATATCATAAATCTCATGATGGCCTCTTCATGGAGGATGGAGCACATGCCAAGTGGTGGTTGTAATGAAGATGTGGTCGCTCTCATACTCATGCAAATAGTACAAAAATTGGTAAGAAAACTCACGGCCGCTTTTGGGGTTCAATTTTTTCCTAATGTCTAATTGCCCAAAAAACAAGACTGTCTATAACTTTTTCCTTATTAGTCCAAATAGAATGAATCAAAATTTCAAATGTAGACAAAAATATAATATTTTAGATTAAAAAATTAAAAAATTTATTTTGACTTTTTGCAGGGTTTTTTGTATTGCCCACCGAGTTCAGTTTTGGGCTTTTTGAAATATAACTTTTGCTCCTGGTCACCAATTGAAAGTTATGAATTTAGGAGATGTTTTTAGTTTAAATAAATTAAAAAACTACTTTTATTTTTATTGTGGCAATAACATAGGGCACATTTCCAAGCACACTAGTCTATAATTTAAATCAAGTTGTTTGTTTTATTTTATTTTTTTTTGTTTGTTTGTTACAATGAAACCTCTTGGACCGCGTGTCCTTTGATTGCGTTTTTGGTAGCATTGGAACTTAGCTTTCTGTGAGGACGGGTGCATGGATTTTGTTTCATGTTGTTTGGATATATAATGTAAAAGCTATTGAATTTCAAAGTTTTTATTTTTATATAATTAAAAAATTAAAAAATTACTTTTATTTTTATTTTGACTGTAGCAGTGGCACAAGGCACATTAGTAGAGTTGAGTGGACATCAACCTTCACCTTTGATTGGACAAGCATTGGGAGAATGGAGTTGCTTTCACTGCAAACTATAGTGACAAAATGACAAGAAGTAGTGGGGTTGCCTTCAACACAATGAGCTTGGCCACATTATTTAAAACTTCCCACACTTGTTGCATGTAGACAGTCTTATCATTAGAGAAAAAATGGATTTTCTAGAGGGCTACTAAGAAGCTCTTCAAAGGACCCTAAGCTTATAATTTGTTTTGTCCTTCTTGTCATTATTCTTCTCATTTTTGGTTAAGTGTGATGATTGCAAAGTGGTACATGTCTGAAAACCATTGGGTTGCATCAATAGGGTATGCCATGAGTATCAAAGGTTTGGATTCCCAATTATTGAAATTTTAAGAGAAATAGGTCCTAATATTTGGTGTTTTTTCATTCAAAACAATAGGACAATATGAGTTTTTTAATCAAAAAGATGGGACAAAACCTCTATAGCTCACTCTGCAAATATGGTACTAGAAAGAAGAATTGGGTGTCTTTATTAATAACCACAACCAAAGGACTAAAAGACTAGAAAAAATTAAGGTAAATCAAGAGAACAAAGGTATCTTTTTTTGACAAGAGCAAGAATAAATAATGGAGTATATTGTTGTTGCCTAGCTTGTCCATCCCATGGGTTGATACAAAATATGGGGAGTTTTTTCACTTACTTTGAATAGCGCTTGTAGGATTCTTGAAATAACTTCACACAACCAAACCTCTAGAGAGTCCATGAATCCAAAATTTTCCACACTTGAAATTAGTGAAAAGAAATGCCTTTGCTCCTTGTGAGAGAAATAGATAGCGTCCACTAGGCAGACTCCCCGTTTTTGTGTCCGGCACCATCAAGAAGGACAATCAAATGTAGATCTTGCCACAGCATGCTCCCACTTGCATCACCACATCCAAAAAGAGATTCAAGGATCACACACCCCTTCAAAGATTTGATACTTGGAGATGGCCACCAAGCACCTACATTTCCATAATATGTTGAGGACGAACTACACTGACTCCTTTCCAAAGAAACATCATCGGTAAAAGACACAGGCCTCCAACAACAGGGACAAAAATAGCCAAAAGGTAGCAGTGGATAGAGACTACCATAGCCATCTCACATGCAAGGTTTTTCTTTCTGGATCCTTGGTGCCAAACTTCACTATTGTGGCATAGTGACAGTGGATTAAATTTGGAGGGACCATCTTCCATTCACTGCATGGTGTAGTGCTATAGTACAAAAGAAAAGCCTTGCTCACATATGCATTCAATCTCCTGACCATCAAAGAGTATTTACTGTACAGTTAGAACTTCAAACATCGCGACCACACGTACTCTATAGAAGCTAGTGTATATATTCTCTAAAAGCCGGCTCACATATCATGCCATGAAACTGACGACATTGACAAGTGAAATCACAACAACAGCAACAAGTAAGAATCTACGTGATTATCTTTGGACTAGTGTTTGCAAAAGTGATGCAAAATAGAGTCATGTGTTTGAACTATGACTGACAAAATTAACCCCTAATGGACCAAGGCCATTTTTTTGCCAAAAAATACTCAAAACTGCCATTTCTATAGCAAAGAGTACAAAAAATTGAAAAGTGTTTTTTTTTCACATCTAACCGTAGGATCATACACCTAAATAGTATAAAAATGTGTGGAAAAAATTTCAAAATTTTTGACTGCATAGATTGCAAAATGTCTGCATTTAAAGTGAAAAAAACAATTTTTCCAGCACATTGCCGGACTAGATTTTTTCACTTTGAACATTTTAACTTAAATGTTTTGCCCTACAAAGTTTTGAGCTTTTAATCTTTACAGTGGGAAATTGAGTTGAGACTCTAGGAAAAAAAATCCAAAAAAAATTAATTTTTCAATATTAAGAAAATTATTAAGTAGAAGTAGGTAAGAGATAGAAGGAGAATCTAAAATATTAATATCTTTTATATGGAATTAAAAAGCACTAATACCAATGGTGAGATTGTTTTAGCAATAAAACTACACCTTGTGGAACTTTTTTTTTTGAAAAATTGTAAAAATTGCATTCAAAACTAAAATCCTTCAAGTTATTTTTTTTGGGAAGATGCTCTAAGTGTCTAAAAAACAAGATTGTCCATAACTTTTTCATAACAAATCCAAATGAAATGAATCAAAGAAAAAGATATAATCTATAAGAAAAAAAGTTTGAAAAAAAAATAAAAATAAAAATTGCAATACTTTTTTTGCTACCCCTTGTCCCCTGTCTTGAGCTAATTTGGGCATAATTTTTTTTTCTAGGCACTAACTGAAAAAATAATTATATTCCCATGAAGCTTAGCAATTTTTCTATCTTCAAAAAAGTTTCAGAAAATCACAACAAAAATTCAGCCCGTATGTATCTGGCCAAAATCCCATTTGTCCTCCGAAGGGACAATGGTCCTTTAGGGGTTATTAAGACAGACCCAGAATATGCTTGCCTAATTCCCACGTCACTCCAAAATTGAACAAGGCAATAGCAGCAACTGCACGCACAAGCAATCATTGAAAGGAAAACGAGGCCTCCAGAAGGCTGCTCTACAATCCTCCGAGGACCCTGTGGATTGGATTTTTGAGGGCTTTATAATTGTTTTTTCCCCTATACTTGCCCACCTGCAGTTTTGTTGTTAGATGATTGGCAATAGTTTAAAATTGAAAACAAAGGACTAATAATCAGGGTTAAGGTATTCTAATGCACCTAAGCCCATATTTTTTAACATTTTTAAACAATTTGTTTTGAATACCAAATTGTGCCAAAATAAAAAAATGTCCCCAAATTATCCAATGACCATCATTAACCAATTTATTTCAATCCACCAATATGTGAAGGACTAACTTCATTGACATTTGGTGAGTTACAAGATGAGAAGAGGAGGTCTTTATGGAATTGGGGTTGTGAACCCTACCACAACCTCAATTCCATAAAGACCTCCCCTTCTCATCTTGTTACTCATAAATTATGTTCATTTGAAAATTAATTTTTTTCAATGAAGTCAAATTAAATCCAATTAACGATCGTTGTAAGAAATACTTGCAATTTTTTGTCCCCTTGGCCTTGGACAGGTATTTTTTTGCTCATAAATTTTGCATCTCATGTTGATTTTCTATGAAATTTGAACTGAAGGTACATATAAAAGTTTCAAATACTAAGTTTTTTTTTCAAATTTCTTAAAATTAATTTACTATTTTTAAATTACTCGTGATTGGATGCCTACCTAGCCATTTTGGAGGGGTTTAGTACTATTCCAGACCCTAAAATGCAAATTTTGAAGGTGAAAATTGGGAGACAAGGAGTTCTACTTAATTTACATAAGTCTATGGAGAGATTTTCCAAAAATAGTAAAATGTCCACCTTCCACATGTGCTCAAAGTGCACTACCTTTGCGCACATGCAGAGATACAATTTTTTTTCCCAAAGATGAAAATGGTTGAAAAGAAGCATCTTTAAGTTAGAAAAAATAAAAAAAAATTCAAATTTTTCTCAAATTTTTTTACTATTTTCTAAAAAGAAAATCCCAAAGTGTCTATTTTCTTGTATTCTTCAATACTCTTTGACCATGTATAACTTATAGAGATAAATTTTTCTAGGTCTGAAATTTTCACACACATAGTTTTTGAATGTTCACAAATTATCCATATTTTATTTTATTTAAAAAAAAATTTATTCCAGAAGTCACAATACTCTAGTACTAAGGTTGTTTTGAGCCAAAAATTTTAAGTGTTTCTATCAATTACCCTTAAGCCAAATTATGTGGTTTGATTCAATTTAATTGGACAATTGAAAAAAATTAAGTTTAAACATTGTTTGTAACATTAGGAACTGCGGATACAATGGTTCATGTGTTTAAAAAAATAAAAATAAACTATGAATACATATTATATTTGTGAAAATAGTCATGGCTTGACTATTTTTCGCAAAAGTCAGACCAGCTGACTACTCATTGTGGCCACTTTTGTGAATGTCAAACCAACCTTTTAATAGCCTGGGTTGGTCACTTTGGAGCAGCCCTCCGGAGGCTCAAAGTTGTTTCTAATGGGCATCAGTGATGATAAATTGCAGATATGAGAACACTCAATTCTCTAAATTAGAGACCTTTATTTCCTTGGACCTAACATTCTCCAAAACTTAGACGACTCCTGCAAGATGGGAGTCCTAATCCGCAAAGAAGCCATGCCCACAGCAAATACCACTGAAAGCACTTGTCCAATCTCTTTCAACCCAGAATATGTGAAAATTCTGCTGGGATAAGGAGTGCTATTTGCTTGCACTGTGTACCTTCTTCACACCCTTCTTCACTGATTTTTGCAGGATGTACCTTTACACTAGTAATTGTTGTATTTTTCTTTGCATATCTGATATGATTATCTGTTTTTTCCACTCTCAAATTAACTACACACTGAAGTTGACATAAAGTATTACAGTCTTTCAGATCATCAGCTTTGATGTTTGTCACCTGAAACGCTTAGCGAAAATTCTAATGTGTTTGCTGGTGGATCTTGTGTAGAGATTGCAACTAGTTTCCTACATAAACAGAAGCTGCCATTTCTAGAATGGACATTGTGACCTCTATAACTTAAACCTGTGCTTGACTGTAACAAAAACAAATGAATATGATGGGGTGCTTTATGATTGTTCTCTACTTAAAATGGAGTAAGTTACTGCCTTCTAACACGGTGGTACAGAAGTGTGGTTCTTGTTGATCTCATTCATGTTCTTCCGAAAGGTTGTGCCTACCCTTGTGATAATATATGCTTACATGTACTCCAGAAGTACGACTGCAATTCTAATGCAATGTTGACAGGGACGTGCTGAAAGCAGGGGTCGATATGGGGTCGATATTGTCATGAATTTTCGACAAGGAGTAACCGCTTGTAGGGCTTGCCATTCGCATACACCTTTAGCATGCCGGGAGACGCGAAGGATCTGGTGGAAGAGATTGAGCTCGTTATTGATGAGACCAAAGTTGGCTTCTGGATCCCAATCTGCGAGTCCTTGACTTGGGAGAATCCAAGAATAGGCAGAAGCTCCTCAGGCCAGTCGCAATGAAAGTAGAAGTGTGTTTTAAGCTCGTGGGCCAAGCTAGTGGGTGGACGATTCATTCATGAAGTCCGCCAGCACCACGATCTCCTTCCTGAAACTCTGGGAGATGCACTCGCGCTTTGAAATCACCAAATTATCAGGCTCGTGTGCATCTAATTTTGCATGACCACGAAATCGCCCTAGAGCTAGTCCTGCACGCGATGAATAGGGTGGAGTGCTGCTCAGGAGACACAAGTGTGTAAGTTCATGTAGAGAATATACAAGACTTGACAGTCGAGCCTTGTATATTTCATAGGGTCCTGTCCCTTCGTGGGAGATCTAGGGATGTACAATACTGGAGAAGAATCTAAGACGAGCTTGCACTTTCAAAGGTTTCGCGATGACCTCCAGTGAACCAGCCTCTCGTGCACATATTCCTACTCAATCTGTGAGCATGAATTTATGTTCGACGATATTCGACGGTTCTACTGGCACTAATAACATTAGTGTGAAGTTAGTCTTTAATAACATTTTCGGCGTTCTGTGCCGTGGAGACGGCGCCTCCCCGACTAATCCATGCTTCACCTTCCATTTGGCCAGACCCAGTTTCGTCTAAGGCGACGTACGAGGATGGTCTCACGAGAATCGTGGCTACCTGCAATAACACACAACTTTCGATTCAATGAATACTCTGATTCCCACTGATGTACTCTCGCAGAGAAAATCGCAGATACAATAATCTTCCGCATCAAAGTCACCTCTCAAAAAGCAACCGCAGATTAGAACTATACGCAGAAGCTGATATATCCCGACTGCAGCTCCAATTATGAGCTAGTTCCTAACAAAGCCTGGTCTTCTAACGCTTCTACACGAGCTCACTAGGGAATCGAATCTGACCGAGATCCCGAGACGGTTCATGTGGAACTGGGCAAGAGCGAGGGCGCTGCCATGAGAGCCGAGTTTAGAAAGAAGCTGCAGGACTGGAGTCTTGAAGCAGACAGTGGTGGTAGTTGGTCCAGACAGACCTCGCAGTTATATACTGGTAATTCCAGTTTCAGATGGGGAGGGAAGGGTGGGTGGCTACGATTTCACAAACCCGGACAGAGCCCGTGCTCCGCGGTGGCTCGTCCTCGCCCGCTTCTGAACTCTAAAGCAGAAGGCTACAAGCACACAAGTGCTGTCTGTATCTAATTGTGATACTGAAGTCATTGAATGGAGTGCCCCGGACATACCACCCTCATGAACGCAGCCGCTGCGGATAAGTAGGCCCGGATGCCAATTGGCCCGATCGAGCAGTCCTTTTCTTTTTTAAGGAAAGTTCAGCCAGCAGCACTCTTGCATTTTATTTCCGCCTTGCGTCTTGTCTTCCCTGTTGCTAGCAACTCTACGTGTGACACTCGAATAGATTTTGTAAACTGAAAACGTAATTTAAAAACTGCCGACTACAGTGATCATTGCAGGTACGGTGACGGTGTTAAGCTTAGTAATCATGTTAGAATTCAAATCATGGTCATGTAGTCGCCACTTGTCTCGAGCGACCCTCATTAGCTTTCACCTCGTATTGAACCAGGTGTGATGTACATTACATTCGACAAAGAGATTCAGTATTTCCAGAGCCGCGGGAATGAAAACGGCGATTCTCCCAAGGTTTATAATATACAAGAACACCTCTGAAAGCTGCATGGGAGGGATGGCCTAAACTTCCTCCCTTTTCATCACTCTTTTTCGAGAGGACATCCAGTAGTACTCTGCGTCTCCAGCAATTCCCTTGTGCCACATTTGAATGTTAGCGGGGAGACATGTTGTAAATCTCATGCAGTTCAGGATGGGCATCCTGAGTGCGATCATCGAATGTTTCCAACGCTGAAGTACATGTTTTCTTTAATGCATGGACATGTCTTCTATGCTACATCTATACATTTTGTTGCAACTTCCTCGTCTTGTTTGTGTAGACTTGGAATCTGACCCACCAAAAGCCCAATGTACTCGATTCCACTCATTCTGGATCGGACAGATAGAGAGCTGCAATCATAAATATAAAACCTGGTTAGTCATACCCAACTTGATCAAACAAAGACATAACTAGCCACCAGTTCGGCTTGGAGAAACCAATGCTAAGAAAAAAAAGGATGATATCTCGTAAGTGGGTCGCAGAAGTTATTGATCAGCGAACACACGAGCACGGTTAGGATGATTGCAAAACGGAAAAAACCAGACTGCAAATCCACTAGAATATTCTTGCAAATTCAAATGTGCAAGGAGGTCCTCAAACTCGTCGACAAAGGTGCAGTCCAAGCGCTGTACCTCTCCTTTGTAGAGTCATTGAAGCGAGGCATAAGAAATGCCAAAGCACTTCAGAATTGAAACTTAAAACAGAGTGTCACGTGTTGTGTGGGACAATACTGGCGAGCTGTAATCTAGTCCATGTGCTGCCACCTGCGAAAATTCCAACTACTCAGCTCTATTGTTCCTTAACACGGGAAGATAATCATTAAGAAGAATGAAGAGGAAGGTCGGCATTTCTAGAGCGCCTTCAAAGGTGCTCCAATATTGAACAGCTTCATGGTACCCATATAAATGATAATATAGAAAATTGGTCAAAGCATTTCCTTTCAAATAAATCCACTCATGAGAATGAATTAGAAGCACCACATTACACTCTTGACCCCGTCGTCTGTCGTATTCAAAGCATACATGAAAGACTGATAATTCATTCCACACTAGCGTACCATAGCAGTTAGAGCAGAATATCGTTCTTGACTCAAATATAGAGGCTTCCCTCTCCGCAAGTCGATATCCTGTCGAGCAAAATTGTAGGATAAGCAAAAAGTCACAACTACAAATGCAAAGTAAATACAGACAATCGAGATAAATTGTGGCTATCAGTCAACTCGTATCACCGTATCATAGACACGACACATGGAGATTGCTTTCGAAAGAATCCAGAGCTTTACCTCTTCTCCAAAAGCATCAAGATAAGGTGATGGCCACATAGCTTGTCGCTCGCAGCGTTGCAAAAGAATATTGGTCCTCTGAAAGATGAGCAGAAAATTCAGTCATGTCTCATCTCTTCTCAAGGCACTCAAGAAATTCATTCAGTGATAAAAGACTATCTTATTACATGCACCCAACAACTATGACTGTTGACAGATGATAAAGTCATACAGGATATAGTTATGTAGGAAAATGGCGCATACAAGAGTATAATTAACAGGAATACTTACCCGCAACATCAAAAAAACACCAATGCCTGCTCCGCAAACCATGGCATGTCTGTAACACTCTCCTTGCCGGTTCTTGCTGTTACAGAATGAAATCATCATACGACTTTAGTATAGGACTCCTCCAAGACAAACGATTTTGCTTCAGAAGAACAAAAGAACTGACTGAGTTCAAAAGGTGCTAGAAAACAGGTCTCAATACGTTTGACGGAATTAATAATCATTATTTATCAACGCGCAGTTCCGTTCTGAATCTAGTCTAACTCCAGTGCGCAATCTCAACTCGCGGTATCACTCTACAGAGAAACACATACTGTGCCATAGCGTGCATATACACCTATAGAAATAAAAGATATTGCTGAATTTAATATGAGACATTAATGACAATCAGTACAAGACTGAGATCTGGATGTAAAATACCAACATTACTTCACCATATAAAAGGGCTTTTCATCCCTAACTATCTATCAAATAATCAAAAGTACCGTGATGAATCTGAAAACTTATCAAACTTAGTACATGAAATTCCAGATTTTGCAGAGTGGGAATAAACCTGCAACAAGAACGTTGACTGACAGCACAGCAGAGGGCTCCACACAATAGGCATAGAGCCGGCCGATCAGGGATTGTGTTACATCGAGGGCACCGCTCTTTCACATAACTGCACATCAGACATTCGAATTTAAAGTTTGCCTTATTCAGTTGTATGCAAAAGCCATAGCCCTTAAAAGCTCTAGATCCAATAGTACATTAAAACTATCGACTGAAGGCAGGAAAAATACATCCAAGACATTGGTAGGAGCACAAATCCTGTTCAAAATTCATTTATTTGAACCGAAAGAAAAAAACATGCCTACTTGTCATATGTTTTCATTGCTTCTATTTTCACACGAAATACGTACCGCTGCAGAAGATCTTGAAACAGTCGAGGTAGCTGCATCATTCTAAACGGAGCAGCAGTCGTCAGTCGTGGACCTTGGCGGAAGTAACGCACTCCTGTGTCAGTCTTCACATGTCTGCACCAACTCAGCACAAGGTTCTGAACTGTATCCTCCTCCAGAATCTTTGCCAAAGGGGGAATACAAAATATGCTTTCCAGTTGTTCCAACTCTTCCAGTTCCTGCAGAATCTGTTTCTCAACATCCTCCAAACCACTAGAAGGAGAAGAAGGCCCTGTTTGAACCCCAAGCCCTTCTGGCAGCTCCCACTGATGAGCCCTCGCAACGGGCAGTCCTTGGCCTGAACCTGCCATCAAATTTTGCAGCAAATAACAGCGCCGGAGAAAAGGCAGTGTCAAGCGCCTCATTACAACCAAAGGTGGGCCCGCAGGGATTGCTGCATTTTCTTCATCTGACAAAGGTTGAAGACATGTTCCAACCAAGCTAGCATGCACAGCTGCCATGAAGGAAATTGTTGACGGTGCAAACTCTGTGTCTAGAGCTAAGAACGCACCGGCCTGCGCAATAACCTGCACCAGAGCCAGATATATCTAGTGAATCCACAAGAAGATGCCCCAAGTTGAGAAATGAATACAGATTCACTGCAGACCATACTAAACAGGAACATCACCTGAAACGTCGACAAAAGGGGTAGAAAAATTCGTGCGCTTACAATGCCATACATACTTCTGAGCATGTATAAGAAAAGACACGAAGAGATTGCTTCACAAAGACGTGGAAGCACCCAGTTGACCAATAAAAGTTGACCCACAGAAGAACCCTAAAATTATACCATTCTCAAGAGCAGGCAATACCTGGGTGACAGAAACCAAATAAAAAAGGTGGACAAGTGCCGTAAACGGAGCTCCATTTGCAGGAAATGGTAAGGGCAAGCAAAAGAGCAACCACAGGAACGATGAAAAAGAATCGTGAACTAGTACTGGATCAGCCATCCTCTTCCAAAACTGTACATCAGCAGCATCGTGCCCCTTATCTAGATACTGCAAAAGAGAAGAAAAATTGCCTGCACCACAGGCACCATCTAGTCGATCTGAGTTAAAAATTCTTAAATAGATAATAGAGACACCAATTGCAAATCAAGACGTAGGAAGAGTCCATAAAACAAGCAATCGAATACCTACGAAGCTACCATGAAATTCAGCCGGTAAACTAAAACTGAAAGACGAGCATGTTCAAATCTTCACGTCTAAACAGATCAAAATCGCTCAGGCATCACAGACCAAAGAACTATTTAAGAGTATTTAAGACCTCAATTTCATGTACCCTAAACCTCTTAAATGGTTATTTGGTCTGTGATGCCTGAGCTCAAATTTCATGTACTTGCAGTTTACGCCATACAATACTTAATCGCTGTTGAGCTTCTTCCCTACCATTTAATGCCTTTTCCGCAAACAAGTCCCTTGAGATGCCATTAGCAATAGAATCCAGCAGCAGTTGCATGCCCCTTGCTCTAAGTAGAACAGCCTGACGACTCTGACTTTGTGTAGCTTTAGCAGCATGAAGCAGGAGAGGTAAAACAGAGCCATGTGTTGCATCACCCACATTCACCAAAGCTACCAAGCCATTATCTATCTTCTCAGTGAACTTGTGACTCCGAGCAGCCAACTCTGCAGACATGAGCGAGTATCTGAAGACGTCCCAAAGTAGTAGGCCTTGATGTACTCGACCATGAATAATAGAAGTAAAAGGGTCTTTTTCAGGATAAAACAATCCACAAAGTCGCTTCGCAAGATCCTCCAGAACCCCTTTCACTGTATCCGGGAGTTGCGGATCAACCACTTGACGAAAACCAGACTTGGACACCAACTCTTCTGCTTTCGCAAGCAACCGCAATGCGTGATCCAACTGCATGGTCGCCGGGCTACCAAAAGTGCTAAGTAAATCAAGCTGGGGTATACTAGTAGTTTTAAGTGAACTGTTCAATCCTGTATGGCCAGGTAGAACTGGAAGAACTGAATTTGCAAGCCGCCGGCAAACTGGGCAAAGAAACTCCCCCTGTAACCAAAGATGTTGCATAAGGTCACACATCTAAAGCCTCTTTCCGACAAAGTCTCAACTCCTCATAATGTGGTAATATTAACACCACCAACCTAGGAATCTTGCGCACAACTAGCATACCTGAGAATTACAAATCAAGTAGATATCACAACATCTTCAGAAGGCGAATTAGTAGAAATGCATGACTAAGTTGATCATACCAGGTCAGGGTCCACAATCTGCACTCCCTCAAACAGAGCTCTGCTATAATATCTGTAGCACCAGCGCATATGTTAATTGTAGTTGACGCGCACCTCAGTCAGCCCGCAGCTTCGGCAATGCTAGTATAATTAAAAATGTAAAAAATTTACAAATAGCAAGATATGCCCCAATTAGAATTTGCCATAGTTGGATTCTCGCAAATCACAAATAAAAAGAACACTTGACGAAAACATGACTTCGCATTTCACGAACCATACCTTTGCAAGAGCGAAGAGAAGTAACGATCTCGACAGTCCTGGTGAACAGCATGTCCACAACCAGAAAGATAGATGCCAACAGTATCATTCATCCCAATGCTGTTGTACAATGTCGCCTCAGCAATTGGCGGGGCGCTACGTGCAGCAACCCTCCTCGCACGCGTCAGACTCTCTCTTCCTTGTTCTATATCTACCTGTCGTGGCGAGTCCGTTCCTCTTCGACGAACCCATTCTTGAGGTCGGGAGACAGCTGCAACGTACTCTGCTAAGACAGTTGCCGCTGCAAGGTCTCTATTAGTATTGCTCTCTTCTTTCTCAGACCCTCCATGGTTGTCCTCCCACCAGTTCCAAGGAGAGACACCTACAAAATCCATTCACCAATCAAACCTGAGGGTAAGCGAGGTAGAATATATCACACGAAGCAAGATACGCAACAAACCAGCGGATAATGTTTCATACGATCTCACTGGAACAATAAACATAATCTCAGAAAGCATAACTGTCGCCACCAATCAAACAGTGCATGATTGCACAAACCATACCTGTCAACTTTTATCCAAGAAAATATCATAGGTAGAATGCGCTCATCAAAGACAGATATAGGAAAATTGGAAAAACAAACTGTCTACGAACCTGGAGTATCGCTAGTCCCAGCTTCACTGATTACATCCGTTTCAGTAATCTCACAGCTAGATTCCACTTCATCAGATTCTGTGTCAGCAGGTGGCAAGGCTGTTAGATCTAAAGTTACTGCGGGAGTTGCACGAACTGCATTCCGTATCCCTGGAGGTAATCCATTTCGAAGGAGCTCCAACAAATCCTCTCCTTCAAGCAAACGCGCCCGAGTTTGAGCATCACCCAAAGCTTCCTGTATCCAATGCCAAAGCTCTGCTGTGCTCTGCAAATCTCCGGATGTCCCATCTCCAACAGAGGTGCTCACAGTACTTGGTCCACCAGGAGACTCACCCTCCATTTCCGCCTGTGGCAGTACCGCAACTGTACGGCGCTCCCATGACGGCGTGATCCTTTCCGTAATTGCAAGGAGCTTTGATTTCTGCAAGACACAAGAAATAAATCAAAAAAGATCAGAGACAACCTAGGATAACATGCATGTTACTGCCACATTTGAAATGAAAGGGTTCAGGTGATGCTTGAATATATTTATAAATCCGACGACGATGCTTACAAGAACATTGGACAAGAAACATTCAGCCCTTGGAATGCTCAAAGCAAGAATCTCTTAGTTTCTGAGAAACAGCGCATAGTATGATTTGACATCTAAAAAGAGTAAAATCTACTGCAATTATCTTATCATGGCACCACAGGACCACAAATATCGGCAAACGAACTAGGCATGCGAAGGAAAGGTGAATGATATTGACCTGAACAAATATCAAGAAACACAATGGACTTGCACTTGCCGAATCTCGACAAAGTGCGCAGTGTACTTGAGAGTCTTTGGACATTTCGTCATTCCCCCCTTCTGAATCCCTTGCACGTTTTGCATCTGCTTCCTCTCCTTGCCCGTGCCCATTGCCCTCTTCCGCGGGATGGTAATTCACGGCAAACCTCTCCTGTGCGGCTTTCATTTTGGCCTACAACTCACAACAAACAGACTAAGACTCTTCCCACAAACTTTGTCTCTCCATTTGCGATAGTCGCAGACGTAACAAGAAGAAGGCCGTACTATTTGTCAATCCAACTTCCAAGAAGTGAGCATCCTGTAGAATTGCATACGGAGGAAAAAATGGATCTTGGACAGTATCCTTATCTCTGACGAGATCCAAGATGTGAAACCAAAATCAGTTTATCAAATAACAGAGTCTGCACATCCAAATCAGGGACTTGTGGCAACTTACCATCGCAGCAGCCTGATGTTCTCGAGCCATAGATCTCGATCTGTCGAGTTCAGAAACTAAGGAATCATCCTGATGGTACTTATCCCCTGAACCACCTCCTCCCAATATAGTACCAGCACTAGAGATACGCTGAAAAATCTCTGGAGCTAGTAACTCAAGCTTAACCATGCAATTCTGGTTTAATTCAGCAAACCGTATTAGAAGGCTCTTTACCAAACCTCCAACACTGTAGTTGCCAATATCAAAAGTTGCCATATTATCTCTTGTACTATTCTTCCGCCAAAGAAGAACCAGTATAGAAAGCATACTTTGAGGCTCCTCCATCATAGTCCCGTCTGCCCTTCCAACTTTAACCCTCTCCACGGCACCCAGCAGGAGTGGAAAGGAATTCTCAAGGTCTCTGCATTTGGGGGTACTAGAACCATCGGCTAATGGAGCTCCAGATATTGTATCCGTCGTTGCCAGTTTATTCTGATATGCAGCACAAACATCCAGTGCCAAAGCTAGTAGATGTAGTGCACTGAAGAGCAATCCTTCTGGTGAACGTGATTCAGAGAGATTGTCAGCAAATGCGGCATGGAATAAAACAGAGCGAAGCATATCATGAACTCGAGAGGTGATAATGATTCGACCCAGATTTTGCAACTGCTCAAATGGCTGCTTCCAGCGAGGCAGTTGAGCAAACACGGCAGGAGCTTTACATGCTCGTAAGTAACGATCCTCCGCCAATTGGAGCTCCCGAGGACTCCATCGCGGATGATAAAGGTCTAACTCACACCAACAATCGTCTCTTAAGACATATTTACCCTGTTGCAGGAAAACCGTGAGTCACAGTAATCAGAAAATCTAAAGTAAAGCAACCACAAAACTCTGATTTTGTCAGAAATCAGGAAGTAGGATATGACAAAAGCAGCAGGAAAAATAAATCAAATGAAAAATCTGAAGTATGAAACTGGGAATAAAGTAGAAAATGTTTCAGCACCAATTCGTAACAGGGTCTGGTACAAAATCAACCTGTTGCATGCCAGATGGGTTGCGATACGCTGCCACCGCGTTTAAGCAATCTTGCACATGCTTGCTCTCTTTTAACCGCGGAGGTAGAGCCTTCAGCAGAGCACTGTGAGTAGCGTCCCCAACAGCTAGCCTCTGGACCAACTCCCGTCGTAAAGCTTCAACTTCTGTCAGTCCGCAAAAACCCCGCTCTGAAACTAATCTGGTCATCAGAACTAGCAGCTCCTGTGCCAGAGTCACTTCGTACCTAATTTTAAGAAGACGGAGAATTTGGTAAACAATCATTCATCACTTATCACTTATTGGACTTATTTTCCAAAATATAAAAGAATTCCTACTTTCTTGTATTCTTAAGAACTCGAATGGGTAAGTGATGATGTTCGATATACGGGGGGTCCGCTGACCCGTTCGGGAGACTGGATTGGACACTCGTATGGAGTTTGAATCAACCTAAATCTCATATGTAATATGGATACCCATGGCGCAGGAACTGGAACTATCAGGAAAGGGATGTTTGGCCACAGGTGGACCAAAAGGCAAAAGCCCAACCTGTGGACACTCTGGCATAATTGCACAATTAGTCGAAGCCCAGTGATCTCGACAACAGCACTTCAGCACAAATGCCTGCCAGTTAGGACATTTATTGCATGGCTAACACCTGGTCAGAGTTACTCGTTGAACCTAGGCCTCCACTCTAGCTATAGAGACAGGTAGCCAGTTTGTAAGGAAAGAAAAGTGAATGCGTGCAGAGAGAGGGGGATTATGTGCATTGAGAGGAAACGAATAATTAGCCTGTTTAATGAAAATACAGGAGGGAAACGTCAAATATCAGACAAAGTTTGTTCTTAGAGAAAAAATGTTTGCTAACAAGTCCAAAATGACAAGGCTGGTTGAGAAATCATACTCGTTGGGGCGCCAGAGCACAAGTGTGAAGAAATCAGACAGTGAGAACCGAGCTTGGAGTCGCTCGACAAATTCTTCAGGAGGTGCCATTATAGCGCAACACTGCAGTAAAAACAAGTCCAGCTCGAGACTGTCTTCACACCTGGCAGATGCAGCAATGTAAATCTTAGCCCTTCATCGTTTGGTCACTCCTGTATCATACGGCACAAAAAAATGTAGTGCTGGACTGCTAGTACCAACCCTCCTTGCTAAGATCTACGACAACACACAAGAAAAAGCGATATCCAAACAACAGATACTTTTGCTCATGAATAAGCGAAATGAATTGTTCACAGACAAACGGCTTACCAATGTACTGTATGGTAAAGGTCACACAGCCCACTGGTTGAGTGCCCGTTGCGACGCCACATACCAGCCTGAACTTGAGCACACAAGACTTGCAGGCGAAGAGGATGCTCCATCAGCACAGAGATGAATCCTGCCACCTGCAAGCCTGGCCGAAACATCTGTGCCAAAAACTTCTCGCCAGGGGTATGGATATCTGCAGAAATATCAGATGAACTAGGGGATACTTCTGAGTTCACAGCATGGAGGTCAAGAGCCTTATGGAGGAGAAGGCCAAGCATACGATGCAATGGGATGTGAAAAGACACCTCCTGGCGAGTAACATCAAATTCTACAACTGCCCACTCGTCATCTTCACAACCCGCTGTCGGCGATGGATTTAATGCTTCTGAGCCCATCCACCATTCTATAATCGTATCACACGCCCTTAGCCCTGTACCATCAATATCTATGACTGTCTCTGCTTCACCATCCGCTACCTGGAATGACAGTCTTGGTTAGTCCAGGGAAAACGTGTAAAGCCAGCATACCTCATCAGATTTTTAACGCTAAAATGGAGGAAAAGTACAAATTTTCTTGGAACAAAGGGAAAAAAAATTTAACTTGACGTTACCCGTGATATGTCAACATCCATATCCGCAGTTGAAGTTCCTGGAGTAGCAGTGGAACCAAAAGCACCTCCTGGAACATCTGAAAACACGGGTGGCTCCAGCACTTGAAAGCGCCTGCTACGTCGTAACCAGTCGCGAAATGTGCCACCTCGTCCTGGAAGAACCTCTTCTTCCGTAGAACTAACAGGAGTCAATGTGTCGTCTGCATCCTGGTTCTGCGGAACCAACAACACTCTGCCCCCTCCATATCGCCATTGAATTCCCCTTCGTGGTCCAGGTTCTTGGCCCCCTTCAAGACCAGATTCCCCGGACTTTGCCAACTCTCTCGCACCATCCAAAGCAAGCCAGGTGTCAAGAACTTGAGTGCACTCAGAAATGAGCGACGCCAAGGAAGCTGGCATTGTCATCCCTGCATCGGAGTTTTCCCTGACATTTTCTCTGTCCGTTGGTTTAGGTGAACTTTCAATATATGTATTCTCAATAGCAACAACTGTGACAGAGATATCACGCATTTCTACATCTGATCCCGAAGTATCACTGATGCTCGTACCAATATTCACATTAGGCTCTCTCAACACACACCCAACCTTGACAGGCCGGGTAACCGAGTCCGCCCTGTTCGGTAAATTACTTCCAGGTTCAAAGCTACCACCAGGTTTGGATAACGGCATCTGTCCAGAGCTCGAGTATCCACTGCAAGCAGCAGCTGATCCTGCAACGAAGAGGTGATGGATTGTAGCCATTTGGTTCTCCAAAAAATAGGCAGAGCCCCAATCTTCGTTTTCTTCCTCCACGTGAATACTCGTGATGCGCCGCTGAGGATATATACCTTGAACAAACGCAAGTAGGTGAAGCCACGCTCTTGACAAGTCAGGTCTTTTTTCTGCCACATACTTTGACACTTCCATATGGCTCATCACATATCTTATGTCCTCTAGTACTCGGAAGTAGAGGCGTTTAACCACTGGGCCCTTACTTACCTGCAATCAGATCAACAGTAGTTCGAAAGGAGATTCAGCTCTACTGTGTACTCAGGTATCTCAGGATTCTTATTACAAACTTCCTTGCTCTCACAAACACTGTGCGAATACTCATATTGTTCAAGAAGCATAAACTCGAATAATCCAAAACAACATCTCCAATGACTATACAAAACAATTACTTTTCCATGAGTTGCAAGAGGTATCCCAAAGCAATATGAAACTTTCCAACTGGGGAATCCTCATTTTGGAGAAACAAACTTGTTTAAAGTGCCATGCAATAACGCTCCTCATGAATCCTAATTTCAGAAACAACCAAAAACAAGTTTGAGAAGTTACCGAAAGCCGTCCATCCTCTCCAGCACAGGCCCGAAAGAATTCTTTCAAAGTTTCAAGCAGCATATCAAGAAGCCCCGACTCCGTGACCAATTTAGGTGTAAGTGTCGGAACGGTAAATAATTGAACAGAAAAGCTGTTAAGAATAGCCTGTTCACGATACTTGCTCATTAACGCACTTCCAGTTGTCGCACTCTCCTCGACAACGGAGTCTTGTAGAAATTTGGGATATTGAGAAATGAAAGTCTGCGCAAATGAATGTTTGAAAGTACTGTCTCCTAAAAGCTTATATAACAACTCGTGCAATGCTGTACTGACAGGTTTGGGTAAGAAACGCTCTGTGTTCATTAACGTTTCCAGTATCCCTGACTTATGGTTTCCCATCAACCCTGCTGTAAACGCCAACATAGTTTCACCGTAATTGCAAAACTCCAATAACAGTTCAACACAAACCACCGATAGTTGCGAAGCCACCTTCTCCTCCACCGTTAGAAGGCTCCATTTTTTTGACTTACCATCCGTAACCGTATCCGCTGCTTTCAGCCGTTGAACCCAGTGAAGCAAGAGAGCTTCAAGTACTGGAGTAGCCGTTTCTACAACGGACGACGGCAAAGGAGCAGCCTGACCAAAACCGCAATGCCTTGAGCAGAACCCAGATTGTTTCCAAGCCGTAATGTCCCCACAGTCGCAACAACCTCCTCCTGTGCGGATCATACAGTAATCGTGCGTGGAATGATTGCCAAGTTGAAAGCAGGGCACACAAATTGCACATGTAGGGTCGTGTTCACATGTACGACACCTGTACGCAATGTCGTTGACACCCCAGACAGCTCCACATACGCCTCTTGTGCCCCTATTTCCTTGCCCAGCTCCTTCCAAGACAGCCTGTGGTTCACCTTGAAACATTGCCCACCTCGCCCACTTAATTGCATCCCTACATTGATTCAAGAACTCCTTCTGAGTACCGGGTCCTTGAGCCTCGTCAGCTCCTGATGCAGAAGCAGCCTGCAGTTCCTCTGGTCCAGGAAATAGGCCACTTATCACTCCAGACACTTGATTACTGTGACTTCTCACATAGTCTGCAACCCCTGCTTGGCCCCTCTCAATATACTCTGCCGGAACTCCACACTTGATCAATCTCTGATGTCACAAATAACAACCACGTTTTCAGTTGCAAGTTCCTAAAAGCAATGATCGTCTGATATAATGTGCCGCAGCTTACATCAACTGATCTTGTAAGTTGCCAAATAGGACACTATTCTTTTAAAAATTGGCTAGTTCGTGCCCCGTAAAGGTACACAACTGTCCAGACAATCATCGGAATGTTACTAGTAGCAGCAAAGAATCCTACCCCCCTTATTCGCATGGCAGATATTATGATTAGCATAAAGCAGAAATACAATTCAGCACAACGCAAATTCGCGTCGCTTGCACTCAAGACCTGTACCCTAAACATAGCCACAATCCCATAGCCCAACCACGGAGGGTGATGCCCACTTTCAGTCACACGCTACACAATCTGAGATGCAAACAAAGCAAATTCCTTACGGTGGATCTCGTCGTATCACTGCCCCCAAAAAACTCACCGAACTTCAACAACATAGCATAAAACCTGCTTTAAACATCTACCTCACCAAACATGATTGATTGGCTATATAGATTTCAACTTCATTATGGTGACGAGAGGCCAATCATCACTCATTATCGATCCAGTGATCTCGCGATTTAAGGTGACGAGAGGCCAATCCCCAAGCACAAAATGCTGTAGTCACAAATTCCATAAAGCTAATTCTTAAGAAGAAATTTCAATCTATACAGTCGTCTCAAAATGCACGATTATTGAACTAATTCAACATCAAAATGAGGATCTGCGAAAGCTCTGGTTCGATAACCTAATCCTACAAATACAGTGCTCTGTCTTGCGAGTGTGAAATTCCAATCAGCGCTGGGGCATCTCACTCTAGTTTCCTTGTATCTGAGAAATCTGAGAAGTCAGTCAATGAGTGAATGACGAAGCTAGAGAGAGCAAGCACTGCGTTCACACCTTATAGCATGTCCTTCCCTCAGTCATTAACCTGCTACTTCACTCCTCAACATGGCAATAATCCGCTTTTCGCATTCAAAATGTGTGGCGTAACTGAGAGACTTTTGTCTTGATCAAATGATTTAAAGATACCACAAAAACCACATCGCTCGAAAATGATGTATACGCAAGTAGAAACTCAATCCTGCAAGTTACGCTGAGTTCACCAAGTCGAACTACGAGCAAAGGATTACAGGTTCGGCCATGAGAATGAGGCAATGGAGTGTGCACCGCCGACACCATTCGGCTGCGGAATCGCAATTCAATTATGAAATGTCCAATTTAATGTAGAAGCCCTCGTTGCGAGTATCAAACACAATGTGATCGAAAAATGAATAAAAGGATCCAGCAGACGTGTGAGCTTGTTGTTTGAGAACTAACTTGGATGATTGCTCCCGTGGAGCTTGAAGAGGTGGCCGAAGTCACGCTGCTGCCGGTAGTTGAGGTTCCGCCTGTGCTGGTCCCGGCGGAAGAACTAACCGTTACGTGACCTTCCATGGCGCCCAGGCCTGCTACCACGACCTACCTCCGCTTCCGCTTCCACTCACACATTGTCCACACAGTCGCTCCACCCCTCGCACTCTACCACCGCTCTCAATAAAGAGGATTCCACCTCAGTCCTTTCGAGTCCACGCCACAAGCAAAAAAGAAATAAATAAAAAATCCTGCTTTTCGTCGTTGACTGTCACTCCGTCTTCTCCCTGCCAAATCCTCTGCTTCGCCCCCCCCTGTTTTGCTCGTCTCCTGCACCGCAACACGAACTCCCGCTCATCACCACGACCCATCCACACCGCTTCCCTAAACCTCATCCCTCCAAATCTCCCCGCCAACCTCGCCAAACCTCCCCATAGCGGAACAGACGCGATGCAGCAGCAGCACTACTCGAGCGCAAAAACAAAAGAATCAAATGGAGGGAGAAAAATTCATGGCCGTCTCGGGCTCAAATTTCGGGGAGAGTTTTTCAATTCGGGAATACCGAACGAGAACGACCACGCGTGGCGGTGATGATGGCGTGCAGCAACACATGCCACTGGGCCCGTGCAGCAGCAGCAGAATCCCGGGGGGTGCGATGCTTGCAGCCTCTTCAAGCAGCTCTTCATTCTGTCTCGCACGCTCCGACTCGTCACTGTGGCGAGGAGTCACGGGCCTGGCCCGGGTCGCTCGCGTCGACCTGGCCCGGCCCGGCCCGGTCCGGACCCGCTGCGACTCTGTGCCCCACCCGACCGGGGCCGCACAGATACCCCGCCAGCCCGCCTCGAACGATCCACCGCTAAGCTTAAGGGTATCTTCCTGGAGATCTTCAAGCCCGTAAAACAAATAGGGCTAACTTTGTACGGGGCTCCTCAGGTGTCTCCAAGTCAAGTTTAACTTATATACGAAGCTGTACCGTTTCATCATATCCGCCAACGGCAAGAGGTGTCCTGGGCTCCTGGAGTCCTGGCACTCTTGTCCCGAACTTGAGTTGATTCTCCGAATCAAAACTTTTCCGAGAGTAAATCTATTCTACGGATGGGAACCTCCACTAGCCCACTACTGACACACAGTGTCCAAAAGGTCACAAGAAAAGCTATTGCCCTGTTCCCACTTGGTTCTACAGGCCACGGAGGACATGGGTACAGCTCATAATAAGTTTAGTTACTGTACCCGAGAGTTTAGTTCGACAGGTTTGGGTCCACCGAGCCTATTGGTCGCCTTGCTGGCAGGGCTTAAAAGAACGACCTCTGATTCCGTAAGAAGTGCTTCATCACTAGCAAACTGCTCATAAAGTAGCTGCCGTTCTTTTACATTCTTCCAAGAATTAACATTTCAGGAATGTATCATCCTCGTAGTGTATATCTTTGCAGGAAAAGATACAAACCTGCCCTCGGACACTGCTTTGGTGCAATGCTTCACGGCATTATCTTATAAGCAACCAATGGGTCTAGATTGAATTATCTTATAATCCTACGCTCTGAGCCACAAAACTCACAGATCGCAATTCGTCCCAATCTTCGTACTGTTCAGTACTTCAGTTACTGCAGATCGACAGACATCCCTCCTACACATCAAAAGGGTAGTCACATACTGTAGCTTACTCAGAGAGTCAGATTCACAATCACGAACACCCGCAAAAATCAACGAACGCCACAGTCTATTTGAAGCCACTTCGCTGTTTAAATGCTGGACTAAAGCAAAAGTTGATTGAATGAGAGCAATGCCTCCAGAGAATGTCGTATTGCACTGCACGCAGAAGCAAGAAACAAAATAAAGGAATGTCGATCAAGATGTGTACGATTCAGACTAGTAGCCGAGCTAGAGCTCTTGCACCTCATGAGGTAAGACAATCCTAGTCCTGCACTTCATCGGGAATTGCTTGCAACGGACTTCAGAAATCGATGCAGCACCGCACTGTAACTTGCAATTGATCCAACGTAAAGTACTCGGCATTACCGCATATCCAATAATGCATTCGAGAAAATAATGCATTTCAGCTCAAGTTTGGACTCAATGGATGCATGAAAATGTGCATTTAGGGAAAATATCTGCCCAAAAAAGGTTGTCAAGAAATCTGTAAGATGAGTAGTCAGCCAAGGTGACCTGTTGGAATTCCAATAAAAAAATTATTTTTTATTTTTAAAAATAAAATTTTTTTTTTTTATTTTTTTTTTTATTGTAATTGCACATTTGCAGAAACCCTAACGGCCCTCCACAAGGCCCAGATTTTCTATAATGGCTAAAAGCAGCCGAAGTGAATGTAGATCAAGAGTTTATCATAAGGTTATTGGCTCTGGATTGTAGGGAAGGAGACCTTGCCTTTAACAAAAGCTACATGTGGGGAGGATTCAAGTAGGCTTTTCTCCAAAAGCAAGTCCATGATATAAGGATAGAGCCTTTCAAAATGTTGCTTCTTAGTGCAATTATAGTCTTGTGATTGAATGAAAATGTGGATTTTTTAGCTCTATCAGAAAGTACAAAGTCATGCATAGTAAAAAAGAAAACATAAAATTTAAAAATATAAGACAAAAAAATCCATACATATTAAATTCCATGCTTTAATTTGTCCAATCTTCTTCCTTCAATCACAAGATGGATTAGGAAAGACTACATACCTTATCAAAGAGGGCTTTGAAATTGAATTTGCAATTGAATTTGTAAGGTTGCAAATAATCTTACTAATGGAATATGTTTTACTTTGTTTCTCTTAAAACTTTCAGAGAGTTCGATGAACTCATCATCAACTTCAAACCTCACTATTAGAAAATAAAAACATTAATTGGTTGCACCGCATTAGCCATCAAATTGCTACAATAACATATTCCGTTTACAAATTTAGACTCCAAATCATTGAATTTTAGGACTCCTAATGTAGTGAAACCCCTAAACCACATTGTGTGACAAATTCACAAAAATGATTTCTAAATATAAAATGATTTTTTTTCTAAAAAACAAGGGATCTAATTACCATAAAGTTTGGCATCTCCAATAAAAATTTGATTGTTTCATTAGACTTGTGCTTCAAAATTTATATTGGATAATAAGAGAGGTACCCTCAATGTGACGGGAAATAGGACCTTTCTTGCAAAAAGGCCTAGAAAACAACCAACTCTTGCCATCATCCAAGGTTGTCTTTATCATATCAATTATACATCCTCATCCACTAATGCACACAATTTGAACCATCCCTACATAATTACATTCTAATACTCATTGACATAAATTAAATAAATCACAAATACATTATTTTCAAATAATTTGGTCCTCAAGAAACTTGTAAATTTCATAAATAAATTAGTCAATAGCGTAGAGACTCCTTGTAGTAGAAATATGTAGTTGCATAGTCTACTTATTTTAAACCCTTGAGGCTAAACATGAGACCCAAATGAATACGCCTTTAATTCATGCCAACCTATAACAATGGTTGGAGTTACTTCTTGTTCTTCACATTGTCATATTACTAAAGAATTAGAATAAATTTTGGATATATATTACTATATGGAAAAAAAATCAAATTTTGAAATGTATTTTTTATTATAGAAAACTAGTGAAGTTTGACCAAGCCCAAATATGAAATGCACTTCAAGGGTAAAGTTTTAAAAAAAAGAACCATTCAATTTTTGAAAGAATGCACCTACCACATGCAATGTGAACAAAATCAAAGAATTTACTCTTCATCAATACAGTATATAATAAGAGCATATGTATCCATGCGCGCTAAATCTGATGTGCTAAAAGTTTACACTATTTTCAAAGAGCCCTCATAATTCTTGTTCCCCACCCTTGCTCACCACATATAACTAATAAATAGTCAAGTAACCACTCTCATCCTGTAGAATAAAGGATTAAAGTAACTAAATTTAAGATGAACTATGATTTCAAGGGCCCTTCTTTGACACGTTGGGATTGAGTGTTAAGAGAATATATTGTGAGGGGCCCGGAGTTCTTTTCATCCACATTTGAAAAGTGTTGTACCCCTATCACGTAAACATAAGAGGGTGCAGATGCTCTAATATAAAAGCCCTTGAACTTATCCAACCCTACATGTCATATCAATAGTATATAAATATGTCCAACCCAATTAGAAAAAATCAACTTATTATATTGGACCACACACAAGCATTAGGTACTGGGTAGTATGGTACCATGAACTGATCTGAGGATCGTGCTACACTCCTCCTTTGCACTTTTGAACTTCCACTTTTGAAAATCGCATCCCTATGTACATGTACTCTTTCTCTTTGCAATGGAATTTGTCCATGTGTTTCAAGAAAAAAAAGAAAAAAAAGAAAAAGAAAAAACGTCCCTATGGACTATGATTATTGATGGGAGTTTCGGCCGATTAAACAATTCCAAATAGATGGTGCGGTGATAAGGCAAACTCTGTCGGGACCCTGCAGCATAAGACAATCACCAATGCAAAGGTGTTCAAAGAGTTTGATGGGAGCCTCACTTTGTTGAATGTGACCCCAAGGGAATCCGTCCAGATTCAAGACAAAAACAAAATGTTCGCGGCATCGGTTACAGAGTACTTTGCAGGCATGCTATATTGATAACAATCTCAAAAGTAAACCTCGAAAAGCAAAACCATCCTATTGAAAATCAATCTCGAAAAGCAAAACCACCCTATTGAAAATCAATCTCGAAAAGCAAAACCACCCTATTGAAAATCAATCTCAAAAGTAAACCTCGAAAAGCAAAACCACCCGCCTGAATTCCCTGGCGGGATCTGAAGTCCAAGTGGTTGTGGAGTGTGATGTAAGCATGACTCAGAGGGACACATTTAGATTGTGAGGGGGAGGAGAATTTGACTCCTGGTACTGTACTGGATACGACGAGAATAGACGCAGCAAAACCTAGGATGTACCTGTTATGGTATTTGTAGTGTGCTTGTACTTTGAACTAGGTAACCTTCGAGCCGTCGGGAGGCGGCGAGAGGGTTACAGGGCGTACCCATCTCTGTCCCCAGATGAAAATTCATGTAACTATTGCCTTTGTGGATGAATATCGTGTGATTATGAACAAATTATCCTACTCGTGGATGAACATCGTGTGATTATGAACAAATTATCCTACTCGTGGATGAGACTTATTCGAGCAGACAGATGCACACAATCAGAGATGGTTACGTACTCCGTAGCCTGCCTGTGGGCAACTTGAGTTCATTCGCGGGAAGTTAGGATGTGGATGACCCTGCAACTTCCTACTTCATAGGGATCAAGTTTAGTTGCAGGGTTCCACTAAACTGAATATCATGGCAAACAGTAGACAAATGTGGTGAGTACAGTACAATAGAACTTGTAATAATAAGAGCAGGATTGTTCTGATACATAAGAGCAGAGAGATTATTACATTTTAAATTTTTAACCCCTGTCGTAGTTGGCTCTTATGGCAACCTTCTTCTTCAAACGATCCCTATAAGAAGCTCTGAAATGGTAAGCGTTTCTAAAATGGACTATTGATAATGTGAGAGTGTATTAAGATTTGTTACATATTGGTTTATACGTTGCCAATGGATGGAATAAGAAACAGGGAGGTCCATTTGGAACTAAGTGGATACTAGATAGGTGTCCACTTATTTTTTGCACAAAAAGTTGTAAGAAACACATTATTTTAAGGTTGAGCCTCCTTCTACTAAAATGCTTCTCAGTCACTTATAACTCTTTGGATTGATACAAAAATTGTCTTAGCCACACAAACTATACTAGTATGCGCAACTTTTTCAATTAAAAATTATTGGAAACAAACATTGTATGAAGGAGGTAAAAGCCGTCAAAGTTCACTATAATCCAAAAATGTCTGGATTTGGACTTTGAACTGCTCCCAAACATTCAAAACAACTTGGATTGACGTGAAAATTTTACCACAATAATTAGACTTCAAGGGGAACATAACCCAACAAATTGTATTGAAAACAAACATTGGATGAAGGAGATACAAGCCCCCTAAGTTGCAGTCAATATGAAGATACTTTGGGTCTTTGGGGGTGTTTCTAAAGGGGTTGAGTTCAGTAATGGTTGTATTTTGGAACCTTGTATTACTTTTTGCAAGTTGCAGTGCTTGTTTTTTTATAAAGATATATATTTTTTGAGACTGTGCATGTGTGGGTTTTGCAAGGCCTACGATCAGGAATAGATGTCTAAGATAAAATTCTTTGAAATTTCATAAATAATTTATAAATGCTCCAAAAAATATGAAACCACTTGTGATAGATTTTGTATTAGTTTTTCTTCAAGGGAAAAATAAGGGAAAATACTTTCATGCATCTTACATCCATCAAAAGGGATGCCCAACCCTTAAAGGGTCGCTTTATGAGCACACTACCTTAATAGAGGTAGGAACCTGAATTTGGTCTATTGTATTAGGATCTATTCATTGCGTCTTGTTTGTATAATCTCCATATGTCAAATTCCAACATGCATTAGGGATTAAAGGAGGGTCATTTGCATTCATGATATTTGTATGCATCTTGGTCTAAGAGGGTCATTTGTATTCATCTGACACATACTTTAGAGAGGTTTATTACTTTTGAGAGTACTGTGTATTAGAGGTTCTATTGTAAAAAGGGCAAGTTTATACCACGGCAAGATCAAGAGATCATAAACACTCCAGAGTATTCCACTTTGTTGGTTTTGTTCAAAGGACAGAGACTACAACACTGACTCTTATATTTTGAATCCGAGTTCCAATTATCCTATTTACAACCGCATTTACACTACACAATGTGGTTAGGATTTGCTTAAAGTCTACAAAGCCTCACGGTTACACTAATCTTATTAAATGTGACCATAGGAAGTGAGAATGTAAGACAAAAAGTAGTATTAGCACTTAGTATGGTCTTGGTATAAACCCAGAAGAGATTGTAGCTAGGCCATATATATATTTATATATTAATGGCTAGCACGGGCTTTGGTTGTAGTGTAACCCAACTTGAACTATATATATCTCTCCACCAATCATTGCTTTGATAATTCAAGAGTTTTTTAGTCTGGCTCTAGTGTATAGTAAACTAGCCCTAATATTTAGTGATAGCTATCAATACCTTAAGACAAGTTGTTTGTTTGTTTGTTTGTTTACTACGTTGAGATTTCCTGGACCATAGGTTCCTAGCCGCATGTTTGGTACCGTTGGAAAGTCCTTGGCAAAGAGAGGTGCATGGGCTTGATTTTTGTAGCGTTTGGACCCCTATTGTAAAAGTTATTGAATTCTGAAGTTTTTTATATGAATTAAAAAATAAGAAAATGACTTTTACTTTTGTTTTGGCTATAGCAACGACACAAAGCACACTAGTAATCATGACAACAAGTTGTGCTTTCTCTTTTCTTTTCCATTCAATTACCCAACTTCTAGTCAAATTATTCATTTAGTGTATGTGAGAGTTTCAATAGCGTGAGATAATTTAATTTGTTTTTAATTAATGTGGGGTGTTTGTTTTTTTTTTTTTTTTTTAACAAATGGAACAAGCCATTGCATTAAAAAGAAAAAACACAATGCAAAACAACCAAGCCACTCAAGCTGAACACTGAAGAGATAAGAGCACAAAGACTAAACAGAAAGAGACAAAACTAATTAAAGAGGCAAGAGGGAGGGCCCCTCTTGTTCCAGTGGATAGTAGGCCCAACCCTACTTGCGATGACCGGATTAAGCCAAATGCGGTCAAAGTTAGTCCAAATAGACGCATGGTTTTGAGGCCAAAGTCAAGCCCCAATTTGAGCTTTAAGCTAAGCAACCCGTCCAGAGTCAAGAAAGGCATTCCAGATAATAGTCTTTGTAAACTAAAGGGCCAGGAATGTTGAGCAAAAACTTAACTATTTCTTGAGATCCAAATGATCCAAAGTGCAAAGCCACAAAGAAGGGTCCAGATGATCCTGAGTTCCTGGAATCTTGTGGAAGTGGATGAGCGAAAGATGCATTGGGAGAAGTCCAGTTTGTCATTGGGACCCAAAATCAATTGCACACCTTGCAAGTGGTAAATGATGGATTTGGCAGAGTCCCATATTTCTTGAGCCCTTAGACACAAGAAAAATTTGTGAAGGGGGGGTTCTTCAAAACCTAAAATACAGCAATTGCAATTTGTGTCAATATTTAGGGCATTTTTGTCTCTCCACAAGTGTACTGTGACCGTATTGTGCCATACTTAGCACACAACTGCTATACTGACCATAATTAATGTGGTTTAAGTAGTGTCAAGATTTGGATGAGTAGTAGACAAAATGAATTAATATATAGAAACTTTGGATTCAAATCATACATAAAAGCTAATATATAAATATAAATGTATAGCTAAATAACCAAAATTAGGTTGTTAATCATTTGGAGCACCATACTTGATGGGCAATTTTAGCAAGGAACTGCCAAAACATTGAACTTCGACTTCCAAATTTAAAAGAACATCATCATTGTAAACCAATCTCAAGTATGACATTTATCACTTTTTGACAAAAAAAAATTAATGCATACCATTTTCAATCTTTACATAGGATGTCTATGTAAATTAATATGAAACATTGAGAAAATAATATAGTGCAACCTTAGGGCCTCCTTACATGCATTAGTGGGTGGGAAAACTTCACAAGGAGTGCAGCAGGTGAAAATAGCACTTGCACTTTCATGTGGACCTGTGGGTGGGGAAAGATATGATAAAAATGTCACACATGTTAGATTTTCTCATGATTGGCTAACCTCCACCAATGAGGTTGTCCACTGATTCTATTTAAAGAAGAACTCCTCCTTTTCCGCTTGCCCCCGTGGCAAGACAATTGATGGAGCTAATTTTGTCTTATTGCTTGGATTAGTTGGTTTTCTACCCAACGGACCAGCATGTAAGTCTACCCTTACTAATACACTATTTATTAATACAAATGGAATTGTTAAATAGTGGCAGGGCTTTAGGTTGAAATACAAAAGTTTCAAGGTGCCCTTAGATTTCTTTTCTATTCCATTGATTTATCCTATTAGTATGTACAGCACCAATTTTCTAGTCACACTATTTATAATCTATACTTTAAATTAGGTTGTTTGTTTTGCTTTGTTTTCTTTGTTTCATACATTGAGATCTGAGAAACCATGTGTTTGCCGGCAATGTTCTTAGTACCGTACACGCTTTGTTTCAAGGTGTTTGGACCTACAGTGTATAAGTTATTGACTTTCAAAGTTTTTATGAATCAAAAAATTGAATTAAGCGATTTTTCACTTTGGAAAAAAGCTCTTGCATTCCTTTGTGCATAAAGGTTTATATGTATGCTAGTTTTGTGGTGTTTGAACCTACAGTGTCAAAGTTATGGATTTGTTGAAATGAAAAAATTGAATTAAATTAAGTTATCTTTTATTTTGGAAAAACAATAATTTTCACGTACATTGCATGTCCAAACACCACAAAACAAAGCCCTTGCCCTTCCGTTGTGCATGAAGATTTATATTTGTATCAAGAAGGCAACCTCTCACACCGCAACAAAGCCCTTGCACTTCGTCATGCATTAACCTCTAAAGTCCCATTCTCCCCTTAGGGGACAAATCAAATTTCGTTTTGGTAAGGTTCCTGGGACCTCAATTTTTTGTGAAACAATTTGAAACTTTCCTATAAAATAGAAAAGCTGATTAGCTTTGTGGGAATATAATTTTTATTTCAATTGGTGCCCAGGAGCAAAAGTTGTACCACAAAAATCCTCAAATCGAACTCGGCGGGCAGCACAAAAAAATTTGCAAAAAGTCAAAATAAATTTTAATTTTCTTTCTTCTCTAAAATTCTATATTTTGTCTACATGTGAAGCTTTGATTCATTTTATTTGGACTAATAATGAGAAAGTTAAGAACAATCTTGTTTTCCGGGCAATCTAAGCATTTTCTTGAAAAAATAACTTGTAGAATTCAATTCTGAATGCAATTTTCACAAATTTTCACAAATTTTCACAATTTTTTTTTTTGAATGTTGTGTTTGCTTGCTAAAACAATCTCAACATTGGAATTATTGTGTTTCAATCCCATCTAAGAATTATTAACGATTTAGTTTTTTTTCAATTTTGGACCTACTTCTACTTAACAACTTTTTAAAGAATGAAAATCACGTGTGTGTTTTTTGAAATTTTTTTCTAGACTTTCAACTCACATCTTTAATATAAAAAAATTTAAATTTCAAGTCTGGAGTGCAAATTTTTTCACAAATAGCAATCAAAGTCATCTGAAATTCTCGGCTACACTAAAATTGGTAAATAGTGGTGGGTGATAATTAGTGTTGTTCCCTGTTTTTTATCCCCAACACTATTTTTCAACTTATGTGTAAATAGTGTTGAGGTACTTAGCATGTCATTATTTATTTTAGCATGTAAGCATGTCATTTAGCATGTCAGCATTGATTATTTCAGCATTGGTCTTTTTAGCATTGGTCATTTTAGCATTTCAGCAGCACGTCAGCATTAATTATTTCAGCATTTCAGCAACATGTCAGCATTAATTATTTTAGCATTTCAGCAGCATGTCAACATTAACTATTTCAGCATTAGTCATTTCAGCATGTCAGTATTTTACTATAGAGCTAAAATAGTGTTGGAATGGGTAAATAATATTCTAACACTAACTTTGCAAATCACAATTAGTGTTAGGTGGGACAATTAGTGTTGCCAACACTATTTACCAATTTTAGTGTAGTGTTCAAAAAAACTTTCTTTTTCAACTTTAAATGCTAATATCTTCCAATCTATATAGTCAAACTTCATAAATTTTTTACCACATGGTCTTTGACAAGTGAAGTATAAGATCCTTCGGTTAGATTCTAAAAAAATGTTTTTCTTGTGTTCTTTGATGAACACAGCAAAAATGGCAGTTTTGAGTGGTTTTTGACAAAAAAAAATGGCATTGGGACTTTAGGGGTTAAAAAAATATTTTTGAACAAAAAATTAGAAAATTTCTTTTATTTACTATGACTATGGCAACAACATAGGGTAGTAAGCTTAAATTCTTATTTTAGCAATGGATTCCGCATTTGTTCAAAAAATTTTTTTTTAATGTATTATATTAATTAATTCTTATTTTATAAAGTTATAAAGTTAAAAGTAAAATCAATAATATTTAATGCAACACCAATCTACAACCATGGTTTTGCAACCATCTTCTTATTGACAAATATGATTTTCATTAATCCCTAAAAAATCAGATTCATTGCAAAATGGTCAAATATCATATCCGAGCTAAATTTAGCTTTTTAAATTATATTCAACTATAAGTCTTACATTTTTTGGTGCATAAGAATTGTCCATCACTGTAAGAAAATCCAAAATGTTTGTGAAAAATTGTCATTGATAAAATTTTCATAGCAAAAAACAAAAATAAATTAGTAAATATGGAAAAAAATTGAATTGGTATAATTTATAAGAAGTATAATTAGTGATAGAAATTAATATAAATATTTATCAATTAATTAGTTTATATTTCATACTCAAACACTTTTGCCTATGACCTTTAAATCAAATACTATAATTTTGATCAGTTATCTTTTTATATAATTGAAATATAAACTTTTGATATTTTTTACTTGTGAAAGAATGTCTTTTTGATGGAGAAATCAAATTGTTGTGATTTTTTAAATTAAAATATGAAAAAATACTATAATAATTGTAATATATATTAGAATAATTTGAATTTCTTACCATAAATGAGGGTAAAAATTAAATCCTTTAATTTTAAATTCAACTTTAAGAGATAAAAAATATATAGACGAAATAGACTAAAAATACTACAAAATACTTTAGATCATAATCCATAGAGCTTGCATTTGCAATAATTCTTTTAATTTTAGGATTTTTCAAAATTTCAAAATGGACTGGAGACAAAAGTTATCAAGATTCATTTTCTTAGTTTAACACACACTAGTTTGCCCTGTGCCATTGCCATGTCAAAGTAAAACTAAAAATAATTTTCTAATTTTTTTAATTCAAAAAAAATTTGAAATTCAATATCTTTCACAAAGGAATGCAAAGACTTTGTTTTGTGTTTGGACATGGGATGTAAAAGTTATGATTTTTCTAAAATAAAAGATAATTTCCATGATAATTTCATTCAATTTTCTACTTCAAAAAAACTTTGAAATTCAATTTCTCTTACAATTTAGATTCAAACGCCACACAATAAAGTTTATACATCCTTCTTTGCTTAGGGCTTTTCAACGATACCAAGAATGCGCCCAGAGAACTCATGGTTTGTTAGATCTCAGGGTATTAAACAAAACAAAACCAAAATAAACAAACAACCTATTTTAAGACATATAATATGTAGAGTAGTATCCTTGGGGCCTTTGCCAAAGTCAAAATAAAAGTTAAAAGATTTATTTTAATTTTTTAATGTAAAATTAAATTTTTAATGCACAACAAGAGTACAAGGGCTTTCTTGCAATGTAAGAGGTTGTGTTTTGGTACAAATAGAAAGCTTTATTTTTGCATTTAAATCCAGTATGCCTTGTGCTGTTGCAATAGCCAAATTAAAATTAAAAATAATTCCCTAGTTTTCTAATTTATTAAAACTTTAAAATTCAATTACTTTTACATCGTAGTATAAGATGTTGCGTTCTTGGTACAAATAGAAAGCTTTATGCACAAAGGAGTTCAAGGGCTTTGTTTTGTAGCATTTGGTTATGCAATATAAAAGTTATATTTCTTCCAAAATTAAAGAAAATTTCATTCAATTTTTTAATTAAGAAAATCCGTAACTTTCACACCATAGATTCAAACACCACTAAAGTGGTATAAATAGAAAGCTCTATGCACAAAGGAATGCAAGGGTTCTATTTTGTGGAGTTTAGACATGCAATTTGAAAGTTATGGCTTTTCCATAATAAATGAATACTAAATTAAAAATAATAATTTTAAAAAATCTATAACTTTCACACTACAGGTCCAAATGCCACAAAACTGGCACAAATAGAAGGAATGCAAGGCTTTGTTTTGTGGCGTTTGGACCTTTGATGTAAAAGTTATGGTTTTTCCAAAATAAAATGTATTTCTAATGTTTAATTAAAAATATACATAACTTCCACACTGTAGGTCCAAACACCATGAAACAAAGTCCATGCATCCTTCTTTGCAAAGATATTTTCGGCGGTACTAGTAACATTGCCAAGGCTTTGTTTGTGGAGTTTGGACATGGGATGTGAAAGTTCTGGTTTTCCAAAGTAAAGGATATCTTATTTCAATTTTCTACTTCATAGACACTTTGAAATTCAATAACTTTTACACCATGGGTCCAAATGTCATGAAACAAAGTCCGTGCACCTCTCTTGGTGAAGAGCTTCCAAATGGTACCAAGAACGCCACTGGGAGACACACGGTTTCTTAGATATCAACTTATTAAACAAAACAAAACAAGCAACCTAATTTAAGGTATAGACTAGTGTTTCATGTGCCGTTGCCATAGCCAAAATAAATGTACAAATAAATTTTTAGTTTTTTAAATTGTAAGAAAAACTTTGGAGTGCAAGGGCTTTGTTTTGGTGTGAGAGGTTGCATTCTTGATATGAATAGAAAGCTTTATGTACAAAAGAATGCAAGGGCTTATTTACTCTTGCTTATCATATTATTATAAAATTAATATAAGGTAAAAGGAAGTTGGGTCAAATGAATTTGTTTTAGATAGATCTAAAATGAAGTTAGGTGCCTTCATTTTCTTTGGAAAATTCAATTTTTTTTATATAACTTGCTACGTGGGTTGGTACACTGATTCATGGTTTAAGATTAGAGAATGGCTTTTGCCTCTATTTGGATAAGCCATGAGTCATGCAGTAACATGAGGTAACATGAGGTAACTTCTCTTGGGTAAGGCAACCCAATTGCACTATTTAGTGTAGTTGATATTTTGGGCCAAAAACATTCTAAAAATAGATGTCAAATTATTGAAAAATGGTTTCATGAAAAAAAATTGAAGGAAAGAAAGCTTCTATCAAACCTCATTTTGAAAAAGGTCAAATATTTGGTAGAAAATTGGTAAAGTTGCGCTTTGAGTACAATATAGCTTATTGCCCCAATAAATTTTTTCTTTTAGTGTAAGGATACTAATTTGCACCTTCGCTAATTAGATAAATCAATGTAGTGAAGAGTACATTACAATTCTAAACAAGGTAATAACATCTAATTTTGCTTGAAGATGCATTTAAGTAAAGTTCATATTATAAAGTTGTCTAAATTTATATTTGGTTTGTTCAATACTAGATCTGTCTCACTAAAAAGCTCTTGATTTTACCTCCTGTTTTTTTTTGTAGTTTTGAGTACGCATATTGGAAGCTTGGTTGGGTCTAATTTTATTTTGGTTGCATTGAACAGATACAATGTTCTTCATGGATTGTGGTGATATACACTTTAGACCATTTTGAATTATACGTTTTACAACATAGTCAATGAAATTCGTATAAGAAAAACATGAGATAAAATAAGGAGCTTTTTAGTAGGACAGAGGTAGTAGTAAAAAAGAATTGTAAATTCTCATTGCATGTCTGTTTTGGACACTCTAAGAATAAAATATAAATTTTCAAAATGATGAAAATAAGCGTATCCAAATTCAAAGGACTTGCCTACGTTATGTCGGGTACACATTTTAGCCAAGAATACATACCACAAGGGTTCATTTCAGATGTCCATGCGTTGCAATGATAAATTTGTAGAATATTTTCTAATGGGTAAAGAAATTGAATGTGCTCACTTGTCCTTGGATGAAAAACTCTGCATGTGATTCAAAAGAAAAAAAAAACTAAAAAAACTCTGCATGAGTCAAAGAAATGTGAAACACTAGTACTAAATTAGAAGGTTCTAATAACCGTCCACTGACAGTTGAATTTCTACAAAACTTCAGAGTGTTGGTGTTTGTACACTTTTGGCATCCTCATGTTCATGATAGGCTGGCTTTGTACTTCATTGCCTCTTCTTCACTCATTTCTGAAGAGGCCCTGTTGAACTGACCCCCTCACTCAGCCTCTCGGGAAAACACTGAATTTTTTTATTTACGCACATGATAAAATTTGCAAATTTTGAATTCATATTTGCAATAAGAGCCCCCAAATTAGCTAGGAGAGGTATAGAAGATAAATTAATCAGGCACAAAGCAGGGGGGCTTTTTCTTCTTGCACCCTTGGAATGACTTGGGGGGGTCGAGAAGGGGGTTGGCTCACCCTGACCCTCTCAAAATTGGAGTACAGAGAATTAACTATAGCCTCTTTCCCATTGACGTAAATGAACCCATGAAGGATTGAGTGACTTCAAATCAGGGTTCTTTTTTTTGTTTTTCTGGAAAAGTGCTGAAGCGGCAACATACTAGAAAATAATGTAGCCAAACATTTTAGTATTGATCTATATTTTGGTTAGAACTATCTTTTCATCCACATATTTGGATGAGTGTCATTTAAAATTGTCAATTTCATCCAAATTATTTTCAAAAATTGAAACAAACTCGGCATTACCATCCAATTTTTCTTCAGATTTTTCATATAGGCTTGGTGTTCTCTAATTTTTTTTTGTGCTTTTAGGCATTTTAATGCCTAAAGAAAAAAAAAAAACGCTCCAAATCAATGAATACTCTATAATTTTTGTCTTTTAGCTTGTTTTTGAAGTAGTTTAAGGTACAACAAAGCGTTGCAATAAAAAGACTCCATAAGGTAAACCAATCTATGACAGGCAAACCGTCCAATGTAGACATCTTAAAAATGACGCACTAAAGTCTTACATCAACCTATGACAAAAAATTGCAGTAAATGAGGTTTGAGCTAATTAGATTGAGTTAGTGGCCACAATCAATGCCTTGGGTAATGATGAAGGAGTTATTAGTGACTACAATATAACTTCCACCTTTCTATGGTAGAACCACCTACAGAAAATCACTTCAACAATTTTGTGCATGATCTGGAGCAATAGAAGGCAATTTTAATGTTCTAGCGTGTAGAAAGATAGAAATGATAGGCATTGCAAATTTTTTGTTATTTTTTTTCTTGAATTCAAATTACTATGAGTTTTGGAAGTCAAAAGTTGGCCTGAGCCCATACCCAATGTCTAGACCCTTCCAATTCCAATCATTCAAGAACTACTTTTCTACTCACTACTTCCTATTTTTTTGATCACCACTTTGGGACATGTGTCATGACCTTATTAATCTTAAGCTTGACAAGGAGAAAAAACAACATTCTAAGCTTCAGCTAAAAATCTGTTCCAGTCTTGGTTGGAAATAATTGCACCCTATAGGTTGAGTACTACCCTAGTCAGGAATGGGTGGTTTTACCATAGTGTAAATTGATCATAAGAAATAACTTCTTATTCCTTTATGTCATGGCTATGTTAGAAAATATTGTGGCCATGTTAGGAAATTATTTTTGGGTGACCATTATGGATATGCATTTTTGTGATTCTAGAGCAGTCTAAAGACTGTTTTGGGCCAATTAGGCAATACACTTCAAAAATTCATAACAAATTCATACTTTGTCAAAAAAATAAAATTTCAATTGTTCTCGCCATTTCTCACATTTCTTTATATGGAAACAAATTTAAAAATTTTCAATGCTGTCAATAAGGCAAACTAGTCATTCTTCCTATCATAGGACACCTTGGAAATGATCCCATTATAGATTTTTTTTTAAATGAGATGTGGGCTACAATTTATGTCTTACTTGATAATAATAGAGAAATTAGTGATCTCATTAGGGACTTCTAAATTTTTAGTGTAATTTCATTATGGAAAGTGACTTTTTAAGGCCTTCCACATTAGAAATTATTGTGATTGCTTTAGGTGTGTAAAATGAGCATTATGGATATTATTTTTTGTTGGTTATGGGATAAAATAGTATGCTTTGAAAGCAACCATTTAAGGACTCATCCACCTTTTTGTAGTTTTTTGTGGATATAAACATTTTAAGTTCATTTTTTCATTGAAAGAAAAATAGATGCAGAATGTAACACAATTGGTTTCATATTTTTTCAAGCATTACTGAGTTATTTATGAATTTCAAAGACTTGTGTTGTAGGCACCGATTTGTGACCATAGGTGTCCTCAAATCTGTCCACTTGCAACTTATGAACAGATGTGAGGGAACTAAAGAGAATGATTGGCTCTTGCAATAAATAACACTTTTTCTACAATCCACTCAATGGCTAAAGAGGGCAATTTAAGAACCACCTCATATCCACTCTAAAGCTAATTATATGGGTGATTTGAAGAAGATGGTTGCTTATAGAGCATACTACCTTAGCCTAGAAACTCTTTGGCGCCATGATGGGCTGAACACTTCAAAAGTTCTTAGCAAATTCATATTTTGTCAAAAAAAAATTTTAATTTCAATTGCTATTGTTGCTTCTCACACTTGTCTTTATGTGGGAAAAGAATTAAAAAAATTCAGCAATGGCATGAAGGCAAATTCTTAATTCAAACCACAATGAGCTGTTTTATCTTATTTTCATTGTCCAATGTCTAAATTTGAGTTTTCTTGTACCCATTTAAAGTAGTTTGGGATGTGCTTATGATGATAGTAATTTCAAATTCAAATTCTGATTTGATGAGAAGTTAGAAATAAATTTGGAAGGCTAATATATTGCTTCTATGAGGATGCCCTTCGAAACTTATTACATGTGCTACGGACTTGTATTTGTGCATACAAATATCACATTTGCATGATAGTTCATTTGTCTATTATGCAAATTTTGTTGCAAGGCAAATACTTCGAAAATTGTTTGAATAAGCTCTGTGGCATAATTGACATGCAATAGAAAAATAAATATGAATACTTTTTTTGCATTGGCACATCCAAGTAAAGCAAGATGCAAGTAGTTAGGCAATTTTAGGAGGCATAATGAATTAGTTATAAATTCAAAGATGAAGGTTGTAGGAGGCTATAAGTGCAACCTATGTGAATTCAAAATCTAAATGATCCAAACTTAAAAATGATATTTGTAGTATCAAAACAAGCCCCAAGCAAGAAGCTAAATTGAAAGCAAATTTACTTAAAACTGTTCCTTCAAAAAAACGCTATCTAAAGCATTCTCATTAATGAATCCAATCATGACTAAAAATGGTCCCTAATGGCTCCACATTGTTATTGTCCTTCCACTCCTCACTGCTTTGGATCTTAAGCTTCTCCATTTTCTGTCCATAGTAATAGGAGTCAATATTCTAGAGGGGACAATTTTGGGTATAGTTACCTTATTGAATCCACATTGGAACATTTTGGAACAAGTAATAAAGTCATTTTAATTACCCAAAGCGTGTATAGGATTATGATAACTATTAAAGCAAACGGATATGCATATAAAATCAGTCAAATCTTGAAGCAATGATGAAAGAAATTATGGAATTCTACATGGAAATGTGCAATAGCTGTAAGACAAGACTTAGATTTGTTGGTTGGCAAAATTTTCACAGGAGACTTGTGAAGAATGGGAGAGTCTTATGAAAAAAATGGGAAAGGTAAATTTTTGATTTGGGAAAACTATTTTTTATGAACTTTTTAGTAGCTTTTAGTTTGACAACAAGGCAAAGTTACTCCAAATATGTCGTTTCACCTTACTCACATAGAAGTGAAAGCATCATGAACCTTGATGATGGCAATTACGACTCTAAAAAATTCATAAATTTGTTTCCAATTCCAACCCAACCTAGAAGTTTGCTCTTGAAATGATGAAGGGAATAATAGAAAATATGGTAATAAATGAATTGGTTAAGAAGGAATGGAGAATTTAATCCCTAAGCGCCCGAGTGGATCAAAAGTGTCCTCACATAGTCTAGAAGTCCAATTTGAAGTGTTGTAACTTTTGCATCCAATGTCCAAAACAATAAAACTTGTTGGAAAATCTATACTCTTTCTTCTAGTTTGTGTGGTAAAATTTTCAGATCAATCCAATTTGTATTGATGTTTTGGAAGCTATTCAAAGCTCATTGATTCAATTTTAATTTACCAACTTGCACTTTGATGGCTGCAACTTTAGGGGCTTATATCTCCTTCATCTAATGTTTGTTTTCCATAAAACTTGTTGAGTTATGTTTCCCTTGAAGTCTAGTTATTGTGGTAAAATTTTCATGTCAATCCAAGTTGTTTGAATGTTTGGGAGACACAATGAGTCAATTGAATGATATTTTCTGCCACCAATGTGTTTGTATGCTGACTTTGAAGCACTTTATAGTTTAAAGTCTTTTCATTTGAGTAGGCGTAGAAATTGAATTTCACCTCCAAATGTATTGCTAGGAAAATTTCAGCATCCTTTTTCAACACCAAAACATTTTGAATCTCGCAATCTATGTGGCCAAATGACTCCAAATTTGATTCACATCATTTACAACACGCACACCACAAGAATGTATGGTTGAGATTTATATACCTTATTGACTTTTAGACCTATAGCACTTTAAATGCAATGATTTTTTTAAACCCAAAATGACCTTGACCATTTAGGGGTTAAGAATAAGATAGATTTGTTTAATTGTAAGTAAAAATACAGCATCTCAAAGATTTTTTTCAAAAGAATGAATATATTACACTCTCGGTAAGAATGTTGTCATGCAATTGATGTCATGCTTTGTTGTTTGAAATTTTGTGGGGTTTCAAACAAACGGATTCTTAATTCAAGACAGCCTCCTCATGCGACCAGAGTTCTTCCTTGTTGTTATTTGAGTGAATTTTGGTTTTGATCAAGAAGTAAGCCTTACCACACAAATTTCTCCATACCAAATTGGTGAAATGCTGATGAGTTTCTCTCAATAGTGCTCTGGCCTTTTGGACTTGAATCAGGGTATTTGGGTCAAATAAGTATGCCACTTTCAGCAAAGAAAAGCTTACAGCTACAAGACCTGGCCATATATGTATTTTTGACTGCACTTTTGTTCCCTTTTTATGAGGTTAAACAATATGTTCAGGACCTTAAACAACAATTCTATGCTTTGCTTTCGATCACACATGCATATGCCGTATTGCTTACGAATCACAACAATTCCATGAACAAATCTTGTCGATGGCTGAGGCGACATTACAACGCAAATAAGACACACCGTCCATAGACCGTACGTGTAACCGTACCATTAATAAAATAGGTTTCAAATTCATATACACCACATGAATGAGCATGATGTTGCTTATTGATTACGGCATACAAGCACGGATTCTTTTTTTCAAGTTTCTAGAATCTTGAAACTTTTGACCTTGACTAAAGTGACGAAGCTAGTTATATCCAAAAGTATGTAGAGTATGGGTGAAACATCATCTATTCATTTAAATTAATATACATTCATTTGAAAATGACAATATCAAATTACTTTGAAATTATCTTGGGTGAGTGATTCAAGGCAATTTCATCTATAAAACCATGGATATAATTTTGCAAGATATTTTCATTCTTTCTAAAGTACTGCACATTTAACAAAGATTTGCCATAAATGAAATTGCTCCATTAAAGGTATATGCACAAGAATTGGATATCATAACTTTGCGAAAGATGAAACATTTCTTACTATGATGGAGGTTTGAGATTGGAGAGAAGAAAAATGAGGTCATTTTTACTCCTCTTGCCAAGAAAGGTTTATCTTATCTTTCTTAGGATATATTAACACCACAGATGATGAAAAATTGGGGTATAATTTAAAAACTTATGGATTTAGGAGGATTTTAGGATATAACTAAAGTCAAAATAAATATTCTTCCAAAGTTAAGAATAGGTTCACAAAAGAGGAAACAAAATTTTCAATTGTAGAACACGGAACAATAGATACCTCTTTTCCCGTGTGGATTAAATGTTCTCCTTTTTCCTCTCAAAATTTTCTAAAATTAGAAAACTATTACTCCATTGGTGCAAATTATTGATTTCAATAAATATTAAAAATAACTACTATTGAACTTTTTTTATTCACAAATAAAAGAAGTGTAGAACATATTTTGACAATCTTGAATCACTTGAAGAAAGACTATCTTTCAATATCAAATAGACTTTAGTATAGATTCTTTAACAATAAAGAGTGGTTTATTGATCCAAACTAGGTCTGAAAGATTATTGTAGTTCTTTTTTCTTCTTTATAAATAGTCAACATTTAGGTTGTATTTTTTAAAAGTTATTTTAGCAAGTTTTTCACTAGATTTTGGTTTTCTAAGCTTAAATTAAAAATATAACATTTAACAACTTTCTAAATTTATATGATCCTTTTACATTCTTAGTTCTTGAAATTCTCTACTATAGAGTATTATTGTAGTATATTCAAATCTTTGCTTATCAAAGTTAGACTATTTTTTTGGAACCAAATTAAATTTTCTTAGGTTGCAACAAATGAAACTATAGGAGTATGTAGCTAAATTTTCAAAATAAATGTTGATTTGCTTGAAAAATGGTATGTTTAGTTCAAAACAAAAGTATTGAATTTACATAACACTGGAATCTAACTTTTCCAATCTTGAGGAATATTGATACACCATGCAAAAGTATTATATACCATATCAAAGATAGGGTCATTTTAAACTGTAAAATTGCAACTACTTAGAAAGACAAGTAGTTCCAAAATAGCCTCCAAATATTTTAAAATAACAAAATTTTAAAATCCTTGGAATATTTTCCAAAATATTCTAATTTAAATTTATAGAATATTTTTAGAAAATGCTTATCATTTTCATACCTCCATTTTAAATACACTTTCCTTGCAAGGGGTCATTTATTTGTACTTTGTGCCCTCCCATGAGTTTCAATGTCCTCTAATTACAAACAAGAAACTTCTTCCTTTAAAATATGCATCACAAATGTAATTTCTAATCAACTTTGCAAGTTTTCAATTATTTGGTATATGATTGAAAATTGCAATCCTTACAAATGAAATTTGAGTATACATGCAACCTTTTTTCCCTTCTTAATGTACCTTATCAAACATAAAGTCATAAACATGTTTTTGTATTGAAATTGTGCATCAAACTACCAATTACACAAGGCTTCCAAGGTTCAAGCAAGGATTTCAAAATATCAAAATTTATTCCATTGTATTTAAATCATGTTGTCTACACCCTAATGTGTTGAGAAGACATATATGCTTTAGAATACACAATTGATTATTTACTCAAAATATATAAAACACTTCTAACCCGTAATCATCGAAGGGGGCTTGAATCAAATAAAGATGCGCTATAAAATTTGGAGTATGTTTTAGAGCTTTTTTGAGGTTTTCATCTATAGAAGCTATATAATGCATCTTAAAATAAAAATGGCCTTTACAGTCAAACTTAGGAAAAGAAATACATTTAAATCAATTTCAAATCATTTCACTTAAAATATCACCAAAAATCTAATTTATATTTTCAAAAACAATTTTTTTTAATGATTTTTTAAGATTTCTCCCTACATTAATAAGCAAAAATAAATCAAGGATTTGATCATGAAAACATTGTGATTGCTTTTCTGTTAAAATTTTGAACTTTAATAACCTTGTGCATTTATTTGTTCATTTTGACATAAAAAGTTAGATAATTGTAACTTCAATTTGTAATATGACTATTCGAAGGCAAATAGTTCATTTTTCTATTTGCATAAAAAACAATAAATTTGAAAAAAAACTTGTTGCTCCAAAACAAATGAAATGGTTGCAAAGATTAATAGGGGTTAATACTATCAGTTACATGAATTTTTTTCAAAATAATTAAAACATATAGGAAAACTGGTAGTAGGAAAGAAATGTAAGCACAACTAAATTTATAGAAATACCTAATAATAGTTTACGAGGGCCCTTCTTGTGGTTAAGTACTTATATCTGGCTAATGTTATTAAGAAAATTTTGTTCACATTTCTCTACATTGTTGTTGACAAGAATATAGGGATTGTCTTTTTCTTAAATGACCTACTTTGTATTAGAGCATTTGAGAGATTTGTGGTCTTATAAAAGGACCAGAAAAATGAAAATTTTTGAATTGTCTTTCTTTAAGTATACAAAAGCATTACTACAACCAACACTAGGATCAAATTAATTTTTGAGTTCAAATATGCTTGTATTCGTTGAACTGTAGAATATTAATTAAAAAAACTCTTAAAATCTATAATTTAATATAAACCTAATAACACAAAAATCTGCAAATATATATATGCATAGAAAAAACAAGTTGTGTATATGGAGCAAGGTTGCATTCATTTATTTGGTTTCTGATTTGAAGCTTAGTCCATAGCTCCTAAAGGACTCACAATGCTAGTGTCAGTGTGAGCATGAAAATGCAAGCATGTGAGCCTTGAACATATGTATAAGTAGATATTCTACAACCATTAACACAGTTACATTATAATATAGACACCTATAATATAGATGTACTATAATCATAGAAGGTTTCTATAATAAAAGCACCTATAATATAGGTGTACAATCTTCTAGGTTCCTAGGTTCACGTTCCTAGGCTCACATAATAGCAGCCCTCCCTAAAGGGCCAAAGTCCCTACAAAGGACACAATGGATTTTAGGTAGGCCTCTATGGTATAAATTTTTGTTGAGATTTTTGAAACTTTTTCTTGAGACAGAAAAATGCACTTGCTTTTTGATAATATAATTTTTATTTCAATTGGTGCCTAGGAGCAAAAGTTATTCCATTCTAAACACAAATTCATCTCTTTGAGCTGGAAAAAAATTCTCACAAAGATTGAAGTAATTTTTTTAAAATCAATTTGTTATTTATAGATCAAACTCATTTTTGTCTATATAGAAAGCTTTGATTCATCTATTTGGATTAGTGATGTGTAAGTTATGGAGTATGGCTTATTTTCTTGGACAATCATAGCATCTTCTTGAGAAAATGATGTGTTGGATTCGTTTTTGAACTCAATTTTTACAATTTCTCAGAAAAAAGAGTTCTACGTAGATTAGGTTGCTTGTCAAAACAATGTCACCATTGCAATTTGTGTGTTTCAATTGCATCTTGGAAATATTAACAATCTAGTTTTTCCTTCTATTTTGTGTTTGCTTCTATTTAACAACTTTCTTAAGAATGAAGATTAAGTGTTTTTCATTTTCATTTTTTGGCCTAGACTCTTAATTCAATCATTCATGATAAATAAATTTAAATTCAAACTCTGTAGTGCAAAAAATTTCAGCTAAGAAGGTTCAAAGTCAAATAATCTAGTTACACAAGGTGCATAAAAACTTGTTTTCTTCACTAAAATACAAATATCTTACAATCTATGCTCCAAAGTTTTTGAAATCTCTTCCACACATTTTTACACTAGTAAAAGATCATATATTTAGATATGCAGAAAATCAATTTTTAGAATTTCTTGCACTTTGCAATAGAAATGACAATTTTGAGTGTTTTTTGACAGAAAAAAAAGGCCGTGATCCTGTAGAGGTTACAAGGGTTGAAGAATTGGATGCTTTGGCGCAAAGATCATATATTCTCACTATTTTAAAGGTGAATTGACATTCACAGCCACTTTACTTCAAAGGCAACTTTTCTCCAAAAAATTACCAAAAACACCTATTATGACAACATGATCTAAAACCATATAATTGCAAAATAGTAAATCTCATGCTTTTTAGTTTGTAATGGGATGATGTGTTGAACATTAATTTTGTGAGTCAAAATCAAGGATGCGACTCATTATGACTGTGGTACATTCAATTTATTGCAAATTATGAACCACAAAGACTTAACTCCATTAATTTCATTGCAATATTCAAGTAATTATGAATACAAGAGCCACATGGTATAAAAAGATTTGTAAAATGATTCTACTCCCAACAAAATGGTACCCGTATATGACGAGAAATCTGTGCTCTGGCAAGTTTCCTCATTACTCAAAATTTGCACATTCATTTGGCTTTTGAAGTTTTAACGATCATCTCCCCCATTGCACATAATTGATGTACAGTACAGTACAAGCTTCCTCAACTGGTATTGAAATGATTAGTATTTGGAAAAAATGAAAATGGAACTACGGTGCATCTTGGAAGATTTTTAAAAGGATTCATTGGATGATTCATTTCCTATACGTTAGACTGACAAATTTAACATGAATTTTCTTCAAATTTTCCTCATAAATCAAGACTCTCAATTTTAGAATTTTTTTTCAAATGCGAGCTCATTCAATAGAAGCATACCGTGTACGCTAGCAAAATGAAAGCAAAAATTATGTTTTCATTCATCAAGCGAAAGCTCTGAAAGCAAATTCCCTAAAGTAATTGAGAATGCCATGAGCCTGTTGCTCACAAAAACCACAGATGATCAATTGAAAACATTTCGGAGAAGATTCTCACTCAAACCAACAATCTACTGCAATTAGTGTACGTATTGCAGTGTCAATTAGAGCAACACTAAGCTTCACAGCAGAGTGCCATAGGACAGTGCACTGCACTGAACTGTACGTAAGTTTGTCGACAAGAGTCACACTAACGAGGTAGAGTTGCGGAATGCAAACAACTGCCATTCAGAAGTGGCACAATAAAAACATCCTTAAGCCTTGAAGAACCAAGGTTGGATTGTAGTTACAAGCATGTTGTAAGGTAGAGAGTAGAGGATACTAAAGCGTTACCAACAGCTCAACTATTCCTACAATTGGTAGGACTGTTAAGCAAGTAGTGTAAGCACGACCATGGTATCAATGGCCACTGATCTTTGAATGGAAATTGAAATCGGTCTGTCTACTAACCTTCAATAGTGGACTTCAAAACTCCCATTTTGAATGATTGCTCACCAAATTTATAGATCGTGAACAAAATGTGAGCTCACAGGAATTGTTTTTTATACCCAAAGCAACCTTGCCAGTGAGGAATCTCCCAATGAAAGCATACTCCTACATTGGTTAAAATGCTTAAATTGATGGAAATAGTGTTCTCTTACCTTCCAAGAAATATTCGTAAGTCAGTGCACATCAGGCTAGAAGATGACCTGCTTAAGTACCTATACCCTAACTGCAGTGCAGGAGATCGGTCATGGTGGACGTCGTTACTCTAAAAGATGATCTGCTTGAGAATCCATACCCTAGTTGAACTGCAGGAAATCGTCTAAGGTTGCAATGCGCCCGATTCTTGCAGAGCGCTCGTCTCTTGCAAGAACTGGAGCACATGCTTTGAGAGCTGGTTTTGATGGGCGTAGAAGCCGTGGTTGGCGTCCTTAATCAGCACCAGCTTATGCGTTGGAATCCGCTGCGCAAACTGGTAGGCATCGTCTGCGGGAATCACCTCGTCGTTGGTGCCGTGAATGGTGAGCACTCGCGTGGGCTCGGGAATGGCTAAGCAGGCTGCGTGCATGTTGGTGGTCAGTCTGTCTCGCAAATCCGCTTTCGTCACTTGGTACTCCACGTTGCCGGAGGCGTCTTTGATGTCCAGCATGCCTTCGTCCTCCAGCTTCCGTAGCCCTTCTTGCCCGCCGAATCGTTCCAAGATCCCTGCACCAAGTCGAGCGGGGGGGGTGAGAGACGATTTCGAAGTGGCGACGGACTTGAACACACCGGATGGTGCATTCCAAGGGGTTATGCCATGGAAAGGAGGCTTAGGGTTTCAAGAGTGAACTCGGGTAAGATCCTCAGTGTTTAAACGAAATGTATCCGGGAAATCCAGATTGCGGAGTATATTCAAAAACATAAATTTTATGTGCGTCTATTATTAATCTGTAGACGTTGTAGCTTGAAGCATAGGTACTAAGAAAAGCGTTCAAGAACGTTCTCGCTTTCTACCTCAGCGTCAATTTGATCGCTTCTCCTATGTTATTAAATTACATCTGAAGGGCAGTAGCTCAAGAGCACAGGACATTGAAAAAGAATAGCCATAAGTGCAAAACTTATAAGCCAATTCGCAGTCCAAGAAACTCGAGTCTAGAATATTCGACAGTTTTTCGCAACAATGCCTGGGAAGATTCGAGGTTATTGGAAGTGGAAAGAAAGCAGATGCAAGGCAAATGGGCATACTTCACGTTTTGGTGTCGATTTGAGAGAGCACAGGGTGATGCATGCAGGTAATGTCGCAAGGAAGAGCATCGTGCTGGTGCAAAGCAGAAGATCCAAGTAAAGATTATATTGAGCAGGACAGAGAGCGAGATTAGTAACTCGCATTCATATGCGATGCACGAGAAGATGGCAATGGACGAAGCACTGACCTTTCTCAAGGGCGAATCGACCACTGATGTTGATTACGTATGATACATCGTGGTACTTGGACGCGTACAACACCACGCAGTTCCCGCCCTTGCTGTGGCCAACTACACAAACAACCCTGGAGCCTTTGGAAGTCCAAAACTCCACCGCTGCTCGCAAGTCCTCGACCTCCTTCCAATAGTTTCCATAGGCGAATGTTCCCTCGCTTTCCCCATTGCCAGAGAAATCAAACCGGAAGGTGCTCACCCCAGCCTCCGCCAACGCTGTCGACAAAGCGCTCAAGGTCCTGCCCTCTTTCGATGACCGGAAGCCATGACACAGAATGCAGACCTCCTTGGATCCGGCCCCACCATCCACGAGTAACCCCTTCAACTTCAGCCCATCCTTGTTTACGAATGTAAACTCTTGCCCTGGAGGGCCCTCGGCGCTCGGATCTGCCATAGCCTTCCACCGCAACGTAGGTTCTGGATCACGAGCCTCGAATACTGAAGCGCTCACAGAATCCCCACGTCCCTTGCGAGAATCTAAAGCACTAGACCTAAACCATCCACGGGGCGTTCCGAAACGATGCTGAACCGACAACGAGCTGACTACCGACGAATGTGCACTTGGGACAGGGGAACCCTTAATTAATGTCGGAGATTGCAAGGGTATCAGGGTTGAGCAAGAAACAAATGCACTGCACGTCATTGCCATCGTGTTTGTCAACTTGCCAACGATCTGCCATACCAGTCCGCCATGGCCATGCTGTACTACAGGCTTTCGTCTGGCTTCCGTTTAGCTTAAATTTTGATTATCAGTACTTGACTCAAACCTTCCGTCAAATCTTAATTATCAATGCTCAACTCAAGTGTCTCCAGCAGGTCAGAATGCTTCATTTGTGGCAGGAGGATAAGGACTAAGAAAGTTCATGGAGTGCTTCTTTTTGCAATTGCACTCGTGTCAATTTGTGTCAAAAAGAAAGAAAGTTTTTGGAGAGCCAAATCAAACCGTACGGGTACAGTGAGCGTGTCCACACTCCACAGTACAACGGCGCTAGGTCAGAGAAACATTCCGTCAAATCTAAATTATCAATGCTACTGCTGAAAGTGCTAGGCGCCAAGGCAATTTATGAGACGGAGCTCTCCGAAGCAAAAGTCATCTCCCCACTCAAGGATATTTTTAGAAACTTTCTCAGTTAAATTTTGGTTATTCGAGTTGCGCTCCAAGTTCGCAGACTCGCTCTCACAGCCAGGGTTTAGTTAAGCTTAGTAGCTCGAGTAATTTGCGGTCACATGCCTTTCTATAAACTATACTCATTTCTTTGTCACAACTTCCGGGAAGAGGTTCGTGACCATGACTGGCATCTAATAAGCTTAAAGAAGAGCTCCAGAGCGGGTGAGTGCCAAATCTCAATGGAACTGGTTTTTGGTGGTTTGCGTCACGCGACGATTTGGGGTTGAAAGGAAGGTCCTCGTCCGTATAGGGATCCTTACTCTTGAACCTCCTGTCTCGGTGTCTTTGTCCGCTAGGGTTTTGCAGATTCTCGGGGCAATGGTTGTACTGTTTGGCGACGAAGGGACTGCCACTTTGAAATTGATGACGCCAACCCATACTTTGCGGATTTCTTCGAGCGGAGTGAGGAGGGGTGCAGAAGCATCAATGTTTGGTGCGTGAGAGGTTAGATGGGAAGGACCGGGAGGCTGTTACGATTCATCTTCTCTACGCCTGCCGAAGTGGGAAAAAAGTGTACTCAGCTTCGGGATTGAGTCTCGATGCTGCCTGGCTTGTGGGACGCTTGTGATAGGCGAGGGATCCAGATTGGTGGTTGAGTTAACGACTGAGAGCTGCATTTGTTGTTTGATTGCCGTTGTGTTATGGAAGTTGGGGGTGGAAGACGATTCGGTGAATTTGTGAGGACACATCAAGTTTAGAGAGTGAATGGAGGCGGGTTGGATTTGAGGAGCAAGAAACAACTGTTGCCATGGCTGGTTCAACCAGTCCATGGCGATGGGTGTTCGATTCGTTGCGCGCTGCTATCGAGCCTTCTTCGTTGGTCCCCCATATTCTCTCTCATGCTCCCAATCTACTGCAGTCTGTCTCCCGAATTCCACCTCGGGAGGTACTCTTTCTATTTTGGCCTTCCTTCCGCTGAAAGATTCGTCGTTTTATAAGCTCGGCTCGTTTGCACGAGTTTGGTTTGCGAGCTCGAGCTGAGCTTCTGTCTTCCTATTGCATCTGTACTGTAATGCAGTTGGCAAGCTCGTCTGTGACCCTTGTATACATGTCAATTGTTACTGGAAGTGGAGTCGAAAAGCCGGAAATAGTTTTTTTAGAGCTTGGGGGATTGCGGAAGTCGATTCATTCGGGAAGTTTGATTCACGCAATGTTAGGTATCGCACTGAGAGGGAGAGAGTCTTGTCCGATCTTTGACATCTTTGTGATCGCCTCAGGTTGCAGCAGATGTATCTTTGTTGGTGCAAGCAGTGTCAGGGAAATGGCTTCCTGTGGTTAGCGATGAAGCGGCTCGCATCTGCCTGTCTACTTGTAATTTGGTATTTTGGATGCTCACAGCACTCTCTCTGCAAGTGCTCTTTGGTTTCGTTTACTAACTTCTCTCAGTTGTTGCCTTGCACTGGAGAATCAAAATTCTGCATCTTCCATTTCCGTGCTTATGATTTGTTGCTCCACTGATTCGTTCTGGCCTAACATGCATCTAAAGGTGGTCACTGTTCCATGGCTGCAGATAAATGAAATCAGTTTTCGAATGCAATTGGAATTCAGTTCCTATGCTCTCCTTGTCCTTGTTAACTTTCTTCAGGGAATCATAACATCAGCAACGCCAGTGATTACTCTAGTTGCCCTAGAGGAAAAGGGCAAAAAAGATGCCAGCAAGGCAAAGGTTGAAGCTCTAACAGCTCTCGGGTGCGCAACATGGACCAAACTTCTCATGTTGACTATCATTTGAATTTCTGATTATATAGTTGGGACCCCTGGATAGTGAAGCTCTCGTGGCAATTAATTTGGGATGTGAACAGGCAATTACTGCATGACAGCGGAGACCAGCTGTCTGTAGATGATGTCACGTCACTCGTTCCATTCCTGCTGGAGTTGGTAACTCGCCCGGCGACATCGTTGCGGGGTCAGCATAATGAGTCAAGCTCAAGAACAAATATTGCAGTTTGGTCCAGGCCTGTCGATGACGATATGGAAATCCAGAGGCTTGTGTTTGTTGCAATAGGCAATGTGTTTACAAGGGCGGGACCAGTCGTATCCAATGACACTTGGAGATACGTTGTACAGGTATGTCATAGCACTTGACGTCAAATTTTGAATTGGGTAAAACTAGAGCATATCCAATACGTTTCCAGGCCATATTTTTTATATTTTATTTTCCAATTCACTTTCGTAAGATTCGTGTTTTGCGTATTGAAGTCCCGGCCAGTGTCCTTCTAGATGCTATTTTAATATTATCTCATAATTTTTTTGATTTGGTTGTCCAAATGGGAGTTAACCCTAAGCGTTTCCGAAGGCCGTATTTTGGATGATGGACTCAGTACTTCAGGGTGATGTTTCGTCCAAATTACTTCTCATTTATCGAATCTGATACTTGAATATTAAAAAAGAAACCTTACTTCATGACCAGTTTGACAAAATTGAGGTGAATAATATACTCGTACAAAGATATGAGCAAACATATGCAATAACTCAAAAAAGTACTCGATCATTACAGGGTTAACCTTATGACGGCTGACAATGCACTCTTAAGAAGATTTCCGTTAGCAAATATTGGGGTCTACTTCATCAGAATATGTTCTCTTGGGAAGGCACATACTCTTTCCTCCGTAAATTATTGTTTAAAGTTTAGTCAGTCAGGCGTTCTACAGTGTTAGGAAATCTATAGTTGAATTAAATTTAATGTGGTCGTAGCATCAAGGGACATCCTCAGGATAAATGTCAGGCTCATCTTCAGTTCTAGTTCACGTTGAGTAACAATCGTTCTCTGCTGCTGTTGCAAACCAGGAACTACGGACATTAGTTGAACATTTCGCAACTAAAGGGCCATTGACAGAAGATTCTGATGCTTCCAGGTGGGTATTTTTATTGGTATGGTGTCTAGAGACGGACAAACAGATGTAGTTCAGATCTGTACGTAGATTTTTCCGCTTTACGGAGCCAGATTTTTTCAGGTGAAGTTCTTGATTACATCTATGTTCCACATTTGAAGAATCTTCATCTTGGTGGCATGATCATCATTTTCTCAAGTTGCAAGTTTGATGTTTGTATAGTGTCTAGGTCCGTCTAGTCATGAAGTTCACTGCTGTAGTGGTTGTGACTTTAACAACGATCATGCTCATAAACAGATACTTTTCAGCTTTCCTCCGATGCGTGCACCTTGTTTTTTCTGATCGAAAGGGGTCTCTTGAGGAGCATGTATGTAATCCTTTTCCCCACCATCTTCTGTTGGTATTATTGTAACTAGACTACAGCTTTGAGGCCCATCTGAACTTTCTCGTCAACGTCAGACTTTGTATTGATTGAGCGATTCCTCTTTGGGCAGGTGGCCTCCTATGTAGGATTTCTGCGCATGTTTTTCCTCTATGGATTGAGCAGTAGCCAAGGTCAAACTTCAGAAACTCGCCCATGGAAAGAGGGCAGCGCGTATCGGCCGCCTCATCTCCGTGGTAAGATGAAGGCTCTTGCACACACAAGCAGTGAGAGCACGGGCTTGCTGGATGAATCGCTTTCGAGGGACTTCTCGTTTGATTCTGACCAGAGTGACAGTGATGGTTCTGTTTCGGATTTTGATCGCTACAAGAGCTCCAGGTGCCGAATAACTGCCATCACGACTTTTCAGGTGTTCCTTTTCTCCTGTACTTGGTGTTATGATCTTGGAAGATGCGGGTCTTGATCAAAACTCAATGTTTCTGTTGTGGTCCTTGTTTTAGTTCTGAAGAGGGTTTGCTCTTTGGCTATATTCTCATTCCATCAGTTCACTGAGTGTCTACTGAATATTCACCGCACTAATTGCATAGTCACGTGTTTCGGTTCTACATTTATTGGCTGCGAGCCTCTTACTGGGATGGAAACTGACGTATAAGCTACTTATCAGATTGGAAAATAACGGCTCACTCTTTTGGGATTGGTTAAGCGCTTTACAGATGCCCAAAGCTTTCAGAGTGTTAAGATTTGAGCGTTCTTTTACTGGTGTTCAAACCTGAAAGAGATGACGAAACTAACAATGGCAAATATCCACATTGTTTAGGTTCTTGCAAGGGCAGATCCGAAGTCCCTGCATGCACATTGGGCTTTACTTTTTCCAACACATGACGTTTTGCAGCCTCGGTAACATGCGTATCCGTCCCTTTTTTTTTTAGCACTGTATAATTCCAAAAGAATGTGCTTGTTTGCTTCTGTTTAGATCTACAATAATGTCAGAGAGTAAGGCTTTCGATATGCTTCTGAATTGGGGTTATGTTGTTGAGATTTGCTTTATAAACTTATTTGACTATCTTCTACACAGACCTTACCAGGCTACGCTGCTTACAACCCTGCTCTTTGACCCTATTGTGAAGGTATATTACTGTCCTTAAAGGTCTTAAGCTGGTCATGTGGCTTTTGAGGTCGTAATTAATTTTCATCACTGGGGGCCTGAGCTAATGCGGACTATGTAAACCGTATTAGCTAATGCGAACGATTTTTGGATGAGCAGGCTCGTGTTGCAGCAGCTGCTACGATAGCAGTGATGTTGGAAGGTCCAGCACGTGCATTTCTGCAGGTTGCGGAATATCGGGAGCTTGCACAAAAATCACCATTTACCACTCTATCGGGCACTTTGGGTCAGATTGTAATCCAGCTTCATACTGGTATGTTCATCCGTCCCTTTGAAGTCCTCAATTTCTTCTTGTTCTTTTGAAACTTCTATTGTACATATGTGAACTTGATAGTTATTATGAATTGTTTGAAAGAAAAGCTCTAACATGAAATATGTTTGGTTGCACCCACGCATGTGTGTATTTCAAAAAAGGCTGGTTCTGCGTAGTTGGTGTGAACTTATAATGTATTTTGGCCTGGGCGTTAACAAGGAACTTAACATGGATGAGTTTGAAATAATAGAATGGAAGATCCGGGTAACGTCTTCCTTAAGTGGCGAAACCGCCATCTGCCCAACTGACATGATTTAATGCTCAAAATTATTGTATGGATGGTCCACAGGGCTTGTGCATGTTGTATCAAATGAGAAGCACAGTGGCACGCTAGGTGCTGCCCTGAAGGCGCTGTCGCTTCTGGTGGCTGCAGCACCGTAAGTCTATACATCCTAATTGTTCAGTCCATCATGTATACTGACATGCGTTGCTTCGATGTGCTCATCATGTAAACTATGCTTACATTATACTTGCTTACGATGATTCTTTTGATTCATTTTCAATCGATTAGTTGGTTCATTTTAAACTTTATGCTTGCTTACGTAATATTTTCCCTTTTAACTATCAGAAGGCTCAACGTTGGGATTGGACAGGTATAATCGGCTTCCTTTGCAATTGCTCCCGAATGTTGTCCTCTCTGTTTCCAAGAAAACCCAGGAGTTTTTCAGTTCATCTTTAGATCAGAGCAATACAATGGTATATGTGCCTCCCTTGATCTTATTCACAAGTTCGCACTCTGCTTGAAAGAAATTGCAATGCAACTTACGTCATTGAGGTATTGTAGTGACAAACTTATGAAAACTTTTGCATTAAGAATCTCTTTTGTGACACACGTGCACGCATGGTTGTATGATCCAGACTGCAGCAGTCTCTTGTCTGGGTACAGCTCTGAGTGCTAGTCCTGCATCCAAGCGCATGATCGCTATCCTTACTGCAGAGGATCCTAAAGGTCGGTTAACTTAACATTCTGCTATGGTGACCTAAGTAGCAGCTATGTGTACTGTGTTTTATTGGCGTTTAATCAATCTTTCGGTCCTGAAGTAACTTTGTTGCCACCCCCTAGTGTTGGTTCATGGTTGTGGATTACCACGAAATGTTAATCGCAGGTTTGTGAACTATTTCGCTGCGAAGTAGATGCTGTTGAGAATTTCAACGTCTTTGATTTTCAGGGTGTGTCACTACAGAGATGACCTACTCAGTGCCAAGACGCACTTTCTTAATGGATTTGACATCTTACTGTCGGCCACCTGCACCCGCGGTTGTGCGAGTTGAGGCTTTCCAGGTTGGTTGACATTGCGAATTTTCCATTTCTGTTCGTAGGCATGAGGTTGTTATTGATGTTGCCATAGCATTTAACATATAGTAGCTTATGCATCTCGTGGTGTCTTATCTCGCTTATCACAGGCGCTCAAGGCTGCAGTACATAACTATCCAATGGTGGTGCCCAGCTTTTGGGACCAGATTTATGGGGCTGTAACTGAGGTTTTTGACACAGACTGGGAAAAGGCACACTCGACTACATCAAGTCCAGCACAGGGGGGTCTGTCTGCGGTGGATGCTCAACCTTCACGAATTTGTGATGATAAACTGGTGCAGAGTTCAATCAAGGTGTGCATTGTAGTGACCCTTTCTTTTGTTTTCAGGAAACTATTCTTGGTGTTTTAAGGTTCAACAGCCTTGTGAGGATTCTTGGCAGGGTTTTCTGTTAATTTTTTTAATAATATGAAACCGACCAACTGTTTCAGCGTTGAAAGCGGTTGCTACTGCTGACTTTATCTATTTGTATTGAAGCTTTTGGATGAAGCTCTTCGGGTCCTATCTGGATTTGAAGTACCTGACGAGTTACATGACTCTAGCTCACTGAAGGCAGTTTCAGCGCATGTGGGATCAATATCCACCACTTCCTCTTCTAAGACGACGGAGGTTGTACACAAAGATGATGGATGCTCGCAGTGGCTGCAAGCTCTAGACCATCTTTTGCCTGGTGTGCTGGTTCATAATGCACCTATGGTAATTGGGTCCCTTTGTCTTGTTTGTTTGTTTGTTTGTTCTGATTGCTACTTTTCATGACCACGGAGACATTACTTTCTACCTTCATGTTTGAGAATGCATCCAGGGAAGAATTGTATGTACATCTGCCATGGCTCTTGCATATAAATGAGCACTACCTCACCATGTAGACTACCTCACCATATAGATGTCTTTCCTTCTATTCATTCTTTAATGTTGTATGGTGTAGGTTCGAGGTGCAGCGCTGACATGCTTTGCTGGGTTGACGGCAGCTGTATTTTCTGCTCTACCTGTGCAGAAGCAAGAGTTCATTATATCCTCCGTGGTACGCCCTTTGTTGTCCTGCAGGGCAGTCTTAATAAAACTATAATCGTTGTTTGATTGACTAGTGTATTATTCAGTAATTTTGAAATGGTAGAGAACCACCCTCGGTTTCGAAGTACATATTACTCTGTTATTACCGTTTTCAGATGTTCTCATTGGCTCTTGGTTATTAAACATATTTGTGTAGATGCGTGCCTCTCGAGACGATGACACTCCAGCGGTGCGTTCAGCAGCATGCCGGGCTGTTGGTGTGATTGTGGGGTTTCCCGAAGTGTCGAAGAGGTAAACAAATTAGATATTTATAGATATTTACTAGATCTTATAAAATCAATCTTCTAGCTTGTTGCTCTGAATAAGGGTAATTGCATTGTTTATTTTCTTTGGTTCTCTTTCACTTCTCACGTGTGTGATTCCGCATGTTTCGTCAGCTTAACTAACTTCGTGGTCCCTTGGCAGCAAGGAGAAGGTGATCCCGATAATTACTCTTCTTCTGTTGAGGATGGAAGACAGCTCTGCTGCGGTATTTGCATGTGCCCTTTATCTCTTTGGGCATGCTTTTACTGTGAAGTATTTTTTAGCAGTTTAAATTAGTACTGGTTGATCTTATGCGTAATGGTGGTGGTCTTGTGTTAGATCTTATGTCATTTACTCGGTCAATAATATGCTGCTTGTTGAAAATGAGGACCGTCGGTTGATTTATCATCTTGACAACCATCCCAGTATTTCAGATTTTGCATTTCATACTGCTGATGGGGGTTTCAGTTGTTATTAGAAATTCAAAGTAGTCTAGTTCTACGCCGGAAGAGATGAACTTGTTGTGTGCCCAAGTGCATTATTTGATATGAAAGTGCACTTGAATAATTGTGTAGTTTTGTGCAGGTTCGCATTACTGCTTCGTGGGCTGTAGCAAACCTATGTGATGCCTTGTGCATCATTGTGCAGGCAGATGACGCAAAGGAAACCAGTAAGTCTGCAGTTCAACTGAAAGTGTTGAGAGGGTTAATATGTCAATCGGGTCCCTCTTGTCCTTAGCAGATAAATTCTCTTTGTCAGCAACTTTTGTACCCTGTTGACATCGTTGTGTTCAGGTTATTTGCTGGAGGAAGTGCCACTTGCGTCCTTGGCTGAATGCTCCTTCAAGGCTGCGAATGATGGCGACAAGGTAAGAACTTGATGGCCACCTACATTGGATTAAAATCTAGAGTCATGATCTTCTTATAGCGAACTTGAATCCACCCCAGCTTTTTTGCCGAAAGGAGGTGAATTATTAAAAAAAATCGAAATACGAACATGAAGGGATTGAGTAGCTCATAATAGAGGTGTCGGGACCAAGATTGTTGGTTTGAATATTTGTCACAACCCATTGCGAGTGAAAGGTACTAAATATATTATTTCTCAGGGCACTGATTTTAGTGATCTCTCTCCCTCTAATGGCAGTTGGATGTCTCCATTCATCCGACCTCATTAGATCATGGATTTTTTGTATCCAGAAGATCGGTCCAGAAGATTTTATGTCAAGTAGAATTACACTTATTTTTGGCTTTGGTCTGGATGTGACAGCTATGAGGGTTATATCGTAAGTACATGTGTGGCTTAGATTGCTTTTGTTGTCTTTTCTTTTATATTGATATCATGCTCACAAAACACAACAGGTACGAGCCAACGTTGTGAGGGCTCTTGGCAACCTTGCAAGATTTGTGGACTTCAGTGCTGGTCCTTCTGGCCAGAGAGGTGGGATCAATTACGTGGGGATGGGTCATAAGAATATTGTTTATCCTCACACAAGTGATGTTCCTGCCTCACAATGGTTGGGTACGATGGTGCAAACTTTTGTGTCATGCGTAACCACTGGAAATGTTAAGGTCAGTGTCACTGTCGATTTTCCTCTTTTCGTGATGAACATTTCAGAAAAATACATACGTATGAATCGAGTGTGCTGACAGCAAGTGCGCTCGGGTTGTGAGACTGATAGTGATCTTTCATTCTTGCAGGTGCAGTGGAATGTTTGCCATGCCCTTGGGAACCTATTTTTAAACCGGAGTATCCAGCTGTCTTCTGCACCGTGGTAAGCTACATTCAATGGGGAATTCGGATTGATGCCCTGCTTATTCTTGAATCAGTAATGATCATCGTACTTTGAGCGAGATGTTGCAACCTCGGCCAAGGCCCATGATGTTTGGAACGGCCAGTGGGATTCTCCCGTCTTGTTGTAATTCCTGTCGTTATTCTTTTTATTCCATGTTTGTTCGTCTTTAGCGAGTTTCTGCTTCCCTGCGTTAAAGACATTCTCATTTCTAGTTATTTTGATTCGCTTAATGTTCTGGTACCACAGGGCGTTGTCAGTGTTCAGCATACTCCTGTTGTTGTTGCGGGGCTCGGCAAACTTCAAGATTCGTATGCATGCTGCTTCAGCGCTTGCTGTTCCAAATTCCCGAGAAGGTAGCAGGCAACTCTACCGAGTGTTTTGTTGTTTGTTGTCATAGTTTTCCCAATTGTCGTGTTTTTAAGGGCCAAATACCATTAATTCTACAACATTAATATTCCGGTTCTGGTTTCTAAAGTGTACTATGTAGGGGATCTTCGAGTCAAGAATCACTTTAAACGAGGCTTTAAGTATCGTCAACAATATTTACACATACACAGCATAACATTATTGAGCAATAAGAGAGGGGTATCTTTGGAAGTCATTATGTCATGTAGTTAATTTGTTGATCTGTCATGTACTGAATCACCGTGCAGCCGACTGCCATTTTTCTTCTCTACATCCAACTTAGTCTAAACTTTCAGACCTAACCTAATTTTGGTCTGAAACCTACGATTTCTAATTTCTCAAACTTTGGAAACTTGTTTGTTGAATTTTTAGCCTGACAGGCTGGATATTACCTGTTTCCCTTTACTTTTGAGAACAATTTGGTTATAATGTTATGATATTGTCAACGAATATTTGCAAGAATGTCGCTTGGTTAACCGTTACAGTGTAATTGTGCAGATTATGGAGTGGCCTTCCGAGATGTGGTGCAAACCCTTGTGCAATCGTTGGACTCTTTAGAAAATGACACTGGTGCAGAACCAACATCAATGAAATATCAAGCTGCTCTTGCAGACCAGGTACCGTATTGTTCACCTCCAACACCTGTAGCTGTTTATAGCTAAGGAGTCATCGCAAATATGATTGCTTCTGTTAATCTTTCAATCATTCAATCATTTGCTTTGATATACTCTTTCAATCATTTGCTTTGATATACACGAAGACGCAAACATCGAAAAATCTTTCCTGTACTAATGAAAACATGCTTAAATCCACCCAGATTGTAGGTGGATGAGGGGTTCCCTCCGTGACAGATTGGAGATGAAGATGATTTTTCTCTCAGTTTCGGATGACTGACGTTTAATGACTGATTTTAAGTTTTTTCTCAGATCACCCATACAACAATTCATGTGCTTGCATTAGGACAACCGCAGGACTTTGACATTCTGAAAGACATGCTTCTAAAAGTAAGCTAAGACCTCCTTTTTCCTATTTTCCAGCTTCAAATGACCCAAGTTTCTAAAATTTCCAGTTGACTCTTTACGTGAGCTAACTCATTGAGGAAATGTGTCGTCTTTTCCAGCGGGCGAGTTTCTTGCACAAGTGGCTCTCCACTGTGTTGTTTTCAATGAGGAGGGGCTTATCATGCGGTGAAATCTCTCAAGAAGCAGCTTTTGGGACGCCAAGTAAAGCAATTTCTACATTAGAACTTGATGAGAAGCCGTTGCCTCCTCCAAGGGATCAACGAAGCTATCGCCATTTTGAGAGTCAAGAATTTTCTGCTGGCAGTGATAGCAAGCTGTCTACTAGATTAGCTGATGCGCAAAGGACAGTGAAAGCCTTGAGTTCTATGTACATGTTGGGTGGCAGTGTCACCACTGCTCAAAACTTCCAGAAGTTACTGGAAACTTAGTTAGTCCATGTAAACAATAAAGACCTGAAATGGAATCAAAAGAGTTAACCCTGAAGAACGGGCCCATGCTTGTGCTTAGGATTTGAGTCAGTACCCTATGAGCGTGGAGTTGAATATCAGAGATAGTCAGGCCTTGTAGTTTCTTACTACCTCCATCCCAAAATGATGTTCCAGATAAAGGTCTAAAATAAACATTTTAAAAACCAATTTTGTGCTATAAGTAGAGTTTGGTGCACTCCTGCATTCTACATTGAATAGGGATATTATGGGGACCAAAAAATTGAAGGGACTTATTGTGGAAAATTGTAGATGTTTGAAACATGATATACAACCCCCTGTATTAAGGGGACCAAAACAAATGAAGAGACTTATTGTGAAAAACTATAGATGTTTGAAACATGATCTACAGGGGACCAAAAAATGGAAGGGACTTATTGTAGAAAACTCGAGATGTTTGAAACATGATGTACAACAAAAAATTGAAGGGACTTATTGTGGGAAACTCAAGATGTTTGAAACATGTACAACCCCTAGATACTTCAGTAACTATTAACATATAGCAAAGGTAGATATTATATAGGTGAAATGTCAATTAATGAGTATGGGTCTCCTGAAAACCCCTATTCAATGTAGAAACTTTGAGTTTTGAAGCCCTTTTCAAAGTGTAGTTTTGGAATATTGAAAAGTAGAATTTTTGGATCATTTTCAAGGAGTACCACTGGTCGATTAATTCTTATATGTAAGGTCATCATTTTGTAAGCATTTAGTTTATGTCCAAGACCATGTGTGGTCCTTTGTTTTGCCTTCTAGAGCTTCATCTCCTTCAATTGGAGAAAATTCAAAGAGATGCAAAAAAATAAGAATGAATAGTGTTGATTGACCCCTTTAATCATTTCATTTGTCTTTTGATTGATGGTTGCATGGAGGGAGGGAGAACTTCTACTTGGTATTGTTTTGTTGGTTCTAAATTGCAATCAAAAACCAAATTTGACCGATTTGCAATGTCACAAAGTGCATTTATTTGGGGACAAAAAATTAAGGCCAACACGTCTTTTGATTGCAATTGCATGGATGAAGGGAGAACTACTATTTGGAATTGTTTTATTGGTCCCAAATAGCAATCGAAAACTAAATTTGACCAATTTGCAACATTACAAAGTATTACAAGAAGATCATTTTGAGACCAAAAATTAAGGCCAACAAGAAGATCATTTTGAGATGGAGGGAGTACTGCGGTACATGTATTCATGAGAGCCTAGGGTCTATTATAGGTACACTTCAAAAATTCATAATTTATTCATATGGTGTCAAAAAATGTATGCTAAAAAAATCTAAAATCTCTCTTAGCATAATCCAACGAAACTAAGTCCACTAAGGCACTAATTGTGATATGCTCAAATGTTTACTCATACAATATTAAGGGAGGTTATCCTAGGGGTTTGTTAGACCTGCTGATGAATTCCTATTGGATATTTTCGACATGTTTGTTACCAACTTGGACTTAGATTTTTTATTGTTTTTGGAGTGATTAATGCGTACTGGAGTCGCAAGGACTCCAAGTTGAACCTCACAACTCTAGTTCTAGAACCCCTAAGTCTTAGACTAAATGAGTCCTAATCCATATTAGTAAGATAAGAGTATTATTTATAGGCCTTCCTTTCGTGGCCAACTGAAAGTTTGTGGGTCTCCCCCAAAACACCAATGAGGTGCGCACACGGTTGATGAGCTTTGCAGAATGGATCGGGGGAGAATCACTGTAACTTTCGGCAAGGAACAGTGGCGTCTAGATCTCTTCCCTGACGAAGTGCAGGGTGTGTGCATGATGTCGAGGTTCGAGAACGTATGATTGCCGGGGAAGATTTGGCAAGCATAGTTGCAGTGAACGGCTTCAAGGGCTAATAATTAAGGGCATGAACGGAATACTAGTTGGGCTGGTTTGTGTGACTCGTCTGTTTAGCACTGTTTTGGTACTATATACCTTGCGGATTGTTTGGGCTTGGAAAAGTATTCGAACTTACTGCACAGGAAGAATCGAAGGGGCGTGATTAATTGTGGACCTGTAGCTAGACGATTGATGATCAAACTGACTTGGTGTTCGATTCTCAATCACGCAAGTTGCTTGCCCAGAGCTGCGACTGCATGCGCGCCAGTAGATGCATGCCATCTTCGAGAATTATCGATCTCACCCTGCGGAACTTGGCAAGCTGGGGCTGATCGAGAAAGTACGTACGAGCCGTTACAGTGGACTGGCTTTTCTCAGGCGCGAACGATCGATGTATTCACTCATAACATTACATACTCAGTCTGACTCCAGATGTTCCCCAGCATTAAGGTATAACACTTTACAAAGATACTTTCTTTTGCTGTGACTTTGGTTTGATTCTCAATTCAGGATTGGTTATTGTCTTCTGTTGTATAGTGTTGTCAGACCCACTTCCAATTGTAACACTACAACAGTCCTAAAATGCAGAGAGCAAAAGAGAACAACGCAGCACTGCTTAATAATGTTATGGGCATGAGACCAAATTTTCAAGCTTGGCAAATGGCAATGGAGTAAGTAAGCCCTATCGACTAAGGTAGATCTCCCAGTTTCGATCACTGGAGCATTTCAGCATATGTGTGATTGAGCAATGGTGGAGGAGAGAATTTTCTCTAGTGAAGAAATAGGAATAAGAAAGATTGCCAATTTTTGATAATTTTTCATCAAGTGTAGAATTCATAAAAATTAAAGAAGTGGAAAAGTCAGGGTTTCCTATTTCCAATCAATAGGCAAGCTTATTCTTAATCAATGGCAACTTTAGTAGGTGTCAATGTATTATTCATTACAGAAGAAATAAATGAGAATCAAATGACCTATAAAGCTATGGTTACAAATGGATCAGTCTATTGATTGGAAATGGGAGGGTGATTGGAAAGGGGGTGGCTACCTTAGTAAGGGTTGTAAAACCCATTTCAAGACTCCAAAATTCAAATCTAAACTCGAAAGTGAATTGTGTGAATTAGGGAGTAAACAGTGGATGAGTTTTGGGTGTGATTGCTAAGTTTTAACGAAGGGATTAACCTAAAATTTCAGAATACCTAAATTGCTCTAAAAACACAATTAGGCTTTCCAAAACTCAAATCTGACTTTATCATTTGAAGTCTATGGGTTACTAAATGGCCACAGGAGTTTTGGAGTGGTTTGGATGACTTTCAGGTGTTATGAAGGAATTTTGAGAGTTTTTGGTTGTAATTTTTGCTTTTGATGTAAAGTTTTAGTTTACTTGAGTTGATCCATTAGAGACAAAAGCAGCCCTCTGGGGGGCCGCTCCACATTGACAAAGTATGCTATTAATTGTGGCATAGGGAGCCTATAAAAAATGTCAAAACTGTAGTGTCAGCTTATGTGAATTTTGCCAAATGCAGTTGGATTCTGCTCTGACACATTCTGAATAATGATTGTACTATATACAAGCAAATGGAAATTGTTTATTCCAAATCCTTGTTTGAATATACTTGTTGGTTAGTTGACAATATAGAAATTTATACTAAACTAGAAAGTTCCGAGGCCATTATTGTGGTTCAGCAAAAAAAGTATTTTGGCAAACAAAGAGCAAGTATATTCAAAGAATGGCTCTGAGTAAACAATTTTAACTTCCTCGTACAATGCTCCCATTTCTGACAGATTCTCACACAAATCCACATTAAACAAATCAAAATGAAAAGTGTTATTATAATTGTCCAGTTACATTGCTCTGCACCCTTTCACATGCAAACTGAGTAGAATTAATGGAAATATATCCATATCCTTTTCAGAAGTACAATTTAAATTCAACTTCAGACCCCCTTTCCCTTCTTGTGAAGCAGCCCTCCAGTGGCCCCAAATTTTTTCTAATGCAAAAACCTAATTTAAAATTTAAAGCCCAGAATTGACTCTAAAGTGGGTCTCTCTTAATTAGATAGTGACCATGAAGGGAGTATTTTGCAATTTTGGATGTCCTTTTGTATATATTTTTGGATGTATTTTTGGATGATGTTTGTCGTGCCTAAGGCATTAGTGGCAACATCTCTTGTGAATTACGGTGCTTCTAAAGGATACTTTAGGTTATTTTCCATAATTAGGCAACATCTATTGGGGGTTTCGTTATTTTGGATTCCTCATTAGAGAAATTCTTAGCCTTCTAGAGGGCCGCTCCAGAGCAACTGAAAGCACCCTACAATTGCATTTAACTTTGCTTAATGATTTGTTTTTCTCCTATAGTCGATCACCTAAAGTCACGATGTCTGATGATTGTCAATGGTTCAAAATCCAAGTACCAATAGTTAAATAATCAGGGTTCAAGTCTTGTAATGCACCTTAACCTTGATTATTGCATACCTTGTTTTCTAATCAAGTTATGAATAAAAAAGCAGATGTGAAAAATAGTCCAAGGACATCTACCATCAAGGTTTTTTTTGGCATCATAATAGACTTAATTCATTGACAATTGGTGAGAAGGAAGGGTGAAGAGGTTATTTTTATAGAGAAATCAATTGTTTATGTTCAATCTTCAAAGGGTATGGGTTATTTAGAAGAGTGATCACTCATTATCAAATGTAGGAATTGTGCTAAAACTAGAATTTCAGACCTTATTTAGACATAGTACAATGAATTTTTTCAAAAAACTCTGAACTAAACAAAGATGGAAAATCAAGCTAATTTTCATCTCCAAAAATCTGTTTGAGGTTTAAAGCATCCAGTAAAAAGTTATAAACAAAATTCTAAAAGGGATTGAAAGGGAGATTTTCTTTGACATTTTAAAATACCTTCTCCTAATTTTATCCAGAACTTTTTATTGGAGTCTCTAAACCTCAAACGGATTTTTGAAGATGAAAACTAGCTTGATAATCCAACTTTCTTTGGTTCAAAGTTTTTCAAAAAATTCATTCTACTATGCCTAAATGAGGTCTAAAATTCTAGTTTTAACACAATTATTACTTTAAATTCAACTATGAGTTGTTGAGAAACTACGAATTCTAAATTACATATCCCACATGGATTGTTCTACCTCCTACCACCCCATGTGTTCATAAGGAGATTCTCTTCTCATCTTCAAACACCTTAAGTTAAGTGGCTTTAGAAGCTAGTTGGAAATTGGAAATGTAAGAGATCTCTAATTTTTTAACAACTAGCTTGAAATCCACTTCATATTTCTTAATTTCATTGAATTTGATTAAATTTCCACTTAATCACCCTACATGCTCACGCGGTTGAATATTCAAAAAGACATCTACTACACCTCATTATTGGAGTCCTAATGTCTTTCGTGAAATTCACACACTCTGACAATGCACTGCGGTTATATGCCCCTACTAATTCTCAGGTGATTAATATATTGATTTGGTCACTGTGGAGCGGCTCTCCAGAGGGCTGAGAATTTTTCTAATGAGTTCTCCTCACTTTAATTTTGGATTTTGAAATACATGATTAGGTTTTTAGAGATTGTGGGTGTTTTAGTTGAGTGTTATGAATGTATTTGAAAATTTTTAGACTCTAATCCCAGCCAATGGGATTTGGAGAGCCTCACTGAGGATTTGAGGTTTGACATTATGCATGAAGGAAGTTCTAAATACACAGTTTGCATAATCATTTTCAGGGTCTCAAATTGCATCTATATGAAGAATTCATATTTGAATCTTAGCGACTACACTTGGGTCTCACACATATATCTATAAAACCTCAAAATAAGGACCTATAAGGACTGAATAATTGATGTGCAGGAATTGGTCAGGTGGAAACTCATGGTCTTAGTGAAGTCACTAAAGGTGGAAATACTTGCTTCAAAGGAAGATAGGGAAGAGGCGGTGACCAAAGAAACTTGGCAACCGTTAGTAAGCCTAGAGGATGAAGCAGAAATGAAAGAAGATAAAAAATTTCTCAAGGAATATATAGATTGTTTTGCTTTTTGTTTAAATAAGGATTTGGGAGTGTTAAAGGGACAAGAGGTTTGTGTAAACTTGATGGCTCGTACTTGATGGATGACTCATCAATTTATTGCAAACCATACAAATATAGTAAGATACAATTTAAGATGGTTCAAGCTCAAATAAAGAAGTTGTTGGACTTCAACATAGTCAATAATTCTTTGCAATGGTCAATCTTGCCTCTAGCAATTCTTTTGTTTGAGTTTGAATCATCTTACACTCTATCTTACCATATTTGTATGGTTTGTAATAAATTAATGCATCATTCGTCAAGTTTACACGTACTTCTTGCCCTTTTAATAGTCCCAAATCCTTACTTAAGACTAAAAACAAAACAATCAACACACTCCTTGAAATTTTTTGATGCTCTTTTACTTCTACTTCATCTTCTAGGCTTACTAATGGTTATCAAGTTTCCTTGGTCATTGCTTCTTCCCTATCTTCCTTTCATGCAGTTATTTTCCATCTACGGTTGCTATTGCATACTACTGAAAACAACTTCCTCTTGCTCTACATCAGCGATATCCCCGGAAAAGTCATTGTCAATTTTTTTAGAAAATTACGTGAATTAAAAGATAGGGTCCATTAATTCAAATAGAGAAAATTTTAAAATAAGTATGGCTACTATAGGGTCTATGAAATGTTACATACTCTAATATATATATACATTAGGCTATGTAAAAAATTATAATAGAATTTTTATTAATAAATTAGCCTTGACAAATAGGGGATAAGCAAATTTTTCATAATATGTTGAATATAGATATAGAAAGATAACTTTATGAGGATGATAAAATGAATACTGGCATAGTTAAAAAAATCTACAATGAAGGGTGGTTGATTGAAATTGTACTACAATACTAATAGTGTATACATCAAAAAAATTAAAATTAAATGTAAGACATTGACCACAAGTAGCAAAAAATTCCCACATTACACAAATAGAGATGTTTACTTTGGTGAGTTCAACAAACAATTTAACTATAGGGAAAATTGTACAATGCAACACAAGGAGAGAGTTTATAGTCCATTTCACTTCAATCTTTGAAGTCACATGTCTTAAACCACTCATACTAAATATGATATTTACAAGATAGTATCAATAAAGACTTTGAAATGTTCAATAGTAAACTTGTTATTAAGCCCTAAAGGCCAGAGGGTGTTTTGGAAGAGGAAGTCCAAAATTGTCAATTTTTGATGCATTGTATGGAAATATTTTAGCCCATTTGACCAGGTGAGTTAAAAAATTAAATTATTTGAAGTGAAGAATAAAACTTTTTTTCATCCCTGGAAAAAAGGGTCAGTAGACTTTGAGCCCTCTTGAAGTAAAACTTTTGTTCAACACAAAAATGAGGATTTTGACCATTCATAAGTAGACTATATGATGTTAGGTTCACACATGAAAATTTCAGAAGCAATTCAAGCAAATATGAAGTCTAGCTTATTCTAAATCAACCTGCAATGCAAAGAAGTTGAATGCATTGGCAATATACATCTAGTCATTTTTTGATGGTTTATGTAAAATTAGAATTTTTTTAATTTGAAATCCAAATCATAAAAATTTAGAAACAAACATTTGGAATATGTAGAAAAATTTCAAGAACTTTGATTTCACTGATTGCAAGATAATAGGGCTTGAAGTTAGAAGAGAATGTTTTTTCATAAAGTTGCCCTAACATAGCTAATAACGTTTGACTCCTCTTAGAATGTGATTTGAGAACTAAATTTGTTTTTGACAATGGCATGTCATTTTTTATTAGTTACATATTGTATATGCCAATTTGCAAAAGTTGATGAGCATTTTTTGCAAAAGGTGTCTAATATGCTCATACTGCCAAAAAAATTTAGGGCAACATACGTTTTGACTGAGGTACCCAATTGGAAAAAAATTGTATTTCTACTAAGGAAATACACGCTCACATCTTGAGCAAATTTTTGTGAACATCCTATCAAAATTGACTTTATAGAAATCTATCTAGATTTTCAATTGTTCATCCAACGGACAATTGGCCATTAGAGGTTAAAAACCGTCACTTGGTCAGTGGCTACTGAATTGAATTGATTGTTGTTGGTTTCATATTGTATATCCTATAGATGTATGTAGTAGAGGAAAAGAAAAATTTGTGAAAAAAGGTGGAGGCAAGCAAAAATTAGACAATTAAATTTTATATATAAGTTAGCCCCACTTAAAAATTGCATGAATGAATTTACAAAAAACATAGGGTATTGGAAACATGCCCCTCTTAGATTTTTATGTAAAAATATAATCATCTAAAATACAATAATTAAGGTCAATAGCTCCACATCAAATACCCTCTTAACTCAAGTGTATACTTTAAATTATAAAAAGAAATTTCCTTGAGACCCACACCATATTGCTCTTCCATTTGGCTCAAATGCCATAGCTTTTTTCTTTCTCTAGCTTGATATGTATTCTTCAAACAATAATTTCTCCATATGTTCTTCTTACTAAATTATGAATTTGACCTATTGCTCCAAATTTGGCCAAATCATCTTTGGCCAACTCATCTGTAGAGTCGTAGAAAACAAAATATCTTTCTATAAATCCAATGGATGAGCTATGAAGGTCTTCTTGCTTCCAACCATGAAGTTTAGACCTCCAGAACTTGATGATTTATTGCTGCTCATAGCTCATAAAAATCTCAAGTAGCCTAATAGAGTTGAAGTTATGCACTTTTATTCAGCCCACTACTAGTGAAACAACTCAAAAAGGCAATTTATATCCATGACTTGACTAATAAGGTACCTCTGAAATTTCGTAATGTTTGGAATATTAGTGACTTTTATTTTAAATCCCATAGTTCGTACCCGGTTATCAGTGTTGGACTCAATCATAAGAGATTCCAGATAAATGTCAAAGAAAACAAATGCAAAAAGCATAAGACAAAGAGATTATGCTTGAAATACTGCCTCGTTAGATGGCTTTGTGAAAACTTAAGTTTTCTTTGTTGGTTGGCCTTGCTTGAAAGTAGGTAGACAATTTGGCAAACTCACTATCTACCTCAATAAACATTCAATCTAGATTTCTACTAAAGTATGCAAGAACTACCTAGTATCATTTGCCCTATGTCATATAAAGACTGATTTGAATTTTTGTTAATATGATCTAAAGCTAGCATAGTAGATGTCTTCCACTTCACATACTAAGAATAATTTGGATGCAAAACAATAGAACCTCTCTTGGATGGTTCAATGAGTCTTTTTGAAGATGCCTCACGAATGCACCTTCATAAGTCCACTATAAAAAATCATAGAGATTACAATAATCTTACAAAAAAGAATTGGATTAGAAACGTACAATTTCTTCTATTTTTCAAAATCCCCACCTACCCCTTCCAACTATACTTTTGACTTCAAATGTGAAAATTAGCTTAAAATAACATTTTTAGGGCTATCCATCTCAATTGAAGGAGTTTTGGATGGGAAAAGAGGAAACCCTATCATAATGTCCAATAACTGGTGTAGTTTTTTTGTTTTTCATCTTCAAAGTTTGTCCTTCATTACTTTCTTTATTTTAAAACACAATTTTGAAATCACCTTTTTCTGCAAGCCAACAGTATATTACTCCCAACTAAGAATTGTTGGACCTCATGATACCGCTCCTATAATTTGCAGGTTGAGAACCAAATTGGGTACAGTTTAATTTCTGTCCCCAAAATACTAACATTCCATGAGTTTTGGACTGCGAAACCCACCAAAGCAGGTGATCACATTGACTAGAAGAGAATGACTCCTACCCAGCGTAACCTAGAGAGACCAAAAAGGGGGCTCTCCAAGGATTTAACCACTCCATGGAGTGCCGGTAGAAGGAAAAAACAAAACGCTGACAACCTTATACTGAATCAACGTTCATAAAACAGCAATCTGCAATTATCTTAGAATTGGACCATCATCACTGCTAGTTGATACAAAGTAACCACATCCCAAGAACTGGGAAACCCTTGAAGTTTAGCCTAGGTATATGCTCATATTGAGTTGAATTCTAGTAACACATAAAGGCTTCTGTAATCTAAAATTAAAATAACTACCTTGGTATTTACTCTAATACCTTGGAATGAATCCTTGATCTTGTAAAGAATGAGCCGAGGAATGCATGCACACATTTATGAAAGTTGCTTGTATTTGTAAGAAGTTAGACTAGCATGTCTTCCAATATGATGTCAACAGGTTTGAACACTGTTTGGTGACCATGGACAATGTATTGAGATATAGTACAATGCAATTTTGTACATTTCAATTCTTGCATAAGTCCATCGAACCAATGGGCCTATATAGAAGAGGCAGGGCCGTTGATGACTTCCGTGCCAAGGAAAACAAAGCTTTCACCTGCAAAACCAAAACTGGATTAGTAAGACTCGACGAAATGATATAATCAGGACACTCTTGTAACGTCATACAGCATAGACTTAGGTACCAATGATGATATAAAATACAGCATAGCGAAACAAAGAGCCAGATTGAAGGGCATAGTAAGGACCAGCATTAAAATAATAAATATTTCTAGCAATATTATAACTCAAGTTCAGACATTATCAATTGCTTACATCTGGACATGATCTTTGCAGCATTTTCTGATGAAGTTGAATGCAGTCACTCCAGTAGACTTTGCTCATATTTATTACCGACCCGTTTCCAGCAACGCTCCAAAATCGGCAAGAATTACACATTCACTTAGTTCCTGTCCACTTCGTCTCCGTTCTAGAGTGGATTTCCTGTATACCTGTATCCAAAGGACTGCCTGAGAAACTTTAGTAAGATATGGAAGGCCTGACATACTCAGACTTACTCACAGAAGTATTTAAAGCGTTCTGATCCTTGCCTACAAACAAAGTAGCCAGTAATATATCCACGACATGACCGCATGAAGGCGGAGACCTGTGAAACATGCCGCTCGCTGCGTCCCCTGCTATGACATTGCTAAATCAAACTAAGATGATTTGAAGAAAAGTTGGAACGACAAACATTGTCATAAATCATGTGTGACAAGGCAATTTAAGTTGATGGAAACATATCTCTAAGTTCATTAAACAGTGGGCATAGGCTAGGAATCTAAAAACAACAGACACTTGAATCATGCAGACCTCAAAGGAGTGCGGGGTTTTGCTTCACAATCTCATTCAGGTGAAAGGATTTGGTAGATGAAAAGTACCGGCCTCACTGTGTTAAAGTCTGCATATCCCGCGAAATCGTTTTGCTTGATTCCTCCCTGAGTCCATCAAACAGGTACACCTCCAGTGCTGTACAAAACAAGACCATACCTAGTTGAATTCCTTCCTGATAATACTGGTGGGCACTCCATAATAAACAGGAGAGGCACCAATTAGGTAGGGCATTAGACAAAGATCTCTTCCCTCCCCAATAAACGAACCCAAGTTCGACCTGATCCCTAAGTCGCTTGATCTAATTGCGCCCAGTTGCTTACAGGACTTGATCCCTTTGTTTCCAGTCGCACAATTTGTTTTAGAACCATGCTGATCTGATCCCGCCATATGTGGATAGGCTGAATCGAAAGCACTCCGTTCAAGTGTCACGGAATCAACATTATTGGGTGTTCCAAGCCATTTGTGCAAAAGAAACCGGCTAAAGCGATCAATGTCACCATCGGTGACATCCCACAAGTTGGCAATGGCGGCCGGGCATCCAGCCATGAGGTAGGAAAGTGGTACACCGACAGGTTCATAGTCTCCTCTAGGAGAAAAGCGGCCACTACTGCAACCCATGAGCAGAGAAGCTGCGCAGCGATCAAGTCTTCGGACAAATCTTTCTGGTAGATATTGATCCCCTGCATAAAATGACAAATAAAATCAGAACCCGAGTGACATATTACAGAAGGGAGCACAAGTCTACACTCGTATGTGGAAATAAACTAGATCCGTTCTGAAATGCTGTCACAAAGACCACATCTGAGAGGGGTTCGTAATAAAGGGGAGGCGGCTGCAATAGGTGACTGTGCAAGGAAATGAGTTGGGAGACGAGTTGGTGCAATTACCACTGCCATGTCCCAGATAAGTGTAGAGATCATGCTTTTGTAGACCTGTTACATACTCTTCAATGGTTGGTACTTGGCCAACTTTACCCTCCCATCCCAGGTTCTCCTTGAACCAGTCCTCAAATGCCTGCTGCGTTTTCGCAAGATCCCCGCTTGGGTTCAACACATAATATGTATTATATGGATCAACGCTAGGTTCTGCAACTGAGCCGGCACTCAGTTGTTTGATCTGTGGAATAGAACGTTCTAACGGCGAACCTGGTTGACCTTTGCTCTTGTTCGTCAGTAAGTGGCTAGGAAAAGTAGCAGAATCTAGTTGCTGGTGAATAAATAAAGCCCTAATACCACCCACTGATGGCATGCGATAAGTCTCGTATCCCCGCAGCACCGACATACTCTCCCATGGTAGGCCTTGCAATTCCGCGTCCAATACAAGAGTTATCGATTTTCTTGCAGGTCCAACCAGGTCGCGTACATTCGAGCAAGCCTCACTTGGATTACCCTCAGATTCTACAATAGGTGTCACCGAGAAACCTTTTCTAAGCTTTCGTATCCGCCTGCTTCCAGAAGCAGCAGCAAGCGCAATCTCTCCATTTAGAAGGTTCTTGAGGTTCTGCGATTGCATGACATTGACAAATGCTTTATAGAACCGATCCACACCCTCACAGTCGATATTTGAACCTATACTTTGATTCTTGCGACCATGCTTTGCCATAGGCTTTGAACCTTGCACCTGGTCAAGAAAAGCTTCCATCCATTTGTGTAATGTTGATATACCCTCCTTGACTTGATCACCACTGAGGCTTCCCAGGCCTTGAAGCAGCGTTCGCACTAGAGCATCATAGGTATTCCAGTGATCTTCACCCCTGTTGCGTATTCCATACGAAGATCTTAGCCAGGATCCAAGTTCTTCTGAGTAGATTTGCAAACTTTCCTGACTTGGAGATGAATCTGGTTCAGCAACAAGTAGGCATTTCCAATGGCCCAGCCATGAATTCTCCATTGAAATAAGAAGTTGCAGAAGGCGGTTGTCTAATGCCAACCGCCATCTCCACCATTGCCTTTTTTCCTCAACAGTATCAATATCAATATCTCCTGAGGTTGACAACCTGCTTTCTTCCAAAATTGAGGTGAATGCGCTAGCAATGTCTTGCAACGATGTCTGAAATCTGTTCCGTCCGCTACTGAACAGCACCTTGGCACTTGATGAAGCTGAAGGAAGTTTCAAATCCTGTGGTTCATCAATATTGTATGGACAAGATGAACTACTTCCTGAAGTCTCGGAAAGATTCTCTTCACCATCTACAAGGGGATTTGCTGGCAGTAAGACTGACAATGGTCCAACAGTGTCCGTATATCGGGTAATAAGGATCCACACTGAAGTCTCCTCAGAACTGAATCCCTCAAGAAGCTCTCTCTCTTTTAAGAGAGAAGCCAGCTCCCTTTCCACGAGACTGACACAGCAGAGGGTGTTGCTAGGAAGTCCTTTCATTAGCCGGCTGATAGACAAATCTTCGGCAGGAAGGTCTAAAGGCGCTACAGCAAGTGCTTTTCGCATTTCTGAAATGCATTGCGTGAAAGACGTATGTACAGATTCCTCTGTCAAGGAGACAAGGCTCAGCAGCTTTGAATCTAACACAGCCAAATGCTGCTGCCTGCCTCCCGCGCCAATTGAGATCTGGTGAAAGTATGCCGCTCGTTCCCTCATACATGAAGAGTCCAGGTTGTGAAGCAGGCCAAGACCCCCACATACAATCGGCACATGCAGAATTGAAAGAAGTCGTGAGATTTTGCGCAGCAGGGGTGGTGCTTGAGTCGAGAGATTATACGCATGAACAAGCCAGTTCATTGGTAAGACAAACTCCACGTGAATGCCCTCGCTTCCATTCGACTGAATCTTTCGTAGTTGGAGAAGACTCTTATGATAGAAGAGTGCAGCCTCCTCCAAAGGAAAGAAGCTTTTCTTTAGGCCTTTAAAGGAATAGGACGCATAATCTGTACACGGATTTAGCAGGCCTGCCTGAATACCAAGTAAATACGAAGCAGACTCAAATATCTCCACCGCATTATCAGGATCTCCCACTTCTACATGAAACTTTCCAATCTGCAAAATCACTCGAGCCAGCTGTTGGTGGCAAGGCTTTACCCACTTGTATGCTGTCCACTTATCAATGGAAGAAAGGGAAGCTTCTCTAACAGCACAAGACATTGGCTCCTTCCTGCCAGAAGTCGACGGGGCGCATGAAGCTTGTCTATCTAGCTGAACGGTAGCTACTTCATCTTGCTTGGAGTCCACAATTGCGTCATCGTCGATGACGATGATCTCTTGAGTCTCTACCTTAGACCTTTTTAACACAGTTCTCTTTCTGACGACTTTCCCTGCATTTGCCGATTTTACCACAGGTGCAACTTCCGATGAGGCATCATATTGCATTTTGTCACTATCCTGAGTTTTAAGTTTGGCACTCCTGGTTGAACGCTTCTCCATCTTCTTTGGCTGAACGGGGTCTTCGTCATTACTTGGCTTCCGCCTACTTTTTCTCACAACTGGTACTTTAATATCGTCATTTTTTCCTTCAGTCTGTTTCAGATTCAAATTCGAAAATGTAGCTGTCAAATCCACCACAATTGATTCTGGCCTGGAGCCAATGCAGATCAGATTATGATTCTGGGACTCCGAAACGGTTTTACTGTCGACCGTGGCAGGCATCCTTGATAAGGGCATCTTATCGTTGTCACCCTCAGTATGTCCAGGATATATGCAGGCAGTACACCCGCAGCCCTCGTTGACTTCGTTCAAAGCGGCAGTAAGCGATTCCTGAGCAGCAACGTAGAACGGCAAGGCATCACGATGATGTATTACTCCGTCAAGTGCAGGACATTCACCTTGTTTGTACCGTCGTGCTAAGTCACCAAGCCTGAGAGAAATAACAGCCCTTCCAGTAAGGCAGCAGCAGCTGCATACCAATGGACTCTCTAAGTTCTCATACGCCTCCTTGGCATGAAGAAGATCGCTTTGTGCTGCTTCCCACTGGTGTCGCTTGCGTCGTACCTCGCCTGCAATGGTCATCGTCAGAAACATTTTAACCTTGAAAACTGCTAGAAATTCATCATTCCAGAGAAAACCGTCAACAAATGACAATACAAGACACAATGCAAGAACATAAAGCACATGCAATGTAAGACAAAATTGAAAGTTACTAAGGACTCAATAAGGACGCTAATCAAAACAATGAGATATGTCTTGGAGCACTTAAACAGTCAAACATAAAGTGCAGGTCGCAAATGAAAAGAAAAGCAGCATATTGTAATTTTTTTAATGATAACATAAAAGATTGTAGAGCAGAATGATCTGATAACCTACCCAAGCAAGATTTGAAAGCAGCTAGCGCCGACGGCAAGTTCTGAGACGAAGAGACACAGTAGCCCTCAGAAAAGTTGGCCAGTGCATCATCCACAGCCCCCATTTTTTCACTGATTACACCCATCTGCATAAGACTTTCAACATAATCACCCAAGACTCGCCAAGGGTTTGGCTCAAAGTCCACTGGTTTCGCATGTGCAGACAGTTTAGGCCACGCACGAACAGCAACCGAGTCCGAAATGTGAAGCCTCCCTGTTTGTTTCTTGCTCTGACCTGCAGCTTCCGTTTCGGCACTCTCGGACTCAGTGCGAGCACCTCTCCTGTACTCCCTCACAAGCCGAAGTCTCAGATTCAATGCCTCCTTAGCATATTTGCATGCCACTCCCAGCTTCCCTTCATCCAGTGCATACTCCGCCAGAATATGGAAGAGAACTGCCAGCTTGAATACATCTCCAGATGATTTTGGGCTGGTCCGAAGTATAGATACAGCAGTTCGCTCTACAGTCTCGAACGCCCGGCAACCTTCTGCTTTCGTATCATATCCCTCATTCAGAAAATTCGGATGCATGAACCGCAATTGAGCATTTAGAGAAGTGCCTGGACATAGAAGTGCACATTCCTCCCAAAATTGCAAAGAGTTACCAGCGACTCCTAGTTTTTGTGTTAATGAGGCGAAGAAGCCGGAAGGATACGGCGCGAGACATAATATGTGACTAAAACGCGTGTTCGCCCACAAGGATGCAAAAAGCTTAGGACTCGAATCCGTACGCGCTGAAGAGAGAAAGGACACTAACAGTTGCTGGACCCTAACCTGGACAAGATAATAGCCTTTCAATGCCAATAGATCATTTACACTGAGAAGTAAACGTAGCAGTGAAAGTCCACAACATGCAGTCTGACCAAACATCCGAGCATCTCCATTTGCGTCCAGGCCAATCCAGGTCCGACCCGCTCTTGCTGAATCTTCCCAGACAGAGAGAGCTGAAAAGATACTTTGCAGATACTCCTGTGCAGCTGGGTCTAATTCATACGCACAGAAGGCGTGCGCACAGTACGCCATTGCCAATAGATTTTCAACGCTTGCAATCTGTGTTTCACTCGCAACTTTCTCCAGCACCTCCTTCAGGGTCTTGGATAAGACAGTGATGACTTCGGAAAAGGTTGCGAAATCGTAGATACCCCTCAAACGGGCCAACCTCCCTTTCTCCAAGAGAATCCTACATCGTTCGACTGGAAATTCATCCTCCACGTACACATTATCGAGAAGACTTTGCAATTTCAGCTCCTTTACCGATTGCATATTATCCAATCCCTGGTCTTCCAAATCATGGAGAACTACGAGCTCCTCTTCCAGTAAGACACCTATAGTACGCAGGTGCAAGGCTTGGCATCTAGTGTTTAAAAAGCTGTACAGGCATATATAATCTTGAGTAAAAGACTTACGGACTGCAGAATCCCCAGTATATAGTGTTCTGACCCATGTGTACACAAGGGACCTGGGAGCAGTAGCAGAATGTGGCTGCAATGTTGAATGAATTCTTGCCCAGCGCAATAGCCCATCGCTCAATACATCGAAACCTGCTTGCATCTTCCCGCTGCGCTTGAGAGAATCTGCAAGCCTTACACATTTGACACAGCAATCCAATATGAAATCATCGACTTGATTATCAGCTGGTGGTGAGTAACTCTTTCCCATGGTCACTTCAACCCTTGCCCACGCAGCATTGTAGGCGACTTTTAAAGGGTAGCAAGCAGATTCATAATCCTTGCTACTATAAATTTGAATCCCCATGTTCGATGCAGAAGCCATAATCCATCGTAATTCATCAACCGGCATGTTGCCCCTTTTCAGCAGATCATCCATACAGGTTGCACAGTCTTGTACTCCTTGCAGCGACATTAAGGATAGTCGAAGAAGTGATACTACAGGGGCTGAAGCCAGACTCCAACCTTGTTTCACAATGCTATCTTCTCCACGAGTCAACTTCCTGAAGTCCGAGGCTCTGCCTAGCAACAAATACCAAAGATGTAGGACTCTTTGCAAAGTTAAATTAAAAGTGACTGTCTCAGAAATTGTTGTGACTGCCTTCCAATCAGTAATTGAAGATCCCCATGCACCCTGCACATACTTCGCTGAATTTTTCTTGACCATCTCAAAAGCCTTTAGTAAATTGAAAGTATACTTTCTCCTGTCGTCTTCTATCTCTGGCAACAGGCAAGTCTCCATAATTGCAGCTCCGTCACGAAGCAAGTCGTGACATGCCGTGTCAAGATCCAGTATGTCGCTACAAAATTTCAATCCAATGATGTAGAATCCTATAATAGCGGCAATAGTAGGATATAACCTTTTAACATGATAAACGAGATCACATAAGTAGGCCCAGCCTTCCACAGAACACTTTCCTGTTTGACAAAGCCATGCATAGCAATCCACGAGTTCCAACATATCAGTATCGACCCATAAACTTTGGAGCTCAATATTGTCATGGCTGGCCTTCATGGCAGCCTGACTCAAGTCCAAGCCAAGGCGGATACTGTCTGCGCCGCGGTACCTCAAGGAGTGAGAAATCTTGAATGCAACCTGGACGTCAAGACGTTTGTCAAAATCGTTCCTAGAACTGTCTTCAAAAACTACAGCATAGCACATCGAACGAGAATTAATCTGAATTGGCAGAGGCATAAGAGCTGCACATAGAATGAGAGTAAAACTGCTGCTTGCAGAATGTACGAGCTTGATTTGAAAAATTCCTGACCGTCTATGTCAGTACATCCAACACAACCGGAAAGCTCGGTTTGCAAGCATGATACAGCGTGCGAAGAAGAAAGGACGAATAATCAAGACATGCATGTCGCCATGCAAAAGTTTCTTTACCTTGAAATACTGCTTCCATGAAGATGAAGCAGCACAATATTTAAGCGTAAGCATTGAAAATTCACGCACTAGGTGATCGCCGTAATGAGAGGGGTTTGCCACCAAAACCGACACACACTTGTAAAGACCTTTATATAAGGTATCTTTCTGTTTCCCAGCAGCGTCTGCATCCAGTGATTTCAACCAAGGCTCTAGCAGTCGAGGAAGGGACAGGAGTTCGTGATAACTCTCTGCAGAGGTAGGAGCACTTTCACCAGTACACCATATGAGGTCAGTCACAATTCCGGAAACCAAGGCCGCAAGCTCGGGTGTGAGCTCCACATCCTGAGGGTCAGGAAGCACAAAAGTCTGTCCCGTCCTCTTTTTCTCCGTCACAGTTGCAACAGCACACTTCTGACCTTTCACTGCTCCAGCTAGTCTCTGCATTTATCATTAGTACTCCGATGTTATAAGAAAGATCGAATGACCACAAGATTCTGCCCAGAACGGATCACCAGCTGGAGGCAGTAAACCTAAAATGGAAACATGAAGCCTGCAACTAGGAGGAAGATCACTACTCGCAATGCAATTTCTTAGTCACATGATTTAAAGTTTCAATTTTCTAATTGAATCATCTACAATCAACTAAGGCTCTTGTTGCTTACATTACCTCGCGGATACAATAAAATCATCTCTACCAAAACACACAAAAGATGCTGCTGAAGATCAAACCGAGGGAAATTGCAGTTGAACAAGAGGAAAGACAAAGAAGACAAATATATAGAAAATTGAGACCACCAGCAGTATCGTACAAACATCTAGTTGACAAATAATGCAAATTGACAGTTCCTGTACGAACTCTCACCGGTAATCACTGAAAAATAGCGATAAGAAATACTACACGTAAGAAGTGAATTGAATTGATCTCTAAATCCCACTCTTCCCCCAAGAAACTGTAAAATTAGCATCAGAATTGCAGTGAAAAATTACCTGTTTGCAAGAACCTTTCTCGACGGAAGCATCGAAATTGAGGCACAAGCTGCTAAAATTCTTCCTGCATTGCACCAAGGCCGCCGAATTTCGTCGCCAGGCCAGCAGGCGCCGCACAAACGAACATCTCTGCATCTCAATTTCAAAAGGAAAGCCTACGATAAACGACCGCACCGAATCCAGGCCATCAAGCGCAATCTCAACGGCCGCGAAGACCTCGTCACCTCTACCCTGCGCCTTCCCGGATGGCACATTGGCCGCATTCGCAAAACAGAGCTTCAAAATCCGCACCAGAAACGGCACAAACTGCTTCGCAATCTTGTGCAACTCCGTCCGCGACAATTTCTCCTTCCCTCTTATCGCCTGGAGCGGAGCCACAAACGCCTTCAGCCGCTCGCTCAATCCCGTCACATCCTCCCCAAGCAATACCTCCGAAAGCGCCTCGCCATTATCAATTCCTCCACCCGGCGCCTTCTTCCCCTGCAAATCCTTCCGCGCCTTCCCCTGCGCAGCCTTCCCGTCCGAACCCCGGACCTCCTTCAACGCCATCCCCCTCTCTCACCTCAACCACTTCTACATCAAACCTCCCGTCAGATCACAACCCTAAAACCTAAATTCCAGCAACAAATTTGCGGGATCGAAGGCGCGACTAGTCCCATTTTCATTTCAGAGAGGGATTGGCATGGGCCACTGAGAATGAAAAGAAGAAAACAACGGCAGTGGCATGCAACGGGGCCTTCTCCTCAGCCCCAATCGTGGCTACGCCCGCACATTCAACATCTCCCAAGCAAGGAATCGATCGCAAGAGATTGCAAAAGATTAGGAGCAAGCCCCGCTCACTGGGCTCCGAAGACAAAAACCTCCCTCCATATTTTTGAATCTGATGGCGCCCAACGGGCAACCTTGTGGATGAATAATATTGGATGTTTTTGATATTGGTGTTTCGGATGATTTTCTCATCCTTCGACTGGAGCGCAAGAGACCGTAAATCCCGCTTGCACTTGCGGGCACTAGAGTAAACTTGCCAATCACAGCCCAGGGACCAAATTCAACTCCTTTCCCCATAAATATAGAGTGATGCATGTTTTGAAATTTGGCGTAATTATTAATGTCATTAAACCCTAAAGGACTGGCATGCGTTTTTCAGCTGTATAGAAATTTTGGGCAGGTACATGTGACTTGAGATTTTCCATATTTTTGGCCGAAACATTAACAGAAGGTGGGCGCAAGGAATGTCTTTCATATGCACTAAATTTCATGACATTTGGAAATGTAAGTTAAAAGTTATGGCCTAGTATTTTACTTTTTTTTGTAGTTGGGCAATCTAGGCAAATAAAAAAAAGTCACTTTTTGAAAACAAAAATTTGAAATTGGTTTTCAAGAGTTATATATATGTAAAAAGCTTTGGATCATCCCATTTGATCAATGAGTCAAAAGTTATGAAGACTTTTAGTTAATCTACAACTTTGAATTTAACAAAAATTTATGGTATTCCTCTACATCAAGAAATCTCCAGATGTAGCATCTCAATTACTAACTATATTTATACAAAAAAATGCAGTATCAATGTTTGCTTTACTATAATATGTTTTCTCTTACAGCTTTGATGTATAGACATGCTCTATGAAATAGTTTAAAATCATCGAGGGATCTCTTGAGAGGTTTTGGGAGGTCTTTTCATCTTATGAGTTGTAGATTGGATGCAAAAATCCTTGTCAAAGGGGGTAATTCTAGAAATCCTATCCATGGATCTTCCAATCCAATTATGTGAACTCTTGCACACTCAAGGATTTATTTTCAAAGACTTCTAAGGAGGATGGAACAAAAATTATATAGTTTCTCTCATTTCCAAACACACAAAGCACTCTTTGCAATAATTACGGGTGCAGAATTTGATGCATGCAAAACAACAATACATAGAAAAATCTCCAAATACATCAGGGGATTTCACCACTTCTTTAATTCTAGACTATTGAAAGTCCAAAAGTAGTTAAATGTGGCATATTTTGATCAAGAGTGATTTTTGTCAAGTCTCAAATCTACAATTCTCTAACAAATGTGTCAAATCAGAGTCTAAGTAGCTTGGCCTAATCGAAACCTATCCAAATTCTTAAAATATCCAACTAAAATGCAATTTTTTCTTGATACAAAGAGTTTGTTCAAGAGTGTGTTGGAGAAAGCTCAAGGTACTTAAGAAGTTTCAATGCATAATGCGTTATCTTGCAATAGATGTGTTGATCCAACCAAACTCACACCTCTCAATTCTAAAAGTACAAAACCTAACACCTAAGGTATTTTGCCAAAAATGATTTAATTTGTAAACCAATAGGTGCATTCATCATTTCTACAATGATTTGGAAAGTCATCAGTAGACTAATTTTTGGTCTCAACGTCTTTGCACGCTTAATCCCTAAATGCCCAAGGCACCAATTTCTAGTGTCGATGATACTTTGAAGTTAAATAAAATCCAATCAAATTATTAGTTTTAATAGTTTATATTTTTCAATTTTTTTGAAGTCTAGTTTTAGTATCAATAATCTAATTTTGAAAAATGAATGATTAACATTTTTCTACTCAAGAATTTGTGCAAGGGTTTCTATTGCAAATCTTGATTTTCTAGTGTTGAAGGCTCTTGGAAATGAGCTTGAAATACAATAGACCTTAGAGAATAAACTACATTAGAAATTTATTTAAATAAATTGTAGAGTAGATTTTGAAAAGCCGTAAGTTGATTGGAATTATGCATGTTATGCCTTTTAACCTCATATTTTTTGGTGACCAACTTTTTAGATTTGACATGTGAAGAGAAAGTTGAAAGAACTTTAAATCACTTTCAAAGTTTTAATAACCTTATGATTGATGAAACTTTATAATCTTTCAATGGATAAATGATTTTTTTGTATTTTCTTTTCTATGTGATCTCTAACATGTCTAATTTGAATTTGTACGGTTACAATTCAAAAAAAAAAAAGATAAAACTTATCAATATGTTGGTTTTTTGTTCAATTTAGAGCAAATTCCAAGAAGCTCAAAAAAGGCCTTAGGCATTTAGGGTTTTAAGTCCAACATGTTCTTTTGAATGATATTTCTCTCAAAAGATATACAAACACTATAAGAAAACATGTCCTAAATGACTATCTGCAATGACTGAAAAGTGTCTACAACAACTACAAATGAGTCATTGTGGATTGTATACAGTCATCTAAGACATGTTTTCTTGTAATGAAATTTATTTGAGGAAATATTAGGTGATACATTTTCCCATTTCAATGGACAAAATCGATGATTTGCTACATATTCTAAGGACAATATCACACCTTTTTAGATGAATGTACACCTTTTGGGATGAATAAATTTGTTTCATCTACATTTTTCACGTTCCATCTATTCATATTCATATTGATGTAAACAACTGCATCACTCCAACAAATATTTCTTTCTACACTGCCTAAAATAAATGAAAAACAACAACCCTGCTGAAGTCAGTTCACGAGGTGGACGTAAAATCTGCGTCATTGTGTTGCTGGTGGGCTCCTTGCATAGGGTCAAACTAGAGAGCCGGAGGGTCATCTGAAGGCCCAGGGAATTCAAATACATTCTTTGTATTTATTTTCTTTCTACTTCTAAACAGAAAATAACCACCCACTCCCACACCCACCAGTACCACAAGTGCTCCCATCACACTGACCCCAATAATCAAACCCTTGTGGTCCGACTTTCCAGACTCGCTGGCAGCACTGCAGGCTCCACAACAAGCCAGCTCTTTGATGGTGCTTGTCAAGTCTGTTTGCACACAGAGACCTCCATTCGCTGCGTAATATGCGCTGCTCGCTCCACATGGTTGGGTTGTTTCGTTCTGAAATTTGAAAACAACAATGTTATCAATAAAGAAGCTGCAAACGCTATGATATATACGAAACAAGGAGCTATGCTAAGAGAGGCTTTTGACTCTACTTTCATTAGTCGAGCAACAAAAAAGCTACAAGAGGCTTTGGAACTGGCTTCATAATGTGGTTCCAATGTTGATGTTACTTCACATTAGGAATTAAGATTCAGTTTGGAAGTGGCAACAAATACAATACAAAAGAACATTTATATTCACACTAATTTTAGTACACTATAAGGTAAGGAGTCCCATAATTTAATGGGATTCCCTCAACCGTCCCCATTTGCAATTGATAAATATTCCAGCAATATTCAGTGTTGATATGGACAATTTAAAGAACTCAATTGATTAATGAACCTCTTACTTTATAGATGTAGATGGTGTTGATACAATACTTATTCATCTTTCTCCTAGGGTTCAGAGTCAAAATTACCAATGTGGCAAATTTGGACAATAAGGTTTATGAAATGATCGCTTACCACTATAGTGCAATTTGCAGCAGTAAGTACAATTGGCTTTGTAGGTGCACTGTATCCTGTGACCCTACTGAACAAGGCATTATTGACGGGATTCGTCAAATTTCCCATTAATTCCAGGTAGAGCGATATTGCAGCAACACCTATCAGGTCACGCTCTAGAGTGAAAGCTGCACACAAATAAGGCTACTTGAAATATTAGCAGTTTAATTTGTCAAGACTACAATCACATTTAAGTTAGAAAAGTCCATTTTGGAATACGGGCTCAATCTAGAGCACCCATACTTTTCACACGTGCACAACTATACAAACAAAAGGACTGGTATAGTTATAGGGTTCAAGGTGCCGTCTTCAAAAGCGCAAAATATTAGAACTATGCCCCCATAAAATTAAAACCAAATGAGGCGCCTATCGTGCAAATGCATAAGCAAATAAACTATCCAAGTTTGAAAGTCATCACTGAGTTACATTCAAACCATAAAAACTATGGTTCAAAATTTAAAAAAATTTAAAATAAAAGAATCAAAAATCAAGACAAGCAAACGGAAAGGGTAGTACTTGGTTTGGTGATTGAAGCAATGTTGCCCCCGATACAATCAAAGTCCTGGAATATAGAGCTATACTGCCGCTTTCCATCTGTCTTAATTCTCTTCAAGTTGGCCAAGTACAAGAAGTATTTGTTGAGCATAAGAAGGGGATTCTCTAGATTCTTCCGAATTGGTTCAAAATGCCCCTCCAAAGCACACAGCTGCTGAGTCAATGTGTTGTTTGCCAAGGAGTCGTTCGTATCATTACTCCGTGGCAACTTGTATAAAAATAGTTTTACCCCTAACAAATTTGCAGATGGAAGTGTGACATTTCCGAGAGACCCAAATACACCGTCAGTTATAACAAGAATCACCTGTAGTAGCAAATTCAAATGCTTCTATGTGAGCGTTCTTCATAACAATAATTGGCTCCTGAGGTTTAGTACTCGATGTGTGGAGAATCAAATGTCAATATGTGCAAACCATTGCTTAATTTATTACAAAGTATACCCAATGAAGGAAAAAACATTGTTCATAAAAGGCCAGCTTTTAGCATTGGTCCTCAAGCTTGAAAGTTAGAACAACTGGCATTTGAAATACAAATTTACTCTGAATTAGACATTCTTCCACAATAGTGCTAAACTCTTCATTGTTTCCTTTACTTGACGAATTCATTCATGGGATCTAATTAGTCAGCTACCAAGAAACCCAAAGTGGTCCCTTTATAGCCTTTGGGGTTAATGCCATGTCTTGTTCAAACAAACTAGACAGTACTTCTCTTTAACAAATTGAGAGTGTTTAACATGTGACTCCTAAAGGCTACCTCAATTATCTTGAGTTCAAGCACATGGATTGGGGCTAATTCTAACTTGCAAGAAAGGGGCAAAAATTGAGTAGGAGAATTGTGATGGATCTCACCTTAGCAGCAAATGGATTTGATTCAAAATTAGGCAAGGCAGCCCAAATTGCAGCCTTAAAATTTGACTATTTATATTCACTCTCAATTGTCTGTTTATATAACTTGTCCAATAAAGGTTGTAGCTCCAATTGAGGGGTGTTGTCATGGTCCTTAACTAATATCTGTTTCAAGCCAAAAGCACATTAGCAAGTAAGAGGGACTAGCAGAGATAAAGTTAAAAAGTATTTTTGATGAGACTGAAGTTTTCCACAACCCACAAATATATAAAGGTACTCAAATCTCCAAAATTTCTTTGCGCTGTAGACATTTCAGCACAAAAAGAAACAACCAAATGAGACACTGATATGTTTCTGTACAATGTAGTCAATTCTAACAATTTTTCCTAAACAAATTTGAGGCATCCAAGGCATATGGTACACAATTAATAATAGCATCAAAGTTTATATTGAATCCTCTATGTAAAGAATGCAGACATATAGTCCCACACCAATTGTGGGACCACCTACTCACAGTATACATCTTTCACACATAAGATTCAATACATAAAATATGTTGACACCTAGTATTAGAAGAAGTGTTAGCAAAATGAATCCATTCCAAAGTTGTGTCATTTGAAATACACTCCAAAAAACTATTCTAGCACAATTCATAACACCAAGTGCAAACAAACTCATGCTGATAATATCATTCAACTTCAATTTCATTAAATTGGTGGAACTCCTCTATCCAAGATATTCTTCAAGGTAACCAGCCTAAATTGTAAATACATAAATCTAAACTAATCCTAGGTTTTGGAGCTTTGTACAAATTCTTGGCACCTCAAATTGTGGCAATTTATTGATATAAATGATTGTCATTGTAGAGAAGTGAAATGCAATGCAAATAAATGCAATAATGGTAATTGTGAGAGGGTGGAAGAACGAGTTACCGCTTCAGGATTTAGTTGATAGGCTCCCGCGCTGTTGAACACAATCATGTTGACGTGGTCATCCACATTGAGCGTGGTGAGCAGCTATGAGGCAAAGGTTTTGGCCATTTGCAACATACTGCGAGCTCCAAAGCTCGTTGGCAGATTGTTGTACATGGACGCGCCCAAGTCAATCAGCACCATCACCACCTTCACCACGAATGTGGAAGTACGAAACCAAAGGCGATTACGTGGGTCGTAGTCCCTGCAACGTTCATCACTTTGAGCTTGCTCCAATCAAGTTAAGCAAGAAGTCAGTTTGGTTAAATTGGCGGAATTTCATGACTGTCAAACTTTTCATCAAGGTGTGTAAGCTAAAAACGTAAATCTATACCAATCCTAGTTTTGAGAGATTTGTGCACTAAGGTGAATGTCACAGACTTTGGACCCCAAAATTGCGCCAATTGAAGGTCAATCTTCCCAAATATGGACATCATTGTCAGTGGATGGATTGGGTCTATTCTTGACATCAGTGCTGACCTTCAAAGGCACATGCTGATAAAGTTCACCTTGATTAAGTCTTGCCCAATGTGTTTCTATAACACAAGTGTTGTTTGAAATTCTACTCCCTTCTAAATTGCACAGTGGAGATTTCAAAAACACTACAAAAGCATTAACAACCTTCTCATTCCAACACTCCTTTTGCCAATTTGCCCTTCATATGTGTTAAATCAGAGGTTCAACCATCCTCTTGTAAACTCCAGGTGAGTACTAAAAGGATCTAAGGTGAAAACACCCAAAACCTTCCCTATCCCCATTCCTACACAGTAGACTTCCATTAAAGTGTCCCCCCAAAGTATCCTTAAACTGTCCCCATGTTTAACCCCTAAAGGACCAACATGCGTTTTTTGGCAACATAGATATTTTGGGCAGGTACGTGTGACTAGAGATTTGCATATTTTGGGCTGAAATTTTTATAGATGGTGGGGACAAGGAATATCTTTCATATGCACCAAATTTCATGACATTTGGAAATACGAGTCAAAAGTTATGGCCTAATATGTTGTTTGTTTCTCAACTTGGGCAGTCTGGGCAGATAAAAAAAATCACTTTTTTCAAGCATGTAACCAACTTGCCCTGAAGAATGAATCCAAAGAAGCACAACCATTTTAGAACTTTTTTCATAATAATCCAACCTTGTGAAGTGAAGTTGCCTGGTCTTTTGCAAGGCCCCAAAAAGGATTTTTGCCACTTTAAACGCTAATATCTTCCAATCTACACGACGGAAATCTCCGATTTTTTTTTCATACATTCTCAAACTAAAGTACTACAAGATCCTACGATTACATGTGTCCAAAAATGATGTTTTTCAAAAATTTGGTACTTGTACTAGAAATGGCAGTTTTAGAGCCTTTTTGGTGAGAACATAGTCAAGGAACTTTAGGGGTTAATGGTAATTGGTTGACTGTTGATTTGTCTTGGATTTAATTTAAGATCCACCTATATGACGGTTTCAATGGTTTAGGGAGCTTCCACTTTGAAAATTCATAAAAAAGGCATGCCATATCCAAAAGTTCTAATTTTTGTTTTGAAAATTCATGATTTTCAATTGCTAATACTACATAAATTTTTTTTCTAGAAAATGGTGCCTCTAACTATGCTAAATTGCTTAAAGTGACGGTTTTGGGTGCTTCCACCTTATTACAGACTTCATTCATTTTTATGAATGACCCCTTTCATCACACGCTTGTTGATTGATGTGAGTAATGGGTGTTAACCATAAAAATTTTAACTAGCCAAAGAGTGTATGATGAAAGCCTTTTGGAGTTGCCATAGGACAGAAGAAGACATATTTTCATCAAGTCATTGGAGAATTACTCCCTCGTTCTTTCAGGGTTAACGTCATAAGTGTTTCCATTTTATAGCAAGACGCCTAGTAATACCGTACAGCTGCAGAGGGTGGACTGTACTGTAGTATGCTCTCCAATGCAAACCTAATTGATTATCAATGCTTCTGGAGTAGAAGGAGAAAAGTTTTAAAATGTTATCGATCCTGGAAGAAATCTCCTCGACCCATCCATTGGTGCAAAATACGATTAAATGGAAGCAGATGGGTTGATCAACGTGAAGGACTTCATCAAAGGATCCAACTCCCTCTGGGAACAAATGGAAAGCATAGTATCCACACTTGGCAGGTACGTTGACGCTGCCACTCTACAAACAAAGACATTCAAGTGTAATGTGGTCAACACACTGCACTAGTAAAATTAGAACGTGTAGACTAAATTACATAGAAAACCTTTTCACTGAGTTTTCTGGAGCTTTATGTGTAGGGCAATGCCCGAGGAGGAAGGGATTGCGGGAAAAAAAGTGTTGACGAGGAGGGCGGAGCCCAACGAGGAGGTGTTTTTTTTCCCACAATCTCCGATGACGAAGGCGTTGCCTAACGTAAATCACGAGCATGAAAAGATGAGAAATTGAGGATGAGAGTTGGAACCGGATGAAAAACTAGTAATGCTCGATTACACAATTTTATCCAAGTAATCGTGGATTGCAGTCGAGAACCACCCCGCAAAATGAATGGGAGGAATCTTGGGAGTGGTTTACATACCAGTGGAAGTGACTTTTAGTACACTATAGGGAGACTTCCCTATATATCTTGCACAGGATTATCATTCTCTACGATGTTGTCTAAAGTTCCTGAAAAGTACATGTCAATTTAATTATGTTGAAAATCCTGTTGTAATTAAGGCCTCAAGGCCTCATCATACAAGAAGTAATTAGAAACTGCTGGAGTTAGACATAAATCTTCAGATTTCAAGCAAGTGTCTAAGTGTCAATGCATTTGAACCCTAATACTAGAGCACATTAAATCGAAACAGCAGGAACATTGGGAGGGTTTAAACAACATTGGGCTAATTAATGTACCTGTCATAACCTCGTCTGTAATTGAGATTCATGCTCGTGCAGGGGGTGATGCCATTTTTGGGTGCAGGACAAAACGTGTTGTTCAACACGGTCGTGCAGGTAAGGCCGTCTAAATCCCCCAGCAAAGGCTCACAAACGCTGCGGGAGCAGTTGGTAGGGTTGTTGCAACTTGCCAGCAGTTCTATAAAAGACAATACACTAGAGCCCATTTATTATTTTCACACTGAACCAATACTTCGTTAAAATGGCGATATTCCACAAACTTGGCACTTTTACGTTTAGACCGTGCAGTTTGAAATGTATACCAGTCCTAGACTTTAGACTGTGCAGTCTGAAATCTATATCAGTCCTAGACTTCAAATGAAAAAATGGCAGATGGATTACCACCATTTTAACGAAATATCCGTTACTGATCAGATACTATACTCTGGTGTAAAGCAATCAGGATAAACCTCAGACTGTTAAAATGGCAGATTTCAGTGAAAGTGGCACATTCTCAACCGCTCACCTGAACCTTCAAATCTACAAAGTCCTAGTTTCAGGGCTCTGAGTACTTGAACATCACAACTTTGTCCTGTGAAACGTAGATGCCATGGTAACGAATATGACCATTCATCATTCTAAGACTCTGCCTTCTCATTCGATCTGGACCTGGTAAGTTTCCCCGTGTTGAGTCAAGTTAAGTCGCAGGCTCCACTCCATCAATTCCTTTAAGTTTCAGCCTTCAGACAAACACAACATGACCAGAGTCCAAGTACGGTATTCCATGCTAATGTATTCAGAGCATAGGCCTGCTTGCTTTGAGCACTCAATGTACGTAACATCAGCATCAAGTTGACCGACAAGTACAGAAGTAACCGACTGACACGAGTACTTCAGAAATGGCACAAGAGGAACATTTTAATATAGTACCACATCTGCGATTGTAGTTGTCGGAGGCTTGCAACGATAGCTTTACCACCTGGCCTTCCTTTGAATCCAAGTAATCTCCTCCTTCATCTCCAACAATCACAGCAGAGAACCCCACCAACACGATGCAGCAGAGCAGAAGCGAATTCCAGTAAAATCTACTCGTTCTTCTGTTCTTGCAAAATAAATTATAATTACTTCAAATGATGCTGATGTCGGTAAGCCAAGCCGCAATAGACCCTAGGACTAACGTCACACAGAGAAGCTATACATGCAAGGGGGGAAGGTGAGACAGGGGAATACATACGAATCCTCTGCACGATGACAAGGGCTTGTATACAATTGCCCTAGCCTGATGCATGTTCTCACTCTTCCCTCTGAGATTGAGGAAATCCTACAAACTCCCTGTGAGATGATTTCCATAGTACTGACTTTAACATAATTAAGGAGACTGCAAATAACCAACTTGAGTTCAAGCTCTTCATCTTTACTTCAAATGATGCTACCACTAGTACTTGCAAATAAGCAATCACTAGTCTCAGCTAGCAGCTAGAGCCAACATGCATTACACTTCTTCATCACTTGGAATTACTGACGCTACTACATCGGACATGTAAACAAGTTTGCAAACCACCGTGAACCGGTCTTACGACTAACGTACTTCCGTTTTGCTGCTTCTTTGTCACTTCAAATGATCGCTGCTACAATAAAATTTGTAGTGCAAACAAGCATAAACGTGTTAATTGTTTCTACCACCGTTTCTCATCACAAGTTCAAATGATGCCACTAGTTAGTTAGTTGGCTTGCAATCCAAGTATATGAATGAAAACAAGACAGAAGGGTATCGAATTGATGCACTTGGAAGTTTGAAGGTGATGGTGTAGACTTTGTCCATTGATGATGGCGACGCCAGCTCCGACGTGCATTGTCGGTAAAACATATGCAGCGAAGAAAAAAATGTGAATGCACTGCTTCTAGCTCATGCCCCTTGGAGGACAAAAGCGTCGAGGATTTTCCGACGGAAAAAGTTAGGCCTGGACATGGGGGAATAGGCAAGCCCTTGATCAATGGCAACTTTATTAGGTGTCAATGTGTTATTCATTACAGAAGAATCAAATAAGACTCAAGTGGCCTATAAAGCTATGATAAAAAATGGATCACCCTACAGATTGCAAATGGGAGGTTGATCGGAAATGGGAGATCTACCTTACCAATACCACAACTCATTTTAGAAGCCAGCCAATAAGAAGGCGTTTATCAACGCACTGTTCATTTGGGTGATCGGAAATAGAAAACCCTAACTTTTCACTTTTTAACCCTTGAATGGTCCCTCGGGGGACAAAATGGATTTCGGGCAGGTTCCTACAATTTTGATTTTTAGTGAAACTTTTTGAAACTTTCCAATAAAAAAGAAAAACTTGTTAGCTTTATGGGAATATAATTTTTATTTCGATTGGTGCCCAGAAGCAAAAGTTATGCCATCTTAAACATAATTTATATGTCACCGGGCAGAAAAAGAAATCTACAAAAACTTTTTTTTTTTTTTTGAAAACTGTTTCTTATAGATCATATTTTTGTCTACATGTGGATCTTTGATTCATTTCATTTGGATTAGTGATGTGAAAGTTATGAACAATCTTGTTTTTTGGGCAATCTAAGCATCCTCTTGAAAAAATAACTTATGGGATTCAATTCTGAATGCAATTTCACAAATTTTCAAAAAGAGTTGTCTGACAAGGTCAAGTTTGTTTACTAGAACAATCTCACCATTGGGATTATTGTATTTCAATCTCATCTTAGAGCTATTAATGATTTAGATTTTTGTTCAATCTTGGACCTACTTCTACTTAACAATTTTTTAATGAATGAAAATTAAGTGTGTTTTTTGGTAATTTTTTTTTCTAGACTTTCAACTCAATTCTTCAACACAAAAAGTTTTAAATTCAGCTTGTGTAGTGCAAAAAGTTTCCACAAATGGCGGTCAAAGTCAGCTGAAATTGTAAAAATAGCGTTCAAAAAAACTACTTTTCTAACTTTGAATGCTGATATCTTCCAATCCGTACAGTCCAGTTGAATAAAATTCTTACCACATGATCTCAGACAAGTAAAGTACAAGATCCTATGTTTACATTCTAAAAAAAAAAAAATTTGTTTTTTGGGATGAACGCAACAGAAATAGCAGTTTTGAGTGGTTTTTGACAGAAACACGGCCTTGGTCCTTCAGGGGTTAATTTTACTAATTCTACACTTGATGAAATATTACTAAAAAAATGGCAATCTTTCTTATTCCTATTTCCTCACTGGAGAAACTTTTCTCCTCCACCAGTGCTCAATCACAGGTATGCTGAAATGCTTAAGTGATTGGAAATGAGTGATCTACCTTACGGCCTACTGAGGTAGCAACTTGCACATGAAGAGAGGGGAATCTTTGCTTTCCAAGAATCAAGGCGCCTTTCACTGTAAAAACTTCTCCATGAATTGTGGGCTACCATAATAGGAATTAGTCTTGGTAGTTGGTCACCTTAGAGAGATCCTTTGCCTCCCTACTCCAAAATGTTAGAGCATGCATCCTCAATCCAACCGATATATTGGCCCTCCAAATGTATTTCTAACTTTTGACCTGTACATGGTTTAGCAAAAATTTCTATATTTTCTTAGTACACGAGGTTCATAAAAAAAAATGATACCAACTATGACAATTTCATAGGTCTTGCCCACAAAACTAATTTGAAATTTTATACTGTGGATGATTTATATCATTCATACAATGAAAACATCAAAGGTGGAAATGTAGCTCATGGGATTTGGTACCTTGATTTTGAAAAAAATTCTAAGTGCCAACCAAAACGAACTAGTGGCATCCTGGCTCGTGCACCTCGGTAGACAAAAGCGCCGAGGGTTTTCAGACAGAAAAAGTTAGGCCTAGACATGAGGGACCTGAATGAACAGTGTGTTGATAAATGCCTTCTTATTGCCTACTTAGTAGTTCTGAAATGAGTCGTGTCCCTGCCAGCATAAACCACTGCTAGGATTCGTCCCATACATTTGCGGGGAGCATTCTGAATTGCAATGAGCCGTAATGCTCGATTACAAGGGCAAAACCGCGTAATCGGGCAATATGGATTTTTCATCCAAAACGACTATCTCATTCAAGAAAATCTGTTGCCCACCTGTGGTTTACGCCGGGTAATGCCCTCAGACTCGGGCATTACCCTATACTAATCGAGCGCCAAAGACTTTTTTAAATCTGTCTTCCAGCCACGCCGTCGATGCCAAGCTGACGTCTTGGGACCAGATCACCAGATTCGCTTCCACTACTGGGAAGTGGGAAGTGGGAGTTGAACCCGAGTGGCCCAGATCATTGATCTCTGGGATCGGACTGAGTCAATCATTGATCTCTGGGGGATTGAGCAGACCAGTTTGAGTTGAGATCAGTGAGTGTTGCAAGTTGCAGAGCTCCGTCTTTTCTTATGAAAATTCTTGAGGGCGCTCGATCAGTTTTGCATGGAGTCTGGGTTTCCAGACGTTTGGTTCTCCACTTAGACTCTTTGTTTCCCACTACTGCACGGAAATATACAATTCCTGCTTGGGAGTGCGACTCGTTGTAGACAACAGGTTAGGCATGATCGATGGCGCAGAGCCGTTGACTGACATTAGAGTCGCACACACTGAAAGCACAAATTCTTAACATCTGAAATCAAAAATCGCCATGGAGTAAGAAAAAAAAAGAATTTTGCCTAGTTATTTATGCCTTGCATATCAAATTAGTAGGTGTAGCAACTTCGTTCGCACAAAGTTTTGCGACTTGCATGGCCTCAGGGAATTGAAAATTTAACACACCTAGCTAGTACCAAGGTAGCAGCATACCATTCTTGCACGTCAAGGCTTTGCTTCCCAAGAATCAAGGCTCCTTTCACTGTAGAGCATCTTTGAATGCAAATTTCTCATCATGAAACGTGGGCTACCATAACAGGAATTAGTCTTGGTAGAGTGTCACTCCATAAGGACCCTTGGCCTCCCTACTTGAGAATGTTAGAGCATCCTCAATCCAACCAATGTATTGGCCTTCCAAATATATTTCTAACTTTTGACTCCTATATAATTAGAACTTGAAATTAATTATTATCATTGAAAGTTCATCCAAAAACACTTTCAATAGACATAATTTTTTTTCAAATTTAGACATTGGACAACCACTTCAAAAGCAAGGTAAAAATCAAAATTTAAAGAAGTTTTGGCAAATTACAGTGTAATGATGGTCGTTGTCTACTAGTTGAAATAGGCATTTTTGTATCTTAAAGAATGTATATAGAGTAGGAAATACTTATTAGTTGTTCATGTTTATAACATTATTAAGCTATGCTATGGGCTTCCCTGTGGCTCCTTCCATTTTAGGGGCTATTGTTGCATCTTGATTGGGAGTACACTATAGAACAAGAGCAAACGACCAATTTGGAACTCGGAATTCAACCAAAGTCACAGCAAAGAAGGCATCTTTGTAAAGTTATTCCTCCAGGCTAGGGAACCTCAAGGGCCAGTATACAATGTTATGTTAGTTGTTGATTGATAACTGGTTAGTTAGTAGTTAAATGCTAGGGTTACAAGGGAATAGGATTCCGATTAACCAATGGCTAGCCTCCTAAAATTGTGGTTAATTACTTAGAGACAATAATTGGTCCCTTATTCCTTTCTTGGTTCTTAGTGGGGTTTGAAGTGTGGGATGCACTTGAAGGCTAAATTGTACCTTGGTTGGTGAATTATTATTAAGGAAGCATTGATGTGAGGATTTTTGAGTTGGATTTTGATGAAATATTGAATCAAAACAAACTGTTGGACTTAATTTTTAAATAGTTGATCTACTATTATAACAATTTTTGTATCTAAATCTATTATGGAACAAGGGAATATGAAGTTTTAAAAGGGAGGTGTTTGAAATCTAAGGCAACCAAAAAGAGTATTGAGATTTGAGAAGCTTCAAATCTTATTGAATTTTCAAGATATGAATATGAAACTTGGAAGATATTCTTTTAAATTTATTCATAACCTTGTATCAAGAACTTGGCTACCATGAACCTGGGATCTATGAGTTATGCATAAAATACAAACGAGATGTAAAAGGCATGAATAAAAGGTTAGAAAGTCAGTAATGAAAAAATGTCCACTAAAGTTGAACAGTCTTTTAAATCAAGATGGAAATTGATATGTGAATATTTGAATAGTTAATCTAAATTGTGACAAAATTTCAAGACACTTAAGGTTATTGTCCATCTTTTGTGCTAAATCAAAGCTAGCTATTTAAGTTTCTAAATTATCATAGAAATCATTAGACAGGGATTTGGAAATAGGTTTAGGATTATTTAAGGAATTTAAAGGTATAAAGAGATTATATGCAAAACATTCTACAACAAAGGCCCCGTCCTATTCTAAACCTGTTTGCAAAACATTGTGACAATGGTTACTATAATAAAATTTGGCTATTGACACTCTAAATGTAGAGTGTCAATGGCTAAATTTTGCTTTGGTAACCATAAATTCCTAAGAATTCTATAATTTTTGTCTTTTAGCTAGCTTTTGAATTGATTTATTTTCATTGTCAAATGTTTAAATTTTATTTTTCTTGTACCTACCCAAAATATTTGGAATTCTCTTTCAATGATAAAAATTAAAGTTTTAATTATTTATCACTCAAAAATTAAAAATAAATTTGGAATCATGAATGCTGCAATATTACAACCTCAAAATCCTGGACTTTCATTGTATACATCATGGAATAGTGGATTTTGCTAGTAGGCCAAAATTCTCAATCTCCATGTCTTTATGTGAGATTGCCATGTTGTGCTGAAGATGTGAAGGAATTAGGTTTAGCATCCCCTGATGGTTTACTTAGTAGTCTTGGCACTCTACACAATAGAATTAGGTTGTTGATGAAGGTGAAAGTTAGAAGAAAAAGCCATTACCAAGGATTTACAAAAGAAGAAGGGAAGATCTTCAAAAGGAGCTATAAATTCAAAAATTCTAAAGTCTGTATCAAAGGCACAAGAGAAGAAGACAAGTGTTGAAGAAATTGGAGCAAAATCTGATTTAAGGAATGACAAAAAGACTTCATTTAAAATGGAAGGATTTTGAGGTAGAGACATTCATTGCTATTAGATGAGAAATAGAAGAAGAATTCTCAAAGTATACAAAGAAGTAAGGTAAATAAGTCTTTGATAAAAAATTTCTAGTACTTATTGATTTTTTGGGTTGTCTTATTATTCTTATGTTGTTTGTAAATGTGTTAACCATCTCTGCTTTATTGTGCCAATTTTTGAAGGTTTATAATTGCCTTTTAATTAACATCTAATTCTTTTCTTTAGTTAACACATACCTTTAGATAACCATCTCTTCCATTTCAAAATCATGTTTAGTATCATAATCATACATGCTTTGTGCTATATCACATGCAAACTAGAATGCATGGATATTCACACATATTCTGAGTAGAATGTATGGATGTTTATACATGTTTTGTGGTATGTTGATATGAAGGGCAAAATACATTTTTTAAACTTCAAACCTACATGGTCTTATCTCTTTGTGGTTTCTGTAGGTCATGGTTTTCATGCAAGAAGAAATATAAGACAATCTTGACTATATTTTGAAATGATAAAAAGGCTAATGAGATTAGTGGCAACGGCAAATATCAAGAATGTAAGTGGTATGAGCAAATGGACTTGTGGCATGGATCCACGACAAGTGTCAAGAACTTGAGTCTTACTAGTGTCCAAAAAAACACTATGAATTCATCAAGTACAAACAATGTTTCTTCTATATTTCCATTTGAACCTTAGAAATAGTAGTCAAAGATAGATAAAATGGAAGGATTTGTGGAGCAAGTCATAGACAATAGTAAAAACTTGTAGCCTCATTTCAATACACTACTGAATTACTAAAGAGGATGGCCACTCTAGTCTAAAACTTGTAGTTGCAAAAAATGAAGAAAGAGGTAGATTTTTGAAATTCTTCTAAATAAAGACTTTATTTTGGGTAGTTCTACTAGCAATATCATATGATGTTAGATAGTAAACTACCATATATTATCTACTACTCCAGAAATTCATCTATTTTAGTATCATTGAATATCAAAGAGGATTATATTTATAACATGTATTGCCATAAATCTTTTGCCATGGCTATATGCACATGTGTTGCTTCTTGCAACAAGTTTTCATTGTTGCAATTTTTTCTCTACCAAAAATAAATTCTCTGATTCTTGTACTCCATCTATACAAGTACTTTCTTCAATTGCTTTAAATTTGCTTCTTACTTCATTCATGCTTAAATGTTGTAATCATAATTCTTGTCCTTCTCTCAAGATTCCCTTTGATACATGTTTCTCTTGTTCTATATCAACTTATTTTATTCATTGATTGATAATCAAATCCATCATTGAAATTTATGCAAAGGTTATGCAAAGGTTGGATAAGATTATGCAGTTAGAAACGATATCATTAATACATTGCAAAGGGCAATCTATTATTTTTATCAATACTCCCCACCTACCTTTTAAGATTTTGAAAGCTTATTTAACACATATGCAAGTTGAGCTATGAATAAAATTCCAATTTGCCTTGTAATCTTTTAAAGTTGCATGCTTGCATCACTTTTTCTTTAGAATGGTGAGTACATCCACAGTTGTACAAGATATGCAACGTCTTCTATAAGCTTGTATAGCAAATATTCACCTTTAAAAGGTTGTATAGCAAATACTCACCTTTGTAAGCTTAAAAATTCTCTAATCATATATATTCCTTGCCCATCTAAATTCATAGTCCTAAAATACACATTTTGTATCCACTATTTTTGAATTAATGCTAAGTAAATGATTTCTTGAAATATTAGTCTTCACCTTTAATAAGTGGAGCCAAAACTTGTATATGTGAATACTATAAGAGAAATGGGTGTTTTAAGTATAGTCCTAGTAGTATAGTTCTATAAATAATGACCTTTTAGAAGATTTTTAATAAAATTTTATTGAAAATATATGTATTTTCAATAAAATTTTACTAAAAATCTTTTAAAAGGTCATTATGTATAGGACTATACTACTAGGATTATCCTTAAAACACCCCTTTATCTTGTCTTGTAGTGGTGAACCATCTACAACTCTAATTATGTAAGATATACCATATAAAGCTTAAAATTTTTTGCTTAAAATTCTAAATTGTACTTCATGTGGAATATCAACAAATAATTGTTGTAAATGCAATTTGACCATATGACAAAAATTTTGAAATATAATAAAAACAATTGATTTGGCAACTCCAAGCAAATCACCCAATACTTGCAGTTTTGTTCTTGTTCTAAGTTTCATTAATGACAATGCTATTCTAGTTTCTATTTACATGCTATCTTGATAGTTTGTGTTCATTTTTGGTAAAAAAAATCCAAGTCTTACATATAGAAAATAGAATGTTTTATGAGAAATATGAATCCTATTTCTAAACATGCTTTCACTGTATGATCCTAGCAAGTGTCTATTAGTGAATCTTCCATGTCTTGAAAATGACCACACTATACACTCTCTTTTCCAAAACAATTCAAAAACACACACGAAAGATTTGACTTTTTCCACTAATTTGTCAAACTCAAGACTTGTAGGCTTATTACATTCTGAAAGACCATATAGAAACACCAAGACATATCCGTGGAACACAGAATTAGACATTTTTGCACTTGGCCAAGTGCAATGATTGTATGCAAAATTATTCACCAAAAATTTGTTATTAAAAACCTGAGTATCCCCCAGATTTTAAAGAAATCCATTTCCTAATTCTATTATGCAATACTGTCACTTTGAATGCAAACTCTCCAAAGTGATGCAATTTCAGTTCTTTTAAGAGAAATACAAGTGCAAGACATTTTATTTCTTCCTATCAATCATTTATTTTGGTTTCATGTATTAATCTTTTTGCATTGTACATTGCAATTTTACTAGTGTTATAATATTTAAATGCTTATATCATGTGTACACCAATAATCACTACAATCTTCAAAAGATTTATCTATAAAATCAAAATAGCATTGAAGGTTTAGCAACTTCCTTCACATTTTTAAATTCCGAACTCCCACCAATCAAAAAATATATAGTCACTCCAACATCTATATAGACTTCCAAAACTAATACACGCAGTTTATACTCTCATACACCTTACACTACCATAAGATGCACGACTATGTTTCTTGTAGCGACCCTGCTTCATCTGGTGTTTTCAACACTCATGTAGATAATTGCACCAAGTCTTCTCCTTCTCCTTCTCCTCCACCAATTACTTCCGCTTGTTCATGAAAACTTAGTCCACCAATTGGATTCATTGGGGGCGAAGAGGTATACTACAATGCCCTATCCATTATGGCGCTTGCAACAGGCATTGTCACTCCCTCTGATAAAACTAACGACACAATAGGTGCTTTCAAAATAGAAGTCTAACGATAATAATTGTAATGTGGTCCTTCACCTGTCCAAAAGTATCAAACATTTTTCCTATCACAATAATATCCATCATCATCCAGGAATAAACTCATTTGATCCATTTGGTTGAATGTTGACAAAGTTGACATGGACTCCGTTGGTGCTGTTGTACCTGTACTTTCTCCCACGCCTTCTTCAATTTGTTCAGGTTCCACGTTGTCCACCTCATCAACTTCTTTTGCAAGAGCATAATGTGGGTCTTGCTCCACTTCCATCAAGTCTGCTTAGTCCCCACAGGCATCACTGATTGTATCAATGTCACAAGAACCCAAATTTTGGCCACCACTTGATAACCTGTCAGAGTGTGTCCGCTCGGCATTACTTTTATCTTCGCTTATTGATGAGGCTCTTGAATCAACTGCAATAGCTTTGTCCTTCCGCTTTCCATGTTTAATTATTTGAAATTTCTTTTCTTCATCAGAGAAGTCATTGGATGATTGCACTACCTTTTCAAATCTACCACATGGTACACCAGCATCTGTTTCAGAAATACCGAGACCAGACAAGCTCTCTTCTGTAGTCAATACTTGTGAGAATCTGCGTTTGGCGGCCATGCTCACATTGTTAACCATCACCAACTTCTCCCCATACATTGATTACAATCTGTTGTACACAAATTGCGTTTTGATCAATACACCTTCCATGATGATAATATTATTGCCCACATATCTAGTCTCTAAGATCTCTGGCACTGCCATCATTATGCTTAATGTCACCAACCCCCAATTATGCGACAGAAACATTTTTGCCATTTTCTTCAATTTCGTTGGTGCCTTTTCAAACTTGTCCTACGCTCAAGGCATCATATCTGTACTCCAAGAGTCTTGAAATACAACATATAAGTCGTTCGTACTGCTAAGAAGATTTTTCATGAACCCACTCTCCTTGAAATGATACATAATGATGACAATGCCACCAGCGGATTATATACCACGTTGTCGTTGCTCGACATGACTCAGATCATGCACGTATGAGGAAACTGTTTCTGCCTTAAATATCCAGGAACCTTGAAGCACGTGGCACCCTCCAGCAACGCCATCCTCGACTCCACCGCTTTGTCAAAGTATACGCCTGGCGGAAAAAAAATACAGCATTCCAACGTAAAATGCAAGACATCCAATTCTTGAATTGTTGCAAAACCTTGTTGTAATTCTTGTTCGACCATTGGGGGTTTTCCCCTTGTGAATCTTCACATCCACAATCAAAAATCCAGAAACATGTTTTTTAAAGTTCAATGTACTTGTCCTCAAATAATCTTTCTCTACACCTCGCTTGAAATGATGCTTTATGCTCTTCCGGTTGCACAACAAAGATTGCAACTTGCCAATTTCAACGAGCATTCTATACATCCTTTACATCTCAACAATATCCTCCATAACCTTTGCGACCCGCTCGGCTAACCACAAAGTGTTGCTTAACAAAAGCTGAGATGACATTCTCTAAACTGCTCAACATTTGAACCGTTGTCACTGCAGGCGAATACCACAAGGTCTTCGTGTCATTGTTCAATGTCTTCTCCATCAAGATGAACTGCGTTCCTCCCAAATCTCCGTACTTGCTTGCGTCAATGGAGAAAAAATCATCCACTGACGGTGGATTTTCATCCCCCGCTTCTACCATAAGAAAATCGAATTTGATTTTTGATCACATCTTTCCGCTGTAAAGTGTCCACCGCATACGCTATTGTATCTTTAGAGGGGTTTGTAGAAGCAGCATCATTGAAATAGTATCGCTGCAAAGCACGCTTTCCATAAACCACATCCTTTGCAGCCATTTGTAGGACCACACGTACACAGTTTTTTGTAAAGATTCTTCTCAAGGGCCTCCACCAGGTCTTCTCCATCTTCTTCCTCTTTGAGTTTCCATCCACAATACCATCCAGATTCCGATCTGTAGCCATCTTTTTCCACTTTTCTTCTGCCTTCTTGCTAAAAAATAGTTTTCTGTTCTCATAATCTTTGCACACCCGCACGATGGCCTTATACAACTCCTCATCTTCATTCCAAGCACAATGTGTATAGTCGACCATTTTCTTTGACAACTCCCTTAACGATACATGCTTCGATAAATTCTGGCTCAAATGTATCGCACTTGCTATGAGGTCTTGTTTGTGGATCACAGATTTTTTAATTGAGCTGGAACGTTACGAGTCTGCACTGGCGTCCTCACATGGAGTCATCGAGGGCCTCACGGGCACCGCTAACGGAGGATTGATTGTGTCGGTGACGACTGCGGAAACGACACTTGAGAAGTGTAAACTGAAGAAGATGTTAATGAGGACTCCGGTTCCGCCACAACTTCTGTTAGTTCTTACTCCCATGCAGAGCTTGAAGAGTGTGGCAAAAGATTGGAAGAAAGTGCCTCATGAATTGCAGGTTAAACAAGAAGGAGCAATTGAAAAATCATGGAGATGACCTCTGAACAAGTGCAAGCATTGCATCGTCGACACCGGGAGATTCTAAGCCTTGAAGAATTAGAAAAGGTGAACCCAGGTGTTGTCCAAGAGTGGCCTGCACCAAGAGATCCAGAAGACTTGAATGAAGTATATCAAGATCTTGCTACGCCAGTGAATCCAAATTGGGTTCCATTGGATGAACGGAACCACAAGCGAGCTGCTATTGAAGGGAGATTAGGAATCAATGCAGATGAGGGGGGTGTTTCTGGTAGACCGAGGGTATAACGTCAGCACTTCCAATCTGCGACAATCGATGTTGTTGTTCAACCTACAAGTGATAATGAAGAGGTACAAGTGCAAGGGAGCGCAACAATAATGCCACCATCAGTGAAGATGGAAGTTGCAGAAAAACCGTTGCAATCGGAGGGGGATGCAATTCAAACTCCTGTATCAAGTGAACCACTTGTTTTTCCTAATATTCCAAGTGAAGGAAAAGAAGGAGCTCCAACCACAATCACGGAAGTTGGATTAGGATCAAGACAACCAAGAGTTGGCTCAAGGGAAAGATTATACATGTCACATGTTGTAGTGGCCAATGTAAATGCTGGAAGAACTGTCAATCGTGTAGGACGGGTTGCTGGTAGGAGACGAGGTGTTGGTAGGGGACGGGGTGCTGGTGGAGAACGTGATATTGATAGAAGACGTGGTGGGAATACGTTGCAACAAGATTCCGCAATGGAAGAGATCTTAAAAGACCAATCAGGGCGTTGCACTCGTGCAACAAATGTTGTAGAGGAGCAAGGCATCAGGAAGCAAACAACAACACAGATACGTCATCAAAGAGCAGCCATGCAAAGTTGTCCTCCACAAAGAAATGATGGCGAAAATGCTATTATTGATGATGATGATTCTGAGGGGGAATCGGAGCAAGAGCCTAGAAGAATATTGCCAAAGAATATTACAAAAGCACCTATGGTTTTTCATACTGAGACTGAGTACAAAGCAATATACATATGGGGGCAGAGTCTGATTTTTGATGCAATGATTGATAGCATCTACAATATAGCTAACCTAGAGATGAACCACATAATGCTAATGGATTGGCATGTGAACAAAATGTACGAGCGCCTCAAGGGATCCGAAGCTGATGGAGTTAGTGTGATTACCCTTCATCCCATTGCATATCGCTATGACAGCAGCAATGACAAGGAGAAGACGGAGGTGATAGAGTTGCAGTTTAGCCAAGAAGGTGCTACACAAGAATTCAAAGCCGCGTATTTGTCCGGCAATGTTTCAAAACCGCGGCTTTGAATTCTTGTGTAGCACCTTCTTGGCTAAACTACAACTCTATCACCTCCGTCTTCTCCTTGTCATTGCTGCTGTCATAGCGATATGCAATGGGATGAAGGGTAATCACACTAACTCCATCAGCTTCGGATCCCTTGAGGCGCTCGTACATTTTGTTCACATGCCAATCCATTAGCATTATGTGGTTCATCTCTAGGTTAGCTATATTGTAGATGCTATCAATCATTGCATCAAAAATCAGACTCTGCCCCCATATGTATATTGCTTTGTACTCAGTCTCAGTATGAAAAACCATAGGTGCTTTTGTAATATTCTTTGGCAATATTCTTCTAGGCTCTTGCTCCGATTCCCCCTCAGAATCATCATCATCAATAATAGCATTTTCGCCATCATTTCTTTGTGGAGGACAACTTTGCATGGCTGCTCTTTGATGACGTATCTGTGTTGTTGTTTGCTTCCTGATGCCTTGCTCCTCTACAACATTTGTTGCACGAGTGCAACGCCCTGATTGGTCTTTTAAGATCTCTTCCATTGCGGAATCTTGTTGCAACGTATTCCCACCACGTCTTCTATCAATATCACGTTCTCCACCAGCACCCCGTCCCCTACCAACACCTCGTCTCCTACCAGCAACCCGTCCTACACGAATGACAGTTCTTCCAGCATTTACATTGGCCACTACAACATGTGACATGTATAATCTTTCCCTTGAGCCAACTCTTGGTTGTCTTGATCCTAATCCAACTTCCGTGATTGTGGTTGGAGCTCCTTCTTTTCCTTCACTTGGAATATTAGGAAAAACAAGTGGTTCACTTGATACAGGAGTTTGAATTGCATCCCCCTCCGATTGCAACGGTTTTTCTGCAACTTCCATCTTCACTGATGGTGGCATTATTGTTGCGCTCCCTTGCACTTGTACCTCTTCATTATCACTTGTAGGTTGAACAACAACATCGATTGTCGCAGATTGGAAGTGCTGACGTTATACCCTCGGTCTACCAGAAACACCCCCCTCATCTGCATTGATTCCTAATCTCCCTTCAATAGCAGCTCGCTTGTGGTTCCGTTCATCCAATGGAACCCAATTTGGATTCACTGGCGTAGCAAGATCTTGATATACTTCATTCAAGTCTTCTGGATCTCTTGGTGCAGGCCACTCTTGGACAACACCTGGGTTCACCTTTTCTAATTCTTCAAGGCTTAGAATCTCCCGGTGTCGACGATGCAATGCTTGCACTTGTTCAGAGGTCATCTCCATGATTTTTCAATTGCTCCTTCTTGTTTAACCTGCAATTCATGAGGCACTTTCTTCCAATCTTTTGCCACACTCTTCAAGCTCTGCATGGGAGTAAGAACTAACAGAAGTTGTGGCGGAACCGGAGTCCTCATTAACATCTTCTTCAGTTTACACTTCTCAAGTGTCGTTTCCGCAGTCGTCACCGACACAATCAATCCTCCGTTAGCGGTGCCCGTGAGGCCCTCGATGACTCCATGTGAGGACGCCAGTGCAGACTCGTAACGTTCCAGCTCAATTAAAAAATCTGTGATCCACAAACAAGACCTCTCACTGTCGTTTGCTACGATCCACCATCCGTGCTCCAACCACTTCAAATGCATCTTTGGTGCCATGATGCTGTGAAAATGAAAGTTCAACAGTACTTTAACAATCATTGGCGTTCTCAAAAGTTCTAAAGTACATTAGAAGAAATTAAAAATTGTAATTCTAATTGTATCAAATTTAATGGACACACATTGTTGTTGTGAGTTTTGAAAAACTCATGCAATAAGACAAATGAATACTCTTTTCATAGTACTAAATGTAATTACAGAGAGGACCAAACTTACCAATGAAAAAAAAACACTCAATTCCAACAACAATCCAATCTCTAAAATCAAATGCAATTGTTTTCCAATAACACTTGTTCTATACATGACAATGAATATCACAATTGCTCTAACAAATCCACTACATTTTCAATCCAAAAAAACTCAATATGATTGGCGTGTAAAAATCTTATATATCTCTTCTCAGTAGAACATTACATATATGATTTTAAAATTACCTTTATATGCTGTTTTTTGGTCTATCAAATAAAGTAAAATCATTTCCACACTTCAAAGTAAAAGTTAATTTATAAAAACCCATCACTCTACCTTTCAGTTCCTAAACTCCTAATTCAAAACTCATTTTACTTATTTAAATGTTCATTTTTAGATATTGTACAGAGTTCACTGTGAAAATGTATTTGAGTTTAATAAAACTACATAAAAAATCTAATGTCTAATTGGTTTCAATATCTCCTTTGTTGATAGTGGCTCAACAAACTGTTTATGTATATGATGGACATGAGATGAGAACATCTACTATAAATTTCTAAATAAAAACAAACAACATGAGTCCAACTTGGATGCAACTAGAATATACGTAAAATATTGGTATAGGATGCTGCAATAGCAAAACGAATCGAAGAACCATTTACACAATAACAACGGCCATGAAAGAAAAGCAAAAGAAATTTAATGCAAAGCAAAAAATAAATAATTCATAAAAATTTCAATTTCAAGAACTTGCGCTTGAGGACCTTTGAAATATATGGCAGTTGTAACGGAATACTTTATAAACTATTGATAGACAAAGTCATCATAGTTGGTATATTTAGATAACTTCTAGTTGTTATTGAATATCTACTCATACAAACTTTGTAATAGAAAATTTCCCCTTTGTACTTTGTAAGGTACACTTAGCCATTCCAACTTCAACATCTTCCTCAATTACTCTTTTAAAAGTATGAAACGTTTATTCAATCTTTCTTAACTTTGTTTTTAATGCATTTTGAATATACAATAGCTGCGGTCAACCGTTTCCATGAAACAATCATACATTTCACTTCTATAGAAGATTGGTTCTTAGCTTTGTTCAGAAATAGAACCTCTAAAATATATATATATATCGCTACAACAAATTCTGAATGATTGCCAAGGTTTCCTTTATCTTGGTTCTTGATGGAGGATTCACCACTTACTTATAGATTGCTTGACAGCCTTTTTGAAGTGATATTTTTCCTAAATGCACATTTTCATTCTAGCAACCCTGTAGAGGGCTGAAATTTTCTGTAATGGAAAAAAATAACTTGTAGGATTCATTTTTGAATGCAATTTTTCAAATATTTAAAAAAAAAAAAGTTCCATGTGGTTTTGTTTTTTGGCTAAAACAATCTCACCTTTGGAAGAAGTGCATTTTAATTCTATATGAAAGATATTAATATTTTAGATTTTCCTTCTATCTTGTATCTACTTCTATTTAACAATTTTTTTAATAATAACAACTAAATTTTTGAATTTTGTTTTTGCTAGACTCTCAACTCACTTCTCCACTATAAAGCTTTAAAGCTCAAAACTTTGTAGAGCAAAAATTTAAAGTTAAGAATGTTCAAAGCCAAAAAATCTAGTCCCACAATGTGTTGAAAAACTTGTTTTTTTCACTTTAAACGCAGATATATTGCAATCTGTGCGGTCAAAAATTCTCAAAAAAATTTGCACACATTTTAATATTAGTTAGGTATAAGATCCTATGGTTAGATGTGCAAAAAAAAACAATTTTCAAATTATTTTACTCTTTGCTATAGAAATGGCAGTTTTGAGTGTTTCACTTTTGTAGAAAAAAGGCCTTGGGCCTATAGGGATTAGTACTAAGTATAAGGATGGACTTGTCATAGTGAAAATCATCCTTTTTGGTATAATATGAATCATGTACTTAAAAAAATCCAAAAGTACTCAATGGAGATTAAACTAGTGAAATCATCCTTTGTGGTACAATATGCGTTATATACATTAAAAAAAAATAAAGACACTCACTGGAGATCAAACTATTGTGCACAAAATTCTAAAGCTGAAAATCTACACTTTTGTCTTACATGTCCAGAAAGTCACTTAATACGCACATTAAAAACCACATGAGATGTAAGATAGAGTATTATATATTTATTGTACCTAAAATTTAAAAAATTGTAATATCTAATATAGAGTGTGTAGAATTATATGTCAGTAGGATATTATAACATATAGGATTATGTTTGATACCATGTATTAGGTTTTATGTAGATTAAGCATAAGAATGCAATAATATGTGGGGAAAATAATTTTGTAGAGTGGATATTTAATGTTCTTAAAGAAGAAGTGGATGAAAAATGACACATAATTTGTCCCAAATTATCCATAAATCTTAGATGAGGGCTTTGGTTGCCTCAAGAATTATTTGTAAAGACTCCAATTTTTTTGTGTTTTAATGAATTGCTTAGCTATCTCCTTGAAGAATGTTGTATGATAGATGTTTTGCGTGGGAGTGGATTCATTTTCATTCATTTGTAGTTTGACTAAGACAATTAGTGCACTTGTATTTTTGTATAATGTGTACAAACGGTAGATGTTGTTTGACTTGTAGAATCTTTTTCTAGATGTTACAAAGTTTTTGCTTCAAGATACTATAATTATTAGTTGTGGCCTTCCTCTAGAACGATCATCATTACGGCTTCCAAAAAGCAATGATTTATAACTAAATTAGATGAGCCAACAAGGAATGGATCAATACATCTCACCTTGCCTGCCACTTCAAAATTCTTCATAAATTGATTTTTGCATAAGATTATGAAGTCTTAGTTTTACAAGTTTAGAAATTATAGAGCCTTAGTTTGTTTACTTTCAATTCCAACAAGCAACCAAAATTGGACATTCAAATACTAAAGGCAAGGAATTTAAACATTGAAAAGTCCCCCATAAATTGAATGGATTGAATGGCTTTAACATTTTATATTTTTTAGTTATAAGTTTCATAGTGCTCTTGACTACATCTTCAACCTGAAATCCATTGGATTTATAAAAATTCTTCATAAGTAATCACAAAACAGTTTGTACTGGCATAAAATCATATCTTCCACAAACAGTTTTATATTTGAAAAGAAGAAATAACAAGCTCTAACGAATGAGAATGAAATCAGCATGAGTAAATCATTCAATAATTGCTTCAATATTTTTTTTAGTACGTTAGCATCTAACCTTCACCTATGTAGAAAGAGAAAATTATGATAACTTGTTCATCAAAGAACTTATTGGGCACCTCACTCCTTCAATAGTAATCACATTGCCAATACTATATGCATTCAATCACAGGTGCTATTCTAAAAGACCTAATGACATTTGAGTGCCCTGCGAACTTCTAAGAAATTCAACTAATCTATAATTTCATCATGCTTTCCAAAGAGTTCATCTTCTATTAGAGAAGTAAATGACTTCTAAAGGAATGGATTTTTATTTTCTACAGTAGCAACACCCATAACCGCTCAAGTTTGCAGTTTTGCATAGTTGGAGGCATCTTTCAATAGGAATACTAATTTTTTATAGTATTATTAATTGGAAATCTTGAATTTTAAATTCAAAAATTAGATTTTTGAATAAATCATTAATGTTGTAATCTTTTTGAAAATCCACCTCTCCAAAACTAATTATACCAAAGTCTACTGCAGTTGCATTGTTCTAGCACAAAAATGTTAAAATATCATAGCCCACCAACCACAATTAAACATGGGGGTGGATTCATGATACTATGGGAGACAATTTAAGGGAACTCTATTGTTAATGTATGGATATAAGGATGATTATGATTGTTGCTACCTTGTGATTACCATTGATAAGAATGTATCAAACATAGAAGTCAGAATGGAGGTTGTCAAAAAGCACAATACAAAAAATAATCGAACAATGATGCTTTCATGAATTCTTAATTCCTATACATCAGTCTAGCCCATATGCAATGCTTTAATTCATTTCATTTTTTTGGACCAATAAGAAAGATATCAAAAATCTTTTTTTTAAGCAACCTCAGTATCTTCTTTCCAAAAAAAAATTAAAAAATTTCATAAAGTGCACTTGTACAACTTCTCGGAAAAAATATGTTTATAGAATAAAATTTTGTAGATAGAACAATTTGACAAATTCATTTTGTGCTTTACATTTTTATTTTCACTTTTTAGGTTGTATTGAATTTTATTTCATTCTCATCATGTACTTACTTGTATATAACAATGTGCTCCAAAAAAAATATCAAATCTCCTTTTCCTTGAATCATTTTTATCTTACAATGTGTGCAATCAAAGGTTCAGAAATGCCTCCACTTAATTATTATAGTAGTCTTCCACTGCATAAAAAGTTCAAGTTGCAGATACAACAAATATATTCAAACATTTGCACCTTGCAATGGAAACAAAACAGGTAGAGAATGTGATGCTTCCGTTTCACGTCAGTAAGTAGACTATATATCCTAGTCTTGACATAGTTGCCACGTCCAGCTACACAATGATGATTTGTGTCATTCTTTCTTTTCCCACATGCACATGTATGAATCCCTAAATGCCCAAGGTCTTATTTGAGTTTTAGGAGTTTGTTCTAATTTGAACAAAAAAAGAACCGATTTAGAAGTCGACTGACATTTTTCATAATTTAAAGCATCCTAATTCTAAAAACTAGACATATTAGAAAATACATGAAAATTGAAAACACAACAATGCCGCTTTTGCATTTCAAGATGAAAACATTGGATCATGAGGGTATTTGAAATGCAAAAATGAATTATAGTATTTCATCCCTCTTTTTACATGTCATACCTAATTCAAACCCCAATTACTTTATGTCTTTTCAATATGTGCTCTACAATTTCTTGAATTAAACGTATAATGTGATTTTTTGGGTACAAGAGTAGTTAAAGGGGAGGCTCGCTTTCAAGAATCATCAGCACTACATAAAGTGAATATTGCAATAGACATCCTTGCCCAAAAAATTTAATAAAGAAATCATATCAATCTTTCTTGAAATCACATGTTTCATGCTTGCATTGGACTTAGAGAATAATTTTTCAAAAAATAAAACCAATTCAAATATCAACTTTGTTACATTTTTTTTATAAACTTTATAGTATTGTTGACACAAAACAAAAGTGCTTTGATTATATACGGGTAAAAATCAAAGATTTCCAAATAAAACAAAAGTTTCTACTAGTGAAAAAGATTTTTTAAATTCATTTTTAGTTCCTTTGTTTGGAAACATGAAATTTCTACAATGTCTACGTTCTTCAACGACATCTGTCCTTGAAAACATAAGAAGAAAATGCTATTTTAACAAAAACTTAACCACATCCATAATTACCGTGTCAACATAGAATAAAAATCTAAATATCAATGAACCAAATTTGAATTTCTGGTTTTTGGTTTTAGAACATTTTGAATGACAAAAACCAGAATTAAAAATTTAAATCCCCTTATACTAAAATTGCAATTCCTAATGTTTATTGATGAAAAAATAGGCTTCATTGCTGTGGATCTGAACTTAGCCTTTTTTATAAATTATAATCCAAGAAAAATACTTGATGCAAATGTTGTAGGTGCTATTAGCTTGGAAATTGCCACACTGCATGGATGATGGTAATGCTCTCCTCTATGTTGTTGAGTTCCTACACGTGTACTCCACTGAAGAAACCTACCATATCCAAAAAAATGTCAACATCTTCAATTGTGCTTCATTCTTGAAGACTTGTCAATGTCTTAAACTTTGTTTCACTTCCTAGTAACGTGCCTAGTAGGTATAGGAAACTGTTAGAATCTCAATTTTTACTATTTGCGGAAATAATTCAAATGAAAAGTACTCCTTTCTAATTATCACTGACCGAAGGCAATTTCTACAAAAAAAAAAGATACTGCTTAAATGTTAAAGAATTGAGTGATATTGTAATAGAAAGGCAATTTAGTAAATGAAACAAATCAAAGTAATAAGTCAAACACAATACTACTTAAACTATCATGCATTGCACCTTTCATGGGTTGCACATCAAGAAAAGCATCTTTTTTTTAAAGATACATGGTTGGTCATGTTTGAACGGGTATATTAAAAAACCATACAAACAAACTTAAATTATATTTTCAAACACCTCATGAAATAAGCATTTTTATTCATATACACTAGAAGTATCAAGAATTGCTTGTTTGTGAAAGATTCCTAGGAATTACTTTTTAACATTTATACTGCTTGTTTGTGAATGTTCACATTAATTCTACTACTATTACATTGCAAGTGAGAATGTGTCATATTCATTTTTTATTAACAAAAGGTTTTAGTGAATTGTAACTAAATTCAATGAGTTCAAATAAGAAACTCAATTTTGGAGTGTGGCCTTGAAATGCTTGGCCTTGATTCACTAACACATGTGAAGGACACATACCTAATTGTCACTTGTTATCTACCAGTTTTTGTTGATTTCTGTTCAGTATCCACCTATGTGACAATTTAAGTGGTCTAGGGAATTGTTTCTTTGGAGAATCATAGAAATTACATACCACATCTGAAAAATCTTTTTTTTTTATACTCATCATTTTCACTTGTCAATACTGCAAAAATATTAATGGCAGGAAAAATTGCATCCAACTATGCTGAATTGCTAAATATTGACATTCCCATCCCCATGGGTGCAGCTCTCAGTCTCCCTAAACCCTCAAGGAATAAAGAATCATAGTTTGAAAATGGCCAATTTGATTGGCCATACTGTGAGTAATATAATTTAGATGAAACCAAAAATAATTGGCCACAGACAGTTCCATATGACCTTCTCAAAAACTGCTAAAGATTAAATACAGGCCTGATTAGAGCTTCTTGGTCATTCAAGGGTGAACAAAATTTTAGCCCCTGCTCAGAAAGCAGGGCTTGCAACCCTAAGTGAGATTGCACGCCTGCAGTACCCTAAAATATTCAAGATCTGATTTAGAGATTTTAGGAAAGTCAAAGTACAAGAAGACGCAACACTCACAAAAACTAAAAACACTACATTGAAGATAGTATCTTGACAAGAATTTGGGCTCTGAATTGCACAGGGATCAAACTTGAAAGAAAAGAAGAAAATTGAGCAATTACAATCATGAATTCTCCTGCAGAAAGCTTTACTAAAAAAAATCAGTCTGAAGTCATTTCTGTGACAGACATATGACCTGATGGAGGACCTTCAACCCCGCGGCCTATGCTTCATCCACTCTCTCTTTAGGAAAATCCCCGCAATATACTTGAAGAAACGCAACCTTCTCAGCTCGGGCAGGAGAAAGTTCAGAAACTCAAGAGTATCTGTCGTGACCATCACACCATTTTTGCTTCTTCCATCGACTGTAATTGAGCACCAGCCAGCGAGCAACTTCCGTTTCCAAATCTTCTTCAAGAATTCCGGCCAACGCAATTTAGGGTTTCAGGACATGAACGCCTTCTCTCAATATAAAAGACGAAGATCAACATTACAACGCTCAATCTCTCAAACTCAGTGACTAATCTCAAAATTCACAGATCACTCCTGCTCAAATTCTCAGATCAATCTTGATCTCTTCATTTATGATCAGTCTCTCTCCAACCAATCTCCAATGACATGGCGCTCGAAAATCTCAAAAAATCCCTCTACTCACTCAGTCTTCAACCAAAGAAGAACAATTCCAAGTTATCAGAAACAATCGCTTGCACCTGGTTCAGAAATTGCAATTTCACAAAAGCATTCATAGACTCCGCTCCATACCTAGCGTGGGCACCCCCAGACCGGGTATTGCACAGAGGTAGTAGGCATTATTCTGTCAATAACAACAAACACAACAACTAGACAATAGGATGCAAAGGATATGGTGGCATATATTCAATAACTAGAAACATCAGGTTCAAGCTTAATCTTCAAGCTAGAGTAGTCACTGAGCTCAATCTCTCACGCTCACCGACATTGAGGATTCAAGTGGATAACACCACAAGGGAGAACAAAAATGCCTACGTGTTTGCCATGTGTGCTGCACTAGTTGGGCTTGGTTTCTTCAAGGAAGTGCATCTTTGTTTTTTGATAATGGGCCACACGCATGAGGAATTGATCAAAGATTCAGTGTAATTTCGAAAGTACTGAAGAGGATAGACATAGACACTTTGGCAGAGATGTTGGAACTGTTGGAGAAAGAAACATTGTACACAAAGGCTTTTGTGAGTGCTCGCAAGCTTGAGCACATTCGCGATTGGAAGGCATTTATTACACCTCATTTGCTACGAGGAGGTAAACAACTATTGAGCATCACATTTCCACACCATATGAGATTTTATGTGGAGAATGGATTGGTCCGTGTGCAAAGCAAGCATTTTTGTACAAATGAGAGGCCCAACAAGAGGGCATTTGTGTCTGAACTCACTACCGAGTATAGTAGAGAAACCGGAACTTGCGAAATTTTTTTGAAGCTGATCAGAGGGAACTGAAAGCATTGGACAAGTTCATTGCATACAAGAAGAAGATGATAATGAGAGGGCACAACCTGATCAAGAACATGGAAGTGGTGGACAAAACAAAAAAACTCAAGAATTATTTGGAGGAATTCCCACAACAAAATAGAAAAGGCATCCGTGATTTACCATTTTGGCCAAGCAATGTCTTGAATCAGAACGGGGATAGTGGTATTGTTCCTGGCGTGGAAGGAGGTATAGTTTCAAGTGCAGTTGCCAAGGTGGATGGAAATAGAATGGAAAGTGTTGCTGTTGACAGGATTATGGCAGCAATGCCAAATCCTGAGAGGAGGGGGTATTTTGGACCGCGTAGAGATAGACCTGGACAAGCAACATCACGAAGAGTGACTTGGGGGGGAGATTTGAGGCAGAAAGAATGAAGTTATACCAGAAATATAACAAGATGCAGAGGAAGATCCGTTTCCTCCATTCAATCCAAAGAATGACGTTGTTGTAGGGCAATACATAGCTCTCACCATAGAACTAGCGGAAGTAAGAGAAGGAGTACCCTTTTTTTTAGGGAAGGTACTAGAATTTGGTCAAGGGACGTGGGCCTCGAAGATGAAGGTCATGTGGTATTGGCCTATTATGAGACCTGGAGCACATGATGAAGCAAATAGTAACCAAGTGAGGTACACGAACTGTATGGAATCAACGTGGGAACCGTCTGGTGAGATGTTGGGCTCGACCGAGAAGGAAGCCACTATATACTCATGGATGAATGTTCCTCGGTGAGGAAGAAGTGGTCATGTTATAGATTCCAACATTACAGTGTATGGCGTGCAAATAGAGGAGACAATGATAATTCCGCCAGAGGCTAAAGTGCATCTTTTGGAATACATGCCAATACAAATGGAAAACCTAGATGGCAAAAGTCTGTAGAATAATTTGAATATGTATTAGTGAAGTATCATATTATGCAGTGCTCTTTGACCTTGTAGTTGTAGGCATTTAGAAGTACTTGAGTGTGAAGCGCAAAATAATATGTCTTAAAAGTAGTGTGAGGTGAAAAGTGTGAAAGGTTTTCATGAAGTAATTATAAAAAATGGAGTGTTTGACAACTTTTCACCAAGCAATTTCACCGACTAAGAGTAAATGATGTTTCCAATAATCCCTCCCCCCTTTCAACATTTGAGACTGTCCATTTTAGATGCCGTACTAGCCAAGTGCAATGTTGCACCCCTCAAGTGCAATAATGTCTAATTCTATATTTAACAAAGGACCAAGAAAACATGCAAATCCATGCAACCCTAGAAAACATCACCTTTGCAAAGTTGCACAAGATGTCAATCACACAAGCCTCCTTTCAAGGTTGGATTTTTTCATGATGTCAAAAACTTCTCTGCTTGCTTTAAACTTATATGTGCTTTGGTATTGCAAAATAATGGCTTTTCAATGTATCTATTAAGGTAACTAAGGTAGGGCCACCCATTCCTGATTAATGATCCATTCTCGACCTTTAGATGCACGTATTTTTTACCAAGCTTAGAATGTTTTGTTTTTTCCTTTTCAAGGTTGGAACTAATAAACACATGATACATGTTTCAAGTTGTAAGAAAGAAAGTAGAAATAATGATTAGGAAAAAAGTTACTAAATGATCAGAATTGGAAGAGTCTAGAAGTTGGCCATGAGTCTAGAGCACTTTTTACCTCCCAAAATTCATAGTAATTTTAGTTCAAGCAATAAAATTGTCAAATTTAATATGAAACAAACAAAACAATAAACATAAAGTAAATCTATTGTATTGATTGGAAAAATGAAGAGAAACAAAACAAAAATTACCTTATATTTTTTTGCCTTCTCTTCTCAACAAACCTATAAAATTGAAAGGATTGCCGGTTGGCACTTACCTCTCCATATATTATTCTCTTGCATAGCACAATCTTCTACAATCTTGTCATTCTTAACATAATTATAAATTGATTTTAGATCCCTATTACCAGTCTTTTTACATGCTATATCATTTAGCACCATTGATACTTGTTCCATTCTAATTGTGCCAATATGCCTTCCTATCTTGATAGTTACTACCTTATCAACACCTCGAGATTTCTGACGGATGTTTATGCCAAGCAATGTTCTCTCCTAGAGGCATTGCCGCAAAGACAAATCTATATAATCAAAGATTTCACAATTTTCATGTAGCAATTGGAATTGATATTCTCAATGATTGATATGATTCTCATTCATTTTTATGTTCACAATTGTGATTTATTTTGAACAATAAACTCCTCATTGAGAATTATGTGAATAAAAAATTGCCATGATCAACTTTTTAATTTGCATATGGGAGCAAAAATTCAGAAAGTGTGTTAAATATATATGTATATCATATAATGTCAAATCCTCAAATGTAAAAATAATTATTTCTATAGTCGTGTGAAAAATTGGACGAACTATTTGTATTTATTCATCCAATAAGACTGTAAAAAATTATAAGCTCTTTAAGATTCTTTTAAATTCAAGTGATTTTCAAGAAAGAAGATAAAAAAAATGAGAGACAAGCGCTTGACTTCCTATTTTATTTTAAAAAAATAAAAGAAGGGAATCCATTAAGTTGGAAGACCTTGCCACACAATCTTGTGAGGCTTGCAAAGCATTAATTTAGAAGACTTGTCATCTCCATGACCAGTTGAAAAATCAAAGTGGATATGTGGACAATCCTCTCCCTACCAAAGTGTTGCAATACTTAGGTGTTATATAAAACTTGCCCTTAGGACCACAAAATTCTTGAAAATAAAATTTTGTACTAAAGCAAAGTTCAAAGTGCACTTGCACATGCCATATAAAGAGGTGGATTTTAAAAAGAGGTCGCACTTAAGATTGAAGGGCATATTCCAATCCTTTAACCCTTAAACAACGAAGAGGCCATTCTGTGGCCGATGAATGACAGAGAATCAAACTGTGTAGGACAGAAATGCAACCATTCATCTTTGGAATTTGTTGTAAAAAGGGAAGATCTTCTACAGTATCTTGACTTCCAATAGATACTTTTGGATTTTTTAATGTAGATGATGTCACACAATAATGAAAAAGGATGATTTCCAAGGTCACCCCTTCGTCCTTCAAGGGCTAAGAAATTTTGGCCATAAAACCTAATAGAAAATTTTACGCAAGGAAGATGTACATAGAGAGTTAAGAGTCATTGCATTTGAATTTCATTTGAAACAAATTCAAAATCCCATTGTACAAATAGGATTCAATAATATTACAAAATGCCTATTGTGCAATTCAAAGAATTTTGCATAGTATAGAATACATGTGGCATTCTTTTGTGTTACATAATTAACATTCAATTTATATGCAATTTCTATCAAATATACTAAATTTTAATTTCAAAAAGTAAGATTCCATAATAACAAAATTGTTTCATTTAATGTTCACAATTTTTTCATGATAATCGATTGAAAAACATTGGTGATAAATTTTTAAATTTGATTACATAGATAAGTAAGAAACACCTATGCGCACATATTTCATGCTAAAAATCACACCAGTAAGTAACAAAAAGATGATCCATGAAGAGTTCAATGTGAGGTATCATATGACCCAACTGTATAAAACAGATATCTCTATTTTTTATGTAGACCCTCATAGTGTGACTAATTTTGTGCCTTTGAGCATGACGGTATAATTATTTTGTCAAAATCTAGTAAATTATTGAGATATCTATTTTACAAAGTTGAATCATACAACATGTACCTTTCATTGAATTATTCATAGATCATAATTTTGTTATTTAGTGGTATGTTTTTTAACATGAAAGATGTTTCTATGGATGTTTCCTACTTATCTATGCAAGTGAATTAAGAAAATCATCACCAATGTTTTTTATTCAATTTTCATGTAAAACTAGGAATATTAAATGAAATAATTCTCCAAATTATAAAAGTATGCTTTTTTGAAACTAAAATTTGGTATACTTGATATGAATTGCATATGAATTGAATATTAATTATACAAGGCAAAAAAATGCCAATTATGTTTTATATTATACATAATTCTTTGAATGGCACAATAAGCAGTATGTAAGATTAATTATTGTACCTTAGTCTACATATTTTCAAAGATAAGTTAAAGACAAGAAAGCTAAGTTGATACCAATAACTGACCTTCTCAACCGCTCCTTAAGAGTGCCTAAACTTCACCCAAAAACAAGCATGTGATTGATCAATGCATTTAAATTTGGGATTAAAAAAGAACATGAAATAAACAAATTCACCTTTATTCTAAGGTAGAACTGCCCATTATTGACCAAATAAGCAATTCAAACATGATGAGGAGTAGTGCAAAGTAAAGCAAATATTTTCATAAGTGCATCAATAGAATTGACAGGGATTGCAGATTTTTTGCTAATTCTATTGCTTAAATTGAATTACTATAAATTTTGAAAGCCAAAAGTTGGCCTCAACCTATGTCCAATGTATAGAGTCTTTCAATTCTAATCATTTAATAGACTAATTCTTGTTCACTTTGGCACTCCAAAACAAGCACATGTGTCCAGATAAGAATGGTGGATTTGATGGTTGGAAACCAAGACCTAATGGTTGGAAATGAGTGCTAGCCTCTCTTGCATTTGAGAACCCCTATTAAATGATGATGGGGTAGTGGTTGGCAATGGACGGTTCTACCTTGTTTGGAATTGAATTGGAAAAGAAATCAAATTAAAGGTCCTTCTAGAACCTCAAGTGCTATAACTTTGTAGAAACATTCATTATACTCCCATTTTTAGGAGTTGGAATGTACAAAACAAGAATGGTATAACTGCAAATCTTTATCCTACACAAAATAGTAAAATTAGGTTGCCCCACACTAATTTCTCGACAATCCATACTACAAAAATACTCATTGCTTTTGTACAATGATGCATTCAATTCAAAGCCATGTGTATTGCATAGATTTGTGCACTAGTTCAAGGCTTAGTTCATAGAGTGGCATGCTCCTCTATGTGGAACAAGCATTGATCTATGAGGTAATTTATCTCAAGTAAGGCAACCTAACTGACAAGGCAACCTAATTTCACTATTTTGTGTAGTTCAACAACAATATTAGTTTATTGATCAAGTCAAGCCCCACATCCTTACTCCAACCAAATCCTATTTTCATTGTGCAGTATGAATGCGGTTCTGCATAATTAGGATTTGAAGACTGGGATTCACAAACCACAAACCAGAGTCGATGCCATAACTTAACCCCTAAATGACGGACCCATGACCATTGATTTCAAACCTCATTGTCCATTACTCAATTTGCTACCATTTTGCAGCTAGATATGTATGAAAAATTTTATATTTATTTTTCAGAGATGAAAGTACATATCTTCTTTACTTCAAAAAAAATTTAGATTTTTTTGTGGAAAATTAGTTTTTTAAGGAATTTTTGAAGAAAAAGTGAAGAAGAAACATATTAAATATAAAAATATTTCAAAAAAATTGAAATTTTCACCATAAGTGTATATCACAATGACAAACATCATGGTGTAAACTCAAATTCTGTGTCATTCTATAATTAGAAAATAATAGACATTGAAAATACGCCCAAAGTTCAAATTGCAATAAAGTACGCAATATTAGGAATTTTTTCAAAATTCAAAATGGAGTAGAAACTAGAGTCTAGATGACCTTCATAATTTTGTTAGTTTTACATGAACTCAAGAAATATCATTTTTGTGGAGAAATTTCAGATTTAAAGCAAGGAGCAACAACTTCCCAAAATACTCTAAAATAGCATATTTTGTGATCCGTTTTTTTTAATAGCTTCTCATTTCCATGAAGACAAAAATTGGAAAGAGTACAAACTCAAATGGATAGTACTCTTCATAACCCAATGTGCAAGGTCAACAAGGAAAAGGAGGATGAAAAAATGCTTTTGAACTATTCTTAGCTCAACAGTATTGTCATCGGAACGCCACGGAATGGCGTCCATGTTGTCTCTGTCCAAATGACAGAACCAAGAAAAAGGTTTTCCAAAGAGTACGTGGTCGGTCGCAGACTCGCCGTCCCTGGCTATCAAAACCTCCTTCCTTGCCGCAAACTCCCCACATCCTCGAATTTCAACTGTGGAAGTTGCACGAAATGCCATCGCAATTCAATTAAACTTGAGCTGCAAGAGACCGAAAAGCTTCCGTCAAGACTCAAGACTGGGAAAAACACTGACAAGACTACGGGGCTCCGTCACTGCCCTTGTGACGCCGTCTGGTAACGCGTGGAGGTGCCGGCAAGACGGCAACGGCACAAGCACCGGTGAACCCCTTCAAATGATCCATACCTTAACCCCTAAATGCCCAAGGCCTGTTTCGGGCTTCCTGGAATTTGCTCTAACTTGAACAAAATGCCAACATTTTGATAAGTTGTATCAATTTTTTTGAATTGTAACCGTACAAATTCAAACTAGACATGTTAGAGATCTCATAGGAAAAGAAAACACAACAATATCACTTATGGAGTGAAAGATTATAATGTTTGACCATGAGGGTGCTAAAATTGCAAAAATCTTTCCATCCTCTTTACACAAATCATATCTAAAAAGTGTGTGACCAAAAAAATATGAGGTTAAAGAGCCTAACCTATATAACCCCAATCAATTTATGGCTTCTTAAAATCTACTCTACCATTTTTTTAAATGAGTTTTGAATGTGATTTTTTCTCCGCAAGATCTAGTGTATTTGAGGCTCATTTTCAAGAGCTCTCAACACTACGGGAAGTCAAGATTGCACTAGGGTACCCTTGCACAAAATCTTGCATAGAAAAATCACTATCATTTATTTTCAAGATTGGATTTTTGGTGCTAAAAGTAGACTTCAAGAAGAAATTTCTAAAAATATAAACTACTAAAAATAGCAGCTTGATTAGGTTTTATTTAACTTCAAAGTTTTGCAAACACCGGATTTGGGTGCCTTGGGCATTTAGGGGTTAAGTTTGGCTATTTGTTTGTTTGTTTTGTTTTGGTATGTTGAGATCTCCTGGACTGTGTGTCCCTAGGCCGCGTGCTTGGTACCATTGAAAAGCTCTTGGCGAGGAGGGGTGGACGGACCTTGATTTGTGGTATTTGGAATGATGGTGTGAATGATATTAAATTTCAAAGTTTTTATTATGAATTAGAAAGTTAAAAAAAATATTTTTACTATTTGGCTGTGGCAACGGCACAGGGCACACTAGTGTAAGGTAAGTTAGGCCAGTATGTATACCATAATCAACATAACCGCATTGTTGATCCCTTGGTGCTCTGATGTTCCAATTTTGAATGGTGAACAAGGAGGTTTCAAGGATTTTTTTGACCATAAAACTTCTGATTTATTCAAATCAATGTTTGACTATTAAAATACCACACTTTTTGTGTGATGTATTGGATTGAATTGCAAAACTTTTATAAAGGATTTAGGCACTAAGGATTAGAGTATTTAGAATTGACAACATTGTTGTAGCCCAAAAATGTTTGGTGGAAATAGAATTATTTCTAGAATAGGCCATTAAAGTTTAATTGCTTCATCATATTCCCTCCTATACACCTAGCTCCTCTTCAATTTAACCCCTAAAGGTCCAAATGGCGTTTTTTTGGCAACATAGCGATTTTGGGCAGCTCACTACGAATGGAAATTTTATTTTTTTTCTTTGAAAATTTCACAGAATATGTATCCAAGGAGTAGCTTGAAGGCCCAACAATTCTCATAACTTTTGACTACATGATTAAAAAGTTATTGGATGATATGTCATTTTCAGCGGTTTGTGGGTAGCTCAAAAACATTCTGAAAAAACACTTTTTAAAAAAATAAAAAAATTTGAAACTGGTTCTGTAGATTTATATATACGTGTGAAGTTTGAATTATTACATTTTGATTTGTGGGATGAAAATTGTGAGGTGTTCTAGTTTGCGGGCAGTTATAGATTTCCTACTCTAGAATAAACTTTGAAATTCTTTATTTAACTCTATTTTTTATAATTTTTGAAAAAAATAATAGCAAAATATGTATATTGTTTATTACAACATTACAACCATTGGAATTAGCATTTTACAATTCCATAATTAAATTCTTAAGAATTTAGTGTTTTGAATCATTCTCTACTTCTTTCTACAACCTATTTTTTCCTCTATGTTGTACAATTTCAAATGATCTGAAATTTTTCAACCATGTAGCCAACTTGCTTTTAAGAATGAATCCAAGGAGCGGCCACCATTTTGGACATTTTTTCATTTAAATGTGACCTTGTGAAGTACAGCAGTTCAGATTTTTGTAGGGCCAAAAAAAGGCTTTCTATCAATTCAAATGCTAATATCTTGCAATCTACAAGGTGGAAAATTTTGAAATTTTTTCTACATCTTCTCAAACAATCTTACTACAAGATCCTATGGTTACAAGTGTCCAAAAATGTTTTTTTTCTAAAATTTGATACTTGTACTAGAAATGGTAGTTTTGGAGCGTTTTTGGTGAAAATATAGTCTTTGACCTTTAGGGGTTAAAGGGAACAAAGCTTATTAGTGAGCAATCTTCATACTCTGTACAATACTTAACCTCTAAAGGTCAGAGACTATGTTTTCACCAAAAACACTCCAAAACTGCCATTTCTAGTATAAGTACCAAATTTTAGAAAAAAAACATTTTTGGACACATACAACTATAGGATCTTGTAGTAAACTTGTTTGAAAATATATAGAAAAAACTTCAGAATTTTCCACCTTATAGATTGCAAGATATTAGCATTTGAATTGATAAAAAACGTTTTTTTGGCCGTGCGAAAAATGGGCAGCTGCACTTTACAAGGTCACATTTAAATGAAAAAATGTCCAAAGTGGTGGTTACTCCTTGGATACATTCTTCAAAGCAAGTTGGCTACATGGTTGAAAAATTTCAGATCATTTGGAATTGTACAACATATAGGGAAAAAATAGGTTATAGAAAGAAGTTGAGAATGATTCAAAACACAAAATTCTTAAGAATTTAATTATAGAATTGAAAAATGTCAATCCCAATGTAATGTTGCAACAAACAACATACATCCTATGCTTTTGTTTTTTTCAAAAAATAATAAAAATTGAGTTAAATGAAGGACTTCAAAGTTTATTTTAAAATAGAGAAGCCATAATTGCTCGCAAACTAGAACACCTCACAATTTTCATCCCATAAATCAAAATGCAATAATTCAAAATGTAAACATATATATAAATCTAAAGAACCAATTTCAAATTTTTGTTTTTTTTAAAAGTGATTTTTCAAAAATATTTTGTTTTGCCCGTTGACTGTTGAAAATGACATGTCATCCAATAACTTTTTTACCATGTAGTCAAAAGTTTTAAAAAATATTGGGCCTTGAAGCTACTCCTCGGGCACACGTTGTGTGAAATTTTCAAAGAAAAAAAAATAAAATTTGCATTTGTAGTGAGCTTCCCTAAATTGCTATGTTTCCAAAAAACGTTGTTCGGTCCTTTAGGGGTTAATGTGACATCTACATGTTGACCCACTTTTTCTTAGATACAAACTACATAAGATGTACACAATCAAAATACTAAAATCTATAACGAGCCCACTATTGTTTTTTTGTGAATTTTGAAGCTATACTTTGGAAACTCATAACTTCTTCTTACTGTGTCCAAATAAGGTAGAGGATGGTAAAATGGATAGGTTTCTAAAATGGTTCAGATGTCTCCACCAAGATCATTTCAAGACATAAATGATGCCCTCCAATACATGGGAACCATTTTAGAACCTTCTCCGTTAAATGCACACTACAATCCTCTTTCCATTGCCAATATGGAGATCTGTTAAAAAAATTATGTTTTATAATACTTCCTATGCTCAGGTGCGCATGCCTAACCAAAGTTCTGACAAATTGAGGTACCACACTTGCGAAAATTCACAAAAAAACAGGCTGACTAACCCGCACTTGGCGTTGATCGACTTTCCTGGAAGTTTAAATGAGGCACAGTGACGACCGGTTTCACAGGACGCGTTCTCACTCGTCTTGCGCAGCCCAAAAATTTAGCGTAAAACCGCGTTCCCCTGTCCCATACAAAAGTAGAGAGCCTCCACGTTTGGCAACGGCATCCCAAGTTTTATCAGGTTGGAAGTTGGAAGACGGGTTGCATTGCCGTGAAACAGTAGCGATAAGCTTGACTTGGGGGTTTTGTTGCTGGGAAGATTGTAGTTCTTGCTTGCGGAGCTTTGTTTGTGTGTAAGTTAGTACTAGTGCGATTGCCGAAGATGGATCCCAATCAGCCCTACCCCCCTCACAATTCTTACCAGCCTTACCCGCCTCAAGATCCTAACGCTCCCTACCCTCCACTGGATCCGAACGCTGCTTCCTACCCGCCTGCCGGAGAGGTACGTCGGGTTTAGAGTAAGAATGATTTGCTTTTGCTTTGATGTGTTGCTTCATTCTTGCGAATTCCCTCTCTTTTGTGACATTGATTCTTGTTTTGCATCCTTCAGTTCCTTGAAACCGTGGGGCTGTTCCTCATTACTCGGAAGGAAACTACATGTGAATGAATTTAGGTTTTGTGGTGCAAATTGGGGTTGCTTTGGAAGGGGCAGATGTGGGCTGGCGTGTTTCAAAACATGTCATGCCATGCGTTGCCCTTGCCCTAGCTTTGTAACATCCCACATGGAAGTTATATCTTTAATTTTCGCTCCTGACTATTACTATAGTGTATGAGTGCAAGGTTCCTCTTCCAAACCATATAGGGTTTTCCGAGACTCTCGTTTCTCGAATTTGGCTCTACGTGAATCGTTCTCGCTTAGAAATTTGAAATCTCATTGCTCAAACCTTGATCGCTTTGAGGACTTGCAAGTGTTGAGCTCTACACATCTTCTTGTTGTTGACAGGAGAGATTTGTTCTGATGAGATTCTGCGTTTTGATGATTTTCAGACTGGTGAGAAAGGACTGGGCGGTATCGGCCATGTGGTGCAAGGGTTAGCGCAGCAGTACGGTGGACAGCATGGTGGACAGCAAGGTGGACAGCATGGACATAGTGGTTATCCCCCCCAGCATGGATACGCACCCCAAGGGTATGGGCAGCCGCAAGGCTACCCCCCTCAGGGAGGCTATGCTCCGGCCGGATACCCTCCCGCTGGATATCCTCCTTCTGGGTACCCAGCCGCGCACCATGGGTCTCATGGTGGCTCTCATGGCTCTGGGGGACAAGGTGTTGGTATGTGCTCAATCAAACTCTGCACTCTGCATTTTTAGAAATTCAGATTCAGATTTGCATTTTGGTAACGAGTTCTCTAGGGTTATTGTTTTTTCTATTTGTTGTGAACCTGAAGTAGCCGCGTACACTCAATACTTGTAAAGGACAGATGACGTAAACTCTCTTGGCATAATAGATCTAGCAAGAGTTTGTTCAATTTGATATCAACTGGTTTCTAGGATGAAACATTTGTGGTTTGCACTTCGACTTGCTTCTGATGCTTTGAGTTTCGGAGCTTCAACTTGGTATATGCTGATTGTATTGTCACATGATTTGCTGTTCTGCTCTTGCATGCCTTTGAATTTGCAAAGATTTGGATGATCGAACGACTTCTTGCTGCTTGGAATTCTTTTGACGAAAAGAATCTTGAGTGCAACGCCGTGTGTGGAATGTCATAAGTCTGACGTGATATCATTCTGTATGCAGGCGGTCTTGTGGCTGGAGCTGCAGCATTGGCAGGGGCCTATGGTGTGTACAAAGCTGGATCCGGTTCACATGGTGGCAAATACGGATCCCATGGTGTAATGTCCAGTGTACCTGGTATGCACGGTGGGCAGGGTCATGTCAAATACGGTCATGGAAAATTCAAGGGTGGCAAGAAACACAAGGGCGGTAAGAAAGGCAAGGGATTCATGGGTGGAAAGGGATTCATGGGCGGAAAGCACAAATGGAAATAGACGAAGAAATGGATCAATATTCGCTATCAACCCACTTGATGGATCCATCATGTTCACCAGTTTAGTTTTCTTCATGATTAGAGCAGCTCGTGATTTCATTGTAGCTGGGAAGCTCACGGCTCTTGCACCTGAAGCGGCTGTCTGCCGCCATTTCATGAGGTCGGTTCTTGCAGCCGTGACGTTTGTATAGGATTCATGTAATCGTATTTAGTCACCTTCAGAAGGGTTTTGAAAGACTTGGTACACGTTTCCAATTGACGTTCCTTTAAAGTGTATCGCGTAGATATGACACTATCAGATTTTTGAATGAATTTTCATTACGCAGTCATCCGTCTGTGCAGCAACGTCTTATTTTTTATATCTGATTTTTCAATGATCTGTTTGATCTTAGTTGCATGCTTCTCCATTGTTAAGCACTACAAGTTTGAGAATCATACTACTTTTGTAAGTAATATGATGGTGAGTAGTCAGTCGTATGTAGAGATACATTCGCACGCCTAATCCGTCTTGTGCAAAGGGGTTGTTGCCTGGTATTGGCTTAGGTGAATAAGGTATGAATATGCCCAAATAAGCATCTCAACGAGGTTCTCGCTTTCAGTTTGTTGAGTCTTTTTGACAAATGAATAAGGATTTTAACAGAATTGTTTTTTGTTTTTTGTTTTTTTTTATTGTATGACTAAGCTAAGAATATTCTAAGTGTTTCAAAGTGAGCATGGTTCATCCCATTAAACTATCTTAATTTTTGTTGGGTCTTGTTGGCAATGAAAAGTTGATTTTATATATTTTTTGTAGGTATATTTTGTCCTCATATATATGGGGTATAAAATATAAATTTTCTAACTATTGAGTATAGAGCCATTCAACTTGACCTTAGAGCATTCCCACCGGGAGTTCCGTTTCCCTAAAAATTTAGGAAAGAGGACTTGAGATCGAGACAGGGATACAGAAAGTTCACCGCACCAAACTTTTCAAAAATCTGTATCCGTAAATTATACAGAATTCTGTAAAACTCTCACCGAATTCTCTATCCAAAGGCTCATTTAGAGAACTCGCGAGGTCTCATTTGTATAAAGTCAAGGTTGACTGCTTTGAGACTTCAAGTTTAGGGATACAGAACAGATTGGTGGGGATGCTCTTAGATTTCATGTTTAGAAGGCATGACTGCATTTCTGTTAAGAATATGGAAAGGTTGGTTTTGCAATATGGTCACATTTAGGTGTGGTTACTTTACATGTACCTTGAAAATTTGCAAAATTTGCAAATTAGTATTCTGTAAAAGTTTAGGATTGTTATTGTAGGGTGCACCAATTGAATGAACTTGCACTAATAGTAATAGTAATAGTAGAACTTGGAATTTAGACAATTAGATGTTGATATTCAAACTCCAAAAATCAAAGTAATCAAAGACAATGGGACGAATCTCCAAAATAATTGTAGTCCTATTAGATTGTATATATTTAAGAAGTGTCACTAATACTATTGAGGAGATTTTGTGCCCTTTGGACGATTTTATAGAAGGCTATAGGATGGAAAAAAATAATTTTTCATCTAATAATTTTTTTTGGAAGTTGCTTGAATGTATTTTTAGTGATAAATATAGCATATTTCCTTATTATGGTATTATTGACTTTTCTAAAGGAAAAGATAATTAATCCACATATAATCTTTGTGGGTTTTTTTGGTTACTTCTTCCTATCTTTTCTTGATGTGAATTTTAGCCATATAAATGATAATTTTTGAATTTGATCCCAACTAATGAAAAAAGTTCTATCAAGTTTAGTTTCTACTCCAATTGAAAAATATTTACATTCAATACTTTATTGCAATATGAACTTTGGGCCTATAAACATGATTTGTTGATTTTATAATTTTAAAACTACACAGTAATTGTCTTTGGTTTATTCTATGGTGTTCTACACTACAATATGATGGTGTAAGTTTCAAAAAAATTGAGCATATTTTGTATTTGGTATGAATTTCCTCATTTTTTTCCTCAAAAAATTCCCAACAACTTCATTTTTTCACAAAAATCTGAAACTTTTACAACTGATAGGAGACACTTCATTTCATTTCTAAAAAATAAATTTAAAAATTTCATTCATATAAAGTTGCAAAGTGACAACAAAAACAAAGTGAAGGATTTTGAAATACCATCGCACCGTAGTCATGCACCCTAATTGATTACTAAATGGACCTTCTGAATGCCACATTTTGTTGCCATTCTTTTTTTTTTTCTTTTGAACCACATGGACAATTTCCATTGAAAAAGGGAAATAATGTATCGAAAAGAGGCGAACCCTCTTGGTTTTCCAATTAATCAGAACCTCTCAATTTTGTAAAATCTAGGGCCGCTGATCTTTGTTTCCCCCCCCCCCAAATAAAAACAACTTGAAATACAATATGGGATACTAGATACGGGTACAGACTATGGATAATGTACCAATGTGGATACATAGTGCATATATTATAGTGGTACAAATATGGATACAGATACAAACTAGTGATATTGTATTTGTACAGACTATAAATACAAATTTGGGATATGGATACAAAATTGAGATATGGATATAGATATGGCATTTGTTATATATCCCATATCGAATGCCACACAAATGCCACACCAAAATTACAAATAGGGTTGGTATGGAGGAGTAATGAAATGAATTGAATTGAATTGAACTTCTAAAGTCCCAAGGCCATTTTTTTGTCAAAAATCCACTCAAAATTGCCATTTTGGCTGCGTTCACCCAAGAACTTAAAAAAAAACATTTTTTTAGAATCTAACCGTAGGATCTTGTACTTCACTTGTCAAAGATCATGTGGTAAATATTTCATGAAGTTTCTGACCATATAGATTGGAAGATCTTAGCATTCAAAGTTGAAAAAGAAAGTTATTTTGAACACTAATCTGCAATTTCAGATGACTTTGACCATCATTTGTGGAAATTTTTAGCACTACAGACTTTGAATTAAAATCATTAGAAGAGATTCGGGGGGATTAAAGGGCTGTTTAGGCTTGCTCCCCTGACATTGTTCCCCTGGCAGATTGGAGAACGTCAGTTGCCAAATTTTTTTTATTTTTAAAAAAAATTTAAAATAAAAAAAATCTAAAATGAAAAAAAAAGCAATTTTTTTTTTTTTTTTGGATGACGTGGCAATCGTTTTGCCACGTCACGCAGCAGCTGCGAGGCTATTCCCCTGACCCTAGCAACCCAGGGAACTCGCAGCCCTTTAAAGCGGCTGAAAAACATCTAATGTTTTTTTATGTTGAGGATGTAAGTTAAAAGTCTACAAATTTTTTTTCAAAAAACACACACTTGATTTTCATTCTTTAAAAAATTGTTAAGTAGAAATATGTCCAAGATTGAAAAAAAACACTAAATTGTTAACAGCTCTTAGATGGGATTGAAATACAATAATCCCAATGGTGAGATTGTTTTAGCAAGCAAACACAACATTCTCAGAAAAACATTTGTAAAAATTTTAAAAATTGCATTCAGAAATGAGTCCTACAAGTTATTTTTTCAAAAAGATGCTTAGATTGCCCGAAAAACAAGATTGTCCATAACTTGCTCATTATTAGTCCAAATAAAATGAATCAAAGCTTCACATGTAGACAAAAATACAAAGTTTCAAAGAATTTTTTTTGATTTTATTTTGACTTTTTGCAAAAGAATTTGTGCTGCTCGCTGAGTTTAGTTTGAAGCTTTTTGTAGTATAATTTTTGCTCCTGGGCATCAATTGAAATAAAAATTATATTCTCACAAAGCTAATCAGTTTTTCTATCTTATGGAAAAGTTTCAAAAAGCTTCACTAAAAATTGAGCCCGTAGATACCTGTCCGAAATCTAATTTGTCCCCCGAGGGGACAATGGGACTTTAGGAGTTAAATTAATTTTTTTGAGGAAATAGGGTAGGGATAAATTGAATAAAAAAAAATTGAGCACATTGTGACGCTTATTTGTGTGAGGTAGTTCTGCCTCTTTTGAGCTCATTGTCATTGTCACAATGAACTCAAAAAAAATAAAAAATTTAAATCAATAGCTTTTCATACGCTCAATTATTTTTTAATTAAATTAAATTTTTGGGTCCCTTCACCTTCCAATATCCATATCCCATAACTCGTATCTCGTACCCGTATCTATATTATAGCATATCTATATTTGTATCATATCTATATTTGTATCATATCTATATTGTATCATATAGATATCCATATCCAAAGTTGTTTTTCAAGATCAATGGCATCAGGGCGGGGGAGGATTTAAAAATAAATAAAAAATCAACGGCTCTCAATTTTTCGACGGGTGGGAGGAGGAAATGGAGGAACAAGAAGGTTCAACTCTTTTTGGTACTAACATTGTATGACACTTAAGGTATGTACAGACCTGGACTTAAGGGTGACGTCGAAAGGTGTTGTTTCAGGGAAAGCATTGCGAGTATTCAGACCTGCCGTGTTGCGGGAGTGCCAAGCCTACTTGGAAGCCCACCTGTTAGAAAATAAAAGTGGTGGTGAGTGAAAGAAAGGAGGACCCACCTCCCGTGTTAACGTGTTTAGGAAAAGTGTTTACGTAACACTAAAATAAGGAGAAATGAAGATTTCAGGTTTTCCACAGCGGTGTTTCTTAATGTGGTTCATGATGGCCACTTACTGAAGAGTGGCTGCAGATAAGAGCGTCATAAGTCACTGGCTTCTAAAAATTCAATAGAAATTGGACGGACCCCACAAGAAAGGTACTTGCATGCATGGAATTAATTGAAGTCAGCAAAATCCTTCTCCTTCACGTATGGAAAGGCCTCCGCTAGCATACGCCTTCTGTCTTTCTAGAGCAAGATTTCCCTATGCACCTTCAATTGCGAAAGAGTTCACACCAATTTGCGAGATGCGGAGAGATTCGGTGAGAGTCCAGCACTTTGTCTTCCGCTCAGCATGCATAGCGTTGCTTAATTTTCTGCATGTCACACCAAATTGATTAGTATTTTTCCTAATAAAGTTCAAATCTTTGTTTGCTGCAGATTCAGAACCATGGAAAATCGTCATGACTCATCCAGTTTGGGTTTCGGACCTGCTCAAGGAGGTCTGCATAATCACGGTGAGTTTACTACGCTTTTAACCAGCATTCGGAGTGACTTGACGATGAAATGAACCTGCACACCCAACACACACACTCCAATGGTGAAGTAGGTAATTTTCCCTTAAAAATGTCATGAGTTCTGGTATTATGTTGTTAACATTACCTTCTTTGACGTTTTGTTGTAATCAACAACGCTGTTGTGTTCTAGTAGTTCTTTAGCGGATGGCCTTAAAAAAAGTTGTCCCTCAAATTATATCACTTTATTTACCTCTGTGAATTTTGTCATGAATTCAAGCACTGATCAGCCTGAAACAGTGAGGTCCACACTACCGATTCACATGTCAATTAATGAGCATGTCAAATTAATTTTGTTATGGGAATCATCTGCATACACCACAATCACACTCCGATGTTCAAGTCAGTACTTGTTATGCTTGAAATTTATAAATTTGAACGCTGCTTTTCTTCAGGTACCGGGACTCCTAGTACACTTCCATCGACATCCTTGCCGCCTGCAATGGTGGGAATGCCTTGACCTCGAGCTCTTGCAATATTGTCAGGTCCTTCCAACCAAGGCAAACGAGCACGCAAGGATCGTGGCCCAAATTGGAATCCTTAAGAAATCAACGCACTAATTCAAGCGAAGCGCCACCTGTTCTTGAAGAACTCGACGTTGTGGACAGTCGTGATTTGATGAACCCCAATGCGACAAAGTGGATGCGCATCAGCCTCATCATCATACGAGCTGGTTGTTCTCCACTTCCCTGAGATGGCCCCGCTTGCAAAACCAAGTGGAATCAAATCATCTCGGATTACAAGAAAGTAGCTGAATTCTTTGCCAGAACCGGGACAAACGGAAGGACATACTGGGATCTGAGTGTAGTTGAGAAGAAAACAGAGGGACCACCTTGATCCTTCGCAGAGGATGTGTTCTTTGATATTCATGAGTGGTATGGCAATAGACCTAGCATGAATCCGCCTCACATGAGGGATATGCATTCTTTTCACGACTCAAACTTCAACATCTGTCGTGGTGCAAAAGAAAAGACCCCACAGCAGCTGGATAGCGACACAGAAACGGAGGACCCGATGGACCTGGCCAATGCTGTAGCTTTTCAAGGAACCGACAACAGTAGCACTGGTGATGTCCCGCTTTTTCCAATGAGACCTGTTGTGCTGGTGGACAAGACGCCAATGACCCCGCAGAGTAGCCCAATGAACAGTCCAACTCCTCGCCGGCGGAACGAAGTGCCTGCTGGTGTCACTCCTGTTGTTGAGATAAGCTCAAGCGACACTGATGACTTCCAGTTAAGACGTGGACATGGAAACATGGCTGTCCGTTGAAAGAGTGTCACTGGACACTTTCTTATAGCGGATGCAACACGCGCCAGTGGTGATGTCATGGCCAGTCAGATGAAGACCATGGCAGAATGCTAGCATGGATTTGGAGAAATCAAGAATTCAAGTTCAAATCAAATTATTCAGTGAACAGATGCTGTACCAACGGGAGAAGGACAAACACTTGCAGGGCAATGCCATCATGGCCAACAAGAATGTGAAGTTATCTATTGAGAAGCAAAGAGACATGGTGAAATGTTTGGCAATCCTTGGTGAAGTACTAAGCGGAGGAATGCACCTTGCCCACAAAATATAGCAAGGCCTAGATCCACAAATGGACCGTCCACAAAACAAAGAGCAAGTACGGCAAAGACTGTACAACTTGCCGGTGATCTTGCAACTTCTGGCTTGCCTAGCGCCATTGATCACGGTACTTCTGGCCCGCCTAGCGCCAGTCCTTTCCAGTGATTCAGTCACTACCTGCTTATGTACAGTAACTATATGCTTATGTAGAAAACTAGTTGTGCCATCCTATAGTGCCGTTGTCGTGTTGCAAATGCAAACATTATGTAGATTATGTATATATATATATATATATATATGATTTAGATAGATTTTAATATTTGTTGCATTATAAAGAAGTTGACATCATTTGAGGTGGCTTCATCTCATTCAATATCTTTCTTTGTGTTTTATTTAGATTATACTATGTCGAACTAGAGGTTTTTTTTCTGAGTCTCAAGAAATTGGGGTTCTTGTTTTTTTTTACCTCTACTAGATATATGTAGATTTTAGTTCTTTATTCCGTAGATAGAGTGGATAGAGTGAAGTTAGAGATAAGTTAAGATGGAGATTGAGTGAGAAAGTAAAAGATAAAGAGATAGAGTGAAGTTAGAGTGAAATTAAGGTGGGAAAAAGGTGATTTTTTTTCATCTTCTCTCTCGTTGTGAGTTTAGGGGGGGATCCGAATGTTTGGTTGTTGTTGTGTTATGTTTTGAGAAGGGGATTTTTTCAATGAAAATTGGAGGAGTTGTGTATTATGATGTTGTGATTGGAAGAGGTTTTTTCTTGCTTGAATTGAAATTGTGAGTGGAGATTTGTGCTAGTTTGAGTGGAGGAAGGTTTGCTGCCTCCCAATTGAAGGGGCTGAGACTTTGACCAACCATAGAAGACGGAAAGATTTTTATTTTGCAATGAAATTTTGAGAAGTTGTAGAGAATTCTGTTAGCTTTTTAAATAGCTATCATTTGTTGTATTTGGAGCATTTATAAGTGAGTTGTGAGTGTTGAAGTGAAAGAGAGTCTGCTGCCCTCACTTTAAGAGGCCGAAACTTTGGGCAATCATAGATATTGGAGAGAATATTTGAATGAATTGAAATTTGGTGAAAGTATAGAAAATTGTATTAGCTTTACAAAGAGCTATTACTCATTCTATTTGGAGTTGTGGAGCATTGGTGGCGTTCATTCAAAGTTTAGCTTTGAAATTGAAGTTGGAGTGAAGATTTGAAGTTGGAGTTGGAGGAGAATTTGTGTGTTGTGGCTTGTGGCTTGTCTTTTATTGTAAACTTTTGTTGTTGCGGGCAGCTTGGGTTAAACCAATGCTTAGCCTCGTTTTGTGTTTGTGGAGACGGTGGGATTTAATCACCCACATGGTCGAATCTGTTTGTTCTCACGGCGAAAGCTAAAGCCTAGTTAGAGCTGGTTACCGGGAGTTTGAAGCTTAGGAGCCCATCATCGGGACAGCATCTCGTGTTATGCCGTCCCGTTTTACCCATCCGAGGCCCGTGGTTCTTATTACCTACCTGACCGAATCCTGACCCGTTTAGAATCAACACATCATAGGCCAACGGGGAGGAGTTTGAAGGCCGAAGAACAAAGAGAAGATTGAAGACTAGAAGACTTGAAGATTATTTGAAGTCAATGACTAACTAGTTCCAGTTGCAGCCAGATACTTTGCGTATTCTCAAAGCGCGCTCCTCTCAACACGACACCGTGCTGTCTTGTGAAGCACCTGCACACAGTAATGCACCTTGTGATTAGTAAGAAGTCTTTCGGAAGTTTAGAGGCGGTATTTCAAGAGGGTTGTCAATTTTTGTTTTCATTCCAGCAACCCTATATGACTTCGGTAGTGCAATAAAAAATGCATTTTGAAAAAAAGTCCCCTCTTTTTATAGAAATTGAGTTCTCGTTTCTCCCCTCTATGCGAAACAAGAATGAGTGTTAAAAAAATAATAATAATTTGATCACTTTCACAATCTCCACTGTGCTTCACGAATCACTGAAAATTGTAATGAAAACCCCTCAGCTGCCGTTCTATGATGTCTGTACACAATTAGTAAATGAGATCGAACAAAGCTATAACGATCGTATGCCCTGTACTGGTACTCTCTACTTTCATGAACGACATGCTACAAACCCCTTCAAGCATCAATGAAAGTTAGTACAAACTTCTCAAACGCTTTGAATTCTACCATGCATTCTGGAGACATGAAAAATTGTGAACAAAGCAAGCAATGACTTAAGGTGAAATGAGGTGTGCATCCAATTGTAATGTTACCTTGGTGGTTCACAGTGCAATGTTGCGTTGGAGCGCCAGAAAAATTCCAAGATCACGTCTCTTGTCTGAGCCAACCGCCACTGCCTCATCCTCACTAACTGCTTCCCCTGCCTCTGGAATTGGGACATCGTCATCGACCACCTCACCCTGGAAGCCTTTGTTTCTTAGCACCTGTAGAAGGTGCTCAACTTCTTCATGCGATTGGCCTAGTAAAACATTATGAAGAGTACAGCAGCACGTGATGACATTCGGCAGGAAGGCAACATGCAAATCCTTTTTGGTTTGCAGCTCGCGAAAAGTATATATGAGAAGGGCAAATGCATTCTCGACAATGCCCCGACCTCTCTGCAGCTTCTTGTTGAACAAGAAATGGGCCACAAGAAGATTCCCAAAACCACAATGCGGAACCATTAACCAGGGCATCAGAGGATAACCAAAGTCACCGATGAGTAAAGGTGAGAAACCTTGGAAATTGACAATGGAACCCAAAGAGTAGAGTGCGTGCCTTTGTGGAAAAGTGTGGACCGACGCAAACAACGAGCATCATTGGTGGAGCCCGGCATTCCAAGGAACCTCGCAAGGAACAAGTCAATGAATCTTTTGTTACTATCAACTACTGCTTGACAGTTTAACGTGTAGCCACCTGACTTGAAATAGTAATAATCAGCAGAACCAAAACGGGGTTTTGAAAATTTCCACATGCGTATCGTCTATTGCACTTGTAACTCTAGGAATACCACAGAGGCGGTAGAAATCCGCTTTAGTTTCGAGTAGCCTATTCCCAATGGGCCATGAAATTTTGTACTTGAGTGCCACATTGATTGCTTGAACAACTTCTTGCAGCATGAGGGATACGGTGCTCCTACCTACAGCGAAGAATTCACTACAAATTAGTAAGCTTGTATCCTGGGAAAGCTTGAAGAGAGTGCAGGCCAGTCAAACTACAACAGGGATGGCAGGCGGTAGTTTGTGTTTATCCTCTGCACCAGTGGGCGGATAAGATTAGCCAAAGTGAAAAGCGCAGTTTTTGACATTCTGAAAAATTTTATCCACCATTCCTCATTGTAACGGTCAAGAAGGAATTTTGAAAACCAAGTGGTAGATCTTGGCTTCACCCAATATCCCAACTCTGCATCAAAAAGAGAAAAAACGTTGCACAATCTAAAATGGTGAAGCGCAGCTTGAGTGTAGGTGTTGTAATCAAAGACGGGCTCTTCAAAAGTATGTCGGATGAGATCAAATGCTGCCATACTGTCATCTTCCTCCTCTTCGTCCAGGGTGGAAAAATCCAGCACCTTGTTTGAGGTCAAGAGCAAGAGGAGCAATGCGGACGCAATTGCCATGAATTCAGCCGGTGTGGAGAGCGGATCTTTGGCACCTGTTTCCTACAGTCGTACAAGCAAAACCAAAGCACAGAGAGACGTCAGTAATGAAGACAGGAGAAAAAACCTACAATTCCACATTTCACTAAAGTGCACAGGAGAGATAATATAGGAGAAACTTTTGTAATGGCTGGTAAGGAAATTTGCATTGTCCAAGGACGCATTCAAGTAGTATGGGGAAGACAACCAAGTACAACAGATGATCTAATGAAAAAAATTTGAGCATGAGAGGAAAAACAAAATTGAAATTCAAAGTCCCGCACTTGATCATAGAAGTCCTGGACACTTTCTGAAGCTGAAAGGGAAAAAGACGTGAGACATGATCTACAAACGACCGGTAGGCAGGGTTGTCTTGTCAGACAAAATTTTGGATTTTGGCGTCTGATAGACGTCTGATGTCGCATATTATATGACAATTTGTCTGTCTGACCATGTCTAATAAGGCCCTCTACATAGCTGACTGCTTATAGAAATCTCATTTCAAGTATGATTCAAAATTCAAAATGTAATAAGTGTTAATTCAATTGAGACACTTTAATAAAATGGAACTTTAATATGTTAAGATTTATAAAGAGATAATTCTTTAATTGAAAGGTATTTGAAAGTCAAATTTAAAGTTGACTTTATTAGACAGACGAGGGTCCTATTCACTCTATTGGACGTCGAACAAATTTTGTCTGTTATATTGTTCATCTATCAGGGAAGACAACCCTGCCGGCAGGAGCAAGGATTACATGACTGAAATGGGCTGAAACATACAGAGAGCAATTTTTGCAAGAATGCTAAACCCTATGGCATTCTTACAACTTTTTCTTCAAAAATTTGCAAACTCTAATTTTGTTTTCTTTAAATGAAGCCTGAAAACGAATTTCAAACGAAGAAACCGGTCACCAACAAGCAAAGAAGCAAAATTCATGAACCATTCAATTAGAGAATTTGAGACGCATACCTCCGTTGGTCGCTTGCGCAGGCGGCGGCCTCCAATGCTTTCAAAGTTTTCAGCTCCCTCGTCCCTCCACGACACATAAATCCACGCACAAATGAAATGCTCTCACGCGCAATAACGCCGCGCAAGAAGAACGATGTTTTCTAACACAAAATGAAATTGCGCTCTGGCAGCGAAACCCAAGCACCAAAGCCACGCAAAAACTAGAAATGCTACCTTGTACGTACCAAATGCATTGTAGTGCCAGAGCTCCATTATGAAGGACGACAATGGAAGAGAAGCCGCTCCACGAAGACAAGCGACACTGACAAGTGCGTAACATCGAGGCTCACTGAAGCAGTAAGCACTCACTTCTGGTGTGAAAACCCCCTCACACCAGTCCCCTCCACAATGACGTGGCCTTCCTTTTGACACTCTTATCACATCGGGTGTGAAACTGCACCTTCTTTATTAAGGTAAGCACGTCAATTAGCATTACCGAGTGGGCCACTAAAATCCCACACCTCGGAATTTGACCCACCCACTTTTCCTGGCGGTCTTAACTTCTAAGGCTTGGTGCTTCAAAAGCCCAGGTTTGTACATACCTTTACACAATGTGCTCAGAAGAGGTAGTTACTGCCTTGCACTATAAGAAATTCCCGTTTTTTTTTATAAACTTGGATTTTTTGTGACGGATTTTGTTAGACATCTATATTGACATCTAGCTGTTTTTATGTTTTCATGATGTTACATTGGATATTATTGTTGACATAAAAACAACTAGATGTCAACTTAGATGTCAACTTAGATGTCTAACAAAATCCGTCACAAAAAATCTGGACTTGTCAAAAAAAACGTGGGTTTCTTATAGTGTTGCCATTTGTGAAACAATACACAAAACCAAAGGGAACATCCTTGGCGGACTTGTTGCCATTCCCTTTCAGCTAAGTTAGCCCTCTCTATAAGTCACGTCACATCAGGCATCACATTCTTGAAATATAAGAGATACATTAACAAGTATCTCCATGTATAAGAAATAAGTCAGCTATTATCTAGGTGTATTGTACTATATCTACTATAACTTCTACAGATAACAACACGACAAAAGTCTTCATCCTACCTTTATAATTTTTTGAATTAGGTTGTTCAATTTCACTTTGTTCAGATCCACCCCTGTGGCGTTCCCCTATTTTCGTCTCGTTTAACTTTGCCTCTAGCTCTTCTTGTCTCTTTTTAGGGTTCAGCTCTTGGGTCTCTCCCCTTGTTGCCCAATCCTTGCTACCCGGCTCATTCCTCCTTGCTCTCCATCTCGGCAAGTATTGCCCTCGAGCGTGTTATCTGCCTCTGGGCGTCTATAAAAAAAAACACCACCCTTGAAGGGTTTCTCTCTCTTATAATTCTTTGAAAATCTCTCATCGTACAGGAAAAAATGAATTGTTATTGATCCTCATCGACTCCCATCATAAAACTAGTGTATAGTTTGGCTTTTTGACCTGGTGTTGATGTCGGAACATAAAAATCTACTTTTACTATATTAAAATATAAATGAATGAATAATATTCTTCTTAGCAGTAAATTTTTTCGATTTTAAGATAGTCATAGACCGTCTAATGTTTAGAACCAGAAATTGGAAATGGACTGATCAGGAATCAATGTAAAGGCTAACTGAATGTACCGGAAACAAGGAACCGGAGTTCGAGTTAGCCTAGACCAGGTCAGGAAAGGGGTAACAGGAACCGGCATCCAACGGTGACCTACTTAACCCTAGGGAACTACGGGAACATTCTAATTATTAGTTAACGGGAATTCTAAACAGGCAGGTTTAACGGGCAAAGCTTGGATTAGGGGAATCATTAAGAGCAGCTGGGATTGGCTCTCTTAGATCCTATCTGTCCAGAGACTGGTCACTTACGATTTTTCTACCCTGACGGAAAGTTGTACAACGTGCACCATTACTGGTTTCCGGTCTGAGCGGCAGTATTGGATTTTTGAGTTGACAGACTGCAGAGGAGAGTGCTCGAGGGACATTGAGCGCGAGAGAGAAGTTTGTTAGCATCCGAGCTTAGAGTTAGTACTTGCACAGCTAAGAGAAGGAGAGAGAGAGAGCCATGAGGACCACTCATTTTACCGATTCCCGAGAGTAGACCGGCTGCGTCCTAACGAGAGGAGATATGGCCGCAAGTCAAAGCGGGGGAGCCACCATCTCGCTCCGGTATGTGACACCGCGATTACCCAAGGACGAGAAGGAGATGGCGGAGCTGAAAGAAGACTTGGAGCAAATGGGGTGCGCAGGATTCCTGATCAGACCGTGGGACTTCAAAAGTGAAGCAATAGTGGCGGAATTGAGGCTTGGAGCTCCAACTCGCGCCGCGACCACAATCCGTGCGAAGCCCAAACGATGGACGACGGAGATGTGGAGGAAGGTCTACGTATTCGACCGGGAAGGTGAAGGAAGCGCATCCCGGAAACACTAGTATACGGTGGGTAAGTTTCGGAACCCAATTAGTAAGAAAGATGGGTTCTCAGTCACCGATTGCATCAATCAGAGAGAGAGAGGCGTTTGTTGCAATATGTCTTGGCCATTCTTAACCCGGAAAGGCCAAGCCGTGTTTCTCTGACATTAGCCAATACAGTATTTGGCGCATTGTCTGGAGACCGGAAAGTAGATTGGGGGTTGGTCATCCAAGACCAAGTACTGAAAATGGTGAACAATGTAGGGAAGGCTAAGCCTTCCACCATCTGTCCATTCCTTTATCACATGTATCATTCTGAGGAGGTGATGACAAAAGAGGAAGAGGTAGAGTATGAGGACGCTGCTGCCCTGGTAGAATTTGAAGTTCCGGACTTAGATCCTGAGACCGGAAATGAGGAAGAGTCCTCCGATGAGGGAGATAATCAGGATGAGCAGAGCGAGTCTGAGGACGATGAGGATGAGAGTGAGGGTGATGAGAAGGGTGAGGAAACGAGAAGAAAGGATTAGGTAGAGAGAGAGCAGACTAAGGATACCGATCCGGTCTGGGGAGACGAGTTGCTAGAAAGAATCACCCAAGATTTGAGCAATTTCAAGAACCGATACGCGGTAGTACGAGGAGCGATGCAGACCATCTGCACCACAATGGGCGCCACCCACCCAGTTCAAGCCTTAACCCGGGTAATATGGTTTACCTGAGAAAAGGAGAAGAATGAAAACAAGAAAGAATTGGCAAAGCTTTCCGGCCAAATGGCCACTCTTAGACAGGAGTTGCGCCAGAGAACGGAAGAGGTGGAGAAGGAGAAAACATTCTCCAAATAGACACGAGACACCATTTCCTGAATCCGGGAATTCATCATCCATCCGGGTGAAGTTGTCAACAAGGCTAACTTGTTTGACCAACAAGTGATGGTGGAGGGACGACAGCTACATCAGAAACTCATACTGGCGATGATAACTTATCACAAGAAGATGGAGTCTACACTGGAGCAGCTGCGAGAAGTGATGCGCAAGGTAAACCCTCAAAGTGATCCTGCACCAAGACCGGAACCGGATCACGAACTAGTTTAGCAGTCAACAGCAGACGACAAGGGTAAAGGTGAGACTTCTCACGAGCAACCAAACTTACATGTACCCGAGGAGCACCAGGAAGCCAAGACAAGCCAAGTGCAGCAGACTGAGGTGGAGAGCACCAAAGTCACCGACCCAGGTCCGGAGAATGATGATTTGGAGATTACGAAGGTGACGGGACCTGATCCAGCAAAGACACAAGGATCGGAACCGGCAACCGGACCAGGAAGGTCCATTCCAGATGAGAGTGCCAAAACGAAGCAGATCAGCACCCTCTAACCCTCCAAGTCTTCTCCCAAGACTCCCGAAAAGAAGGTGCAGTTTGGAGATGTAGGGAAGATGACGATCCTAATGCAGTCCGTGGTGAAGACAGAGACTGGAGCCGGTCGCGGCACTTCATCCGGTTCATCAAGTAGTGGTCTAATCAAGAAACTAGCTGGAGGAGATGCAACACCTCAAAGCAAGGTGACAAGGCCTGTTCCAGTTCCGCATAAGAGAAAGGTTCCTGGGCCACAGTCGGCCAAAAAAAAATTCACCAAGGCTCAGGAAGAGGAGGAAGAAGAAGAGGATTCCGACTATGATGAAGAGGAATCCGGGTCCGACCAGGATTTTGAACCTTATTCGGATCCCGATCAGGCCTTGGCAGAGACCTAAGCAACAAAGGCGAAGGCGGCCAGAGAGAAGGCCAAAGTCGGATCTAAACAGATGGCCAGGCAGCACACCGGAAAGAAGCCCTTAACCCGGAAGGGACTAGCAAAGGCGGGGTTTTCTCCAATTAAGAAGATTAGAAAGTAGGTGAAGGTTCTGACAAGTGATTGTAGGGCTGCATGCCTAATTTTGACAAGTAGTTGTGTAGGTATATTTTTAGTTTAGAAGGAGTTAGGACTCAAGTTGATTCCGGATTTTTAGAATCTAAGATCCACTTTTAGTGGGAGCTTTCTGACTGTAGCTTAAGTTACCTAAATTTGACAGGAAGTTAGGAATGAAACGTGTCATTCCATTAGTTGTATTTGGCCTTAGGCTCTTTTTGAGTTTGAAGAGTAGTTTAGTATTTAAAGGCGGATTTTAGATTTGATCCAGGTAACATTTTCCATACTTTGTATTCCCAATTTTCTGCAAATGCCATTGAGTTTTTCAATTCACAATTGTGAGCTGTACCTTTTAGCACTTGTCCGTGTTATTGTGAGAGCAGTGAGATCGTGCAGATTTGGGTAAGGAGGAAGTAAAACTCAGATACATGAAGTATCCGGTCCTTGGAGAGATTGTGTGTTAGACAAGATACAATAGGATTTCCTTGCGAGGATTAGAGCTGGCTTTTGTCAAGAAGCTGCTTTTGTTAAGAAGTATTATAGCTCTCCTGGGTTTTCCTGACGCCCCTTCTCTATCTAGGCCGTGGATTGTCCTGTAGTATTTCATTGTAGTAATTGTTAGGAGAATCCAGACTTTCTTGCGTGACCTGCTAGCCTGCATAGCCCATCCGGTCCAGTTGTGAGGAAGGTCTCTTTTTTGTTGTTCTTGTCAAAGTTTTCTTTTCAAGTTTATATCGTGAATCTTTTGACACGTTAAAACTTGGAGGGTAGGAGTTAAGCTTCCTTCCTGAAGCCCAAAGTTGCAGATCCCTCTTGGTCCAGAGGTTAAACTCGAATTTATTACATATAGTTACATACTGTAGACCGGATATATTATCGGGAAAGAAGTTACCGGTTCCGGATTACTGGAACTGTCCCGGTCTAGACTAGTACTTGGGGTTTGTTTTAGGATATCAATTCACTTCATTCCGGCCATTTAGGAGAATTACACCGAGATCTCTGCGGAACGATACACGAATCACTTTAGGATCCATTAAGGCCTTAGAGAAGGATTTTGTGCTTTCTGTGCTACGACACTTGACCTCGATTTTTAAATAATTGTTTTCCTAATATTTACAAACTAAAACATCAAAGTACATTTGATTTTTTTGCCACAATTCTCTGTCCAAGAATATGTCTCAAAAATATTGACAAAAATAAAACACTCAGTAAGGTGAATGTGTAGGACTTTTTATTTTCTTATTTTTATAAACAGGGCAAGACTCCATTGCTTAAAAAAGGATCTAAGAAATACATCCTATAACCCAAGTATTGAGCCAATTAGAGGCATTTCCTTCCTTGAGAATTATCCTATTAGTGCATCAATAAAAGTAAAAAAAAATTCAATTGACTCAAACTAGTGTTGGCAAAAAGATTATCACATTGTACTAATACTAAAATTAAAATTGTAGTGACACAAATTTTTTGCCCAAAATTAATTATCTTAGCCTACTCCAACAAATGTTTTTCAAGTAGTGTGATAATTAGACTTGGAAAGCTAAAGTTTGTTTGTTTAATTTAAAAATAGAAAGTATCATTTTGAATTTTAAAACCAAATTTTGAGAAACAAAAAGTTAGAAATAAAAAAATGCAATTTGCAATTTGCAATTTAAGGATTCAAGACCCAAAAATAATTAAGGAAACTTTATTAAAGGCATGGATTTATATCACAATTGCTCATATAATTGCCTTTTCATATATTTTGGAAGAATATACATTCTAACCATTAGATGATATTTTGGAGGTCAAAAGGGCTGTGAGTTCCCTGAAGTCCTTAGACTGTGGAAACTTTGCTGCAGCAGCTGGTTGATGTGGCACAACAACTGCCACATTAGATAATAATATTTTATTAAATTTTTAATATTTTTTCATATACTTTAAAAATATTTTAATAATTTTTTAGATTTTTGTTTTTATTGAATTTTGTAATAATTTTTTATTAATTAAATATTTTGACAGCAAGATTATTCATTCCAATAAGGTAAATGGGGCTGAAACGGCCCATTACACCCCCAAAATGTCATCTAATGCCTATCAATCAAATTGCTTGAGAGACAATTATATTATAAATCAAATCGTTTGAATGTGAAATATGTGTACAACATGCCTTGGAAGTGTGGCAAACGTAATTATTCCAAATATCATTGAAGAGAGGGTCAAAACGCCTAAAGTCCCATTGACCCCTAGGGAGACAAATTGGATTTCATGCAGGTTCCTGTGACCTCAATTTTTTATAATTTTTTTGAAACTTTCTCATAAGATAGAAAAATTTATTAGCTGTGTGGAAATATAACCATTTTAAACTATCACTATAAGAAAAGCCTGTTTTTGGCAGCATTTAGCCAAAAACGCGTCATGTTTTTTCAAACATCAGATGTTCTAAAAAACATATACATGTTTTGCAGAAACATGTACGTGTTTTGCAGAAACGTGTAAGTGTTTTGCAAAAAATGCGACTATGTCATTGTAAACGGCTACGTTTGTGATGATGTCAATTGCAATGTGGCCATGATTTTACATAACGTCGCATACAACAGAAGCTGCCACGTCAGCAAGTAGACTTGGAAAAGGGCAGCTACGTGGCATATTTTGGAAAAAAAATTAAAAATGGATGGATGAACCTCGGGCCAAATGTTTGGAACAACGGGTTGGATGTCGGACTGGACATCTGAGACAACATAGGCTAATTATCCCATATTGTTTGTCTCACCATGGACAAATAATGGGTACAAATATGACCCTGAAAATCTTCATTTTCACGTAATTATGTCATCAAGATAAAATTGATGATAAATGGTAAGTTTTTTTTAAATTCTTGGTGGATTCTATTTTTTTTTTATTGCATAATTTTATTGATTAATTTCTATTGACTAATTAGTTTTTGAAAAATGGATTGGAAGAAAAAAAATGGATTGGATGAAAAATGGATTGGATGAAACATGGGTTGGATGAAGAAAAACGGATAGATGAAAAAAATGGATTGGAGGAAAAAATTGCCTACGTGGCCCTCTGTGGATGAAAAAATTGCCTACGTGGCCCTGCGTGGATGAGAATTTTGCCTATGTGGCCTCCATGTGCTTTCATTTTGTAAGCTTAGAAGACCCTATTTTATAGAACGTTAGAAAAAAACAAGCCAGAAATTGGCACGTTTTTTGAAAACACCAGACGTTTTTTGCTTGTTTTCTATGACGCAATTTTAGGTGACATCTACGTTGACTCTCAGACATGTCAAACCGGACATCATACGACGTTTTTTCAAACATCACAAAAAAGGCCAGTTTCTTATAGTGTATAGTTGTAAACACAATAACATTTTATCATTAAAATATTTTCATGTTGTAGATGAATTTTTTTGAATGTAGAAGTAAATTTTGTGCTATGATGAATGAAAACACTTTATCTACTATTTTGTATGTGAAGGTATTTGGCACAAACATAAGTGAGGGATTAGAGTTAATTGTAACGTGTATGCAATGAAAGACTAAGAGCAGCGTTTGAAAAAAGCACATGACAAAATTCCTTGAAGCATCCATTAGAGAGAATTTAGGCCCTCTGAAGGGCCATGACACTATAAGAAACCCATGGTTTTTGGGATGTTTTCACTATTTTTTGGAACGCATTTTTGTGGACATTGAATAAAACAACCCATGTTTTTATGTCAACAATGATGTTCAATAAAACAACTTGATCTCTTATTGAACATCATTGTTGACACAAAAACATGGGTTGTTTTATTCAATGTCTACAAAAATGCATTCCAAAAAATAGTGAAAACATCCCTAAAAACACAGATTTCTTATAGTGTGAGTTTCCATAAGTTCTCCAAAAGTTTTGCGTAGTTCCAAATGTTAAAATTGCACCACTGCAGCAGGGTGACATGGCCGAACTTTGGCCACATCAGATTTTGTTTTTAAAAAGTTGAAAATATATTTTTTTGACAGATTGGGGAACAAGCCTGAAACGGCCTTTTCTTGGCCCCAAAGCCCTTCTAATGCAAACTTGGTCTGATGGAGTTTGGTATTTTTTTTTTTGGTACTATTCTTAGTTAAACCTTCCTCTGGCACCTTCTACAAACATAATATTATTAAACAACATTGGGGGGGGGGCTTTTGCTCCCCACAAAGCAAAAGCCCCGTATTGTTGCAACTTATGAAAAAACTGTAGCTAGTCTGGAGTTGCCATTGCAAATAGCTCACTGTACCCATGTGCCTGGTTGCAACACTCTGTTGACTTTGCATTAGCCATTAGCTTATTGATTAACCCATAAATGACAATGCAGCCATTTTTTAGTCAATGAATGACAAGAGAATCCTTCTGTGTAGGACAAAAGTGCAACAATTCATCCTTAGAATTTTGTGTGAAAAGGGAAGGTCTTGTATAGTAGTTTGATTTCCAATGAGTGCTTTTGCAATTATCTAAACCAACTATTTATTCAATGCCAAAAGGGATGTTTTCCACGATTACTAGCCCATCTTTTAAGGGTTAAGGCAAAAACATCCAAAGTTGTCCTTGTACCCATTCTTGACTAATAGACTCTTTTCACCAAAAGTACAATTAAACCGTTCCCATATTTAATTGTGATTAGTTGATTGTTGATTTTATAGATTTTGGTTTCATGACCAAGCTCTATGATGGTTAAAGTGGCCTAGGAAACTTCCACTTTGAAAATTCATAATAATTACATGTTTTATCCCAAAAGTTTCAAAAAATAAATTAGAAAATTTGGATTCATGATTTTCAATCGCTAGTACTACATAATTGTTTATCTTCTTGAAAAAAGTGCTTCCAATTGTTGAATTGCTTATATTGACAATTTTGGATGTTTTCGGTTTGGTTGGAATGATTTCATCACAAAGTTTAAATCCTACGATCTGTCAACAATTATCATGTAATTATCGTTGTTTTAGAGTTTTGTGCATTCATTATAATTTATTGCATCATTATGATGCATTAATTTGCATAGTTACGATGCAATTGCAAGCAATCCATTGTAATGATGAGATTGCAATTAATGCAAAGTAATGCATTGTAATGATGCGATAAATTGTACTACATAATTAACTTGCGAACCCATGAAACAGCAATAACCACATGGTAATTGTTAACAAACCTTAGGGTCTAAAATTTGTGATGTTGTGAGAGGTCTATGTAAGGTAAAATAGCCCATCATGGTCAAATGATCCATGATGGACACCTAGGGAATGATCCCATGGCGGTTATTTTCAATTTGTGAGATTTTGGGCCACAATCAATGTCTCACCTGACACTAATGGAGTGATTAGTAATCTAATTAGGAGCACCCAACTTCTTTCATGTAAATCATTGTAGAAAGTGACTTTTTTAAGGTCTTTCACATTAAAAAATATTGTGACTGCTTTAGGTGAATAAGGTGAGCATTATGGATATAGTTTTTGTTGGTTATAGAATAGTCTATAGACTCTTTTGGGGCTAAACCTTCAAAAATTTATAGCTAATTTATACTTTGTCAAAAAAACATAATTTTCAACTATTTTCTCTGTTTCTTACAGTCATTAGAGAAGACCTGAGCCTCCGGAAGATTGTTTCAAGGCTATTCCCGATGCTGGGAACAGCATACTGCTATCAAAAAAAATGTTATTCAAAAAAATAAAAAATAAAAAAAAGTTATTAAAATGTTAAAAGAATACTAAAAAAAATTTTAAAAAATTTTAAAAATCTGATGTGGCAATCGCTAGACCACATCAAACTGGCCAGATCAGACCACATCAGACTGGCGATTTGGCAGTTCCAGCATTCCTGTAGAGTTCCCACAATCTGGGATTCAAGGGTAATTTGCTTGACAGATTTGCCCCGTAGACAAGAAATTGGAATATCAGATCGAGATATTGTTGAAGGTTGGCCAAGTACCAACAGCAGATGCAACATGAGAAGAGACAGGGAAAGAGGATGCGTTGTCTTTCAGACCAAACCCGGACATGCTTGTGTCTAAGCAGGACCAAATTGGCTGAGGTAGAATATCAACACTTGAAAGTTGATAATCACTCGAGTGCACAAACTCAGGTTTGTGTTTATTGCTTTGAAAATAACTTGAAATTTGGCTGTGTTGGGTGTTGGAAACGTTGTTGGATAAGCTTAATTCCATCTAATATTATTGTTTTGTATCATGATGAGTTTGTAAACCCCCTATGATAGCACCTACAGCCATGGCTAAAGAAGGAACTGGTCGCAGTTGGCGTTCAAAAGCTCGAGTTGATAGAAGAGGAAGGGAGATCCTTCGTTTTGAGAGCCAGAAGAAAGAATTTTGTCTTGGGCCTTGCAGTGTTTAATAGCTTGGAGATTGAGGATGGGAGAATTCGAGGCATTACTGTAAGGTTCACCTTAGTAATCAGATTGTTGTGCTAATCTCTAGTGTTGTTAAGTAGGTGACCCTTGCTTTGGAGAAATCTTTCTCAATTGCTTTGAGGTAATATAGAGCATCACTTTTTCAATTGACAGATTTGGAAGTATTTTCTCCGACCAATTCAAATGACTGGTATTGTTGTTATGATACTTAGAGGTCTGTTGCATCTCATCCTCATTCTTGGAGTTTGCTTGTGTAGGGAAGCTCCGAGGGAAGCTCCAATGAGGAAATTCCTTGCAAATTCAGCTCTTGTGAACAAGGAGTCCGCAACTCCAAAGTTCGAGTCCATGGATGCCAACCTCCCATCTACTTCTTAAAAAAAATCCCGACATGCTACCCCAGATGGCAATTTGCAGCAGTACCGCATTTATTCAAAAGGCCATCTGCTCCTTATGACCATTCAAATTGTGTATACAAGTCTTTGAGAAGTAAAGACTGATTCCGCTGTTTGTTCTGGTTTACTTTCTGGAATAAACTCTGGTTTCAAAAAAAAAAAAAGTAGAGACTGACTGGGGCAATTCTGAGGGTCATGCTAGCGCATGCAAACTCTCATTTTTCTAGGACCCACACGTCTTGTTTTAAATTTCAGCAATGGCATGAGGACAAACTCCTAATTCTGACCATGATAAGCTGTTTTACCTTATATGCATGGATTGAGGGCTGTTGATGTGGAGCCGGTGGTGATCAATGCAAGGCGGGAGTAGGAAGCAGCAGATTGACGCAGAGTTTCTGGAATGTCGGAAGTGAGAGCATCTCAGTCAGTATTCTCGTCACGGTTGTGGCGCTGTGGCCTCACGATGTAAGTATAGGGCAATGCCCGAGGAGGAGGGGTTTATGGGAAAAAATTTGTCGACGAGGCGTGTAGAGCCCGACGAGGAGGCGCATTTTTTCTTGTAAACCCTGACGACAAGGACATTGCTTGACGTAAACAACTATCAAGAAATCGACAGAAAACGTGGGATGATAACAATATTACGGATGAAGAGTCCGTAATCCCTGATTATGTGAGTTTGCCTGATTTTGCAGGCATTATGGTTGAGAACTCTCCCAGGTAATGAACGGACGATTTTGCAAGAGTGGTTTACGTGTACGTGCAGGACTGCGGACTAAGGTTAACTGAAGGGGAATGCAAATCAGCTTCTGAGCTTCTATCCAGTGAGGAATTCCGAAGTCCAGAGTAGCCATGGACGATGACTTTCCTGGGTTTAAGTTAGGATATTTTTGGACTAGACTGATGGGGCTCTCCCAATCCAATGTCCAGGAGAACTTCTGCTGCTTAGTTCATTGTTAGTCGGTTCCTTTGGGAAAATAACCAGTTGGAATTTGACAATGGAGGATCTAAAATTAAACAAAAAAGTGGTAGGATTGGCAACCAATCGGCATAAATAAAATAAAAAGATGGATACATAGCTGTCGCTTTCATGAAATTGTCAGATTTTAGCCAATGATTAGTTCAAATCCAAAGCTAATACCCGAGTTGTTGGAGGTGGGTATATTCTTGGACAAGGTGTGTATTGCTTTAGGGTTGGCCATTGTGGGGCTTGGAGTGCTTGGACAAGGCAGAGGTGGGTATCGTTTTAGGATTTGTTGTGGGGGGGCTAGCCTAGCTTCATCATTCATGTTTGTATTTACTCCATCCCAAAATGATCAGCTTGTTGGTCTTTATTTTTTGTCCCAAATTGATCTTCTTGTTGCACTTTGTGACATTGCAAATCGGTCGAATTTGGCTTTCAATTGCTACTTGGGACTAGTAAAACAACTTTGAATAGTAGTTCCCTCTTATTCCATGTAATCATCAATTGAAAGATAATGAAATGACTGCAGGGGTCAATCAACTCTTTTTGCATCTCTCTGAATGTTATCTGATTGAAGGAAATGAAGCCTTGGGAATCAGAACAGAGGTACACACATGGGCATTTACTATTACTAATTGCCTACAAAATAACGACCTCATACTCAACATTTAAGTGCACCAATATTCCTTGAAAATGCCAAAATACTCCACTTTTTAGTTACCAAAATTGCACTTTGAAAAGTGCTCCAAAACTCAAAGTTTTTAGGACAATAGGAGTGCATTGAACTCTACTTACAACACAAAATGGATTTTTTTAAATGTTATTTTCAGCCTTAATCCCTAGAGGACCAACAGTCATGCGTTTTTTGGTTGTATAGAAATTTTGGGCAGGTACATGTGACTAGAGATATCCATATTTGAGGCTGAAATTTTAATAGAAGGTGGGGGCAAGGAATATCTTCATGTGTACCAAGTTTCATGACATTTCAAAATACAAGTCAAAAGTTGTGACCTAATATGTTACTTTTTTTTGTAACTGGGCAGTTTGGGCAGATCAAAATAAATCATTTTTTCCGGAATTCTTTTTTTGAAATTGGTTCTCTACATTTATACATATTTAAAAGCTTTGAATCACTCCATTTCAATCAATGAATCAAAAGTTATGAGGGTTTTTGAATTGCGGGCAGTTATAGATTCTGTACTCTAAAAAAACTTTAAAGCCATTTATTTAGCTCAATTTTCAATATTTTTGGAAAAAAATAAAATCCTAGGATGTAGATTGATTATTACAACATTATAACCGTTGGGATTGGCATTTTTAAATTCCATGATTTAATTTTTAACAATTTAATATTTTGAATCATTTTATACTCCTTTCTACTTACTATTTTTTTCCTATATGTTGTACAATTCCAAATGATGTGAAAATTTTCAAGCATATAGACAAGTTGTTTCGGAAACTGAATTCAAAGAAGCACCACCTTTATCGGCATTTTTTCATTGAAAAGTGAGCTTGCAAAGTGCAGCTGCCCGTTTTTTCGCAGGATTGAAAAAATGTTTTTTCAAGTCTTTGAATGCTTATATCTTATGATCCACATGGTGGAATTTTCTGAAATTTTTACCACATGTTTTCAAAATATCATACTACAGGATCTTACGGTTACATGTGTCAAAAATTCTTTTTTTCCAAAAATTTGGTAGTTGTATTAGAAATGGCAGTTTTGGAGTGTTTTTGGTGATTACATAGTCATGAAACTTTAGGGGTTAATCCAAAACATTTTGTCAAATAAGATCATTTTGGAATAGAGGGAGTTTATGTAATGAAATTTGAAGTTTAGTTTCAAATTGGACATATCCTTGAAAGAAGAGGATTGTAGCTTTTGCAAATTCATATGACCATATCCTTAAGATAGGCTGTTTGTTTTGTTTATTTGTTACAATGAGACCTCCAGGACCGTGCGTCCCCTAACCACGTTCTTTGTATTGTTGGAAAGCCCTCGGCGAGGAGGGGGTGCATGTGCTTTGTTTCATGGTGTTCTGACTTATGATGGGAAAGTTATGGATTTTTGAATTATTTTTGGTTCTAAAAAAAATTAGAAAAATGGTGAATTTCATTAAAATAGCACCATTCCAAAACTCTGGCACTTTTATAGTTCTGAACTACCATTCTGAAATCTATACCTGTCCTAGATGGTCAAAATGACACTCCGTCAAAATGGCACTCGGAATACCACTAGTTTAACCAGATTCCCTATAAACTTACTTATTTTTGTTTTGGTTGTGGCAACAAGTTTGAAGTTGAAAGTAAGTGGCAACAACAAATTGGAAAAAAGCTATGATGAGTTTCTCAGAGTGAGAATCATAGCAGTGGACCATTTGGGCAGCCCCCTCATACTCCAACAACGGGGTACGGGGACCAGGTCGGCCGGTGACAGTTTAATCGAACACGCCATCAAATGTATCCGCCGAGGGGATCCAACCCTCGTCTCCTCCCACACAATCAGGGGAGGATCTCGCAGACCTACTCGGTTTCGCATTACACGAAGTTCAGGTCGAACCGGTGCGTCACTGCCAGTGATCGAAATTCATTCGACGCTACTGCTTGGATCCCGAGTAAATCGAGCTATATACTACTCAGTATTCGTTTCCTCGTCGGTGTTGCATGCTTGACCACAAATCCCATTTGATCCCGTATTGTTGTTTTACTACTGTACTTGAGAAGGAATTTCGGTCACCTCTCACTGCTGCAGCAAGTAAGACGTCTATTGCAGAAAACTGAGAAGTGGTAGCGATGGGGGCCAATCAATTGTGGCAGGGAAATGATTGGCACACTTTGTGGCTTTGGTGAGACTGAGCAGAATGGAACTGCTTGGAGCTGCTTCGTACACTCGTAAGTTCATTAAACACCTTTGGACCTCTTCGATGTTGAACCTCTTGCAAACCTTAAGAAACTACAACTCAATGTTACGTAGCGTAATAGGAGGATCAAGGGTGAAAAAAGGACACTGGACTGCTAATGCAGTGTCTTGTCAGTTAATATTGTGCCCTTGCTTGTGGCAGCCACAAGCAAGAGCATTAGCCGAAAAGGAGGGCTACAAAGTAAGCGTTGCTAAGACCAGCTTCAAAGCCAACACAAAAGTACTTGCAGAGAATGAGAGTGACGGGTTAGCCAAGGTAACCCTACTCAATATCTTGCACTCTCTGTTTTCCCATTTCCATTGCTTCTTGAGTGATGATGTTAAGATTGGTCCATCATAAAAGGGATTGTTGTCATATGCTAGAGTTGCTTGCATGGTGGTGTGAAGATGTTGCAATTTTCTAGTAGGTATCGGCCAGAAAATTTCAGAATCCTACTCCGTATGAAACGTTTCCTCATGCAAGGATTGTAGAGGGCATGAAATTTTGTCATCGCACTCTCTGTGGAAGTTGTTTAAAGTCCACGGAGCTGCAGAATTGAAATGTAGAGGACTTAGTTGATATATCGACCTGATACTGGAGAGATCTTCGGAGTTCATATCTTAGATCTCCACGATGTTGACCTTATTCGTGAAACTTCAAATGCTCAGTATAGCTATGGGCAAATACTATCAAGGTCAGAAACAGAATTCACAAGCCTTCTTAACCATGCCGAGGAGACAAAACTTTATTGTCTATGTGGTTTTAATTTTTATAATAGCAGATAACAGTAATTTGCAACCTTTTGTACTTGCTCTTTTGCATTCTCTTGGTACCCGAATCCTAACGTTTTCTATTCCAAGTCATCCTTATCTGGTTTTGTTGCCTCTTGAATTCGCAGGATATCAAATTTGCTGTGCATGCCCATCCCACCTATTCTTAAGTTTCGGATGAGCTGTTCTTACTACTTCAGGCTGACATAGAAATGACGGGGAATGGAATACTTTTACACGGGACATGCTCCTATTATCATCTATTTAGTGCATTTAAGGAAGTGGTGGCGGTTGAGCTTGGCCAAATTTGGGGACATCATATGAGCTGCTTGAGTGTGCGATGGCCTACTTCTTAAACAAACTAACTCTTTCTTGGACTCGTTGCAGCTTGACGATCGCACAGATTTTTTTAGGGTTTCGGGTCAGAAAAGGCAGCTGAACCAGTAGCTGTTTGATCCAAGATGTTTCAAGGCTGAAGTCTTTGTACAAGCCCAAGCGCAATGTCACATCACCTTTGGAGCAATTCTTGTTTAACCCCTAAAGAGTCCCAAGGCCTTAAAGTTTATTACATCACAAAACATTCAAAGCTGCCATTTATATTGCAAAGAGCAAAACAGTTTTTATTTTTTATTTTTTACTTCATATCTAATCATAGGATCTTGCACTAGACTCTTATAAGAATAAGTAGATTGTAAGATATTTTCATTTAAAGTGAAGAAAATAGTTTTTTTGGTATCATAATTGAGTGACTAGATTTTTTGGCTTTAAATCTTCTTAACTTCAAACTTTTGCACAATTGATTTTGATTTTCTATTTTTTTTATATTGAAGAATTGAGTTGAGAGTCTGAGAAAAGAAATTTTAAAAAAACAAAATTCATTTTCATTTTTTTCTAAATTGATAGTAGAAGTAGGTATGAGATAGAAAGAAAAACTACATTGTTAATAGTTCAAAGATAGAATCAACATACACTAATCCCAATGGTGAGAATGTTGTAGCAAGCAAAGTCAACTATGTGAAACTTTAGCTTTTTAGGAATATAATATTTATTTCAATCGGTGCCCGGGAGCTAAAACCACCATCATTACTCTGTGTACATCTTCAAAATCAATATGTATGCATGCTGAAGAAACAATTTTAGAACATCACCAAAAAGAACTTTGACTCTTCATAATTTTTGCATACAGTATCCAAAAGCATTCTGAACATCGTGGTTCGCGCTGTTCCTCTCCTCTGTCGGAATTCGTCAATTTGAGGCAGATTCTTTTGAGTAGTTGAGCTATCAAATAGACGATGGGATTCAGCTCTTGAAATGTCGTAATTAATACAATTTCATGTCAACAGTTTCTCTTTGTAGGTATGAAAATCAGATAATGAACTGTAAACCAGGCTATGACTCTAATTGCGTTTAGCCTTGTCCAATGTTACTGTTCAGAATGCTTTTGGAAGTGAAAACACGGAATTTCTAATGCACGCATCTACTCAAGTTATTGAATTCAAGAGCACAATGTCCAGAAGCTTAGATACCTAAAGAAAAATATCATTCAGTTTCGAGGAAACTTTGTTTTGATGTATAAGATCTTCATGAGATCATGTTTTCTCCGTTGGCAGGCAATATTGGGTGAGGGGATAAATTGTCAGATACGAAAGTGTTATTGCAGACGAGCACTGGTTCCAATTTCCGGTGTTTGTGTAATTGGGCCTCGTGGAGGGCAATCCAAAAAATGGGTATGGCGGAGTGTGTACCCAGCGCACGGCATTCTGTAGTAAAAGGCGAAAGAACAGTTCGCTCTGACAGGATAGGATTGAAGGTAGGATTGAAGTAGTTTTGATGCAGGATTTCATACAATCAGAGTGTGACTGCATGAAGCAACGCATATGGGATAAAAGAGACCTATACCATGCTCGGGCGGTTTAAACTTGCTCACTTCAAATGCTGAGTGTGGCCAGAGAGTTCCGTGATATCTCTTTTTGGCACAAATTGAACTGACTTATATAAGTCTATTCCTGACAACTTAAGCATTTCATCACCTCGAGAGTTGTGTGTTGCATTTCATTATCACTTGCAGACCGATGCAACATTCAATTGCAAAACCGATGTTAAATAGGACCATACCAGACAGAGGACCTCAGTAGAGACATGAGTGGCGCTCTCTGTGGAGTTTACAACTTCTGGTGTCCTAATTGGGATAAAATTGTACTGGTAGTTTCCCTTTTTCCAAGTAGAAATCTGCTCCCACTCTTACCTTCAATCTGAATAGCCAAAACTAGTACTTTTTCAGAGAGTGCCTTGATCTGTTTGGTGGCTCCAGAAGACAATCCGGTGACAAATTCAATATCTGTTCGAGCAAAGTATTCCACCAATGCACAGTACATGTTGTTCATTAACACGCACGGCTGTAGAGTTTCCGATTTCAAAACAGTCAAGCAATGTGAGACCTCTTAAAGAAGATATACCAGAACCACTTGCAGAGAACTTTCCTCCAAAAGCATTATTCCAATATTGGATTTTGCTTTGGGTGAGGGCCGCACGAACGCAAGTCCCCCCCTGCCACAAATTATGACGTGTATGCTTCCCTTGGGAAAATACTAAAACTCCCATGTCCGAAGTGCGACGGACACAGTTGCCTTAGGCCATCCACCTCCCGGATAATGGATAGTCCCGGCCCAGGTAAGTGACCATAATCACGCAGACTGGAGTATTTGAAGGTCTGCTCAATCCATGATCCATCCAAAGCTATGGGACATCTCTCACGAGACCAATATCACTGCATTGGATTGCAACTGCAAAGCTCCATGTCCCAAAATTCAAGGAAATGATCAACAAAGGGGATGAACAAGGGGATCTAATTCGATAATGATTTTTCAAGTTGCTCATCCAAGGCCCTGCAAAGAGTCTATCGAGGCAGCTCTCAAATTGAATCAAACAAGATGTAATTGATTGTAATGCAGAAGACACGGACCTAGTACCATGCCGGGCTGCACAATTTCACATATTAATTAGTGTGAGCACCTACAATTAACTACTAACCACAAGTATTGCTCAACAGCGTGTAGATATTGGAGGAACCTTGCTTGAGACTCGAGGCAAGGGTGCACTAGCATTCAAATCATCATGTCCATCTCCGTCAGACACATTTCAAAACATGCAAGACTAAATACTCTAGATCATTCCAGTTTTATTAGCAATTCACATTTGTAGGCCCTGTGAGGGGCAGTCAAAAAAATGGGAGATGCCGGTGAGTGTACCCAGCGCATGGTATTCTTCAGTAAAAGGCGAAAGATTAGTTCGATATGTGCTGAGCACCCGGCAGAATAAGCTGGAGAGTAGAATACGCAGAAACTTATAAACACGGAATGTAATTGCGTGCAGCAACACGTACATATGTGTTAAACTGAAACCCGGCCTTTACTTTCGGGACTACGACTTGGAGTCTTACATGATCAGATTGCGCTCCCTAGCCTGGTGTATCTCTCTACCGGACTACTTAATTGCACAGTCCACCACCTTTGCAATTAATGTGTGGTGCGTGTTATTCAATGGCCGGCAGATACCAACAGTCAAACTGAAATATCATTTCGTCAATTTCGTTAAATTGCTGCGATTCCGGATCCATAGATTGTGTCCCAAATCTACACAAAGCTCTAAAAACTAGAACTATGCACAGGCTGCACGTACTTAAGTCCCAAAGTTGTGGAAACCTCACGATAACGAAATTGACGTCTTATCCAATTCAATTTGCTCCAGTTCAACTGAACACCTTGCAACATCACTACCGGTAAATAAGTCTTTTTGAGGATGGTGACACCATCTAGTCGGTGGCTCCTAAGGTCCAGGCAATGACATCCCAATGTAGAGTTCTGTCGGTATTCAATTTAAGCATTTTACTGGCCAGTAGAATCTCGAAGTTCAAAACCAAAAAGTATTCACTTATAGAGTAACACTAGTGCAAAACACTGGTTTTAATGACATGCTGAAATGACATTTTTTTCAAAAATGTCATTTCAACCATGCCATTGAAAATTTGGTAGATCTTGGAAGAATTATTGATCCTAGAATGTTTGTTTCAATCGAAAATGAGATTAATGTCATTTGGTGCAACAAATTTGGTAGATTTTAGAAGAAAACATTGTCCCATAACAATTGTCATGGGGAAGACAAGTAATAGAAATAAATGACACTAGTAGGATATTCCAAGACATAAAAATTTCTTCTCCAATATATGAGTGAAGAAAGGTACATATGTTTAGATTGCATAGAATTTTGGAAAGTAAAATCTACATTTTTTCAAAATTTTGGAAAGTAAAATCAACAAATTTGGAAGATGTTGAAAAGTAAAGTCTATACCTTCTGAAGATTTTGAGAATTGAAATCTACATTTTTTAAGATTTTGGAAAGTGAAATCTACATTTTTTGAAGAATGTAGAAAGTAAAATCTACATATCTGGATATTTTGAAAAGTAAAATCTATTTATTTGATAGATTTTGAAGAACTAAAATGTACACTACAAATATGTTGAAGTGACATCAAAAAAATGACATTTTAAATGACATTTGGATGTCATTTCAACCACCTTTGCGGGTGGCTTAAATGACATCCAAATGTCATTTAAAATGTCACTAAAGCCAGTGTTTTGCACTAGTGTAACCCAATCATGGAATGTGCTTCAGTACGTGAGGAGTCCAGAGCACTACTGCAACGCAATACAAGACCTCAGAGTACTGTTTCCACAAGATTTTGATTCCAGTATTGGATTTTACTTTGGGTGAGAGCCGCACAAATGCGAGCTCCCTCAACCACAAATTATGACGGGTATGCCTCCCGTAGGAAGATACTAGACCTCCCATGTCCCGAGTGCAATGGAGACAGTTGTCCTGTGCCATCCACCCTGTAGATCGCGGATTGGCCCGGCCCAGGTATGTGACGGGAAATTTGTACACTGGTGTATTTGAAGCGCTGGGTCTACCTCTGAGTCACTCCCTAAGGTATGGGACATCAGCCAGTAATCAAAATTCTCGCAAGGGTCAATCTTGTTCCAAGCTGGCAATGAAAAGAAGTGAAGGAAGATATTCACAAATTCGCAAGCAATGTTTGATTCGTTACCGGTATGCAGAGTATAAGGACTCGTCTCGTCCTCTGCCTGCTTGAGAAGCTCGGCTTACATTCTGATTAGGATTCACAAACACTACAGGAGAGTCCGGTTTACTTCGGATGCAATTAAATGATGACTCCATTAATCTCTATGAAAACTACTGGTCCAAATCAACTTCTAATATTTTAAAAAGCCAAGAAGCTTCCCAAGTCCCCGATGTTTGAGATGATTTGATCCGGTTTTGCCAATGTCTCGAGCAGGTAGATCCTTCAGGTTGTGCAGATTGACCCAGACAGTGGCCTGAAAGCCCGCATTTCGAACACCATGCGAAACCAAATCCAGGAAAATTTAATCTAGTTCACCGATTGAACGCAACTATGTCAGGGGATTCCAAAAGAAAATGTAGGATGATACATAAAAAGCTAATAGACAACTCGAGAGTACCTGTATGTCAGTCTTCAGGTTGTCACCAACCATTATCGTCTCTTCAGGTGTAGATCTGTTGCGAGCCTTCAACAATATGCTCTTATTGATTTGACTCCTCTGCAATGTCAAGAGGTCTCACATTTTAAACAGGAAGCGTTCATGTGCCTACTGTAGGTGACATATGAGCTGCATAAATACATCAAAAGAGGCTCTAGCTAGATTACCTTACGCCCACAAATATAGTATCAAAAAGTAGATTAGACTTGCATGCTTTCAATTTGTTCCTTTGGACCTGCACGGTGAACAAAAAGCACTCAACATCCCCGTAATTTCAAATACAGATTACAAGCTGTACTAGTAGACTGTTAGAGAAATGGAAGACGATGGAACGCGGGCGATGATCTCACAAGTGACCGTTAGTAATAATGCCCACTTTGATGCCGAATTTATGGAGGCGCTCCACCGTCTGTGATCAGACACTAGAATGGATTTCAAAAAACAGTCTATGTGTTCAGATGCACATACTTAAGGCAAATTTCGTTCAAATGGCGGTATTCCCAGTGCCATATTTTCCTTGTGCCATATTCCCCGTGCCATTTTTTCAGACCGCCCGTTCTGAACATCTAGAACAGGTATAGATTCCAAACATCTAAGACTGTTGTAGATTTCAAACATCTAGGAATCATATAGATTTCAGACTGACCGTTCTAAAAAATCTAGGACTAGTATAGATGTTAGATATCTAGGACAAGCGTAGATTTTTAGAATGTACTGCGTATGTAGATATCAGAATGGCCGTCCTGAACGGAATAACGTGTCATTGTAATGGAATACCGCCATTTTAACGAAATTTTAACGCCATACTTCCAAAAGGGGCTCACGTGAATAAGACCATTCACACCCTTTTCTACTCGCATGAATTCGTAGAAGACTCGTGAGTAAACATTCACTTCAATTTAAAAACTTGGAACAGTTTTTTGTCAAGCCAATATCCTTTCCTATGCAGCTAGAACAGTGCTGAAAGGCTAAAATCATTCATTGTGCGCAGAATTTAAGATCTATCTAGACCACCAAGGCTTGCCTGAAACAGTCAATATGACCGCAAGCCTTGGCCATTCAGGCCGTAGCTCATTGTCACGCCGGCGGGGATGGTGTCCAGGATGGTGATTTACTAATTTATTGAAAAATGTTTTAGGATGTTTTGGTAAATACATAATAAAAAAAGAAGGGTTAATACCAAAATAACATCAAATCAACTCATTGTCATTGTAGGTAAAGCATTTTTGCATTTATTGATAAAAGAAACGTATTAACACAACATTAAAATTCATTATTGCATTGTTTCCATTTTAGTATTCATATTTAAGATATAATCAATCTATACCTTAAATGAGGCTGTTTGTTTGTTTGTTTGTTTGTTTGTTTGTTTGTTTGTTTTGTTTGTAGCGTGGACAACTTCCTGACCGTGCGTCCCCCGGCCGCGTGCTTGGTACCGTCGGAAAGCTCTCGCCGAGGAGGGGTGCACCGGCTTGGTTTCGTGGCGTTTGGAGCGGTTGGTCCAAAAGTTATTGAATTTCAAAGTATTTATTGATTAAAAAATTGGAAAATTACTTTTACTTTGATTTTGGTGGTGTTCTTGCTACTAGGAGTGGAACCGGTAGTGGAACCAGGAGTGAAACCGGGAGTAGATGAAAATTGGGCCAATGGCACAGGGCCACACTAGTATACCTTAAATGAGGTTGTTTGTTTTGTTTTGTTTTGTTTTGTTTGTAGCGTGGACAACTTCTTGACCGTGCATCCCCCGGCCGCGTGCTTGGTACCATTGGGAAGCTCTCGCCGAGGAGGGGTGCACCGGCTTGGTTTCGTGGCGTTTGGAGCGGTGGTGCAAAAGTTATTGAATTTCAAAGTATTTATTGATTAAAAAATTAGAAAATTACTTTTACTTTGATTTTGGTGGTGTTCTTGGTACTGGGAGTGGAACCGGGAGTAGAACTGGGAGTAGAATCGGAAGTAGAACTAGGAGTGGAACCGGGAGTAGATGAAAATTGGGCCAACGGCACAGGGTCACACTAGTATACACTAAAGATGTAACTCAAGGATGTAACTACAATATTGATTTTGATGATGTTTTAACAACTATATAATAGTTTTTTTGGTTCATACCAATCAATTTTTATACAAATAAAATGCATTACAGTTATAAGCAATAGATTATCCTACCCTAGGAATGACCCTCATTTGTCAATAATTAAAATTTACAGCATAGGAAATTTAGAAAATACGCAAAATCTTGCAAACTTCAAGGTGAAAAATCAAAACTATGACCTTGATGCAAGGAACTAACTACATTGCCAAGATACTTCCATCACTTTTACTTGGGAGTTACTTATTTTCAATGCTTTTTTCAACAAGTGATGAAATTTCGAGATATGCTCCAAGAAAAGATTTCCTCAAATTAAAAAATCAATTCATCACTAATTTACTATTTCACTCCTGCAATATAAGTCATGAAATGTTGCCCTTTTGTTTTACTCTCTTAGGTGATTGCAAGAAAGAAAGGTCAATTGTGTTCCACTTTGGAAAAAACTAGGGTCATGATATTACAAATACTAGAAGGGAAAGCTTTCATTACAAAAAATCTAGACCCTCTACAGGTCCGTCAGGGTTTCGGCAAATGTGCAATCACAATGAGAAAATTTATTTATTTATTTTGAAAAAAAATTAAAATAATTATTATTATTAAAAATATTTTTTTAATTGGAATTCTGACGGGTTACCTTGTTGACTGCTCACCTTACAAATTGCTTGACAACCTTTTCAGGCTGATATTTTTCCTAAATGCACATTTTCATTCATCAATTTAGCCCTGTCATTAGAGAAAAAATCAGCCCTCTGGAGGGCTGCTCCACGAACCCCTTTAATACCCTGAAATTTTGTTTATTGGGTCTGAAAATTTAATTTTTTCCTATTTCCGTGCAGCTGAAACTACTGTGATAGTGCCGCAGAAACCTAGATTTACAAATAAAAAATATTAAAGAAAAAAAAATTATCTTAAAAAGAAAATTAAAAATTAAAAATTTGCAAAATCTAACTGCTCCGGCAAGCAATGATACACTCTGACTGCTCACCAGGGACACTTTTCTAGATTGACAGGCCAAGCTTGAAATAGCTTGGCATGTCAACTTAGAGCAGCTCTCTAAAGGGTTGATTTTTGCTCTAATGAAAGGGCTAATATTTTCTCTAATGACGGTCGTCGATCATACTGCAAATCTATTGTTTTTCACAAGAAAAAGGGATAGATAAAGGTTTTTATTGATAATTGCCTTAGCAGACAAAAAAAACTAAAAATTGGCCATCTATGAGGACTTGATGGTGATCAAATTTTACCAAAAGAATGAGGTCAAAACCATCTTCAATATTCAAAAACACGCGTGACAAGGAACCCAATTTGCACAAACATAGAGGTCACAAAATAATATATTCTTAGATGCCCTTCAAGTGGATGCAAGAAAGACCGGTACTATTTTGCGTCACACTTAACGTGCCGGAGTTGTTATGGGCCATAACTTTTGGAGCTTTAAGCCAATGTACTTGAATTTTTTTTTTAAAGAAGCCTTCTTTGATAGAAAGGAGACCTTTTATTTTTCAAAAATAAAGAAAATAAGTTTTCTAATTAATTTCTAAAATTTCCCTAATTTGTCACACTTTGCGGTTTAGGGGGGTTTAGTACTGGGGAGTACACAAAATTAATGATCTAGAGCTGAAATTTTTGTTGTCTTTTTTCATAGTAATAAATCATGTTTTTGCTAAAGGAAATTTAAAAACATTTTATTTTATGTCCTCTACATGCGTGCAAATAGGACTCCCTTGCGCGCACAATTCTGAACATTGAAGATGGTTAAAATTTACTCTTCCTATTTTTTTACAAATTAAAATGTGAAAGTATCTATTTTCATGAGATTTTGCACTTTTCTAGTTCTCCTACTTAGAAAAGTTTTCTATGCTTTTCCTTCCTAGAGTACCTTTTTCTTAAAGGATTATACACTAAACATATTCATATTTTTCACATTTTTTTAAAAGTTGTTTTTCTAATCATACAATATATCCAAAAAATGAATATTGGAGAAAACGCTACAAAAACCATTAGTCTTTCTTGCAACCACCCCTTCATACTAAACATGCATGCCCACCTACTATGGAAATAGACCACATTAATTTCAAATCTAAATCATTAATTTTGGATATTCACTGGTAGTTATGGTAGTCAAAATCCCTAAATCCAAAAGTGTGATAAATTAGCAAATTTGACTCTTAAATATAAAATGATGTTTTTAATTTTTGAAAAATAAGGGGTACAATTACAATCAAAACATCCATCTCCAATAAATAAAAATCAAGTCCAAAAGATATAGCAAATGACATCTCCGTTATTCTCTGTGTGACATAATTAAGAACCAGTGTTTTTTGCAAATATCCTATTTCAATTCTTATTCTAAATCTCTTTCCATTAGAATTTTGAATCAATTATTATTCTTTGGGAATAGCAAAGAGCCACATGTCACTGCATGCAATCTAATTACATTGATTGGTCTTCTCCCTATTTTGAGCTTTTGGACAACCCATGCAACTTTGAACTACCACAATTGCGTGCAACCCTTACAATTCCAAACCGCAAAATGGGACTAAAAGATTGAATATTATGCTGAAATTGCCAATAAACTTATAACTTTCTTTGTGTCTCAGAGGTACAAGGGTGGGACCAAAACCTCAAAATAGGGGGGGAAAACACTCACGGTGATTAGATCGAGTGCATGCAATCATGCCTTGTTGTCATTTCAAAAGATAAAATAAGAAATTGATTCAAAGTTTTAAGCAGTTTAGAAAAAGAATTGAATAAAAGGAAATGATAGACAACATTTAGTACAACTTTTATGATAAGTTCAATGTAGTGAGAATCATGAAAATCCTACATTCATCATGTGTGCAAATATCCAACTAATAAGATAGAAACACCCAAAAGCATCCTTATTCCCATTCATGCACACTAGATTTCCTTTGACAGAAGTGTCCCTAGACTTCTATTAAAGTGTCCCTAAAAATTGTTATTAAATTGTCTTACTTAGCTACTATTAGTTGAATGTTGATTTTGTTAGATTTCAGTTTCAAGTCTAGCTATAGGACAATTTCAGTGGTTTAGAAAGCTACAACTTTGAAAATTCATAGAAATTACATACCACATCCAAAAAATCTTTTTTTTTTTTTTTAATTCATGATTTTCATTTGCTAATACTACAAAAAAATATTATTGTTAGGAAACGGTACCTCCAACTGTGTTGATTTGCTTATTTTTGGAGTGAAACCTGCGGCTTGAATTTGCTCTTGCATGGAGTGCAAGGTCCACAGAAGTGAGGCCACGAAATGGACCTACGATCTACTCCGGTAGATACTATTCTACAGCTTTTTGAGCTACAGTACACTGCTTTGTTTGTCCTATTAGTGTGTGTTATAAATGGGCTTACATATGGCTATAACTAATTTGCAAGGAAGAATGTTGTTACCCATTGTATGTGTAAGTACATGCCGTGTGCTACTACCGGTTCGCATATTCTTCACACACATCATGGTTAAAATTATTCCTTGTAAACCATTATGCAAACTCAGTTTGTAACATGCACAAAGAGAACAAATTAGTGATGCTTCCATCACCGTCCATCTCAAGCTCTCAGAATACGTTAAAAAACACCAACTGAAGTCTTGTCACTGCTCCAATGATTTTGACTAGACAGAAAGGGAATGTACTGAACTGTACATGAGCGTTACACAACCGTAATAGAGCTTGTCCTCAATTGACCAAGAGCATGATGCACTTATTTAAATAATAGTCAAGGTGAAGCTTTACAACCATTTCCTGTTCCCTTCAAGCATCTACTCTCAATGTCAAATATGCTGATATTTCACATAAGCGGAGATCATTCACAGGTAATGTACTGGGAGCTAAAGTATGGAAGAGTGGTCTCGAAAGAATTAAGCCAAAAAACTTCGAGAATATAATCACTCGGAAACTAGCGTTCGAGAGCCTACAGGTAAAAGGAGTAGAAGAGTGGTCAGCGAGCGGCAAAAATTGCACTAACGGCCAGATATGTATCTTATAGATATAAGGACTCTCCCAAAACGTCTCGCTTGAATGCAGAGACCTCTAATACGGATACTTCAGTTACCGTCACATTTGCGACAAAATAATATGTCAAAGCAAATTGAAGCCTCAATGTCGGGCTAAGAATAATATTCGTGACGACCCCTCCAGATCGCCAGATACATGGATATACTTCGTATATATTTATATTTGGTTTTTCTTGGTCTGAATCAATCTTCCTCCGTTTGATCCTCGCCAGCATAACGATCCGTCCGATTAATATTACAGAAACTTGCCTGCGACATGCCACTTCCGCTCCCACTCATTTCCGCCAATTTTAATTACGTCACTGCTGCGTCAACCCCCGGAGTTTCTTGTGCTATGCCTCGAACGGTGTTGAATTCTTCATCGTTTGCGACCTGGATTGCTAAGGCTTCAATTCGGGTGACAATCGGTGATAGTGGAGTACAGGGTTTAGAAACACGGGCTCGATTAACGGTAGGTTGAACGGGCGTGATAGTTTTTACAGATAGACTACGCGACTAAGTGGGAGCAATTGAAGGTCATTGTGACCATAATAGGTGGCTGTATATACGGGGGGTAAGAAAGCAAAGGTTGGCCGGGATGGATTTATGGTATGGAAGGCAGGCCGACTGGAATGCTGCTTAGGTCTTCAAATCCCCACTGCTTCCAGTGCACGAGCCTGCGCAAAAACTCCATAACCTGCAAAGTCGCAGCACAAACTTCGTACCCTAAGCCACTTGTCTTAATGCGGTTTCGTAAAGAGAAAATCGAATGATTTCATTGGCATGGAGAAAACAAATACCTCCGATGGGTCCTGAAGGGAGAACTTTGCTGCAGTTCGTTTCGGAACAGAAGATACCAGAATACTGCAACCATGCTTCGTTTCATTGACCATCTGAAAAACGAAGTCATTAAGAAACGTCGAGAGTGAAAATGGCACCATGCCTTTACGAATACCTTTGTGCTCTTGTAATAAAGATGATGTAATATACTCATTGATAATTTAATTTCAAGATAAGAACAATATAAGCTATCTTTTACTCCCAGATCCTAAACCTTTCCACCAGTACGACTTACAGATGAGGACCATTTAACAGTTTAAAAAGGATAGAATACGAGATGGCGCCCACCTTGAAAGCATCCTCGTCAGTCTTGTCATCTCCAAGATACAGAGGAATCACATCGCTCGTGTCTTTGAAACCTGAAATTGAAGAGACGAATCAGAAAGGATCTCTATTGCACGCAGCATCATAATTCGGCCAAAACGAGATGCAAACTGCTGTCGTAAAAAATTAATACGGGTCCTCACCCAGAGACTTGAGAAGAAAGTCGACAGCTCTGCCCTTGTCCCACGCAATGGATGGACGAACCTCCAAAACCTGTTGAGGACATAAGAGATGACTTACTGGAAAAAACGAGTAAGTCCAACATACATAGATGAAGGAACTGCATGACCCGACAATACAAAGTGCATAATTTTCACCGTCACTTCCAAAAAAAAGTAGCAATAGTACCTACCTTTCTACCGTGCGTCAAGTTTAAAGTCGGATAATCTTTCAGAACATCTCCAACACGCTCTGCAAGCGCCTCCCAAAGCTGCACCACAATCAAAACAAGATCCTCCAAATTGAGAATACATTTATTCGCAATGGATATTTCGTTAAAATGACAATATTCCACAACCTTGGCAGTTGTAGGTTTAGACCATGTGGTCTGAAATGTAAACCATTCCTACATTTTAGACCATGTGGTCTGAAATCTATACCAATCCTAGAAAATAGATGGAAAAATTGAGGAAGAAAATCGCCAGTTTAACAAAATATTCGTTTCGCTGGGTCAAAGATTCACATATTCCTAATAACACCGATGCAATAGCACAACTAAGAGATTACATTCACGAAATTCAACAACGATATTACACTGAGAGTCAAACACTCCGACATACCTCCTCTTTCACTCTCCGGAAATGAACTGACACACAAAATTTGTTGTTCTCCACCTTAGCACCCTTGATCACGTTCGTACTTTCAAGCAAAGCAGTAGTTACCTGAAGAAACGTCCAAAAAAAATGAGTTAAGCCTCCGTAGAACACATAACAGCTATATAAAGTAAATGCAATAACTGTCATTAAGCGTAGAAGATCCATCTAACATGGTAACCATTTAAAATACCGAGGTTCTCAAACCGGGGAACCAAAAATACCTTGTTGATCAAGGGCAGATATTCGCTAGCCGGCTGGAATAAAACAACATCATTTCCCTGCAGAAAACGGGAAATCAAGTTAGAGGTGAAGAATGTAAAATTCTCAAAATGAAAATCTAAAACCTTGCAAATAAAATTATTGATGAGACGTCGCGGAGTTCCTCAGAACGAGGCCCGGTTCAACGGCATAAAAAGTAGAAGTACCTTCTTATCTCTGCATTTGGTTCCCTTCACTCGGAAACCATCAGAGCTCTTTGCAGGTCCCATGATATCCATCCCGTGACTTCCAGCATAATAAAGTTCGGCTAATTGCACAAACTCATACACCTGTTCCAGATACAAAGGTATTGTTAGTGCGTCATTATCGGGAGCATTGCCCCTCAGATCCAATATAACTCAACCCTGCGAATCCTTTCATGATACCTTAACAACTACATACAACAAAGTGCAACGTATGCGAAAAAATCACGTCCATGCTCTTACACGAGCGTGTGATACAACAGGAAAGGCAGAACACAGAAAAATGACAGAATTACCTTAGGACGAGATCTCCCACTGATCACTGCAGTTGGGAAACAAGAAGCCACTTCCTTCACAGTCGCCCGCATCTGATGACCGTGTCAACCATAAACTTAGATTCGATCACATTGTCATATTAAAATCACCGATCTGGTGAAGCTCTCTTCTGTTCAAAAGAGGACGCGCTCTTCGATCCACTAATCTAATCGATCATTACACAATAATCCCCTGCGTAAGCGTGAGAATTTTCGGAAGCACAAGCGATTGACTAAATGGGCCACAGCGTCATTCTTTCCAAATTGCCATCCAGAATACTTCGAGATGAACTAACCTCAGCTGACATGTACGCCCGTTCAGGATCCTCCACAATAGGGGAAAGAGTTCCGTCATAGTCAAGGAAAACCACAATCTGCTTCTTCTGAGAGTTTTTCATCACTCTGTCCACCGAGTTCAGAGCCGAGGGATGTCGATCCTGCGGTAGAAGATATAATTTAAACAGCCATTATCTTCGGAAGATATGCTATTCAACATTCATAAGCAGGAGCAAAAAGGTTAGACGATAAAAATAACGCATCTCGAAGGGACAAACCCAAAAAGGCCGAGCCAAAAAATTGTCCATCCAAATCAGTGCTCCTAGACGAGAAAATAGCTATGACGGCAATAAAGCGTGAAGGTGCTTACGAGCCAGGATTTATAATGAGCAGCTTCCAAATCATAAGCTTCAGGAGTATCTCCATGAAGCGAATGAGTATGAGGGGGCGATTGAGCCCTCATTGCATCGATCCATGTATGAAATTGACCCAAGTCGGAGTACGGGTTGTGCTTAGACTTCGGCAGGGCTACTGGAATTGGCTTTGAGCTCGAATTCAGAACCGATGACTTTGAAGGGGACGTGGAGATTATAGAAGACATTTGATGGGGATGTAAAGATGTGGACCCGCAAGAAGAGGATGCAGACTCGGAACACACTGCTGAACGCTTTGATCGTACCGCCATACCTCCGACGAAGCTCTCCCCTAAATTGGAAATGCTTGCTCGTAGCAACCCTTCCGAGCCTTCAAAATCACCGTGGTATCTATCCAGGCTACCGCTAACCTCGCTCACATTGAGGACCATGGTCGCCTTCGGCTCCAAAAAAGATAAAGAGTGCCCGGACAAACTGTGCAGCTGACTACCACTACTTCGCTCCCAACTAACTAACTAAATTTAATCAGAAGGTTCTCAGAAGGAAAATATAAACTCTCACCGCTCTGCATAGCGACACCCTCACTTGCCCGTAGCTGACACACTAACCCCTGTCAGTCGAGAGGTATGCAGAAGATGTGAAGGCACGCAACGCAGACAGAAGAGGAACTGCTGAATCATTGACTTGCAGAGCAGAATCAGTATAGGCAAAGATGCCGTTCGTAGTGAAATAATACGGCCAAGAAATGCACTATCTTAATAATATTGGTCGCGGATGTCACTCCTCAGATCTCCAAGCACCAGACGGGCAACTGTAGCACAGACACGAAATGTATGGTCAGGGGAGGGTCATCACAACATGTGCTCCTTCAACCGTGAAAGGGGGGAAAATATTCAAAGGAAAAAAAAGGGGAGGAAAAGAAGAGACCACGTGTCTCTTTGACAGTCACATTCCTTTCAAAAGGCAATACTAACTTACAAGGCACAAGAAGAAACACTGCCATAGATGGAAATAAAATTTCAGAATACCACAACTAGATATGCGGAGTGTCATCGAATTGTCAAGAGAAACTGTCAGATCTTAATTATCCGTAAGGCTTTCTCTGAGGGAACCATTTATAAAACATGAGGAGGAATTAAATTTAGTACCGACTTCGAACAATTTCTTAAAAGGCATGCATTAGAACTTCTCTTGCGCTACCAGAAACTCAGCAACACTTACAGAGAAGTAAGAACAGTAAACTTAAAGAGTCAGCGCTACGTCCCGGAGATGAGCCTCGTGATAAAAACTAGCACACATGATACCACTGCGGCACCGTAGATGAAATTCACACCCTAAATACTTCGCTGAAAATACACTATCCGATCAATGGTTGCATCAGTAACTGAGAGGAACTCCAACACGGACGACCTGAAAAACTGTGTCAGCAAGGCTACAGATTCTAATCTTAATTTTTCTCAGGCATTGTATTTCCTCCACTCTCATATTCAAGAGTAATCTATCCTCGACGAATCCTGAGAGACAATCCCAAACCGAGAACAATGAAGAGAACGTGGTTGCTTCGCTTACTATTTCATGACTAAGGTGCGCCGGGGTGGACACGTAGGACTTCACAGCACAGATCAAGAAAAGTACCAACCAACCCATGGAATGCTGAGTCCAAATATCGCAAACCCCTGAGGCCGAGAGGTGACACACAATTGTGCAGATCGCAGAGAGCAACATACGCACGCGAGAAGGCGAGGATTCAACTTAAACGGACGAGCTGTCTCACTCCTTCCCCACTCACTCGACTGAACCAGAGAAACGCCAGGTCCAGGAAGCGCAGAGCACCTCGACTTTACGCAGAGAAAGAAGGAGGGCTACAATAAGTCGATCTCAACCTGACTGGCGTCTTTTTATACTCCCTCGATCCCAGTCGAAGCGTCGACTGAAACGGCCAGGTCGACCACCGAGAGCACGAGTACGCTCGTCTCGTTTCGTCACGTCACGTCAGTGCGGCCAGAGGCGCTCGTCAGTGGACGTCAAAGATCAGGCAGTCCCGGCGCTGTGTGGCACAGCAGCGCATTCAGAGAGCATGTCACGATGATTGACTTCACAGTTCACACCGAAAGCTTTCCAGCCCGTGAGCCAGCCAGCCAGCCACTTCCGCAGACTCGCGCTGTCTGGGCACCCTCCCGCACCAACGCGGCAACCCCGAAATCACACTTGACCGCCTGCCGTCCACAGTGCACGCAATTCAATGCCTCCCTCCGTCCCTCCGACCCTCCCTCGTCCTCTGCTACCAACAGACCCGCAGCCAGCCCGCAGGGCTCCTCCGGCCGCCTCGATCTGCCACTCCAACTCCCCAGAAAACGTCCCGAAAACTTTCACACAACTGCCAGAAAAAACACCAATGGCGCAGTTCCTACAGGCAGCGTGCTTTGTCAGCGCTGCAATCGCTTCCAGCACCAAAGAATCTTCGCCTCCCAACCATCGCCAACACCAGCACACAAATCCTCCCGCCTTCTCACGGCCATATACTTCAGTTACATAGCTCCCTGACAACACAACAGTAGTCACCACCTCCGGAGCTCGCCAGGCCCGGCGTCCGTGCCGGAGTTTGCATCTACGCACGGTGTAGATAAGGCGCAGGTCCGTAATCCTCATTAGCCAGCCCTGGGGTAGCCCTGGGATTAGCGACGGAATTAAGGGTTCAAGCCTCCAAGGGTCGCGGTCTCGGCTCCGGCTCACCCGCCCCGAGATGCGAGTTGCGGTGAGATCTACGGATTGAGGATTCTCGCCGGGCGAACTAAACTGGTGGCCGCGTCTGCTCATCCCTTCGGCATCTTCCATTCTCACTTCGGTGCAGCGCCCTGTGAACCCCCCACTATCAAGATGATCACCCATTTCCGACCACTTGAGCAATTTAGCCTATATGCGGCATGGGAAAGATTGAAGAAAAACTCCCGTGTAGCAATTTAGCCTATATGCGGCATGGGAAAGATTGAAGAAAAACTCCCGTGTAGGGAAATAGATTTTAGAAGAATTTCATAATTTTTTATACTTTTTTCCTTCAAAAAAAAAAAAAAAAGTTGTAAAGATTTTGTTTGTCCCATTCGCGATATAGGCAAACCTATTTCCAACAATAGGCGGGTTACAAAATTGATGTAAGTGATCAATGTGGCTTTCAGTGTACATGTTGTGATCATTATTTGCTTTCAATGTATACCTCCTAGACATTTTAGCTGCTCTTGCTAGTCTTGCTATGTTTGAGCTGTCACCTACATCACATCTAATCGGGAAACTAAGCAGCCTAGTTTGTGAGAATGGGATGCTGGTCGGAAATAGGTGACCTCCTTTAACGTAACAATATGCAAAACAATACCTCCCTTGAATGCGTCTCTTTAAGTATAATCCTAGTAGTATACACTTTTAAGTAATGACCTATAAGGAGTCTCTTAAGTAAAATTTTACCCAAATTACATGTATTTTTTGTAAAATTTTACTTAAAAGACTCCTTATAGGTCATTACTTAAAAGTCTATACTACTAGGACTATACTTAAACACTCCTTTCTCTTGTAGTAATGTTCCTAATATAGAATTGTTAAGGCTTTTGTTATATCTTGTTGGTAGTTGCAAGGGGATTTTAGATAGTTTTAGATTGCATTTTTTTGGACTCCTTATGAATAACTAATGAATTTCCAAAGTATCAAAAGTAGGTGTACTAGAATCAACCCTATACTCTCATGTATAGAATTAGTACATTTTAGTCAAGAATCTTGATGGGATGGTTTTACAAACATGTCACAATAAGGTGTTGTGACAAACATGTCACAAATTCAAAGTACTCCTTCCAATACAACGTCTACGGAGAAATTTTGAATTTAACTAGCCAAAATCTAAAGCTATTGTTGTTAGCTGGTTATTCATTGGTATATTTTTGCAAATCAATTCATTTCTATATGAAATAGAAACTATTCTGAAGTGTAGATCAATAATATATCAAAGTTTGTCATTTTGAACTAGCTATTTAAGAAAATGAATTGGGTCATATAAAAATATATTGATTTGTTTTTTTAATGCATGGGACACTAATTTACCAAAGTCACATCATTTATTAAGTAATTAAATTAGTATAAGTAAAAATTATTGTATTGCACCAATTTGTATAAATTTTTTGTGATTTCATTAATTTTTTAGGTGATTGTAATTCTTCTTCTCCTAATAGAGCATATTAGTATGGAGTATAATTGTGCCTCTCTACACCTTGTTCCTAGCTTTTTAATAAGAAATCTACATCCAATTCAACATATCAATGTTTATAAGTCTCTCTTTTTCCCCATCTATGTGAAGGGGGGAAGTTCTAATGCTCCATAAGATACCAAGGGGGCCTTCTATTAAATTGTATAGTGTCCTATTCAAAGGTGTGGGCAATTGAAACTAAGAGATGTCCTCCATTTCAAGACATGCCACAAGTAATACCTCCAATATTGGTTAACCCCTAAAGGATCAAAGTCCTCTAGGGGGACACTTGGGTTTTTGGGCAAGCTCGTGTGACCTGAAATTTTGGCCTGATTTTTTGAAACTTTTTTTGAAGATAAAGAATCACATTAGCATTCTAAAAATATAATTTTTTTTCAATCGATGCCCAAGAGCAAAAGTTATGCCAGCCGGAGTCTTAAGAGCAGTTCGCCGGCCAAAAAAAAAAACTTCAAAAAGTTGAATTATTTTTTTTTATTTTTTTTCCTCAAAGATAATATTTTTGTCTACATTTGAAGCTTGATTCATTCTATTTGGACTTAGAACAAAAAAGTTATGGACAATCTTGTTTTTTGAGCAATCTTATAGAATTCATTTTTGAATGCAATTTTCAATTTTCTTCAATTTTCTTTTTTTGACAAGGTTAATTTTGTTTGCAAGAACAACCCCCCATTGGGATTATGGTGTTTAAATTCCACCTAAGAGCTATTAACAATTTAGTGTTTTGTTCAATTTTGGACCTGCTTCTACTTAATAATTTTTTTACATGTGAAAATCAAGTTTTGACATTCTGAAATTTTTTTCCCCGACTCTCAACTCAAATGTTCAACACAAAAAATTTTAACTTAATTGTGTGTAGTGCAAAACAAATCCACAAATGGCTGTCAAAGTCATCTGAAATTGCAGGTTGCAGTTCAAAAAAACTTCCAATCCGGACGGTCAAACTTCATGAAATTTTTACCGCATGATCTAAGATAAGTAAGGTACAAGATCCTATGGTTAGATTCTAAAAAAAAAGTTTCTTTTTGTTTAGGGAGTGATTGCAATAGAAATGGCAGTTTTCAATGGTTTTGGAGCTAGAAACTGCCTTGGTATTTTAGGGGTTAACCCCTAAAGGACCAAATGGTGTTTTTTGGCAACATAGCAATTTGGGCAGCTCACTACAAATGGAGATTTTATTTTTTTCCTTTGAAATTTTCACACAACATTTTCCGGAGGAGTGGCTTCAAGGCCCAATAATTTTTATAACTTTTGACTACATGATTAAAAAGTTATGGTATGATATGTACTTTTTATTGCTCAACGGGTAGCTTGGGCAAAAAAAAAACTTCTTTAAAAATCATTTTTTTGAGAAGTAAAAATTTGAAATTGGTTCTCTAGATTTATATACAAGGAAAGCTTTTAATCATTCCAAAAATTGGAACTTGTACTAGAAATGACAGTTTTGGAGCGTTTTTTGGTGAAAACATAATCAAAACCTTTAGGGATTAATAATCAAGGTTGTAAATAAGTTAGGTCATATTGGTGGTCAAAGCAAGAGCAAGATTAAAGGAGAATTCCAATGTCAGAACAATCTAATGATTCAAAATGGTTCTAAACTACATTAACTTCATAATCCCTAAAGTTCCAAGGATTTTGGGCAAAACACAAATGTTTTATAAAGATAAGTTCCATGACTTTTTTGTTTGCATTAAATTGGACAGTGTTAGGCATAACTAAGTACAAAATATTTGAATTGTCAAAACATTTAAAATGTTCACAAATTTTCTTGAAATGAACTTCAAAAATTTATCAAAGATTCAATTTCTATCTTTAATATTTAGAACAACTCTATAAATGGTCAAAACTATATTACCATTAATTTGTAAAAAACAACATAAGATTTAGTGATATTTTGAAATATAATTCATGGATCATATCTGTACACTTAAATGAATTGCTACACTATCCAATATTTTCCACTAAAATCAATTACAAATTGAATACTTGTAGTCCGTCAAGAATTTTATTTCTTGAAGTTCAAACATTAAGTTCTAATTATCAAGGTGTTTAAAGAACTTGATTTATCTTATTTTTTCAAGTCATTTATGAAGGACCATAATTATGAATTGAAACATTACATTTGAATTTGACCAAACATACTATTATCCCTTTGAACTATACAATATTTGAAAAGATAAATTATAAAATTTCATATTATAGAAATGTAAAAAAAATAACACAACAATCTACACACATTTAGATAGATGAAAAAATGAAGATTTTGTATGCTTGGGATATATTTGCATTCATCTACTATTTGAAACTAGAAGTTTAGCCTTTAGAAAGTAAGCATAAGTCAACATTTCTCATATGATCTTTCCAAAGTGTCATTGTTGCACATCTCTAGAAGTTCATAATAGATTAGCAATTGCAAAAGAAGATGAAATATGGTTATTATCTTCAAAGGACTTACATTTAACTCTTGAAAAGATGCAGCCTCCCACAATCAAGGTAGTCTCCAAAACTGCTCTGATTATTAAACCAATAGGTGCTTTCTTGTTTCTACAATGAACAATGAAATCATCCATTGGCATCAACATCCTTTAAGGATTAAAATCTTATAACCTTCAAGGTGAATACTTGAAAAATCAATTTATTCTTGGAGCTTCAAGAATTGAACTTGAAATATGGCTATTATGTTCACATGGCTTACGTTTTGGGCAAGCATCTTTCTGAATGGGGCAATCTTGCAAACAAGTCACCATTAGGTAGGTGCAATAATTAATCCCTCGGCAAAATCAAATTGTTCCTAGGGCTTTGAGTTAGAAATATGGCTATCCTATCCACACAGCTCACGCTTTTGAAAAGCATCTTTTTGAATGGGACAATTTTGCAAACAAGTCACAATTAGGTAGGTGCAGCAATCCCTCCACAAAATCAAATCGTTCCCAAGGCTTTGAATCAAGAATATGGCTTTCACGTTCACATTGCTTACCTTTCGGACAAGCATATTTTTAGATGGGACAATTTTGCAAACAAGTTACAATTAGGTAGGTCCAGCAATCCCTCCGCAAAATCAAATCATTCCCGGGACTTTGAATTAGAGACATGGCTTTCATGTTCACATTGCTTACGTTTTGGACAAGCATCTTCCTAGATGGGACAATTTTGCAAACAGGTCACAATTACGTAGGTGCAACAGTCCGTCAACAAAATCAAATTGTTCATGGGGCTTTGAATTAGAGATATGGCTTTCATATTCACAGTGTTTACATTTCGGATAAGCATCTTTCTGGATGGGACAATTTTGCAAACAAGTCACCATTAGGTAGGTGCAACAATTAATCCCTTGGCAAAATCAAATTGTTCCCAGGGCTTTGAATTTAGAAATATGGCTTACATATTCACATTGCCTTCATTTCGGATAAGCATCTTCCTGGATGGGACAATTTTGCAAACAAGTCACAACTAGGTAGGTCCAGCAATCCCTCCACAAAATCAAATCGTTCCCAGGGCTTTGAATTAGAGACATGGCTTTCATGTTCACATTGCTTACATTTTGGACAAGCATCTTTCTAGACGGGACAATCTTGCAAACAAGTCACCATTAGGTAGGTGCAACAGTCCCTCAACAAAATCAAAAATTTCATGGGGCTTTGAATTAAAGATATGGCTTTCATATTCACATTGCCTTCATTTTGGATAAGCATCTTTCTGGATGGGACAATTTTGCAAACAAGTCACCATTAGGTAGGTCCAACAATCCCTCTGCAAAATCAAATCGTTCCCAAGGCTTTGAATTAGATACATGGCTTTCATGTTCACATTGCTTACCTTTCAGACAAGCATCTTGTTGGATGGGACAATTTTGCAAACAAGTTACAATTAGGTAGGTCCAGCAATCCCTCCGCAAAATCAACTCGTTCCCGGGGCTTTGAACTAGAGACATGGCTTTCATGTTCACATTGCTTACGTTTTGGACAAGCATCTTTCTAGATGGGACAATTTGCAAACAAGTCACCATTAGGTAGGTGCAATAGTCCCTCAACAAAATTAAACTATGTAGCTTTGAATTAGAGATATGGCTTACATATTCACATTGCCTTCATTTTGGATAAGCATCTTTTTGGAAGGGACAATTTTGCAAACAAGTCACGATTAGGTAGGTCCAGCAATCCCTCCGCAAAATCAAATTGTTCCCAAGGCTTTGAATTAGAGATATGGCTTTCATGTTCACATTGCTTTCATTTCGGACAAGCATCTTTCTGGAAGGGACAATTTTGCAAACAAGTCACCCTTAGGTAGGTGCAACCGTCCCTCATGACAAAATCAAATTGTTCATGGGGCTTTCAATTAGAAATATGGCTTTTATGTTCACATGGCTTACATTTTGGACAAGCATCTTTATGGACGGGACAAATTTTTGCAAACAAGTCACAATTAGGTAGGTGCAACTGTTCCTAAGCAAAATCAAATCGTTCCCAGGTCTTTGAATTAGAAATATGGCTTTCATTTTGGACAAGCATCTTTGTGGATGGGACAATTTTTTGCAAACAAGTCACAATTAGGTAGGTGCAGCAATCCGTTGGCAAAATCCATTTGTTTCTAGGGCTTTTCAATTAGAAATATGCCTATCATGTTCCCATGGCTTACATTTTTGACTGGATGAAACATTTTTTGCAAGCAATTCTACATTAGGTAGGCAACAGCAGACCCCTAAGCTTAAGTTAAGTTACGACTTCCCTGGAGTGATTTGAGTGGAGTGAGTGGAGTGGAGTTGCAGAGTTGCAGCAGTCCATGCAGTCCATGCAGTCCCGGTGTCATCACCGCTGGGGCTGCTCTTGCGTGACCGCTTGCCGAACTGCCCATCATGATGGGTGCATCGCTTTCATTGGTTGCTTTTTGGATGTTTGGGAAATGCTTTGGATCGTGTAGGGTATAAACAGAACATTCATCGTGGAGGGGATGAACTGAACTGATGACCCTGGCTTCACTCCACCGATCGAGTTGACTAAACTTAAAACTTCCACTGACCTGCCGAACCTGGAACCGAGCCTGAGTGAACCCGAACCCAAACCCGAACCCGAACCCGAGTGAGTGGCATGGGGCGCCCGGCTGGGCTGGGCTTAGCTTAAATTACACTCTCATACTTCACATTATTCATGCTTAACCTTTAAGATTCCTGAGGGCCAGGCCTGAGTAGTATTAGCAGCAATTTATTAATGCAAGAAGTTAACCCTGTCCCACGAAGCGAGACCAGAAGGATGGATTTACGCTGGGGATAACGCAAGAATTTTTTATTTGACACGTATGATAAAATTTGTCAAATTTTGAATTCATATTTGCAATCAGAGACCCCAAATTAGCTGCGAGAGGTTTAGAACATCATATCCTAAACACAACTCAAAATAGTTTTTTTTAATTTTAACTTTTACCCTAGAGAACACAAAATTCACCCTGTTGGTTGTACTTCGTGGGATAGATTTAATGTCTTGCATTCAAAATCATGAAATTTCAAGGAAAAAAAATGAAAATCTTTGGATAAGACATGTAATTACCATGAATTTTCAAAGGGAAACTTCCTAGGCCATTGAATCCAGTGACATAGCGTGGTCATAATACCGAAAATCTAGAAAATTAGCAGACAACCAATCATGGTTTTAAGTATGGGAACGATTTAATGGCACTTTGGGGGACACTTTCAATAGAACTCCACTAGTCAGGAATGGGTGCACATATAGAATTGGGTGTTTTCACCTTACAACAAATCATATTCAAAGGTGAAAACACCCACAAACATCAAAGTAAGGAATTCAGCATGGTTGGAGGCACCCTTTTCAAGAAAAAACAAAACATATTGTAGTATTAGCAATTGAAAATCATGAATTAAAAAAATAAGAATCTTTGAATAAGTCATACAAATGCCAAGAATTTTCAAAGTAGAAGCTCCGCAGACCACTAAAAACGCCACATAGGCTCAGCATAAACCCTTAATCTAGAGAAGCAATGGTCAACCACCTACAATTACCCCCTAAAGGACTACAAAGCCAACAGGCATTAAAAAAAAATTTGGCCCAAGGGAGGTCTACTTCCCTTTGAGACTCTTCCGAAGTTCCCCACAGTGGAACAACGGCCACTATTCATGAATAGTGGCCGCAATAAAAAAATAAAAAAATATTGAAAATAATAATAATAATAATAATAATAATAATAATAATAATAATAATAATAGAATAATAGAATAATATTTCAAGCTAACGAGGATAGTTTTGGCCACATCAGATTTCGGAATTCTAAAATTTTTAATTTTTTTTAATTTTAATTTTTTTTTAATTTTTTTTTAATATTTTCTAAGCTTTATTATTGGACCGTTGCTCACAGTTCAGGCCTGCAGTTTGCTGGCCAAAAAAAATAATTTAAGTAATTTTTTGTTTGTTCGGCCCGTGTTCCCGGAACTCACAGCCCTCCCACGGGCTCAGTTCTCTTCTAATGTGGCTTCTACAACTACATTTGCAAAAATCTGAAATGTGAACCTTACTAATAGTTTGTGAACAATAAAGAGACCCTAGGCAATTTTTTCTATTGAATCCCTCAGTGCAATCTGATCAAAAAAGGATCGCCTCTACAATTTTTGGTGAATAGAGAAGTGCTATGAGTTGTCACTTTGGATTTTCATGTCTTTTTCTCTACACCTTAGAATGATCCAAAAAATCATGATGATGTGTATGTATGGAAAAAAGAGAGTTTTTGAAGCACTTTTGAGTATTCCAATTTTAGTAGATGTATAAAGTACCACCTAAACGAACATCTTTCATCAATCTTGTCAACAATAGTATTTTCTCAAAAATTATGCACTTATGTTGATCATTTTTTTCATAGGAAAGCTGGGTGACTACAATAAACACTTGTCCTATTTTTTTTGTCCTTTTCCCCTTGGACGAGTGTTTTCTTATTCATAATTTTTGCATTGTTTGTCTGTTTAGCGTGAAATTTGGAATGAAGGTACATGCATTATTTGCAAACATTGAGTAATTTAACGAAAAATTTAAATAGTTTATGATTCTTAACCTGCCCTTAATTGGGTGTCTACCTTGGCCATTTGGGGGATTTTTAGTCCTATTTTTGCCACCCAAAAATGAAAATTTGAAGCCACAAATTGGACATGTTGGAGGTCTACTAACATTACAAGGACTGATAATGAGTTTTTATGAAAATAGCAACATGTCGGTTGTGCATATGGGGTCAAAGTGACCTTCTTTTGTGCGAAGGATTATAAAGAGAAAAAAAAATTCCTACATGAATTCTTTGGTGGAGTGTGAACGCAATCTTCTCAAGCAAAATGGATTTTCTTATTTTAATTTTGCTGAATTTTTTTTAATTACTATAAATGAAAAGGTTCGTAGACCCCTTTTTTGCTATTTTTTGCTCCCAATGGCTTCTGCAATACCCTGTGGCAATCTGTAGTATTGCATAGTACTGAATTGACAATTTAGATCTGCAGGCGCCTTGAATCAACGATTTGGATTTGTAGGGGCATTGCTAACACATACTATTGGTGGTACTGCATAGTACAGCTAGTCCTATGGCTAAGAACTGCATTTTTTAGCCAAAATTGTGTAGTGTTTCTTGCAATCACTTAGCTACATTATTTTTTTTTTCCTTTCAAGAGTAGCAATCATCAAAATTATTCCACACAAATGAAGAATTATGTTAGTTACAAGAGCTAGTCAAGAAAACAAGAGCTATGCTTCCCCCCAATTCTTTAGGGATAAATCCCTACGGCTCTTTTAAATTTGAAATGACTTTTGTAAGTTTTCGGGCATCTAAAGTGAAGTCTCAAATTTAATTTTTTCCTCTCTTGTTTTTCTCTAAGATTGGAAAATCAAACGACCTTCTTGGGAATCTAATTTTTACAAAGATCCAATAGTTGATTAAAAAATTATATTTTTTTCCATTTTGACCTTCAATAAAGGCAAGTAGAGTAATTTGAAAATTTTCGTCTTTGTAAATTCTTGATTTAAAGGCTCTACTCAAATTCAAAGTCAATATATCTTCTTGCAAAGTAGAACTTGAGTTATGGGTCTTGAAAGCTTAACAAAGCCACATTGTCAAAAGTTTGGGTGACCTTTCAAAAAATATTGTACATTTCTTTGCTCAGTTATGTCTCACACATACAGACACTACTTTTAGACCCCAATTTCTTTAGACAAGGCTCTTTTCTAGTCAAAAGTAAGACCTCATATTTATAAAATCTAAAAAGTGGATAAAATATTTGATTTTCAAATCTATTTTTAGAAGGTGCTACTTTGGACAATTTCTGGGAGTATTTTCTAATTGTTGACCCAAAAAACTTTAGGAATTAGTTGCACTTTTGGAGACACTTTCAATAGAAGTCTACTTGCCAAAGAATGGACACGGTAACTACATCTAATTTTGACTACTTTCTAAAACTAATCACTCTAAATTCTTGCCTAAAATATACTCCCACTATTTATGAAAGTCTATGGTCGGTTTTAGAAACACCTATTTTCAGTAATTTGAATATTTGTAGTTTATTCATACAATGTCCAAAAAATGCATTCTAGAATCCCCTTCTGACTACCAATAAGACTACCATAAAAAGGTCAATAGAATAATGGAAACCAAACAAAATTGCTTACTGTTTGTATGATTTTAGGTGTAGCTACCTTACATGGACAGTTTTGGGTGTTTTGACCATAATCTTGTGTCCACTAGTCTATGACAGTTGAAAGCAGTTCCAATGCAGACGATGGAAAGGCTCCGTCAACTTGTCATGCCTAGATATGTTGGCAAAGCAGGAGGTGGACCGGGCCTCTTGCCTATGTGCACCTTGTGACTGCGCCCCCAATGTGGCAATGGATCAAGAATAGTGAAGGCAATACTTGAGCTCTATTTTTAATTTCCTAGTGAATCTCTTCCACTTTTCCAAGCACACATTGGTTGAGGTGTTTGGAGAAACTCCACCAATTGACGCCATGTTCATAGAATTTGAACTCCCGTGTGATGTTTTGAGCTCAACATAAATGCTGAGGAGGGCCTCTCATTTACCAAAACCTGAACAATGCAATTGACTAGAGCAGCCGCATTGGGGACCGCTTTATTTGCAGAAGGACGTTAACCCTTGAAGGACGGACCGGTAGCCATGGAAATCATGTATTGTGATTCCGTGTGACATCATCTACTTTGAAAAAGCTTAATACATTCATTGGAAGTCAAAGAACTGTTGAAGATCTTTCCTTCTTACTCCTAATACCGAGGATGAAAAGTTGCACTTCTGTCTTGTAGGGAAAGATTCTTTGTCATTCAAAGGACGCAGAACGTCCTCGGCGGCGTTCAAGGGTTAAAACCCCTTTGGCACCATTCCAATGCTTGTTTGTTCCAGTGTTGCATTGGAGCTGCTCTGATTTGAATTGATGCAGCAACGCAGCAGCGACCTCCGCACCATGCCAGCATATGCTTGCCCATTGCCGGGAATCTGCACCCTCGCTTTGCAATCCAACCACAAGGGAGGGCAGCACTGCAGCAGTGAGGACCAGCCCTTTTTGGGGGGCGAAATGGAGCCAAAAAGCACGATTTTCATAGCGAAAATCTTTTTTTCGCCAAAAAAAAGTAATCTTTTTTCGCCAGTAAAGTTTCAATCCAATTTAAAATCTGGATGAAATTGTCAAGTTAGGATGAAATTGTCAAGTTAGGATGAAAAAGTGTATGAATTTGATTGAAAAGTGTTCTATGGTACAAAAGATGGATGTACGAAGAAATAAAATGCTTCACCAAATTTTAAGTGATCGCCATCCTGGCACTTTTTCAAAAACCAAAAAAGAAGGCCTGGTGAGGACAGGGCCTAAGCTTAGCTCAGCTCCCTTCGTCTGTGGACTGCAAACTCCGGTAAAAGTACTTTGCAGTCACTGACGCTCCGTCAAGTGAGGGAAGAATAGAATATATTAATTAGTGTAGCCTCACTATAATAATAATGATGATGATGATGGAGGACAATTCTATACTATACTACTACAGTATATTGCCTGAAACTCTCACTGAGAGCTATTCTGCAACTTGGGTACAGTGCCATTCAACGGGTGGTGGATCTGACTGGGGGGAACAGGACTGTAGAGTTGGGGGGACGGACTGACTGATGGACATGAGTGGCCCTCCCTGGCCTGGCCTGGCCTGGCCTGGCCTGGCCCCCACCGTCCGTCTCTCCGTCCAGTGACTCCAGTCCTTCTCTTTTTTTTCCTAAAACGGAGAGATTTTGCATTTGTTGGGGCATCCTTCAATCATTCTCCCTGTGCTTGTTTCTTTTCTGAGCTCATTCCCCATCTTAGTAAATATGCACCAGGACGGACGTCAGTCAAGAAATTGGAGCAACCCATTGGGTGGGGGGGAAATGGCTAAAGAAATACGCCGGGCACACTCGAGTGGTACAGTACTGTACTGTACTGGGTATTATTGAGCACGCGGGATCCAATTTAAGGGGGGGTGTAATTGTGTCTACTGTATCCATCTGTTATTTTTGCAGTTGTATCGTAGTAGAAAGAGGAATGTAAAATTTCAGTTGGGGGAATGGCAGGGAATATGACGTGGCAGGGGGCTTGATATAGTGTGGTGGTCCTTTATTCTTCTCACTAAAAAGAAATGGGAACCAAAATAACCGGATGGGTTCCCAAATTTGGGAGGGATTTGCGAAAAGACACACAGAATTTTCTCATACTGTACTGTACATGAAAATTACAAGAATCCAATCTCCAGACGTGAGCTTGCAGTGTCACTATTTAACCCTAAACGACGAAGGGATGATCCTGGAAATCATCCCTTTTCATTACCATGTGAATCATTGGCTTAAGAAATGTGAATCATTCCTTTTCATGCATTCCAGTTGATGTTTTGTGTTAAATCTAACACAACTACATTGGAAATAGCACAAATTTAATGGAACTATGACAAAGATAATACTGAAACTATGTTATTTTAAACACACTTGTGTTAGATTTAACACAAAACATCAACTAGAATGCATGAAATTTCTTCTATAACCAGTCATGTCATGTGCTTGGATATGTATAAAAGAACTTGGATTCGATTTGTTTTTTCTCTTTGCAATAGAAACATAAAGTTTTGGAGTGTTTTTTTATTTTATTTTGATTTTTATAACAAATGAAAACCATTGTATTAAAAAGGAACAAAGTAACCACCAAGCCAGAGGTGGACAAATGAAGAGAAGATGAGCAAATGAAGAGTGAAAGGCAACAAAAAGAAGTAACCAAGAAACTATGGAGTGCCCAAATGGAGATGTGCTGGAACTTGGCCCTCCCTCCGATGGGGGTGTTCACGTGAATTGTTTCCCGGGGTGGTCCCGGGCTTGGTTCTTGGGAGGCTTACTTCTGTTTGCTGTTTGGTCCTGGTTGCTTAAAACATGGTTCTTGTTTAGCTCTTTGAAATTTTTTAACCCTTAAAGGACGCAAGGGTGACCCTGGAAATCATTCTTTTTCATTACTGTGTGACATCATCTATATTAAAATATTCAAAAGTATCTATTGGAAGTCAAGCTATTGTAGAAGATCTCCCCTTTCCACACAAAATTCCGAGAATGAATAATTGTTGTTCTGTCCTACACCAAAGGGTTCTCTCTCATTCATCGACCAGAAAATGGCTGCGGCGACGTTTATGGGTTAAAAAGTCCGCCGAGGTTCGATGTACTGTTTCCCCTTGCAATGGAAATTGTCCCTTTGTTTCCAAAACAAACAAAAACAAACTATGGAGTTTTTTTTGGTAGAACACAGTTATAGATTTTTTGGGATTAATTCTGATAAAATCACATCTTTTAAGAAATAATAAGGTCAGATTTTCTCAAATTCCCCACCCTATTCCAGCTGGTCTGGAACTGTTTTGTTTTTTTCCCCCTCTTTCTCCGCTACTTTGAATTGAAGGTTACTGATGATTCAGAGGCAAAGGAAAAGAAATTATTGTATAAGGGCCGGCTTCATAATCAACACGTCATCATTTTGTATGAAATAATTCAAATAGCCAGCCACTCCCCTCATTTATTATTTCTTGGAAACAAAGGGTCATTACCATCTCTCCATCTCTCCATCTCTCTCTCTCTTTTAATGAAGAAAGATCGGTTCCGTTTTCCTTCCTTGCCCAATGCCAACTGTGAACATTCCAGTGAGCGCCGAGCCTCACTATTTGGGCTCCTCCTCCGCAAGTCCGCCTCCGTCAGTCCGTCATGACCAGCGCAGCTGCAGGGAGGCAGCACGGCAGGTCCTTCACTCCTTCAACGACGCCACTCCAGGAAATGATTGACGGAGATTCCCTTTGGGGGGTCCAGGCAAGCTCCGGGAACAGTCCATCGGGTACGATGATGAGGCCGGATCCCCATCAAGTGGCAGCAGAATATGCAGGGTAAGGTGCAGGGGGCGTGACTGCGTGACTGAGGGGGATCCCGTATGCCGCAGCACTTTCACTTGCAGGGCGTGAGGGCGGGGGTCCGGATTCACTTCGAGTGTTTATTTGTAAAGAATCCACCCTCCACTGAATGGGTTTCTCTCGTCCATCTTCACTTCGAAATACGGAGTAAGAATAATAATAATAACTGAGCTGAGCTGAGCTGATCGACTGCCGTGAGCTGACTCCTTTCGTACAACAGCGAGTCGAGGTCCGTCCGTCGGGGCGACTCCTGAGTCCTGGGTGGCTGGGTCCTGACTGAACTGACGGATGCCTGATGAGCGAGCCTGGCAAGCAAGCAAGCAGGCTGTCCTCCTGGACGACGCCATGTGGGCGGTGGTGATTGACTCTTCCTCACCTGCTCAGTTGCGTGCTGCAGAGCTCATTCCTTTTGCAGCTGCTGCCCCATCACGAACTTAAATAAGGCTCCCTTTGACTTCTTAGGGGGATTTTAGGGGGGAGGGGAGTACTTCGACACTTTATAGGCAGGGAGGGAGGGAGGGCCTCTCTCTACAGTTCAGGTCAGGAGGACAGGAGTGAGGACAGGAGTGCAGGAGCAGGCGCGACTGGCTGACGACGGAGGGTCGGGCCTCGGGCCTCGGGAGCGGGAGCGGGGCTTTGATTCAGTTTAGCATGCGATCGGAATAATTTAATAATAGGATACTATTAGAACCTGCCCCTCAGCCTGGACTGGAGTCACTGGACTGGACTGGAATTTTTCACATGGTTGGGCGAGAGGGGAATCTCCTCCTACTCTTACACAGATGAACTTGTATACTATATCTCACTGCACCATCTTCACCAAGAGCAAATGAAAGCAGAAGAAACTTACCACCAATCCCTGACACTTGAACTCGAGCAGAATGTCTGAAAGGAGCTAGATTCGCCAATACCAAGGAAGCGTGCGGTGCGGTGTTGCGCTGGGCTTAGCTTGAAATGATGAGGTCTGTCAGCTATGCACGTCACACTCAGTGCGAAATTTTATTTTGCAAGTTTTTTCTTTCGTTGAAAACTACATGTTCGGACATGCCCTTTCCACGCACCAACGGATGGATGTATGAGGTACAGTGATCAGCAATCTCCTCCTCAGTTGCGGTAATTAAGACACAATTGATGCGATGGAGAGTGGGAGAAAGCAGCAGCCCGAGATTGGGGGCAACTACACTGGTTCCAGGGGCACATCCTGTACTGGATTCCAGTGCACAATAAAAGCCTGGTGATGACTCATTCTGGAGAAGCATGCCATGAATTCAGATTAAGTATTCTGTGCGGAAATATTGGACTGGACTGGCTACTGGCGGGGGGCAAGCTGGGTACAGCCAGTACGTGGACGACTCCGGGAAGGAAGGAACTGAAGCTTAGGGCATCCCCACGCCTGATGCGCCAAGGAGGGGCGCCAAGTGCAGCCTTGGCGTGTGGATTTGGAGAGTGGGGCTTTACCACTCCTCCTCTGCCCCACGCCAGACATGCCAAACAAGGGCGCCAAATATACAATGGTGGCAAATATGTAATGCAAAAGATTTTGATGGTTTTTAAAATTAAATTCAAATTCTTTTAACTTAGTTTATGGAGAACTAGACAACTTTGTTTCAAAGGCATGTACAACTTAGTTCATATTTTTAAGCTAATGGAGAAGCTCACTATATACACATGGGGTGGTAGGAGGTAGAACAAACAATGTGGGATATGTAAATTAGATGTAGTGGGAGCTCCATCACTCATAGGTTTTTCAAAATTATGAATTGTGTTAAAAGTAGGATTTCAGACCTTATTTAGGCATAGTAAAAGAACTTTTTCCAAAAAATTTTGAACTAAGAAAAGGTGGAGAAACAAGTTAAATTCCATCTCCAAAAATCCGTTTGAGATTTCAAGTCTCCAATAAAAAGTTATGGACAAATTTCAGAGTGGGGTTGGAAGGGATTTTTTTTGACATTTTCAAACATTCTCTCCCCCTTCCAACCCCACTCTGAAATTTGTCCATAACTTTTTATTAGAGACTTGAAATCTCAAACGGATTTTTGGAGATGGAATTTAACTTGTTTCTCCACCTTTTCTTAGTTCAAAGTTTTTTGGAAAAAGTTTTTTTACTATGCCTAAATAAGGTTTGAAATCCTACTTTTAACACAATTCATAATTTTAAATTAACTATGAGTGGTGGAGCTCCAACTACATCTAATTTACTTATCCCACATTGTTTGTTCTACCTCCTACCACCCCATGTGTATATAATGAGCTACTCTTCTCACTAAGAACTCAACAAAAGTTGAAAATACTTATATCCCAATTTGGATAGACACAAGTAAAAGAAGTTTTCTTGTAGTCAAAAGTATATTTTCCTTTTGCTTTTCATATAAATGAAGGGAATTTCATGGCAGTGAAATTCTTTTAATTACATTTGATTGCCAGTTGGAGGCGTCAGTACTTCGAAGTCAGGGTAAAATGTGAAGTCAAACCCCATAGCGAGGCGCACCAAGGCTCCCCCATTTGCCCGTTCCTTCTTCAAAACTTGAAGTGGCCGGGCAAATGGAGAAGTCCTGGTGCCTCGCTATGGGGTTTGACTCCAATTTTTTCCCTGATTTCGAAGTATTGACGCCCCAGCTGTCACTGGAAGTAATTAAAAGAATTTAATAGCCATGAAATTCCCTTCATTTGTTTGAAAAATAATGGAAAAAAATACTTTTGACTACAAGAAAGATTCCTTTACTTGTGTATCAAAATTGGATTGAAAGTATTTTTAACTTTTGTTGAGTTCCGAGTGAGAAGAGTAGCTCACTATATACACATGGGATGGTAGGAGGTAGAACAAACAATGTGGGATAAGTAAATTAGATGTAGTAGGAGCTCCACCACTCATAGTTTATTCAAAAGTATGAATTGTGTTAAAAGTGAAATTTCAGACCTCATTTAGGCTTAGCAGAATACCTTTTTTCAAAAAACTTTGAACTAAGAAAAGTTTGAGAATCAAGATAAATTTCATCTCCAAAAATCTGTTTGAGATTTCAAGTCTCGCATCAAATGTTATGGACAAATTTCTACTATGCATTTCTACAAATGTACAAAAAAATTCCCTTCTAATCCTCTTTTGAAATTTTTCCATAACTTTTGATTGAAGTCTTGAAATCACAAACGGATTTTTGGAGGTGAAATTTATCTTGATTTAACATCCTTTATTAGTTCAAGGTTTTTTGAAAAAAATTATTCTACTATGCCTAAATGAGGTTTGAAATTCTATTTTTAACACAATTCATAATTTTGAATAAACTATGAGTGGTGGAGCTCCTACTACATCTAATTTACTTATCCCACATTGTTTGTTCTACCTCCTACCACCCCATCTGTATATAGTGAGCTTCTCTGTTAGCTCAAATCACAAAACTAAATTGGAAATGCCTTTGGAACAATGTGGTCAAGTTCTCAATGAATTAACTAAAAATTTTCAGTTTCATTTTAAAAACCATCGATATCTTTTGAATTACATATTTGCCACCATTACAAATTTGGTGTCCTTGTTTGGCGCGTCAAGCGTGGGACAGAAGAGGAGAGATAAAACCCCACTCTCCAAATCCACTCACCAAGGCTGCACTTGGCGCCCCTCCTTGGCGCGTCAGGCGTGGGGATGCCCTAAGCTTCTTTCTATTTGAGGGCACCACTGCATGCCTGACCTAATACCATTGGACGGAAGCGAGTCTGGAAGACTGGAACTGAGTGGGCTGAATTAACTTCCTTCATACTGTATTACCGATGTACGGACGGACAGGGCCATGATGGACATCACCAACTGTCCCAACTGAAGCCTGGAGGAGCTAGCCCTGCACTGTATAAGGTAACTACACCTAAAACCAACCGTGTTCTAATTGCGACCCCTATCTAGGAAGGATTGACATGTTGCTTGAAGTATGTTCTATTGTCAATGATGAGTTGGGTAGGCTTAAATACTTGCTTTAAGAGCATACTACCTTAGTACAATAACTTAGGGTCCAAAAACTATTCCAATTTCAATTCTCCGTCCCAAGGTACAAAACCTAGGAACTTGGCTTGGAAAAGCTCTGTCCTGTAGGCTCAAAAATATGTCACCAATTCAAAAGTTGTAAAGTGCGTTGGAAAGATGGTAGAGTCCAATTTAGAATATCGTAAACCATTGCTGGGATTCGTCTCGTACATTTGCGGGGAAGGTTCTGAATCGCAATGAGCCATAATGCTTGATTACGCAAGCAAAACCGCGTAATCAGGCATTACGGATTTTTCATCCAAAACAACTATCTCATCCAAGAAAATTTGTTGTCCAGCAGTGGTTTACGCCGGGTAATCCCTTGTCCTTTGGGCATTCCGTGAAAAAACGGACCTCCTCGTCGGGCTCCGCCCTCCTCTTCAGTCCCTTTTTTCACGGAATGCCCTCAGACTCGGGCATTAGCCTATACATAAAGTTCCCATTACAAAATTATAGCATCATACAATAAATAATAAATCTTAAGAAAAACAAACATAACACAATGTCTACCATCTAGTGTAGCCATCTTCCATTGAAGTAATTGCTTGCATCCTATCATGCATACTTCTAATGAAGGTATGGAATTGCTTCAGAGATATTGTATTTGATACGGATTGCATAGTTTGCACCATTTCCTCCTCATTTCTTGGTCTACGACAATGTTGCAACAAAAAAATTGACAAATCTTCCATGCATTCTCTATGGGATTCAAGTCTTGAGAGTTTGACGGTTAGATTGGTTTTGTCACACCGTGAGCTTGTCTCTATTGCCGTGGAAATAAGTTGAAGCACCATCTTCTATAAATGTCAACCCTAAACTTCCATGGACCTTCCAAGTTGTCAAAAGTATGGAAAGGGGTGAGCATAGAACATTCATGACTATTTCAATGTCCTTGCATGTCATCCCACCCTCATGCATCTCCACAATATGGCAAATAATCAAAGCCATGTAAAGCCAACAACAACAATTTTCTTCTATACAAGCTAACTTCTCATAATGTTGTTTACTATAGAGTAATGAAATTTGATGTTCCACTCTCTGGATTTTAAGCACTATGAAGTGCAATGAATAATTGCCATAGAAGCATCAAAAATGGCACAAAGAGCTCAACAATCAAAGATCCATTTCTAAACTTGTGACAACACATTTTACTAAATCCAATAATACTTTCTAATTTGTGACCATTTTCCATGATTGATTGGTAGGGATTAAAAACCACAAATGGCTTGACCAATTGGAATTAGTTTGGTAGAAAGGCAGTTCAGATCAAGGGAACTAGAGTTGGTTGACACCAACTATCTTTTCATGAACAATAAACCCCCTACAACAGAAATTCAAATTAATTTAGGACTCTATTGTCCATAACATTTGCCTATCCCCTTCTCTCGCTTCCTTTAGGTAGAAGGTATATTCCTCCACTAGTATACCTTCCACTCTATTTCAAGCTAATTCCAATAGTGTTTGATAGGCTACAAATTTTCATTCTACAATAAAACATTTGGAAAGTCTTTAGATTTGGAGAGCAAGAAAGCCTCCTCTAGTGTTGCTTGATTTTGTTATACTAAGTCACCTCGTATAATAATTGGCACGCTACTTTCAACTAATTAGTGTATTTTGTAATATTAATGTATTATACTCAATTTTATTTAAAAGTGACACTAGCATGTGATTATTTGTAAGTGACACTAACTTTTATGCACTCACGAAATGAGGTGAATTAAAGCAATTAATTTAATACTAATGTTGACTAGCGGTTGACTATGCAGCTAGGCCCTTTGAACCTTCTCACTCATATTCTTCTTCAAGAATGATTTGTCTAATGATTCTCACTACATGCCTTTCTGTTGGATCATTTCTCATCTTCCAAAAACCCTTTTTGTCCTCAAATTGTTGCTAAGTGGGAACATGCTCTACAAAAAATCCATGTCTTAGGTGATATCTAATGTAACAACCTATGTTCTTATGTCAACAATAACGTCCAATGTAACAACCTTGGACGTTATTTCTAATATAATAACATGGGTTGTTACATTGGATGTCATCTATCATCCGTTGCCTAAAACGTAGGTTTCTTTAAATTTAAACTTAGACATTGAAAATTTGAATTCAATGGAATTTTTTGAAAATTTACGTGCTAGCAACTGAGCACAATATTATAATAATCCAATCCACTCTTGTATAGAGTAGAGTTGGATTGAATGAGAAGGATTTAATTTCATTCTAATTTTCTATGTGGAATAACAAATGATGTCATATCATCTAGCATAGGTTCCTCCTTTCTAGATTGATTGAGATATTAAATTATTAAGATTCAATCTGATCCATTCTTGCATTGATTGGGGTTGGATTGAATTGGAGTAGATTAATTTTCAATCGAATTCCTATTTGGCATAAAATCATTATGTCATGTAACATAGATGCTCCCCAAGTTGAGTAGGGGGATCAAGTTGCCTAGATTCAATTCAAACCACTCTTGCGTGGATTAGAGATGAATTGAAGTGGAATAGATGAATTTTCCATCTAATTTTCTAAGTGGCATAATATTGTCATATCATATTTTATAGATCCCCTCCAAAATTGGATTAGGGGATTAAGTTGCCTAGATTTAAATCCAATCCAACTTTGCATGGATTATGATTTCACTGGATTTGGATAGATTGGTTTTCAATCTAATTTTCTGTGTGGGATAAGGTTGTCATATCATATAGAATGGACGCCCCCTCTAATGTTAGATTGGAGGATCAAATCGTCTAGAAGACTGGAACTTTAGGTGTGTAAGGTTGGATTGAATTGGAATAAATTAATTTTGACTCAAATCCCTAGCTATGTGGCAAGACATTGTCATGTCATGTTGCATGGGTCCCTTCTTATATTGGATTTAAGGATCAAGGTATCTGGATTCAATCCAATCTAATTTTAAAGGGGGTAGGGTTGCATTAGATTTGGATAGATTAATTTTCAATCTAATTTTTATGTGGTACAACATATTAACTGTATTATATAATATAGAATTGGTCCCCCCCCCAATCTTGGTTGCGGATCAAGTTGTCTGGAATTTTGTATGTATAGGGTTGAACTGAATTGAGATAAATTAATTTTGAATCAAATCCCTAATTGTGTGGTAAAACAATGACATATCATGTCACATGGTTCCCTTCTAATGTTGGATTTGGAGATCAAAGTATTTGGATTCAATCCAATCCAACTTTGAGTAGATTAGGGTTGCATTAGATTGGGATAGTTTAATTTTCAATCCAATTTCTATATAGTATAACGTTGTCATACCATATAGAATGGGTCCTCCTAATATTGAATTAGGGATAAGTTGTCTAGAACTTTGTGTACATAGGGCTGGATTGAATTCAAATAAATTAACTTTGAATCAAATCCCTAGTTGTGTGGCAAGACATTGTCATGTCATGTTGCATTGGTCCCTTCTAATGTTGGATTTGAGGATCAGAGTATCTAGACTCAATCCGATCCAACTTTGAGTGGATTAGGGTTGCATTGGATTGGGATAGATTAATTTTCAATCCAACCACTATATGGCATAACACTCTTATACCATGTAGCATGGGGCCTTCAAAGTACAAAAAGTAAACTTTATTGTTGATCCAAGAATACAAGCCAAGGTATCAATTTATATGATCCAAAGAAGTGAGATCATCTCATCTTCTAGAAGAAAATACATAGTATAGTAAACAAGTGAGGCACAATAAACATTGTCATTATTCGGATTTCAAAATTACTGAACTACAATGTATTGGATGTTGCAAAATCTTCAAGTTACAAGACAATGCTAATTTCCCTATTTAGAAAATCTAAAGCCATTTTTTAATGTTGCAAAAAAAATGAAAAAATGAAATACTAACATCAAAACAAATTGTAATATATTTTTTATACTAAATATTTATTTCTAATACAAGATTTATTGTCAAACAAGATATTGTTGTGTTGTTTCAAGCCTTCATTGATATTGTACACACATTTTATATATTGTGGCATTAAAGATTCAATATCAAATTTTAGGATGAAAAATATATATTAATATACTACATAATTTTAAATTTTGCATCAATATCAAATTCATATTGTATGTTAAGGTAGTATCATCTAAAATGAAGCAAACTTGTATGACAACCATTACTATGAGGATCAAAGGGGCTCTCATTTTTTTAACACTTTTCAACTAAAGTTTGAACTGGATTCAATTCAAAGTCCTTTCAACTTGGTATTGTCTATTTTTATACTTTACAACTAAAATTTGAACTAGTTAAAAAAAATATGAGTCAAAAGATAATTTCTAGAATTGTGGCAATGTCCTATAGTAAACTATTATAGTATGTTAAAAATATTAGGAGGTCAAAATTAAAATTTGTTGATTTTTAAAATTGTTTCTTACTTTTCAATGTCCTTATACTGAACATTGTGCAACAAACATCTTCTCATCTTCTAGATGATTTGAAGCATACTTTCAAAAAGTAATATGCTTGAGATTGAGAGCTCTTCCACATTCCACATTGAATCTTTGGGGGTAGTGTCCCTAATTTGCAAATCTAATCCCCTAATCCATGAATCCCTTTTTAGAATCTAAATCAAATTGTAGATCTATGCCCATTCCAATATATATCCCCCCTAGGTTTACCGCTACTAAGCCATCATGGATGGCTGAACATCTACCCTCCCGAATGTGAAATCTATGCATCGGAAGATTAGGTTGGGGTTTTACATGTTGAGTGATGTCCTTCAAGACCTTGGATTTTTGGTATTTAAATTTTTGTATGATTGGCTAAGTTTTTATCTTGAAAATATCATTATTTTTCCTTGGTAGCACTTCAATGATTTGTGTTCATTTTATTCATTACAAAAGTTAGACAATGTAAAATACCTATTAAAAGATAACTCATTTTTCTATGCTTATGAATATGTGGTCAAATTTCAAACAGCAGATGGACACAAACACTTTTCAAGTATGCAAAGATGGAATTTTTCATCCATCAATTTTTTAAGATTCTTGTACGAATTCATTAACATTTATGCAATATAGATTTTGAAGATTTTGGTTTGCAAATATTCTATAATTCAAAGAATATATACAAGATTAGCCTCAAAATGTAACTTTTTTAGTTCTAAAAATGACCTGAGGAAAAAAAAATCTTCAAAAACCACTATGATTAGAACTTAATGTTTTGAACTCAGAGGAAAAAAATTCTTGTAAAAATCACAAATATTCAATCTACAATACATTTTTAGAAGGAACATCTAATTTTTGGCTTCAAATATTATTGAAAAATATTGGTATGCGTACTACGGTAGTTGATCTAGCTATATGGATATAATCCATTAGAGAAAATTTGAGGCCATGGAAGGGCTTTTCCGCAGTGATATACCAAACTATTACAAGTTGGTCTGACACTCCCCAAAAGATGCCGCAATGACATACCAAACTATTACAAGTTGGTCTGACACTCCCCAAAAGATGCCGCAATGACATACCAAACTATTACAAGTTGGTCTGACACTCCCCAAAAGATGCCGCAGTGACATACCAAACTATTACAAGCTGGTCTAACACTCTCCAAAAGATGCCGCAGTGAACAGTCAGAGTGTGTGAATTTCGCAAAAAACAATCAGACCATAACTGTATTCGTGACTAAAAAAAAACTTTAAATTATTTAATTTAATTTTTTTCAAACATACAGACCATTGTATCTGCACTTCCTAACCTTTACATCTCCTCAAAGATTCTTAATTGCTTAATTGACAATGGTTTCAATTATATCAAATTAAATTCAATCAAGCCACAAAGTTTGACTTAATTGGATTTTATTTGATGTAATTGAAACAATATAAGTATTAAATAAGGCACTTATTTAGTTTAGTGTGTTACAACATGTGGAGAGAAGCTCTTTATACTAGTGGGATAGGAGTAGGAGAGATAATGCATGTGGGATATATGAATTAGGAAAAAAAGGAGCTTGGTCGCTCATTTTGAAAGAGAATTCAAAAATGATGTAAAAATTGAAATTTCAGACCTCATTTAGACATAGTAGAAAAACTTTTTTTGAAAAAAATAAAAAAAGTGGGAAAATTATGCTACCTTTCATTTTCAAAAATCATTATGAGGTTTTGAGCCTCCACCTAAAAGTTATGGACAAATTTGAAAGAAGGTGTTTACAAATGTCCAAAAAAATATCCCTTCCAACCCTTCTTTTAAATTTGTCCATAACTTTTAGGTGGAGGCTCAAAACCTCAAAATGATTTTTGAAAATGAAAGGTAGCATAATTCCCCCACTTTTTTTAGTTCAAAGTTTTTTCAAAAAAGTATTTCTACTATGTCTAAATGAGGCATGAAATTTCAATTTTTACATCATTTTTGGATTCTCTTTCAAAATGAGCGACCAAGCTCCTTTTCTTCCTAATTCATATATCCCACATGCATTATCTCTCCTACTCCTACTCCACTAGTATAAAAAGCTTCTCTCCACATGTTGTAACACACTAAATTAAGTAAGTGCTTTAATTTGACTTCAACTGTTTAAAAAATGAAGTGGCATTTGAAGCTGGTTGCCTAAGAAAACTTGCTTCAAAAGCCACTCCATTTGGCTTAATTTTTTTTGGACCCTAACTTAAGTTAATTAAAAATCAGGGTTAAAATGCATTAAAGTGCCTTAACCTTGATTTTATAACTCTATAAAATTGTTTTTTGGGCCATTGCCAAGCATCCAACACCGCAAGTTCTGATGGGCAAGAATAGGAGAAAAATCATTTTTTTGCACCAAAAAAACCATTTTGCAAGGTCCTCAAAGGATTGTGGAGCAGCCCTCCGGAGGCCCCAGATTTTCTCCAATGTATGGATGATGTTTACAACTACTGTTTGAAAATCATCATTAAATTATTATTCTAAGGTGCATTTCATAATACATCTTCTTAATTTTGAAATTTAGACTACCTCGTCGTTCTTCAGGGATTAAACATGTGAGTGATTTTTTTGATGAACATTCTTTTTATAAGAAGTGGCTAAAAAATAACTACATGGGTCACTAAGGTTGAAGGACCTTGATGTAGGGTCCAAATATGGAAGACGTATTATCAAGTGCCACATAAAATAGTAATTTAATATTGATTTTTGTAATCCAACTTTTGCTCTATCCAATAAAATCCTTGACCACCAACATAGGAGTTCTAAGACATAGAAGAGTAAATAGTCTATCGTCTTTTTTCAAGTAGAGTTAGAATTTAGAATTATACATACCTAGTTTTAGATTTCATTATATTCTTACATTCTTGTTTTCAAAGTTCACTTGCTTCCAATCCATTACTAATGCTATTACTTGGATAGATGTTATTCCGGTCTTGTCTAGTGTTTAATTGGTCCAAGAGAATTATTTTAGACAATAGTTCAAGTTTGGTCAATTTGTCATGCAGATGTATGTACAATTACCTAATCAAATTGCCAAGATAATATTTGAAATAATATTCACATGAAGTTCCTTAATTATTGCCTTTTCTGTTTAGGTCAATTTTGTCCAATCATTGTTCTCTTTTTAGAATCTATTAGTGTCACAACTAATTCACAATGCCTAATGATTCCGTATCTATGTCATTTATTCCTATTGTGCAAAGTATGAGGGTTAGATTTTATACCAATGTTCAATTTTTTTTCCTTTTTTAGTTTTGAACTCTAAAGTTCATGTCAAATAATCCAAACACACGTATAACATTAATAGCGCCAAGCCTACATGTAGGACATTGGTCCAATTTCCAATAGTGCTCAAGTTCTAGCTTTGTAATTGTACAATATTGTACCTAAGACCGTGCAAATAAGCCTTGTGACCGTCTAAACTCAACTTGATACTACAAACTTGTAGGTTGCTCATTGCTCCAATTAGAATTTTTAATCTTAGTATAACAACAAAAATAATCAATGTGCACATGCAACCACTCAAAATCAAACCTTAATATATATCCAAAGTATCAAATATGAATTTCAATATCATCAAATCTATTGTTGTGTCCCTAATCTCATTCAATTTAAATATCACCTTAGTGCTTTATCAATATAAAGTACTTTTAGAAAGATATTGGTTGTCACTTCAATTTACTTCATAAAAAACTTTGGGAGTTACAAAACTCTCAGATTAGAGAGTTACACTTCTAGCAATGTGCAATTTCAATATATTGCTAGCTTTGTGCAAAGCTTTAGTCTAAACAAACAAAATTATTTAGTACTTTTAGAACAAATTTCCTGTAAACTTGAGTCTTTTAATTCATATTTCAACTCTGTCTACGTTTTCTCTGTACTATGAATCACTCAATCTTGTAAGCACTAGAAAGATACCACAAAAAAATCCCAATCAATTCAAACCACATCCTATAAATGCATTCAATCTCTAACAATACGGCACAAACTTGACTTTGTTCAAAGAAAATTTCAGATGCAAATACCAATTTCCACAAGGCCTTGGAGGCCCTCCAATTTTTTGATAACAATTTTGAAAAGGAACCCTAACTTATATATTTTTTGCTACTCCTAGCACATGGTTGGACTAATGTCACACCCTTGTTCGTTGCTCTTCATTGAGCGCATCAATTTCACCAAGCACATGGAATCTCTCCTATTGCGCGATAACACTATGCAATTTTTTATTGCCGCTATTGAAAGCGTTTTGGATTTTGTTTTGTAATGAGTTTAGATTTTAGCATTATAAAAACATAGTACTAAAATTTAATCGTACAAGAGACTCTAGTTTGACCACATTGGAAGAAAGAAAAGCATTTATTTTATACTCCTTACACTATTACATCATTTCTTCTTGTCATCTCAAAGCTAATGCCCCCTTTTTGTCATTCTTTCTTTTCTATATATCTTCTATAACTACTCTCATAGCAGTTAAATTTCTTTCAACGTTTAATCTTCTTCTTCTTTCAATTTTTTATATATAAATACATCTTAGTTAGCAAGTGGTTAGTCCAACTAGGGTTTTGTAGAATAGTAGGAAGCATTCATTTTATTGGATAAAACTGAAGAGCATCACTACATAAGGCTCAAAGTCTCAATGATGAAATTTCCTTGCCGCCCTCTAAGTTTACAATTAACGTAATGTCATCCGCCTACTGATTTGGCCACAATCACACGCTTGCAATGTCCTAGTTGCTCAATGGCAACCAAGTTGTATTCAAAGTCTCGCACTTGTAGTTGCTCAAACTCACACCAATAATTGCAACTCTTGGCAAATAATCCATAGTTTACAAATGTACAACTGTGAAAGCCAAAAAAGGATGAGAAGGGTGGGGTGGGGGTGGGTGGGCACAAGCCCTCCTTCACATTAAAAAGAACAGAGGTTAAGTCACAAAATTGGGGGGAACCATATAGTTCCATCTTCCATTCGGGCCATTGTTACAAAAGACAAGAGACCATTCCATGTGGAAGGGCTTCTCGATGCAATCTAAGGATTCAAGGTCCTTGACGATACTATGATTCTATGAAAGTGTCGCCAAATAGGAGCAACTGCATGAAGAGTGGCAATCCAAGTTGAGGTAAGGAATCTTTCTCTATTCACTGCCTGATCTACATATCTTTTGCTAAATTGATTTGTCCAAACGAACTATAATAAGAAACATCTTAGAATATGCCAGGATTGTCTATTGTAAACAAATTTTTCTATCTCACCAATACAATTAACATCAATCCTGCCAACTAGGGTGTGTTCAAAATTTAGGAAATCTGAAGCTTGGGTACTAACTATTAGGCCGTTGATGCGTCTCCACAACTCCCAGGTGTGAAGACACTCCTATGAGAGATGACTGATTGTTTCTTTGGGACTTGGGCACATTGAGCACCCAATGAATGTGCTAGAGATTCTCCAAATTAGCCACTCCTCCATGACAATACCCTTGTTGAGAATCTGCCAAACAAATGTTGCTTGCATCCTTGGTCTTGATTTGTGCCACATGAACTGGAAGACTTTCTTGATTTGCTGCTCCGAGTATTTTTTCTCTTTGAGTAGTCTGACCCCTAAGGGCGTCTTTTCTACGGATGCAAGTCTATGTTTGTATCCTCTTTTAGACGTATAAGAATAAAAAGGGCCTCTTTCATACTCCCAACTTTTTTCTATCTCCATTATCTTGGATTCCATGTAAGATCCTCAATAATCTGTCCATTGAGCGCCTATACCGTTTTAGGATATTTTGGCTCTTTTTTGGAATAACACTCTAAGAAAGACCTTGCTTTAGTGTCCTAAAGGACCATTTTAGCTGTTTTGAGTCCCATTGGTGGTAAAAGAGACACTCATGCCTATGATAATATCCTTCTATCTTCGTTCTAAGATAAACGTGATATTGATGCCCTTGGAAGATTTGGATGCAGCACGTGGTAGAAGTAAGTAGTCCTTGGTTCAAATCGCCATTCACCTTGGGTCCAAATTTTGTGTTGACTTTGTAGATCCCACGGGATGTGAGACAACAATTTTAATTGACTGCTCTTCCCTTTCTCTGCCACTGCTCCCCTCCTAGGTAGAAGGTCTTGTATTTGTTTGGAAGTTAGCCAACCCTTGCCATCTTTGTCCTAAATGTTTGTGACCCTTGTAGTGCCCTCTATGGTCCACAAATATAGGCTATGATTTTCACCCGTGCCAAGGGGAGTATTGTCCTCCTCTAATATCATTGGGTTGCCAAATAATAGTTGTCTTGATATGTTAGGTGAATCTTGCACTATAAAAAAAAACCATTTTAGGTGATGAGCCCTACTTTTTCTTGACGGATTTTAGTAGACATCCAATGCAACAAACCCATATTTTTGTCAACAAAAACGTCCAACATAACATCAATGTTAACATTAAAACTTGGGTTTGTTGCATTAGATGTCCACTAAAATCCGTCAAGAAAAATCAAGGCTTGTCACCCAAAACGTGGGTTTCTTATAGTGTTGAGACTCCATAATCTTCAAGTTGCCTCTAACAGCAATCATGGCCTTGAAGCATGCTTCTGTGAGTGATGAGTGATTGTTCTTCTTTACCTCCTTGTTATAGAATAGCCAATTGGGGGACTCATGCCATTTTGAATCTCCTAATGGCTGGCTCGTGTATATCTTGTATCTTAGTAAAATTTTCCATGGTTCGTTGCCAGGGGAGAGACCCCTACCAACCATTTTAGCTAGAAGAGCCTAGGTTTGAATATGTGGATCTACAAGTTTCACCCCTCCTTCCAATAATGGCAAGATGAAAGCTTTCCATTGACTTACCACAACACCACACATTCTCCTTCATCTCTCCCTGTCCATACATAAATTCTCATAAGCCCGTGAATAAGATCACAATTTTTCAATGAGATGCCACAACAAGACGCCATATATCAACACGTTGTTTGTAGCACTTGGTTGCAAATAAGAATGCATCCCGCCAACAAAATAGTCTTTGCAACCCAATTTCCTAACTTTTTTTTAAAGGATGCTATAAGAGGGATTGTCTTGGTATTAGATGGAAGATGGAACCCTACAAGAGGTCCCAAGTACCTCACACCTTGTCCCTCTTCCACCCATATAAGACCTATTTCTTCCCTCTATGTTTTAGTTTTAGGATTTGTTGATGTCCCATATAGCTGCAGACATATCCAATTAATTTTTGAACTTGTTGCCAAACAAAATGTTGACAACACACCATAAACTCAAGGGTTAATGATGCGTTACCGGCATAGTAAGCATCTAACAATTCCATCCCCACGGTATCTAAAGCCCTCTGATTCTATATTTCTCATCTGCCAGCATATATCCCAATGCATCCAAAACAACCACAAATAAGAAGGAGGCAAGTGAGCACCCTTGTTTCACTGACTGGGATATCTTGAATTCACCACCTAATTCTCCATTGACTAGCATCAAAGATGTGGCATTCTTATAAAGGGCCATCAGTCCTTTTATGAAATTATGATGGAATCCCCTTTTTTATATTACTACTTCCTTATAAGCCCATGATATGCGGTCATAGGCCTTTTTGAAATCTAGTAGCAATAGGGTGAGATCTTGGCTTGATTCCTTTGCATAATGCATGGATTCCTGGGCCCAAAACACATTATCTAGTATACATCTCCCTTGGACAAATCCTGTTTGATTTGGCCTCACAATCTCTGATAATATAGTTTGTAGCCATTGTGCTAGCACCTTCACTACCAACTTATAAAATGAAGATAACAGGATAATGGGGCAATAATTTTTATAAGACAAGTATCACCTCCTTTCGGTATGAAGGCTATGATGCCATTGTTGTAGCCCTTGGAAAATTTGCCTATCCGTAAGACCTCTTTCACAGCTTCTAATAATTCATCCTTCACCGCCTCTAAGTACAATTTGAAGAAGTCTGTTGGTATATTGACTTCTTCAGTCATCTTCCCTATTGGGAGTTCTTTGATGAAGTTTTGCAACTCCAGATTGTGAGTGGATTTGGGAGAACCTTGTGTGGGGCATCAGTGACAATGCAAAGTACACTACTCAGTACTGTCTCCCTTGCTTCTAAGACCTCTGTCATTTCTAGGTCTGCTTTGTATAAATTGGTATAGAATTCTATGATGACCTTTGACTTATCCCCCTGACTAGTGATAATCTCTCCATTCACCAACAACTATGATATATTGGATCGTTTGTTAGAATCCCAGAATAAATACTTTGCATACCTATCAACATTCTTCAGCCACCTTGTTGACACAACATGATATTGTATGTTGAGCAGGTCCAAGGTGATTTTGTGAATCGATGACAACTATGCACAATGCAATTTCAATCTTTTGGCAACAATCATTAGCAGCACAAGTATCCACTTACAACAAATACTCATATGCAGGCACTAACAATAATTTTGAATTTTTTGATGCCACCAAGATTTGTGAGCGGAAACATTCACCAAAATCAAGGTGAACCCTAACCTTCTAGACTTTTACAAAGTGAATTATCTTCATGCAACAGGCTAGGTAAGCATAGAAACATATAATATATATTAATATAAAATTTACATATACAAGTGAATCTTTAGAAAAATATTGCAAATTTTAAGTAGTTTCCCTATCTATGCTCATATTTAGGAAAGAAGTTCCCCGTATTTTCTAAAGCCCCTAGAAATAGGGGTTTCTAACTAGAATTATAACCAGAATAAACCTGCCATTTATTGCACACTTCCAAAAATCGGACAACAACCGTTGCCATTTACCAAATAGTAACCATACAATTCACCTACCAATTCAATTGCAAGGGGAACAAAATTTTGTATCATCGCCTAATGACCACATGCTGTGCGGTGAAGGGTTGTTAGGAATTGTTTAACTAGATTTCAGCTTCATTGCCTTTTAATTGCAATAAAATTTGTAAGAAAAAATCTTTTTGCATTCTGTTTTTGAAGGTGAATTTTAATATGGCATTTAATAGTCATGCCAAATTTCAAAATATGCAAGTCTTTATACTTATGTGGAGAAAGATTTGAATTTTGTTTGTGTTGTGATTGGCAAGTTTACTCTACATAGCCCCCTACTTAGTCTGTTGACGTCCCCATGCATCAATGATATTTGGGTCTCTTGTTCCAGTCGTGGTCTTGTTGGCGCATCCACTTCAAAAATGCTTTTTTATATGCTTTATTGACATCCTTGTCTTGCTCAAGCAATCTTTGGTTATTGGTGTATTAGTAGTATATTAGCCATTTTGTCACAGGAACATAATAAGTTGTTGTGAACTCATTAATAAAGCAAAAGTGTGTTCCCCATAAAAAACGAGTAATAGCGATGGCTTCTAATATTCAATGCCAACTAGCGTTTTAATTCATAAATTTTATTAAGATTTGAAACTCTGGTCGTAAGATATTAAATTTGTTGACATTGATGATAATGTTGTAGGTTTCACATACCGTCTTGAAGAAACCACAGAAAATAGTTGCTCAAAAACATATTGGATCAGTGTGTGAGATATACTTCTCATGAAAGTATTTATAGGCCCAGGTACATGATGTTGGAGTATCAAATACTCTTGGTATTTTTGGCCAATTATACTCTACAAAATCAATTGCGGTATTGGAGTCCCATTTACACCAATATTAGAAGATACATCAATATCCCATTGCCAATCTAAGGATATATGTAGATAAAATTTGTCATATGGTACATCTTCTAATACTAATAATCCATAATCCTCCACTAGCTATTCTAGGTCTTTACAAGAAGGAATTGATTTTATTACCGCCATGACATTGTACATGTTATAATATTGAACCAAGAATTGGCAAATAAGAGATGAACCTTGAATCGGAGTCTTGGATGTTAGTCAAACTGCAGATTTATAGGATGGCAACGACAATTTGAACATTGCTATCTCCTTAGTGTGATGAATAATTAAGTACATTTCCTCAAGCATAAGCATCAAGGATCTTACACAAGTACACATAAGTTTGTTGCATATTTGCTGCCATTCAACTCACCATGCTGTGCTACCACCTCATGATTCATTACAACTACTAGTAATGAATGGATGATAGCTATTGAGTCACCCCAATTCTTCTTAATATCATGTAATTGTATAAATTTATGTTTCCATTTCTCTCAGATAACTCCTTGGGCTAATACATTTGAATCAACTTGAGCTTAATGGTTTTTGATACAAATACCCCAATTGGGCAAAGTAGACAAATTGACTTGCCTATGTTAATCAAGTTCTTTTTCCAAGTTAATACAATAAAATAAGGTTTGAGCTTCCACATGAGCAATATGATAAAAGAACCCAAACCAATTGGTTAAGGTCAAATCACTGGTGCCAACAAATTACAAATAAGGTTTTGCATGATGTCAAACTTAACAACCGTCTCCCACGCATCATCCTTTGATAACTGCTAGTGTTTGTGAAAGTTGAACATACTCAAGCAAATATCACATTGAAGCTCATATGCTCAATATAGGGAAAAAATTGGTGTTTAATAGCACATTGCAACCCAATGGTGAAGTTGACTACCTTCTCAAACTCTGGATGCAGTTAATCATTTGTACAAATCAGCAATTGTACATTGGTATGCAAATTGTCAATGGCTTGAGTGGCATTGGAAATCCTCAAACATCTTGGCTAATATTTGGGCCTCCAACTGTATGACGGTCTTGTTTAGCTCACTCTTCAAAGGTATTAACTTCTTTTTGCATTTTTTTTAGGTAACTTCAAAGTATTGATAGTCTCCTGCGTCTTCAATTGTACGGTAAGATGTTCCTATTTCCTAGCTGCAAGCATTAGAGAAAATTTCAGCTCTTTGGAGGGCCGTTTGACTGTGTGCAAATGGAAAAAAAATCAACTCAAAGTTTGTCACAGAGAATCTTGCTAGTGTGTGCCCCGTTGGATTGGAGATTGAAAAAGTATTATTTTATTTTTATTTTTTTCAAAAAATATATTGAAAAAAATATTTTTATTTCACTACTATTGCACCGCAGCCGAAAGTCAAATGGCCCTCCACAGAGCCTAGATTTTCTCTAATGGCTTCCTTTGATCACTTGATACATTTCAGGGTCTCTATTTTAAAAGTCTCAAGCACCTTTTCCCGTGTTTCCCATGCAGTTTGTTTAGACTTGTAGGCATCAATCTCCAAATTGGTAATCTATTGCATCTCTTGCATTTGTTATTTATTTCTGGTATATATAATCAAAAGAAAGATAGGTTTAGGTACAAGTATAGATGGGCTATCAATTGATCAAGTCACCAGTGATGGCTCCCTCATAGCTAAGGTTAGAACAATCAAATTGATTGGGGCATGTGTACAAATCATGGAAAAAAGAGAAGATGAGACCAAAGTCATATGAATATGATTCTTCTTCATTTATAGCTCACCTAATACATAATATAAATTAGGTAATTCCAATTAAATTGTTTTCTATTCTAGGACAAGAGACTAGTATGAATCCTTTTGTCCGTTCCAACTTTTGGTTAGATAGCACAAAAGGACTATTGGTTGAGGACTTGAGGTAGATGATTCAAACCACAAATTCTTTATTTTTAATCTACTTAAGGTCCTATCCTGCAACGGTCCTTGCATTGTTTGGATTTAATCCAAATACACAAGTCTTTTCTTCAAGAGTGAATTTGGTAATCAGTGTCAATCGGTTTCTACCTGGAATCATTTAAAAGACCTCAACTACTTCCTCCAAAATAAGGTTCATTTTTCTCCCTAGAAGAAACACCTCCTTCATCTTGCCATATTCACTCGTAATGATAAAGTCTAAAAGCAAATCCAAATTAGGGTCCAAAAACTTAATATTCATGTAGTCCCATACAAAAATTATCATGACGTGTGTAACAGAAATCCATATTGCAACACAAGTACAATGATAAATGGCTTTTTTTTCTCATGGTATTGATCTTATTAATGAATTGAAAATAATTTACTAGTGGACTTAATACAATTTATATATTGAAGGAAATTTGACTTAACTAACTCTATAGTTAATAAAATATACTCCCTCTGTACCAAAATGATTTTTCAGTTGTAACTTGGAATAAAGGCCCACGGAATAAAGCTTTTGCATGTGCATAGTGGTTATACTAAAATTCCTCCATGATGAGGAACTTGGATGTTTGTTTTTTGTAATAGGAATAGACAATTGGTGGACCATTCATTGTACACTTTCTCTGCAACCATCAATTCATATTAGGAGAATCAAAATCAATGGACATAAAATGACTCAATAGAAATTCTGATTGGATTGGACTTCAACCTTAGAAGGTGACGGGCTGGAAGGTTAAGTGTTAGGAAATTAGAAAAATACTCTACAAAGTGTTGTACTGTAAAATTAGCAAAAATTAGGTGTCCTAATTTGCAATGCCACTAGAAAGAATTAAGCCTTGATAAACAAATTTGTGAACATGACACTCCTCAAAGGTCCTACTCCATTTCGGATATTTTCATACATAACAAATGTTCTTGAAGCAATCTACTTGGTTTTTGGAATTTTTTTGCGTGCAAAAATATAAGCGCATTCAATCGGCAGAAGAAAGTCTTTCCACTAATTTTGATGGCCCTTGATATAAGGGCAAAAAAATGTTGGATGAAAATGAAGAGTTTAGTGAGCCACAAGAACTTCTAAAGTCATCAATCAAACACTTTCAATCCACACCATTGTTTGTAGGTTAATCCTTGAAGGACAAGGCCCCCGTGACCAAGGTAGTCACTAAAATGCTCCAATAATTGAATCAATAGGTGCATTATTTGTTTTTATATTGAACAACGAAGTTATCCATTGGACACTTTTGATCCTCAACATCCTTCAAGGGTTAAACTAATTCTAAACATATGAGGAAGAAAAAGAAGAAGCACTTTCAAAATATGACCATGAAGAATGAAATATTTTTAGGGCAATTTTTTTGGAAAAATTCATCTAGTTTTTTTTCTTATTTTGTCATCCCCTTTTTTTATACATGATATATTCTAAAATTAACTAACGTCGTTAAAATTTTACATACATTGTAAAGTTTTTATAAAGTTAGTTGATTTTATAATACATCACGGATGAAAGTACATAAGTGCTGGATGGATGAAAGAAGTTATGATTTGTTAGACTTTGCTTGTATTTGGGATACACATTGTACTACTATCATTGAAACCAAAATGAACCATTGCCCCAAAATGAAGATTGTCCATAACTTTCTCATTACTAGTCCAAATAGAATGGATAAAAGCTTCACATATAAATAAAAATATAATTTTTGAGAAAACAAAGTTAAAATTTAGAAGTTCAATTTTTAAAGATTTTTTTGGTGTTGCCCCTTAGATTACTTTTTGGACTTATACTTTCATAACTTTTGCTACGGCCACCAATTGAAATAAAAATTATATTCTCAAAAAAATAATGTGATTTCTTATCTTCAAAAAAGATTTAAAAAATCATATTAGAAATTGATGTCATACAAACCTACCTAAAATCTCAGGTAACCTTTACAAGGTCTTTGATACTTTAGGGATTAGTCCCTAAAGATGTAACTTGAAAGCCTTTTTCTTTGAAATCCACTAAAAATTGTCAATTTTATTGCAAAGAAAAAATAGTTTTGAAAATTTTTGTTTTGCATATCTGACTATGGAATCTAGAATTCTACTAGTGTGAAAATGAGTGGAAGAAACTTCAAAAACATTTGATTGCATACATTGCAAGATATATGCATTTAAAATAAACTATTTTTTTTGGAACCTTGCTTGATTAGATTTTTGGACTTAGAACATCTACACTACTAATTTTGATTTTCTAGTTTATTCTATTGAGAAATTTGTTCAAAGCTTAGAATTTTAAAAAAAAAAATTAAATTCTCAGTCATTAAAAACTATTAAGTAGAAGTAGGTTCATGATAGAAGGGAAAACTATACCATTAATAGCTCTAACATAAAATTGAAACATATGAATTCCAATGGTGAGATTATTCTAGCAAATGATATTAATCTAGTGAATTTTTTTTTAATTGTAAAAACTGAATTCAAAAAAGAATTCTACATCTTCTATAAAACAAGATTGTCTACAATTTTCACATCTCTAATCTAGAAGGAATGAACCAAAGCTTTCTATATGGATAAATTACAACGTATAAGACTAAAATATGTAAAATTTTATTTCAAGTTTTTGTGGGTTTTTTTTTCTGCTCACCAAACTAGAATTTCTGGCTTATTGTTCTATTATTTTTTCTCTACAAAGATCTACAAGTGACGAATAGCAACTTGGATACCTTGTAATATGCTAGCATGACATCATTAGGAAAAATTTCAGCCCTCCAGAAGGCCGCTAAGGAATTGATTTACGGGACCCCTTTGGTGCAATTTCAGAATGAATAAAAAAAAAAAAATTCTTAGAAAAATATTTTAAAAATAAAAAAATATTTAAAAAATATAAATCTGACGTGGCACTACTAGTGCCACATCAGCAACCAATTTTTAAATATTAAAAAATAAATTTTTATTTTGTTTTTTTCCATAATTGCACCGGGCGGGTGCCAAACTTGCGGCCTTCTAAAGGGCTGAAATTTTTCCTAATGTGTAGATTTATAGGAAGATGAACTAATTTTGCTAATCTTACTTTGACCATGTGAAGGAGCTTGTAGTAATTGCCACCATTAACTTTAATTACACTGATGAGGCAATTTGAAGAGGAAGAAAGTGGTCATTCAGTTTGTCCTTCCCCATCTCATTGAATGAAGTGACTACTACAATGACCAATTCATCAATCATATCACACGCCTTTTGATGCTATAGTGATTGAATTGCCCAAAAAAATCCAAGGTGCAACATATTAGTATCTAGAATGTTTAATAATTGGCACACTAAATGGATCTTGAATCTATCTTTATTGCCCTCTCTAATCAAAATTAGGTCATTTGGAACCCCATTGCATTTTGAAAAGCAAAGCTTTAGGGCAATCAATTTTACATCGTGCACCCAATCTATACCCCCGATTGTGAACAAAAAATGAAGTCCACTCAAACTTTGATTACGTTGTCTAAGCAATTTGAGCACTTCAAATTGGTAGCACAATTTCAACTTGACTGCAATTTTGAGGCTAGTTGATACAGTATATGAATTGTCTGCAGATCTTAGAATTCCTACTTTGGTGACCAACTGGAGTATGTTGTGGATGTAGGAATGACTACACAATGCAAGAAGACCAATATAATAGAATGCATAGTACGGGATTCAAGAAACAATTGACCAACAGTCCAAAAATGCCACTCTTCATTGCTCCACAACTACATTTTGAAAACTAATCCAAAACTAAAATTTCTAGGACAATAGAAGTGTATCAAACTCAATCTAGAGCTCAATTTTTTTTTTTTAAATGTTATTTTTAATCTTAATCCAGAACATTTTGTTTAACATGAAGATCATTTTGGGACGGAGAAAGTAACATAATTGAGAGTTTTGAGAATTTTTGACTTCACCAAAAGACAAGGGTTCTAATTGTTCTTGACAAGCATTTGACCTATACTAGTCATCATTTCTATTTGACAAAGTTGATCAAGGACTTGGCACAAGAAATAGTTGTCTGTAGGAACTGCCTAGTTTTTTTTGGTTTTTTAATTGATGACGTAACACTTGAAAGAAAATGTCTTAATACAAAGTTGATATGACTTTAATATAACATAAGCCACTTTAATTAGACTTATATGGTTATATATATATATATAACCATATAAGTCTAATTAAAGTAGCTTAAGTTATAATTTATTTGTTTATTTATTTTAAATTTATTTTTCAGATAATTTTGATTCTACCAAAATTGTTGGCTTTCTTATTCTTTTTTTTTGCTTCAGATTTCTTCAATTAGGATTATATTAGCAAACACTATCTTAAAATTATATTCATATTTTTTTGCGCGCATTTTTTACTCAATATCCATTCATTCTTCCATTTCGTCAATTTATTTGTCTATTTACCAGAAACTTTCTTAAGTCCTAAATCATTTCTTTCAACACTCTTGGCATATCGAAATTATTTTGAATCATAGGCTCAACTCCACATGAGTATTATATTTTATATATAGCAAAGGTAGGATCATCTTTTATAATTTCTAATTATATTTCAATAGATTGCTATGACATTTAGCATTTGAAATAAATTATTTTATTTGTAGACTCATTCTCTTAGGGAGATTTAATATTAATTGCACTCCAAATTTTGTCATGTTCTTTTTTGTTTTGCTTAAAGGTCACTAAAGCATTATTTACAACAATTTCTTCTTACATCACTCTACAATTTTGTCTGTATTCTCACATTGTACTACCAATGGCATTAGCAATGGAATGTCATAATCAATTATTTTAGTTACTTTGAGTACAATACTTTGGACAATTAAAATGATTTTTTGTACTAGAAAAGTGTCTATAATCTTAAGATAAAAACTATACTTGAATATTCAAGATTACTTAAACCACTTTATGTCGTCTTGACAATTGAATATGTTTGCTCTTCAAATTAGCACGGCCTCACAATAAGACTAAAAATTGATGGAATAATCCCTGACAATTAATGCAAAATATTTTATCAGTAAATAAAGATTACAAACTAACTTTTCAGTCATGTTATTTTAGATTTCATTAACTAATTCCAATGTAAAAGAAAATGACCTAGACATCTCAATAATTATAATTTGACATTTGTCCCATAGATGCAATTATTTTATTGTTTCAATACATGTATTTCAAGTAAAATTTTACTGAAAATCATCATAAAGGTCATTACTTATAATCTTATTTCTAGGAATATACTTAAGAACTCACTTAACCTCTAAAGTCCCATTGTCCCCTTGGGGGACAAATTAGATTTTAGGCAGGTACATACGGGCTCAATTTTTAGTGAAACTTTTGAAACTTTTCCATAAGATACAAAAGCTGATTAGCTTTGTGGGAATATAATTTTTTATCTCAATTGGTGCCCGGGAGCAAAAGTTATACCACAAAAAGCCTCAAACTGAACTCGGCGGGCAACACAACTTTTTTTTTAAAAAGGCAAAATAAATTTTAATTTTTTTTTTCTCTGAAACTTTATATTTTTGTCTAAATGTGAAGCTTTGCTTCATTTTTTATTTGGACTAACAATGAGCAAGTTATGGACAATCTTGTTTTCCAGGCAATCTAAGCATCTTTTTGAAAAAATAACTTGTAGGATTCACTTCTGAATGCAATTTTCACAATTTTTTATAATTTTTTTTTAGAATGTTGTGTTTTCTTGCTAAAACAATCTCATGATTGGGATTATTGTACTTCAATCCCATCTAAGAGCTATTAATGATTTACTTTTTTTTCAATCTTGGATTTATTTCTTTAACAATTTTTTAAAGAATGAAAATCAAGTGTGTGTTTTTTTGAAATTTTTTTGTAGACTTTCAACTTACATCTTCAACATAAATTTTTTTTTAATTCAAAGTCTGTAGTGCAAAAAATTTCCACAAATGGCGGTCAAAGTCATCTGAAATTGTAGGTCAATGTTCAAAAAACTTTCTTTTTCAACTTTGAATGCTAATATCTTCCAATCTATACAGCCAAACTTCATGAAATTTTTACCATATGATCTTTGACAAGTAAAGTACAAGATCCTATGGTTAGATTCTAAAAAAAATGATTTTTTTTGTGTTCTTGGGTGGATGCAGCCTAAATGGCAGTTTTGAGTGGTTTTTGACAGAAAAATGGCCTTGGGACTTTAGTGGTTAAAAACACCGCTTTTTCTTGTAGTGCACATACTAGCAACTATGGGTCTAAGATGGTATCTATTATAATGCATTGTATAGATTGTTCTAGCAAAATCTTATAACTCAACTAACCCGTTAGGGTCAGAATTAAAAACTTCGTTTGGTTCAAACCATATTATTTAACCCCTAAAGGACCATTTTTCCTGCGAGGGACAAATGAGATTTCGGGCAGATACCTATGGGCTGAATTTTTGTCCTGATTTCTTAAAACTTTTTTGGAAGATAGAAAAAATGATAAGCTTCATGGGAATATAATTTTTTTTTCAATCGGTCATGGGAACAAAAGTTATGCCCAAACATGCTCAAAACATGGGAAAGGGGGCAAGAAATTTGTTTTGCAAATTTTTAATTTTAATTTTTTAATTTTTTTAAATTTTTCCTTCTTATAGATTATATTTTTGTCTATCTGGAAAGCTTTGATTCGTCTCATTTCAATTTTTAATGAGAAAGTTGTAGACAATCTTGTTTTTTGGGCAATTTGAGCATCTTTTTGAAAAAATAACTTATAGAATTCATTTCCAAATGCAATTTTTGCAATTTAAAAAAAGAAAAGTTCCACATGATTTAATTTTCTTTCTAAGAAAATCTCACCATTGGAATTAGTGCACTTTGATTCCATCTAAAAGATTTTAATATTTTAGATTTTCCTTCTATCTTGTACCTACTTCTACATAACAATTTTTTTAAGAATAAAAATTAAGTTTTGAATTTTCTTTTTTTCCCCAACTCTCAATTCAATTCTCCACTATAATGATTTAAAGCTCAAAATTTTGTAGTGCAAAAAATTTAAGTTAAAAATATTCAAAGTCAAAAACTCTAATCTGAAAAATTTGTTTTTTCACTTTAAACGCAGATATCTTGCAATTTGTGCGGTCAAAAATTCTGAAATTTTTCCACACATTCTCATACTAGTTGTGTGTAAGATTCTATGGTTAGATGTGTAAAAAAATCAATTTTCAATTCTTTTTATTCTTTGCTATAGAAATGATAGTTTTGAGTGTTTTTGGTAGATAAAGGCCTTGGTCGTTTAGGGGTTAAACTTCCCGGAAATTTTTGAAACTATCTATCAAGTAATAGTACCAAACTGTTTGGTTGAAATTTCATGGGTTTTAATTTACTATCATAATAGTTTTTTTTGCACTTTTGCATTGCTAATGTATTTAGAAGCTTGCTTCCTAATTTCATCTAATTTTTGTAGGAATGTATATCTCTCAATAAAAGATTCCAAATCTTGTAGTCGATGCTCGATGGCAATTCTTAAAGATTGTTCTTCCAATTCAACCGATAAGATTGCTTCTTCACCATAGACAGGTTTGAATGGTGTACTCTTGGTAGTAACTTTATAAATAATTTTATTTACCCACAAGGCAACTAAGACTTTGGAATGCCAATCTACTTTAGAGCCTTGCACAATCTTTGTAATTATTTACACAAAGTTCCATTTGTCTTTTCAGTCTAGTCATTTGTCCATTGGGGGTGCACTTAGTGTATCTAATCCAAACTACGTGCGACCAAAACTTTGTACCCCCTATATTATATCCTAAAATTTAAATAAATGATAACAAAAAAAATATGAATATATTTTACTAATTTGAAAGTTTATGTTTTGAATTATTGATATTTTTATTTGCTAATGATAATTAGTTATAAATTTTAGAAGTAAATAGATACACTGCAGAACTGAAAAATGACTTTCACATCCCTATATTATATCCTAAAAAATTGTCTAAAAAATGAATAAAAATTCCTAAAAATAACTCTCTATTGAAAGCTTACTTTGAGTTGAATATTGATGCAATGGTCATCTAAATGTGTTCTCTATAAATATTTGAGTTGAAAAATATGCCATTTTAGGTTCATTTTCAACCTCTTCTAGAAATCATTCCATATTTCATTTGAATTGGAAATTTTGGCAATAGAAACCTATAATCATTACCAAACAATGCTCAAAGTTTTAGGTTGAAATTATAGTTTATTAGAAACCACATGTTCGCACGTGGTTTGTACTTTGTAGTAGTAGAACCAAGTGCCTTCCCCGAGCATTTGTCTTAGGGTGATATTAAGGACTACACTAAAAATGATATTTAGTGTTGGCAATACTAATTACGAACCTTGACACTAAATATCATAAGTAAGTAACACTAAATCTAATTTCTAACACTGAATATGCTCTATGGTAAATCTGAAATCTGAAAAGGTTTACATTTAGTGTTAGAACACGTTAAAAAAATGAACTTGCAAAGGAAAAGATTGAAGACAAGTAAAATTGAAGACAAGTAAAATGGCTGGTAGGGGGGTAAAACACTAAATGTCATACTACACTAAATATCATTTTTAGTGTAGTCTTCCTACATTTAATTAAATATTTATCTGTTAATTGAGCAATTGTATCATCTAGGACGTGGTCTCTTTTATCATTAACTAATTCCTTTGGGCAACCAAATTTGGTTATAATATTTTCATGTAAAAAATTCGCAATAGTATTTGCATCATTAGTTTGGGTAGCAATTGCTTCTGCCCATTTAATTACATCTCTATCGCAATTAATATATATCTGTTTCTCCCATCTCAACTTTGTGGCTTGATAGGTCCAACAAAATCTATGCCCCATTTTCAAAAGGAATTTGGGCTAAAATGGATGTTAAAGGTATAGAAGTTGTTGGAGTAGGTTTTCCTACTCTCTAATATAGGGCACACTACATTTGCTAATGCTGCAACATTTGCAAAGAAGTTTGTAGGGCACACTTCTTTTCAAATGTTGCAACATTAGCAAAAACAGTGGACCGCCAATAGCTTGACTGTAATGCTTTTTGGGCAATTACTAGCCCAGCAAAGACATTCTTGGATTATGAAGGGTACCACACTAAGATTAATGCATCTTTTCAAAAGCTCATTTTTTATCCTTTTTATAAAGAACTTCAAGTAGTATATAATCTTTTTCAACTTATTTTAGAAGAAAGTGTGCCATGTTAGTATCTTTTCAACATAGTAATTTATATGCAATTTGACCAAGTGGTCATGGAATTATGATGTAAAACATGTTTTATTTCTCAACAAGAGGAGGTCAAGCAACTAAACATTTTTTAAATTTTAAGGTTATTTTTTTAATCCAATTGTAAAGTCATTTAGATAATGTTGTTGAAGTATGCTCTATTAAAATTTCAAAGTGTTAAACCCTATTGATTGTTAGATACTTATGCATAAATTTGAAGAGAAGTTTTTTTACATGCCTTTGTAAATTCATAGCTTGTCTTTCAAAATTTGTCTAATAATATGTGCCTTACAAATTTTGCAAGTTGATGATATGATTTGAAATTTAGTTGATAATTTGAGGAATTCTTTTAAAAAAACAGACTTAAAAATCAAAAGTTTTTTTAGTTGCCCGATTTGCCTTTGCTAAGAAAAAATGACTAAATTTGAAATAACTTTGTATTTATTGACTCAAATTCTATGAAATTTAGCTTGCATTCAAGATAACTCTTGTATGCATTTGCAAAAAAATTTCAACCTCATGATAAAAAATTAGCTTTGCAATTGCTTGTTCAAAATCCAAAATGGGTTCCTTTGTCCTTTAGAGGTTCCAAAGCTTCGTTGAGAGGTAGTATAGGAGCAACATCATCTCTACCATAATTGATAGAAAACCTAAGTGGATTGTCTTTGGCTTAATGGAGGGCTTTGTGTTTTAGGTGCAATGAGCTATATACTAGTTCTGCTACGGGAAAAAACTTGTGGCGTTATGTTTGCTAGTAATATTTTGGTAGTAGTGTCTTAATTTAATGCGGTTTCATTTTATTTGTTGACTTTCTAAGTTGGTAGTACATTATTTTTTATCGTTTTTACTCTTGCAATATAAACACTCTCATTTGTATAAAAAATAATAATAATCACAATTCAACTCTAAATTAGGTCGTATTATATCATTGGAAAGATATTAGTGAGAGTTTTTAGATGGTACATCATATGTCTAATTTGGATAAAAACTACACTTGTGGAATTCTATTAACCCCTAAAGGACCATTGTCCGTTTGGGGGACAAATGGGATTTTGGGCAAGTACCTACGGGCTGAAATTTTCTTCTGATTTTCTGAAACTTTTTGTGAATGTGAAGAATTGAGAGATGTATGTGGCGGAAAAAAAAAATTGAAATCGGACCTTTGAGTGAGAAGTTATGCCATTTCTTGGAAAACGTGGGGGAGGGGGGCCCGCAAAAAAATTTTGCAAAATTTTTAAATTTTTTTTTAAATATTTTTTTTCTCTTAGATTATATTTTTGTCTATCTGGAAAGCTTTGAGTCATTTCATTTGGATTTGTTATGAGGAAGTTATGGACATTCTTGTTTTTCGGGCAGTTAGAGCATGTTCTTGAAAAAAAACCCTTGTAGGATTCATTTCGGAATGCAATTTTTGTAATTTTTCAATTTTTTTTTTCCAATGGTTTAGTTTACTTGCTAAAACAATCTCACCATTGGGATTAGTGCACTTCAAATCCATCTAAAAATATATGAATATTTTAGATTTCCTTCTATTTTGTACCTACTTCTACTTAACAATTTTTTTAAGAATGATAAGTAAGTTTTTTTGAATTTTTTTTTTTACTAGATTCTCAATTCAATTCTCCACTATAAAGATTTAAAGCTCAAAACGCTGTAGTGCAAAAATTTTAAGTTAAAAATGTTTAAAATCAAAAAATTTGGTCCCGCAATGTGCTGAAAAACTTGTTTTTTCCACTTTAAACACAAATATCTTGCAATCTGTGCGGTCAAAAATTCTGAAATTTTTTCCACACATTCTCATACTAGTTAGGTATAACATCCTATGGTTAGATGTGCAAAAAAAACAATTTAAATTTTTTTTACTCTTTGCTCTAGAAATGGCAGTTTTGAGAGTTTTTTGGCGAAAAAAAGGCCTTGATCCTTTAGGGGTTAAAGTATTCACATTGAAAAAAAGTAGCACATTTAAATTTGAATTAGACAATAAGGCAATCCTGCTCCTTCATTTATTCCCCCTAACTTACATAGAAGTGAACGATGATTGTTGTAATTGCCAATATTAGCAGAGGTATCAAGAGTTATATAAATTGGTAATTGTCTTGAATCTTCACCAACTTCCTTGTTATCTCCTAAAGGACCATTGTCCCCTTAGGGACAAAATGGAATTTGGGCAGATTTTTTGAAACTTTTTTGGAAGATAGGAAATCATTTAGCTTTTTGCAAATATATTATTTATTTCAATCGGTGCTTTACAGCAAAAATTATACCACAAAAAGCCCAAATTTCACTCGGTGAGTAGAAAATATAATCCTCAAAAACTTAAAAATTAAATTTCAAACCATTTTTTTCTTATGGATCATATTTTGCCTAAATATGAAGCTTTGATTCATTCCATTTGGATTAGTTATGTGAAAGTTATGAACAATCTTGTTTTTTGGGCAATTTGAGCATCTTCTTGAAAAAATAACTTACAACATTCATTTCTGAATGCCATTTTCACAATTTAAAAAAAAAATTGTTGGACAAGGTTAATTTTGCTTTCTAGAAAAATCTCACTGTTGGAATTATTGTATTTCAGTCCCATCTTAGAGCTATTAATGATTTATTTTTTCTTTCAATCTTGAACCTACTTCTATTTAACAATTTTTTAAAGAATGAAAATCAAGCATTTTTTTAAATTTTTTTTTTTTCTAGATTCTCAATGTAATTCTTCAATACAAAAAAATTTAAATTCTTTGTAGTATAATTTTTTTTCAAATGGCGGCCAAAGTCAACTGAAATTGAAAAAGCAACATCCAAAAAAACTACTTTTCCAACTTTGAATGCTAATATCTTCCAATCCGTTTGGTCAAATTTGATGAAATTTTTGACACATGATCTTAGATAAATGAAGTGTAAGATCCTATAGTTAGACTTGGAAAAAAAATGTTTTTTTAGTTTTTTTGGATGAACGCAGCAGAATTGGCAGTTTTGAGTGGTTTTTGACAGAAAAATGGCCTTGGTCCTTTAGGGATTAAGTGGGAATTTGCTCTCTAGGTGAATCCTCCAAGCAGAACCCTTGTTCCTGGTACTAAAGGATGGAGTAAGGTGGGCACTCCAAAATGCGCCATTAACCTAAACTGCCATCATTACTTTGTGTACATTTTCAAAATCAATATATTTGTATGTGGAAGAAACAATTTTAGAATCTCTAGCAAAAAATCCTCAACCCTTCATAACTTTTGTATATAATACCCAAATGTCGCACTCTTTGGTGTGTTTGAACCTCCTTTCACTTGTCAACAACAAAATATGAAAATTTGACCAATCTAATAATAACAACTAGGCACAATAGCAAAAGTGGCGGTTTTCAGGGGTACCTACTTTAAATTAAACGGCACCATGAAATAAAATCGAGAGAAACTATGAAGAGGGTCCGCAGTGGATTTAATTATCGAACTAACAAGTATATCGGATCATGAGTTTGGAAACCGCATACCTATCAAATATCTCAAAACCCAATATTCATGACATCTCATTGGGTATAACTGAGGCTTTGGAAACTTTCAACGTGAGCCATCATGCTTCAAGTAAGAGTTAGCCAAAGTGCAAGTGTGATGATGTTTCCCGAAGAAACTTCTTCAAAAGAGGATTCTCACAACAAACCATTAGAGGAATCTGGACCCTGTGGAGGGCCGTTAAACTTTTGGCGGATGTGCAAATCTAAAGTATAAAAATCTTTTTTTTTTCTTGCAAAAAAGATTTTAATTCCCAGTCCTATGTGGCATGCACCATGATTAACGTTTTTGAAAAAAATTATTATTATTATTAATTATTTCATTATTTCATTTAGTTTTTCTATAATTGCACAGTTAACTATAGCCAAACAACCCTCCTCAAGGTCTAGATTTCCTCTAATGTTTCAATTCGATGCAATCAACTTGGGATGCTACAGAGTATTAAGTAGATTTGGAAATGTTATTGGCCATTTTAGAGCAATAAATCCTTGAGGAGAGGCTCTACTTACCAACAAATACTTGCAATAACGTAGTCTGTTCTTAAGAGCTGATTGCATTTAGGGGGAAGCTAAAACTCCTTGAAACAATTTTTTGTAAATTTTCAAAGGAAGGAAAATGGAATTGGCATTGAACCTAAGCCCTTTCATACGAGCTTTCATATTTTTTGGACCTTCATAGAATTAGATATGAATTTTTAAAGTTGAAATGTAGTGGTCACTAAAAGCAACCACCTCTTGAAATTTATACCATTGGTACATTGAAGGAAGCAAATCTACTATACCGCTATGTTAGTGGTCGCTTTTAGAGCACCCTACCTTATATATAGACTTGTATACAACCAAGAATTGTAAGAGGTACATACTGGCATTGTTAACTTTGTAAAGCATGGCTGGTTACCGCGGAAATCATCCATTTTGGTACAATGTGACTCATCGACTTGAAAAAAACAAAAACAAGACTATTGTATAAGATCTACCTTTTTTGAACAAAATTCCGAGGATGAACAAGTGCACTCATCTATTCAATATAGAAGGATTCTTTGTCATCCATCAAAGCACTTTAGTTTGCAACGTCCTTAGAGGGTTAAATTACTTTTTTCTAGGGATGGAAGTGAATAGAGGGAATTTTTGATGTAATTCTTATTGAAAGAAGAATTGCAGTGTCTTAATTTTATTTCATCTAGAAGACCTTTTTATTAGTGACATTTTTGCACTAGAGGTAATTTGGGAGTCTTGGAAGATTGCGAGTTCCCTTGCGTTCCCAGACTGCGGGAATGCAGCTGCAGCTGACGTGGCACAGCGACTGCCACGTCAGTTTTGAAAAGAATTTTTTTTTTTGCTTAAAATGATATTTTGGTAAAATTTTCTTTTTTAAAAAAAAAAAAAAATTCTGACACGCCCGTACCGCCATTCTTTGAATCTAGCCAGATTGAAGAACGGGCCTGAAACGGTCTTCCAAGGCCCCTGAATCCCCTCTAATGTCATAGCACTCCGATCTCTTTTTGGGTCTATTGACATTACTTTGCTATTGGAATAGAATTAATCAACCATCACTTAAAGTGATCATTGGATTTCTATAATTCTAAAGCTTAGGGAATTTTCTTCCTTGAGATCCATTCAAAACTGCCATTTCTACAATGTTGCCCTAAGACACTTACAAGATGACTTTTTTGAGGCTCTAACCATAGGATCTTGTACTATATATACTTGTACAAAATGATGTTTTAAACTTTTTGAAAAGTTTCACCATACAAATTGAAAGGTATTTGCATTTAGAGCCCTTTTGGGGGGGGATCTTACCCAAGAATTTCATATGACTATGCTTGCAATTTATGGAATTTTTTTACACTATGGAATTTGATATTACATTTTAACATGTTCAAAATCATGTTAGTCTTATCATCAAATAAAATCCTACAATGCAACAATGCCTTGAGAATTGACAATACATTGCACTATTTTTGAATAAATCTTCCCACAATATACTTTCAAATTCCAATAATCATAATGGTAGATTCAAAGATGTATTCATACTTGAGAAGTCAAAATAATAAAACTTGAAAAAAAAGCAAATTTCCACAAGCTTCTACTAGTGAATGTGAATTCCTAAAAGCCCAAGACAATGCATAGCTTCCTACAAAAGGTTTTTGAATGTTACATCTCCAAGGGGATTCTTGGAACTTTAGAGATTAATCCCAAATAACTTATGCAACCATTTTGTGCAAGTTGTCCATGTCTTTAGTGTGAGTAATATTCGGCCTAAGACCATCTTGACAAAAGAGTCTCTTGAGTAGTTCTTCTAGTCTTCTTCACACTTCATGGATGTGGAAGGCCATACAATTTCAAATTCCCTTCAATTTATTGAGTACGTCCCCTCAGATCAATTTCTAAGTTTAGTACATCATCTTTGACATGATCCATGTCATATTCATCATTCCAACCTATGATATTATCACTCCTATTATTTAAAAAGGTACTACCGTTTGAAGATATATTGAAGGGATAATTGGGACCTTATGGTGGAGATACCTAGGGTATAATGAAAACAAGTAATTCTACATTTGTCTAACCTTACTCCTCCAAATGTGCCTAAGTTAGCTATTTTGCATAAATAAAATTATTAGGCCAAGTTTGCCCAAGCTGCCATGGTGGTAGCTTACATGGCTACTAATAAAAGGTTTTCACTTTTGTAAATGGACTCAATGCCCCATCCATCGTCACATACTTATGCCAAGGCTAGGCTATGTGCAACATGGCTTTTTTTTCAATTTTTTATAAACTATTTAAGTGGTGAGATAAAATGTCATAGTGGTGCTCCAAATTTCAACATTCATCCACATTTTGGATAGAAAATATCACACTAGTACATATCACATATTGATAAATTTGTTTTCATCTACAATTTGGCAATTACATCCAAGATTTAAAAAATTTGAAGTCCTCTAGCAAAAAACTTCACCGTTTGTGGGTGATTGCAAAAAATACCTGTACTATTTATTGCATTTTGCAACAATATTCATGATTTTTTCTGGAGTACTTTAAAATTAGAAAAATAATTTAAAAATATGGCTAATGTATACACCTTTAAGATGAAGGTAACCACCAAAGGAAAAGCTTAGGAAAATTCTCTAAGTCGGAGAACTAGAAAAGTGCCAAAACTCAAGAAAATTGATACTTTGATGTTTAAATTAGTTAAAACAGGAAAACAATTTAATAAATAAATTAAAAATTGTCCATTTCTAACAACTCTATGGAGATGGTCATTTACTAAAGGAATAACCAAAAGTATGTTTTATATGTTTGTAAATGCTAGCTGAATGAAGCTCATTTTGTAGAGTTCTACACCATATACAAATAATCATTTTCAAAATGGATTTATATTGTAGCTATAAGTCTACTAGAAGACCATTTCTTCCAAATTTCAGCTCCAAATTCGTTTTTTTGGGTACTGTATAGTACCAAAATTGGCAAGTGTGACATAATATTGGGGGTTATTATTAAATAATAAAACAATTTTAAAAATTCCCCAAAAAATTAGACAAGGTGTATAGTAGTCATAAGTACCTTATCTATGAATTTTGAGTCATTTGGAGCCAAAAAATAACCAGCATGCAACATGTGACATAAAATAGTACAAGTGTTTTGTGCAATCACCCTTGTTGCCATTTTTTAGCCAATTTTTTTTTGGTGCAACCTAGCTAGCACTATTTTGCTCGAATAAAAAAACTGAGGTGACACGCCAAATAAGAGCATCTCCATTGGGACGCATAATATTGTCTCTGCAAGAGGTTTGTTGCGCCCAAGAGCATTCTTCCATTCCACTAGTTAGAGACTTGAGCATTTCTACACATAGCAAAATTTTGTTGCCACATTTCAAATTGTAGGGACCTGCATATTTGACGTACCTTGCATTTAGGCCACAACTGACGTTGTATGTGAGGAGGAGCATTAGGGGTTGTCACACATCCTTCAACATGCAAAAATTCTCGGAAAATTGGCACGTGATGCCGTATCAATGGCTGTGCGGGGCGGCGGAGGTTCCATTCTCTGAGAATTGCAGGCAACCTTTCTTCTCTTCCGCATGTGAAGAATTGGGCTTGGAGAATTTTCTCCAAGAATTTTCAATCCTGTACTCCGTAGTTTCACCCCTCCGTTGCCAGAATTCCCTCTTGCTGCGGGTATCTTGCCCACTTCACCATCGTGTTATGATTGGGTCCGTGAAAGCAACGCGAGTACCCAATTCTTGCGTTTTCATTCTCCACGCTCTGAACACGAGAAAGGGGTGTCACACATCCTCCAAGTAGAACGGCTCGCCATTGTCTTTTCCTTTCCCTCACGAATTTCTCTGACTTCATAGAAATCCCATTCTCTATTATTTTTATGGCAAAGTTCATTGAAGACCAAGAAAAAGAGCTTCCTCTTTGGTTTACGAGCTTAGGCAGAGACAGGTTAGGATGTACACCACGTCATTGTGTCTCTTGTCTTTTCTCTTGGAACTTGAGATTGTGTAGCTGCTGGTGGGGCTTGGTTAAAAGGAGGGGTCCTTCATGTTCGCAGGGACACGCCAAGTGCTCCAAACCCAGCTGCTTCTGCAGTCTCCTGCTGGAGATGCTCTAAGCCTGGGCCTGAACTTCAGTGTGCCCTGTCTTGACCAAGCTGACCACTTGGAATCAACTTATTTAGTGTGGGTAGCAACTTGGCAAGTGGCATGCAACAGCTAACTTAAATAATCCCCCATTGCCAAACCAGTACTTATTCCACAGGCCAAGATTGTGGGCCCAAACATGCTTAAGACAACGAGAATATCGTGCTAGAGTTGCGAGCCAGTAGTAAGCTTCACTCTCGGGAAGAGCCACTTCTACAAGTTATCACAGTTCCATTGGGAGACCGAGGCAAGCTGATTTCACAGCACACATCAATGAGCGAGCAGCTGAGGCCCCGAATTTTGGAGCAACATTCTCACTCACATTCTTTGGTTTGTGCGTTGGACGGGAGGCGATTGGGTGGACGGGAATTGAGTTGACCCACCTTACCTTCGGTTCGGTTCGGCATTTGATTCCAACACCAGTGAGCTAGGCTAGGCCTATCCTAGCTACTGTATGTGCAGCAGCACTGTCGATGAATATTCGAGCAGCAACGTACCCCACCCCATCCCAGAAACCCAAAATTTCAGACAGGAGTCAGTGACTGACTGCGTGAGTTCCCATCCAAGCGAAGATTCAATTAAGTAACTGTTTCAATTGCATGGCGGGGGTCGGAGGACTTAAGGTAGACTAGACGGAGACGGAGATGATTAGCACACTGACGGATCAGTCCCTCAGAAACTAGCTAGCTCACCGTATTCGTAACTTAATTGTTGACCACGCCATACGATCGGAAAGCCGGCCGGGACGACACTTACAGTACTCGGGACAGTCAGTAGTCATGCGCGCAGTCAGTAGTCGCTCGCTAGCTCATTTTGGCACAGGTCAGTCGTGTTCAGAGTGGAAATTCCCACAGAAATTACGTTCCTGTACAACGTCGTCCTTGCAACCATGACACAGGCAACACAGGCAACGATGGAGTGATGCTCCCTCATCACTGGGCTCCTGCAAAATCTGATCGAAGGACGGGGTTGGGAAGCTGGCTCACGGCTTGCAGCGGAAATGAGCAAGGCACAGGAAACCAAGCTCTGACAACAGGCAGAAGGACGGGTTCCTTTGTCCTCTTCTCCACATAGGGGAGGCCCAACCCATTCCTTGATCGACGCCACGCCACGCCCCATTGTGGTTATGTATGCTGGTCTCTTTCCGTGAAGGAGAAGGAGGAGATGAACAGTGATTAGTTAGGGTATGGTTCCCGAGGCAATTGTGGCACATTAGGATTGTCTCAATATTGCAACCAATCCTTGGTGGATTTTGCAACCAGCCCTTGGTTGGAAATAGGAAAGTCTCTATGACCAAAATGGATTGAACAGAATCTTCAACTAAAAATTTATAGTTACTACGTTTTGAGAAATAAGAGTTTGAGAAATTATGGAAACCTTCTGAACTCTATTTATGCATCCAAAAAAATTTCCCCCACTGAAAAAATCCACCCTGTAGAAATGAGTAATTTCTTAAGTGATCAGAAATGGGCTGCCCTCTCCTAAAAGACAAATGTGAGAAATGGGAAGAGTCAATTGAAATTTTATTTTTGGGACAAAGGATGAATTTGTTACAAAGTTTTGAAGTGTGTTGGTTGTCCAATAGGCCCAAAAGAGTCTTTGGACCTAGCCTAAGCGGTGGAATTTGTCCTCCAGTCTCATTCCCAAGTTGACTCCACTGCGTAAGCTAGATGGATTGTTTGTCATCTCTTTGTTTTTATGAACTAATGAAAGCATTGTCACTTTTTGAAGAAGAAAAGGAAAGAGTCGTTGGATAAGTACCCCAAAATCAACAACAAGTGCATCCGTAATGGTCATCTTACTCATCGAAAGGGATCACGATATTTCCTAACATGGCCACAACATGAAGGCCTAAAAGAAGTCACTTCCTAGGATGAAGTTATACACAAAAGGTAGAGGTTCTTGTTGCAATGACTAATCACTCCATGGCACCATCCTCCAAGACAGACAGTGATTGTGGTTAGGAACTCAACCTAATGTAGCCCAAATCTCATTTATTGAAAAGTTTGTTATAGATTGATGCAAGACTATAATGGGTCATTCCCTAAATGTCTCTCAATCATGGGCCTTTTGCCTATCAATCGTAGGCTAGTTTACTTTACTATGGCCACATAGCAATTTCTCTCCATTTCTTTTGGAAACTACATTCTTCCTTCTAATTAGTATTGCCTTTCAAATAATGCTCTACTCCTACAAAACAGCATGGGGCCACCCTAAAATAGAGCTTTTATCATCAACTACTATAAACTATACTTCACCCCAGGTTTATGGTGGTAAAATGGTTGTGTTCTACTTCAGAACTTATACATTGCAAACACCATAAAATGGCAAGGACCACATTAATTCTACAGGTAGTTGTAACACAATTCCAAGCAAAAAGCAAAAACTTCATCACTGAATAGTGTGGATTAATTCCTTAAATTATGGAAGCTAACACTAAACGAAATTATTATCTCAAATACAATAATCGTAATGGTATCTATTCAGTGTGGACCCCATGAAATAGAATGAAGAGTGTGAGTCGTGACATTCCCTGATTGATTGGAATCAGAGAATCAAAGTGAAGTGGATACACCAAAAAATTCATGATTTTGTCTGCGGGGGGGCATGTTGGGACAAACATTCTAAGCTTATGTGTGTATTCCACAACATATATTGGTCCTTCATTTGGCGGTTGTGTTTGGTTCCAAGTGAGTTTCTGATTCTGATTGAAGTTGTATGTACTCTGTACTTGTTTTTTTTTGTTTTTTTTTGAAGTGTATTCCTTACTTCACAACAATGCTACGATTGGCCTCCGTTGATTCCTGAAAAGTCCGTCGTCCTTATGGCCGGCCAATAATGTAATCAAGTTGGAAATCAACCTAACAATTCAATCTTTAGTTTGGGTAACAAATTCATTCAGTTGTTCGTATGATTATAATCATATTAAAAATTCAATGTTAAGTTTGCTCAACAATCATCTTTTGAAGGACATAGACGATCATAATTCTTTTGTTTTTTTGTATTTGTATTTATTTTTATTAATCAAATGGATATCCATTGCAGAACAACACAAATACAAGACAGCCAAGCCAAAGGCTCACTGGACAAAGTCATTTTTTCTTTTTCGTTTTAAAATAGAGACAGCAGACAAAAAGAGTTTGGTCTTGGACTTGTCCAATCTCCACCTTCGATGCCAGGTCCATTGGATTTTGGGCAGAGTCCAATGAGCGCAAAGTGAATGGGTTGCTTTTGAGGTAGCTCAGTCCTTCCACAATGGCATTCTCCGCTTTTGCCAAAGAATTTGGGAATCTTCTCCTGGTTTACTGCTTGAAAGGTACGCACACAGCTCCACAAGGGAATCAAATCCTTCAAGGGAGGGAGAAAAAAAATAAACAACAGTCTGTACATACTCCGTACAATGAAATGAAATGAATTAACAAATGCGTTTCGGACTACTGGAATACTACAAACACTCCATTTCTCAAAATCACCCAATTTTGTACTTAGGAAGAGCTAGAAATAAGTTAAATGTAATGTAGTTGAGCGCTGAGTCTTGAAGAGACAAATATCTGGATGTCATTTTACGGAGTAGTTTATACCGAAAGTTCCTTTTCCAAGGCATCAGTAGCACCCCCCCTTTTTGTTCATGGAAAAGTTGTCAGTGTTCCCCCTTCCAAGCCTTTCCCATGATTTTTTTGAAATTTGTTATTGGAAGTCTTGCCCAGCCTTTTTTCCATGTTTTGTTTGGTACTGTGTCCAGTCCTACCACATCACATTCCCAAGCTGCAGTGCGAGTACACTGTATCACTTTGGAATCAGTTGCCATGCCCTGAATATTGGGAATTCTCATGATGCCTATGCTCTCCTTTCTTTCAGTAGAAAAAGAAGGGAAAAGGCTTTAGGAAAAGGAATCTGATGCAAGCCCACCTGCACATGGAGGCACAGGAGTGGCTTCATGACCATTTGTGACCAAACCTGAACAGTGCAGTGTCAGTGCAATTTGTCCTGAGTCAGGCCGGACCCGGGTACAGGACGACTACAGGCAGCCCAGGGCCTGCTGAATTTGTTAAGTTATAATTACGGAGTACCTCGGCTTGCCCAAGTGTGCATGCATAGGGATCCAAAGAATCCAGGCCTTATGTACTGTAAGCTCACAAACATGAGATCGACACAGCCCTACAACCTGGTAGGTTCGCAACTCAAGAAACAGACATGCCTACGGACTCCAACTATAACTGCCTCCTCCTCAATCAAGGTGGAGCTAGAGATCGAGCAAGCTCTGGTTTCCAAGATAAGCTCAACTGCAGCCAGGGTGCACTGTGGTTCACCCATTTGTCCATCTCAGTGTCTTCCTTAAGTGGAATGCTTCAAGCAAATCTTGACCCAGTTCTATTGCAAATCTTGGAACCTAGATCGATCATCCCCTTTGATGTTCCTCATGATAAGAAAACGGGAAAACTGCATGCACCACGACGTACGTCAATTAATAAATCGGGTTCCACACGGCCACAAAAACGAAGCACATTACTGGAACTTCGTCCTTGCAAAAGCTCCTTTAATTAATCAAAGCAGATGGAACTCCAGCCCTCTTTCTGAAGATTAAGTCCAGCTGCTGTGGATTACTGACGCTTACGTGAGAATCAATCACATGGGCATAACTTAACCCGCCATCTGTAACTGAAGTTCAACAAAAATAAACCCTCAGACCCGTCCTTTATTACTCCTTTTCAGGGCTCCAGTTAGGTTTTGCGAACACTTTGGAGCCGAGAGATCATTCAACACTTGGTTTGACTTTTACTGTTCCACTTTGTGGACCCCTGAAATATCCGTTGTTTGGCTGGGAGTGAGCACATGTGTATTGGTTAGGTGGATGCTACTTGGCGTTGTGCACACACAAGAAGGGAAAGTTGTGGTCCCAAATTCCAGCGCAATCTCAGCTAGGGCTTGGGCTCAGGACATTCCATGTGATCATAGCTAACCATAGCCCTTCTTCTCATTCTCCCTCACTGGAGGCAAGAATGATCTGCAGGCAGGCAGGCTTGTATGCATGTTTTTATTCTCAGGAAGTATATCCTTGGATTCTCAGCAAGCATCTCCATCTAATTAGCACCTCTTTTACTTCAAGGAAGCTTTCGCAAGGGAGACTGCATACCATATCTTAGTAAATTTTAATTATTATGAGGTTTGTTTGTACCTGCCTGCCTCTGGATAAGTTTACATCCGAGAATCTTGATCGACACAAGGACTAGAAGTCTCGGGATTCAATCGAACATCTACCACACCAGCGCATACTTGATCACCTCGCCCATGCAGGCAGTATCTTCCAGGCATCATCATTTTTCTTATAATGTGCAAAAGGACTGGTTCAGCTCCCTAGCTCCAGCTAAAGTCACCCACATCATGCGCTCCAGCTGATAGAATATCGATAAACAGTTTGGCCTTTGAAGCCTGAATATTGTATGGAGAGGCCCTTAGAAGCCTACCAAGATAACATTGATGTACAAAGGCAGTCAACAAGCAGCAAAAGAGTGCAGGCGGAGGAAAGAAAGAAAGAGGAGAATCCGCAAGTTAGACCTTAAAAGGGTCAGTAGTACATCAGTTGATTCGATTGCTACGGAGTGGCATCTGTGGAGCCACCACGCCTTGCTGATGATATTGCTATGAAATGATTCACGGACATTCGCTGGCCCACAGAGGTTCCTTGCAACCCACTCAGCCACTCTCAGTTATCCCCTGGATCTCGGATGATGGGTGGGTTCCGAATCAAGGGTGTATATTGAGTACCCTTCACCAAGATCTGCCACTGTCTTTTAGGGTTGGACTCTGCACCTTTTGATGGAAGAATTGCTAGTAACCTGGCCCAGGCTATCATCACTTTTTCCCTTCCATCGCTGGTTCAGGCTTGTCCCGCTAATGCTTTTCTGTAGAAAGTGGGGATGCCCGCTGTCGGGGGAGGAAAAGAAAACTTTGGTGATTATCTTCAATAGTACCATCTCGAAAAGCGAGAATTTTTTAACCTGCATTTTGGGTGGCACAAATCTCCGCTTACAGCTTACACTGTGTATAACTTAAGCAGCAAAGGTTCTATGCAACCGGAAACCCAAAGGTTTACAGTAGCATAGTGTAATTTCTGAAGTTTCAAATTTTCAAATTTCTGAATATAAAGAGATTTTCTCCCCTAGACTCCCCTCCTCCGTCCTTTCAAGGATAAGTCTACTCTTGTAGACACTTGGCATCCAACAGTGAGAAACTCTCAAAATTTGATTTGATTTGAAGATCCAGAATGATTTTACGAGCACGGGGTCACATGATCCAGACCCGTCACCTCACAAGAGACAGGCACTTTTCCTTGCTAGAATTTTACTTGTGTGAGCTTGCCACAAAGCAGTCTATGTGGTCTACAGGACTTTTAGGGTGAAAACGTTTAAATAGACTGGGAAAATTAGTGACAAAGTGTACTCTAACGGACGGGAATAATTGTTATTGCCTCCAAGAAGGTCGATGAACCCGTCCTGTATTAGACCTCATCACCAGCTTGAGACTCCTGCCACTGTCCTGGAATACACTCCCGTTTGGACTGACTTTTTGTATCAATTTTCAGCCACAAGGTTGGAGATATTCCTGATTATAGTAAAACACTGATGATTGCTTCCCTTGTATATACATAATGTGAGTAAAGAATGTTCAAAATATCTCGAAAGAATAAAGATCGGCCGATTTGAGGATTGCCAAAAGTCGATATCATACGAACCCCACTTGAGTATGAAGTAGCTGAGTCATATCATTTTTTTTTAAAAGAGATGCTACCCGGTCCATTTATAATCATATCAAAAGATCAAGGTCATGGAGCAATTTAGCACATGCACAATTCCAGGAGCGATGCACGACTTTTTGACATCTGCAAGCGCCTAATTCGTGCACTTGTATTGGGCTAAGCTCTCAAGGCAGTCTTCACGCTTTGAATGTTTAAGCTTGATACCTTCCTGGTGCAACGTACAACCGGTGGAATGAGCACCCTCAGATGTTGGGCTGAGCAGAGATCACGAACTCAATCTCCTTCCTTCCTACCAAATCATAGCTTTCCTGTAGTTTCAATCCAACGACGCTACTGCTTTTCATGGCTGTGGTCTGATCGTGGGATCCATGAACATCCAAAGTCCACAAATCCTCCAACCAAATGTACAAATTGAACCGACCCCTACGTTGAAAATTCAAGACCCTGATTTGTCAAGTACTGTCGAGACCCTGATTTATGTTCTGTGCAACTTGAATTTCAATAACTTGGTGTTCTCTCTACGAATAATACCTGTAATGCATTCAAAAATCTGAAATGTCAATGTCCCATTAGCGCCTGAAAACTATATGTTCTGGAAGTAATCCACCTTGTTTGATCACAAAAATAATTCCCAGACCTACTTCAATTAAAGACTAGTCAAGCGAATCATACTGCGATAATACACGCCACAACTCCACCTGAGTACATCATAACGCTCTTGGTGCTCCCTGTCAGGACCCTTGAGTCCTGCTTTGAAGTTCCTTTCCAAGTTCAGAAGTCACGGAGTATTAATCTTTCCAGATATTGACAGCAGAGCATATTTGTTCAGAATCTTGCGAAATACCTTGAACTGAACATCTTTCTTTGTATTTGATTACTTTGAATTTTTTAATGAATAAAGGACCTACAAAAGAACCCGATAAATACATAAAATGTGGAATTGCACCTCCTTTAGGGTTTTCACGAAAGTTCCACTTGAATGCCTCATCTTCAGAGTCAAGACTTACGTAAGAAGCGGTAGGCACTAAAAATGCTCCTGCACATAAAACTCAGCGATTGCTGAATAAGATTATGCCTACTGCCTTAAGAGCTAATGAAGGGTAGAGAAACTTGGCTCGTCTACAATCTGCTGCATGTGACTGGAAAATTTCAGTAGGGGAAATTGAGCTTGTGATAGTCAGTCACTACCTTGACCCTTGCTACTTCGAGTCGAAGACATAAGAAAACATTGAGAAATAATTTAATCAAGGTATTTTCTGTGGTAGTGCCAAAAAGTGTACTAAAATTTATCCAATGCTCGCTTCAATTTGGCTCTCTATGATCTTATCAAAGAGAATGTTCGCACTTGCATTTCTATCCAAACGGACAAGATTCAAAGCCTCATGACAAAACCAAGCGAAGTAGAAAAAAGATGAAATCTCGAGAACAAGAATTTGTTTAAGCAAATGGAAGATTCAAGATACTCTACCGTCAGGCTCCATGGTGTTTCAAGTTCTGCAACGAGTAGACCTGCCAGGATGTGTTTTTGTAGGGCGAGCACGAAGACGACTAGCATTGTAAGTAAACTTAAAACATATGCAAACTAAAACCACCAGTGCAAACAAACGACAGAAACAACTGCAGAAGACCCCACACACACTCTTTCTACAATACTCAGTCCGAGTGACGGTAAGTCATCAATGCGGAAAGGGTTTGAGAGCAGGACTGAACTATGACTTCACAATGATGCCGGTTCAAAAGGTTATAATAACTCCCTGGTCGTGAAACCGGAACGGAATCAGAATCTCCAACCATGGACGGTTGGTTAGAATCAGTTTCGTGGTGCCGTGCAAATCATTTCACACAGACATCTCATCATTGTCAATCTCGTCATGCATCTTGTGACCCAAGTCTGAGGCTGCCTATCTCATCACAACTTGTGCAAATGGTAACACTCAGAATGCACTGATGGTCTCTAAAGCCCCAGACAAGCGGATATCCACGCTGACATTCCCGATTTGTCATGTCTTCAAAATATGACCAGTAGGGGTGAGATTGATCATTTCAAAACCATCGGCCAAGAATTGAAGCTCTGAGCCCTTGTCAAGTAATGAAAAACAAAGTTGCATAAAGCTAATGAAAAACAACTTGCATAAAGCTCCATGGCTTCTAGGTCACAAATCCAAATCATGATAAACTTGTCCAATTAGATACATAATTCTCATCCAAAAATTTAGTCTTCAGCGTTCAAGACCAAATACATCACTAACCTCACTTTATTCTCCCTAATCCTTCCTTTTGCAGCTTGAAAGTGATTGCATGGTCCTTTTTAAGGGTTAAAACAACATGACTTTCTCATCGTTGGTATCCAAGTGGTAAGAACACTACTGTTGAACATCATGATTGACATCTTGTAATCCGTTTTCTATGCATTAGTTGAGTGGCTATTTTTTTTCTCAAAGAATGAAAGAAAGAAAACATGAACCAACAATACTGATAATACTTACATGAATTGGGTGTGAGATGTTAGTATGTATTATGTTGTCAATTCTCACATAAGCAATTGCAACTAAATCACACCCAATTAAACACTTGCCTACTAATCTTGATAATCTATGAGATCTAAGGTGACTAGATCTAATCCAACCACACCTAAATTGGACATAAAAACATCTGAATATGGATCCTATTGTTAAACCATTATAGTTTTAATTGGGTGTTGATGACAATTGAAAGAGGATTATTTTCGTATGAATTTTTGAACAACATATGAATGAACTATGAAGGTTCAAGGTACTGAATATAGGTGTACCTATAATGGACCCAAGATTAGGAGGTGTATATTTTAGGCAAAGATCAATAGGGTTGATTTTGCAACAAGCTCAATTTTGCATTTGGATACTAGATCATTAAAATTAATCACTTATTGATCAATTTTATTTTGCCAAAATAAGTTAATTACGTAATAAACTTTGTCTACAAAAACCTAAACTACTGTTGACCAAGAAACATCTTGACATTGTTTCTTGCCCATTGAGAGAATTTTTTCTTGCCCATTGAGAGAAATTTTCCTATGGTAGTAGAGTCTTACCTTTGCTATTGATCTTCACTTTCATCTCCCAACCTCTCATGTTGTGCAGCTCTGATGTTTATCTAATTAAATATGTGAGTTTGTAGATGTGCAATCAGTGTACCATACTACATAAAAGACTCCATTGAATCATCAATTACATTCATATAGTTTAGGAATTGCAAGTGAAATGTGGGGATGAAATGATTTCGTTTCCCAACAGTCATATCGCTTGTGTGCAATTAGCAGGGTGTATTCCACTGCATTACTGATTAAACTAGTTCAAACAAACATCTCTTGACAGTGCAACACAATGTGAAAAGTGGGGTTCAGGCTTCTCAACTATCTCGATTGATGCAAGCATTCACTGAGGGAAATTTTGCTTAAGCATATTAGCAAAATGTTTTACTACACAAAACTACTTCAAGGAAAGGTCGTGAATCACCAGGAGCAGGCAAGTGAGTGATTTCAGAAGGATGGAGGTGGAACTGCTGGGGCACGACTCCCAAACTTCTTTTTCCTTCCAAGCGCCATCTCCCGTCACCGCACCAACCTTAACCCTAAACTCCAATCCAATCCCGAACAAAGCCAGGCAGCAAAACGAAACATGACGTTTCCACCAAAGATATCAATCAAAACATCCCCTTCTGAACAATTCATAAACTGAACTGAATTCACACCTTCTCAACTCTGGACGATTTCACCTCAAACTCCCACAACATACAACTCTCCATGAAACTGTCTCCGAAGGTTTAGTAATGCAACTTTGAATTTGCAAAACAAGCCATTGTTAGTAAAGCAATGCCCAACTCACGATTCATACGTCAGCTGCGCAACATGCCAGAGTTTGAGAAAGCAATGAGACTAGACTCTGAAGAAGATTGGAGGCAATGAAACATGAAACATGAAGATTGGTCACGGTAATTTTTGAGAGACCACTCATCAAAAATTGCAAGACATTAACGTAATCAAGAAAACAAACAATAAAGTCTTCAAAACGCCTGGCAGCGGTAAACTCTAGTATAAGGAAAAAAATCCCGGCCGAAACAAAATGCCGAATTACACCGACAGAGATCAAAACGTAAAGAGGCGATAGAGCACACTCACCACTATTAAGTGTAGGATAATTGATAATGTGCAAATAACTGCAAATAATAAAGAGTAATGGATAATATGCAAAATTGTAGGAGCTGCAATGTGAATATCGTATTGCTATAATCACCAGATTTAACTCGTGTCACCTCACTCTCTATTGTTACAAAGCACAGATCTAAAGGCAACTCGCAAGGCTCCATAATAAAAAGGTGCTCTATACAAAACGGTGCAGGTACTCATAAAGGACAATGACAATCACAACTCCAAATCTTCCAAGTCTGGTAATGGAAACCTCAAGATGGCAGCAATACCAGTCAGTTGCTGAAGCTGCTCACCGGAGATATGCATAACAGAAAATATGAACACCTCCCCACCTCCAGCCTTCACAGATTCGACCAGATTGACATACTTCCGCCTCGTATTAATATCCGCACTCCTGAAAAGCTCGTCAGTGATAAGAAGCGTCTGAATAGCGAGGCGATCGTGTGCTGCAAAGACGTGACCAGGTCCATAGAAGGCTCGTGCAGAGTCGTTAGACAACATAGCATGGAAGTCATCCAACGCCTTGACCTCTTTGACAGCTTTGGTGTCCTTGATGAGTGCCATCACAGGAGGAGCAGCCAAGACCTCCTTTAACGCATGCTTGTAGCCCGAGGAAGAATGCGTCAGCACGATCTTCCCCTTGTTTTCAATAATCTGTCGCAAATCTCGCCTTGTAGCTTCCAACATCATGTATTCAAAGAACTGGTCCTTGGTGAAACCTGGAGAAGCAATGACAAGACAACGAACGACAGAGAAATTAACGTGGCGAAGAACAGCTTGAAGCACATTCTCAAAGAACTTATTTAGCGCTTTGTCGTATCCCGCAATGGCAGGTCCATGCTTCCGAGGAATGGAAGTCTCCACTCGTCCTTTCACGGTGGTGATGCTGGCCCCCACAAGACAGATATTGGCTAAGCCCTCTTGCATCATCACGGCAGCTACGTCTGCACTCGCAGCGGGATCGCAAGCCTGCTTGAGATAATCAATGGCCATCGCGTCCCAAACCACTTTGGCCAACACGAAAGGCCGTTGTTGGTCGAGCTCCATGGTGTGATACGCCCCGAGCTTCACATGCTCGCTCTCCAACATGTTTTTCCCCCGCACTCGCAGCACCGACGCCACTTTGTCATACTCCACAGTCTCCACCTCGACCTCCAGCTTCAGTCGCACGCGTTCCGCTTCCCCGCCTCCCGACGCCGTCTCGCGCATCACCTTCCGCACCGTGATCCCCGACACGAGATCCCCCTTCGCCACCAAGTTGTACACATGCCACATGTCCTCCGCTTCCTCCGGCACCAGCTTTACGCTCCCCGCCCCATTCTTCGTGATTTTCTGCCACACCAGCTTCATGGTGACCCTCCCTCCCAGCCGTGCTCTAACCACCAAACCCTAAACCCTAGTTCATTCTCTCCTCCCCTAGAAACCTTCACAATTCCAAAACACCAAAACATCAGCCTCGATGCATCAAAATTTCCGCATGGTCTCTGCTCCCATCCGCAGTTCTAGTGATGAGAAATTCGCCTCTTAAATGAAGGTATTGAAATCACAGCACGCACGCAATCAACGGTGCGCAGCAAATATAACAGCACACAGTACAGAACTAATATGCAGTTTTTCTTTTGCATTTTCTTCACTCATTTCTAAGTTAAACCACGCGAGCTATGTGTCGTTGGACAGCTACTAGAAGGGGACTTCTAATGAGATCTATTATGGCTCCTAAATCAAAGGACTGAAATCACAACGACTGACTAAGGATTGTTAGCTAGGGTTCAAATAACGTTGGCAACGCTTCTGTACCCGTCGTTCCGGTTCAAGTTTCCATAAACAAGCATTTCCAAGCACATAAAACTAAAACCGATATCCCACTGAAGAACATGCAATTGCGAGCTATCCAAAATTTACAGATATAACTCAACAATTCCCACACAGAAACCCTAAAACCCTGTTCCTCGCGACGAAATCAAGAGAGACGCCATCCAAGAGAGAGGAGAAAACCTAATGGAATCGCAGTGGCCGCCCCGCTCCGTCCGCGATGCTTCGATTGCGAACCTTCACCTCCACATGTGAGAACATGAATCTGGCTAACTCGACTACGCGCACAGAGAAACAACTAGTCTGAAAGTGCTGCAGCAATCGACAAAGCACTCCACAGAGCAGCTGCCCGTCAGGCCTGGAACTGAATCTTTGAAGCGTCTGCAACAAAGTTAGGTCGATCGAGTGCCATCTCCACGCAGCGAAACCCGTCCCTTGCGATGATCGAGGATTTCTAGTCACAACGAAGGACGTCCTGACGGGGGATGGACTCCTGCGTCCCCAAGATAACTTAACCCTTGAAGGACGGACTAGTGACCGTGGAAACCGTGGCTTAAAAAAAATTCCAAAGCACTCATTGGAATTAAAATTATCGTAGAAGACCTCCCCTTTTAACAACAAAATTTTGAGGATGAATAGTCGCACTTTTATCTTACATGAAGGATTCCTTGTCATTCATTGGACAAAAAACGTCCGTGGTGTCGTTTGTGGATTAATCCTTAAAAGACAGGTTAGTGACCATGGAAATCATCCCTTTTGATGTTGTGTGAATCATTGGTTTACAAAAAATCCAAATGCACTCATTGGAAGTCAAACTATCGTATAATACCAAATAACTTTCAATTGTCCACCATATTCTATCAAGTATTTTGCCATTCAAAGAAGTTTGCATAACATATAACACAATTGTTATTTTTAGTCTCGCATAATTCCTATGCAATTCTAATCAAGCATATCAAATTTCAGTTTCAAAAAGATAAAATTCCATTTTCAATGAATTTTTGAAGTCAATATTTCATGATTTTACATAATAATTTATTGAAAACAATTAGTATTGAATTTTTTTACTTTGATTGCATAGATTTGTAGGAAACATCCATATATACATCTATCATGCTAAAAAACACCCAATTAAGTAATAAAAACATGATCTAGAAAGTGTTCAATGTGAAGTGTTGTATGACCAAATTTTGTATTATGGATGTTTCTATACTTTAATCCCTAAAGGACCATTGTCCCTTCGGCAGGGTTGCTAAAGTGTGAGCAATGAGCAGCTGCATTTGAGCAATAAAATTTTTATTTATTATATTTTTAAGGTTTCATAATTACCATTAATTCTACATTTAGAAATGAGGTTTTAAAAAAAAACTGTTTTTGGATGTAGGTCACTTATTTCATCCATTGCTTTGGATGGATGAAGATGATGACAAATGAATGTAGATGAAAGTTGGTACATGAAAAAAATCCGGACCTAAATTTTTCATATTAACTCCAAAAGGACCAAAGCCCTTTTTCTGCAAAACAACACTCAAAATTGCCATTTCTATAGCAAAAAGTAAAAAAAATTGAAAAATGCTTTTTTTTCACATCTAACCGTATGGTATTACACCTAATATTCCCACAAAGCTGATCAATTTTTCTATCTTCAAAAAAAAGTTTCAAAAAAACACGACAAAATTTCAACCCATAGGTACCTGTCTAAAAACGCATTTGTCCCCTGAAGGGACAACGGTCCTTTAGGGGTTAATTGAAGTTTCTAGAATCATAAAGCATCTAATTTAAAGACATCTAAGGAACATTCATTTGATATGGATGCAAGTGATCTAAATTGTTTGTATTGTAATGTGCACATACTAGACTTTTGTGGGGTCTTAAGAGCCTCTTTGGTTTTGAGGAGGCTCTTAGGCAAACAATAATCATAAGCATAGATGGCTTGAACTCACATGCATTTTTTTCTGGATTAGCAAAGCCTTCTCAAACACTCCTCCCTAACACTCCTAGAAGTCAATTGGGTAGTAAAATCATCTTACATACCACATTCACAAGGGGTCCCTAAGAGCCTCCTCTATTCCGAAGAGGCTCATACTGAGTTGCAAGAATTTTAGCAATTTGAAAATTAAAGACCGTGCTCAATTTAGGGGAGGCTCAAAAGGAGGAACACATCTTGAAAGATAAAAAAATATGGTCCTTCATCCATCATTGGATCCAAAGATGAAATGTTGTTAAAGTATAAGCAAGGAGCACCGAACATTGAGCAACGAGTGGTGAGCGCTAAGCATTTCTAGAAAAATTTGCAAAAAATTTAAAATTTTTCAATATAAAATTGATGCCTATATCCATGGTTCAGGATAAAAATATATGGCTATAAATTTAAATGAGTCTAAAAAGGATTAATGGGAATGAACAAACTTGGATGAATTTTTGTAGTTGACTTTGTTGGATGAAATACATTTGTTATTCATTGCATGAGGTGATGGATGACTATCAAATGGGACTAAAAATTCAATTATTTAAGATAAAGGTTGACATTCAAGTACCTTAAATTGAAGGTAGACAGACTTTGGGAAACTAGGAAATGGTATTCATATGGCATTATAAAACCAATTCAAGGAAGGTACCGTTTTCAATTAAAATTTATAATTCCTTTCAAGCATTATTAAGGACAAAGCCTACTTAAGGACAAAGCCTACTGACTAAACTGATGCTAACATTAAAATTTATAAGTTCTAATTATATGTTGCCATGTAAGGGACCGGCATGTTGTTAGTTGCAAGAAGTAGATTTAATCCACAAATATTCCAATCATTAGCTATGAGCTAAAATCTTGAATTTTTCACATTGTAGATGGAACCTCAATTGTATGTGTTGACCCCTAAAGCCAAAGTCCAAAAGTTCCTAAAGGGGATTCTTGAGATTTAGGATAGGCTTGTATGACCCTAGTTCTTGACATGATTTTTTGAAATATTTTTTGGAGATAGAAAATCAAGTTAGCTTTTAAGGAATAGAATTCTTATTTCAATCGTTGCCTAGGAAAAAAAGTTATGCCACTCTAAGTCCAAAATGTAATTTTAGAGGCAACACCAAAAAAATTACAAAAAATTAAATTTAAAATTTTTTAAATATTTTTCTCAAAGATTATATTTTTGTCTACATGTAAAGCTTTAGTTCATTTTATTTGGACTAGTGTAAGTTGGAAAAATAAGGGAAAATCTTATTTTTTGGGCAATCAAATCATCTTCTTGAAAAAATAACATACAATTCATTTTTGAAATATTATTAGACAAGGTTAAGTTTGCTTGCTAGAACAATCTCACTGTTAGAACAATTGTATTTCAATTGCATTTTAGAGACACTAACAATTTAGTTTCTTGTTCAATCTTGAACCTAAGTATATTTAATAAAATTTTAATGAGTGAGAATCGAGTGTTTTTTCTTGGAAATTTTTATCCTCGATTTTCAACTAAATTTTTCAACATAAAATGTTAGAAATTCAAAATTAGTAGTGCAAAAAATTTAAACTAAGAAATTCAAAGTCAAAGAATCTAATCAAGCCAGGTAACAAAAAACTTGCTTTCTTCATTGTAAATGTAAATATCTTTCAATTTATATAATCATTCTTTTTGAAATTTCTTCCATATTTCTATAATAGTCTAGTGCAAGATCCCATCGTTAGTAATGGAAAAAAAATTAAATGTTTTTTTTCTCTTCAAAATAAAAATGGTAATTTTGAATATTTTAAAAAAAAGGCCTTGGGACTTTAGAGGTTAAGCCACCACTACAAAGGTATAAAATTTACTTCATATACAAATCCAACATTCAAGTAATCTTTTCAAAAGAACATACAAAGATGAATGATAGAGCAATCTCTTTATTAATAAAAGATAGTGTTTAATAAAAGAAATAAAGATTAAAGAACCCTTGACTCCTTGAAGGAATACCGTATTTATGCGACATAGTTACATGATGTAATCCAATCTCTCATTTTGCTCTTTTTGTACATGCCTTCAAATTTCTTTTCATACTTCTTCCAACATTTTTCTCATTTTTTGCTTCAATCAAAACTTCATTGTCTTCTTCTTTACCGTCATAAAAATCAAGGGCATTGATTAAGATGCACACTCTATGTTAATTTTGTATCACAAATATAAATTTTCCTACAAAATGTTTTGTTTGAAATTCAAAAATGCATTAATGGCATCCAATTTTTTTGAGGGAAGGTCCTTTGGCACCAAAGATAGGTTCCTAGGCTCTAAGAGCCCCTCCTATAGTACCAAGACTCCTTTATAAAGAACAATTGAAAAGTTTAAAGAGAGATTCTTTAAGCATCAAGGGAGGTTTCTAAGATCAAAGAGACCCTCCCATGACACCAAAAGACCTTAATAAAGAACTACCAAAAGTTTCTCAAATGACATCCAAAAAAATGAAGGAAAAGTGCCTTGGCACCAAAAAAATGGCTCTTTTGATCCGAAAAGCCTTCTTTTGACTTCCAAGGAGATTCACAAAGATTCAGAAGTTCATTTAATGACAAAGGTAAAAGAATTAAAGAAGATTTTCTTGAAACAGTCATAGTAAGGTTTAGGGGATCCAATTTACCCTTCTCTAACATTAAAAGACTTTAACAAATAACTCAAAGTCTTTCAAATGTCACCCCAAAAAACTAAAGGAGAATATTTTGGCACCAATATATGGCTCCTCACATTTGAGGAGCCTTTTATTGCACCAAGGGTCTATCAAATGACATAACAAAAAAATAAGGTAGTGTCTATTCTTAGTGGCACCAAGAAATGACTCCTTGGATCCAACAAGTCTTTTATATACCAAAAGTCTATCTAATGACATACCAAGAAAAAACAAAGGCAAAATCTTTTGGTACTAAAACATGGCTCCTTTGATCCAAGAAGCCTTCTGTAGCACATGAGTCTATCTAATATGATGCCCACAAAATGAAGGAAGAGTCACTTGTATAAGAAATGGCTCTTTAGATTCAAGGCTTACAGCCTTTTATGACACCAAAAATCTATCTAATGACATATCCAAAAAAATGAAGGCATAGTCCTTTGATACAAAAAAATGGCTCTTTAGATTGGAAGAGACTTTCATGGCACTAGAGTTTATCTAATATAATACCCAAAAAATGAAGGGAAAGTCACTTGTATTAAAAAATGATTCATTGGATTTGAGGTCCAGAGCCTTCTATGGCACCAAAAATATATTTAATGGCATATCAAAAATATATTTAATGGCATATCAAAAATAAATAAAAGAGATCATTTTGGCAATAAGAAAGGGCTCCTCGGATCCAAGGAGCCTTCTTTGGGTTCTAAGGAGCTTTCTTTGAAGAGTCCTCTAGCACCATGGAAAGGCTCCTCGGATCCAAGGAGCCTTCTTGAGTTCCAAAGGTCTTGTTTGAGAGAGCCCTTTGGCATTATGTAAGGGCGGGCTCCTCGGAATCCGAGGAACCTTCATTAAATTCCGAAAAGCCTTCATTGAATTTCAAAGAGCCTTCTTTGGGAGAATCATTTGGCACTAAAAAAGAGCTCCTCAAATTCAAAGAGCCTTCTTTGGGTTCCAAAGAGTCTTTTGGAAGAGCCCTTCAGTACCATGGAAAGGCTCTTTCGTGAGTTCCAAAAGGTCTTATTTGAGAGAGCCTTTTGGGATCATGTAAGAGCTCCTCGGAATCCGAAGAGCCTTCATTGGATTCCAAAGAGCCTTCATTGGATTCCAAAGAGCCTTTTTTGGAAGAGTCATTTGGCACCAAAAAAGAGCTCCTCAAATTCAAGGAGCCTTCTTTAGGTTCTAAAGAGTTTCTTGGAAGAGCCCTTTAGCACCATGGAAAGGCTCCTCGGAATCCGAGGAGCCTTCATTGGATTTCGAGGAGCCTTCTTTGAGAGAGTCATTTGGCACCAAAAAAGAGCTCCTTGAGTTCAAAAAGCCTTCTTTGGGTTCCAGGGAATCTCATGGAAGAGCCCTTTAGCACCATGGAAAGGTTCCTTGGATCTGAAGAGCCTTCTTGAGTTCCAAGAGGTCTTATTTGAAAGAGCCTTCTAGCATTATGTAAGGGCTTCTCGGAATCAAGGAGCCTTCATTGGAATCCGAGAAGCTTTCATTGGATTTCAAAAAGTCTTTCTTGGGAGAGTCATTTGGCACCAAAAAAGAGCTTATCAAATTCAAAGAGCCTCCTTTAGGTTCCAAAGAGTCTTTTGGAAGAGTCCTTTAGTACCATAGAAGGGCTCCTCGGATCCAAGGAGGCTTCTTGAATTGCAAGAAGTCTTTTTTGAGAGAACCCTTTGGCATCATGGAAGGGTTCCTCGGATATGAGGAGTTTTTTTTTTGATTCCTAGAGTCTTTCTTGGAAGAACCCTTTGGCACTATGGATGGGGGCCTTGGATTTTGAGGAGACTTTTTTGGGCTCCAAAAACCTTCTTTAGATCCAAGAACCCTTTCTTGCGTTTTAACAAGCCTTCCTTGGGCTCCGAGGAACCTTTTTTGGGCTCCAACAAGCCTTTTAATGACTTGATGGGACCTTTATAAATAACAAGAGATCTTGAAATGACTTCACAGAAAATATACATAGGCTCCATTGTCACTAAGAAAGGACTTCTTGCATTAGAGGAGCATTTTATAGTATCAATAATAAGGAAGAGCTCTTTGGCAAGGAAGGGCTTCTCAAATCCTAAGAGCTTTCTTTGGATATGAGGAGCTTTCTTAGAGCTCTTTGGTGCAAACGGAAGGCTCCTTGGATCTGAAGAGCCTTCTTTGAAAAAACATTTTAGCACCAAAGAAGGGCTCTTTGAATCCAAAGAGCCTTCCTTGGGTTTTGAAGAGCCTTCTACGAAAGTCAATGGGTCAATGAGAGTCCATGTAATAATATATCAAAATAAATTAAGGGAGAGTCTTCTAGTACTAAGAAATAGCTCTTTGGATACGAGGAGCCTTCTATGGCAACAAGAATCTATTTAATGCCATATCAATTTTTTTTTATTGAGAAAGCCCTTCGGTAGTAAAAAAAAGGGCTTCTCGACGTTGACGACCCATTCTTGGACTTTAAAGAAACTTCCTTAAGTTCCAAAAAGCCTTCTCTTGACTTGGGGGAATCCTCACAATAAATCAAAGATCTTCAAATAAATCCCCTCAAGTTAATAGAGGGAGGATCTATTGGCATCAAAAAATGACTCCTTGAATCCAAGGAGCTATATGTTGCATTTAAAAATTTGAAAAAAAAATTTTGAATTAAAAAAAAAACTATTCAAATAACTCGCCAATTTAATAGAGGGAGGGTCTTGTAGCATCAAAAATTGGCTCATCAAATCTAAAAAGCCATCTAATGAAGAAGATTTTTTTTTTTTTAATTTTGGAAGAAAAAAATTAATTTAGAGTTGAATAATCTTCCAAATTAATAGAAAGAGGGTGCTTTCACCAAAAAATGGCTTTTTGAACTTGATGAGTAGGTTGAAGAGTTGTTTATTGATTAAAAAAATAATTTAATTGGACTTCTGTTAATCCCTTAAATTAATAGAGGGAGGATCATGTGGTACCAAGAAATGGCTCCTTACATCTGAGATGTACAATGGTGGTTTAGATCTAGCAGCCCTGTTCAAGCCCCATTCTTCCCCTAATGTTCAAACAATTGATAGTTAAAACACATGTATTTAGAGGTGGTTAAATAACAATTAATTGGAATAAGTGATACATGCCTTACCGGACTAAGGTGAAGATAGTATTTGTAAAATCAACTGGAGTCTAATTTCTACAAAGTTACCTTAAAAGTGTTCTTAAGCTTTGAGGGACCTTCTAGCCTTGGAGGATTAAACAAAGTCTTGAGGGCCAAAATGCAAATTTCTAATAATTTTAGGAAACTTCCACTTTAAAAAATTGAAAAAACTCCTTCAATTATTTATGAGATGTCCATGAAAGCTTTGCTAATTTTTTCCATTTTTTTGGTAATTTAATTCCTAAAGGATAATTGTCCATTGAAGGACAATTGAAAATCCGAGTAGGTTCCTATGAAGTCAATTTTGGTCAAATGTCCATGAAATTTTAACAGAATGTACAAGAGCATAAACATTCTTAGTGGAAACATAAATATTTTTTCAATCAGGTGCCTAGAAAAAAGTTATGCTACCTTAAACTCTTTTTGCAGCTCGGGCAATTTGGGCATGTCTTGCTAAAACCCTCATTGATTTTTGAAAATTGGTATGTATGTAATTAATAAAATATTGTATGCAATTGTTCCTAAAAAAAATTTAGTTCCCAAATCACATGTCTAACTTTGTTAGCTATGTTGGAGTGGTTTCAAGATTAAATATTTTCTTTTTACTTCAAGCCCTATTATCTTACAATTTTTAAAGTCAAAGTTTATGAAATTTTTTTGACATATTCTAATTGTTTGTCTCTAACTTTTTCTCTAATTGGTTGTTGAGTTAAAAAAATTCTCGATTGCACAAGAAATCATCAAGAAATTACTAGTATATTGCCAATTCATTTAACCTTCTTGCATTGCAAGGTAATTTAGAGTAAGCTAGAGTCTATATTTGCTTTTGAATTTTTTTTCATGAGTAAATCTAACATCATATAATTATAAATGGTAAAAATCTTCATTTTTGACTTTGAGTAGAGAAAATTTTTTACTCCAAGGGGGCTCAAAGTCTACAGCCCTTGTCATGTAGGATTTAAAATTTTATTTATACTTCCAACATTATAATCTTTTAATCCAAATGGTCAAATGGGCTGAAATCTTTTCCACACATTGCCTTATGTATTTAATGTAATTTCAAACATTTGGAATTCAAAAAAAAAATAGTTTTTAGATTTTGGACAATGCATCAAAAATTGGTAGTTTTGGATTTTTTTACTTGCAAAACACCTTCTAGCCTGTAGAAATTAAATAAAATTCATCTTCAACTAGATTTTCTTTTGTCCATGAAAGATTTGTAATTTCTATAATAAAAAATAGGGCCTAATTCAATGGAAGTTCCAAGGAAGATACTATGGATTACTTTTTCATATTAATTATCTAAAAGGTGTCTCAAGGTTTCGAGGGACCCTAGAGCGTTTTTGGAGCCCCCAAAGACTTTTGACAAAATGTGGCTACTATATTAATAATTTAAAATTCCAGAATCTCCAACCCAAGAGCAAGTTCTCATTTTTTTCTATTCATTGATCCACAAAGTATTTGGAATTGTTTTCTAAATTTTGGAGGGGCTTTTGATAAGAATTTTTGTTGACGTGGTTTTCTTTAGTTGGTCTTGTATTATTTAAATTAAAATGAAGAATATATAATAATTTTTAATTCCTAAAATCCCAAGACCATTTTTCTATCCTAAACCACTAAAAATTGCCATTTCTATTGCATTAATCCAAAAATTTTAAAAATTGTTTTCAAGAATCTAATTGTAGGACCTTGTACTACACTTAATTCAAATCATGTGGTAAAATTTTTGTGATGTTTGACCAAATAGATTGAAGTATATTAGCATTCAAAATGAAAGAAAAAGTTTTTTTCAAGAAGATACTTTGATTTCCCGCAAAACAAGAAGCTCTCTATCCTTCATACCACTAATCCAAATGCAATGAATCAAAGCTTCCCATTTAGATGGAAATTGCATCTATAAATTTTTGCAGCTTGGTCTCCCTTGTTTTGAAATTATTGTGGTATAACTTTTGCTCTTGGATACCAATTGAAATAAAATTCATATTTTTGGAAAATTAAAAAACAATTCTACCTTATGGAAGTTTCAAAAAGTTTCAACAAAAATGAGCTTATAAAAAACATACCTGAAATCTATTTTGCCTCCCGTGAAGACTATGGGACTTCAAGGATTAATGAACACTACAATGAATGAAGTGTCTAATTTTCAGTAAATATACACTTGGTATCAAAGTCTGTGCATTTTACTTGCAAGAAAGTCATAAAAAAATGGATGGAGAGAACTATAGGTCTATAGGACATGTGTAAATAAGGCCTTCTCTGGATGGATGACATGGATGAAATTCATTTGCACATCATCTCTATGGTAGTACCTTTTTTGTTGTAGGAGTGGCTAGGCTGTCATTCTTGGCCCTATCTGCAACATTTAAATGTTAAACCAACAATTTTAAATAAATAAAAATTAAACAATAAATTGACTTTTTTAAATTTCATTTTAAATCATTTCTATTCTTATAATTTTGACATTTTTATTTTAGATTTGATACCACTATTTATGACTTTGGCATGTCTATTTCTAGTAAAAAATCTTAATAAGTGCTCAAATTTAAATGCTTGTTGCTCAATGCTCATTGCTCATTATTCCCTGCCCACACTCTAGCGCCATTGTCCATATTCTCAAAATAACTAATACACCAACATCTTCAACAAAGCGAAAGTCAAGTTTCAAAAAGACTTATTATAAGCCAAAAAAAAGCTTGGACATAATACATGAAGGGAAGCCTCTTGTGTACCAAAGAGACTCATGAGGAGGTGGTGAAAAAAAATTGGTCTTTAAAGTCAATGTTCTTAGATGAAAGGATTTGAAATGACAAAAAAGAAATGAATAAATTAGTGTAGAATTGATTGTTACATTTCTCTAGATAAACCTTAACGGTGTTCTTTGGTTCCAAGGAGCTCTAGATTGCAGCCAAACTACAATGTAGGATTAGTTATTACATTTCTCCAAATGAATCTTAAAAGGTGCTATTTGGTTTCGAGGAGCATTAAACTAGTCTCAAAATAGTTAATAGAATTGTGATCAATTTTACAAAATCTTAATGATTTTTGTAAATTTTTATTTTTGGAATTTCAAAAAAAAATTTACAATCCATTTTCTAGGACATTACTATAATATGCAAAAGAAGCCTTTTTTGGATGGATGATGAATGGATGACATGGATGGAGTTCATTCCTACATGGATGAATGGATGTCCCTTAATGCAACATCTAATTGCAACATTGATTATTTTAAATTAAAAAAATTCTTTTCTGGGGGATAATTTTTTCTAATTTAGGTTTTTGATATTACTATTTTAGATCTAACAATATCATTTATTATTCTGACATGTCTATTTTTAGTAAAAATCCTTGTAGTGAACGTTCAAACCTAATTGCTCATCGCTCAGCGCTCAATGCTCGTCGCTCCCCACTCATACTCTAGCGTTGTTGGTCCCTTTGGGGGACAAATGCATTTTCAGGCAGGTACCTACAAGCTGAAATTTTCTCCTGATTTTTTTAATCTTTTTTTGAAGCTAGAAAAATTGATAAGCTTTGTGGGAATATAATTTTTTCACAATTGGTACCCGGGAAAAAAAGTTATGACCAAAGAAGCTCAAAACAAGGGACGGCGGGCAATCCAGGCAACAAAAAAAATGGAGAAAAATTTGAATTTTTTTAAAATATTTTTTTTCTCATAGATTATATTTTTGTCTATTTGGAAAGCTTCGATTCATTTCATTTGGATTTGTTATGAGAAAGTTATGGACATTCTTGTTTTTTGGGCAATTAGAGCATCTTCTTAAAAAAAATAACTTCTAGGATGCATTTCTAAATGAAATTTTTCAAATTTTTCAGTTTTTTTTTTTTTTTGCATGGTTTATATTACTTGCTAGAACAATCTCACCATCGGGATTAGTGAATTTTAATTCCACTAAAATATATGAATATTTTAGATTTTCCTTCTATCTTATATCTATATCTACTTAACAATTTTTTAAAGAATGATAATTAAGTTTTTTTGAATTTTTTTTTCCCTAGACTCTCAACTCAATTCTCCACTACAAAGATTTAAAGCTCAAAACTCTTTAGTGCAAAAATTTTAAGTTAAAAATGTTCAAAGTCAAAAAACCTAGTCCCGCAATGTGCTGAAAATTTTGTTTTTTTCACTTTAAACACAGATATCTTGCAATCTGTGTGGTAAAAAATTCTGAAATTTTTTCCACACACTCTCATACTAGTTAGGTGTAAGATCCTACGGTTAGATGTGAAAAAAAACATTTTTCAAATTTTATTACTTTTTGCTATAGAAATGGCAGTTTTGTGTGTCTTTTGGCAAAAAAAGGGCCTTGGTTCTTTAGGGATTAACTAGATTTTTTATTTAAATTAAATAAATACTGCTATACAAGACCTCTCCTTTTCACACAAAATTCCAAGGATGAATAGTTGCACTTCTATCCTATATCATAGGATTTGTTGTCATTCATTGCCCACATAATGGCGTCCTTTAAGAGTTAACTTTGGAAGGACTAGAAATAGTCAAAACTTCCAAAATTTGTTAAAATGTATTGTATAATGAAACTAAGAATAAAAAATAGTGACAACTCTTAAACTATCGTTGCTAAATATGATCCATAGACCATATCCGTATAGTTAGATAAATTTATATCCAAACCAATATTTTTCAAATAACATTTGAAGTAAAATATTTAAAAGTTCCTTCTAAAATCAATTGTATGTTTTTGGTTTTCATTGGAATCTTTTTTCTTAAAGTTCAAAATGTTCAATTCTAATTATAGTGATTTTTAAAGATTTTCATTTTACTTTTTTATTCAAGTCATTTCTTTATTTGAATTTTTTTTGAGACATGCCTTATTAGTATCCTTTGAATTATAGAATATTTGAATAGCAAAGTCTTCAAAAATCTATACCGTATGAATGGTGAAAACTAATAATTACATGAGTTCACAAAAAATGGATGGATGATAAAACACATTTTTTGTATACTTGGGATGTGTTTGTGTTCATTTGTTGTTCAAAATCTAACCATCTAATTATTTTAGGATTAAGTTCCTAAGGTGTATCATGATTAATGTCCAAGGTTGTAAATGAGTTTTTGTAGGGATGAGAAGTCCTGAAAAGGAACATTTATGAAAATGAAGATGTGACATGTAGATTCTTGACATGTCATAAATTATTTTGCTTAAACCCCTTAGGAAAAAAACAGACCCTATAGAAGGCCATCAGTTCCCGGATCAGGAACGCAAGCTGGTGGATTTTTCAATTTTTCAAACTTTTTTTATAATAAAAAAAAAAAAAAAAAAAAAATCCCTGGCGAGTAGACAGACCGCCGCAACCCGCAGACTCTCAGGTAGGGACGGACTGCAGACTTTTTTTTTTTTTTTTAATTTAAATTTAAAATTAAAAAATACAAAAAAATGCAATTTCAAAATCTGATGTAGGAGCAGTAGTGCTACATTAGATTGTGATTATTTAATTATATTTAATTTTTAATTTAATTAATTTTTTAATTTTTTAAAATAATTTTAGCTTTAATTTTAATTTTTTCAACTTTTTAAATTTTTTAAATTTTTTTAATATCTTTTTATTGCTAAAAAATCCAGTTCGTTCCCAGCTTGGTTGCTTGGGGAACAAACTAGCTTAACGGCCTTCTACAGGGTCCATTTTTTTGTAATGCCTAAAGGTTCAAAGTTTTGAAATCAATATTTAAGAATTTTGGGTAGGTTCCTATGGTATCAATTCTACAATATTTTTTTGAAACTTCTTTTTGATGTAAAAGAATCTACGTTTTTTCAAAGAATATAATTTTTATTTCAATCATTGGCTAGGGGAAAAAAATTATGTCCCCTTAAAGCTCAAAATGCTTCTCAAAGCAGCAAAATAAACTCAAAAAATTAAAAAAATTTCCTTATAGATTATATTCATATCTGTTTGGAAAGCTTTGAGTCATTTAGTTTAGATTAGTCATGCAAAAGTTACAATAAGTCTTGTTTTGCGGGCAATTCAAACATCTTTTTGAGAGGAATTTCCACAATTTTTCAAAACAAAAAAGTCCAATCATTTGTAGATTTTGCTATAACAACCTCACTATTAGGATCGACATGTATCAATTCCATTTTAGAACTAATTGTAATTTAATTTTTCCTTCCAATTTTGTATTTATTTATTTATTTTTTAATTTAATGAAATTTTAAAATTGATTTTTTTTATTAAATTGGCAAATCAATTCTCCACCATCTAAATTTTGTAGTGCAAAATTCAAGTTAAGAGGATTCAAAATTTAAATACCTAAGATTGTTCGATTCAAAAATACTTTTTTTTCATTTATTATATATTCTAATATCTTACAATCCAAAATGGTCAAAGTTTCTTAAAAAAATTCCACACACTGCCATACAAGTCTTATGCAAGATTCTACAATTGGCTATGCAAAGTATTTTCTTTCAATTGTAGCTCTTAGCACTAGAAATGACAATTTTGAACTGTTTGTGATAAAATATAGTCACAAACCTTTAGAGGATAAAAACTTAAAATCTACATCAACCTATCTACCGAGGACTCTAAGTGGTTAAATAATGTGATTTTCTTCATTCTATATACAATTACAATTGTAATTCAAATGCATCTTCAAAATTGTAGAATAATGAATTATCTTTTTGCCATTCATAGAAATCCAATTTCACTCTTATTTTCAAAGTTGTCAAAATGCAAACCCTTTAAAATTTTCACTACATTAGGTGGCAAAAGGGTGGAAATTAGATTAAAATAGAGATCATCACTGGACTTAAAACAATTTTGGATTTGTCTACCTTGTACTCAACTTTGCTACAAATACTATTAAAACCTAACTATGAAAGAATAAGAACTATCACCAAAATAATTTTCCAAAAATGATGTGATTTTTGGATCAACAAGTGCATTCTTTATTTCTCAAGCAATTTTAAAAGTCATCCATTGACCACTTTTGGGCCTCGGCATCCTTCTAGAGTTAAGATTACGTCCTTTCCAACCCTTCTAATATTTGGCTATAAACATATATTACTTACACAAATTTGGAATTTGAAGTATTACTAGAAATATTATACGGAGTAGTTGGAAGCACATTGAATAAAGAGTACCAGTACATAATATGTGCAATGACCTTGCCTTTAGAAACCATATTCTTAACAACAGGGCAAATACAAAATAAATCACCAAACATTCTACTGAAATAGGACCTTCACAACGTTTCCAACAATGAAGATCAAATATATCCACTAGGCACTTATGGCAAAGTTGACACAATGGTGTGAAGAGAAGTAGTTTTTTTTGAGCAATATTTTGTTCAAAAGTGATAAAAAAAACTTGAGGGAATATTAGGCAATTCATTCCCCCATTTTCAATGAATGAATTGTATTCTACAGATGGTACATACTCTATAGACAATGTTTCTCTATTTTGGATGAATGTAAACTCTATTGGATGAATAATTCATTGCACAATTTTTACATGCTTCATCCATTTCTATAGATGCAAACAACTGCTTTACTCTACTTTCTGCATATGGTTGTACATAACTTACTTGCCGTATAGTACAATACTGCGAGGTGATGATTATATATGGAGTAGAACGTAATTGAAAACCTATCGGTGTGTGCTTGGGCTATAAGTTTAGAGCACTGGAGCCTGGGTGAATTTTGTGTGAGCAATAGATGGATAATCGCTCTACGAGGCTCCACTGAATAAAAGTATTAAGGGGACCCATACTAATAAATTGACATCCCACACTATATAAATATCTACCATGGGTTGTACATCTTGTCTCAAATATGTATAGTTTCTAAAGAAAGGTCCCTTTAATTATTTGGTCCCCTTAAAACCCCTATTCAGTGTAGATTACGGGTCCTGGAGCCTTCCACTGCAGGCATTTCAGTTCCAGGCATAATAGGAGTGCAAGGTCTTCCGCATCTCCACGTCCACTTGCTCCGAAATGTCATCCAGCGGTGGCCAGAACAACCAATGCGCACACAAAAACACAAACCCCAGCGTCCCCAGCGTGGACACCACTCTAGGCGGTCGCGTGGCAGGGAAGGAAAGCTTCCATGCCCCTTCGACAGCCACAGCCACGCCTTGCACCAGGAAGAAGCTCATCATCTCCCACGTCACCTCCAAGGTCGAGTAGTACACCAACAGCTCGTGGGCCAGGCCAGACACTAGAAACACGGCCAGCATCGCCACCAGTTTCGACAAATGAAAGCGGCGTCGACCGCCCTTCTGTTTCCCGACGAATTCTGCTTCCGGAGAGACGCGTCTCAACCGTTTGTCCTTCTCTTGGGCGACAGATTCTGATTCCGAAGACGACGCGCGTCTCGATCGTTGCGCTAACCCTACATTTTCCGAACCCCTAATTTCCTGGGGTGAGCTTCTCAGGAGAGAGAGAACCGGATTGTACACCGTCTCCCGAAGGCAATTACTTATAAGCAGATTCCAACGACGGCCCCAAAACTCCTCGAGCGAATGGGCAGCGAACGGGTTATCAAAATGGGGCTCCAGCGTGACCCCGAACAAGCCATTCGCCACCGCGGCCAGAACCTCCAGCACAATCGATCCGAAGAGGTAAAGCTGAAGCGAGAGGAGAAGATGGAGAATCATCCAGGGAAGCCTGTCTCGAAAGGAGAGTAAATACAAGAAGAATGCCAACACCACGAGCTTCACCAGAGAGCGAAACACGAGCACCTGCCAAACCTCCGACTTTGAAATGTGCTCCCACCATGAGGAGAAGGGGTCGGACTCCACGCGCTTCACGACCGTCCCCGTCCTCTTCACGACCTTCCCCGTCCTCTTCACGTGAACGGGGTAGATCATGACGACGGCGAACCGAGGGAAGGACGGGGCCTCACTCCCGGGCCCATGGCCCCAGCACAGGAGCAGGAGCTTGAAGGAGGCGATCCAGGTCAGGATGCAGTACAGAGCGGCCAAGCCCACAACGTGCGTCGATCGGTTGAAGATGAACGGGAGATACGCGTAGAGGACGAAAACGGGAATGCACGAGATGAAGCGAGAGAGCCCAAGTGAGAGCTTGGTGACGAGATAGTAACAGTACGCAGCTGCAAGACCTGCGACGACATGGCTGAGCAGCAAGCCTTCCATCCATGTCCGAACCTCGAACCCGAACAGCGCCATGGTTGCAAGATCTGTGAATCTGGAATCGGACTTAAGACATACAGAAGATGAGCTCGCAAGGAGGAGGACATGGTGATGTGATCTGTAACAGTGAATCAAGTTCTGCGCTTGCAAGGTCTGATGAGAGCAAGCCGCAATCAAGATCGTTGGTAAAGCTAGCCTAGCAGATTCTAGATACGTTTGAGAGAACTTGTGACGCAAGTGCGTCGAACATTGGCGTGCAGATACTGAAAGGTCGGACCACCTATACCTAATTTTTTAAGCAACTGTGGCACAGATGGTGAGAACTGAGAAGCTGATTGTAATGGAGATTTTTCCTGTGCAGGGAGATAGAAAATATTGAGATTGCAAAATTTTCAGAATTTTTTTGCAAAACTGAAATTATGTGAAATTTTGGGAGTCAAATAGTGTTCCAAACCAATTCCCAATCTCTAGAGTCTTCCAATTCCAATCACTCAAGACTAGCTTCCTCCTATCTACTTTCTTGTTACTTTCTGCATACTTTAGGACATGTGTCATGATCTTACTAGTTCCAACCTTAAAATAGAGTAAAAAACACATTACAAGCCTTGATTGGAAATAGGGGCACTACCGGTTGGGCATTGGTCCCTGGTTGGAAATGGGTAGTCCAACCTTATATTAGTTTATGCTGGTGCCACCTTTTCATATTGCCAAGTCCGGTTATCAAAGAAGATTTGTCACCATTCCATTGGATAGTAGTCATAAAAGTGTTATATTGGAGTAACACATAACAAAGCCCCTCTTTCTAGGTCGAGCTTATAAAATAAACCAGCCCATTGTGGTCGCATGACCCATAGTGGACACCTATGACACTTTTTTGGGCCACAATCAATGTCCAACCTGACACCAATGGAGTGATTAGTGACCTCATTAGGAAAACCTGCTTTTTTAGTGTAAATCATTGTAAGAAGTGAGTTTTCATGGCCTTTTACATTAGAAATTACTGTGACTACCTTTGGTGATTAAGAAGAGCATATTGGATACAATTTTTGTTGGTTATGGGATAGTCTACTGACTCTTTTGGACAGATCACTTCAAAAATCCATAACAAACTCATACTTTGTTTGAAAAATATAATTTCAACTGCTCTCACTATTTCTCACACTTGTCTTCATGTGGGAAAAAATTCGAAAACTTTCAGCTATGGCATGAGGGTAGACTCCAAATTTTGACCACAATGGGCTGGTTTACCTTAGTTGTATGACGAGCCTCTTGTGGAGGTCCAATTCCAAGGGTGAATGTAAAAAATGACCCCCTATTTTGTATTGTGTTAAATCTACTTCTCTACACCTCTTGTAGCTAATGTGGGGCCTTTGATTGCAAATATGAACTCAAAATTTGCCGAAAGGACCATTGTCCCTTCCGGGGACAAATGGGATTTTAGGCAAGTACCTATGGGCTGAATTTTTGTCGTGATTTTTTGAAATTCTTATTGAAGATAGAAAAACTGATAAGCTTCATGGGAGTATAATTTTTTTTTAAATCGGTGCCTGGGAACAAAAGTTATGCCCAAATAAGCTCAAAACAAGGAAGAGGGGGCAACAAAATTTTTTTGCAAAAAATTTAATTTTAAATTCTTTTTTTCCTTATAGATTATAATTTTGTCTATTTGAAAAACTTTGATTCATTTCATTTGAATTTTTTATGAGAAAGTTGTGGACAATCTTGTTTTTCTGGCAATTAGAGCATCTTCTTGAAAAAAATAACTTGTAGGATTCATTTTGGAATGCAATTTTTGCAGTTTTTCAAAAAAAAAGTTTCACATGGTTTAGTTTCTTGCTAGAACGATCTCATCATTGATATTAGTGCATTGGAATTCCATCTAAAAGATATTAATATTTTAGATTTTCCTCCTATCTTGTACCTACTTCTACTCTCGCTTCTACTTAACAATTTTTTTAAGAATGAAAATTAAGTTTTTCTAAATTTGTTTTTTTTCCTGGACTCTCAACCCAATTCTCTACAATAAATATTTAAAGCTCAAAACTCTATAGTGCAAAAGATTGAAGTGAACCCTTTAGTGACCGGTCGACCACATTTTGGTCGATTTATGGACTCTATGCTTGTTGTAGGTCAAAATACACCTAAATTGTAAAAACCCCAAGAAGAACGGAGTTAGAGCATCTTTAGATGCTCACTTTCAACCAAACAATTTGGTTGAAAGTGAGCTATGCTAGTTTGAATGAATCTGTACTGGCCAAGGAAATGTACAAATAAGCTTCAATCTAGGCAAATTTTTATCAAAATACACAAGCCATGAAGGCAACAATGTTGCTTGGCAAGCCTACCACTGTCTAATCCATGAAATCCAAGGATGTACATGGACTAGCTAAGGTAGGAGGGCCAAAAACTACCCATCTAAGAGTTGAAACTGAGATTTGGGGAGGTAAAAAATTTTGAATTATATTTCATTAAAATTTCCTTGAAAAACAAGTAGAATTGGCATTTAATCCAAGTTATTTTATATTTTTGGAACTTTATGGAATTAGTTATGAATTTTTGATGTTGAAACGATAAAGGTTTAAAAACCATGAAATGTCCATTTTTTATACATTCTTGTGAAGATGGAAAACCAACATGTACAAATGATGTATATTTGAGGAGTGGAGTGTTTTAGAGTGTGAGAGAATTTTGAGCCACCTACTTCAGAGACACTTTTTGCTTAATTGTAGTAGATTCAGTTCTCACTTCAATCTTTGAGCCATTCTCATGTCTAAATGAAAACTTGGATCACCTTCATTCTTGTGGCAATACATTGCCAAGACCTTGTAGCCTCAATTCTACGGTCCGATCATATTTATTTGGCTCAAAGCTCATCCCCAAATAACTTTTGAAAAGTATATATTGAAAAAATGACTTCCCCCCATATCAACCACGGTCACTAAAGGATTAAAAATGTTCAAAGTAAAAAAATCTAGTCCCGTAATGTGTTGAAAAACTTGTTTTTTTCACTTCAAACGCAGATATCTTGCAATCTGTGCAATCAAAGATTCTGAAATTTTTTCCACACATTCTCATACTAGTTAGGTATAAGATCCTATGGTTAGATGTGCAAAAAAAACAACTTCAAATTTTTTTACTCTTCACTCTAAAAATGACAGTTTCGAGAATTTTTGGCAGAAAAAAGGCCTTGGTTCTTTAAAGGTTAAACGTTCCTACATTTCCTCGGGGGTAAAACAAGGGGGGGAGAGGGGATAAAATGGCCTTCGCAAGAGGTTCATCATATAACTATAAACTCAACCTTCTTTCTACACCCTTATATTTGTAAAGAGCATTGGAAGAGATTTGAGGCCTCCAAGAGCCGGCAAATTATCCTACATTTCTAGACTACGGGAACGCAAGAAAGCAGCTGGTTGATGTGGTCGAAATGGTGCCACGTCATTTTTGAAAAAGAAAAAGAAAAAGAAAAATCCTAAAATGATATTTGGGATTTTTTGTTTTTGAAAAAAAAATTCTGACAGTCCGTACCGTTTGTTCACAGAATCTGGCCAGAATTGGGAATAGGCCTGAAACGGCCCTCCAATGTCCTCAAATCCCCTCTAATGTATAGATATGGACGTGTATGATGAACTATTAGACTTGGCATTATATCTTGAGGCTCTCAGCCCTCAAGCATTACCTAGTCTATAGCAAAACTATATAAAATACCAGCATGAGAGTTAATTCAATACTCTCCCTAGCCTTTAACCTCTAAAAGCCCAAGGCCTTTTTGGTTTCAAAAACATCATTGCTTTTGAAGTGTTATAATTCTAAATGTCACTAAGTTATAGAGATCTTAACCGTACAATCTTATAGTGTAAGTGTTGTAGATGACGTGAATCAAATTTGGAGTCATTTGGCCACATAGATTGCAAGATTACAAGATTACAATGTTTTAGTGTTGAAAAAGGATGTTGAAATTTTCCTAGCAACACATTTAGAGGTGAAATTCAATTTCTGAACCTACTCAAATGAAAAACTTTAAACTATAAAGTGATTCAAAACCAGCATACAAACACATTGGTGAAAGAAAATATCATTCAATTGACTCATTGTGTTTGCAAAATGGCTTTGAAATGTCAAAAAAATAGCAAGAAAAGTTGCAAGAAACACATCTAAAGCTAAATGTCCTTCTAAAATGCTTCTCAGTCACTCATAGCCTCTTAGATTGATACGAGATTTTAGGCACAGAAACTAGACTAGCATGTACATCTTTTCTAAATTTTTTGTTGGAAATGGACATTCTATGAAGAAGAAACAAGCCGCAAAAGTTCATTGTAGTCCAAAAATGTCAGGATATGGAACTTTGAATTGCTTCCAAACATTCAAAACAACTTGGATTGACATGAAAATTTTAACAAATTAACTAGACTTTAAGGGAACATAAATCAATAAATTTTGTTGAAAATTAACATTAGATGAAAGAGATACAAGCCCCTAAGTTGCAGCCATCAAATGCAGTTTGGTGAATTCAAATTGAACCTATAAACTTCGATTGGCTTCCAAAAAATCAATAGATCTTGGATTGATCTAAAATTTTTACCACACACACTATAAGAAACCCATGTTTTTGGGGATGTTTACACTATTTTTTGGAACACATCTTTGTAGACATTAAATAAAACAACCCATATTTTTATGTCAACAATGATGTTCAATAAAACATCAAGATTCATCTGATAAGGTAACTACACCTAAAATCGCACAATTAACCCCTAAAGGACCAAAGTGAATTTCCTATCAAAAAACACTCAAAACTGTCATTTCTATTGCAAAGAGAAAATAACTCTAAATTTTTAATTTTTTTGCATATCCAACCATAAGATCTTATACTTGACTTGTATATAAATACATAGAAGAAATTTCAAAAACTTTGACCAAGTAGATTGTAAGATATATGCATTTAAAGTGAAGAAAACAAGTTTTTTTGCACCTTGCTTGACTAGATTTTTTGGCTTCGAATCTTTTTAGTTCAAATTTTTTGCACTACTGATTTTGAATTTCTACTTATTTATGTTAAATAGTTAAGTTGAGAATCTACAAAAAAAATTTAGGAAAAAAAGCTTTTAATTTTCACTCATTAAAAAATTGTTAAGTAGAAATGGATTCAAGATTGAAGAAAAAACGAAATTGTTAATAGCTTTTAGATGGAATTGAATCACAATAATCCCAATAGTGAGATGGTTCTAGCAAGAAAATATAACCTTGTCCAACAATTTTTTTTGAAAAATTGTGAAAATTGCATTCAAAAATGAATCCTACAAGTTATTTTTTCAAGAAGATGCTTAGATTACCCAAAAAACTAAGAGTATCCATAACTTTCTCATTATTAGCCCAAATTGAATGAAACAAAGCTTCACATGTAGACAAAAATATAATCTTTGAGAAAAAAACTTGAAAAAAAATTATTGACTTTCTGTGATTTTTTTTTGTGCTGCATGCTGAACTCCATTTTTGCTTATTGTCCCATAACTTTTGCTCCCGGGCATCAATTAAAATAACAATTATATATTTACAAAGCTCGCAAAAATACACAACCTCAAAAAATCCCAAAAAATATCACTAAAAATTGAGACAATAGGAACCTGCTCGGGCCCGAATTGTCCCTTGAGGGGACAAACGGTCCTTTAGGGGTTAAGCAATTCAATACAAATTCCGCAAGCCGCAAGACAGTTAATAAATCTAGCTTAGCAGATTCTAGACATGTTTCTGTAAACTTGTGACGTAAGTGTGTGGAACATTTGAGTGTATATACTGTACATTGGTTTATGTTAGTGACACATTTTCATAATTTATTGCCAAGTCCAGTTTTCGAGGCAGATTTGTCACCATTCCATTGGATAGTTAGAAAAGTGTTATAACTCATGACATAGCCTCTCTTTCTACACCTCAAGATTGCAAAAAGTATAGATATGGATGTCTGTGATGAATCATTAGACTTGGCATTATGTCCCATAATGCTCTTGAACCTCCCAGCTCTCGAGCATTATCTAGTCCATAGCATAATTGTATAAAATATTAGCACAAGAATTAATTCAATACTTCCTCTAGCCCTTGATTCTAAAAGAATGCCATGGCTGTTTTTTAGACAATGAATGACAAAGAATTGTTCTATATAGGACAAAAGTGCAACTATTCTTCCTTAAGATTTGTATAAAAAGGAAGGTCTCATACAATAGTTTGACTTCCAATAAGTGCTTTTGGACTTTTCGAAATGAATGATTCATTTAGTACTAAAAGGAATGATTTCCATAGTTACTAGCCTGTCTTTTAAAAGGTAAAGTGGGATTCATTAAAATTGATTAGTTTCAATCAAACTCCTATGCAATTTTTTGAATGTCAATTAACAAAATTAGGATGAATGTGACTTAATCCTTAAAGGACTAGATCCATTGTGAAATAGTCAAAACATCATGTCTAAATTAATTTTTTCCTTTTAAATTGTGTTCAAATGTCAATCTTATATTGTTACTATGAGACACTATGAATCATTAATCATTACGAAAATTTTCACTTTGTTTCATGAAAAATTGGCGATTTCAATTTTTTATTTATAATTTATAATTTTAAATTTTTTTTTTTTTTTTTGTATTTGCACCATAGGAGGGACCAAAAATGAAAGTCTTGCGGTCTTTTCCAGGTTCAGATTTTTTGTAATGTTTAAAACATCATTGCAGAATGTCTTTAACTTATATGTAGTGCAACATATTTATCAAGTAATAGAGCCTCAAGCAAAAGGTTTTTAGTCTTTAACCCCTAAAGGACCGGACTGTGTTTTTTGGACTTATAACTTTTTTGGGCAGGTGCATGTGAGCAGAGATTTGCACATTTTGGGCTGAAACTTTAATAGAATGTGGGGACGAGGAATATCTTTAATATGCTCAAAATTCATGACATTTGGAAATACGAGTAAAAAGTTATTGCACAATATGTTGTTTGTTTCTCAACTCGGGCAGTCCGGGCAGATCTGGAAAAATACTTTTTTAAGAAATAAAAATTTGAAATTTTTTCTTCAGATTTATATGTACTCAAAAAGCTTTGAATCATTGCATTTCAATAGTTGAGTCAAAAGTTATGAGGCTTTTTAGTTTGCGGGCAGTTATGGAATTCCTACACCAAAAAAAACTTTGAAGTCCTTTATTTTCCTGAAATTTCAATATTTTTGAAAAAAAATAATGCTATTGGATGTAGATTGTTTATAACAACAATTCAACCATTTGGATTGGAATTTTTTAATTTTGTAAATTATTTATTAACAATTTAGTATTTTGAATCATTCTCTACTTCTTTCTACTTATTATTTTTTTCCTATATGTTGCACAACTCCAAATGATCTGAAAATTTTCATGTATGTAGCCAACTTGCCCTGAAGAATGAATCCAAAGAAGCACAACCATTTTGGACATTTTTTCATAATGATTTGACCTTGTGAAGTGCAGCTGCCCGGTTTTTTTGCAGTGGTCAAAAAAGGATTTTTGCCACTTCAAATGCTAATATCTTGCAATCTACATGGTGGAAATTTCTGAAATTTTTTCCACATATTCTCAAACTAGAGTACAACAAGATCCTACGGTTACATGTGTCAAAAAATGATATTTTTCAAAAATTTGGTACTTGGACTAGAAATGGCAGTTTTGGAGCATTTTTGGTGAGAACATAGTCAAGGAACTTTAGGGGTTAATGGAGTCGACCCATTTCCAATCAACTACCCATTTTCGCTAGTTAGGCTGCTTTGTTTCCAATCAGATGTGGTTTAGGTGACAGCTCATGTAGAGCAGGAGCAATACAAATACCAGGGAGGTATGCATTAAAAGCATAGAATGATCACAAGTTGGACATTGGAAGCTACAACTATCACCTACATTGAAGCATTGTTGATTTTGTAACCAACTCATGGTTGAAAATAGGATGACCAAGAATAGGTTAAAAGGAATCTTCATAAAAAAAATCATGTAGTTTTGTTTTTGAGGAAAAAATGTATAAAATATGAAATCCTTCTTTTAATTCTATTTTTCTAAATACAAAAAAATTTCAACTCACCATACCCATACACCAGATATGCTGAATTGCTTAAATGATTGGAAATAGGTCATCTCCCTTATATAGATGATTCAAAGATACACTTGAATAACACTCGAAAGTTTTCCTTTAAAACCCTTTGAAAATTCACAAAAATTACAAAAACTCTCCAATATTTATGATTTCGATCTGTCAACAACTAAAGTAAAGTAAAAAATCCCTAATTGTCATTCAAACTCTATCTAGACTTTCTAACAAGATGGTTCAAACACAAAGTCACGGGTAAAACGTGGACTAACGACACTTCTGGTCACATTAGTCTCAATCCAGTCGTGAGTCGTGACTTCCACCAACTCACTACCAAGCTGTGGTCTCGCTTTCTCTTGGCTTGCTCATTCCGGTCGCCATTTCTGTGCTTCCCTCTTCTGGAACTCCATTTGCGTTCTGGCTTTCGCTTCTCATTGCTGGATTAGGGCTTCACGGTTTCCGCCTTTACTATCTCTCGATTCCTCGTCGCAAACTCTTTGTGCTTCTTCTATAGGACATCGCCGTCGTGCTCTTCTCGGTTGTACGACGCCCTGGCTTGAATTTCTCTTCTCACACCTGGTAAGGTTGATCGATGGTAGAGCTTTGTTTTCTAGAACCCCGCTGTATGGCAAGCAATCGTGGTGTAGTATTTCCGCTTGCATTCCCGCAATTTTAACGCCGACACGTACTTACGTGGAATGTAATTGAATATAAGAGATTGACGGAGCTGCAGATTGTTGTTAGAGAACCTGTTGAATGGACTTGGCAGTGTCTGAATTCTGAATGCAGAGAAGTAGCCATGGAATTGGAGACAGGGTGAAGACGGATTGGAGATTCTTGCCGTGGCGGAAAATTGTCGTTCTCGACGATAATGGATCTGCTATCCCAGGTGTTGTCTCTTACTACACACCTCAGAGTGTATTTTAGTGGTGTTCGGGTAATCACAGTCGTAGCTGCCGATCATCTTTGTAGCGTTGAAGTATTTGCTAAGCAGTTATTGGATGTCAGCAACATTGAGGGGGTTGTTTGGAATATTTATCTGACTTACGGCGTGGGGACGCACCAGCTCTCACCGTCAGCTCGTGAATCAATCTTGCGGGGTTGTATGACATTGCCTTGTCAGTATGCGCGACCACAGTTTCTCAAGCTATCGAACAGGGTGAGTGTTCTTCCCGTAATCTCATTGTCTTGTGTTTCCGACGGGAAGTTGCAATACATTTACAATCACATTGTAAATGCGAACACATTTCTTACCCCTGCATTACATTGTTTAACGCTAAGAAAAAATTCTGATTGCGTTTTACTTCTACTTTACGTTATGACTTATTATTGAATTTTAAATTACTAATACAAATTTCTTACAAATTTTTGGAGTAAAGAGATACACTATATAGTTCAAAATAAACTTCAACCCCGATATTTTTTAAGTAATCATTGATTAACTACAATAAAAGATTTCCTCAAGTCAATGCTCGATCTTTAATTCATGTATCAAAATGTTTGAAGACATTTTCACTTGAATATATTCTATATAATAGTTCAATAAGAAAAAAGTAACCGTTATAGTTCTGGCTTTCATCCATATTTTAGAATTTGTTTCAAATTTATTTGAGTACGGAGATTCTGTCACTTAAAAACTATATTCATGATAAAGGAAAACGCAGAGACTTGGAGCAAAACTGAAGTTTATAAAAAGTAATAAGGGTCCAGTTATGTCTTGTTTGCACGAAGTACGTCATCGATAGCTTTTCCTCTTCAAAGAGTTGCACCAAGAATATTAGTTTATAGATTAAGGACAAACGTCAGAAGGTGATATACTTGGCACTCGTGTAGCACTTGCTGATGGCTGACAGAACTTGGTGCGAGTAATTATTTACTTGTCTTTATGAATGATTGTTCAGTCGTTTTTAGTATGATATCTTGAACTGAATTGTCTATGTTAATGGCGGTGCATTGTGAAGCCCGAATGTCAGATACATCAAAAGTGATATAGGTTTCAGTATATGATGCTTTCACAATATGCAGGTTCGATTTGGCCATAGGAGTTCTCCATGTCGGCTGGAGTTCGACCATGGCAAGGACTTCAATATTAAACGTGGGGGTATTCGATCTCAAAGTATTGGTTCTGACGGAGGTCGGGCTATGGTTCTCGGGGGAGATAATTCTATTGAGTTCTCGGATGCTCTTCAGAGTATGTTATCATCCTTGAATTCCTCAAGTCTTTGCTCTCTTTTTACAATTTTTTTTGCGAACTATTCATAGTACTCTTGGGCCAGATGTACTCACGAGCGTTACGAACGTTTAGGTTTCTCTTGTGACCTGCACGAATGTGTCTACACTCTGCTGAAGCAATGTTGTGGACAATTTATGGATAGGCGTGTTATTGCGTTGCACATTCACGTTGCATGCCCATAGATTCTGTATATGGATTTTTGTTTATTTTTTCTCTTGTTACCCGTCGTAGACCATAGCTTTAGGTTCTCAAATTTCTTGTTTATTCAGGTTTGATTCTTCGTGTATATAATTACATGTGTTGGCATTAAGAATTATAGTCCTGAAATCATAGAAGCCCTCTGATGTTGCTGACTAAGCCTGGTCGACTGAATTGTACACACGTGTTGACAGCCGTTGCTAAGGCTCTCGAGGAAGTTGCAGTGAAAAAAGCTCTTGTTCAAGATGAGGCTGCGGAATGGAAGCATAAGTATGAAATGGAGCTCCTCCGAAATTCCCGTCTTGAGCGCCTTCTTGCTGATAATGCAGCTGTTGGTAATAACTTTCTTCTGAATGATGCCTTTCAAGCCTGTTTGGAGGATTCTGTTTTTTTTGTCTGATCAGACTCCTTGGTTGTCAAATATTTTGTTGGTTGACCGTTCATCCTTTGGGCTTTCTGTTACTACTGATTGACTTTTTATTTGTGTGCATGAGACAGCTCTTCGCATTGCTGATATTGCTTACAAGTGTTCAACAATGCTGCAGACGTTCTAAGACAGACTGAATCCTCAGCCATGTCTAATGTTGAGACCGACGCTCACGAATCAATAGAACCAAATCTGTCAACACAGAAGCCACCAACAAATGGTTCTTCCCAGTCTATTGAAACCACTCGCAACCAGGAAGTTCTGAACTATAGTGCTGACTCTTTTAACAGTCTATATTTGGACACGCAGTTGGAGGGCGACGTACCTGAAAAGGTGAGAGTAAGGACACTATTACTTGTCTCCATAATTGGTTATTTTTTGGTAAACAGTCCATCCTTGAGGTCCCTACTTTTGGTTTCATTTAGCTGGCATGTTTGGTCTAGATGTACCTGGTACCTGGATCTTTATGGTGTACTTGAAGTTCCCAAGAGGCCATTGCTTGGGTTCAAGGCTCCAGAACTTCCTCATTGCCTGTGTTCTTGTTGAAATGCTCCTTGTTTTACATATTTGCTGGTCGTCTATGCGTAACCACTAGCGGTCGATCAATATATTTACGTACCAGTGTATTTTTTCTAGCTCAGGCATCATTTACACTCACTTGGGATACCGCCGACGAGAGGAGACAAACGCAGTATCACGACCTTGTCTCGTTTGAATCTGGCGACATCAAGACTGAAATCCGAAGCAACAAACAGGTGCTCTCCTTTGCGATGTTGATGCATTTGAATTGTCCTGCAGTTTTTCGTTCAAACATGTCAATGGCTTTGATTCAACCAAGCTCGGCCTTCTTGTGCACCGTTTTCTCATGACAGTATGATAGTCTCTCTCACAAGCCGTCGTTCTATTTGATAGATTACTTTGGTTTGGAAGTCTCCTCCTCAATCAGTGTTCATTCTCTTGAAGCCGAATGCAGCAGCCGTGCAGAGGCTTTGCAAAGAAATGGTTTGGTAAGTGAATTTCTTTCTTGTGGTGTTGGTGAGTCATAACAGACCTTACAGAATAGTCAGCTGGGGCGTCTTGAAAATTTTCGTACTTTTTCTAGAATTTGCATCGTATTTTCAAACGTATCTTCTTGCTTACTTTGTCTACTCTAGCATATATTTTACATTGTGCAGAAGCCTTTGCATCTCTGCGGAGAGTTCTTACTGCGAGTGGAGTTTCACAGTCAGTGCTATATATGGTCTTGGCTCCTGTACTGAGCACGTCAATAATGATCCGCAGGTGGCTCAGAGAACAGAATATTGCTAATGTTTATGTGGAAGCAAGAGTCAAGGCAGAATTGCTGGAGGATAGTACCGACTTTGAGTTCATCCAGACATATGAGACAGGTATGTTCATTGAAGTTGCTTTTAGACATCTATGCTGCAGCATTAATGGTTCACATATTTTTAACACCATGCAATAGTGAATCTTACTTCAATCCCCGAAGACCCCAAGACAATGCTTTTACAATTATCTGAGTTGTACGTCTGGAAATTTCTGACCTGGTTTTGATGTCTGGAACTATCGATGCAAGTTGATGACATGGAAGCAACATGTGGCTGTCCAGCTTATTCCTAATTCAGTAGAATAGGACAGAATATCATCAATTAAGTGAATTGGATTATACATTGTGAATTTGTGTTAGCAGAGGATCAACTGATGGACATGGACGAGCGACTGGACCTGATCATCACTTTAGGTGGTGATGGAACGATGCTCTGGGCAAGCTTACTTTCTCTGTGTTTTCCTCAAACCGATGTTCAGAGTGGATATGGATTGAGTTACGATCTGGTTTACGTGAAATTTCCATTGTATTCAATAATTTCAGGTCTCAATGATTGTTCAAATGTCCACTAAAGCCCAAATGAAGTTACTATTTGTTTGTGTATATAGAGCTGTGATCCCTAAAACAACATCGTACAGTAGGAAATAGATCACATTTGGGTTTTGAATATGATGGATACTTCAGGGTGAAGTTCAGGCATGATGAACCTGACTTAATTTATGTCCATCTGTCCAACTTGGACTGTTATGCTTCAGGCGGCGTCTCTATTCAAAGGTCCTATGCCTCCGTTGGTAGCCTTCTCGATGGGCTCCCTGGGCTTCATGACAAAATTCCGTATCCACTTAATCACTTTGCTGTAGGTTGAATTTTCTTTTCCTGTCTATGTTGAGCTTATCGAGCTTGTTCTTTCTGGCAAGAGTTAGTCTTTTTTCCTTCACAAAGCAAATGGCACTTAACCTTCATGTATTCCTATATTTGTTGCAGTCAAATTCTTAACTTTGCACTCCACAGAAAGCAGTCTGTACAGAGAAAGTTTACAAGCCATAATGAAAGGTCCCACGTACATCACACTGCGACACCGACTTCATTGCCAGATTATTCGCAACAGTTCTGCACCAGACGACAATATGAGCTCAGATTCCAGTGAATTTCTTGTTCTTAATGAAGTTTCCATTGATAGAGGCATGTCATCGGCCCTGTCGAACTTAGAGTGCTTTTGTGATGGTCACTTCGTCACTATTGTGCAAGGTGACGGCTTAGTAATTTCAAGTCCATCAGGAAGCACAGCGTATTCTTTGGCAGCTGGAGGCTCTGTGGTGCACCCTCAGGTATTATTCTGTAGCCTTGAAGTCTGCGTTCATTTTACACTCGGTTCTCAACTACCGAAGGATTTTATTGTGAAACCTTGCCAATCACATCAGGCTTTTCTAGCCTTGACTTTAAGATCAAACCGTAAGAATTGGACGTTATGATCGAACCCGTGGATATCAACCTCCTTGAAACTAGAATTTGAAAAGAACAGATGAGGTGGGTGTTTATTTTAGTGGGAGGATTCGATCGAATGCTTACAGAGGTTTATCTGTGCAGGTCCCAGGCATTCTTTTCACACCAATTTGTCCGCATTCTTTATCATTCAGGCCATTGATTTTGCCAGATTATGTAACTCTGCGAGTACAGGTGGGTGTTCATCACTTGGTTTAGATAGATTGTAGAATCATTGTAGAGCTGACGAGAGGTCTTTGGGTACAAGAGCCATTTTTTTTTATCAAACATTTTTCACTTTTTATGAGTTTCCGATGAAATTTTGAAGTGAGGTTATAAACCATTTTTAGATGACAGTGTACAAATCCATTTTTATTTAATGATCAATGGCCGCAGAAGTTTAGCCAAGGCATGTTACAGTATTTGATGTATGACGTACCTAACAAATGAATAGATGAGGTCTTGTTGGTAACTTAAGGTGTAGGAGACGGGATCAGTTTCCGCAACAGTTTTAATATTTTTTTGTGCTGCAGTTGCCCTTACACTGTAGGGGTCAAGCTTGGGCGAGCTTTGATGGCAAGGGACGGCAGCAGTTATGGGGAGGTGATGCCTTGATTGTCCGTATGTCGGAATGGCCTGTTCCGGCAGTCTGTGAGAAGGAATCAAGTGGTGACTTTCTTCGTAGTGTGCGGGAAAGTTTGCATTGGAATCGCCGGAACATCCAGCTGGCAGACGAGCGTCCCTTCTATTCGAAGTGAAGAACGATAACTGTTCGCCCACAACCAAGAAGCTGGAACGTCGAATTAGTGTAGCTTGGTGTTGTACTACAGAACTCAAGGTGTAGGTAATTGACATGATCTCTGTTCCTTTTTTCTTCTAGATTTTCGGAAATGAAATAGTGTCTTCAGCATCATTTGATTGGAACCTTGATCCTGCATTCTGAAAGAAACAAGATTTTCCAAAGTGACCTGAAAGTATGAACTCTATACAATGATGTACACAGCTTCTTACCTTGCACGTACTTGTCTGCAAAGCTGTAAATTTTCAATAATTAGTTTTGTACTTGTATTTGGACCGGCTAGCGTAGGGTGCAAATGAGGTTCACGAGTCAAGAAATAAATTTTGAATATTGTGTTAAAGGTGTTTTATTCAATTTCCAAATTGTTTGCACAATGCCTATATCGTGTAGCTGCATGTATTCTAGAACTAGAAAGGAATGAATCTAGCAAAAGTTAAGGGAGTGATGTTCAACTTGGTGGTTGTCAGAGCGCAACATTGATTTTAGACCATCTCCTTAGAATTTCCTTTCTTTAACCCCTAAAGGTTTTTGACAATGTTTTCACCAAAAATGCTCCAAAACTGCCATTTAATACAAGTACCAAATTTTAGAAAAGAAACATTTTTGGACACATGTAACTGTAGGATCTTGTAGTACACTAGTTCAAGATGTTGTGGAAAAGATTTCAGAAATTTCCACCTTGTGGATTGCAAGATAATAGCGTTTGAATTGACAAAAATCCTATTTTTGGCCCTGCGAAAATCCGGGCAGCTGCACTTCATAAGGTCACATTTGTATGAAAAAATGTCCAAAATGGTGGTTACTCTTTGGATTCATTCTTCAAAGCAAATTGACTACATGCTTGAAAAATTTTAGGTCATTTGGAATTGTACAACATATTGGAAAAAAATAGTAAGTAGAAAGAAGTAGAGAATGATTCAAAATACTAAATTGTTAACCATTTATTTAAGGAATTTCAAAATGCCAATCCCAATGGTTGTAATGTCATAATAAACAATACACACCTAATGGCTTTATTTTTTTCCAAAAATATTGAAAATTGAGCTAAATAAAGGACTTCAAAGTTTATTTTAGAGTAGAGATTTCATAACTACCCATAAACTACCCTAAACTAAGAATCCTCATAACTTTTGACTCATTAATTGAAATGGAATGATTTAAAGCTTCCCGCGTATATATTAATCTAAAGAACCAATTTCAATTTTTATTTTTTTTGAAAAGTGATTTTTAAAGAAATTTTTTGGGTTGCCCAAGATTGTCGCCAAATGTTGAAAATCACATATCATGCAATAATTTTTTGACCATGTAGTGAAAAGTTATGAAAATTGTTGGGCCTTAAAGCTACTCCTCGGGAAAATGTTGTATTAAATTTTCAAAGGAAAAGAATAATAACTCCATTCATAATGAGCTGCCCAAAATTGCTATATTGCCAAAAAACGTAGTTTGGTCCTTTAGGGGTTAAACTTTTCAAATATTTTGTGTTCTTGAAATGGTCTCCCTCTATCCCAAAATGATCTTCGTGTTGCACTTTGTGATGTTGCAAATCAATCAAATTTGGCTAAATGTCTCAATCCTTTTTTGAATTTTGCACATTTTTCCATATAACTTTGTGTACAAAAACATCATTTACCGGAATTTCATGAATTTGGTCATTCAGGTTGTCTTTTTTAGATTCAAGTATTACATTGGATGAATGAGAACTTAGTTGGACGAAACAATGTCTCAAAGACCTTTGTTCATCGTCCAAAATATGGACGTCGGAGTGCTTCAAGGTTAAATTGATGTTTGGGGCTAGCAAAACAACTTTGAATAGTAGTTCCCCTTCCATCCATACAATCATCAATCAAAAGACAAGTGAAATGATTAAATACTATTTGTTCTTATTTTTTGCATTTCTTTCTAGTGTTGCTCAATTGAAGGAAATGAAGCTCTAGCGGGAGCTCTGGAAGGTAGAATAGAAGTCCACACATGATCTTGGGCCCATAGTAACTACCTACAAAATGATGACCTTACATTCAGCAATTAAATGCCTATTGGCGCTCGTTGAAAATGACCCCCAAATTCCACTTTTTAGTTCTCCCAAACTGCACTTTGAATAGGGCTTTGAGTATGACATTGAAAGTCTCTAAGACAATAGGAGTGCACCAAACTCTACTTGAAGTGCAAAACGGGTTTTAAAATGTTATTTTCAGCCTTAATTTAGAACATTTTGTCGAGTAGGAAGATCATTTTAGGACGGAGGGAGTATTTATTTGAATTTTGTACAACATCAATTTTTCAAAAAGAATTCCATCTTGAAATTTCAATAATTTGAAAGGAATATAACACCACTATAGTGAGTTCCAAGAAGGGTAGTAGGCATTGCATACTAACCTAAATGACCATAACAAGTTATCCAAGTGACTGCAACAAGTATTCAATAGTCTAGAGAGAAAAATAACTTCAACCTTTGTAGTTGATGTGAATTGTAGACCTGTTCATCTTGGATACCCTAGATGTTAAACCAAATGACGCCAAAATTACATACTTTTTGTTAACTTTGAAGAGACAAGACCTATAACTAAGGTATTGTTCCAAGAATATTTTGATTTATGGACCTATAGGTGCATTCTTCATTCTTTATTTCTACAATAATTTGGTAAGTCATCTATTGGTAATTTTTTGGCTTGTATAGTGTAAGAATGAGGTTCTATATTTTTAGTCTATAGTAATATGTGTTCTAGCATGATATAATTGTCATCATAGGTGCATATGAAGAATTGATTGATGTGATGTTTTTGAAGTAGGTATATAATGAGTGAGTTGGTTTATATAAGTATGAATCATAGTTATAGGGAATCTATAATGATGAGGTTTGGTTGGTTATTTTCAAAGAACCATTTGATAAAGAGTATGTATAAAACGTATTAGATGGCAATTTGGTTCAGTATTAATAGTTTTTGTTTGATGTCCTTTTGGGGGGATATAAAATGAAGAATGTAAAACTTGAGTGGATGGTATAGGTATGTTATCCCTATGTCTCCATGTAATAACGAATCTAAAGAAGTTTTGTATACCATCTAAGAGATGCTATATTTTGTATTAAGAGTTGTATAGTCAGATCCAATAATCTTACGAATTTTTCTTCTCAAGCAGATTCCATTCTTTTAAAAATTTAGTTTGGCTTCCCAATAGAATGCAAGCTATAATTTCAACAAAGGTCAGCAACACTAGATGATAGATAGTATATAGAAAAGACTCAAACTGATGTATGATTTTGAATTTCACACATATATTTGTTATGATGATCAAGTACTCTTTACCACAATTCCAATACAATTTGCAATTTGGAAATCCATCCATATTTTAGTATGCTAGAGCTTCCCAAAGTTCATGAACTTTTTGTTGAATCTACCTGGGAATAAAATTTGTAAGATTATTGGACCCAATTGTATTTGTTTGTTTTGAGGTAATAGTACTACATAGGTATCAATCAATATATGAATTCAATTGTCTACATTAAGCTTCACCTTGTTTGGAATAGAAGTTGTAGAAAAATCCTATTAGTCCAGGCCTAACCTTTATAGGCTCTTCTTCCTTGAAGTAAACACTTGTTGCAGTCATCTAGACTACTTACTATAGTAATTTAAGACTTGATGCTATGGACACTTGGGATGTACTGTACAGTCGGGTACAACAATCTACGATTTTTCAAGTCAGTTTTCACTAGAAAGTTCATCAACTTCAAGAAGCTCTAGCATGCTAAAAAATGATCCGATTTTGAAACCGCAAATTGCATTGGAACCGCAATGAAGTTCACTTTGACTTCATAACAAGTGAAAAATGAATATTTGAAAACCATACAACAATTTGGATTCCTTTTGTACACTATCTACCATTTCATAGAGATTCTTTGGAAGATAGTCATAGTTTTTTTGCATTTAGGTGAAGAAGAAGAAAGTAACCATGCAAGCAATTCATGTGGTATAAGATCAAGTATCTCTAGAGGAATTGTGAAGGCTCATTTCTAATATGGACAATTAAATACTAGTTGTAATTTTCACAAGTGGTGCCAACACTAGATGGTAGATAGTGTATAGAAAACATCAAACTTTTTGTGTGATTTTCAATTACATATGTGCATTTGCAATGATGATAAAGTAGACTTGAGAGTGATTCCAACGCAGTTTACAATTCAAAATTCCGTTCATTTTTTAGCATACACTGGCCTCCCAAAGTTCACCAAATCTCAACAGGCTACAAAAATCGTAAGATTGTTGTACCCGACTGTACACATATGACTTGTATGATGTAATAATTGAATTAGTGATGGATCTATCAATACTCAACTGCAAAAATCATTCATCACCCAAAAAAAACCTCTTCAAATTCACTTTTCCATAAAATAGAAAATGTCTTGAAGAAACAAACTTATGAATATTTTGAAATGTCTAAAGTAGTATGCCTCTAAAGTTTTTTGTCTATTTCAAGTCAAAAACTATTTTAAGACGCCCAATCTTTAAGAATTCTAGATTCTTTGTCTTAATTATTCTTTTGGTAAATCCAATTGTAGGATTTTTTAATTCACTTGTCGAAGTACATCTATCATAAAATTTAGATAAAGAAATCCTAACCAAATGCAATATCACTGTGCATGAATTTTTGAAAACAAGGATTTCTCAACACATCCTAAAGCTGTTCAAGATTTATCTTTCAATTTCATATTTTAAAAGCTTATGTCCTAAAATTGGAAAAAAAAATAACCTCATATTGAATGAAAAGTTGAAAACACATAATGATTGTTTTAAACAATGTATGTTTTGTACAATTTTATTATATTTTTGAGCAGAAGGTGAAATGTACAAATTAATGAGCACGGCAAAATTACTAATAACTCAAAAAATAATTGAGAAATGTCAATCCCAATGGCAAGAATGTTATAGTAGGCAACATACACCGTATGAAATTGTTTTTTTCAAGAAATGTTTGATATTGAGCTCAAAAGTGAACTTCAAATATTATTTTAGTGAAGAAAAATTATAATTGCCCATAAAATGACACTTCTTAATTCTTTCATTTTATCAATAAAATAAAATAAAAACGATTGAAAGATTTCCATATACTAAGTATACACCTGTAAAATCAAATTTGAATATAAAATCAAATTAAAGGGGCTAAATTTATTCTCTACCTATATACCCTGCCCGATTTTACTCCCAAATAACAAAGAAAAACTTATAGTTCTTGCAATACTTATCGGAATTGCACAAAACAAAGCTTGACATGAAGAGCTTGATGATTGGGAGCTACCAAATAACATCAAACATTAAATCAAAAATTCAAAGTCATGAGTCTAACTGCTCCAAAACTGCAAAAAATCATTTTGGTAACTGAAAGCATTAGAAAAAATGTGAGCCCTCCAGAGGGCTGCTTCGGAGTGACAAACCAAGCTATTAAAAAGCCTGGTTTGTCACTCCATCCGACTGCTGCGGTGAACAATCAGCTTTCGTGATTTTTTTTTTTAATTTTTTTTTTAACTCATAAATTTCGGTTCGTGCGCCATTGCCGCTGCAGTTTCAGCTGGGTGGAAATAGAGAAAAACGAATTTTCGAGCAAAAAAAAAGTAAATTTCAAGGTACCTCGGAGGGCTGTGAAATTTTCTCTAATGGCTTCAGCGGTACTAGAATAGACGGACTACTCCCCCTGCCGTAGGATAGGATGTCCATGGAGATAGGAACTCCGCAGGAGCTTTCAGCTGATGGTTTTGCCGTGAATGAGGCGAGAAGTCGAGAACCCTGTTGGCACTTTAGCCTTGACAAATGTCGATTGGAGCATGTTTGTCTGTCATGAGATTCTTGCCTCCGCCTCGGCTCACTAAGTTTAGTCAAGCTTATCAAGAACTATCAGAAACAAGAGCAATGGTTGTTCAGGTTTTAAGGTAAATTAAGCGGCGCTCTAATCGAATGCAAGGTGCCTCTCAACTGCACTGAAGACTGAGTTACAGCATTTCGTCGCATTTCGTCGCATTTCGTCGCATTGCTTGGGACTCATGCCTGCATGTACTCACGTTAAGCTTCGTGTCAAAATTGAAATGAATGACAACAAACCAATTCGGAAGAACACATGCTCTTGAACCAGCCAAAGCGTCTACTGGTCCTCTGCATAACTAATAACTTTCAATACCAACCTAGTGCCTCCATTTCTTCTCCAAGAAAATCGAGACTTCCGAGGAGAAATCCCAAGAGATTCAATGCAAGAGAGTTACGAAGTGGAGCAGTTACTCGGATGTTTGAGGTAGGAGGTTCACAAAGCACCTGTTTTAAGAGCTAGAAATTAATTGGGGGAAGTTAGTCTTCTTGAAATATTTTCAGTAAATTTCTATTTGAAAGACAAATGGAATTGGCATCTAACCCAAGTTGTTTCATATCTTTTGGAGCTTTGTGGAATTAGTTATGAATTTTTGAAGTTGAAATGTACTAGTCACTAAAAGCGTCCACCTCCTGAAATGCAAAAGACTTTGTATATTGCTAAAGCAATGAGAAAAAAAGTATTCAAATAATTAATATACATTTCAGGAAGTGGAAACTTTCAGAGCCCCAGCGCTTTATGGGCCTCCAAAGTTACTCACAACTGTTGCCATGAGGAGATCCACCTACGGTTTGCAGTTCTATTTATATTTTATTTCTTGATCCAATCCACACTTTTATGGTAATTTTTTTAAGTAGAAAAGGCTCTCCAAAATTTTATTTTTTCCAATTGTTTTTGTCCTCAATGGAAAACACTTAACATTAATTTGTAATAGGTCTTTAAGTTGATTATATTAGATAATTTTTTATCTTTAATATTTAGATCTTGTTTTTTTGATGTAACATTAAAAGGTTGAAGATGCCATATTTTATAACATATCTAAGTTTTGTCCCATCTTAGGTAGGTACTAGAGGTTAGGTATCTACAAAACAGATATACATAAACTTGGATGTAAAAGCATTACTAACCTCACCCAATGTCTACCTCAATATATGAAGAATGATGAATGAATGCAAAGTATACAACACATTAACCCCTAAGAGCCCAAGGCCTTTTCTACCTCAAAAAACACCCAAAACTGCCATTTCTAGAGCATTCATCAAAAAAGTTTGAAAAATTGATTTTTTGGGAATGTAATTGTAGGATCTTGTAGTTAACTTGTGTGAGAATTTGTAGTAAAAATTTCGTGAGGTTTGACCATACAGATTGCAAGATATTTGCATTCAAAGTCTGTTTTGTGTTTTTTTTCCACTGTGCCCAAAAATTTCAGATGCCTTTGACCGTCATTTGCTGAATTTTTTTCCACTACAAACCTCCAACTTAAATTTTTTTCTTATAGGAAAACATGTTAGGCATGTGCATGCCAATTTTCAAGGCAATCCAAGACAATCCCGACATTCAAAAAAATTAAAATTTGCCACTATGTCCCAAGAAATGACAATACACTAGGCCATTTTCAAATAATTTTTCCCATCACATATTTTTTGATCTAGAAAATCTGAATGGTGGATTGAAAGATGCACTTGTACTTCAGAAGTAGGAAAAAAAATTGAAAAAACGTCAAAATCTCTAACATCTACAAGCGTCATAAAGCCTAATTTGACAACAATAGCCTCTCTTGCCACCTCTTGCCACCTCTTGCCACCTCTCCTCTCTTGCCACCTCTGTTGCCCCTTAGGAGTCAAAGGCAGGGGCAACAGATTCTCGAACTAAAATTTATTTTCAAATGCTCATAATTTTTGGAGTATAAGTTGGATTTTGGTGAAATTTATATGCACGCAAAGCTAATGTGATTTCCTATCTCCCAAAAAATTTCAAAAAATCATGTGAAAAATTGAGGTCACATGACGGCTTGCCTGAAGTACCAAGTGTCCCCTGAGGGGACACTTGGGCTTTTAGGGGTTAACTACAATGGAAGGAATGACTTTTGGGCACATTCTGCAATGAATGTTTTGGACAAATAGCCACTTCTTCCAATTAGTTAATTCACTTGTAAAATGAATGAATTATTTATTTGTGCTTATAAAATATATTTTATACCCCACCCTCCATATATATTTTTTGAAGCCGTTGTGGCTGCAATCAATATGGAATATAGTATATGTCAGTAATATTAATATTTCATATCTTGTATCAATATCCGTGTATGTATATATCATAACATATGAATATATCATATATACTATCCATACGTATTCAATATATCATATTTTATAAATACTCGTATTATATCAATAAATATAATCTCAATGGCCATGATCTTCTCTCAAGACAGCACAATCGACAATGACAATTTTCCCCAATAATGCATATCAACAACATTAGACGGGGGGGGGGGCATTTTTTCACATGCAGATCAATGGTTACGGGTTTTTCACATTTGGGAGGGATGTTTTTGGTCTTTTGACAGAGCTATTTGCATCTTTTAAGCACATTATAAACCATAGGACCACTTTTGGTTTACAATAGATGATGTTTGTAGTGTCCAATTAAACGATAATAATAATAATAATAATAATAATAATAATAATAATAATAATAATAATAATAATAATAATAATAATAATAATAATAATAATAATAATAATAATAATAATAATAATAATAATAACAACAATAATAATAATAATAATAATAATAATAACAACAATAATAATAATAATAATAATAAATAAAAAAACATTGGTCTTTTAGACTAACATGAATGAGGAAAGAGTTGAGGGTAGTTTGAAAACCCATACGTTTAGAGCATGGATAGCATTGGCTAGTACCCTTGTTGCTTCCTTTCAGAAGTAGACTCTATGATTCTAAATAAGCATAGTATTAATATGCACATTTGGGACATGTGTCAATAGATTGAGATAAAAAAGATTGCAATACTCTTAGGGTAATAGTGACAAAGTCAAAGCCTCTCATTATTAATAAACTTGAATCTAAATGCCCTTGTCCAATTTTCTGATTTTATTTTTCAAATTCCAAGTAATATAATCATCAATATCAATTCAAGTTGCTAATAAAAGATATGGAATGTCTTGTATATGTATTTATATCTCCAATTATACTTCTATGCATAATTGATATCATAGGCCCAATTGGACCCCTCCAAAAAGAAACCCTAATTCATCTCATTTGGCTTTTTCATTCCCCTTCCTCCAATGCAATAAGTAGTGATTTTTTCATTTATTTGGGGCATTACAAGAGTGATCTATATTCAAATGATGCAATTGCTTACATCTATATTAATGGATGAAACACGCAAAATGCAAATGAAACATACAAAATGTAGATGAAACTTGAATATTCATTACAAAAAATGTATGTTCATTCCCCAAAGAGCAATATTGTTCTAAGAATATGTAGCAAATTAGCCAATTTCATCTGCTGAAAATGGAAGAATATAAAGTCTCAAAAGAAATTGTATTGCTTTTACACACAATATCACTAAAAAAACGTTGTATAATACATCCATCCATTAGAAAAAAAATTTGGCTGCTAGAGGGCCACCAAGTAGTGACAACGTTAAGGTTTTCCACGTCACGCTTGACCCTATAGAATCATACAAATTGGGGGTTCACCTTGTCTAACATTTGCAAAGACAGTCAGAACATAATAGTTAGAGTGCAACAAAGGTAGTGTTTAACCCCTAAAGGTTGAAATTTTAATGGAAGGTGGGTGCAAGGAATATCTTTCATATGCACTAAATTTCATGACATTTGGAAATGTGAGTCAAAAGTTATGGCCTAATATATTACTTTTTTTTGTACTTGGGCAGTCCGGGCAGATAAAAAAAAGTCACTTTCTTAAATAAAAAAATTGAGACTGGTTTTTTTAGAATTGTATACACGAAAAAAAGCTTTGAATCATCCCGTTTTTATCAATGAGTCAAAAGCCGTTATGAAAATCTCTAGTTTGCAGGCAGTTTTGGATTCTCTACTCTAAAATAAATTTTGAAGTCCTTTATCTTTCTCAATTTTCAATGTTTTTTGGAAAAAATAAAATCATAGGATGTAGATTATTTATTACAACATTGCAACCATTGGATTTAGCATTTTTCAATTCCATAATTAAATTTAGGACAATTTAGTATTTTGAATCATTCTCTACTACTATCTACTTACTATTTTTCCTATATGTTGTACAATTCCAAATGAAGTGAAAATTTTCAAGTATGTAGCCAACTTGTCTAGGAAAAAGAATCCAAAGAAGCACCAACATTGTAGACATTTTTTCATTGAAAAGCGAGCTTGTGAAGTGCGGCTGCCCTGTTTTTCGTAGGGCCAAAAAAATGGTTTCAATGAATTTGAATGCTTATATCTTGCATTCCATACAGAGGACATTTCTGAAATTTTTACCATATGTTCTTCAGTCAACATACTACACGATCCTACGGTTACATATGTCAAATAAAGTTATTTTTCCAAAATTGGACTCTTGTACAAAGAATGGCAATTTTTGAGCGTTTTGGATGAAAACATAGTCATGGAACTTTAGGTGTTAATAATCAACCTGAAAATCATTTGGGAATATTAGTCTAGTGTTTAATAAACTTTAATGATTTTGACAACTAGCGTCAAATCAAAAGCCACTTAACTTGGTGCGGTTGAAGTTGAGAAGAGAAGCTCTTTATGCAAGTGGGGTAGTATAGGTAGTAGGTAAAACAATCCATAAGGGGTATGTAAATTAGGAATAATAGGAATTCACCAGCTCATTGTAAGTCAAAACATAGGAATCATGTTCAAAGTTGAATTTGAGACCTCATTTTAGCATAGTCTAATATCTTTTCTGAAAAAACTTTGAATTAAAAATATTGGGAAATCAAGCTAAATTCTATCTCTAAAAACCCATTTGAATTTTAGAGCCTCCCCAAAAAAGTTAAAGACAAAATTCAAAGTGGGTACACATTTGAAAATGCCAAAAAAAAAATGTCCTTTCCAACCTTTCTATAAAATTTGTCCATAACTTCTAGTTGCAGTCTCAAAATATTAAAGGGATTTTTGGAGATAAAATTTATCTCAAGTGATTCCCCAATTATTTTTAGCTCAAAGTTTTTTGAAAAAAGATATTCTACTATGCTAAAATGAGGTCTGAAAATCAACTTTGAGCACAATTCTTATGTTTTGACACTGAACAGTCAAGTTTTCATCTTCAAATTATCCCATACTTTTTGAGGGTTTATGATGAATAATTGATATCATTATAAAAACAACCTCTTCACCATTCGTTTTCACCAAGTGTTAATGAATTAAACATTTCATATTGCCATAAAAAAAATTCATAATGGTAGATGGTAATTGGAAAATTTTGGACAATTTCTTCTTTCTGACAACTTGATCAGAGTGCAAGATGCATCAAATTACAAGGTGTTTAACAATGAATCAGACCTTCAATACTTGAATTTGAGCCAGGGTCATCGTAAGAAACACTTGTCTTTTTTGGTGTCCCCTTGGCCTTGGACACATACATTTTCACTCATAACTTTTGCGTTTTATGTCCTTTTCTCATGAAATTCAATATGAAGGTACATGTGGTAGTTTCAGACATTATGTGATTTTTTCCAATTTTTTAAAATTAGATTTACTATTTTTAAACTGCCCCAATTGGATGTCTACTTTGGCCGTTTTGGAGGTTCTTAGTACTATTTTCAACTCAAAAATACAAATTTGAAGGTGAAAATTGGTGTACAAGGAGTTCTACTAAAATTACACAAGCCTCTAAAGAAACTTTTCAAAAATAATAAAGTGTCCACCTTCCACATATGCTCAAAGTGTACTACCTTTGTGCATGTGCAGAGAATACAATTTATTTTTTCCTATAGTGAAAATTGTTGAAGAGAAGCACCTCCAAGTTAGGAAAAATGAACTTTTTTTCTTTTAATATTTTGATTTTTTTTACTACTTTCTAAAAATAAAATCCCATACTATGTATTTTCTTGCATTTTCCATCACCCTTAGAATGTGCATAATTTTTAGAGATAATTTTTTTTAGGTCTAAATTTTTATATACATACTTATTTGATTGTTTTTAAAATTATCCATATTTTATTTTATTTTATTTTTAAAAATTTTATTCCAAAAGTCATAGTACTCCAGTACTAAGGCCATTTTGAACCAAAACCTGCAGGTGTTTCTTGCAACTACCCGCCACTCCAGATAGTGACAACCATCAAACATCCCATTATAACGTGAGCAGTAATAGGAAAAAATAATAAAAATATAAGATTCGGGTTCCTCTAAGGATTTTCCGGAGGCCCTCTGGAGGCTTGATTTTTTCTCTAATGAAACATTTTGGAACACAAGGATTGGTATTTTTGAGGTGATAGTGCTTTGCTATTTTTGCCAAGTGCACTTATTGTACACGGAACAACAAACCTACCAAAAAATTCTTTTTTTTTGTCCGCCACTGGCACCCCACAAAGCTTCGAGGGGTACACTGTGCCAAATGGTGTATTTGTAATGTTCCCACCCTATTGGTGATAAGACAAAATTTCCCACACAATTGGTAAGTATGATTTTATATGACCAAGTTCAAAAATGACGAATTGTGCTAGCCATTAAAATCATTGAAAATTTTGCCATTTTCTTTTGGCATTGATATAACAACTGAAAGGATTTCAGTTTGAGTTCACTCTAACTAGGGCTTCATGTGTTTGTTCTTTTTTTAAACCCAATCAGCAATTTTACAAAAATCGGTTTCTTTTTCTTGACAATTACAATGGCAACTTCTTCTTTAATTCATACCTGATAATTCATAATCAAACTAGATCCTAACCTAAACTGGTGTCTAATACATCCAACTTTTGGCACCTATTGGTTTAGAAATTATGAAATCTTCTATACTCATTTTATCTACGAAGTTACCTTTAACCCCTAAACATAGTTCAGAGTCTTCTCCAAAATTCACATTTTCAAAAAAATCAATATAAAGTACTACTTGGAAGAATATTTTGGAATTGCTATACAAATAGTTGAGTGCATGAAATACTTGTACTTTTTTTTGTCACACATTGCAAGCTGATTGGTTTTTGGCCATTTGCATTTTGACTCAAAATGACTCAAAATTCATAGACAAGGTATTTATAACTATTATTCACCTTATCTACTTTTTGGAATTTTTTTTAAATGTTTTATTATTTAATAATAGCCCCCAAATCTATGTCATGTTTGCCAATTGGGGGTGGGGTGGGGGTGGGGTGGGGGTGGATAGTACTATTTGGTACCCAAAAAATTGAATTTAGAACTGAAAGTTGGAGGAGATGGTCTTCTAATAGACTTGTAGCTGCAATCCAAAGGAATTCTAAAAGTACTTGATTTTATTTAGTGTAGAAGTTCACAAAGTGAGCTTCATTCAACTTCCATTTTGAAACATACAAAACATATTTTTGGTAGTTCCTTTGGTGAATGACCATCACCATAGAATTTTTAGAAATGGGCAATTTTTATTTTATTTATTTAAATTTTTTTCCTATTTTAAACTTATTTAAAAGCCTAAGTTGAGGATGAAACATGAGTGTCAATCTATTTGTTGTTCAGAAAGTGAACATTAAAGCGCCTTCTGGATAAAAACATCAAAATTTGTTCAACTGTAACTCCATAATATTATAATTCATCAATAGAGTATGGGTGATTGATATTTGAGTCCGTACAATAAAATATCAATTTTACCTCCAAATGCCGCCGGCGCCATTTTGTGGCTTACTGATGACAAACAAATGAACTAGAAAGTGTTTGAAAGAGTTTTTTCATTGGGGTTTTCTTTTTGACTTTTCAAATTGGATCAGAAAGAGTATCCAATTCAATTTGAATGTTTGTCTTCACGTAAATGAGAAGTTAGTAAAAAAAACGAATCACAAAAATATGCTATTTTAGTGTATTTTGAAAAATTGTTGCTACTTGCTCTATATCTGAAATTTCTCCACAAAAATGATGTTTTTGGAGTTTGAGTACAACTAACAAAATGAAGGTCATCTACTCTAGTTTCTACTCCAATTTGAATTTTGAATATTTTTTGAATATTGAATATTATATTGCAATTTGAACTTTGGATGTATTTTCAATGTCTATTATTTTTCAATTATAGAATGAAATGGAAATTGAGTTTACTCGATGATGTTTGTCATTGTAATAAACACACATGGTGAAATTTTCAGATTTTTTGAAATAAATTTCTATATGGTGTGATTTTTCTTCACTTTTTCTTAAAAAATTCTCAAGAAAATCAATTTTCCAAAAAAAATTTAAATTTTTTTGGAAAGTAAAGAAGACATGTAATTTCAACTCTGAAAAATAAATACAATTTTTTTCATACATATCTAGTTGTAAAATGGCAGCAAACTGAAAGATGGGTAGTAAGGGTCAAAATCAGTGGTCATAGGTCTGTCATTTAAGGGTTAAGGAAAGATTAGATTGTTACAATTTTCTCTTAGTTTGTGTAACTTCATGGTTTTGAGAAAGAATTGAGCCAAATAACCGTTATTTGGCCCTTCTGCTTAGTTGATTCAACTTGGTTGTGTTGATTTCTCCTAAGTAGTACTTCATCTTGAAATAAATCCAGGGTTTCCAAATATACTTGTCACAAATTAAATTTGAAATTGGCTCTTCACAACTAATAGACAACAATTGAAGCGTATTTAAATACCCTGAAGCAAAAGAATCTGCACATGTCACACTCCAAAGACTATGTAGAAATTCAATTCTTGCAAAGGAAATTGAAATGTAACCTCTAACCAACCAAAGGCAAAGAATTCAATCCAAAACTTTACAAAAACTTGCTAACGTAGAGCCACCTATAACCAACTGAACAAGGAATTCCAACATGATCTAGAGTAGTGAAGGCAAAATAAATATTTTTAAAGGTAAATCGACAGAAATGATAAGGTTTGCAAAAAATTTGGTAATTTTATCACTTGAATTTAAATTACTATGAATTTTGGGAGGCAAAAAGTGCTCCAAACCCATGGCCAACATCTAGACTCTTCCAATTCCAATCATTCAAGAACTTTTTTCCTAATCTTTATTTCATGCTTTTTTTCTCACAACTAAGGACATGTGTCATGTGTTTATTAATTCCAACCTTGAAAAGGGAAAAAAATCCCTTCTAAGCTTGGTCAAAAAGATGTGCACCTATAGGTCGGGAATGGGTCACTGGTTGGAAATGGGTGGCGCTATCGTAACAAATCTCATGATGAGAATTTCTTGGAGTTGAATCACAACACATAGTCGGAATTGAGTACAGAGAACATCAATGAATGTCCTAGCACTAATATTGCTAAAAGAATGATCAAAATTAATACCTTTGGAGCAGTTCCAAAAAGGGCAAAAATTTGTCACTTTCGTTGCTTGTTTTCAACATGACCTGCTTCACTTTTGAATTCCATTCTTTCACACCTAGTGGCATTTAGTAGAAGCTACAATATCACTGCATTCCCTTGAAAATAGGAAGAATTCACGCATTCATCTTGCCATTTCTAAGAAAAGGCGGATTTAATTTGAGACTGAGAGAATACAAGCTTCATCCTTTAGTTGAATTTTCAACATTCTATAATGGAAAAATATTCAATCTTGAGGTTGAAATCTAGGGAACACAAAAAGTTGTTGTACAACATTCAATCCTTTCTAATGACACTTTCTATCATTTTTCATTTTGTATATTTCCTCAAAATTTGTCATATTGCATTGTCTAGTAGAAAATTCAGTTTTTTTGAAATCAACAGATTTCTATTCAAATCAAGGTCGTTGCAAGAAACACTTGTCCTTTTTGGTGTCCCCTTGGCCTTGGACACATACATTTTCACTCATAACTTTTGCGTTTTATGTCCTTTTCTCATGAAATTCAATATGAAGGTACATGTGGTAGTTTCAGACATTATGTGATTTTTTCCAATTTTTTAAAATTAGATTTACTATTTTTAAACTGCCCCAATTGGATGTCTACTTTGGCCGTTTTGGAGGTTCTTAGTACTATTTTCAACTCAAAAATGCAAATTTGAAGGTGAAAATTGGTGTGCAAGGAGTTCTACTAAAATTACACAAGCCTTTAAAGAAACTTTTCAAAAATAATAAAGTGTCCACCTTCCACATATGCTCAAAGTGTACTACCTTTGTGCATGTGCAGAGAATACAATTTATTTTTCCCTATAGTGAAAATTGTTGAAGAGAAGCACCTCCAAGTTAGGAAAAATGAATTTTTTTTCTTTTAATTTTTTGATTTTTTTTACTACTTTCTAAAAATAAAATCCCATACTATGTATTTTCTTGCATTTTCCATCACCTTTAGAATGTGCATAATTTTTAGAGATAATTTTTTTTAGGTCTAAATTTTTATATACATACTTATTTGATTGTTTTTAAAATTATCCATATTTTATTTTATTTTATTTTTAAAAATTTTATTCCAAAAGTCACAGTACTCCAGTACTAAGGCCGTTTTGAGCCAAAATCGGCAGGTGTTTCTTGCAACTACCTATCAACAAAAAAGTGATCCAAATCAATGCAACCAAATCAACATAAAAATTGAATTTTCTACTGGTGAAATTGAAAAATTGTGTAATTAGGCAATTCTGTTTTTTACATTTCAAAGTTTCAACATATATTAAGTAGAATTATCTTAAATCATCCAATTAAATTGATGTGCATAGAAAGAGTCAAAGTTACAACTAGAGGTTTTGTTTTACATGCACACAAATAGAAATCATAAATTTTTAGAAAAAAACTTTGGAGAATCTTTGTGTCTTTTTGTGAATTTTTGAAATTAAAACTTGAAGAAATCTTTACCCTCTAAGCATTCCAAAGCATTAGAAGGGATTCGGGGGTCTTGGAGGGCTCCGAGTTCCCATGCATTCCCTTGTGTTGCAGACTGCAGGAACCTGGCATAGCGACTGCCACCTCATTTTTTGAATAAATAAATAAATAAATTTGCTTAAAATTATATTTTGGTAAAAAAAAAAGAAAAAAAGGTTATGACACGCTTGTACTGCCATTCACTAAATCTGGCCAGATTGGAAAACGGGCCTGAAACGGCCCTCCAAGGCTCCCGAATCCCATGTATGGCCATATTGGGATGATGGACAAAGTGTAGTTGAAGGCTATTTTTTCCTCTACCTCCCATTCATCCAAAGTAAATGTTAGAATCTCAAAATACAACCTTCTTGTTTACCTATTTGATGAAATTGACTTTTATAACATATTTGTATAAAGACATATGCAAAAAAAAAAAATTTAGGATTAATCTTAAAAGGATAGGCAAGTCACTATAGAAATCATGCTTTTAGATACCATGTGAAACATTTGCTTAAAAATACCCAAGCACTCATTGGAGGTCAAATTACTATACAAGACCTCCCCCTTTTTATACAAAATTCCAAGGGATCGATGAACATTTATACTTTTGTTCTATACTTAGAAGGATTCTTTGACACCCATTGGACACTTAGAGTCCACGGCGTCCTTCAAGGATGAAAGTGTCATAAAGGTGAATCATTGCATTGTCTCTAAAAAGACTCCAATGAAACCAATCACCAAAGATTCTATTACATTACAATCATGTTGCGCCATGGGTAAAGTTCAAAACCTTTTGTATACAATAGAATTTTGGGGCCGAATTATTTGGATGGACTACAGTACATTAGATTTTGGATAGTTTAGAATAAGAGCAACCCAACAACAGGGCGCCAAAGGCACTCAACAAAACCAATGGGCGAGCCGTGGCTTAGAAATTACCCCACGGCACACAAGCCAAGTAAAAAAATAAAGCCGGCCACTTCAAAAAGTGAAGAAGACATGGACAAATACTAATAGAGACTCTTGGACGCCGCTCGCTAAGTTATTTAATAATCTTTTTGATCCTACCTTTTGCGAAGCTTTTCTTCAAAAGTTGAAGAGATTCTTTTTGAAATAATAAAACAGGAAGTATGGTTTGGCTAGTCTTCCAGTGGGACAGTGACTCTTCAACTAATATGACGGCACGCCCAACCACAGAAATTCCTTGTTTGGCGCTCCTCTTCCGCGTACTAGCTGTGGGGTTGCTCGAAGATCGCATTGATGAGCCTCGGTCCTTCTTGTTGTACACCCCGCAGGCCGTGTGCTTCGAGAGGTGGAGCTACTTAGTGTCTACAAGGGAAGTACGTTAAGTAATGCAGCAGATCGATGGAATGACAGAATCGAACCAAGTCGCCACCGAATTCACGGCCTTGAAGCGGTCCAAGCCTCCACTTGGACGGATATATGAGCACTAGCATCAAGCAAGTGCTGCATTACTGGACTCCGTCGTCAGTTGATAACTTACAAACAGAATGGCATGCACTCGCTCTCCCAGGCCTGGCCCTTGCACAACTCTAGCTTACAGCAATCATAAACACATTCACAGGAGGACACGTTTCTTCCGTGTTTGAAGTCATTTCTAAGATGGAAGTGGAAGCGGAAGCGGAAGCGGAAGCGGAAGCAGCTCCCGCCTTTGACCGACCCACCCAATGAAGTCCGGGAGAGCTCGAGTTTCGATTCGCACATTGCATCAGGAACCACAAACAAAAAAGAAAGCTAAACCATTGTGGTAAGCGACAATCAACACACAGGTACTCAGTTACAAGCTACAGGAGGGTTCTCTAGCTAGCTAGCGCAGGCATCTGCAAAGGCACTCGGCTGCCTTTATCCTCAACAGTGGAATTGAGCAATGCATCTCAGTATGTGCTTTGAATTGGAATTGTCGAGTGTAAAACACACAAACGGCGGGCCGGAAGTGCTGCAAATGGTAGTAGTATACAACAATATGAGTCTGTGGACGTAAGTACTGGAGAGAGACTCTTTAACCCTTGAACGCCGCCGAGGACGTTCTACGTCCTTTGAATGACAAAGAATCTTTCCCTACAAGACAGAAGTGCAACTTTTCATCCTCGGTATTAGGAGTAAGAAGGAAAGATCTTCAACAGTTCTTTGACTTCCAATGAATGTATTAGGCTTTTTCAAAGTAGATGATGTCACACGGAATTACAATACATGATTTCCATGGCTACCGGTCCGTCCTTCAAGGGTTAAGCGGTTATAAGAAGTCCTGTGGAAAGAAGTCCTAACTTAAGAATGCGAGAGTGGACATGCAGAACGGCAGACGATCGAGTAAAATATTTTGTAACTTCCACTTGCATGCTGTACAAAATGATATGGAATCCGACCATGATATGCCATTTGCTACTTGCTTGGTTGTTCTTTAAGGTGGGTAAGGTAGGAGGCTCAGAAATGGATCATTTAAGGGCTGATCCCCCTTTTTCATGTATTTCCTTGGATGGGAATATTTTGTCTCATTATTCAGACAAAGAGAAATTGATGAGGAATCTAACCCAAGTGGTTTCGTATTTTTCCGAGCATTTTTGAAGTACTTATGAATTTTCAAACGAGTTGGGTTGTAGGTCCCTATTTGTGAGCCTAGGTCTTTCATAAACGGTTCACTTGCAATTCTAAATAAAAATGGGGAAAGCAAAGAGAATGATTGGCTCTTGCAATTAATAATGCTTTTTTCCTTGATTCATTCAATGACTATAGTAGTCAATTTCAAAACCAACTCATGTCCAAATCACAGCCATTTATAGGGTCCATTCTTAATGCCCAATCCGTTTTACAGCCTCCTACCTTACACCCAAAACCGCCACAAATTGGTACTGTGCCTAGTTACTATTACTGGCCAGTCAGATTTTCATATTGTCTTATTGGCAAGTGAAAGGAGGTTCCAACACACAAGAGAACGCAGTATTTGGATATTGTATGCAAAAGTTATGGGGGTCATTTTGTATAGTGAGGGCAATCCCTGTCGAAGAGGAACTTATGGCAAAAAATGGTCCAACAAGGAGTGTGCTAGGGCAGAGCCTAACAAGGAGGGCCATTTTATGCCATAAATCTCCATGAAAAGGGGATTGCCCGATGTAAACCACCAGCAAGAAATGCAGAAGCAAATGACAATTGAGCAGGTGTTGTATAGATCATCTGATACGGTAGATGAAAATCCCATAATCCCTAGTTATTATGGTTTTTCCTTTTAGCATTGGATTACAGAAAATAATTTACATGAGAAATGAATACTGCATTTCTTAGCAATGGTTTACAACAAATGAATGGATTTGTATATAGTATTGTAGAGGTAGTGACCTTAAGAGGAGGCGGTTTTGAATACGCTTTCTTTTGTTTTAACTTCTTTTTTTATGACATGCTTTGATACTAGGGTGATTGCAAGAAACACTTGTCCTATTTTTTGTCCCCTTGCCTTTGGGCGGGTGGTTTTTTGCTTATAACTTTTGCATCATTTGTCCGTTTGACATAAAATCTAGAAAGAAGGTACATATAATAGTTGCAGACATTGAGTAATTTTTTCATATTTTTTAAAATTAGTTTACTATTTTTAAATTGCCCCCAATTGGGTGTCTACTTTGGCCATTTTGGAGGGATTTAGTCCTATTTTTGACCCAACAATGCAAATTTGAAGCCACAAATTGGACATGTTGGAGGTCTACTAATATTACAAGGATTGACGATGAATTTTTATGAAAATAGAAACATGTCATTTGCCTACATGGAGTCAAAGTGACCTTCCTTTGCACAGAGGTTATGAAGAGGGAAAAATTTTCCTCCATTAATTTTTTGGTGCGATGTGAGAGCAATCTTCTCTAGCAAAATGAATTTTTTTTTTTTTTTTTTTTGAATTTTTTTGAATTATTAAATATAAAAAGGTGCATAGACTCCTTTTATGCTATTTTCTGCTCCCAGTGTCTTCTATAGTACTTTATAGTATTGAATCAACGGTTGAGATTGCAGACGCCTTGAATTGACAGTTGAAATCTACAAAGGCATTGCGGAAACATAGTACTAATAGTACTGCATAGTACTGCCAGTCCTATGGCCAAAAATTGCGTTTTTGAGCCAAAAACGTGAAGTGTTTCTTGCAATCACCCACTACTATTGTCATTTGTTGATGTAAATCGATGGAATCAATTAGCATCACCTAGGTTACACTTAGCCTCCTATAACTTGCATCTTTGTAAATTGATAACTAATTCATGGTGATTTTAAAATTTATGCAACCACTTCTATTATGACTAAATTGAAAGTATCTACCTGCAAAAATTGATTGCCAATTATTATCACATACTCATTTGTCTACAAAACTTATTCGGACACATTTAGATGTAGTTACCTTATTTCAACAATGGATACCAATAGATCAAGTGCCTTCTTGTGGGAACATGGTCTACCTAGATCAAGGAAATGACGAAAAAAGATCCGACAAGTGGTCTAATTTTCCATCTAGGTCTTCTCACGAGTGATTTCTTATTTCTACTCCACTCCATTAATTTATCCTATTAGTAAGGACAAAAACTCAATGTGACCTACCAAAGAAATAATTTTTTTTTGTGAAAATTAGCAAAATGTGATCATATTCCTACTTTCACTTATGTGTGAAAATGTTAACAAGATAAATCAATTAGTGTTGGTAGTGGCTTTGCGTACACATAGAGTTTCCATCGACGGAGTGGAATGTGTCTCTTTCATTGAAGTCTGTAATGAATCCCCGTGGGTCGGTTCCTTGGTTTCTAAAATTATTGACTGTTCTGGTTCCCCACCGAGTCTGAATTTTAGACCCACATTTCAGTACCTTTTGTATATCTCAAAAAATGACATCATCACTCTGTGTACATCTTTCGAATCAATATTTACGTATGTTAAAAGAAAAGAATGATTTTAGAACTTCTATCAAAAAATTTCAACCTTTCATAACTTTAGCATACAATATTCAAATGTCTCCTTCCTTGAATTGGTGTGTTGGAATCTCCTTTTCTACTTGCCAACAAGATAATATGAAAATTTGACTAGTCTAATATTAATAGTATCTAGGCATAATAGCAAAAAGTGGCAGTTTTAGGGATACCCACGTTGTACGATATTTCATCACAATAAATATTTATGACACATGTATCTTAATAAATTCAATCACAAATTGTAACCATGAGAATGATGAGGTGCAAAAGGAGGAATGAATTGAAAAGGTGGCAAAAGTAAAAAGTATTTAGGGTTATACATTTTTGCAATATTGGGGAGATCCAATCATTCCAAAGTCCAATTTTCATGTTGTGTTTGTCATTTTCCAACTCATAACTTTCATCTCATTATTTGTAATTGAAGGGTTCCAATTTTTTGTGTAAAGGAATCAAATAACCAAATAAAACTAAGTAATTATTTTTTAGAATATATTTTTAGTTGTCCAATTTGACAATGGAATATAATAACTCTTATAAATTTTGGAATATTTATCAAAATGACATGAAACAAAACTTCCTATATATATTAGGATGATTATCATTTATATTAAAGATTTTATTTAAAATTTACAAATTATGAAATAGAGTTTGGCTAAGTTCCCAAAAAAACTCAAATATAAAAAAAAAAATTAGAAATAGTTAGTTTTTGATTTTTTTTTTCTTGGATAAACTCAATAGAAACGACAATTTTGAATGGTTTTAACTAAACAAATGGCCTTGGTCCTTTAGGGTTTAATTTGGTATAATAAGACATTAAATATCTAGGGCCATCTTATAAAGGAAATTAGTACCAAAGATACCAGTTCATAATATGTAAGTTGCATAACCATATGAAGAATTTTAAAGTTATTTGAACCTTTGAAAGATGTTAAGAAGAAACTATCAAAGTAAAAGTTGAATTCAAATTTAAGAGGGAAGAATGCCAATTATAATGAAAAGTAAAAGCAAAAGACATCTGATTGATAATATATAAATTTAAGTTTGCAAGCTAGTTGCATTTATCATTCTTTATGAAATCATATATGCTCTCAACAAAGTTTCTAGACCAATCTTTACCAACTATATAATCAAGTTTTTTTGAAGAAAAAAAAATTCATAAAACTTCATAATATCAAAGATGCCTTCTTTTATTCAATCATTTTACGCGGTACAAGTGCCAACAAAAGACTATGTATCAGAAGCAAGGAGTATGGCTTCTACAGAATATTGTGACAAGCATCATAATTTACAAAGTCTTGCAAATTTAAATATAGGAAATACATCACCTATAATTTCTTCAAACATCAAGGGCGTTGAACCAATTGAACTTCCATTACCATCATGTTCAAATTGTAGAAATTCAAGCACAAAAACAACACAAAGGCATGCCAAAAAAGTTTGGTATAAGAAAACACTTGCATTTTGGTATAGTGTCATGTTTTGTTTCAAAAAACAAAAAGAACTTGAAGTTCTCACCTAGATGAAGAAATCAATCATTTAGGATATCATTTCAAAATAATTAATGGATAGATTTAATATTTTCAATAAATTATAAATTATAAATTGAAAATATTTTAAACCTCATATTAGTTCTAAAGTATTAAATATAGGAAATCTTAACTTTAGAATTGAGTTCGGTGATATTTCTAATATAGTGGCAATTTTTAAATTCCTATTTTCTCTACATTAACAAATATAGGGTTCAATTTTGATTGAGGTGACATGAGTTAAGGTTTTGGAGTTTGTTTCAAACCTACAGGATTACAAATTCTACATTTTTGAAGAGACTATAAAGACAAAATTTCAAGTTTTCAACAAGTTTGTCACATGGACAATAGAGTCTAGACATAACCATTGCAATATCCAATTTGGGGAATGGATTGAACTTTCTATCGGATCTTGTACTTGTTTGGTAGATTATGTGGAAAATTTCATGAAGTTTGACCATATATATAGATTGGAAGATACTAGCACTCAAAGTTGGAAAAAAAAAATTTTGATCACTAGCCTACAATTTTAGATGGCTTTGACCACCATTTGTGGAAATTTTTTGCACTACAAACTTTGAATTAAAACAATTTTTTGTTGAAGAAATGAATAGAAAGTCTAGGAAAAAAAATTCAAAAAATACACACTTGATTTTCATTATTTAAAAAATTATTAAATAGAAGTAAGTCCAAGATTGAAACAAAAACTAATTGTTAAAAGCTCTAAGATGGGATTGAAACACAATAATTCCATCAAAGAGATTGTTCTAGCAAGCAAACTTAACTTTGACAAACCAAAATTGTAAAAATTGCATTCAAAAATAAATCCTAAAAGTTATTTTTCCAAGGAAATGCTCAGATTGCCCAAAAAACAAGATTGTTTATAACTTTCACATCACTAATCCAATGGAATGAATCAAAATTTAACATGTAGAAAAAAATGAAATCTATGAGAAAAAAAATTTAATTTCAAGTTTTTGTGGATTTCTTTTTCTGTTCGGTAATGTGAAAATTGTATTTGAGATGGCATAACTTTTGCTCCTGGGCACTGATTGAAAAAAAAATTATATTCCCATGAAGCTAATAAGTTTTTCTATCTTATGATTTGTCTATTTAATATTTTGTACAAGGGCGTCAATTGAAAATCTTGATTTTCTAGTGTTGAAGGCTCTTGGAAATGAGCCTCAAATACACTAAAACTTGGAGAAAAAATCACATTAGAAATTTATTCAAAGATTTGAAAAGCAAATTTTATGGAGTTGTAAACTAATTGGGGTTATGCATGTTATGCCCTTTAACGTGATATTTTTTTGCTGACCAGTTTTTTAGTTTTGACATCTGAAAAAGAGGATTGAAATACCTCAAATCACTTTGACAGTTTTAACACACTCATAATCAAACATATATTAATCTTTCAGTCTATAAATGATGTTGTTGTGATTTCTTTTCCCATGTGATCTCGATCATGTCTAGTTTCAATTTGTACAGTTACAATTCAAAAAAAATTGATAACCTTGTTAAAATGTTGACTTCTTGTTCATTTGAAGCAAATTCCAAGAATTACTAGGAGAAAATTCAAATTTCTTGTTGATTTGGTCGCTTTGATCAGAGTCACTTTTTTGTTGATTTGAACAATCAACAATTGAAAATCAACAGATTACTATTCAAATCAACAAAAAGTGACTCCAATCAACATGACCAAATCAACAGAAAATTTGAATTTTCTACTAGTGCGCAAAGCTCAAAAAGGCCTTAGGCATTTAGGGGTTAAAGCATCTAAACCTGAGATGAGGTTGTTTGTGTTGTTTGTTACAACAAGATATCTGCAACTATGCATCTCCCAATCGACTTTGTTTCATGGCATTTCAATTTGTGGCAGAAGAAATATTGAATTTTGCAATTTTTTTTATGATTTGTGAATTAAAAAATTAAACAAACTGCTTTTGAATTTCTTTTATGTTATGTCATGTTATACTGTGACAACGACACAGGGCATGCTGGCAGGTTCAAATGAAAACTTTTAAGCAGTCGGGGACCCGACCAATGATCCCAGAATTGCTTTATGGAATTTAGTGCAACATGCTACCTAAGTTATTAGGATTTAGTGCAATATGCTACCTCCAAGACAAATGGGTATCAATTTTGGCTACCTTCAGAGTGAATAGTATTAAAAAAAAATAGAAAAGATAGGATTTGACAAGTTTTAAAGGATTATTGGGAGTGCTATAATTCAAAACTAACAAAACAAATGCTACTTCCAATGTAGGGGAAGTTGCACATTGGCTACCAAATTCTATTGTTTGTTGCAATCTAGACTAAAATCTAGTTTTTTTAAGGATTTTTTCCAATATACTTTTAGCTTCTGAAAATTTTAAGTAGCAATGGAGCAAAATTTAGCCACTTCTGTACAAGCGGGGACCCGACTACTCATGTCTTATCAGATATCTCACCGCAAACCGCACTTGTAATAAGGTAGACATCCCAAAAGCGCCACTGACCTTAAAGCGCTATCTATGCTTTGTGTACATCTCAAAATTTAGTTTCTTACCAGAGCATAGATGGCACTTTTAGAACCCAACTTCATTCCTTAATAACTTTAGCATATGGTATCCAAATGCCACGTTCTCTGGTGCGTTGGAACCTCCTTTCAGTTGCCCACAAGAACTTATGAAATTATCACCAGTTCGATAATAGGAAACAGGCTCAGTAGCAAAAAGTAGCGCTTTTGGGTTGCCTTAAGAAATAACGCTGCTGCGAGTCCTGCGTGCCTGCCCTCGAGCTCACTCTCCCAACAAAGCTCTCTGCACACAGACAGCCCAGACCGCTTTTGAAAAGGACCGTGGATGGAAGGCTTGAAGCGGTGGAAGGAAAGCCGAAAGCCGAAAGCCAAGCCAAAGTGCCAAACTGAAGAAAAAACAGAAGTGATTCTATGTTTGGATGGTTGTAAAGGCCGTGTCCGAGGGGACTCGGGATTGTGTGGATAAGTGGATGGGGGCGTGGCAACTCGGTCTTCCCTTCCCTTCGCAGTTCCCAGTCTGGCTTCCCACTTGGAAGTCTGGAACACGAAGGCAGTCCATTATTACTCCATTTGGGGTGGCTTTTCACTTAGACCATCTGCAATGCAGTCACGGTACATGGCCCAGTATTGGTATAGCTAACTTTTGAATGCTAAACAATTAGAATTTGAAAATTGTCTTATTAGAAGCGCATCGGAATGAGGAGAAGGACCAAAAAAATTTCAAACTAGACACTGGACAAGTACTTCAAAAGCGAGGTACAAATCTGAAATTATAGAGGTCTTAGCAAATCACGGTTACCAAAGCAACATTTGGCCATTGACCCTCCACATTTGATGATATTTAGAGGGTCAATGGCCAAGTGTTGCTTTGGTAACCGTAATATACTAAGACCTCTATAATTTCAGATTTGTACCTTGCTTTTGAAGTACTTGTCCAATGTCTAGTTTGAAATTTTTTTTATTCCTTCTCCATGTTCTTTCCATTGCGCTTCCAATAAGACAATTTTCAAATTCTAATTGTCTAGCATTCAAAAGTTAGCTATACGGATACTGGACCATGTACCGTGACAGCATTGCAGATGGTCTTAAGTAATCAGCTTCCTACAGTAGAAGTTAATGCTTTTCTGGCAAGTAAGTTAAAACCAGCGGACGGAGTGGACAGAAGCTCCCGTCCGTTAGTCGTTTGCTGAATTCGAAATTTGAAAATCGAAATTTTCGGTTTGGAATTATCAGTTCTTTTTTTGTTTTTGTTTTTAAAAAAACAAATGGACCAATTGGAATGATCAGTTTTGAATTAATTGTAACTTACAGTAAAACTGCTGAGTTGGTGAGTGAGTTGTTGCTCAAGAGAAAAATATCGGTACAGTAGCATGCCTCTCAGGAGACGAGAGGAGATTCACAATTCTCGTCTATCCATTCATTCAATAATATTTGGGAATTAGATTTTGGATTCACAGTGTGCCACGAGGTAGAAACTTTTAAAATCGACACTTTTCATGGTCCCACTAAGGTACCTCAAAGGTGGAATGATCCCCCAGTCTCAATAATTTCAAGTGATTACGTTATTTTATAAAGCTTTGATAATATTTTATAGAATTTCAAAGTTGAGAACATTGGGTAGCCTATATATAACATCAGACTCACTTTGAATAGACACCCTTGAAGCACAAAATGTCTTAATTTTCATTGGCTGCTTCAAAAGTCCTCACTCCTTAATTGATTGCTTTTGAAAAGTTGTGGTAGTTTTGAGTGATGCAAGTATTCACTCAAGGACTTTTTTAGGTATTGGAGAACAAAAAAATGTTACAAATTAGGGGTTTCTACCTGAATTTGGTTTTGCCTTTCAAATAATTGTTTAGCTTAATATGAAATGATGAAAAACAACATGATTTTTGTAGCAACTTCTTTAATGTGTATTAATTACATGAAGCAAGGGTTCAAAACATTCATCAACCATCTGCTTGATGGTTGATCATTTGGAGTTTAGCAATTTTAATAAAGTGTACAACTTGGTTAACTTTATTAGCCCCGAAAGTCTCAAGTATCCCCTCAAGGGACTGTGTAATAGTCTAGGTAGGTTCTTGTGATCTCAATGTTTGGCATGATTTTTTTTTAAATTCTAAGATAGAAAAGCAAATATTTTTTGTGAAAATATAATTATTATTTCAATTGGTGCCTAGGAGCAAAAATATCTTGCACAAAGTTCAAAATAGGCAAAAATAGGCAACCAAATCCCCCCATAAAAATTTGAAATAACAAATGTATTTTTAATAGATTATATTTTTATCTACTTGAAAAGATTTGGTTTGTTCCATATGGATAAGTGATGAGAAAGTTATGGAGCATTTTGCTTTGTGGATAATGAAAGCATCTTTCAAAAAAAGTTCCAAAAATTCACTTAAAATTATTTCACAAAAATGATATGTTATTTGAAAATATATGTTTCCATTTACATTTTTGTACACAGACAAATGTTTTTCATTATCACAAATTTCTACCCGCATATTCAAATTGCATACACAAATAAGGTAGGAAGTCCATGCTATAAACCATCATTTTAAGCCTCCCTCCATCATCAATGATAGTAAGTTACCAAATATTTTAAGGAACCTATCATTCATTCCTAAATAGGAGATGCATTCAGAATGTAGTTGGTTTATGGAATTCCTACTGGCCGGGGTGATTTGACTCCCTTGCTTGTCCCCACAAGTCATTCTAAGGGTGCATGTAAAAAAAAGATCCCTATTTTGTGCTTGATCAATTTATCTTCTACACCTTTTTTAGCTGATTCGGGGACTTTGATTGCAAATATGAATTCAAAATTTGCAAAACCCATCATACGTGGCAAATAACAAATTTTAGCATTTTCCCTAGGGGATGTTGGTTCACACCTGGCCTTCCTACTTTAGTAAGCTTAACCCCTAAAGGACCAAGCTGCGTTTTTTTGGCAACATAGCAATTTGGGGCAGCCCACTACGGATGGAGTTTTTATTTTTTTTCTTTGAAAATTTTACACAACATGTGCCTAAGGCATAGCTTTAAGGCCCAACAATTTTCGTAACTTTCGACTACATAGTTAAAAAGTTATTGCATGATATGTGATTTTCTTTGAACTTTGGGCAGTCCGGGTAGTTCATTTTTTTTTTAAATGACTTTTAAAAAAAATAAAATTTTGAACTTGGTTCTTTGGATTTATATATACATGGAAAACTTTGATTCATTCAATTTCAATCTATGAGTCAAAAGTTATAAGGAGTTTTAGTTTGCGGGTAGTTATGGTTTTGAAAGAGTCCATACCTACCTTCAAACTTAAAATCCTCATAACTTTTGACTCACAGATTAAAATTGAATGATTAAAAGTTTTCTATATAAATACAAATCTAAAGAACCAAGTTCAAAATTTTATATTTTTTTAAAAGTCATTTAAAAAAAAAATTGAACTACCCGGACTGCCCAAAGTTCAAAGAAAATCACATATCATGCAATAACTTTTTAACTATGTAATCAAAAGTTACAAAAATTGTTGAGCCTTAACCCCTAAAGGACCATTGTCCATTCAAGGGACAAATGGGATTTTGGGCAAGTACCTACTGGCTGAATTTTTGTCGTGATTTTTTGAAACTTTTTTTGAAGATTGAAAAACTGATAAGCTTTGTGGGAATATAATTTTTTTTTCATTGGTGCCCGAAAACAAAAGTTATGCCCAAATAAGCTCAAAACAAGGAGAGGGGGCAGCAAAATTTTTTTGCAAATAATTAAAAATTTTAATTTTAATTTTTCCTTATAGAATATATTTTTGCCTATTTGGGAAGCTTTGATTCATTTCATTTGGATTTTTTATGAGAAAGTTACGGACAATCTTGTTTTCGGCAATTGGATCATCTTCTTGAAAAAATAACTTATAGGATTCATTTTGGAATGCAGTTATTGCATTTTTTTTTTTAAAAAGTTCCACATGGTTTAGTTTTCTGGCTAGAACAATCTCACTATTGGGATTTGTGCATTTTAATTCCATCTAAAAGATATTAATATTTTAGATTTTCCTTCTATCTTATACTATCATCTACTTAATAATTTTTTTTTAAATGAAAATTAAATTTTTTTGAATTTTTTTTTTTTAGACTTTCAACTCAATTCTCCACTATAAAGATTTAAAGCTCAAAACTCTGTAGTGCAAAATATTTAAGTTAAAAATGTTCAAAGTCAAAAAATCTAGTCCCGCAATGTGTTGAAAATCTTGTTTTTTTCACTTTAAACGCAAATATCTTGCAATCCGTGTGGTCAAAAATTCTGAATTTTTTTTCGAACATTGTCATACTAGTTAGGTATAAGATCTTACCGTTGGATGTGCAAAAAAAAACAATTTTCAGACTTTTTTACTCTTTGCACTAGAAATGGCAGTTTTGAGAGATTTTTGGCAGAAAAATGGCCTTGGTCCTTTAAGGTTAAAGCTACTCCTCGGGCACATGTTGTGTAAAATTATCAAAGAAAAAAAAAAAAAAACTCCATCCGTAGTGGGCTGCCAAGAATTGCTATATTGCCAAAAAAACGCAGCTTGGTCCTTTAGGGGTTAAGAGCATTGCCATTGTGGGGTGGCCAAATTTTCATGGAAAACTATGCTTCCTGAGCATTGCGGGTCTCCGAGTCCCCAGTGTGGGCCGGTCAAATGGCCCGGTTACTGTGTTTTTTTTATTAAAAAGTAATCGAATTCCAACTCCGACTGTTCATCTGACAAGCTTCAGGGTCTTCGAATATTGAACCTCGGGCAAAAAACATGGAAAAGTCTTTGAAAAGCTGACAATTCCGAGCCTTGTTGAAAGTTGACCATGCACCAGATCCTTAAGCAAAATGAGTTACATTTGGTGCCCCTGGTGCTTCAATCTTTGTCCATTGTGCCATAGTGGGAGGATGTTTGGCTTCCAGGCCCAGTCTATGGCGTCGTGGGTAGGGAGGTTGAGCCTCAGTGGTGATGCTCTAAGAGCATTGCCACCCATTCACGAGGAAGCTCTCCGGTCCAGGCTTGGGCAAAGCCGACCAAGAAAAGGTGGTCCACTTCAGACTTAGCCCGGGACAAAAAGAGACCTGTTATGCCCAAATTCTCTCTCCAAACACTAGGAGAGCGTCCCCGCCATGCTTGTTGACTTCTTACCTTTTGTCGTGCTAAAATAACTAAAATTTTATAAACCGCATCATGACTTGCTTTTTTTTTAGTTTTTTATTGAAACAAATGAATAAAAATTTGTCTTGACATGCTTTGCCGGGACCATAACCCAGGAATAAGTAGCTTGTGTGTTGGGTCGGAAGGAACCAGAGAGGTCTAGGGCACGCGCCACCACATCCCCAAGCCTAGTTTTGGGGGAATGGGTGGCGATGCTCTTCATAGGTACATTGAGAAGCCATTATTTTGCAACACCAGAGCACATGTAAGTTAAGGCAAGCAGAGAAGTTTCTCACATCAGGAAGAAATCCAACCTCGAAAGGAGGCCCGTGTGTCTGACATCTTGTGCAACTTTGCGAGGGTGATGTTTTCTAGTGTTGCATGGATAGACTCTCGGTCCTTTGTTGCAGAACAAGACAAAAGACTCCCTCAAGATGAAGCTGATGGTGGACAACCAGACTACCAGACCCTATGAAACAGCCATATGAAAACAAAACAAAACAAAACAAAACAAAATAGAAATAAATAAATAAATAAATAAAATAAATAAATAAACCATATGAATAACTTCTCTATAGGGTAGACAAGCCTATTACCACCCCAATTAGCAATCTGAATAGTTTGGGATTAATTTCAAGAGGAGCACATATCTTTTAGAGGTGTGTGCTTGTTTCACAAATCAAACCCAAGTAGAATTATAGTTTTCTGATTAAAATTGTCATTTCTGTGAAATTCTGAAGTGGTTTGCCCTAAAAGATTAGAACCATTGATAGAGTGGAGTATACCCTAAGTCGTTTCATATATTTTGGACCTTCGTTGAATTAGTTACAAATTTTTGAAGTTGAAACGTAGTGGTCACTAAAACCGGACCCTTTCTGAAATGTACATTGCTAGTACATTGTAGAAGAGCGGAAATGGAGGTGGGGCAGCTAGAAGTTGAGAAACTAACGTTAACTGAAAGCATAACAGAGACGGAGGATCACAACTAGCTCACCCTGGAGTAGTAACTGAACATTGTTTCACACTTTGGCAACAATAAGGTAGAACCATCCATTCCTGATCAGGGACCTAATTGCGATCAAATTTAAAGATGCTACTCATTTTAGAATTTAAATGTTCTTACACCATAGATAATTTATGGTTTGTTCACCTTAGTAGTGTAACTGGCTCTCCCATTCTCCCAAGTACGCCACTGAACCCAAAACTGTCATCATCACTCTCGGTACATCTGCAAAACCAATATGTACCTATCTGGAAGAAATTATATTAGAACCTCTAGCAAAAAAATTTGGACCCTTCACAACTTTTGCATATTATAGCCAAATGCTTCACTCTTTGGTGCATTAGAACCTCTTTTCACTTGCCAACACGAAAATATGAAATTTTGATCAAGATGATAATAGTAACTAGGCAGAGTAGCAAAAAGTGGTGTTTTTGGGGTTTAAGCTAGTTTGATAACTTATCCCATTAGAGAGGGCTCAAATTAATATCACCTACAAAATGATTGAGAAGGTTGATTCTTCATTGCTTGCACTTGCACTAATAGGATAAATCATTATTGTATTCTAGTTTGTTCAACTACACTGATTAGTTATAATATTGTGTGCAACACTATTATAACAAAGTCACACTATTTTGAATTAGTTTTTGTTGAAGTATTCTAGTGTTGTACCAATTTCTACAAAACAAAAATTATGTGGTGATAATTATTTTGTAGGTGATGTTAATTCCCCCTCTTTCTTCAGTATTTAGACAAATCAGTGCAATGCAAGACCCAATCACATACAATTGGAAAGAATATTTGATGCGGGTATAATTGTTGTGAATATTTGGGTGAATGTTGATGAAAGGTGATGAATGTTGTGTAAATAGTGTAAATAATTGGATGAATGTTGATGCAAGTTGGATGCAAAATTGGAAGACAATCATAATGTTTGAGATAGTATGAAAGAGTTAACTCCTTACTAGATGAGATTTTATCCAAAATGTTGCAAACTTTCATAGTAGTGCATCATGTAAATTTGCAAAATTTCAAAATGAGTATGCATTAGCAATATTTGACCTACAATAATTCAACCCATTTCAAACTCAAATTTAGATAAGTCCATTGTAGGCCAAATTCTTCTTGTAATGTACATTTCACACCACACATGTACATGCCAAGAATTTTTTATCCAAACTTGTGTTAGCAATGGATGGAGTTTTATATTAAGGCCAAAAATTGGTTGATAGATGACTTTCAAGAATATTGTAGAAATGAAGATTGCACCTCTATAAATTGGAGCATTTTTGACAAAACATGTGCATTTTTAAAATTTGGGTAGTATACCTACATCAACAACCAATCCTATAATTGCCACTCCTTCCAAAATCAAACAGAAGGATTGGTTTCTAATGTAGGTGTATTGCCTAAATGAAAAATCTTGCCTTGGTGATAGCTTGATAGGTCTCATCCCTTAAGAGTTACTCTTGCAGTATAAATGTTCTTGGTGATTTGTTGTCCAAACTTGACTTGGTCTAGGGGTCAATGACAAGCCTATAGGAAATTTGAGGTTTTTAGGAGCAACTTGTTGCCAATTCTTACCAAGCTTGAACCTAAAATTCGCCAAATCTTTCTTGTTATAGTAAACTATGTAACTCAAATGTATCAATAAGAATCAATAGAGCTAAAAATAGTCAAACTAGGCTTTCTCATCCTACACTTGATTTCTACATGAGTGAAATGGAGAAATCCAAGAAATGGACGCTGATTCCGCCTGACTTCCCTTGTGCAGGAAGCAGGTCAGCCCAGTTGGTGGCGATGGAAGTTGCCCAGCGAAGACCAGCTCGCAGCACTGCCGTGGTTGGAGCGGTTGTTCATCAGTCCATTGACTCCCAGGCGTGCTTGCAGTGGCATTTGCGGCATGCGGATGATGCTTTGCGGAATATGCCACTTCCGGTTGTGGAAGATCCGTGGAATTGAACCAGATGCTTGATTCCCAAGGAACGATTCTCTGCTGGCTTGCTGAGAAATCAGCGTTTGTCGTCGCGCTGTCCCACGTCCCAGGATGACTGGGGACGGCGGGGATGGACTGACGGGGACGGACCGTGGGACAGGATGGACTGGAAGGGCTGAAGGGGATTGGATCATGGGACGTCCCGCTCGTCGACGCGCTTTGCTTCGGCGCGCCACGGAACAATTCTGCCTCATCTCGGCCTCGCCAGGACGGAGTGACGGACTACAAATGGCTGCTCCAATTCTGTCTCTCACATCCTTTCCGATCGCCCCGTTCACCTCGCTCTCTGTTTGCGTCGTCTCTGTTGGGTTCTTGCATTGTGCGCGAGCTGCCAAGGTCCACGACCTGTTGGTGGGACTTTTGTGTGGGATTATTGGGCCCTTCCGTCATTGGGAAAATTCATTTGGGTCGGTGGTGTCCTGAGATCTTGTTTGGAGGTTAGGGGAGTTTGGAGTGGGTTTGGGTAGAAGAGTTCACTTGTTTTGGGACGTAAGTGTGGTCGAGGTTGAGGGAGACACTCGATGGCGATGATCGCCGGTGAGTTGGAGATTTTGAATGCTAAGCACTTTTCACTTCCACACTAATTGTCATTGGTGTGATTGCGCTTTTGGGGTGGAAGTCAAGTCGTCCCTGATGACTGTGTGAAGCGTGAACGTTGTTGTGTGCATTGCTTGATGCTGGGAACAATTGCTCTTGGGACCGTTTTCTCATGTGATGGTTCTCTTTCTTGCCTGTGTGCAGCAGATAAACCCGCATTGTCGGCGTTGCCCGGCCATAGCCAGAGCTTGGCTTTGGAGATTCCTCCTCAGATGAGTCCGTTTGGAATCTCGTCTAGTGGTGAGTCGTCCGTCTGTTTGCACTCACCGTCCCCCTAGCAGTGCACATGCGAATAGTTTGGTCATTGATGCTAGAGAAGCCCCAGGGGCTTATCGAGTGTTAAGCTCGCGTGTTTCAATGTAACAGATGAATCCAACAACAGCACGGAGGCCATGTTCCTGGTGGTGGGTCACCGCGGCTGTGGCAAGAACAAAGTGCTCCCAGAAGGCATGGCGCCGGAAGCAAGACCCTCCATCCGAGAGAACACCATCACGTCCTTCAACTTGGCAGCCCGCAACGGCGCCCAGTTCGTGGAGTTCGACGTGCAAGTGACGAAAGACGGCGTGCCCATCATCTTCCACGACGACGTGATTCTCGCAGAGAACAATCGTCCCAGACACATCGGCGAGCTCACGCTGCAAGAGTTTCGTTCCATTGGGCCACAATCCGACCCAACCCAAGTGGGTCTCTCCCTCTACCGCAAAGCGGTGGACGGTTCCATCGCGCTCTGGACAGCCGATGTGGAGGATTGCATGTGCACTCTCGAGGAGGTTTTCAAACAAGTGCAATCCACCACCGGCTTTAACATTGAACTGAAATTTGACGACGACGGCTCCACCACAGAAGCCGAGCTTCACCGAGTGATTGACGCCACCTTGGAAGATGTGAGAAAATTTTCAAACGGACGCATGATCTACTTCTCCAGCTTCCACCCCGATGCCGTGCATATACTCCGCACCAAAATGTCGGTGTATCCCGTGTTTTTCCTCACCAATGGAGGCGGGCAAATCTACATCGATGCTCGCCGAAACTCCATCGACGCCGCTCTGGACGTCTGCCGCCGCGGCAACTTGCAAGGCATAGTCAGCGAAGTGAAAGCCGTATTGCAACACCCGGACAAAGTGGCCCTAGTCAAGGCACATGGACTCTTCTTCTTCACTTACGGCGAGTTGAAGTGAGCGCCTTTCTTCAGTTACCGATGTGATTTCTTTTTTCCTGTTTTTCCGTTTTTTTTAAATTTAAAAAAGCGCAGGTTTCTTACAAAGGTTTATCCCTAAGGTGTTTGAATGGCTGAAAGTGCTCTCTTTCATATCTACAGGAGAGGAAATGAATTCTTTAAAGAAAACAACACCAAAATATTGGCCTCAGTCTAACTGAAACAGTGCAGCCTGAAACAGTCTATCAAAATGACAAATCAATGCAGTGCCTCCAAAAGGATGAAATACTTCATTTTGAACCAAAAAAGAAAATGTTTCCATAGTTATCTGCCATCAGAGGCTTTCTAACAGACTGCTCCATCTTTTTGAGACAGAAAAACTGATATCATGCCGTGTTGGAATTGATGTTTTGCAGCAATCTTGGGGAAGCCGTTCTCAAGCAACAAAGTTGGGGTGTTGATGGTGTCATAGTGGACCATGTTCTGGAGATGGTTCGTGTGGCACGACAAATGGAGGAGCCTGCGTCTCCATCATCGAACACTGCCTTGGGCAGGAGGAGAGTTTCGGTGGCCTGAGATATTTTTTTCCAACAAATTGCCTACCATTGTATAATAGTATTCTTTGATTGTGGAGACTGTCCTCAATCAGTAACATCCACTGTCCTCACCCTGTGACGATGACAAGTTTAAAAAACTTTCTGATCAAGCTAACACCATTTTTTGGATATGTATGTTTCTCCAAACTATATTATCCCACCCCACCTCCACACCGGAGTTTTGTATTCGTCCTGTACGCCATTTCTTAAAGAAAAAGTAGCATTTTTGAGCATCTGTTGCAGCAAGTGTATGAGTGTTCTGAGGTTGTCCAGGTCTACGAAACAGATGGAGTGACGATGCTTGACAAGTATGCAGTGATGTTCAGTTATGGACGATACCACAATACTGTTGGCCAGGTCTTCAAGGCTTGATTAATTAATCGGAGTATATAAAAAGTTCTTCATTTTCCCCATATCAAGGCCCCCTTTTTTTTTTTCATTTTTTTTCACAAGTGTGCTGAAGATATCAAGGCCTTTCAATGGCTATTACCTGTAGCTGTTGATGGAGTACCTGCTCTTGCATTGCCATGTCATCTTGCATGTGCCCACAATCGAAGCAAGTGCCTTTCAATAGTTCTTGTAATTATTAGAGTGGGGAACACTTTGTGTAAGGTTGAGCTACCCATACCCAGTCACTTAACCCCTAAATGCCCAAGGCCTGTTTTGGGCTTCCTGGAATTTGCTCTAAGTTGAACAAAATGCCAACATTTTGATAAGTTGTATCAATTTTTTTTGAACTGTAACCGTACAAATTCAAATGGGACATGTTAGAGATCTCATAGGAAAAGAAAACTCAACAATATCACTTATGGAGTGAAAGATTATAATGTTTGACCATGAGGGTGCTAAAACTGCAAAAAAATTTCAATCTTCTCTACACAAATCAAATCTAAAAAGTTGGTGACCAAAAAAATATGAGGTTAAAGGGCCTAATTTGTATAACCTGATCAATTTATGGCTTCTCAAAATCTATTCTACAATTTTTTTAAATGAATTTTGAATGTGTTTTTTTCTCCAAGCTCTAGTGTATTTGAGGTTCATTTTCAAGAGCTCTCAACACTATGGGAAGTCAATATTGCAATGGATACCCTTGTACAAAAACTTAAATAGAAAAATCACTATAATTTCTTTTCAAGATTGGATTTTTGGAGCTAAAACTAGACTTCAAGAAGAACTTTCTAAAAACATAAATTACTAAAAATAGAAACTTTGTTAGATTTTATTTAACTTCAAAGTTTTGCAAACACCAGATTTTGGTGCCTTGGGCATTTAGGGGTTAAGCAATTCTGGAAATGATTTGGAGTGGTATAAGGCAAAGCAAACATTTTCCTATGTGCAAAGATGGAAATGACAGGGATTGCAAAAAAATTGGTAATTTTATTGCTTGAATTGAAATTACTATGTATTAGATAACCGACGAGCCGCGGTAGCGGCGAGTAGGTTATCAGACATAATCGGTTGTTCACTTTTCAATCACAACCTTTGATCTCCATGATCCAAGGGTGGAAGAAGCAAGTTGAGAGGAGAGAAGGTTATGAGTTGTAACTTGTAATGGCAATGGTGATGGGTTGCCAATGGGACAGTGCCACGTGAGTGTTGAAAACTCAACAACCGGTTATGACTATGAATTTTGGGAGGCAAAAAGTGCATCTATAGCCAATGTCTAGACTCTTCCAATTTTGGTCATTCAAAACTATTTTCCTACTCATTACTTCCTAATTTTTTGCTCACTACTTTTGGACTTATTAGTCCCAACCTTGAAAAGGAGAAAAAAACACATTCCAAATTTTAGTTGGAAATTTGTTCTAGCCATGGTTGGAATTAATTGCACCCTATAGGTTGGGTATGGATCACTGGTTGGAAATGGGTGGTCTGAATTTACATCATGTTTGGCATACTTCTATTTCATATCTTTCCTATTGATTGTAAAATGAACCTTCTAAAAAATTTAATAATTGTTTACTAATATTGTACACTAATATGGACATTAAAATTTTTAGTGCTACCTATACTAATTGATTTGAAAATGCTAAATTTTTTTACCTTAAATGAACATTCTTACCAACTATGTTTATTAAAATCTCTTTCTTTAAAGAGTATTGAAATCTATGATCTTGATAAAAATATTTATGAAGAATAAAAGTGTACAACTTCTTAAATCAATTAGTGTAGGCAACACTAAATATCATTATTGGTATAGTGGAACTTACTAAAGGTGAAGTGCTTCATACTCTAATATAACCTTAGATGTAATGCCAAAGTTTTCTAATACATAGTGAATGACTGTATTAATATGTGATTTGGGGTCTATCTAATGATTTGCATTGACAAAACTTGTTGTGGATCATAACAAAACCAATTAATAATTGACAAGATTGACTTTAGACTTCACATTTTATTTTTTATTTATTAAACTTATCAAAATATAAGAATAGAAACACACATGTGTGGTTGCAATGCCTAACCACCTTGATATAGTTTGATTTTATCAAACTTGAAATATACTAGTGTACTCATGATTGTGGGAATACATAGACATCAGGATCATGTTGATTTTGAAAATTGAAAATTTGTAAAATTGTAAATCAAATGGTGAAAATTAAATTCTTTCCTTCATTTAGCCATCATAAGTGAATAGGAATTTTGACATGATCTCTCTATGGTATAAAGAAATATGTTTTTGGATGTTATAAATTTTTGGAATTCCAAAAATAAATTGTACTTATAGTAAAATTTAAAAGTTGTTGGTCTGAAAATTCATCTCAATTACAAAAGTTTGTATAGGGTGAAAATTTTCTATGAAAAAGTATGAAAAATTAAAGTGGACACAAAATTTATGTAGCAAATTATTATATATATAATATTTGAACATTTGATAGTAATAATTTATGTTTAAATGAAATTTATTTATAATGAAATGAATTCTTATGAAATTAATAAATTATAAATTGACTTATAGGAATACAGAAGCTAAAAAGATACATTAAAAATATTCCAATTTAAAAAGTTGGGTTTAAAAGCCTTCTTTCAAAAATATTTTAGAATTGTTTTTGTGTTGAAGTTTACTATCGATTAAATCACAAATAAATAGAAATATATAAATGAGATGAGTTTTTATATACTTGAACGTTGAATTCAAGACTATTTTTCGATTCAGTTTTAAAAAATAAATATATAGACATAAAGTATGAAAAATGTTGTTTAAATTTTTTTGTAATCCCTCAAAGATAGGGGGTAGTCCAAATTTCCAAAACTATCAAGATGTATGTTCAAATGCAATTTAGAAGAATAAATTTATGATGAATTTCAAACAAATATTGTTAATAAAATTTGAAACCAAAATTTAAAGATTCTTTTTCAAATTGATTATAGATTGAATATTTGCTATTTTCACCAGTATTTTGTTCCATTCAGTTTTAAATATTGAATTTTAATTGTGGTGATTTTTGAAGATTTTTATTTAAATTATTTATTCAAGTGGATTATTAAGGGGCATTTTTTGAACTCAATGTTGTCCCAACACAAAGTTTCATTGGTTTTACACTAGCACAAAACTTTCTACTTGTACTTGCAAGGTACATACATTCAAATTGAATGTTCATTAACTAGAAACCATCAAACATTAGAGAAAAAATTTGCCCTTCGGAAGGTTGCTCCACGGACCCCTTTAAAACCCTAAAATTTAGTTTTAAGGGGCTGAAAAATTAGTTTTTCTCCTATTTCCGTGCAGCTGAAACTGCTATGATAGTGGCGCAGGAACCCAAATTTTTGAATAAAAAATTATTAAAAAAAAAATAAAAATCTGCAAGATCTGATTGCTCCAACTAGCAGCCATGCACTCTGATTGCTCACCAAAGGTACTTTTCTAAGTTGACAGGCCATGCTTGAAATAGCATGGCATGGCAATTTGGAATGGCCCTCCCAAGGGCTAATGTTTTTTTCTAATGTCATTCATTTTGAGGATGTCACCAAGTTTAAACATTATAATTTTATATTGACTTATGGTACACCAATGTGTATCACTTGGAAGTTTATAACTTGTCCTAACATTGTCCAAAAATGCACTCTAAACAATGTTAGAATTCCTTTTCATTTACTAATTCAATCAAATAGAAACAAATCTTATCATTTAATATAACTATTTTCAACTGCAATAATATGGTTATAGTTATTGGCAAAGAAGAGATGCAAGATTGTGTGGAGAAAGTTGAATTTCTATGAATTAGGCAATCCTTCACTGTGTGTGTATATATATGTATATATATATATATATATATATATATGAATAAACAAACTAGATTACTGAGCTACTAAATGCCCATTGACCTCAAACCGCCATCATTACTTGGGGTACATCTCCAAAATCAATATGTACCTATGTGGAAGAAACAATTTTAGAACCTCTACCCAAATATTTTTTATCCTTCCTAAGTTTTGCATACTATATCCAAATGCTACATTCTTAGGGGCGTTGAAACCTCCTTTCACTTGCCAACAAAAAAAAAATGAAAATGTGACCAATTTAATTAAAGTGTCTAGGTACAATAGCAAAAAGTAGCATTTTTGGAGGTACCTATTTTAGTAAATGTGATGTAATTCTAAAGTCACTCACCATTTTAACGTGCATTTTTTCCCTCAATTCTTAGGGAATTAGCATAGTCTTAACCCCTACCTGCTTTAGCAACCATATATGATGGTCGCTCAAAAATTCTAGCTTGATTGTGTGTAGTTAGTTAAATTTCCTTGATCCTTCTAAAAAATTTTACAAGCAATATTGAAGGTTAACTCTTGGAAACTTTACTTTTCACTAAGAAAAATAAATATTTGATTTTTGAGAGGTCCTCAAAGGCATAATTGTACATACCATTAGTAGAAGACTGTAAAACTTGTCAATTTTATATTATTTCCCAGCTTTGAGGAAAGCTTGCCAATTTCTCTTGATTCCAGATCCAAAAAATTGTACAACCAATAATCCATTTACTTTGAAAATGGTCCCACTGGAAACAAAAAAGTATTTTCATGATTTTCACCATTGAAAATTTCAACATGCAATATTGATTTGGAAATATTTGCAATTTCTACTTATAGAAAAAAACTGCATCTCAACTATTGCAAGGTGGATTGTGTAAGGAGTTTGATAGCTCTTTCATTTGAATTTAAGGTTTTTGGAAGTGCATTTTAATGTGCTATTATTTCTAGTTGTTTATGTCACCTCCAATCCCAAAAAAACTCTTGTATGCAAATTTCTCAAACATTGTGGAGAGGGACAACATACTAAAAATAGGACACATACATTTTTCTTGTTCTAATCTCACAACTCCTATGCAATTTCACACTCAAAAAATTGGTATGCACACTAATAAGCATGTTCTTTAAACTTCTATACAGTTAGATTTTGGAAAAAAATTATTGGGGAATGGGGATAAGTATAAGCCCATGTTCAATTTTCATAGGAAAAACAGATTTGGAAAGGCTTAGGCACTTACTTAGGGGTTAAATGAGCAAATTTCAGAGGCTGTTGAGATGTTTCAAGGCGATCCATTCCACCTTACAGGATGCAGCTGTACTTGTGCAAATTAATTGAGTTCGTATTAGTTTTAAGAAATTTTAGAGATTGCAGATCATTCGTTAGAGTCGGTGCTGTAGAATGCAAAAAATGTATCGGAAGCTGTGGTATGCAAAGTCTGCTGTTCAAAGCACGGATCTCAAATTGGATCCCTCGGGAGTGATTTCTCAACTACCTACAAAGGGAAACAAAGAAATTTTAAGTACACTTGCCGAGAGTTTTAGGAACCACTCACAAGGGAAAACCTATCAACTGAATTCGATCGACACACAAAAAGTGAAAAAATGAAACAAAATTGATTGTAGAGATCATCTGGAAAGTTCATCATCAACAGACTGTTGACAACCTTACAACTAAGTTAGGCATGTACACACCATAATCAACATTGCTCAAAATGCCACACCTACGTTTGGACCAAAATGCATCACAAAATCTAGATGTTGATTACACAAGATGTTCGTAGTCAAAACATGAGAGTCTATTCAAGCCTATTCATGGTTTTGAGGACAATACTTTGAAAATTCATAACTTATTCATACAGTGTTCAAATAATGCATACTAACGTGGCTTAGAATCTTCTTTCACTTGCCAAGAGGATCTAGTAAAATTTCATGTTTAATGTTATGTTTAATAATAATAACTATGATCAATTGAAATTAGTACTGCTCATTGTAGGCACTAATCGTAATACTGTAACACTGAAGTCAGCGTTGGAGTGGTGGGATTGGTCTTCCAAGCCGTATGGCAGCTAATTGAAGCATAAAGAGACGCAAGTGAATGCGCTCGTGAATTGAATGACATCATGCGCGTGATCCGCCTTGCCACCCATCTGTCAATCCACACTAAATATCTTTGTGGGTGCCACACCAGAGAGTCCAAAAAGTCCATATATACATCGGCCAGTTCCATACTCGAGAAGCTGAGAAATTTTATAAGTTAGTTGCAGCAATGAATTGGGAGGTGTCATGATGGCCCCCGGGGGGATTGCTGGAATGGCCGGCTTCGAACAGTGAGATGCAATCCCTGAAACTTCGATTCACGTGCGCGCATGCCTCCTCATGAATCAATCACACAATCTCAAATTTTTTCAGGTATCGTTGTATTTGATCACTCCGCTAATGGCTTGGGCGAACTTCTTTGCCGTTCTTGCTGTACGTCCAAAGGCTGTTAATTTTAGTACTGCTGTACCATCAGTTTAATTCTCTCTGGTTCCCAATGTCGTGCTCAGGAAGGAACACCTGAGTGCACTGCAGATTGAAGCAAAAAGAGGCCGCGAAGAGAGGTCAGAGGACAGAGGGATCGATGACAAAAAAGTTCAAGAGATCCGTCACGATAGTTGGGATCTTCTGAACTTTCTGTGGTTGCCTCCGTTTGATACCTTATCACCTCCTGGTAGTAAGGTAGTGCATGGGAGTCTCTTTGATTGTCTCGTAGAGGCTTGATTAATCATATCATGGTTTCAATGTCTCTAAGTGCTGCCATTTTAGATTGCGCAGGTAGAGATAGTAAACGTGGACAGCCATGAAGTATATCTTAGACGTTATGAAATGTTGCCCTCCAGTTAGTCCCTCTTTTTATCCTTTTTCTAAACTGTCAGTATTCGAATTGTATCGTTTGCGGATTGACAAAAAAGCATGATTGCATACATTCTTATCTTATCACTTTGAGTTGTTTCTTCCTAAACTGAATTTTAGTTAGGTCCTTCTTTTACAGCTCCAAGCCACAAAGAGTGGTCAATTCTTATCTAACCCACATATTACTTGCCGGAAATTTTGATTTTTGCACCCACCAAGCTGTAAAAGTTCTGACTTCTCAGTTCTCACCAGTACTTGGAATGCACAGCTCAATTGTTGGCTTCCTCAGCTCTGAACCGGGGAAAAACTGTCTCAAGAGAAACTAATAGTTATAACCTGCTTGGAGCTGCTAGCTGATGGTCTTCTTTTGACCTCCATGAGAAGGCAATCCCCCTCATGAAATTCAATGGTGACTCTAAAGCTGTTTGCAACGCGGAATACGGTAATCCATCTATTCAGCCCAGTGCTTAATGATTGTTTAAGTGCTTCCCAATCTTGCTTATAGAAGTTGGAGCTCCCCTTCACATCAAGATCAATGACCTGTGACTTACAGTTACAGTGATTAACATGGTCACATTGGGAGGTCAGGTATTTCTGATCAAATGGATAGAATGGTTCAAGACTAAGTAAGAGGAATTGCAATTTCTGGAAGAATTGATCGAGTACTTTCCAGAAAAAAGAAGCCTTCCGTCATGATATTAAAGTAAGTTCATACACACTAAATATATGAACAAGAATGGAATGGGTATGACAAGTCCTCTTGACTATCAATTCAATTAACACTTTGAACAACAGCACATGTGACTTCAGTTTTTTCAAGAGCTATATATGCCAAAATAGCTTTAATAGTCTTCAACTTCAACGTTCCTAGCTGCAGCTCCAACCATGATTTTCAAATAGAATGGTAGGGAGAAGCTTATTCAGGCCAATCCACTGAAGTAATTATACCTTTCACAGTCACAGTCTGTCTCAATAAATAGCAATATAAGTATACATCTAATACATCTTAATGATACCCATGCCAAATGTTTATGCTTGAATTCCTTAGTGGAATATGAGCACACACCAAACTTCCATTTTCTATCTGCTGTGGATTTGTGAACTAACTCTAATCTATGGCTAATACAATAGTGTTATCAGAGTCTCTTCCGGAATCACAGGAGAAACTGTAAGTATTGCGTGTACTGGAATTTGAGCGATGAATGTCCGCACTGGAAATCTTTGGATTCACCCGGGATTCGTTAATACAGTTTTATCAAGCGTTACTTTTGGAGCTTTTCATGGTCCTAGCACTCTTACTAGTTGTGGTACCAGAGTTGCACTCGAGCTACAAGTAGTTGTGCAAATTCGGCTGGCAAGCATTACAGACATGAACAGACCAAACAATGAAGTAGAAAAATTGAAATGGTTTAGGGTTTAGTGCCGGGCAGAAAGGATGACTCTAGTTGTGTTGGGAGAGTTTTCGATCCCGGCCAGTGCAAGTGAAGAAGGTGCTCGACCAATCCTAATCACACATGCAATGAAGCAATGATTCCAAATTTTTGACTTTTAGAAACACGATGCTATAGTGGAGCCCTGGGTAATTGTACAATGCAATGGATCTGTACTATGCCCCGGGCTAGGCAGGTTTGCCGGCACAACAGTACTTTCACAAACAGCAGGAGGGAAATTGGGAACTGGGAACCAAAAATTGGGAATCAACACGTTCCTAGTTTTTTCAGTTGACTCTGACCTATCTTGGCATAGCCTCGCGGATGCTTCCCAAATCTGTCCGCTAGGTTCACCATTTCGGTTTCTCCCGAGAGTTTTGCAAGTGACGGGGTTTGGGTGTTTGAAGGGACCGGCAGTTTGAGATTTCCAAGTGGTCTTGCTTTGAATTCGGTTTCAATTGCTTTCGCAATTTTAGTGCATTTGGATCGACGAGAACTGTGATAATTTTTCGAGGATACATCATGGCTCCTGCGGTTGCCGATGTCGAGGGGGCAGGGTTTAGCATCCGCGAGATGTGGGTGGAGGATGTGCACGACGCCGGCGAAGTCTACTACCGCGCCTTCTACGGTACGTGGACAGCCTCGCTAGGGCGTTCCGCCCGCTTTAAACGCCCAATCGGCGGAAGAGGGGCGGAGCTTTATCGCCACCATGGTGGCCCATCCGTCGTATTACAACCTGGCGGCATTTGATGGCGAGGGCAAAGTTATCAGCGTCGCGTGCATCGAATTGGGTGAGCACTGATCCAGGCTCCATGATTTGCTAACGCCAGGCATTACAGCTGCATCTTCGGGGCATCATAAGCTTACCGTCACGAAGAGTGCCATTTGGTCATGGACATTGAGCCATGGAATACTTAGGGTTCTGTCTCAATGGTTTTATTTTATTTTCTGAGTAGAGATGAGCAGATTCGCTCTACTTAACAGAAGCTTGGAACATCTAACTACCATCCTTGGCTCCTTGCCATCTTCTGGAGGATTCCAATGGAGAATTTTTAACCATTTTTGTTGGAAGACTGGAATTTATTTTTTGAGGGTCTTGAACTAGCTGTGAACCAGACGCAAAAGAGTGTGTGCTTGTTGTTATTTGTGAAAAAGCTAGTTAAGCATTTCCGTTCCGTTCTGTTCTCTAGGGTAGTCAGGGTCAAATCGGAAGAGCTTACCTCTATGCAAGCCTAGGGTTCAGACCTGTCGAGTGCACAACATCCTTCTTTGGTATGTACAGTCGAACCTGATGCTGGAATGCAAGCTGCATCCTCCGTAGGCATCTCCCTTGATGGTAAGTCCTCCAAGTGCCCCATCCCTCAGCAGTGGTTCGAATGATCAAGAAGGGTACTTCTGTTGCGTACATAAATCCTCCAAAAATCGATTTTTCGATATTGCGCAGCCATCTGTGGAGTAATCGCAAGCCAGTCGGTGAAACTATATTCAAGGATCACGTGATTTGCAATGGTGCCCACCTCTCACTTCACCGGAGATAGCCTTAAACTGTTTTCTAAGTAGAAGTAGTGCATTTCAAAACCTGTGGACAACATCGTAAAGAAAATCTTTGCCATAATTCGTAAGGAGATCTCCCTATGGTCACGGGAAGGCCTCTTCGGGCCCCTTCAGATCCCTATATGATCACTACCATAAGAAGCCCTCCCCATGAAAGATCTTTTGTTTGATCTCGTCAAAAAAGTTTTCAAACAATCTAATTTCCTATGGATATTATACTATTCTTGCTAGTACTTGGGACCTGATTTTTGAGTGCTCAGCTGTGGATAGATTTTTGAGTTCTTGAGGTGGTTTTCATTTTTTCATTTTTTTATGTGGCCAGGTATTAGCAGCCGAAAGATGGAGGAAGCGGATGTCAAGGCGTGTGGAGAACTATTTAGCAAGGGTATGGGGGTATGAGCGTGAAAACGATATAAGAGCAATGCTCGCAAGATGGCCAGAAGGGTGTTGGGTGGCCACAACTAATGACGACACCATTGTGTGAGCCTCTCCAGCAGTCTTTTGTTATGTGCTCCACAACTTGAGCCCGAATATTGGGGATATTCGTATTACGGAGTACCTTATTTTGTCTGAGGTTTAGGGTCTTCGCCTCCGAGGGTCGTCAGTGCATTAAGTCTTGATAAAAGAAACCTGTAGTACAGTAGAACCTCTCTTAGTGCATAGTGCGGGGATTATGCAGTAAGAGAGATTTATGCAGTAAGAGAGGTTCTGTCAGAACTTTGGCTAACGTGGCCTCTCACTATGGGGCCTCCAACTACTGTTCACAAATATCACGACCTCTCTTAGTGCATATATGCACTAAGAGAGGTTCTACTGTATAGGCTGTGCTTCCTCCTCCGGGCCCTGTATGGTGCTGCAAACTGGCCACGCCTTAAATGATACTGGCCTAGGTCGTGGTGAAACGTTCCGTAATGGAGTCTAGTATGACAACATGTACTGTACAAACTTCGGCACTTTTGGCATTGAAAATGATGCAGGGTCAATTAGATTAACAATTCGAGGTACATTATCAAAGTCAATTTGTCCATAGAGGATACTAAGGATATGGCAACCATCAGCGGAGCAATCGAAGCGAAAGCTGGAGCAGTTGCGTGTGTAACCATCCCAGGTGTTTACTATCCTCGACTCATCAACTGGGCACTTGCTGCAAAGCTTGTGCTTGCAAGGTAAGCCTCAGATCAGCTTGAGTTCCATCCAATTGCCTTAGTTTCTATTTTTTCAGGCTTGTTTTTGCAAGGAAAATCCACATCCAAGCTGTTTATGTTCTCAAAGTGGCAATTGGATTGATTGTGGTAACTGGCCGGGATGTTTGTTTCATGGTTTGTGAATCGGGGCCGGCCGTTGGAATCATCGTAATTACAGAAGAGGATGCTAACCTCACATGGTCACCTGTTTGGATTGCAGGCAAAACTGGTACATGGTCGTTGGAGATTATCAGAAGCCGAAAGATGGCTTTTTCTGGAGTCCAAATATACCGCATTGATGTGCAATTTTCGTTTCACAATTGCAATGTTTCATTGATTCGTCAAAGACTTGAAAAGGTTTGATAATGATTATAAACTTGCTATAGTGCACAGATTGGTTTGGCATCTTTTGACCATTAGTCTTCTTACAGTGTCCAGGAGAATATCACGGGAATATCATTCAAGGTCAAACTGCAGCAGGTGATCGACACCTCAAAAACCACTATTTGATTTTTAGGATTTGTAGGGGCCAAAATGGGCAATTTGTTTTCTCATTTTTTCTTGAGATCAGGTAGAATGTAATTGTAGGATCTTGTAGTTCACATTGAGTGTGAGCACCTCAAATTTCAAATTTTTTGGCTACCAATAGTTTAGTAGATATTTAAATTTGAAGTTTTATTTGGGTCAATGAAAAAATAGGGCAATGCACTTTGAAGGAGCATATCTTACTAAGAATATTCTGAAATGAGTTTGCAATTTTTATTGAAGCTTGCAATGCATAGTGGTCACTAAAGCAAGAATAGGGTGTGTAATAATAACAAAAATGGGCACACTTGTCTTCTCTTTGAGCTCCTTGGATCTGCCTTTATTGAGGTGGACAAAAACTACCTTGGTTGGATGACTTTTCAATCCATGCCCAAATTGAACCCCAAAAAATAAATTGTGACTATATTACACCACAAAACTCTAAAAAATTTCACAAGGTGGAGTTTAACTTGGAATTTGATGAAACTACTGCCATTGGATTCATAAATAGAGTCTATTTCCTATAAATAATTTTTATTGAAAAAAATTCAAAATTTGAGAATTGGAAAGTCAAAAAAGAGAGGAAGCAATGAGAAAATGGTCACTTGGGTCATTCGAAGATAACCCGTTAATCCTATAATGACTTGTGACCTTAAAGTATCCGATCAATGAATGATAGAGAATCCTTCTATGTAAGACAAAAGTGCAGATGTTCATCCTTGGAATTTTGTATGAAAAAGAGAGGGGAACACAATAGTTTGACCTCCAATGAGTATCTTTGTTTTTTTCTAAGCAAATAAGCAAATGATTCACACGGTACCCAAAAAGATAATTTCCACGGTGATCAGCTTGGTGTTTCAAGGCTTAAGAGCATTGTAGACTTAAGAGATATGATGAATGACTTTGTTGTTAACTGTAAAAACAAAGAATGCACCTATTGATTCAATAATCAAATTATTTTGGTGACTGCATCTACCTTGGTGACTACCTTGATGACTGCATCCTTCAAGGGTTAGCATTATGTGACCCTTAACTTAACCTGCGGCTGTTCGTCCCAGAATTTCGAGTGAGAAAACAGAGGATCTGAGGTTGTGATAGAAATGGGTTCACCGACTGTGCGGCTTTCTCGATCTTGTCCCATGACATGCTTCCGTTGCGCCTGTGTACAGTAGCCGATCCGTCCCGGCGGTCTTCACCGCCACAATTCCATCTGCGACGTGAGCGCCTGGGGACTGACATTCGATCGAGGAATCCAACTTCCAGGAAGCCCGCTCGATTTTGACTGCCTTCAGTAGTTCAGTTCCTCGCTTGCTCCCCAAGTCAGCGACTGACTCATCGTTGTCGACTAGCTTGGCAACAACAAACTCTTCCTTATTTAAATTAATGAAATTCTTGCTGGATTCCTCAGCCGGGACACGCAGCTGGCATTCATCATACGGAGTAGATTATATTATCCGGGGACCCGCCTCGGGATTCGGTTGCATCAGCAAAAGCGGGTCCTGGTGCGTCCGTCCTCCATGAAAACCGATCCCACAGTCCACTGTTCACTCGGCAATCGCCAAGCTCGCAAGGAGGCGTTGCAGGACTCGTCTCGCACGCCAAGCGGGGTCACTCGGGAATCGTCGATCTCTTCATACATCTATTTGACAGTTGCATTATGTCGAAACTTTTGACTCAGGTTTCGATTCGCACTTGTGGGTCGGTACGTGTTTTCGGATGGTGGGTCGCATTCTGGAGCTCGGGACGCATCTAACTTAGTCGCTGAGCAGGAATTAGGGGATCGATTAACGTCCTTTGGACCCTGAGGCCGGAAAAGCTTCAAGGATTAAGCGACGAACTCATTTCGAGTTCGTGGTGTACGTTGTTTTAGCTTTTTTAGAACATGTGTAGCCTTCGAGAATCGAAGAATCGGAGGTTTTAGTTCGTCCGTCTGGATTTGCGGTTGTAGCGATGAATGGTCGTTCGGCGGATCCGGAGAGCGGCCGAACCGTCGGAGGAGCCGAGCGAGCCACCGCGAAGAAGACGCAAGCGAATGCGCTGTTCCGGAAGAACCTGACCTTCCAGAAACGCAACTGGCGAACCAACTGCTGCCTGGTGTTTTTCCCTATTTTCCTTTGCGTCCTCCTGGCGGTCATTCAAGTCATCATCAACAACCTCCTGGGCGACGACTTCAAGTGCGGGTGCGAAGACGAGCCCAACCCGAACGGCGGACCAACGCCCGTGAAGGTGTGCGGCCTCCAGTACTCGACCTCGGACCAAGCGCCCTTCTGCGGGATTGACAACCCGACGCCATGGCCTGCTGTGCTGCAAGTCCCAGGGCCCCAGTACCGCGCCACGCAAAGCGACGCGTTTCTGGACCTCACGCAGAACGGCTCCACTTGCAGGGAGGCGGGGACGTGCGCCTTGACCATTCCGTACACCGGCAGCAACCGCACCGCCGCTGATGGTAAGCGTCCTTCTCACTCAGAGCAAGTGAAATTAGCATTTCGGAGGAATCTGGATAGAAAATGGCCCTGTTGGTGTGTCACAGTTGACGATATCAATCACGAATCTCTGTTGTAAAAATTCCAACGGCGGCCCTAGAATGTCGTCGCGAAGTATTGCCACTTAGTAGCGCTGTCTTGTGCTCTGAAATTAAAAGGAGGCGATCACAGGGAGATTATCCTTGCTTCCGTTAAGGAAATATCAGAACTTTCATAGAGGAATTTGCACTGGGAACAGGAAAAAGCGGCAAACAGTGAAAATGAGTGGCACGAATTTTCCTTGTTGGCAACAGTGTTAACTGGGAATGGCAATCCAGGAACCAGAGATCATTCTCCCTGTGGATTGGGGGAACGTAACTGGAAGGACTACGTGATTCTTGGGCCGGGATGGACAGATTTTCGAAATGAAAGGAAGAGTCACGTTGCAGGGATTGCGAATTTTGACAAAGTTTGAAATGGCATCCAAGTCTCCAACTCTGACAGCCCCTGTCGATGGATTTTACTACTGCAATTAAGATGTCCATGTGCAGGAGGTTTTCGGCTGTTGTTTTGACAATTCTTTTGTGATGCCCAGCTATGGCGAGCTACCTGTTAGGTACTGGTGGAAACATAAGCATCTCCGACCCGTTGTATTCGCTTGCTTCGGTCGTGGTCGTAAGTTTTTCTCGATCGAAATGTTTGAATAGCTGAAATCTGCGTGTGCTTACCCTTCTCAAGTCGATTTTTAGAGGGTTAGAGAATTCGGCACGTTGCTGTAAGTTAAGTTCTAAACTTGTTGTGGAGATTTATAACCTTCTTCAAAGTGTTTTTTTCTCACGAATGGATGTTTTAGGTTTAGGGTTTAGGGTTCATGTTTTTTCATTTCCTTGCTTCTGCGCAGGAGTGCTTTGTTTGGAATTTAGATCAAGTGCATTGACTATGTGTTTCTCGTACAGGGTTCGGATACAATTACGTACGCGAATCTTCTGATCGAGTCGGCATTTACTTCCTCACAGCCGACGGGCATCCTTCGGCCCACATGTGCGGGGTTGAGTGACTTCAACGTTTCATTCACTGCTGGCGCAGGATATTCTTTCAGTCAAGGTCTGCCTCTGTCCACCCACTCCTTTCTGCTCTTGATCATGAATTGTTTTATGTTTAGCCAAGCTTAAAACAGGGTTTTCAGTAAAAGTAAATTATTTCATGAAGAGAATCTTTCAAGAAGAGGCCAGGACCGCGTTAATGAACCATGAGGAAAATTCACTTTATGAGGTTCTCTAATCGTTTCTAAAGGTTCCTGATTTGACTGAAAGCCTTAGTTTATGGTATTTTCGATAGCCTTTGTGAGTCCATGTTCAGCTCTTATTGAGGAAAATCCACAGGTCTTCATTTTTTTTAAAGTTTCTTGGGACTTTTCAGAATTGATCTGTACCTTGCATTGAGTTGTACGCAGATTTTACATGCTTGGAAACAACACCATTGTGGCGCGGCAATGCTTCCGCGGTGAACGCTGCACTGTATAAAGGCTATCGAAAGGGCAATCCTCAGGGAGAGTTCAACGAAGTCCCTGTTGGTAAATCTCTTTTTGTTTCTGCCTCTGTGGATAGGGCTTGAATTGATGTGATCCACACTTTGGTTGCAACTTGATAAATCCTAAACCCACCATTAGCAACCAGTGTGAATGACTTTTGTGCACTTGTAACAAATTTGGTGAACTGAATTTTGTGTTGGATTGTTGCAGCTTATGACTTTGGGAATACAAATCCAGCATTGTTTGATGTGAACATTTGGTACAATGATACCTATGCCAACCGAACTGGGCAAGGCCCCTCCAATCTGATCCGCATCTCTCGTGCCTTGAACATGGTTAGTCCCCTTTGGCTATCCCTTGATTGGTGAAGAAATGGTTTCTTACTTTTTTTTGGCCTTGTTGGGCCTGATGCTTAAGTCAGTCTTGGGTATCCACGATGCCCTTTTTCCCATTCTTTCTATCAAAATACAACGACAAGAAGGTTGAGACACGCACAAAGGAAAATGATAATGTAAGCATGAAACTCATACGATGGCAAGCAGGAAATTTGTCGAACCAAGCAGGAACTTTTTGCTTCGTCCGTGCACTTTCTTATCACCTGTGAATAGAAAGAGAGCAATTGGCTGCCATGTCTATAGAATTATGAGATCCTTGATAAGTTACTTGCGGATGGTGCCCGTTTATCCTTTCTTACATAAAGATACAATGAGAGAAGATTAAGGGATGAAAAAGGAGCATATGATGGAAACATAAATGCGCATACTGTTGTTGCATACGAATGGTTACAGAAACCAAGTAGGAACAGTCAACTCTGTCTGTGTAGTATCTTAGCGTCTGTTGACAGAAAGACTGCATTTCTTTAATGGAAAAAAAGATAGGAGGACTTCGATATTTAGAGGAGAATTTCTTTCAGCTATTATATTTTGATGTATGTTGGTGTTCAAGTTACTCAGCCTGCTGCATATGTGGGGTTTGTAGGCGACGCAAGCCTTCCTTCGCTTGAAGGCGGGGCCAGTGACAGAAATGCCATTACTATTTGTGAAAGAAATGCCGAAGGCCGACACAGACTTACGGCTTGATTTCTCATCGCTGATTGGACCCCTATTTTATATGTGGGTTTTGGGATTCCTCTTTCCTGTAAACTCCCTTACCTGAAGCTTACTTATTGATTTGATTTTATTCGATTTCCTTGAAAGCAAGTAACGGGAAGCTGCTAGAGAGTATAAAGTTAGAGTTCTAATGATCTAACTGATGCTTCCAGATTCGAAATGGGCACATTTCTCTCAAAGCAGCTCAAAACTGACTTCAATTTTGAAACACGTACATAAGAGAAACGAACATTTTCTTGTAAACTTGGCCATTCCACTTATACAACCGTCAATGGTATTACATTCATTATGCTTCTTCTATGAGCTTAGAGGAGGTAGAAGGTTGCCCAATATTATTTTTGTGCAAAATTAAACTGCTTGATAAGAATTTACGCCTAATGCGCAACCATGACGAATTTGGTGTTTGATATGGTTTAGGTGGTGTTAACTGCACTGGTGTATGAGAAGCAGTATCATCTCCGGATGATGATGAAAATGCATGGCCTCGGTGATAGCGCTTACTGGGGAATCACTTACTTATATTATTTGAGTATCTTCTGTCTTTATATGATCTGCTTCATCATATTCGGTACCATCATTCGTAAGTGAATCTAACTTCTTTCTTGCTCATTGCTGTTTTTCCAACAGAATGGTCGATTTTTCTTTAGTGCGTCTTTTAATCCAAGGACGTGTGCTTACAATTACATCGTGGATTGACCTGTTTTCTTCAAATATGCCACCAACTTGATGTTACAACATGATATTGCTTAAAGCTTATCCGCAGCTGTTTTTAACGGTTTTGCAGGGCTGAATTTCTTCACAAAAAATTCATACAGCTTACAAATTGTGTTTTTCTTTCTGTATGTCAACATGATTATTTCGTTCAGCTTTCTGTTCTCCAATGTTTTCCGGAATGTCAAAACTGCTACAGGTTTGCTTGTCAACTTTATTCTCTTCAGTCTCGGTGGGAAAGATTTTGTGTTTGAATATAATGGGATGTGAGATTGGATCGTCCAAACAAGTACAGGTCTACTTTTTGTGCAGTTGTTTTAATACCTATAGATTTTCATTCCACAAGTTCTGTTTGGTTGTTAAAACATGATCGCTTCGTTAACCTCTTTTTCTTGAAAAGTTCTTACTTCCTTGGAATTGAAAGAAAAGGCTTCCAGGTCCATCTCGGACCTCCCATTCCTTGACCACTTTTCTAGTACGTGACTCACACGCTATTAATGCTTTCTGACACTTGGGTGACAGTGGTGGGCTATCTGTACGTGTTTGGAAGTGGACTACTCAGCAGCTTCTTCTTCCAGAATTTCATTATAGACTTGAACACTAGCAGTAAGTTGACTCTTCTTTCACTTTTCTTTTGTACTCGAAAGTTGAGAATTGTTTGACTCATAAAATGAAAAACGTCCTCTGCAACTTGCTCTTTTCAGAAGTAGAATAGGGGCTGCATAAGGTTTTGTGTTGGTCAACTTTTATCTTTGTTGGATTTTATTATATTTTTCAAAACATGCTGATACAAGGGATCCGACATTCTGTTTCTGGCAGGGAGGGTTGTCACTGCATTACAGATCATTCCCCCATTTGCAACGTATCGTGGTCTTTGGGAGTTTGCACAATATTCATTCAAGGCTGTGTATACGGTAACACCTGAACCAGCAACTGGTTTTGAGCCACACTACTGTACAGTACCACCTTTTGATAGTCCTCTTCATTCACTTAGAAATGCATTTCAATATTGACATTTCCTTCTATTTAATGCAGTTCCGCTCTTGCTACAAAACGAAAAAATCAGAAATTAAAGGGAAAAACAAACAGTCAAATGAACAATGTGTGAACATAATTATGGCAGTAGTTTGAGTGCACACATATGTTCGTAACAGTAAAGTAAGACCTTTTCAGTGGTTTCTGGACTTCTAGCATGGGAGTTATACAATGAGGAGATGGTAATAAGTAGGACAATCAAGGGAAGATTTCCTCATTCACTTCATTGAAAGCGTTGAAAAGTTGTGATCTGATTAAACTGTCTAATGTTACTGAAAACCCTGTTTTAATGCAATTTGCGGATTGTGATAAATTTGAATCTTGGCTGGGCTCAGGACAGCAAAGGCATGCAGTGGAGCGACTTGAAGGACAAGAAAAATGGAATGTCGGACGTTCTGGTCATTTTGTTTGTGGAATGGATCGTGTTCATGACGCTGACCCTGTACTTGGATCAAGTGGTATCATCTGCGGGTGGAATAAGCAGGCATCCTTTGTTTTTCTTGAACTTCAAGCGCAAAAACAGCACTTCTGCTCATGCAGTCAACTCTGGCCGCTCCAACTCTCACAAATTGGCTGGCAGCTCAAAATCCTTGTCTCACATGAATGCTGAAGACAAGAAAATGGTCGTTGATAGACCCGATGTTGCCAGAGAGGTCAGCCATATCATCCTCCACGTTTGCTTCCTTTCCAGTTATTTTGGCTCGTCAGTTTGGCTTCACTGATATACAAAAATGTGAATATTTTGAGTGTTCAAATTGGATTTTTAGTACATTGAATAGCAGCTGAGTGTTTTGTGAGCTTGAGCTAATTATGAAAACCAGATTTGCTGAAGAGCACACCAGTTAAAGCACACTGTGTTTATTAAAGTGCATTTGATTTTGAAAAGTACAGTTCAAGCATGAATTCTTTCTTATGAAACGACTTTTGCACAAATCAACAATATTGCACTGATCATCAACAATATTAAGAATAGGGGTGGGTGGGTGGTTATTAACCCCTCTAGCTTCAACCGTCTTTAATTCCCGTGTTAGAAGAGCAATGGATGCAATGTTGAAGACTCTCTTGGTGAATGGGATGATAAGGTAACTTAGAGAATCGTGCACATGGCTTTGAGCACTCTGGACTTCCTGATTTCTTTTTTTTTTAAATTTTGATGTTTGGAAATGTAAATATGTCAGAGGGAACAAGTCGAGGAGTTAGCTGCCCATCCCAGCACGGAGTACCCAATAGTGTGCGACAATCTGAAGAGGGTTTACCCTGCCAGGGATGGTAATCCTCCCAAGTACGCGGTGAAAGGATTCTCTCTGGCAGTGCCCAAGGGCGAATGTTTTGGAATTCTTGGACCCAATGGTGCAGGGAAAACGAGCTCCATTAATATGGTATTGACCTTGAAACATACAGTCTGTTCCTTGGAAGCCAAATAATCATCGTCTTTGGGATATTATAATCACAAACTCTGATTGATATTAGAGATTCAAGTTGGCGAGAGGTGGTTTACTGATTTCACTTTCATGAAATGCATTGCAGATGATTGGGTTTTTGAAGCCGACATCTGGTACTGCATACATTCAAGGGATGAACATTCTTACAGATATGGACAAAATTTACACTTGCATGGGTGTTTGCCCTCAGCATGAGTACGTCTTGTTTTTTTCTTGCCTCACCGTGACCCCTTCCTTTCATGTTATGAGTCTTTTAGATAATTTGCCTTGTCAGTCCCCTAGTTTCTAATGAATAGGGTGATTGTTGCTCCTGGGCAGTTTGCTATGGGGACAATTGACTGGCCGGGAGCATCTTCTGTTCTATGGTCGCCTGAAGAACTTGATGGGAACAGAACTGAACAATGTAAGCTCTTGTATTTTGAAAATTTTGTTGTAGGTTTTGACTAAACTGATTTATCCTTATCAGTGAGGTCCCCAAATTAGTGTCCTCTGCAAACTTTGTGTCACTACAAAAAATTGTTTTGAGAAAACTAATTCATGTCTTATCACTCCCTGCACTGATTTAAAATAGTGTGACTTTGATATATTAGCCACACCAGGGTTTTTCGTATGGAACAAGTAACTGTCAAGTGTAGTGATACCCGTTGCTCTATTTTGAACTTTTGACTCTCTTGTTATCCCCATATTTGTCAAAAAAATCATTACGAATTGTGTGAAATTTGTTGCTTTGCCATAGGCTGTTGAAAGCTCCTTGAGAAACGTGAATCTTTGGGATAACGGTGTGGCCGATAAGCAGTGCCGGAAGTATTCCGGTGGGATGAAGCGAAGGCTAAGCGTTGCCATCTCCCTGATCGGAAACCCACAGGTAAACCCACACCTACCTTTTCTTTCAGTTTAAATTCCAAGTTCTTGCCTTATTATTTTTCCCTGCCAACTCAAAACTTCGTAACAAGGTAATAAACCCTAAACTCTGAACCACAGTGAAACCTTGAAAAGACTCAATTCCTCCAATGATTCGTTTTCCATTCTCTTAAAAAAATTATTGTGGTTTGAGCTTTGAATATTTGCAGGTGGTGTACATGGACGAGCCGAGCACTGGGCTGGATCCAGCGTCTCGGTATAACCTCTGGAGTGTGGTGAAGCAGTCCAAGCAAGACCGTGCCATCATCCTCACAAGTACACTCACTCTTCCTGTTTTAATTCTTTTCTCCTGTTGCCGCGGTCTACTTTTCTGGAAACACCGTGTTGGCACGGGAGATTGACCTTGCATTAATACTTCACTTGATACGGTTGCAGCTCATTCGATGGAGGAGGCGGAAGCTTTGTGTGACCGCCTGGGGATTTTTGTCAACGGGGAACTGCATTGCATTGGAAATGCCAAGGAGGTAAATTTCTGATCTGTTCATCTAAATTTCTTAAATTTTTTGGATGTTAGCCTCATGAGGGTTAATTAATGGGCATAAGTATTAACCTCATTGCTAAAGAAAGTCATGGATGGCCAGGGTTTGGTTTTGGAAACATCTAGAATCAGTACTTTGGAAATTCATGGTTTATGCATATGGTGTCCATAAACTACATGCTAAGATGCATTGGGATCCCCTTTCAAGTACCAACAAGTCTCAACAAAGATAATAATATTAGGAACCATGCTCAGGTGCCTATTAGAACACTTTTGAATGTACACGCTTTAATGGGATTTTGGTACCATACTGCAGTTGACTGCCAGATACGGGGGCCTCTACATGCTCACAATGACAACACCCGAAAAGGAGGAGGCACGAGCCATGGAGTTGGCCCTGTCTCTCACCCCAAATGCCAAGAGAGTGTACGCCCTCTCAGGCACACAGAAGTTTGAGCTCCCGAAGTCCGAAGTAACTGTCGCCAAGGTGTTCGCTGCTATTCAGGAAAACAAGAGGCGGCTGCGTATCCGAGCGTGGGGCCTGTCGGACACCACTTTGGAAGATGTGTTCATCAAGATTGCACGAGGCGCGAATGGTGGAGCGCCGTTGCAATAAATCGAAGGAAGAATCATCTTCTCATGAGTTATTATCACTTATTCAGAGTTCATAGACGTACCCTTGTCTAGTTGTGACAAATTAAGCATTCCAGGGTTTACATAACAGGACTGTGATCTTAGCATGGAATGCTTACATGACCTGACAAACGGTGTGCGCGTGTTCTAGCCAGTCATGGCTTGTTGAGTGATTCTTGCCCTTATTGTGGATAACAAAACACCCTGTATATGATCTGTCAGATTCCTTCTTTTCTTTTCTTTTTTGGAGGTCTTGAATACTACATGATGGAACCTGTGTGTGTTGATGCACATAATTAACACTCAACAGCATGGCTTTCAAGAGAAACTGTTAGGTTTCTTACGATCTTTGACAATGCATTCACCGTGCAACTGCAACAATCATGGTTTCGAAACTATCCTCATCTCAATATCGCTCGAACTCCCTCTCAAAAATGCAGTCAAGAGCTACCTATTAAGTAGGCTGAGCTCCGGACAACGCAGCCCAGGACTTCAGATCATCCCCAATACTACTGTGTTTTTAAGGCATGGAGCGGATGAGCCACCATTTTCAGATTTGTGTTTTGATTCTTGGAATGGCAGTTCAAAAATTGCATTTCCTACTTGTGCCTAGGTTCCACGGTGTAAATTCCCCTCAACATGTATTAACAGGCACTTCATTCAGTACCTAGATTAGTACTTCATACTCATGCTCAGTGCGCATCCCAAGTGCTTGTCCTACCCACATTCCCACGAATCCACACTGAGCTCCTGAAATTTCTTACATTTCATTATATAGGCTGAGCCAGTAGCAAGTGTTCAAGACTTCAAGTCAACATGGTTAACTTATCTGTACTCCTTACCGGCTTTCAACCATAGTGAACTGCATCATGCAGTTACAAAACACCCTAAACCAATTCCAATAAATGTTCCAAGCAATCATGTCATTCGAGTTAATCTGAAACCTTTTCCAAAGTGGAAATCTGTGCAAACTCCTTTGAGCAGCTAACATAAGAAATAGAAATACCCTCCTAAGAATGAACTTGCCAATAAATTCATTCACACTGTTTGAGAGCTCCGGCAGACCACATTGGGCGACTTCCCTAGTGCCGGTACATGCACATTACTAAGGGTGCATTTATAGCAGTGTTTGCATTTGACATTATTTAGTGGGCTGTCGAGATAGGAGAATGGCTTGGTGAATGACTCGATGGAATCCTTTAATGATGGAAAAGTGTCCCTACAAAGAGGGGAGATAGGGTGACATCTTCTCAATCAACGATCAAAAATCTTCTTTTCATTGAGGTGAGGTGGGTGTTAGCATTCACCGATGAATGAAAAAACACCTCGTAACATGCCTATCTTTTCCTTAAAAACGAGCGAACAATTCACCGGTTTAACACTGACACCCACTATTGTCGAACAAAGAGGATGAAATTGCAGTTGACTATTAATTTATTTACCTCTACTGTCTCACTGGCAAGTCAATATTTGATCATAACTCATAACATCTCTTCATTCAAAGCCCGAAGATCAACCAAAACGTAAAAGTTTGAACGTTGTTGATTGCGTAGAACAACTTGACACTATGTTTGATAATGCTCTGACTTGACTTATCTATCTTGCTCTTGAATACTCCAAATTCAATAGGAGTAATAAATAGGTAGCTACACCCAAAACCAACTGTGCACCTAAAACCAACACAATATATTGATGTTGTAGTAGTTTACAGAGCGTCAATTTTCTTCGTTTGAGCTTATTGGTTTGGGGTTTCTACTCACCTTAGTGCAGTTTGACTTGACGCAGTGATCTTAGCGCTTTGTCAGAAAAGAGTCAGAGCCTGACGAATTGCTGATTCCAAATATGCACAGAAGGTACTGGTAACCCCAAATTAAACTTACACGGTTTGAATCTGCGTTCCTTGTCGCTGTGCAATGATTTGAGCCTGAAAGTGAGAAATGGAGGATCGAGGTTCTTCTGGTGATCAGGTCGAAAAGATGGAAGAGGAAAAAGTTGATCGAGTGGCTGCATGGGTCGGGCCGAGGCAGCTCCATTGCGCATAGGGTCCAAGAGAAAAAAAGCTCCCGGGATTCCAGGAGGAATAGGAATAGTAATGATAATAATAATGAATATTAAGGCTCTGAATCGGTAAGCACGTGGCACCCATTCTGGCCTCTCTCATTATTTATTATGCTATTATAAGCAGTTTGCATTTAATTATTGGTGTTGAATCTCCCGAATAGCTTGACTGCTGACTTGCTAATAATCGAGTCCCTCTCTCTCGCCCTCTCCGTCCCTGAGCGAGTTGCCTTTGGCCAGAGCCTCCTTTGATCATCGCCATCAATGGGTAATTTATGGGCACAACATAAGCCACTGGTTAGTACCACAGAAATTCATCAAGGTGGGCGTATATGAGCAATCAATTTAAGTCAACGAGGGTGCAGCTTGTTCGTGTGAGTTTGACCACAGTTTTTGTAATACAATGAGGTTGAAACTAGAGACTGATGCAGTGGTATGAGCGTGGTGGAGAGTTTTAGATTACTTGTTTATTCTTGCAGTATTTACTCTCTTCGTTATCTTGTGGTGAAGAGGTTCAATTCCTGCTGCAAACGTGTAGACAACACTACTTGGGTAGAGTAGCTTCAGAGAATGCGGTATACCTGTATAGAGAATTCTTGTGTGAATCGCTAATGAGACTGGGTAATTGCACTGCCTGCAGATGGGACATAAGCGCACACAACTGAATTCGACCCCGGATTAGTTCGTCCTTGTAACTTATAATCATTCAATTCACGGGATCGGAGTTTCCATTAAGCTTTTGTGAAATAGGAGGTGTCAGACCTCACGGTTCCGGCTCCACAATTTCCAGGTTTGGACTCAACGCATTTCCTCTTTCCTTAAATTACTCAGTCCCGCCGTAGTGTTTTCACACGCAATGCTGAAATCCGCTTCTTCTGCAGGCCAGCTGTTTCAGCCCCGAAAGAATACGAAATCAGATCCCAGCGACAAAATGAGCAGAAGGTGGTCAGATGTGGATAATGGAGATAGTCACTTCTTCAAGCTGATAGAAATCCCGTTCTCGCCATTCCAGAACGAGTTTGGAGACAGTGACGACGAGCAAATCGACTACCCAGCTGCGAGACGAAACTATGGCAGCAGCAGCAGCACCAGGCAAGAGTACTTGCGTAGCTTCACATTCTCCAGGAAACAGACGCTGCAGGAAAGGGTGAAGAGCCGACTGGGGAGACTCAAGGCGGCCGTGTGTGCAGTGGTGGCGTGCAATTACTACTACAGCCTTCCTCGCCGAATCCGAAGGATTAAGAAGAACCTGGCCCTGAAATCGTTGCGTGGTCCGCGCACCCGTGGAGTAAGATCACCTCTCCTGCAAGGGACGTGCTTCCAGGGGTAATCAACAGCGTTTCAGTTTGTAGAATTTGCATGATTTTGTGGAATTTAGAAGGACGGAAGAGTAACAATCTGAATTGAACGGAGTCAGACTCTTGATTACTCTGCAACCAAATTTGTAACTTGGGTGACAGACTCTGTATCCACCTTGTATGTTATGACTCGTCATCCTCAGCGTTGATACATCCGTCTACATAAATTGAAATTGTATTCTACAAAACAAGATCACAGAACAGAAAAGGGGCTACTTTGTACTAGAATAGAGGGTTTGGAGGAGGAAACCCAGCATGCTCCAGGGTTTCGTCCTCAAGGTCTGATGCTTTGAAGACCCCACAGAAGAAGATCCCTAATCCCGGCTTCAAGGTGACCTATGGGTACTTATACATACTCTAGGATCTTCTATACATAAAAAAGGACTTCGTTGCCCTCGATACCTTATAGAAAGCTTGTGTGCACGGTGGGTCTTTTATCCTACTTCTGGCCCCTGAAAAGATATCATTAACTTACTTCGATCGAGTATTTTAACAAATGCACTCGTCACAACAAAGAGCCAGTACCCCAATTACAGTATGCAGAAATTGGAAACAACTGCTAACATTCGGAGGTCTGTATTAGTGCAAAATAATACATTTCAAACCATTTCTCCTACGAATGTGAAAGAGCTCTTACCCTAATTTCTGCAAATGAATGCCAATTTCTTGTGCAGGGGGCTTTACTGTAAAGAAATAGTCCTTGTATAAAATTCGTACAGTAATTCAATGAGCCATTCCCAGACTCTCCAGTCTTGCACTCTAATCCCAACACTGACTAGGGCTGGAACAACCACACAATTTTAAGTCTCAAATAGTAAGATCGCTTGTCCTTCGGATTTCCAATCTCCTCGAGGCAAAGGTTACACGAATTACAAATGTCAACACCCCTTACCTAATATAAAGGGTATCAGTCCACATGGTGCTAAACCCTAAGTTGACGAGATAGGTCGAAGTTGACACCGATATACCTGGCCCTTGGCTCTGGAAAATCATTCAACTCAAGTCCATGATGCTCTTCATCCGCGGCGCATACAAATTGTACACAACCGCTTGACGCTTGGCCAATTCCAGCTGCTCCTTTCCGACGGCGTATGCCGCTGCAGGGTCCGCGTGCTGGTCGTGAAAGCCAGCCACCGTCCTGCGCTTCACATACTCCCGGATGTTGTAGTTGGAGAATTTGCGAGCTTCGCGCAAAAGCGCTCGGTAGAGCTCACGGGTTTGGGCTGGCGATGGCGCCATCTTCACTACTAGCGAAACTGAAATTCAGAGTGCACACAGCCTAAGAAGCAAAACCGCGCCAAATTCAAAGGTGAACACGCAACCTCTCGACTCTCGAGGGCTGCCCACGGCGATTTTCCAGGCCCCTTCATACGAAGTGCTCCGTATGAGATAGAGGGACCTTAGAGCATCCCCGATTGCCCTATCAAAACTCATAGTTAACCCCTAAATGCTCAAGGCCTTTTTTGAGCTTCTTGAAATCTGCTCCAAATTGAATAAAAAGCCAAGATTTTGATAAGTTTTATCAATTTTCCTTGAATTGTGACCATACAAAATCATATTCGAGATGTGAAAGATCACATGGGAAAAGAAAACACAACAATATCACTTTTGGATTGAAAGATTATAATGTTTGATGATGGAGGGGTTAAATTGTGAAAGTGATTTCAAATCTTTTCAATCTTCTTTTTACATGTCAAATCTAAAAAATTGTCACCCAAAAAATATGAGGTTAAAGGGCATAATATATATAGCCCCAATCAATTTATAGCTTCTCAAAAATGTACTCTACAAGTTTTTAAATTAATTTCTAATGTGATTATTCTCCAAGATCTAGTGAATTTGAGGCTCATTTTCAAGAGCCCTCAAGAAAATCAAGATTTGCAATGGACACCCTTGCACAAAATCTTGAGTACAAAATCATAATCATTCATTTTCAAAATTTGATTTTTGATGCTAAAACTAGACTTCAAAAAGACTTTTTCAAGAATATAATCTACCAAAAATTATAACTTGATTAAGTTTTATTTGCGGCACACCATAATTGTTGCGGTACACCATAACTGTTCTACCACTATACTAGTATCATAGCTTACTTTCATTCTCCATAATATGCTATAAATGAATTTTGTAGATGAAGATTCAAGAGAGGAAAAGGGAGCCTCTCTAAATGCTACTAAATGTTATGATGGATGTTATAAAGCCTAGAGCAATCCTAAGGTTTAATAAAACTCAACATCTTCTTGCAATTTGAACTTGCCAATAATCATGGTTTTTTATTTCAAATTGTAAAATAACCCAAAAATCTATAATCACATGACATAAAATAAATTCACACAATAATTTCTATTTATTGTGAAAATTTAAGAAATTTTAAACATCTCTTGAACTTGATATTATTTCTCTTCACTTTCTCTTCAAAACCCCAAATAATATCAAATTGACACCAAATTTTTTGCAAAACTTATCACTTACTTAACCTTAAAAAGACACCAACCTATGACCACGATAATCACTCAAACTGATCTTTAGACTAGTAGGTGCATTCTTCATTTCTACAATGATCTAGTAAGTCATCCATTTGCCACTTTTTGGCTAGAACGTCCTAACAAGGTTACGATATGTGATACTCTCTAAATAATAAAATAAAATATTTTCCACTCTTATATGGTGGTAAAATAGAGCATATAAATCAAACAATATTGAGTTAGCCTACATGCTTATAGATTTGTTAGATTAAGTTGTGTTTTCATACCTGAATTTTGATTCAATCTTTATGGTAACGGACTTCCACAACAATCAATTAGTTCTATCTAGTACAAATCTACGGTTTGTTCTTTGTCTCTTTGTCATTATTGAAATCAAATGACTACAAGTTGTTTCTGTATGCAAATGTGTCTTTCTAAATTGAAAAACATGATTATAGGCTTCAACTTAAAATTGCAAAAAACATTCATTTTTAGGAAGTTTCCAAGTCTTCAAATATTGTAGAAACAATAATATCAACCCCTAAAGGACCAAAGAACCCACTTTGGGCTTTTTGAGAACTTGGACAAGTTCTATTGACTTCGTAATTTGGAATTTTTGCATGAATTTTTTAGGATGGATCGATACTACTCATTATAATCTACATGTGAAGCTTTGATTCATGTCATTCCGATATATACTGCAAAAATTATAAGCTTTTTTTGAATTTCAATGTCCAAACAGGCACCAAAAAATATATTTAAAAATAATAAAAAAATATATTTTTAGAATTGTATAGATTGATATCCACTCAAAAAAATTGTACCATTCAATTCCAAATAATGAGGTAAAAGTTATGAGGAGTTTAATTTTGCAGGCAATGAAGGTAGAAAAAACATGTAAAGTTGTCTTTTGCTCTTAATTTTGAAAATTTTCAAATGAAATTGAATAATATGAATTGTTTACTAGAATATTGTTACAGTTAGATTAACAATTTTTAAATTCTTCCAAAAATTATTAGCATATTAGTTTTAACTTTCATTCAAAAATACCTTCTAAATATAATATTTTTACATGAATAAGAGAGTTTTTAAGGTTAGAATATTTTTTATATGTTTTCAACCCATTTTCCAACATATTGACTAAAATGCACAAGTTATACAGGACATACGTGTTTTTTTCAAAAAATGTTGAAAGACAAAACAAACTTCACCTTTTTGGAAGTGCTAGAAAAAACTACATATGAAGTTTAGACACATTGATCTTGCAATTGGTAGAGATGTTCATTCTAAAATTTTGGAAGAATGTACTGAACAAGTTAAACAATGGATCTTATGGTTAAATTTGTTAAGAAAATAAATATTGATGAAGATTTTGACTTTACTTTAGGGACGAGTATTTTGAAGTAGTTTTGGATCTTTAAACACGTTGTACCATTAGGAAAAATTTCAGCCCTCCAAAAGGCCGCAAGTTCTGCACCCACCTAATGCAATTATGGAAAAAAAATCAATATATATATATATATATATATATATATATATATATATATATATATAATTGGGTGTTGATGTGGCACTAGTAGTGCCACATCAAAAACTCAATTAATTAATTAATTTTTTTAAGTTAAAAACAAAAACAAAAAAACAATTCATTCATTCTGAAATTGCACCGCAGGGGTCCCAAAAATCAATTCCTTAACGACCTTCTGAAATATTTCCTAATGAGTAGGCCTAATATCAATTTGTACAAATAATTCTCTTACTAGAACTCAGAGAAGGGTATCCAATGAACAAAAAAAGTTGTTCACAAAGGTCAAGCATGATCAAGCTCTATCTTTACTACTATGTATATAACAATTTGACAAGACTCGCAATGCTTTATTTTGTTAATTTTACTCAAAAAAGTAAAAAAATTTGAACATTGAAATCCAGGTTCAAGAGTACAAAGTCCATTTTTTTGAAATACACTTTCAATTTTTTTTGTTTTTTGAAACAAAATCTTATATTCAATCTATAAATTAAATAATATAGCTTAAAATTAACTCAAGTACTGTATGTCAATATACCATTAACAAAATTGATTGCGTAATTGTCATGCTTGAACTTCAAAAATAAACTTTTCTAATTATTCCCAAAGGTGAAGTTTCTTTTATACGCTTTCAACTGTTTTAATAAAAATACATGTGCATTCTATGATTAGTGATATTTAATAATGAGTTGAGAGCATTTTAATAAAAAGAAACAAAAAAAATTATATTTAAAAATATATCTATTAAATGAAAGGAAATATATGATGAAAAGAATGTAAAAGTGTTAACAACCAGTCAATCTTAATGAGAATTTAGTAAGGGACATATATCTTTTTTTAAATTTTCATCCCCATAATGTAACTTGTAATTTTCATTTCAATTACTCCTATCCTACTAAAACCCTCCAAATCAAGCACAATTCTTATCCCACTAAAAAGCTCTGTTTTATGATTTCAACCATTGAGTAAGCATTAGCCATGTTGAACGACCTTGTGGAGGCAAGTCTAGAGATCAGGGAGCATTCCTTTTTTAGAAAATTTGACGTTGTCCATATGAAGCACCTTGTACTTGTTGTGCTTCCTCAGACAATGGTGTTGACGATGGGTTCAATAACCACTTTAGATTTGTTCATAAAGTGGGCCAAGTTTCCTTCATGTAGGTATTTAGGTTGGAATAGATGTTTTTAGAATCCCATTGTTGCCACCAACCATTAAATCATCAAGAATGACAGAGCTGGCAACATTCACAAACTATGTTCAAATGTAGTACTTTCGGCATGGATATACCTAAACGATGGTGCCTAAGATGGAGATTTTGCATAGATCTACGGGATAGGTTGCTGATTTTTGCATGCATGTATCCTTGGCACAAAGACTAAAAATATAGTTAATCCCTCATGGTGGTTTTTGGAGACTTATAGTGGAATAGTGGAATATGATTAAAAACTTTCTAAGGAGATTTGAATCTATCCAACCAAATCAATATTTTTACTTTAACCCCTAAAAGCCCATTGTCCCTTCAAGGGACAAATGGGATTTCAGGCAGGCACATACGGGCTAAATTTTTGTTGTGATTTTTTGAAATTTTTTTAGAAGATAGAAAAATTGCTAAGCTTCGTAGGAATATAAAATTTTTTTCAATCGATGCCTGGGAAAAAAAGTTATGCCCAAATAAGCTCAAAACAAGGGATAGAAGGTAGCAAAAAAAAACTTGCAATTTTTTTTTTTTTTCTTCTTATAGATTATATTTTTGTCTATCTTGAAAGCTTTGATTCATTTCATTTGAATTTTTTATGAGAAACTTATAGACAATCTTGTTTTTCGGGCACTTGGAGCATCATACTACTAAAATCATAATTCCCTCTGTAATATCACAAATGCTACCATTAATAAGAGGGGCTCATGCTTGCTATGCTACGTATTCATTGTATCACATATTAGTAAAATTTTGATATATTTGAATAGAATGCATGATAATGATTTCAATAAGTCTTTGGAATAATTAATTTTAATACTTTGTAAAAATATTTTCACACAATGTTATATTACAGAAATAGAGTACTAGTTTGCAATCACCTCCGTAATATCACTTTTACAGCTTTTATGATTTCAAAATTCTATTGCTACTACCAAATGATTTGAGAAATTTATTCAATTGAAGCGATTTTGGATTTCACAACAATTAACCCCTAAAGGCCCAAGTGTCCGTTCAACGGACAAGTGGGATTTTGGGTAGGTACCTACGGGCTGAAATTTTGTCTTGATTTTTTGAAACTTTTTTAGAAGATAGAAAAACTGATAAGCTTTGTGGGAGTATAATTTTTTTTCAATCGGTGCCCGGGAAAAAAAGTTATGTCCAAATAAGCTCAAAACAGGGGAGAGCGGGCAGCAAAAAAAATTTCACAAAAAAAATTTTTTTTTTTTTGAATTTTTTTCCCATAGATTATATTTTTGTCTATCTGGAAAGCTTTGATTCATTTCATTTGGATTTGTTATGAGAAAGTTATGGACATTCTTGTTTTTCGGGCAGTTAGAGCAACTTTTTGAAAAAAATAACTTGTAGGACTCATTTTTTAATGCAATTTTTCAAATTTTTCAAATTTTGTTTTTTGGCATGGTTTAGTTTACTTGCTAGAACAATCTCACCATTGGGATTAGTGCATTTTAATTCCATCTAAAATATATGAATACTTTAGATTTTCCTTCTATCTTGTACCTAATTCTACTTAACAATTTTTTTAATAATGAAAATTAAGTTTTTTTGAATTTTTTTTTTTTTGGTAGATCGTCAACTCAATTCTTCACTATAAACATTTAAAGCTCAAAACTCTATAGTGCAAAAATTTTAAGCTAAAAATGTTCAAAGTCAAAAAATCCAATCCCACAATGTGCTGAAAATCTTGTTTGTTTCACTTTAAACGTAGATATCTTGCAATCTATGCGGTCAAAAATTCTGAAATTTTTTTCACACATTCTTATACTAGTTAGGTGTAAGATCCTACGGTTAGATGTGCAAAAAAAACATTTTTAATTTTTTCTTCACTCTTTGCTAAAAAATGGCAGTTTTGGGTGTTTTTTGGCAGAAAAAAGGCCTTGGGCCTTTATGAAGTTGTTTATGAAGTTTTTGAAATTTACAAGTTTTTCTTTTCAATTCACCAAGTTTTTGGATTGCCATTGTTTGCAACAATTGAGTCAATTTTTGAATGCATTACAATAAGTGTGTATCTTTTACAATATTCACCATTGCATATATTTCATTCATCATTCAATATATTTCTATTGTACATTTCAATATATGCTTACTAATAAACAAAATTATACAAAGATTTTAGTAATTTTTATTTGAAGATTTATTGAAATTTTTGTTTTGCATTTTATCTAATACATAAAAATTCTAATAAAATTCTAATGATGAATGCGTAGCATAGCAAGCACCAATTGCTAGTCTTATTGAAAAAAATAACTTGTAGGATTCAATTCTGGATGCAATTTTTACAATTTTTCAAAAGAAAAGGTTCCAAAAGGTTTAGTTTTTTTGCTAGAACAATCTCGCCATTGGAATTAGTGCTTTTAATTCAATATAAAAGATATTAATATTTTAGATTTTCCTTGTATCTTGTACCTACTTCTACTTAATAACTTTTTTAGTAATAAAAATTAATTTTTTTTGAATTTTTTTTTCCCCTGGATTCTCAACTCAATTCTTTACTATAACTCAAAACTCTATAGTGCAAAAGAATTAAGTAAAAAATGTTCAAAGTCATAAAATCTAGTCCCTCAATGTGCTAAAAACTAGTTTTTTTAACGCAGATATTTTGCAATCTATGAGGTCAAAAATTCTGAAATTTTTTCCACACATTCTCATACTAGTTAGGTGTAAGATCCTATGGTTAGATGTGCAAAAAAACATTTTTCAATTTTTTTTACTCTTTGCTATAATAATGGCAGTTTTGGGTGATTTTGGCAGAAAAAAGGTCTTGGGCCTTTAGTGGTTAAATAAAGTGGACTACTTTACTACAAAGTTGAATTACCAGATACAAGTCCAAAGAAGAAGAAGAAATTATAGCTTCTTGCAATCTATACCTTAAATTTGGATGTTGGTTTGTTGGTTTGGTTTGGTTTGTTATGTTGAGATCTCCCGGACCGTGCGTCCCCCGGTGGTGTGCTTGGTACCATCGGAAAGCTCTTGGCAAGGAGGGGTGCACGGGCTTGGTTTTGTGGCGCATGGACCTATGATGTAGAAGTTATTGAATTTCAAAGTATTTATGGATCAAAAAATTAGAAAATTACTTTTACTTTGATTTCGGTCACATTCTTAGTACCACTAGAAAGCTCTTGGCAAGAAGGAGTGGACAAGATTCGGTTTGTGGTGTTTGGAATGACGGTGTGAATGATATTGAATTTCAACGTTTTTATTATGAATTAGAAAATTAGAAAATTATTTTTACTATGATTTTGGCTGTGGCAACGGCACAGGGCACACTAGTACTTAATGAAATCACAAGAAACACAGCTGAACGTATAAAGCGTGACAATTCAAAAGCTCCCTTAATTCATGCAAAAATCCAAAAACTGTTGTTCACTTTGCCTGCCCCAAAGCCCCAAACGGGCCAATCAGGCAAGTAGGGGTTAAGTTACAACGACAGCTAAATAACTCCAGAGTGGTGAACATAAAGACCTTCGTAGCCCTTGCACTTGATTTGTTGGCTTAAACTCAATCCAAATGTGGTGATATCTACTAAAACAACCTTCAGCCCTTCATGGGTTCAAGAAGGCACAAGAAATGACAGCTCATCAATCTAATCATGTCAAAAAACAAAACCACTGGTGATGCCATGACATTTTAGCATCAACGACTAAGTTTCAGCATGCAGCTGCCTATGAAATCCAATGTAATACAATTGTAAGCATTCAAAGCTTACAGGGTAAATACTTCAATGATCTCTTCTCAGCTCCACACCTCCATGTGGAAGGGATGCTTCAATTTTCAGCCTCCAACCAGGTACAGATCTTTCTATTAATACTATCACCGGTCCATTCGACTGCTAATTCCCAATCCATTGCAGGTCAATATCAAACTCTTAAATCGTTTAAGATAGTCCTGCAGTCATCACAAGCAAATGATCCATTCTCAGTCTTATTAAAAAGCGATGCCACCAATTTTGGAGTCTTTCGCTCAAAAGGGTGCAGAAAGGCATCAGACGTACTCTGTCAGAAAATTTAACTGCTAAAAGGACCAGAAAATCATGGACAAATTGTTGATAAAGATACAAACAAGAAATCAAAAGTTGTTACTCACGGTGTAATTGTAATCCTGAAGGCCGTAATTCCCATGGATGTCATACTCGTGTCGCATCAATGGGTCACTTAGGACTGTCCTTGACAAACCAAATCATGAAAACACATGGTTCGATTCAGAATTTGATTGTGCAGTGCGTGAAGATATCAATGCATAGTAAAATCATAACCTAGAACCACACAACGAAGTCTGTATGGTTTGATTCAAATACACATGACCCAGGAAAGCAGCTTGGTATGAAGTTCAATTCGCAACGGCCAGAAATAAGAGATAATTGCGTTCTATTCTTCACAACTTGTTGCAAGTCATTCAGTGCAGGACCATACGCCAATTCCCTACAAAGCAGTACCAACAACCACACAGAAAAGCTAACCTCGATATGCTTCACTAATCTCTTGAAACTTGAGAGTAGCTGCACTGGCACCATTGTGTTTATCGGGGTGCCATTTCTGTAGAGGAACACAAGGTAAAGAGTTAAGGCCTACATGCCTCATCTTAATAAATGAAATCATCAGAACAAATGAAGCTTTTGATACCAATCCCCAAAGAATAAACACAGATTGAGCACCTTCGAGATTTAAATACGGGGCATTTAATCTCTACATATAACTTGGAGTCCTTCCTAAAGCATGAGTAAATGTTATTTCACCGACCAGAGCGAGGCGCAGATAGCTGGTGCGTATAGAGTCATCCGTTGCGTCATAATCAACGCCAAGGACTTTGTAATGATCCTGAAATGACATCAGACTCAACAGATTAAGTCTAAGTGGACCACAAGTCTAAAGATTAGCATATTGTCAAAGTTTTGGAATAATTAGCAGAACATTAGTTTTATTAGCCCTGAGTAAAACCTTGATCCACCCTTGACTAATTGTCAAACAAACTGCAGAACTGTCGCGTCAATTTTGACTTCCCCTCCGCAAATCTTTACTTATCACAAGTATGGCGTAACAATTTTGCCAAGTCTTTAGATCAAGAGGCCCAAATTGGGTTTCACATTTGTTTTAGCAGTTTTAAGTAGATCATATGGGGATTTTCTTTGTTCTATTTCATTTAAATTCTGACCAGCACGTGCAATGCTCTTCACTGATTCAGAAAATATAAAATTTGGCACCCTCTCGATTTAAGTTTCACGATATAATCAGTCGAATTGGTCAGTCATTTTCAAACCACGAGTCCTTGGCTCTTAGGGGTTCAATACAACACTCCGAAGCCCAATGCCTGGCAAGTAAGGAAAAGGCACAATATCAGGAAGTAGGCGTCTCACAACACGCACCTGATCCAGCCGATTGTTTGGGCTCTGCATCCTGTCCTCTTACTCAAAATCCATCACAGGCATCCCACTTTCGAAGGAACCCTGAACCATTCTTGTTCGTCACCTGAAACATTCAGATTCTCTTTTCAATTCCACAATCCTAACATAAAGCAACTCTCTAACTTCTGTATACTTCTAACTGGAGCTAAACAGAAATTAGCAAACAGAATCTCGGCAACCGAAAAGCATAGTGACCGATTAGTTCCTCAACTAATATTCACCGCCACTAAATTGTAAGGAAATCCGATTGACCACTTGACCTCGTACAACACACTCATGCCACCAAACGGATTAGGGTTTCAGGCCACTCATAGCGCAAAATGCAATCCTAACAATCGGCAATTCTCTATCTCCATTCATCTCGTAGCGCTTCCAACTGCAGGTAATTCAACAACTCAAATTTAGGCAATAGCAAAACAATTGAACGATGAGTTCCTCATCAATCCTAAGGCGACTCAGTTGTACGAATCATCAAATTGCCCCCTTCAGCTCGTCCATTACACTCATTCACACCAATTCCGCATGCTACCAGGGTTTCAAAGGCCACTCACAGCGCAAAATGAAAATTCTCGACGAAGAAAGTTGGCACCACCAAAACCAGCGCAATTCTCTCATCGATTCACCACACGACGCATCCAAGACACAAATAAGGAAAAATAAGACATAAACAAATGAATGCGGTACTGTACTGTACTGTACTGTACTGGGAAACCCTAAAGTGCGTTGCACGTAATTTCTGAATAAATTATGGTTGTTTATATGAAAGTACAAGAATTGTGAACGCAAAATGTTAGAATTTTGGAAAATGTGCTGTGTCCACAAACCCTAAATCATTATTCTCACCATCACTATTCTCAAGAGATTCTCGACTCTTCTCCTTTTCTCTATATTTGCAAAAAGAAAGTGACAAGGTTTGCTTTTCATACCTTAAGTGAGGCTGTTTGTTTGTTTGTTACGGTCAGATCTTGTGGACTGTGCATCCTTGGTTAGCGTTCTTGGTACCATTGGAAAGCTCTCGGTGAGGAGGCATGCACAGGCTTTGTTTTGTGGCGTTTAGACATATGGTGTGAAAGTTATTGAAGTTTGAAGTTTTTATGAATCAAAAAATTAAAAAATTACTTTTATTTTTATTTTGACTGTGGCAACAGCACAGGATACATTGGTACATACTGTATCTACATTATTTTGTTCTTCTTTGCCCTCTTTTGAATAATATAAGTGCACAAAATCAAGTGCACAAAGCAATTTCAAGCTACCACTACAATAATCTACTGTCAACCAATTAATGTGCAACTACTTTAAGTAGAAACATCACACTTTCCTAATAATTGAATAAAATTTGAATACTACAAATTTGCAATATATACTCTCTCTTTTCAAAGAAAAATTTGAATTGTGTGGCCAAATTTGAAAGGTGTGGCCTAATCTAAAGCATAGCTATAAAGTAATAAGTGCAACAAGTTTGGATATACGGAAATGTACCTTGATTGAATGGTGACAATCCCATAGAGACAAAGAAAAATCTTGCAAAACTTTCAATTGACTCTATATTTGGATGCAAAAAGATAAAAAAAAAACGTTTGCAGACCTTGTTGAATCCTTGAAACCCTATTTCTAGATTTCAAAAAAGCAAATTTTCCTAGAAATTTCATCACAAGTCAATTGAAAGTACATCAAAGCTCACCATTGTAGAATATTCCTTTCAAAAATTAGTATTGTTGCAAATTACTACCTATTTTTGTCAAATTAATAAATACAATACAATAATATTTCTATATGACTATATTAACTATATTATAAATAATATAACCTTGATAATTTATTGTTTCATGAAATAAATATGATAAATCTTGTAGTCAATACCATTTGAAGATACTTTAGTATCTCTTCACACATCTTCTACCGGCAAAGATTGTTTATGAGGAGGCTATAGAGGATCAATTGCAAAATCCTTCAAGGTTGCCAAAAATGTTTCACTCTCATTGAATTGGTAAGAGGACATAATTACATTATCAACATTGAGTAATAAGACATCCTACTTGGCTTATTATAAATGATTTAAAATCTTATATGGATTGCATTGGTTTGCCACAAGTACCTACTAGATGACAACTTAGAAGTTTTTGTAAAGAAGAGCTTTCAATTGGACTATAGAAGAATAACAAATGAATCTTTTTTTATTTAACCTTCTACTTTGAGCCTCTTTGTTCCCCCTTCATGCCTCTTCCTCTATGTAAAGTGGCCTAGAACATTGTCAAACTTCATAGATATTATTCTAGCTATCTATTTGCACACAATAATGTTTATTTTGGGTTTGATACAAAAAGATTGATACAAGGTGCATCACTTCTTTATTCCTCTAGTGCAATTTTGAGGTTTACTATTAAATTTAACATCAATTATAAGATTGTTTTTTCCTTCAAAATACTAACCCATTCAAAGAATTTTCTGGAACATTCTTCCAAAGATGCCTATTTCTAGACCAGTTCTAGCACCTCTATCCATTTGAATATTCTATCATCATTATTAAGGCTCCAAATATGGCTTAAATTAAAATGAAAGGAACCCATTTCCTTTACATGTACAAGTTGTGTAAAAGATTGCAACTTCTGAAACTACCTCTTCTTTTGAAGGTGATATTTCCTCCTATTTGTTACATTTATGCAAAAGGAGAATATTGTATCTTAAATTGAAAAAAATAACCAAGTCACTAAAATCAAGGGATCAAAAAATCTTAACTACCGATATCTCAATCTTCCATAATGAAGGGAAGTTATTTTATTCCTCTTAGTGTTGATATATGTCCTTTGATGAGAATGTATTTTTCATGTGAGTAAACTGTCAATTTTGAGAATAATAAGAACCTTCATATAGGTCATATTTTGAATTTGTTTTGAATCTACAAGGTTAAAATAAATTTTTCGGAAGAAGTAAGATTCTAACTTCTAGAAACTAATTTTTAATATTAGACTTGAACTTTTTGGTTTCTTTAAATTTGATAGAAAGGCAAAATTATTCCTAAAATGTAGTTTCTTCCTATTTATATAGAAGTTAAAGTATTATGAAATTCAGCACCGGCAACTCCAACCTTAGGAAATGTGGTAGTTCATTTCCAATTCTGACATAGAATAAAAGATTGCTCTTATTCATATGGTGCTCAAAAAGTACAAAAGATGAGAATCTCCAATCCTCTTTGATTTCCAAAAAGATCCAACAAAAATTTCGTCAATCTAATTCTCAAAATATTGCTCAATTGCTTCTTGAAATACAACTAGGTGTAGTTACCTGAGGACACAATAGTGAAGGTTTGGGGCTATTCTTCCAAATAGCCAATTAATACATCCATGTGATGACATGGATACATATGTAAATCCTCATTATCCCATAGCTTTTGGACCTCTAAAAAAAATCATGTACGGTGAATGCACCAAACTTGTTTATGTGCTTATTTTTGATAAATAGACTTTTATTGAAAGTGTTCCCCAAAGTGCAAATAAATTATCTCCAAAATTTAATCAGCAATTGGTTGATTGTTGATTCTTTAAATTTTGATATTATAACCAAGTTATATGACAATTTCAATGGTCTAGGAAGTCATTGGAGGAGATTTGAGGGCATGGGAGGGCCATTTCAGATCTGTTCCTCTATTTTAAACCAGCAATAATGCTATCAAAAAAAATTCCTTGAAATGTGAAAAAAAATTTGGCCTCGGATGTGGCACGTTCGCACAATCCAAGAATTCAAAATAGTCTAATTCAAAATAACTCGCGGGCTTCTTTAGGCTTCAATTCTTTTTTAAGGTGTCCTTTGAAAATTCCTAACAATTACATTTCTTATCAAAAACTTCAAATTTTTCTTTTGAAAATTCATGTTTTCCAATTGCTAATACTACAAAAAAAAAATTGAAAAAGGTGCCTCCACTATAATGCAAAATTGCTTATTTTGATAGTTATGGGTGTCTTCACCTTATATAAGGTAGTCTAGTACTTTAAAAACGCTCGTCCTCTTCAAATTGATCCTATTATTAGCTTTGGAATGGATATGAGGTGGTCCTTAAATCAACCTCTTTAGCCAGTCATTGAATGAATCAAGGATAAAGTGTTATTTATTGCAAGAGCCAATTATTCTATTTGGTTTTCCCATTTCTCTTTATAAGTTGCAAAAGAATGGATTTTGGGAGACCTATAGTTACAAACAAGTAGCTATGATAGAAATCTTTGAAATTCATAAATAATTCAATAATGCTTAAAAAATATATAAAATCACTTGTTTTACATGCTACAACTATTTTTCTTTACTTGAAAAATGAGCAAAATATCTTTTTGTCTACAAAAGCCTATAAAAATGGTGGACGAGCCCTTAACCCCTAAAAGACTATTGTCCCTTAGGGGGACAAATGGGAATTGTGGGTAGGTACCTACGGGTTGAAATTTAGTACAGATTTTTGGAAACTTTTTTTTGAAGATAGAAAAATTGATTAGCTTTGTGGGAATATAATTTTTTTTCAATTAGTGCCCGAGAACAAAAGTTGTGCCTCAAACAATTTGGAATCTAGAAATTGGAGGGGCAACAAAAAAAAAATCAAAAATTTGAATTAAATTTTTTTTTTCTCATAGTTATATTTTTGTAAACTTGGAAAGCTTTGATTCATTCCATTTGGATTTGTTATGAGAAAGTTATGGACAATCTTGTTTTTCAAGCAATTAGAGCATTTTCTTGAAAAAATAGCTTGCAGGATTCATTTCTAAATGCAATTCTTACAATTTTTCAAAATTAAAATTCCACATGGTTTATTTTGATGGCTAGAACAATCTCACCACCGGAATTAGTGCATTTTAATTCTATTTTAGAAATATTAATAATTTAGATTTTCCTTCTATCTTTGTACCTATTTCTACTTAACAATTTTTTGAAGTATGAAAATTAAGTTTTTTTGAATTTGTTTTCCTAGATTCTCAATTCAATTCTCCACCATAAAGATTTAAAGCTCAAATCTTTATTTTGCAAAAAATCAAAGTTAAGAGGGTTCAAAGTCAAATAATCTAGTCACGCAATGTGCTGAAAACCTTATTTTTTTCACTTTAAATGTGGATACCTTGCAATCTGTGTGGTCAAAGTTCTGATTTTTTTCCCACACATTTTCATACTAGTTTACTCAGAACATCCTTTTTAAATCATCACTTATAGGACTATACAATACTACTAGGACTATACTTAAAAAAAACCTTTCTCTTGTCGTGTAATTTTTTTTCAATTAGTGTTTGGGAACAAAAGTTATGCTCAAAATAGTGGAGAGGGGGGAAGAGGCAGCAGAAAAAAATTAAAAAAATTAAAATTGTAAATGAAAATTAAATTCTCATAGACAATAGAGGGGATTTGGGGGCCTTGGAGAACCATTTCAGGCCCGTTTCCTAATCTGGGCAGATTTGGTGAACGGCGGTACGGTGTGTCAAAAAAATTTCAAAAAAAATAAAACTCTTTTTTACCAAAGTATCATTTGAATTTGAATTTTTTTTCAAAAATGACGTGGCAATCACTATGCCACGTCAGCCAGGTGCTGCAGTTGCGTTCTTACAATCTAGGAACGCAAGGGAACTTTCAGCCTTCCAAGACCCCCAAATCCCCTTTAATGTTGTATTTTTGTCTATATGGAGAGCTTTGATTCATTCCATTTGGATTTGTTATGAGAAAGTTATGGACAATCTTGTTTTTCAAGCAATTAGAGCATTTTCTTGAAAAAATAACTTGTAGGATTCATTAATGAGTGCATTTCTTACAATTTTTCAAAAAACAAAGTTCCACCTGGTTTACTTTGTTTGCTAGAACAATCTCATCATTGGAATTCGTGCATTTTAATTCAATTTTAGAGGTATTAATAATTTAGATTTTCTTTCTATTTTGTACCTACTTTTACTTAATTTTTAAAGTATAAAAATAAAGTTTTTTTGAATTTTTTTTCCTAGGTTTTCAACTCAATTCTCTACCATGAAGACTTAAAGCTCAAAACTTTGTACTACAGAAAATTAAACTTAAGAAGGTTCAAAGTCAAACAATCTAATCTCGCAATGTGTTGAAAAATTTATTTTTTTCACTTTAAACGTAGATATCTTGCAACCTGTGCGGTCAAAAATTATGAATTTTTTTCCAAACATTCTCATACTAGTCAAGTGTAAGGTCTTACATTGGTTAGATGTGCAAAAATATCAATTTTCAAATTTTTTTACTCTTTGCTATAGAAATAACAGTTTTGAATGTTTTTTGGCAAAAGAAAGGCATTGGTTCTTCAAAGGTTAAATGAGTGGTCTTGGTATAGTCTAAACATTGGACATGGGTCTAGACCAACTTTTGGCTTTCCAAATGCATAGTAATTTCAGTTCAAGTAATGAAATTACCAAATTTTTTGCACCCCCCCTCATTTCTATCTTACTTGGCACATAGGAAAATATTTGCTTCGCCTTATACTATTCCACATCATGTCCAGAATTGTTTAATAAGTGGTCGGTGATGGGTGCCTCCACCTTATGTTTCCCAACTGGAACATGGATACGGCAGGATTTTTTTTTTTTTTTTTTTCTAATTTTTTTTTGACACAAATAAAGGTCGGCAGGATATTTTCCCACTGAACTGAGTCCCCACAAGCAGGCTGGCAGGCCCTTCCGCAGTCCCGCAGCAGTTCCCCCACCCAGGCCCAACATGCAACAGCCTCCCCGTATGCTGGTCGCCGTTGCTTCTCCTTCACTAGACACTGATCTTTTTCTGTCTATCTCTGCCATGTTGGTGCCGCGTCTATCTCCATAGCTCCTGCACAATTGGAAACACCCAACTGGGCTCCCCCCTCGCACGGCGTCACGTCCGGCGCGTCGAACTTAGATAGATAGAGCGAGCTCTAGATACCATTGCTCAAAATGAATCGAAGTCGCTGTTCCAGCGCGCAGTACTGACTTACTCATTAATTAGCTATATAGCTAGATAAATATTCTCCTCCGGACCCCTTGCGCGCTCTCGCTGGCTGTTTAGTGCAGCTTGGAGGTTGCGAGTCGCGTCCATTGTTGAACGAGATTCTTATGGAAGAGCTATCGATATTGTAGATGGGGTCAGTGCCTCAGTGGACATGACGTACGTGTGTCAGCGAAGTTAGAATTAGATGCTAGTGGTGCAGTGAGGAATTGTATATACGGTATATGACACGCTGGACGGGGCTGTGTTAACGTTACCCTTGGGAAGTTTAGCTATGGATTTGGTGAATGGCTAAACTGTAGAGATTCGAAGAGAAGCGAGGGGAAGGCGGATGGCCGAGCACGCGTGGAGCGGCCTCAAACCCTCGCGCGCGCGCGTCTCGGACGCAGGCCACCGCCGGCCGGATTTAAATCACGCACACCCTCAAGGGAGTTTGCGAGGGACGGATCAATGGACGCCCACTGCGAGCAGCGACGAGTCGTCGTGGGCCGTAGCGGCGGCAGGACCTGGTTGCCTGGGTCCTCCAAGATCCGGCTTGGAGATTCCTTCTGCGCCTGGAGCGCTCAAGCGCTTGGTTCCTGATCATGAGCGTGCAGCAGCAACTGGACCAGGGCATGGTGGAGTGTTGCAGCATCGCCAGGGCTGGAAGCGATTCTCCATCCCCATACGGGAGGAGGGGAAGACTGATGCGCAGCGCCATTGTTACCGGTTCGACAACACCCCTTGCTCGGAATTGAAGCTGGACGAGGAGCTCACCATGTTCGAGTCGCAAATCACGCGCACAGTGTCTGATCATCTCTCCACTTTGACGTCGCGGACGTCGTCGTCGCTTAGTCAAGAAATAACCGCGCTTGTCAACGAAAGTAACTCTGGCGTGGCAGAAGCGGGAAGCTCCGGGGAGAAGCTGGCGAAGCCCAGTGAGGGTAAAGAGCTCAAGCGGCAACGATCAGCAGTTCAGCTTGAGACGGATGGTCAGGTGGGTTGGCTGGGGGTGGGGAGGCAGAGGCAGCTATGTCTTTTTTTTAAACTGTAGGGTTTCGGATTCGGAATTTTTTTGTGCATGTTCGTTTCGAGCTGCGAAATGGACATATATTGAAGTTGGGGATATTTAATTAACTTCATGCTGTGATGGTTGTACGTGGTTTGTAATTGTAGGGGGGTCGTGGATGGATTCACCCTTTGAAGCTGCTGGTCCGTAAGGGGCTCACCTTGTCTGACGTGGGGGAGCTGGGCAGAATCATCATCCCAAAGGCAAGAATGATGAATTTTGTCTAGCTGCATAACAAATTAAAGTTGCTCACCAGGTGCACGTCGATATGTGGACACGATTGCATGTGGAGCTTCGACTAATTCAATTTACACCCTCTCTCAATATCGTGTAATTATGTATGAACCCTGACGGCGGAGACGACAGACATGGCTGCTGCTCAAACCCAAAGTGCATATATTGCTGAAAATTATTCCAAACGTCGAAGTGAGTATTAATCCACGACCCGTTTTCTAGACGACGAGGATGTCCTCCTTTACAAATAACAGTTAGAGATTTGTTCAAAGGTGATTTATCCTACAACTCATACGGTAGTAACCCGAAATCAAAAAATACTTGTAAGCTCCTGCAGATCCAATCAGGTTATCTAATTTGTTGAATATTTTTGATCCACCTCAGTGTTTTTCACTGACACAGGGTTGGCATTCCTGAATTTGATACAATTTAAGGATTAATACTTGTATTTCATGTGGGATATCCTCTATGGCAAAGAGTCCAAAATAAATAGCGGAGCACCTGGAGAGCTAGTGCACATACGATTATACGAAGGCTTAAAATCATGTACTGCATATTATGCGTGAGCAATTGCGTATTCTGCGTAACTATATATACTGCTTAACCTGAGGTTTATGCCGAATCTAGCTAGGCATACATTGGAGGGGTCTAACGACTCTAATCACCAGATTGGTGTGGGCTAAGTTAGTACATGCTCAGACGCTCGTGACATTCGATCTGAAACCTAGTGATATGCATTGTTTGCAGAAAGATGCAGAAAATCAGTCATTCCCTCAGATAGACTCCAAGGAAGGCGCAGTGCTGGAATTGGAAGATTACTCCGTGTCGAAACGTTGGTACTTTCGATTCAAGTACGTCCAATTTGTAGGACCCTTTTGGGGGGGCTCCAGAATCAGCGATATTTGTACAGGAGAACTCGTACGATAGCATTTGATTGCTTCTTATGGCAAAAGGAAGATGCGTAGTTAAGGCTAGGAAGTCTGAAAAAACATTAATCACTCCTGAAATTGGGTGGGACAGGTATTGGATCAACAACAAGAGTAGGATGTACGTCCTGGAAAATACTGGTATGTGCAATCTTGTGATTTTACCTTTCTCAATTCAGATCAAGAGAAACAAACTACTTTTATATATATGATTCGCTGCAAGTTACGGAAACATTCCTGCATTGATGATGAGTACTGCGTTTTAATATTCGCTGCTGTGTTGATTAACCTTGCAGGAGAATTCATCAAGTATCATAGCTTGCAGGAACACGACATGTTTTGCGTGTATGAAGACGGTTTAAAAAAGCTAGTAAGTTCCTGGATGATATTGAAACAATTAAGCTGGTCGCAATTAGTTCCAAGTCTAAAGGTCGTTCTAAGTAGGTTATCATAGGGAGGACTCTCCATAAATTGCATCACGTTTATCTTGCCTTCTCTCGCTCAATCTCCCAATGATGTTAATTAAAAACTCCTGAAAAAAATAGTCGAATTTGATTAAAAATCATGTTTATAGCAGAAGTGTTACAAGTGATGTATGTGATTGAAGGTTTGGTTATGTAAGCTTCTGCTGAAATCCCCTAACAGGTGTCAGTCTTCGATGTCTCTCCTGTTCCTCCTTTGCATCAAGGGGTCGAAATATATCTTTCGAAATATCAAAGACGTGCCATGATTCTCGACATGGATTTGTCTTCTAACCTCCTCTAGTTACGAAACATGTTAATAAGGACGACCTTGTTGGTTCTCTCTTGCGTACACAACTCTATATTAAAATTTTGGTCTGTGCCTGTTAGATTAGGTCGAGGACACATCTTAACCAAGTAATTGTCATAACTAGAACATAAGGAAATGTCAAACAAATTATTGCACAAAGGATTCCATCAATCGGGTGGACAGAGACTTTAACCTTTCGTTACTGGATTAGAGACGTCAAGAATGAAGAAATATTAGTGAGGGAAAAGTGGCGGTTGATATTATAAAATTGCTTAGAGTTTCACTTGTTTTTCTTAAAGTTTTTTGATGTAATTTGAGTGCAGGTTGTTTGTGGTTGGAAGAAAAGCAAATCTGGCAATTTGTATCCATTGCTTGAGGTTTCAAATTTGGAGAGCTCTCCTTCAGAAATACCACCCACCACCTCCACCATCAAAGACGAATTAAGCATTCGCACCACCGACGTCGATAATAGTGTGGCGGCTCGTTCCTGAGGAATTACGGTATGAACAGTTGTTTCAATTATGCTTGAGTTTAATATCTTTCAAGGGAACCACCGGTAATAGTAATATTGCACAGGTTGAAACAACAAATTTGAGACAATAAGAAATACTGCACCTTGATCAATTGATGAATGAAAAACCATCTTGGACACTTGTTAACTCTTATGCATCATTAAGGTGTCCTAACTGCGAAAAATATTTTAGCTTATTATCTCACCAAATTTAAGCTTGTTGCTTTGAACTTTGCAATCTCAAGCGACCCCAAGACTTCTACTCTGTCTGATAAGCAGATATTTAGAATTGATTTAGTTGATTTGTAACCCGTTGCACTAACTTCATCTCTGTTTTCCTTTGGTTTGCAGCAAAAATATTACCGTGGCTGTCTTCTGAGTTTGCCATTGAACCCGACTGTTGTTCTAGAACTGTAAATTGAATCAAGATGCCCCATCCAGATTGTGCTCAGGAAGATGAAAAGTGTATTTTAAGAAACAAGCTCCGCAAAATGATGTTCCAAGAATGGATAGAAATCTGAAAATCTGAAAACCAAGAAGTTCTTTCATTGGATTCATTGCCCACTTTGGCTCCATGACTTCTTATTTTGGTTTTCTTCATTGTAACAGACTATGTCCAAATGGGGCTGCCTTGCAATGGCAATTAAGGGTTGTTTGCATTACATACGGTACCACATACAAGATACTGTTGCAGAAACTTTCTAAACGAATGATAGAAGAAAATTTCTCCGTGTTTTGTGCTTATTGTGGTGGCTGAACCCACGAGGCAAACCTTCAGGCATTTGGGTTCGAATTTTCCAGGAGGAAATTCGTTCTAGCTGTTCAAGAATATTACCGTCGTTGTTGTCGTCGCAAAACTCTGATTAGGGTTTCCTCGCGCGCATGATCAGTGGCGATCGATTCAGGTCGCTCCATCGCATTCAAATCCTCTTCCTGCACCCACTGCAATGCAGAATTCGCAGGCGATGCCAAGCTTTTCAATCGGTGTCCACAATTAGGGTTTAGAATTTCTCATCCTTCTGTCCGCCATGCTTATGCTTCCATCATCTCTTTTTTCACCATGGATGCTCTCTTCCGCGCTTACCCGGAATCCGAGGATGACGACGACCACCAATATCCCCTGCCGCCCCCCAAGCGCCACAAGCCCCTTCCGCTTCCTGCCACGCCGCCGCCTGCTCCTGCGCTTCCTTCCTCGACAGGTGCTCTTTCTCCCTCGATCGCTTCCTTCATCACTTCTTCTTGAACCAACAATCCTTCAGCCGATTCTCACGCACCGCAGGTTCTTCTTGCAGGGGTTTTGGGCAGATATGTGTCCCGAAGAGAACGTGCCGCCATGGCTGCTCATTCCCTCGCACATCCTCCCCCTCCTCCGCTCCCCCCACCAACTGGTACTCTCTCCTGCTCCCATTCCATCAGAGTCGGGTTTTCATGGGGCATGTGCGTTGGGTACACATTCATCTAATATTGTCCGAGTGCGCAGAGCTTCCGAGTGTGTTGAACGCCGAGCTGCCTTCTCACGTCCAGAGGAAACTGGATCGCGCCAAGGGAAGTGCCGCCAGAGCTCGCAATCGGTGCCCTCAGGAAGAGCGGGCCTTGAAGCTGGTGGGGCATAGCAAAGCTGTCGTCGCTGTCCGGTGGTCTCCCACACACGGTACGCAAGGGCTGGAACTTAGACTCTCAGAATTGGAAATGATTTGAACTAGGGTATGGTTTTTGTGGGGCTGAGCGTCTGCCACGACTAATTAGGGTTTTCCCTATTTGCATCTATCTTGTTTTAAATTTTCTTAGATGAATAGTGGGGTGGGTGCACTCATAGAGCCACATAAGAATGTTGTGGAGACTCTCAGAATGATTCAGTAATGGAAATGATTTAATTATGATACCTTCTCGTGTGCATGAGCTTCTTCCTCGACTAATTAGGGTGTTGCTTATGAGCATGAAGAGATGACTTGTTCTGCCTTGCGATGCCAGTGATAACCTTGTTGTGTTGTCGGACAGGGGCGTTGCTTGCATCCGGTGGACTCGATGCGAAAGCCTACATTTGGAATGCATGGACAAGTCCAGAAAACCAGATGGCGCGATGTCTCAGCTGCCACAGTCATGCTCTCAAGGATATTCAATGGTCTGGGGATGGTACTTCAGTCCTTAGCTGTGGATTTGATCAGACAGCAAGGCTAAGTGATGTGGAGACGGGCGCCCAGACACAAGTTAGTTTCTGAATTTTCGGTGAGAGAAATTGGATTGCTTGGAATTTTGAGACTAGACTTGTACCAGCAATTGTGATTGTTGAGGTCCAATAACACGGTTTTCAGTTAATTTAGACTGTTTCAAGACAGCATGATAGGAAGATTGATCATGGGGATGCAATACAAGCATGTAGGGAAACCTCGTCATGATTCATCTGGAGGTCTCCTTATGATCACCTGCTTGTACCTACCTGCCAGGTGCTTACCGTATTTTACTATCAGAAATATTTAGGTCACAACATTCAAATAATTTCAGTGAAGTGAATGGGGATGTGCTCCTGTGATTAATCATCTTCTCATTGCACGCCTCCCCATGATTGATGTCCAAGAAATTGCTGAAATGTCTAATTTTATTGAAAACCTCGTTCAGTGGTGTTTATTATTTTTGTTCGATGTGATTCTCATCCCTGTGCTTGTGAAATTGGTGCAGGTGTTTTCAGAGAACCAAGTTGTAAATGTGGTCCGGTTCCATCCTTCTGAGCACAATTTGTTTCTAACAGGGGGTTCAAAGGGCTCTGTGAAGCTCTGGGACATCCGATTAGGAAGCTCCGTCTCGGAATACTCCAAAGCACTTGGTCAGGTGATGGATGTGGACTTCAGTCCTGATGGAAGCAGGTTTGTTACCACATCCGACATTGCCAAACGAAACTCCAGCGACAAGTCCCTCGTGGTGTGGAACTTTGCAACACAGATTCCCCTTTCCAATCAAGTGAGTTTATCGTCCCTCTTGACCTTAAAGTTTCAAGTCCTTCGGTTTTCGCATTGCTGTAGAACTTTGAATGACATGTTTGTGACTCAATTTCATTCCATTCCCATTCCCATGATATGTTAGGTCAGTTTTCTGCTTATAATTTTACTGTCCCTACCCCCAAGGCTATTAAGATGTAGAAAGCTATGGTATCCAAAGAAATGCGATGTGTTAAAAGCAGTAGTACCATGTTAAGGGCCATCATTCCAAAATATTAACTTTTTATGACGAGTAGAATTGTGCATTGTGGTTTGTAGGAGTAGGAGCTTTCTGGGATTGTCAAATCGGGTTTTCAATCAGTGAGGATTACAGATGAAAGAGGCCTAAGAAAATTGTGCAGTTCTATCTGGGGTAGAAACAATTGCAATTTAGGCGTTTGCTTTCATCATCTCCTGAATTTTAGACAATATTGCAGGTCTACCTGGAGGCATATACGTGCCCAAGCGTCCGCTTCCACCCCTCCGAACAATGTTTTATTGCTCAGTCCAATGCAGATTACATCGCAGTGTTCTCGGGCCGTGTCCCCTTCAAGATGAACAAGATCAAGCGCTTTCAAGGTCACCAAGTTTCAGGATATCGAATACAGTGCAATTTTAGTCCCGACGGGGAGTCTGTGGTGACAGGCTCTGCAGATGGCTGCGTGTACTTTTACAATTTCCGGACTGCCCAACTCCTCAAGAAGTATGCAGCGCACAAAGGGGTCTGTAGTGATGCCGTGTACCACCCCTTTCTCCCTTCAGTTGTTGCCACTTGTGGTTGGGACGGTAGTGTTTCAATCTTTGAATGATAAGGTAGATTATACATATGTAGGAGGTCTTTGTTGGGGAGAGCTGTGATGTATAGAGCTGTGGAGAGAGCATTCCGTGCAGAAAGCCAAGTTTGTGGAGATAACTTTTTTTTCTTACGGAGTACGATTTAAGAATTCATAATGCGATTTCAAAGAGATAGGTTGTCGATCATTGTCTGTGGCAGTAACTTAAGTTCGATGACTCCATCTCCAATACAAGATCAGTGGTCAGTCACAGGTGGCCGAGTAAGCTTACACTTGTTAACCCCTGAACGGCTGAAAAGACCTTTCTGGCAAGTACTGTACATGCAAGTAGTCAGCGTCTTTTCCGTTGAAGCAGTGTCTATTATTTGTATCTGAGTATCTGACAAACTGAATGTGAGCAAGAGAGGAGACAGAAAAGTGGCCTTGTGGGATGTGGGTGAAATCTGCGGTTGAAGCTACTCCACAAACTTAAGAAGTACGGAGTATTAAACTATTAGAAGACAGAAACGATGTGAGTGTAAGAGCATTCCCAGCGGCCCTCTCCCAGACCATTGAAATGGTGAAGTAGAATTCTTGGGCTGAAAAAATGTACTCGGGCCAAACCCTGGCCACGCTTCCCATGCTCGCGAAATTCTTTCGTTTTGTTGAGCGCTGCGAAGGGCTCACCTATTTCTTCGGTGGGTGAATTTCTGCACTTTCTGAAGGAGCAGAAGTGAGTTTGACACAATACCGTAGGATTGTGCTTTTCCAAGGACGACGCAGCGGAAGCTAATGAGACACAAACTTCAGGAGCTTATGCAAGGCGGCCATGTGGAATGTGGGTGTTTGCTGTTTGAGTCCTATAAGTAATGACCTTTTTAGGAGATTCTTAGTAAAATTTATTGAAAACACATGTATTTCTAGTAAATTTTTTACATAATGTGCATTTACTAGTGGTGTAACCTCAATCCTAAGTGATGCTTTAGCTACCAATGTCTCATACATGGTAATTTGACTATGAATTGTCCCATAGTGCTTATCTCAAAGTTCATAGACTTTTGATGAATTAATTTCCCGTAAGTATTTCTATTCTAACAAAATTTGTGCCAAAACATGCCAATTAGAAGCAAATGTATGCTATTGGTTATATGCGATGAATGCGAGTTGTGCGATAAGGGTACCCGGAACTTCATAGGGGTGTCAAATAATTGATGTGGGAATCGAAGGAGCCGTGGGACTAGGGTTTTGAGAAGCAAAGTAGGACATTAATTGTTGTCTCTAAGTATTGGATCTGAGGAAATCTCTGCAAGAATTCAAGCACACAATGCAAAGGATGGACGATGATGTTCATTATATTTGTTTAAAGAGTGGATGGCTAGGGAAACATATCAACCAATATCATACATTTACTTATAGAAGCTGGAATCCATGGTGATTAGGCGGAAGGCATTGATGCAACAAATAAGCAAATCAAGCAAATTGTAGGGCTTTTGAATGTAAAGTAGTTGTGCAAGCTTCCCTTGCCGTCTAGGACACATACATCAGCGACTCAAATACACAAGGAACCTTATTAACCCTTGAGCGTCCACTGAAAAACAGCAACCGCGAGGCCATATTAGACCTCTTGTGAGCAAAATTGACCCTGTCATTGCAAAAATGACATCGAGCAACTTTCATTGTTGAATCTATAAAAAAAAGGTTAGGCGTTGCTGGTACAGACAAAGTTGCACAAGGTTTCACGATCTAAATTTGGAGATTATAGTGGTCAAATAGCCATTGAACTTTTTTTAAAAGGGAAAATTTTGGAGTGATAGTTGGTTCAGATGGCCCTGCGGGCAAACAAAGAGGTATTTTGAGCTAAAATTTTGGCAGGAGGTGGAATCAACAATCATTGACTAGCTTGCAAAATTTCAAGCAATTTTGACACCTATGCCAATGACAATGCGGCCTTGAATTCAAGGAGGTCACCTGTGGCTGCAGAGTAAAGTAGTTGAGACAATGCGGGGAGGTTCCCCTTTTGGAGGTCACCTTTGCTGCTTTGATTGGCCCTATTTGGGTTGTACTGCCTCCTTTCCAATTGGGCCTACTCCTTTCCATCACAATTGCCTTGTACTTCCCTCGAGTACTGTCCTGCGCGCAATACAAGTAAGATCTAGGTTGATTTTGATGCTGTAAAAAATTCTGAGGGGCAATATTTGAGGCGCTTGGGCGCTCAGGGGTTTAGGAGTGATAATGAAGAGAATGAGTTAGAGAAATAACTCAAACCACTTTAAGTGTTGCATCAATAATATTGTAATTATTCCTATTGCCTTAGTTTTACTATTTGTCAATTGGCTTGGGTGTTCAGCTTTGAATTTTAGCTATCAATTCAACTCACTATTCAAGTTTGGTTTGCGTGGCTCTCATATTTCACCTCACAGCTCACAATTTGGATTACTTTGCTTCATTATACTCCTAGGCTTCCATCAAATTTAGGTACCATAGAATGGTTTCAATTTTCAGTTTCATTTTGTTTCAATTCTTGCCGGGATTCCATTTCCGCGATTTTGATTTCTCATACAACAGTTATGTACCTTGAGGAATAATTCCCATACATCCAACTCCCGAATCCTCATTCATCTTATTCATCCTTTGGCTTTTCAAGTAAGCATTTTTTCCATAGATAACAAACGATCACCACTCCAAGACTTTGGGCCAAAGATCAAGCCCATCCCTTATCGCTTACTACAAATTTCAACTATAGCGGCACGGAAATCAATGATCACTTCAATGGTTCAAAATAGGACTTTCATCGGTGTTGAGGTTTTTATGGTTGCACAATTGAGACTTTTCTTGAGCAATTCTGGGGGCCAAGAGAATATAAATGTTGTGAGGGTCTCTTGTTGGTGGAAGTTGCAAGACCAATTTTGCAACAAAGCTGAGAATGCAAACTTGTCAATTACATTTTCTTGCAACAAGAGCCACATAGGAAAGAGACCGCTTTTGGTCTCTGCCATAAATGCTTGAAGTGGATGCTATGGATTTATCCTAAATTCTTTAATGTATTTGAGTGGTTTGGGAAGGTTGGTGTAATTTTTTTTTGTCTAAATTGCAAATTGAACTAGCTCTTTGAGTCATATTGAACCCAACCTCTATTTACACAATTGGCAATTCAGGGATCTAAAAGGCAATATTTTGCTTGCATAACTGAATCCAATAGTTTATGGATGTCTGGATCCACAACATTGTTTGGGTGTCCTAGACAATGTGTTCTAGCGAGACGGATTGACTTTTAGAACCAATAAATAAATCAAAATAGAACAAACTATTTGGATGTGCTGCAAAGTGGTTTTCAGAGTAGGCTATTCAATGAAAATTTCATGATAATATAGATGAAACACATTTTGTTGTCAATATGAACAATGGCCATACATTAGGGTTTCAAGAAGACACCATAGTTAAGTATGTTGAAGTGGGTTTTGGTGGAGATTCTATGACCATGGTCATAAGAAGCTTTAGTGGAGGTGTCAATCAATGGGTGTACGTAATTACAATTCTCCATTGTGAATGACTAATTTCTTCACCAACACTAAATTCAAAGGTAGTGCAAAGAAGATTATTTGTTTTAGAGTAAGTCATATACATAAAGAAGCATTTGATTGTTTTTAAACTTCCGTTTGTATAGTAGTATGCAAGTGATGTACTTTATGGCAATGTTATTTATGTTAGAAACTAGAAAGTGCATTTTTTTATAGCCAAAATGGAGATTTAAAAGTGTCATTGGGAGAAGTATAGGGAAACCAAATGCCCTCTATGGATGTAACTATAGCTTCATCATTCCAATCAAGATCACAAGTTATACTACCTTGGGAACTTGAAAATAAAATCTACTCCCTCCAACCCAAAATGATTGTCCACTTTGAATGTTATGTTTTTTTTCTAAGGTTGTTTTGAGGTCATATGGAGACTTCCTTCTAGCTAATTTTATTTAGATTGCAATAAACACAATGCAATATTCTTCATTGAAACTAGTGATATAAAATTTGGTCCTTTTCATAATTATGTTTTTCACAATTTGATCAATTGTTTTTTTATACAAACTCCCTCTGTCCGGAACAGTCCGGAAATTGGCTTAAAAAAATCTTAACAAAATTGTGGACCGTCATTTCCGGACAGAGGGAGTTTGTATAAAAAAAAAGGGTACGCTCAGTTCAACACATTTTATGTAAGTTATGACAAGCACAGCTGGACAAACATTTGGAAGAGAACCTTCAGTTTTGGCATTTTGGATTGCCTTCGGATTGCCTTGGGAGTGGAGTGGACCTGGCCCTCCTCATTTCACAAGTGCCAGCCAAACAAAGCTAAAGGAAGACCAGAAGCTAGAAGGTGAAGAGCCTTAAGGTATAAGGTAGTGTGCTCTAAAAAGTGTTCTAATTGCGACCCCTATCTAGGAAGGACTGACATGTTGCTTGAAATATCTTCTACTGTCAATGATGAGTTAGGTAGGCTTAAATGGTTGCTTTAAGAGCAAACTACCTTACCAGCTTGTGACATGCAAAATGACTAGTTTGCTATGTTGACATTGTTGAAAATTTTAAAAATAAAAATACAAAGAATAAAATTCTACATAAAGATAAATGTGAGAAATGGGATAGCAATAGAAATTTTATTTTCTGGACAAAGTATGAATTTGTTATGAATTTTGAAGTGTGCTGACCAATTGTACTACAAGAGGCTTCAAACTACCTCTAAACCAACAAAAAGTGTATCCATAAAGTAATCACAATATTTCCTAACATGGTCACAACATGAAAGGCCTAAACCAACAAAAAGTGTATCCATAAAGTAATCACAATATTTCCTAACATGGTCACAACATGAAAGGCCTAAACCAACAAAAAGTGTATCCATAAAGTAATCACAATAATTCCTAACATAGTCACAACATGAAAGGTCTAAACCAACAAAAAGTGTATCCATAAAATAATCACAATAATTCCTAACATAGTCACAACATGAAAGGCCTAAACCAACAAAAAGTGTATTCATAAAGTAATCACAATAATTCCTAACATGGTCAATACATGGAAGGCCTAAAAAAAATCACTTCCTGTGATGAATTTAAACTCAAAAGGTAGACATTCCTATTGTAGTTACTAATCACTCCATCATCATCTAAATTACACTCAAAAGATAGACATTCCTATTGTAATCACTAATCACTCCATCACCATCATCCAAGACATTGATTGTGGCCACAAACTCAACCTAATGTAGCCCAAATCTCCTTCATTGAAAAAAAGTTACTATAATATGTCCTCACCTTCCAAATCTCATCCTTCCAACACCCAAAAGGTTCAAGCAAAATTCACCATCAAGCTTCCAAATATTTGGATAGAAATGTGTCTTGAGCCATGATTAAGTTCACCCAACTTGGCTAAAATTGGTCACTTATGCTCAATTTACACAAGTACCGTCACATTATACCCAAAACATAGTACTTAACCCCTAAAGGACCATTATCCGTTCGGAGGACAAATGGAATTTTGGGCAGGTACCTACGGGGTGAATTTTTGTCGTGATTTTCTAAAACTTGTTTGGAAGATAGAAAACTGATAAGCTTCGTGGGAACATAATTTTTTTTAATCGGTGCCTGGGAACAAAAGTTATGCCCAAATAAGTTCAAAACAGGGGAGAGCGGGCAGTAAAAATTTTTTGCAAAAACTTTAGTTGTTTTTTTTTAATTTTTTTTCCTTATATATATTATATTTTCACCTATTTGGGAAGCTTTGATTCATTTCATTTGGATTTTTTATGAGAAAGTTATGGACAATCTTGTTTTTTGGTCAATTAGAGCATCTTCTTGAAAAAAATAACTTGTAGGATTCATTTTGGAATGCAATTTTTGCAATTTTTCAAAAAAAAAAGTTCCACATGGTTTAGTTTTCTTGCTAGAACGATCTAACTATTGGGATTCGTGCTTTTTAATTTCATCTAAAAGATAGTAATATTTTAGGTTTTCCTTCTATCTTGTACTATCTTCTACTTAACAATTTTTTTAAGAATGAAAATTAAGTTCTTTTGGATTTCTTTTTTTTCCTAGACTCTCAATTCAATTCTCCACTATAAAGATTTAAAGCTCAAAACTCTATAGTGCAAAAATTTAAGTTAAAAATGTTCAAAGTCAAAAAATCTAGTCCCACAATGTGTTGAAAATCTGTTTTTTTTCACTTTGAACGCAAATATCTTGCAATCTGTGTGGTCAAAAATTCTGAAATTTTTTCCACACATTGTCATACTAGTTAGGTATAAGATCTACCGGTTGGATGTGCAAAAAAAACAATTTTCAGATTTTTCTACTCTTTGCTCTAGAAATGGCAGTTTTGAGAGTTCTTTGGCAGAAAAAAGGCCTCGGTCCTTTAGGGGTTAAAAAGCAGGAATCACTTGGGCAATTCCCTCAATGTATACTAGAAATGATTTACTGTAAAATATGTTTCTGAAACAAAACAGAAATGGTAGACCGAAAGACATAGCCAATTGTTCAGTGTCCAAGCTCTTAAGAGCGTACGCACGTACACACCTTTCACAGGTATTTGGGTAAAAATCACGTCCAGTTCCACTTGGGGAGTCCACCCAACTCGGCAACCAGTTCAGATAAGTACCCCTTTACAATGCACTCCAAAGCAGGAATCACTTGGCAAAAGGTCTCTCAATGTATACGAGAAAAGATTTACTGCAAGAAACGATTTCAAAACAAAAAAACATGGTTGCCCACAAGACAGCCAATTGTTCGATGGCCAAGTCTTTGAATGTACACAACTAACCCTAACAACAGTCAGAAAACTCCAGGCACTGAAATGAATTCATTCCAAAGTGGAAAATGAGGACTACTTAATAATGCTCTCCGTAACCTGAACTATCATGTCTATACACACTTTCCCCGTCCAGCTTATTCAAACGGTCACGTAACCTCAACTACCAACAAATTTGAGGTTGAGGACTGAAACAGCACCCTTAATTTCTATCTCGTATCCGAATACAATTGGTAGCTGCAAGTAACAAAGTGAACACTATTGTTTTTCCAGATAGGAGAAAATCTAGATAAAATAGATCAAGCTATTTGCAAAAGAAGAAAAAAGAAAAATGAACCGGCAGAAAATCCCATCAATTGCTTTTTACACACTTGAATCCCTTGCAGATGCCCAACCAGATAGCGAAGAGAATGCAACACACGGCGAGGTCCAAAACCAGCACAAGCTTCACATTCCGCCACCACATGCGGGACGCCACTTGTCGCCCCTTCATCTTCCGAGAGGAGCCACATCCATCCATGTCGGATGAAGTCCCACCTCCTTCAAGTTTCTGAGCCTTCCCACTATTTGTAATCATGATTTCCTTCATCTGAACCCCCTGGATACACCATATACAAGAGCCATTAGCAGAAGGGTAGAGCCTACAAAAAACTGTTAGGGACCTGATCACATCTCCTGTTGACTGATCCTTGTTACCCACAAAAGAGATTTCTTCCAATAAGCTCTATTTGACCTTCAATTAACAACAGGAGTAAGTTTGACTTGGCCAAATGTCTATGGCCACTGATCGTTGGATGGACATGGAGTTGTCTACTTAACCCTTTAATTAGTGGTCTATTGTCGATCACTATTGACTGATTGCATAAAACATTAGACCTCGAGAGTTTGATTCTTGCACCCAAAGTAGTCTCCAAAGACTCATAATGATCTCCCAATGTAGCAAACTCCCACATATTGGTAAAAATGCTAAAGAGAGGCATACGGTATCCTTGACCTCAGTGATAACAACATCCTCAGAGATCAGAAGAAATGCATGAGCTTAACCTCGATCAGCAGTACCACAGAAATCAAGACTGGAAAATTAAAGAAAAAGTAGGCAAGAATGCATTAGAAGGTGAAACATCACACGCACCTGCTGGTGCTTGGTCGACTTCTTATCAAGCTTAGAATGACCGACATTTGCAGTCAGCGGCGTCGGGTGTTGCTCCCGTGGTGGACTCAAAGCAGTGTCATCTTTCGAGTCCAAATGATTCTCATTGTCCAAATCGACCTCTTTCTGGGGCACGCCAAAAAGTGGCTTCACCAGATGTTTAAACACACCTGAAAACCGAATTTGTCAAAGAGTGCACACGGCATTTGATAAAAGCCCATTGAGAGTGAATTTTTATCACGCAATTTTCGCACTAAGATGATCGTCAAAAGATATTGGAAAAGGGAATGGACAACTGCATAGCTTCAATTACCATGCTAGAGACGCAAAATGGATGAAGGTAGTATAGGTGGAATGAGACAAAAAAGGCAAAAAAGAGGTGCAGAACTCTTTTAGCACATTGGATCCCTTAATATTTTGAAAAGTTCACCTTGTCCAATTGATACTCATTAAAGAAGCTTTAAAAAAGATCGAGTAAAATATCAATGGAAAAAAGAAAGCATGCTCTACATGAATCAATAGAATTTCCTATTTTCATTTTTATGAACTTTTAAACAAATTAAGTGTTCTGAGTTCAAGCACTTCGGGGTTCACCGAATTTGGGGTTACCTGCAAAGTCGGAGACCAACGCATTCCGTTCCAGTCGGGAAGCATCCAAGCCGCGACACCGAAGCAGGAGCTTGAACTCATCCCTCACTAGCTCCAGGAATTGTACGCCTTTCATCTTCCCTAAGGCCTCGTCCACAATTGCGCAGTACGTAAAAGGGCCGTCCATGAGGAAGATGAACATGCGCTGCTTGATGGTGTACGTGAACTGGTTGTGGAAAGGGGGCACCTTCTCCAGGCATTCCACTGCTTCGTCTCCAAGGTCTTCCTTCGGCTTCTTATGGTCAGCTAACACCGTGCTCCCCCTCGCTACCGATGCATAGTATACCAGATTCGTGATCGAACCCATTGTGAAAGGAACCCTAACCGACACTGATCATCAAAATTCACCCTACCGACAACCCAATCTGAAGGGGAACTTGCAGTCTGTCAAACTGCGCAGAAGAACAAAATAACTACAGCCACGATGGCGCAACCCCAACCTCGCCGATTTGCTTCCTGCTCCACCTCCTTATTCTAAACTAATGCCGTACCAACCCATACTGACAGCTCAACCTACCAACGAACTCTTTGCTTCATCCAAACTCGAATCCCGAGGCCACACCATCGCCGACACTCTTCACTCCACTACCCCACTCCAAAACCAAAACCCGGGCCTGCAAACACCAAGACCTCGTTTAAATCAAACAAGAAAAAACACAAAATCGTTACTCTCCCTCGCACTCATTTCCAAGAAAATCATACCAAGTTACATCCCTTCCTCCCCGTACACACAGCCACCACGGAAAACCAACAAGACCTCGATTAATCAAATCCACAAAAACTCAACACCCACAGACACAAAAACTCCAAACCCTCTCTCCCACACTCACTCCCCCCCAAAGTTCAACACGCTACACCAATACCATTTCTTTCTTCGCTTTCACAGTCCCCCAGGAAACCCTAAATGTACGCTACCCACTCCTTCGAGGCCAGTAGCGATTCCTATCCTGCGCATTGTCGGGTAAGAAGTCCTCCTCGTTGCAGACCAAGAGAAAAGAGGAAAGCAGGAAAGAAAAGGAGATGAAGAACAGTACCGATACCCCGGGTCGCCGGACTTGTCAAACAATCCGTCGTGACTCGTGAATGCTCCGCCGTTAGGGGTCGAAAAAAGGAAGCGTGAGGGCTCGATGGAAACGCGGGAGAATGGGGGGGGGGGGACGATGACGCGAAGCTCGATCGCGAATGGGGAGGAGGAGATGGAGATGAAGTCCGTCGAGGTCGCGATGAGGCCGGCGGCCTCGTCGTAGCGGGGCGGGGCTGCTCCGCAGGCCGCGGGACGTCGGAACGGGGAGGCTGCAGCCGCTCAATCGGAAGTCGCGCTTGGCGGGCACCTGGTCCCCGGACCTTCCTCCCCATACTGTACCTGGGCCTGACCTTGTCTCCAGGCAGCCCCCCAAAACCGCCACTTTTGGATTCTATTATTAGACTGGTCAAATTTTCATATTTTCTTGTTGGCTACTGAAGGGAGGTTTCAACGTACAAAAGAACGCAACATTTGGATACCGTATGCAAAAGTTATGAAGGATCAAAGTTTTTTTTGGTAGAGTTTCTAAAATTATTTCTTCTCCAAACATAACATTGTTAACATTCTTCACTGGGGGGCCCCTTTTGCTCCCTACCAATCAGGAGTCCCTAGCGACAAAGACTTGATGCCAGCAAATCACATTACGAGTCAGCTAATGATATCCTTGGAGCTCTGACAATGTGAATCCATTTTGAGCCTGGCCAATGACATTGTGAGCATTATAAAAAAATTCTCCCCCTAAGTATCTAAGGGGGAATTATCGATCCCTCCATGTGGGGGGAGGCACCACACTTCATCTAACAATGCTATGTAGGTAAATATTGATTTTGAAGATGTAGACAAAGTGATGATGGCAATTTTGGGTCAATTGCACATTTGGAGATGCCCACCTTATAAAATAGGACACTCGCTCAAGGGCTTTTATGAAAATAAGGTGCTTTGAGTATGAGGGCAAAGCCCAAAGGCTGAAGACACTTTATTTTCGAAAAGGCTTGAGAATAGGATGCCTTACATGGGTTAAGGTCTAGGGCTTAGGACAATTTTATAAGAGATTATAAGAGATAATTATGATTATTAGGTGCCCTCATTTTGTATGGAAACCCTAAGGTGAAGTCCTTACAATACCTACGTTGAATGAGCACTAGGGAAGGAAATCAACCCTTTAATCTTTAAAATTTTGATAAATACATTTAACCCCTAATGGTCTAAGGTACCATATTTGGATGTCAATTAAAATTTGAAGTTCTATGAATATCCTTCCTAAGCCTATTTTAAGCATCAAAACTTCAATTTTGAAAACAATTGACCATGATTTTTTTATTGAAGATTTTGTGCAAGGGTGTCTATTGCAAAATTTATCTTTTTAGTATTACAGGCTCATGGATATGAGCGTCAAATTTACTAAATTTTGAAGGAAAAACCTCATTGGAAATTCATTACAAAAAATTGTAAGCTAGATTTTGAGAATTTGTAAATCAATTATGATTATACATTATGTCCTCTAGCCCCTTAAGTCTTAAGGCCTTTTTTCCATCACAAACCACTCAAAACTGCCATTTCTATTGCAAAGAGTGAAAGACTTTAATTTTTTTTTTTTTACATAACCAACCATAGAATCTTATACTAGACTATCTAGTATAAAAATGTGTAGTAGAAATTTCAAAAACTTTGACTACGTAGATTGCAAGATATTTGTATTTATAGTGAAGATAATAAGTTTTGGGCATTAGAAGAGATTGGAGGGCATTGGAGGGCCGCTTCAAGCCCATTCCCTGATCTGGCCAGATCTGTGAACAGCCGGTACGGGCTGTCAGAAAAAAATATTCCCAAAAAAGAAAGTTCTCTCCCAAATATCATTTCAGGCCAAAAAAAAAAATTATTTTCCAAAAATGACGTGGCACTCTCTTGACCACATCAACCAGCAACTTTTTTGCGTGGGAATGTTGCGGGAATGCAAGATAACTTGCGGGCTCTTGGAGGCCTCAAATCTCTTCTAATGATACCTTTTTCAACTAGATTTTTTGGCTTTGAATCTTCTTGACTAAAATTTTTGCACTATTGATTTTAATTTTCTAATTTTATATTAAAGAATTGAGTTGAGATTCTAGGAAAAAAATTTCAACAAAAAATATTAATTTTGACTCATTAAAAAATGGTTCAAAATTGAAGGAGAAACAAATCTGTTAATTGCTCTAAGATGGAATTAAAACACAATAATTCCAACAGTGAGATTGTTTTAGCAAGCAAACTTAACCCTGTAAAACAATTTTTTTGAAAAATTATAAGAATTTCATTCAAAAACAAATTCTATAAATCATTGTTTCAAGAAGATGCTTAGATTGCCCAAAATCAAGATTGCCCATAATTTTTTCATCACATTAGAGCAAAAATCAACCCTTCGGAGGGCTGCTCCAATTTGACATGCTAAGCTCTTTCAAGATTGGCCTGTCAATCTAGAAAAGTACCCCCGGTGAGCAATCAGAGTGTATGATTGCTCACCGAAGCAATCAGATTTCGTAGATTTTTATTTTTTAAATATTTTTTATTTGTAAATCTAGGTTCCTGTGCCACTGTCATAGCAGTTTCAGTTGAGCAAAAATAGGGGAAAAAATAATTTTTCAGACCTGATAAACAAAATTTTAGGGTATAAAGGGGTCTATGGAGCAGGCGAGCAGCCCTCCGCAGGGCTGATTTTTTCTCTAATGCTAGTCCAAATAGAATGAATCAAAGCTTCAAATGTAGACAAAAAAAAACTGTGAGAAATAAAATTAACCTCTAAATGCCCAAGGCATTCAAATGTGGTATTGACAAAACTTTGAAGTTAAATAAAATCTTACCAAATTTCTATTTTTAGTAGTTTATATTTCTAAGAGATTCTTTTTGAAGTCTAATTTTAGCATCAAAAATCCAGTTTTGAAATGAATGATTAAGATTTTTCTATTCAAGATTTTGTGCAAAGGTTTCTATTGCAATCTTGACTTTTTGTAATGTTGAGGGCTCTTGGAAATGAGCCTCAAAAACACGAGATCTTAGAGAAAAAACCACACTAGAAATTCATTTAAAAATATTGTAGAGTAGATTTTGAGAAGTCATAAATTGATTGGAGTTATATTTGTTAGGCCCTTCAACCTCATATTTTTTTGGTCTTGAATCTTTTAGATTTAACATGCAAAAAGAAAGCTCAAAGATTTTTATAATTTTAACACCCTAATGATCAAACATTAAGGTAACTCTGCCTATGACAGGCAAAATAAGCTCCTTCCCATTGCAGGCAAAAAACTTCCAGTGGTGCACATTTCAAAACTTGAAATGTGCACCACCGGAAGTCTTTTGCCTGCAATGGGAGGGAGCATATTTTGCTTGTCACAGGCAGAGTTATCTTATATATGTTTCAACCCGTAAATGATATTGTTGTGTTTTCTTTTCCTATGTGATCTCTAACATGTCTAGTTTGAATTTTTACGGTTACAATCCAAAAAATTTGATTCATCTTATCAAAATGTTGGCTTTTTGTTCAATTTAGAGCAAATTCCAAGAGGCTCAAAACAAGCCTTGGGCCTTTAGGGGCTAAAATTAAAAAATTCAATTTTTTATAATTTTTTGGAGCTGCCCCTCAAGCTACTATTTGGACCTAGGGTGGCATAACTTTTTGCTCCCAACCACCGTTTGAATTGAAAATTATATTCCTAGAAAGCTAATCTGATTTCCTATATTCAAAAAAATCATGTCAAGAATTGAGATCACACAAGCCTACCTAAAATCCTAAGAGTAAAAGTGAAGACTTCAAACTACATTCATAGTTTTAACACCCTCTTTATCAAATATTATAATTTTTTGATTCTCAAGTGATATTGTTGTATTTTCTTTTCCTCTGTGATCCATAATGCATCTAACTCAGTTTGAATCCTTGGAGTTCCAATTTTTATTAAATTGATAAGATAAATAAAAATTTGGGCTTTGGATTTAGACTAGAATAAATTCCAAGAGGCTCTAAACATGCCTTTGGCATTTAGAATTTTATTAGCCGTGACAATTGCAAAGTTGTTTTTGTGAGAACAAGAGTATAAATAAAAACTTCAGCAGATGTGGGACTATTGAAGACAGATGAGCCAAAGTGGAGAAAGTAACCATATTGAATTTGAGAATAAGTGATAGACGACAAAATTGGCCACTAGAAAATACATCTTCAATGCAAGAGAATACATGTTTTATAAGAGAAGCAATCAACATGGGCGCATATTGAATCTTCTACTCAAAATTGATACAAGATCAATTGTGCTTCTTTCATGACTAATCAACACTTACGTAGGGATAGTTGATGCCAATGTCTACAACAAGAGATGGAAAAAGGTTTTGAAAAAGACTTAGAAAAAGTTTATAGTTGACTATAATACATGAAAGTATTGAAAATATTGCTATATGCAAGTTTCTTTACAACAACCTTATTTCCAAATAGTGCCTATCCACATGTACCATCTCTATCTTTGCTTTCAATTCCAAAATTTGCCAATGCTATTCAAGATGCCAACAACTATATAAAGAACACATCTTTTTGTACTTTTTTCTATAAACCATATAAAAGACTCACAAATGTATGCTCATGTCTAAACAAACATAAGTGTTGTATGCAATTGCATTTTCTAGATGTGATTGTCCTAATTCATTCTCAATTCTTCTCAGATTAAATATTGTTTTGTTTTTTATCCCATAAAAATTGATTTTTGACTCTGTTTTTTTTTCCAAGGGTAGAAGTTGAACCATGTGGATCTTGCATTTGCAATAATTATGAAAAAAAACTATTTTGTCAAATTTTAATAAGGAATAAAAATAAAACTTGTTAGTCTTCATTTTTAATTTTAAATTGAATACAAAAAATAGATATTTTGAAGATAACAATCAAGTTTGGCCTAGGATCATCTACTTTTTGAATTCAATGACTTGTATAGGTTAGTTTTGTAAAGATGACAAGAGTCCTAATCATATACATTTTCAAAATCAGTAAACACAATTGCTTGTGTTTAATTTTTGACCTCCATGCACAAGGATGCGAGATAGAATTTAAAGCCCACATATTTGAGCCCTTCTAACTTCACAACCCTTGAAGGACAAATCAAGCCAAAGGAATATGATAAAAATTGAAACATGAATTATGAAATTTATGTTTCAAAAATTCTAGTTTTCAATTTTAATTTTCTTTAAGCTTGGCTAAAAAAATGTAGCTTCAAGAATCTATTTTTTTTTTCCCTTTTAATTTTTTCCCAAAATTGTTAAAATTATAATTTTTGTGACATTTAGAACATTGCATCTTGAAAATCTTAAAACATACTCTACTTTTGAACTTTCCTACCAAAGTTTTCTTAGTGTGGGACAAAAAGTACCAGTATATCAATGACACCACAATGTTTATTACTATCATCCCTATTTTTGCTTAAAATATTACAATATTTTTAGCATTTTGTAATTACTATGGTTTTTGCAAAGAAATTATTTTTTGAAATCATATAGAATTCATTTTATTTTTTCTACCTGTAAGAAACTTGTATTTTTTCTAATTATTATTGCATGAAAAAATATCAAAATTTTGAAAGGTGTATTTTATTATAGAAAATTAATGAAGTTTGACCAAGCAAGAAGCAACATGGAATGTCTTTTAAGAGTTGATTGGGCCAACATAAAGAAAATCCTGGCCAAGTTGAGAGAGGAGCAAGTGGGAATTGCAAGGAGCTAAGGACTTAGATGAGGGAATTTACACTTGTAGTAGTCTTGCCATCTGACAATTGACTCTATGCAACTGATTTTTCTCCCAATATTTCAATGGACTATAAGAAACCTATGTTTTTTTGGACACATTTTAATGGATATCCATTTGCTTTTATGTTCACAATAGTGTCAAATGTAACATCAAAAATAGGTGAATGTCTATAAAAATGCGTCTAAAAAACACAGATTTTGTACAATGGTGGGAGATAGTGGCAAGGCTCATGCATGATTGATAATATGAAGGGATAACAATTAACCCCTAAAGGACAAGTCTGCTATTTTTAGAGCAATTTCAAGCAGGTACTTGCGACAAGAAATTTGCATATTGTAGTCCCAAACTTTAGTAGAAGTTGTGGACAAGGAATATCCTTCATATGAACAAGATTTTATGACATTTAGAAATATGAATAATAGTTATGGCCCAATATGTTATTTTTTTCATCGGGCGAGCAATCCAGAGAAATAAAAAAAATCACGTTTTGGAGAAACAAAAATTTGAAATTGATTTTCTAGAGTTTTATATACGTGGAAAGCTTTGTATCATTCCATTTTGATCAATGAGTCAAAAGTTATGAGGAATTTTGTTTGCGGGCAGTTGTAGATTCTCTATACTAAAATAAACTTTGAAGTCCTTTACCTTATTCAATTTTCAATAATTTTTTAAATAAATAAAATTGTAGAATGTAAATTGTTTATTACAACATTGCAACCATTGGTATTGGCATTTTTCAATTCTATAATTAAGTTCTTAACAACTTAGTATTTTGAATCATTCTCTGCTTCTTTCTACTTACTATTTTTTTCCTATATGTTGTACAATTCCAAATGATGTAAAATTTTTCAAGCCTGTAGCCAATTTGTGTAGGAATATGAAGTCAAAGAAATACCACCATTTTGGACATTTTTTCATAGAAAAGCAAGCTTGTGAAGTGCAGCTACCTGGTTTTTTGTAGGAACCAAAATAGCAATTTAGTCTGTGATTTCAAACACTCATATCTTTTATTCCACATAGTTGAAATGTCTGAAATTATTTCCACATGTTCTCAAAGCAGTGCACTACAAGATCCTATGGTTACATATGTCAAAAATAGTTTTTTTTCAAAAATTTGGTACTTATACTAGAAATGGCAATTTTCAGGTGTTTTTCGGTAAAAACATAGTCATGGAACTTAAAGGATTAACAAGCCAAAATGTATTTGAACTAATGGAAGTACATATTAGGCATTTTAGCAAAAGAAATTTTATCCTAATTTGATAATACAAATAATTGGATGGATGACTGCAAGAAACACTTGTCCTATTTTGCATCACACCTTTGCTTGCTAAATTGTTTTTTGGCCATAACTTTTGCGTTCTAATTCCAAATGACTCAAGATTTATAGAGTAAGGTACTCATGACTATTATACACCTTTGCTAATTTTTTTTGGCAATTTTCAAAAAATTTAATTGTCCAAAAATGGCCCCCAATTTTATGTTACACTTGCCAATTGCCCAATTGGACTGTTTTGTACCTTAAAAAATGAACTTTGAGTTGAAATTTGGAAGGTATGGTCTTTTAGTAGACTTGTAGCTACTATTTAAAGTAATTCTAAAAATATTTAATTGTATTTGGTGTAGAAGTCTACAAAATGAGCTTCTTTTTGCTTGCATTTGGCAACATATAAAATATTATTATGGTGTTTCTTTTGGTTAACCCCTAAGCGCTTCAGCAACCATTTTTTGGTCGCTGCTTGACTTCGGGCAAAGTTTTCGGGCCAAAAAGAAAAAATAATTTTTTTTTTTTTTTTTTTTTTTGCAAAAGATTGGGTTGTCTATTAATATTTGTACTCAAAACTCAGATCACTACGATCAAATAAAAACTATAAGTAAAATAGCGCAAAGTGTCTAGATTTGTCTAGTGTTGAAAAATTTACTATTTGGGAAAAGTATTGGTGTTCTCATTACTAGATCTCATGCATTTTTTCACAAATCAATAGAAACTGCTATTTTGACCAATCAAAAAAAATTCAAATGCTAAAAATAGAAATTCTATTTTTGATGAATTTTTGAAGTTATATCTTCAAAATTCATTTAAAAAAAATCTAAGAATAATTTTACAATTTTGACCATACAGGTGCTTTCTACTTTTCATGCTTCACATTATTTTCTTTGATCCAAACTTCAAAAAAGTTTTAGAGCTTATCTTTTATAACACATTTGTATTTTGTCCAAACCCCTTGGGCTTTTGGGGGTTAATGACCACCTCCACAAAGTTCTTAGAAATGGACAATTTTATTTTTGTTTATTTAATTTTTTCCTATTTTTAACTAATTAAAACATCAAAATATCTATTTTCTTAAGATTTGGCACTTTCCTAGTTCATGTACTTAGAGAATTCTCTATGCTTTTCCTTTGGTGGTTATCTTCATCTTCAAGGTGCATACATTAGCCATAAATTTTTTTAAATTTAAAATCATTTTTCCAATTTTAAAGTATTCCAAAAAAAATCATGAGTACAGTTCAAAACGCAACAAAATCAACAAGAATTTCTTGTAATCACTTGAACATGTGGACCACCTAAATATGACACTCATAAAGTATGCATACCCATTGTGGACCTTCTTTCCAATTGTATCCCTATTTGCATTTCTTCTACATTTTAGCTCCTTCAATGCTGATTGGATATAAATGGGGATGCAATTCAGAAGAAGACTCACAATAAGATTGTTTACCTTCATATTTGTAGAGTTTTCAAATGCCATTTCTATACCAAAGATTAAGAAAATTTGAATTTTTTTTTTTGATATATAATCGTATGATCTTGCACCTAACTAGTACGCAAATGTGTGTCAAAAATTTCAGAATTTTTGACCGCACAGATTGCAAGATATCTGAGTTTAAAGTGAAAAAAAACAATTTTTCAGCACATTGTGGTCCTAGATTATTAGACTCTTTGAGCTTTCTTTACTGTAGTTTTTTGCACTACAGAGTTTTGAGCTTTAAATCTTTATCTTTATAGTGGAGAATTCAATTGAGAGCCTTGAGAAAAAAAAATTCCAAAAAAAATAATTTTCATACTTCAAAAAATTGTTAAGTAGAAGAAGGTACAAGATAGAAGGAAAATCTAAATTATTAATATCTCTAAAATGGAATTAAAATGCACTAATACCAATGGTGAGATTGTTCTAGCAAGCAAACCAAACCATGTAGAATTTAATTTTTTTGGAAAACTGTAAAAATTGCATTCAAAAATGAATTCTACAAGTTTATTTTTCAAGAAGATGCTCTAATTGCTTGAAAAACAAGATTGTCCATAACTTTCTCATTACATATCCAAATGGAATGAATCAAAGCTTTCCAAATAGACAAAAATATAATCTATGGATAGGCTCCCAGCAAAGTCAAACAATTTTGTTAGGAAGTTGACAACACATGGCTCCGTACTCCATTCTTTGGCTCCAGGAATGGCAAAGTCATTACCTGGAACCTGAAGAACCCCTCTAGTGGTTCCTTCGTATAATGTTATTGGCACTCTATTCTTAGGTTTAATACTTGTTGCTCTTTTCCAGGGTGTTGCCCTTGGCTTTTTGCCGTTTGTTCTTGCTTAATTCTTGGAATAAACTCCGGGTTTAAAAAATAAAATAAAATAAATAATCTATGAAGAAAAAATCAATAAAAAAAAAAATTCAAATTTTTGGAATTTTTTTGGGCTGCCTTTTTCTCCCCTCCCCTTCCAAATTCTGAGTTGTTTGGGGCATAACTTTTGTTCCTAGGCACCAATTGAAAGAAAATGATATTCTAATAAAGCTAATAATTTTTCTATCTTCAAAAAAGTTTCAAATATATGGTCAAAATTTTACGCCATAGGTACTTGCCCAAAATTCCCATTTATCCCCCAAAGGGACAATGGTCTTTTAGGGATTAAAATACAACAATACTCCGGCTATTTTGCCAAAAAAAAATTAATGTTTCTTTTATAGGAAATAGCCAACGTCTTTTGTTTGTGGCCAAATGACAAAATATTGTGCATAAAAAAACACTGGCATTTTGGGACCTTTATTTGAGACCAAATCCAAAACCTATATAAGTTATAACAAAACTATAGATGAACAAAAATTGTTGGCTAAGATCCCATAGAAGTAAGCCCAAATGCCCAATAATTTTGAAAAGTTGATCTAGTTCTTGAACTTCAAGATACTAACACATACATTACAAAGAGCATCAATCATGTTAATGAAGTTCAAGCTTTGCAATGTGATGAAGTTCACGCTTGCAATGGAACAATAGATTTATGTTGGTAGTAGGGTGTAGTACGGTTCATTTTTGAATAAGTTAGATTTGAGTTCTGTCATAAAAGAGTTGACACAAGAATCTTCATGTACTTAGATGGAAGAGAAACGATTATTCTATGAGCTCTACTAGACATGTTTGTGTTCATCCATTGTATCAAAGGTTATTGGCAATTATCCTAAGTAGTATACAACATCCTTATAGAAACTTCTACTATATTTTTGGCGAGATTTTTGGCAATTAATTATTAGTAAGCAACTATATGAGTAATAGAGGTTGAGGGGATTATATAAATACATGTTGGAAATAGTCTGAAAATTTTAACTTAGTCACATATATTGTTTTTATACATTGAAACAATAAAAAAAATAAACTACATAATATATATAAACTCTAAAAGAGCTATCATCAAAAATCTACAAGGATCATTAGTTAGTCATCAATATCAATATAATGATATGTATACATCAACATTCAAAATTTTACGTTCTTTCCTAAGAGCATCACCACTAGGCCTTGCCAATGGCCTCAAAAATGCTACTCTGGCATTGTTGTGCTTGTCTAGTGCCAAACAACTCTACACTAGCATCCCTTCAAGGTAGAAGATTTATTGATTTTCTTATTATTCCTACATTTGCTTGCCAATGGAGGGCCTTTGTAGATGTAGAAATAGGATAATAATTAATAACTTAAAAACTACCTAGTAGTATAATAAATTCGTTCTAGGGAGAAATTTGTTTAAGGATTTACGACTAGTAGAAATTACCACAGGAATATGCACAACTTAAGGTTTTAATTGACACTCTTTCCAACTTAGTCTAATTGCAACTACTCTCTACTCTTAAAGGCCACAAGGGTTAAGAATCTCCCAATTTGGTGCTTCTTTATTCTTTTAATTCATATCCCTTCTCCAAATTGGTTCCCGTTTTCAATTTAGCTCCACAGTCAGGAATAGCACTGCCAAGTCGGAATTGAGCCGGATGTAACTGGAGTTGGCTTATCAACTTGCTACTTGGACTGAGTCACTCCAACTTGATTTTTGTCTGCCTTCTCAACAACCACAAGATCTTTTGTCTTCAACTTAGGAATCACATTTGCAAGACAAAAAGGTTTGGAATAATTTTGCTCTTGGCAGAATTTACGATTCTTACATGCCAATTTGAATTTCAACTTCTTCTCTAATTCATAACTTTCCATACTTCAAATAATTAATTCCAACTCAAAATTCAATCTCACAGATCAATTAGGACACAACATCAATCCTACATTCAAACACAATGATCCAATTAGGACTTAATTTACATTCACATATTCTATCATCCAACTAGATATGAACACATCCTCAAAATACTCACATACAAGCACTCAACATTCATATAAATTCCACAACTGAATTTCACTTTGCACACTCTCAAGCAACACTACAACAACACACAGACAAATTCAAAATTTATTCATAATATTTCAATTAAATTTGAATTAATAATAAACATCATTCTTATACAAATGTTCAGTTTGCTCAACATCATCACATAATCCTAATAGTTTAACATTCTGCATTGCATCCAACTAGGATCTACAATTGATTTCTATCAATTTGCACTAATCCATATCTTTAACTTTCGTCAGATTTCAAATTGACTGCACTATTTTCACTTGAACTACCAATTAGGATTCACAAATTCGTCTCATTACACCATTCCAATTCGGCTTGTTAACAACCTCACTTAAATTCATTCACTTTATTCTCATTCAACTTTCCAACTTAGACATCACCCCAACTTACAGACTGATACGAATCAACCCAACTTCACACACACACACTCCGCATCATACACAATTCTCATTAGAGATTAATTGCACATCAACCAACTAGGATCAAACAGACACACTTGGACTCAAAATTCCAAACAAAACACACACATAAATTCACACACAAAAACAACACAAACTACACAACACAATTGGCTGGGACATGCATTGGACCTTCACTCAATAGCCGGTAAAGGAAATGAGCACGAAAAACAGCACAAATAGGAGCCGATGACGAAGACCAACCACAACAACCGAATTGGCTAAGTCAACTGACATTCCAATTAGGAACTACAAGCAAAAAATTGGAATTCCAACTTGGCTTCAAGACAGGTACTACCAACATGGATCACAACAAAAATAACATCCTAATTAGAACACATAGTAATCAAATTGACTTGGACTCACTTAGCAGTAACAACCTGACATAAATCAACTTAGACTAAATCCAAATTGGCACATGGCTCAGACGCATACTCCAAATTACTTTAACACTTCAAAAGCATCCTACTTGGCAGTTCAATTCAACTCCAACTTGCTAAAAGCCGATTTTTACACTCAAAATCATCTAATAGACTTCAAAAAGAATTCTGATAAAATATCTCACTGTCTACAGTAGATGACAATTTTACACTCTCTTATTTGTTCAACTTTGATTAGGTGGAGGCTAGTAGGAGACATGCAAAGAAGGGAAAGAACTTTTGTGAAGATGAAGAGAAACAATCGAAACTTGACACTCCTAATGGTTTATATAATGATGGTTTTAACACGTAGGTGGTGTGGAGCATTGGATGGCCACGACATATAATCTCATGCGGCAGTAAGTACTTCACCACCAATTGTTGCCGTGGTCAATTGCAACGCAATTTGTGGTGATGCTCTATGAGCATCTCCACCATGGCTCAGTTGCAATGCCACTGGCCGGGCTCTAAGCCTAATTCCCTCCATTGTAGTGCGCCAATAGAGTTTCAACCACCAGTCATGCCAAGTGTGGTTGTTTTTTCCATAAATTTTGAAGCATGGTGAAATTTGCAAAGAGCTCAGGATCAACTGCTCTTCCATTGATTTTCATATTTTTCTTATTGAGTAGATTGCTTCTCCCTTGATTTTCATGTTTTCTTACTGCTTTTAATAAATGTTCAATATATATCTTAAATATAGATTATTTAGGTGGAACCATGGTTATCTTATTATAAATAGAAATTAATGAACCTTGCTTGTGCTGTTGCCACAATATAATAAAAGTTTAATGTGCTCACATCCAAAATAAAAGTAAAAGTATTTTATTAATTTTTTATATCATAAAAACTTCAAAATTCAATAACTTTCATACCGTAGGTCCATATACCATGAAACAAAGCCTATACACCCTCCTTGTAGAGAACTTTTTGACAGTACCAAGAACATGACTAGAAGATGCACCCTCCTTATAGAGAACTTTTTGATGGTACCAAGAACATGTAGAAGATGCACCCTCTTATAGAGAACTTTTTGACGGTACCAAAAACATGACTGGAAGATGTACGATCCAAGAGATCTCAACATAACAAATAAAACAAACAAACAAAAACAAACATACTAACTTAAGGGATGGACTTGTGTGCCTTGTGCCATTACCACAATCAAAATAAATAAAAAATTATTTTCTAATTTTTTAATTTATAAAAACATTGAAATTCAATAACTTTCACACCATAGGTCCAAACGTCACAAAACAAAGTTTATGCACCCCTCACAAAGAGCTTTGCTATAGTACCAAGAACCCCACCAGGGGAAGCATGGCCAGGGAGATCTCAACATATCAAACAAAACAAACAAACAAACAAACAAACAAACAAACAAACAAACAAACAAACAAACAAAACAAAACAAACTTAAGCGATGGATATGCCAGGGTGGCCATGCATGACATTAACCGACCTTTGCCGTGTAGAGTAGCGCCCATATCAAAATTGCAAAACGTTGCAAAAAGTAGCAAAAAATGGCACATCACCAGCATTCCGGGTACCGTGCTTGCATTGGGCCTGAAATTTTGTCCCCACGAAATAGATTGCTGCATTGCGCCAAGTACTGCATTCTAATCATCTCTGATTTGACTAGATCTTGATGTGGAAATTTGCCCTCATGTATAGTACAAGCCGCCGATGATGGAGAGCAAATGGGCAAGTTTTCTTGATGAGTTTTACATTTGATTTGCAGCAAAGGGTTTCAGCTACCAGTTCACGAAAGGTCAGATAGGTGACTGGTTCTTTTCTAAGATAGCTCTGCAGAGCAGTGAGGAGAGCAGTAAGGTGCAGTGAGCACGTGATCAGTTCGGAAATGGTTCACTCGTTTACCAAGTGCTTAATGGCCTGTGGAGCTAATTCCCTATCCTCAGGAAACAACCAGTCCATGGCACCGCCATCTACAAAAGTCAGTATCTAGTTGACCGATGCCAGAACCCATCGCCTTGTCGACCTCGGCAAGAGAACAAGCCCAGTAAGATACGCAAGTTCTTGTCTTTGCTTATAGGATGCCAGGCAGCACCCGCTCTGACAACACTGCCGAACGCCAAAACCACATTCACAACGTTACAAACAGTGCTAGATCTGGAAAAAAATTTGAGAAACATCGATACAATCCATCTCTATGACAGGGGGGCGATTGTTCAAGTAGCCGGAAGAGAGTAGGACTACTCCCAACAGACTCTTCACGAAGACCAGAGTTATTCTTCTCTTGTCTTGCATAATGATTAGACAAGTAATACTCCAGTCCGAGTCTTGCTCAGAATTGACGGACCAGATCTAGCTGCTCATATGCTCAGAAGGTGTTACACACCACGTAAATGCAACGGCACGGCTTAGATTGATGATACATAGATTCTTTGAGGGAGCAAATCCTCCAAAATTTGGCGAGCTGCAATGAAAATATTTTGAGCCATTCATTAGATAAGATTCCCTGTCCATGTCAAGATCTCAGAACACAAACTTTAGCATTAAATACTTTAGCAATGGTGGCACAGCGTGACAGGCCATTGCCTCGTTCGGACTGCAGGGTAAACGAGAACCCAAAATACATGACTGCCAATTGAAACCTGAACTACAATTATCAACTTTGTCAATGTCATATGCGTCATAAAGAAGTCTCATGGCATACCAGTGGCGCCAAGCATGAATGGCCTTAGAGGAGGAAAAAAATCGGCGTAGTAATGATTCCCCTCCGCCCCATCATAAGGAACACAGATCGTGAAAATATGGTTTCGGCCTTCACAGATTAACCGCAATCGCACTGTGGTCTCATAAATTCAAAAGTTATCACTAAAAAAAATCTCAGAATCAAACTTAAATAAATCAATGGTGATAATGTAGGCACAAAGAAGAATTAGGAACAGCTTTACTGAGATTTTGAAACATGTCTTTGCCTAGTTCTAACCCAGCGCAGAATAACCTACATGAAGGTCGACATTGCATACGACTTGCTAAGAATATTCCTCTCCATCACATCAAGCAAAACCCTACTTTTTACTCTGCATTTCATCTCGAATGTGCAATAAAAAAAGAGCACTCTTCACCTTGACAAAACCTTCTCCTTGCTTGAAATTGGAAGCCTGATCCCCAAACAAGGCTGTTGCAGCGCGTGTTACAAAATTAATCAGAACTAAATTCAAGCCCTCACTGTGGTGGCTGTTGTTGAGGAGGGGGCATGCCAGGGCGTGGTCCACCATACATGCCAGGGGGAGCCCCAGGAGGAGGAGGCATGCCAGGTCTTGGAGGTCCCTGCATGCCCGGGGGCATGCCAGGGCGGGGAGGACCACCAGGGCCACCCATGCCTGGAGGAGGTCCGCGCATCATCTGAGGAGGGCCCATGGGCCTCTGTCCATACATGCCTGGTGGAGGACCAGGAGGAGGCGGCATGGGTCGTCCACCAGGCGGCCCTTGGCCATAGCCTTGCGGGGGTCCTTGTCCCGGAGGCCCTTGCATCATCTGGCCAGGAGGACGCATGCCCGGAGGAGGTGCACCTGGAGGACCTGGCATTGGACGAGGCGCATATTGCCCTGGAGGAGGGGGTCCAGGAGGTCTCACTCCCGGAATCGGCCCAACAGGCGGGGGCGTATAGGTCACAGGCCCAGCTGATACTTGCGGCCGCGGCTGCATCATACCTGGAGCAGGGCCACCGACTCCTCTTGCAGGTCCTGCAAGCCCGGGTTGAGCTTGATTAGCAGGCGCCGTAGGTATTCCACGGCCTGCAGCTCGTCCCACTCCAGGACCTCCAGCAGCGGCAGCGGCAGCTTTAGCCCTCGATTCATCAGGTGGTGGCGGCCCCTCCACCGTCATCGAAATCACTTCCTCCCCACGGAGAAGGAGCAAACCTAAAGTTCTCCTCTCTTCCCTCTCTTCCTGCGTTTTGCCCTTCTTCGGCGGCACACGACGGAGCTCCTCGCAGTCGCCAAGCACCAAGTTCATGTGACGATCGAATGCCATAAACTTCCCAACCAGTAGCCTCCCGTCTTGTATAGTAACCCGCATCCGCCAATTTATGTACTGTAACATCTTGGAAGTCTTGGACATCGCCATCTTGACGAACTTTTTTCAACCACCACAAATATTTTTCTTCAGATAGTTTCTTTTCTTCTAACTCCTCCAGACGCTCCTCCAACCCTAATCCTCCCACTGCAAACCCCACAGAAACTTAAAGCCCTAATATAGGGTTTTCCCAAAATCTACAAAGCCCTAATGAACCGCGACAGAACACAATCTCGACCAATAGAATCCACAGTAACTAAACCCGAAAGGAATGCAACACAAAAATGCGAACCACCACCAATCCGCATAGAAAAACATGCACTATTATTTATTCTAGCGCAGGCCAAATTCAATACTGACTCAAAACACGAGGGAAAAAGCTCATTTGAAAGGCAAATACAGAGGGGAGATGAATACCTGCTGGCTATGGTGAGAAGATGCAGCAGCGCCGATCAAACCGACAACAATCACCTGGCAGTGGAGGGACGGGGGACAGCGACGAGGAGGCGAAGAAGCGAGAATGAGTTTGACAATCGCGGGAACAGACGGATTTCGAGGCACACTCGATGGATGAAGTTCAAATCGTCGATGACTAGTTTAGATGATTTTCATCCAATTTCGAAATTGAATTTTGCCCTAAGGGGAAGTCTGCAGAGAACCTAAAAGTGTACAAATACCGTAGGTTATGGTAGATTTGGCACCAATGACTAAAGTAAGATAGAAACAAAAATTGTTGAAATTTCTCTTCATCCAAGATGAAAATTCAACAAAACCCATTTGGAGCTAGAAATTGGCTTTTGAATGATTCCAGAACATAACTAACGTTTGCTGGAGGAGGTCCCTTTTGCTTCCTCTGAAAGTGGGAGCCCCCCCAACATCACACACTCGGTTACTTCTAGGGATGGAGATTGGGCCAACTTGCAAGTTGTGTACTGTTCATTCGACAAACTCAACGAAAATGCATCCTCAACGCTAATCACAAACTTAAGCTGGAATTATCCCTGCTTGGAGAGGGAACAAATGAACCCAGTTAACAATGTTATGTCAAGAGGCACAATATTTGATGTAGGACTATAGATTTTTATCCAACTTTTGTTTGAGAGTTCTTTTAATGTACCCATTTGTAGCAAATGATGCAAAAAAATCCATCATCAAGGTATTATTGCCTTCTCTGTAGAAGAAGATGCTTGAAATGTTGATAAAAAAACAAATGCTTTTTCATTGTATTTTTGCAATTTTTACCTCTGTTTTTTACATTTGAATTTTATTCAAAAAAGAATTTAAGGAAATAATAGAGTCCAAATGAAATGAAGCTTATCAAGTCTAGTTCCTAATCTAATTTGAAGTTCTGAATTTTTATAGTTGTTCTTCAATATTCCTAATAATCTCAAATTTTCATAAATAAAATTGAAAATTGAAGATATGTATAAAGTGTGTGATTTCAAATCTATCATTAAAATAACTGTAGATGCCGAGAAACATCTCATTTGCCCGATTTGAAGAATTTTTGCAAAAGTTACAAGGCTCTGAAGTTCGCAGCCGGTTAGCCCTAATTGGTCCGATTCTGTCCGTGAACAATAATATTCCGTCTGATATGACAACTTTGACTTTTGGTTTTGCAATTAAGCCCTTGAATATTATTTTGAAGCCCAAAACTACTTCAAAATACTCATATTCTAAGCAACGTCAAAATCTTCATTTATATTTATTTTTCAACAAATCCAAATGTAGGAGTTGTAGATAATATGTTCAAGTTTATACTCCCAAAATTTTAGAGTTAAAACTCCTACCAATTATAAGTTCAATATATGTGCCTAAACTTTAGAAGTAGTTTTTTCACTAGTCCTTCATAATTCTTCCTAAATGTGAAGGTTTCTCTTTTGATATTTTTAGAGAAAAACACATGTGTCTAACATGATTTGTGCATTTTAGCCAACATTTTGGAATGGATTGAGAATATATTTAAAAAAATTTGACTAAATTTTTTTTCACATTCATCTTTAAAAAAATTATAAAATAGAAAGTACAATTTGGATGAAAGAGAAAACTAAACCTTTACTATATATTACAAGAAATCGAGAATTAATAATTCCAGTGGTGAGAATGTTTTAGTAAACTGTAGATATCGTTTCTTTTTGTCTTAGTTTAGAAATGTTTGAAATTGAGTTCAAAATACAACTTTATATATTTTTCTATCTTCACTGCTCACAAAATAAGACTCCTAATAAGTTTCACCTCATTAGTTTTTGGAATTGAATGGTTAAAATGTGTTTGTGTAGGTATCAACCTTTGCTATCAAATACAATTAATTGGAATAATTTCTTTAAAATGTATTTTTGGCTAATTCGTTTTGAAATTGCAAACAAACGTCAAAAAGAAAGAAATGGGGGCTTCAAACTCTGCACGTAACAACCAAGAAAGCAACAAATAGGCAAATCAACCTCCTCAAGGATAGGAATTATTTGAAAAACCCTATGATAGGGGACTGCCCGGTACACCTCGCCATATCATCCATGCACTGCACACGGCAAATTACACAGCATGTTCCATCCGCTTTGCCGTATTCCCTCATCCTAAGATTTTGCTAAATTTGTTTGCCTGAATGAATGTACGACAAATTCAGCTGCAGATTGAGAGAGGTACATACAGTACTTAGAGCATCCCCACCAATCTGTTCTCTATCCCTAAACTTGAAGTCTCAAAGCAGTCAACCTTGACTTTATACAGATGAGACCTCGCCAGTTCTCTATATGATCCTCTGGATAGAGAATTCGGTGAGAGTTTTACAGAATTCTGTATATTTACGGATACAGATTTTTGAAAAAGTTTGGTGCGGTGAAATTTCTGTATCCCTGTCTGCATCTCAGGTCCTCTTCCCTAAACTTTTAGCGACACGGACCTCCCGGTGGGAATGCTCTTAGCCGAATGTTTGGATCTATCAGTGCCAATTAGCCGAGTCTTTGCAAGGATAATCAATGGCTTCAATCATGATCTCTTCTCCAGTTGACACCAGAATTCCGCGCACTTGTAAGGTCTCAAATGACTTGCCATTTACATTTCAGGGCATTTTACCAACTCTAAAATGTCTATGGCAAGTCCTTTGATGCCATGCTAGTACCTCAACCCTGCCAGGGCCACAGCTATGGTGTGCTTTTATCACTTGAAATCGGTCAGTGATTTCATCACTTTTTCATCTGAACTCCGTGGTCATGGTTGAAGTCATTGGCTACACTTACTGAAGGTCCCTCGATTTGTTGCCTAGCCTACTTCTTTCACAATCTTGGAGCCTGCATGCACCCTCCTACCTGTTCCTAATTCTTCTCTGAAGTCGAGAGCTAGAGACTGGTACTAGCTATTGCAGGGTAAGAATTGGAGGACAGCCTCACTGGTGTCAGTTTCAGGTAAAAGCTAGCCTTAAACAGGTGATCGATGTACCTTGCTGATCGATCGAGTCAAATCACCCAGCATTGCAGATGGCAAGATATCATGAAAGAAAGGACGGACTGAGGATGTGAAATTGTTTACATGTACCTAGTAAGCTTTTCACTTGGAAATTGTCGTCGCGGGGACTGACAGCCATCGTCGTTCAGTTCAGGTATTCATACATTCGATCATTGTAAGCTGATCGAATCCTAATTCCGACCATAGCCCAGACATCCTCAGCTTGGACAGATCGACTTGGTTTCGACCATGGGTGATGCTCGATCTTCACTGGTACCTGGAAGTAGAATGATCTGAAGAAAACACAAAAATTCTGGCAGCAACGAAGCGTGTCAGTTCTGTCAGGAGAGTGAACATGCGCATCCACATATATAGTCGCAGGAGAAACAGGAAATGCCAATCATTGGTTGCGTGCAAGCACAGCAAAGCTTTTGGCTGGCTCACCGATTGTTGCTTTCTACAGGAACAGGACAAGCTATGTGACAACGCAGAAAGGAGAAGGGCGGTTTACTACTTGACTTTCTAGAATATCAAACGGTGTCACGAGGGTACGATGCCACATCGACGTGCATGAGTGGTTATCGGACTGTATTCCTAGTCCCTGCTTTACATTCAACAGATTTCCAACTCTGGGGGCCGGGAGCCGGCCTGTTTGTTCATTCATTTTGGATTCGATGAAGACTTGAAATTTGGGCAACGATTGAGGTTAGTTGCAGCTTCCCAACACAAGAAGTGGCATGGATTGATGATACCGTCTAATACTTGAAACACGTTCAAGGCTTAGTTTGGCTCTGGGCAATAAGAATGAGGCCTATTACATCAACTCAAGCTACATCTTCGGTGAAGTGAAAAATTTGAGTAGGCTCATATTCCCGGTGTTTGTTACTACAAAAAACTCGAGCCGTAATTCCAACATGAGAAAACAATTCAATAACGTTATGTATACTTCCTTCGAACTCCACAATTGATGTAAGCGTAACTTGATTCGGTTTACTGATTATGAAGGCCCTAACTCCTAACTAGTGGTAAAGCCGTTTACACGAAATCCACATTAAAGTACACACGAAGAAAGTTCACCTTTTCTATTGAGACAAGAAATAAACTAAATCTACAGAGCAGCTTCAGTATGAAATAAGTTACAGAGGTGTTGCGCTTTCCGTACATGCTTGTTTCTACAAGACTCGACTGGGGGTTTGTCACTATCACTTTCTAAGAAAAGCAAGAAATGATGGACGATGTGGACCCAATCAATTAGGGTACTTTTCAACCAAGCAAGTCAGCAATATGGCAATCGAAATATGGTAGCCCAACATGTGGCACAGCCCACAGAATGCATGTATGACAATAAATATATCCTCCTCAGGTCACATTATTTGGTATTAAGCCCAGGGTGTGCATTTCATTACTCTCACCCATGAAGGAAAGCATTAAGAGATCGGCCAAAGAGACGCCGTTGCTCCCTTGCTGCATGAAAGGAGTTAGGATAATTTCTAAGGCAAGTGATGAAAAAACGGTTGAATGAGCAGGACTGACGAAAAGTGAGATTGTCGAAGGAATTTGATTTGGGGAATTTTTTTGGTGAGTGTCAGAAATTTCCCATCGATGGTTGCGTTACTACCCTAGGCACCATTATGTCAGTGGTCAGTGTAGAATAGTCCACTACTACACGACGACAGATGGGTCCAGATTGATCGATCTCCGACAGTGCCAAACTCGCTCCCTAGAAGACTTCTGTGGCAGACTCTAGCGGCACCATGAATAAGTCTGTGCGGCAAGCGCGTCCTGAAGTGTATTATATCGAGCTGCATGCGCAACACACGTATAAACGCTAGCTGGGGCCACCCACGTACTCAGTTGGAGCATGTCAATTGGAACATGTCAATGATGAGGAGCTGTGCTGCTTATTATTGCAGAGTTGATTGGAGCATGGAAATACTTTAGGGTATCTAGCCTCGTGATGACCTAATTAACAGCTATGGCCTTCGCTTATTGCACCCTACTTAATCAACATCCGAATCAGATTGAGGCAGTATGGCAAGCCTTCACTAGCAGGCGTCGTTGTACAGTACAGTACACTTGTTGTTCGCAGTAACTTAAAAGTTACAATGCCAACAGTGCAACACTTCAGCAGTGAGTCGCACTTCGAACTATAAGAGGTGATGCCTTGCAGCTCTTGGTAGCTTCCGTTAAAAATTTACATTACTGAATTTTTTCAAAAAGATATTTTGGTTGAATTAGAGCAATGAGCGTGAACTAGCTGCTAACTTCGGCACTGCATTGATGCCGATATGGCGATCGACGGAGACATGGCCAGAGCCAGATTCGCAAAGCGCTTGTTTCCACGTGCAATTTAGCCTTAAAAATTCTGTAGATTTTCATTTAGTTTTATAGATTTGCCACATGGGGTCAAATGGTTTCCATGAATATGCACACTTTCAGCTATTTCATGTGTGATGTATATTTGTTACAATTATGGCGAATTTTGTTAAAATGGCGGTATTCCCAGTGCCATATTTTCCTTGTGCCATATTCCTTATGCCATTTTTTCAGACCGTCCGCTCTGAACATCTAGATTCGATATAGATTCCAGACATCTAAGACTGTTGTAGATTTCAACATCTAGGAAATGTATAGATTTTAGATTGACTGTTCTAAAAAATCTAGGATTGGTATAGATTTTAGATATCTAGGAAAGGCGTAGATTTTCCGAATGTACCACTCGCGTAGATTTCAAAACGACCGTTCTGAACTGAAATAACGTGCCATTGTAATGGAATGCCGCCATTTTAACGAAATTCACCATAATTGTTAATCAAATGTGAAGAAACGTTGATTAAAATAACCTTAATACACTCAATCAACTTATAATTTTTGCACTGATGCAAGGAGCAATAAGGAAAAATTCTCTAAAACACCAAATCACCCGCAATTTTGAACATCGAGTCAAATTTCAGCTAGAACACATGTGATAGAGTTTTAGGTGTTCACATGTAAGTGATGTAAGACGTGAATTTTTTATAAGTCATTTAATTTTTAAGAAATAATATACTTATTAAAAAAAGAGGACACTGTATTTGATAAGCTTCCATACAAAGCTGGAATCAATGAAGTTAAACATTAGATGAGAAGGTAATGGTTCCAGTTATATGGTTAGTCAAACTTGGACTTTGAACTGTCTAGTGCAATCGAACATATTGCAATCGTCTTGATCAAGTGCTACGCTTGTTCAACAAACTGTTTTCGTGGCATGAAAGTTTGCAATCGATTGACGTGTAGCCTTAAGATAAGTGTACCCAAAATCATCTGTTCACCCAAAACCGACACTGTGTACTGATGTTTGTACCTAAATGTAGGAATCTTGTACTTAGTGCCAGTTTTCTTAGTTTGTTGGCTCTATCCTTGTGGACAGAGACTACGACATCAACGATGGTTTCTGAATCTGAGTTTCAAAATCCTATCTACAACCGCATTCACATTGCACAACACAATTAAAGTTTGGTTGGAGGAATTTCAACTAGTCGGACCCTACCTTTTGTCTGACTTGTCGGATGGGGGTCTGATTTAAAAAAAAATTTAAACTTAAAATTAAAATTAAAATTTTCTTTTTATATTAGCTTGTGTATCATCGATTCGAAGTTAACTCCTCAATCCATATATTAAGTTAGCATAGTTTTTTTACCTATATTTAGAGACCTACTTGTTTTGTTTTGTTATGTTGAGATCTCCCGGACCGTGCGTCTGCCGGTGGCGTGCTTGGTATCGTCGGAAAGCCCTCAAAGAGGAGGGCTGCACGGGCTTGGTTTCATGGCGTTTGGAGCTACTATGCGGAAGTTACTGAATTTCAATGTATTTGTGGATCAAAAAATTAGAAAATTACTTTGACTTTGACTATGGTTGCATTCTTGGTACCGATGGAAAGCTCTTGGCGAGGAGGGATGGATGGGCTTTGTTTTGTGGCATTTGAAATGACGGTGAGAAAGTTATTGAATTTCAAAGTTTTTATATCAATAAAAAAAATATAAAAGTATGACTTTTCCTTTCGTTTTGGTTGGGGCAACGGTACAGGGTACACTAGTGCACATGAGGGTACGAACAATTCCTGCTCAGTGCTTGTTAGTTTGTGATTCAGCGAACATACAGTGGCTTGATATGTGCAAGTGAGTAAGCAGTCGAAATTTTAGGGTTTAGAATTTGCAAGCCATTCGTATTGATACACAAGGATCTCTCTACATGTACAGGAAGATGCAAATATGTAGATTGCTTTATTGGTCATTTCGGACAATCACATTCGAGATCTGCTTGTTCTTCTGATGTAGAAATACAACTGATAACTTACAAGACAAATTGTAATTGTAGAGCTAGTGGTAGTTGCTAGAATCAGGTCTTGCCAAAACCACAGTTGACTACTTCACCAAATTCCACAAGCAGATGGCTCGAGTCTGATTCCAGGTCCACAGCTAAATTCTCTTGTACATTGTTTCCACAAATGTACATGAAAATTAATTAGTTAATCCACAGGAAGGCAGTTGAAATTAATCAACTGCCATACACAACAGATGTTCTGCTTGTTCACAATATACGATGTGATTGAAGCCATTGATTAGGCTCTGTCGATGGCAGCACCAAATCATGTTTGAAGCCATTGGTTACCGTTGATGAAGCTGACACTGGAGAATGCCGCTGCTTGATCAGCTGAGAGCTCATGGGACCAACCCACACGTCCACTAGTTACTGCTCCAGGACCAGAGCACTGGTATTGTCCATAAAACACCGTCCTGTGAAATAGAAAACAAATTCATTAGAATCAACTACCCATTTCACCACCCCCACCCCCCGGCCTGGCAAATTATCATAGCTTTCGTATGGAGACCAATCTCTTCTTCTTTATGTAGAGATACAGAGAATTCAGTTCTGTACCTCTGTCCAAGTTAACAAGGAAAAACCGCGTCTGCATCTCATTTTTGGCAATACCAAACTCGCCAATTTCAGTGAAATTGTCTTTAAGATGGAAGAAGCTGTATAAATCACTCCACAATGGACTCATTGACGCTCTTTTGGTGCAAAAATTTAGTGGAGAGATGCAGAGAGGTGAAGTACTTACTTCTCTCTGCTGCTGTCGCCCCAGTTGTACCACCCAGCTGGAAGTATCAGATCCTCAAATTTGCTGTAGATGAAGACGACGCGAGAGTTAGGGCCCCAAGCGCGCCCTAGATAGATAGGACCAGAGCCAGTGATTGTGCAGCCCACAAAAGAGAAGCCTGTGTTCTCATTCCCAGTTCTCTTTTGCGCTGTCAAGGATCCGCTTCCAGGGTGCGCAATAGAATGCAGTTGACAATTCTGTGAACAATGAGGACCAGGTATAGTAGGGCATGAGTTTAGAATTTCGACAAAGAAAATGAAAAATTCACTGAAATGAATAGGTCATAGGTTTGAAATTTTCACTTTAAAATGTACAAATGGATAGTGAATTATTCTCGCTCCTCACAGACCTGATAGAGAGATTGACCATCGCCACAAATGAAATCGATGGACCCCTCGATGTAGCAATTTTTGAAGTAATGGCGACCTTGTTGATCATACAGGGTATCCTGAGCCCCTAGGAACTTGCAGTCGTAGAACGCCCCTTTGTCTCCTATAATTCGAAGAGCCACTGCTTGTTTTCCAACCGCACCACCTGGAGGAGCGGGGGCAGTGTTCTGCTCAAAGGAAGAATCAATGTTCCCCCGCCAATTACACAGTCAGGGCTCCACTCAATTCATGCAGACTTCAGCAATCTAAAGTCTTCAAACAAATTAAAGCCTTTCGAAAACAATATTGGAAGTTAGAAGTTTCTGCTTAAAATGCTTGAATCAGCTCTCGTTTGACCAAATTCAGTCCTGAACTCTGTTTTCATTCTTTACCTGGAAAGTGACTCCAGTGGCGATGAAGTTATCTGCCAGAATTGCAGTAGTCGCGCTGTTTTGAGTGCTTCCTGCCGAATTCGCAGTATCACCGTACGCAATCACAGGGTTCCCAATCCCTTGGAATGTAATAACCTTCCCTTTCGGCACAGTCACCTTCTCTCTACATGTACACAAATCCAAGTTCAGATTTCGCAATCAGATAACCATGAAGCTACTATGTAGTGCAGCTTGCGCGGAGCATCCCGAATTGAATTAAATATATATGTCTAAGCAAATAGTATACTATGTAGTATCCATTCTTCCAGTGGATCTTCTGAAAGCAAACTCAATTTGATCCACGTTCGGTCAGAACCTCAAATTCGTTACTATGGCAGATTTCAGTGAATTGGCGCCTGAAGATATAGACCAGTCCTAGTGTTAGAACTCTGGGCACTTGATTGTCTCAATCTTGGCGCTCTCAAACATGCCAATTGACAAATATGAACAAGTAATTGTCATACATGTAATTTTCTGAAATGGCGAAATTGGCAATTTCTAGACACCCAACGCTAAAACCTTAGATTCATACCAATTCTCGAGCGCGCTCTGTCAACGAGCATGCCAGAATGGAGTCGCTTTAGCTGTAACAATATCGACATTTATCGAACCCACAGTTATGCAGACTGATCGATATTCATACCTGTAAGTACCAGCGTTGATCTGAATGACTGTGCGAGTTCCCGAAGGCGCAGCATTCACGGCGTCTTGCACTTTGTTATATCCCCCATTGCCGACTACCAGAGTGTTGCCCGCAGCCAGGATGTTGTTGTGCTCCTTGTAGCCCAGAGCAGCCTCGCCGGCCTTGACGCTCTGCAGATGGCCTTGCTCCACTTTCTGAACCCACTCCATGAAGTCGGACTCCACTGCCCGCCAGTTGGAAGTTCGGAAGGGATCGGTGAACATGCCACTCTGTGCTCGTACTCCTGCAGGAGGCCATGCCAGCAGGATGACCAGCAGACACGCGCCTACACCAAAGGCAGCGGGCCAGCTACGGGTCGACGAGGACTGCATCTTGAGGTTCAAGCTAGCAGCTAGTCCAACTCAGGTACTTGTGAGAGATGGATGATCGATCGATAATGTGAGTTCTGTGACTGCGCAAGTGCGGAAGGGTTATATACTCGTGTAAATGCATGATTGCTCGGCAAGCTTACTTAGGGGCGACAATGATTGTGGGGCCAATTGCAATGCAATTCCTCAACCAGCTTACTTACTTACCGAGTTGGTTATGTCAATCTCTTGAAGTGGTTGAATATTATATGTACTATACGCACCATGCCACTTTTGCGAATTGTCTTCTCGAAGAGCGTTTGGTGCACCAAGAGACTAATTGCGGATGACTGTAAACTTGTCGTCGACTTACCACCAGACGAGCTGCATGGATTTTTGAAGAAGCAATGATGCGACAAGGCTGAGTCGATCTCTCTCTGTCGCTAAAACTTGCATTGGTCTTTTTTGAGTATTTTCTGATTTGAGCAGGAAGAGTATTCTTCATATGTCTCATCGCTTATCGCTGAGTGTAATGTGCTTACCTTTAATTTTATTCAATGTATGAAGCACACATCACAAAATGGATTGCATATCAAAAAATTAAAAATGTCATACATTGAGGTCTTCATTGCATATATTGTCGTACGGCAAAGGTATCATTTGTTGTGGTTTATGGTACGCAGGTATTGTACCGCTGGATCGAAAGACATAAGGTGTGGATTGGATTCAAGTACGATACTAAAGGTGTGCCTTGGGTTCACTAGGCATACGGTGTGAATCAAGACAGTGCAATTGCACAAGATTCTGTCAATGGATAGTCACAAAGTTCTCTTGAACTACAAATATTTTCTACCCCGGGCAATAACCATAGTTTACACAGTGCCTCTAATCCCCAAAGGAACAAATCCCAATAAAGTGATGGATTTACAATTTGTAATTTTGTATCAAGATTAATTTCATGGTCACTAGGGTGCATGATCAAGCGTGCAAAAGAGTGATTCTCGATCAAACCACCTGTCCAAATTTACACTGCTCCAACTGCTGGGATGCAAAAGTAAAAAGGTGGTTGCGGGCCAGACGATGGTGCATCGATATCTAGATCTGTCAGTTGGCGGCGAAGCGAATTCAAGCCTGAAGATGCACTGACGGCCAGGGTCTGTGAATTTTGAGCATAATGAGTGCTCACACACTAGGTACCACTTTGCAGTACTCGGCGTACTCGAAGGGTACGCGTGCCTTGCTTTTTATCCTTTTCAGATGAAGGTGCAGTGGTTCACTTTGGGTGAAATGGCCCGTGTTCCTGCTCGTACGTGATCTAACCTTTGATCTGATGTACCCGCATTTGTTACTATCGATTGACACCGCAATAATTTCGACCATTGATGTATACATGCAGTTGGTAAACTAGAGCTGATTGCGAAACGGTGGTCCTACTGAAAATGCTTTTGAGTATTTATTTATAGAAATTTGGAGGTCATCCATGGAATAAGGAATAAGTGTGGGGTATACGTTTCCTAGCTGGTTGGGAAAAGGACTATCTATGTGGAAGATACGGACGTTTTGGCGAGCATTTTGTCAAATTGCAGATATATGAGTTATCCAGACTTGTGAAATGGTCTCACTAGCCAATGTTTCACACTAAACTTCCCATGATGAGTCTGACTCAAGCCGACTTTGTGAGGCGTATCAATCATCACCAACTAAAGAGGCACACTTTTGTAGCAACATTATCTGCCCAGAGGATGCCCCAATTCAAACACCCAGATTCATTGCTTTCTAGAATTTCAAGTACAGATATATATATATATAATTAAATATATACATTCCAGCATATCGTGCAGCTAGGAACGTAACATGGCTGCACATGTTGAATCGTCAACGTCGCTAACTTAATGCAGATTTTGCTCATTCCAGGAGGTCAATAAGGTATACGACCTATTTCTGACCTGGGCCCCATTTGCCCAAGATAGAGTGACCTATTTTCATGAATGAGGGGAATATGATGTTGACTAAGACCTACATGATTGTGTGGTGAATGATTTATTGACACCTAATGAAGTTGCTAAGACCAGTTTTTAGTTTTGCACTCTTGCAAATAGGTTTGTTGATAGATCAAGAACAAGTCGGACTATAATCAATGCTTCATTAATTTCTACTATTTCCAAACTTGATGGAAAATTAGCAAAATTATTGCAATCTTCATTATTTGTATTCTTTTACAGCTTCACTGGAGAAAATTATCCCCCCACCATCGCTCCAAACGGACAAATGCTAAAACTCTTAGCATTCTCGGAAGTAGGTCATATACCTTAATCATGTGAGACTGAGGAGGACATCACACTCGCACTGAAGCAGAGGGGCGAGCTTCTTAGAACAACATTCGGATGTCCTTAGAACATTGTGATTGTGACGCATTGAAATGACATCAAATAATGTAGTTCCAACGTGTTCGAGCAATTTCCACTATAATCATAATTTATTGTGTCTCTCTGACAAGTAATACAGAAAAGTTTAATTATATTGAATGAATTGGCGGAACTATACAGAAATTGACACTCTTCCATGTCGACATAGCCAACCTAAATTTGTACAAGTCCTTCTGTAGTTTCTTGAGCCTTGTGCAGGTGAATAATGGCACAATTTCGGCGTTCTGAATCGTGCCGTGCAAACATGCATGTTATGAAATAACTGTTGTAAGAAACTCTCTCAGTTATTTTCGCTCCTGCTCCACACCCACTTGCGATTACAATAGAATGAACTATTTCCAAACAAACTTTACTTTTTGTTTGTGATTGTGTGCACTTGAGGTCTGACATTTTGGTCACACGTAGGCAAGTCAACTGTCACCGAGCTTAAGTGAAGTCCAAGCAAGAAGTCAAGCAAGCTGTTTGATTATTATATGCACAAGTTATAAAGAGCTCAAAGATTAGGGTATACTTTCGGTTTGGCTCTTATTAGTTCTAGCTCATCGAATTGCCGGCGGCATCAATTAAGAGATGCTGGGTACAGTTACAAACCTAATGTGCAAGCTTCATCGGCAATCACTGGTGGCTGGCGGGAGCAGTTGGACCCACAGCAAGAAAGCAAGAGCGACAATAAGTCAAGTGTGAGCGCTTGAGTCAAACCATAACTTACACCAGAAAAAAACAGCCTACTAGTCGTATGTGTCGACGTCGCCCTGTGGCTTCCCACGCGTCGATTCATGTGCTTCCACTGCCAAACCACGACCTCCGCCTCCATTCACGTGCCGAAGTCGCATCACTGCTTGCAAATTCAATCCGCACTGCTCGCGTCAATTCCATTGATCGTTTTCGGAGTTTTCTTTAGTTTGGGTGTGGCCATGGCGAGGGCAAGTGCAGCTTCCGCGTGCCATGGCACCGGCTTCAATTCATGATGTTGGATGCTTCCACATCGAAATCCAGTTGGAGAAGATGGAATGCAGTTTGTACTTGCGGAGCAATTAAGCTGGGATCCATTGCGGGAGATTAATTAATTCCTTCTCTTCCTCCGCTAATTCATTATCTGGCCTGAGTGGCTTGATCGAAGACTGGTGCACGCAGCTGTTAATTAGTAGCAATGGTACTGCTGCCTCACCAATTTGTGAATTTAGGAAGTGTACTGCTGAAACTCGCAAAGGACGTACGTTTGTAGAAGCTAGATCAAGTGGAATGGATGTTAGATCTGCAGTCTTGTCTGAAACCCACGACGCCTGACCAAACAGCCTTGTGGAGAATTGATGAGCAACAATTTCAATCCAAGATCTAGCGGAGTGACCAGGTGGACTGTCAACCTGGGATCCGAACATTGATCCAAAATCCAACACCCCCAAACCTAAAAGCCAACACCAAACTCACTTTGAACCTGCACCAAACCAAAAACCAAGAGCAATTGTAATCTAACATGACCAAATTGAAAACCAACTCCTAAGCTAAGGGAAGGCAAGGTAAATCACCCTACTGTAACAGGCAAAAGACCCATTCCAGACACATAGGGAATGAATGACTCATCCGAAAGCCCTGCATCAATCCATGAAACACTTCTTTTCAATAAATGAGATTTGAACTACATTAGGTTGAGTTTGTGTTCACAATGTACCAAAAAGATGCAAACATATGTTTTCTCCCCCCCCCCTTCTTTGGAAAAATCAAGAGCCGTTGATTTCTCTCAAGAAAAACTTCCCCCACTTCTTTGGAAAAATTGAGAGCCGTTGATCTCTCTCAAGAAAAACTTCTCCCCCTTCTCCAATGCCGTTGATCTTCAAAAAACATCCACCGTTGATCGGGAACGATCTTGGCCGTCGGATACATATATATATATGAACTGCAGATATGGATATGGAATACATGACACACATACAGACTTCAAATATGGATAAGGAATACATACTATGGATAGGGACACGGATAGGGATACAGAGGTGTACAAATGAAATAACCCATATTGAATGGTGGCAAAACTGCCTACCAAAAATACAAAGGGGGGAGCTAACTGTGTGGGTGGCCGAGTGACCAGGTGGGTGGGTCACTAGGTGACAGCTTGTACCCCTTTTGGAAAAATTAACAACAAATGGGCTGTTGCCACGTAGACCCCCTTTGAAAATCCACAGCATTTTGGTTAGAAATTGACATTTCCTCATAATGTACTCAAAAGATGCAGTAATTGCATATCCAATGTTTACAGTGATCACAAAAGATGCTTTCAATTGGATGATAGTATAGAGTGATTAGGGAGTGCAATAGAAACTTCCACCTTTTGATTGTAAATCCATTAGAGGAACTGATTTTTTTAGACCTACATCTTGTGGCTACATTAGGAAATATTCTGACTGCTTTTGGTGAGTAAGATGGCCATTATGGATACACTTTTTGTTGGATATAGGGTAGTCTAGAGAATCCTTGGAAAAAATTGGGCATCGCACTTACAAATTTTCAATAGATTCATACTTTGTCAAAAAAAATAGAATCCCAATTGCTCTCATTATTTGTCATATTTGTCTTTATAATATAAATAAAAAATATAAAAATATAAAAATAATAAATAATAAATTAATAAATAAATTTAAATATATATATATATATGTATGTGTGTGTGTCATTACAACCTCTCTTATTACTCCAATTCTTTGAGAACACATTTGAAAGATTGAAGCTCATTGGAAATAATGCATATAAATTTCAATTTCTATACAGTTATACAATTTGCACAACCACTCAAGTAGACGAACAGAAATGGAAGAAAAAAAGAAGTGTAATACACTAAGCGGTTATTTCAAATGAAGTAAAATCTTTTGATAGATAGCCAAAGTAAAATGCAAGTGTCATAGCCCAAAGTGGACAAGGTGTGGTTTTCTTTTGCCGAATTGTAGCATAGAAATTAAATATTTAGAGCCGGAAGCTTTTGATAGAGGCATTCACACGTATACACTTAGTCTTTGGCTTAGAAATGCATACAATTGTATCCTACTTGGAAATATTTTTTGAATAGAGATATGTACATTGTGCTAATCTCAAGCACACTATGACTATTGTATCTTTTAAGTATTGTTCCAAGTTCTTCTTGGACTGCTAATACAAGTTATTAGCTCACTACTACTATAACTCTATAGAAGATTATTATAAAAGCATAATAACTCTAATAGTGTTCAATGAAGCTCAAGCCTTACATAGTATATATATGTAAATAAAAAAATGCGTAAATATGAATTCCCCACTAATAGGATGTAATTCTCGAGCACCAAGAACATCAATAAGAACTACAAATCCAATGTAGTGAATACATATAAATGTATCTATATCTAAAATTATTGCAAATTGTGGCTAAACATAGTTATTCTTACACTACATGATTTATTTTTATTGGGTTGTATTGGGAGGTAAAATGGGACTTTAATGCAATCTACTATGCATTATTTGGACTCTTAGATAGGAGATTCTATTTGCACCTTTTAACCAATCACACTAGAAAAAATCTAGGCTTTATTGAGGGCCATTTGACTTTTGGTTGATGTGCAAATACAGTGAAATAAAAAATATTTTAAAAAATATATAGTTTTTCATTTATTTTAATTCAAAATTCAATTCAATTTTATTTTTTTTAATTTCTAAAAATAATTTTAATCGCCAATCCGACAAGGCATATAAGTTGACTTTCTCTAGCTAAATTCTTTGTGAGTCTATTTGTGGTGATATTTTCTGCATTTGCACATTTTCGTGTAGTCAAATAGCTTTCTCAAGGGCTGAAATTTTTTCTAATGTGCATCATTTTGTAACCATTTTGTATCAATTGAGTACGTTTTGAAAATTTAAAATGTTGACTACTAGCATAGGCCATAGAGTGGTATAATTAGTGTAGCTTTTAACCCTTAATTGACTAATTAAAGAGCCTACTTTGGATTTTTTCTAAACTTGTAGAGTCTCTACTGACTTCATAGTTTGGAATTTTTGCATGAGATTTCTAGAATGGATGCTAATCATCTTAATCTATATGTAAAACTTTGTTTCATACCATTATGATAAGTTCTCCAAAAAGTACAATTTTTTTCTCGATTTCAATGTCAGACTGGACAACCAAAAAATATACTTTAAACAAATATTAATCTATTTATTTGATTGTATTAATAGATTGACATCTATTCAAAAACATTTAAACCGTTCAATTTCATATAATGAAGAGTTTTATTTGGAAGCAATGAAGCCTCACTTGGGAAAAACACATATGGGCGGATATATAGGCCGCTTTATACTATGGTAGAAAATTGCATTGGTCAATCAATTTGAGACATGGTTATTTGAGACCTTAATCATGGCTTTGTTGTCTAGATGTGGTTTCAGGTTGGGCAAATTTGCTTAAACCCTATGTACATTGTTCATGTAGACAATTCTCAACTTCCTGGCTCAAAGAATGTCTTTACGACGCCATTTTCAGTGTACAACAATTTGTTACGGAGTATGAAGTTTGAGATCAATACCATTTTATAGGATGATATATCAACAGTGCAACCGATGCATGTCTACTGCCACGCCCCCCCATGGATTTTTAGCCCAACTTACGGATGAGGAAGTCAAGGTCCTTTGAAACTTGAAGGGAGTGCTTGGGGTGCATTCTGATTGAGTAAGACAATTGCACACCACCGACACTCCCAAGTTTCTTGGCCTGAGTGACAGAAGGGCCTTTGGCCAATTAGTGACTATGAAAACGATGTCATTGTTGGCGTTTTGGAAAAGGGAATATGGCCAAAGAGTGCTAGCTTTCACGACGAAGGTATAGGGCCTATTTCTTCTCGCTAGAAAGGAATGTGTAGAGCCAATGACAAGTTTAACGCCTCTCATTGCAACAAGAAGTTGATTTGCGCTAGGTTCTATTCCACTGGATATGAACAAGCTCATGGAAAATTGAAAGAGCCGAAGTCTGTTAGAGATGTTGAAGGACATGGTAGTCACACGTCATCTACAGTAGCTAGCGCTAGAATGCACAACGCAAGCTTGAATGGACTGGCTGAGGAAACAGCCCGAGGTATGGCAACTAAAGCACAGATTGCAATGTACAAAGTTTGTTGGGAACAAGAGTGTGGACTCTAACCTTGCTACTGCTTTCAATCAGGCCATTGCAGATGGAGCGGACATCATCTTGCTCTTTATCGGAGGTGTAGTCCTTGACTACACGGAGGATGCAATTTCCATTGGTGCGTTTGGAGCCATGATGAAAGGAATCATGGTGTCTTGCTCAGCTGGAAATGAGGGACCTCAATCCATATTTGTAGCAAATATTGCGCCTTGGATCATCACTATCGCTCTACAAGGGAGCAATGCCAATTCAGACATTTTTTTTTGTCAATTTAGACATTTTTTTGACAAAATTCTATCAATTCAGACATTTTAGTCAATTAAGATGTGTCAATTTGGACACTATTTTCTTGTAGTGGTCGGAGCTAGTACCATGGACAAAAAGTTCCCCGCCAATGTAACACTTGGCAATGGCTTAACATCCACTATAAGAAACCCGTTTTTTTCTTGATAGACTTTTCTAGACAACCACTTGTTTTCATGTTAATAATGACGTCAAATGTAACATCAAAATGTTTTGTTTGATGCTATTATAAACATAAAAACAGGTGGATGTCTAGAAAAATCCGTAAAAAAAAATACAGATTTCGTATAGTAATTCCCTGAAGCGTCATTCTATGGAACTGAAAATCCTGAAGCGTCATTCGATAGCACTGAAGATCCTAAAGCGGACAAGCTTTATGCTTTGGTTTACGAAGGTCATATAGCCTTGAAAAATGTGTCTGATGGCGCCCATTGTGAATTTTTTTCATTGAATCCAAAGCTTGTGAAGAGGAAGATTGTTGTCATTATGCGAGGAGGAATAATTGGCCATATTGATAAAGGTGTGGTAGTCAAGGATGTAGGAGCTTTTGGCATGTTGATCATGAATAGTGTTGAGATTGGAGATGACTTGACTCCTGATCTAGGTTTCTTGCCTTCTATACTTGTGAGCGCCAAGGTTGGAGCCATTATCATAGACTATGCTAAGTCGACTAAGGAGCCTATAGCCAGGTTCAAGTTTAGTGGGACGCAATTTGGTGCAAAGCTTGCACTTGCAATAGCTGAGTTTTCTTTATAAGGACCAAGTTCTTTGACTCCAAAAGTGCTGAAACTCAACATTACTGCACCTGAAGTGTACATCCTTGCAAAGTGGACTGGTATTGTAGGTCCAACTTGTTTGAACTTTGACAACAGAAAGGTGGCAATTAATATGATATCTAGAACCTCAATGTCGTGTCCACATATTAGTGGGTTGGGAGCATTGTTGAAAGGCGCCTACCTTCATTGGAGCCCCGTAACAATCAAGTCTGCCATGATGACCACCGCCAATATTATAGACAATATCAATGGTATTATTACTGATGGTTTTTTCCAATGAATTGAAAAATCTATTTATGTTTGGTTTCAAGCATGCGCGGCCCCAATGAGCATTGAATCCAGGGTTGGTCATGACATGGGTGTTGAGGATTATGTGTAGTTCCTGTGTGCTTTGGGTTACTTATATTATCAAATCAAGATGTTTGTTGGCAAAGGTGTCGAATGTCCGCTTATGATGCCCAAGGTTGAAGATCTAAATTATCCTTTGTTTTCAATGGTTTTCAATAAGAGTACATCACCTATTACCTTTAAAAGGACAATGACAAACATTGAATATATAAATTCTACATATAAGGCCATTGTTTTTTCATCAAATATGGTTTCAAATTTAGTGCATCCAAAGGAATTGACCTTTAGTGAGGTGAATTAGAAGAAGTACTTTACTCTAACGGGTGTGGTTTCTAAGAGTTTGATTTGTGCAGCTATGCCTTGTGCCTCTAAAACAGTGTTTGGATCAATACAATGGTCAGCTAGAAGACATATAGTGAACAACCTAGTTGCTATCAAACACTATTCAGAAGTAGAAAGTTTATCTAGCAATCATTAGCTTTTATTCTTCTTTGTAGGTGTTGTAAGTCAATAAAATCTGTATAGAATGTTGTACTTGTTTGAATGAAGTTCAGCTTCTTCATCTTCATCTTTCATTTAGCCTTTAACTGTTGGCTGGGTAAACAACTCCACTATAATCTGTAGGAGTGCTCGCATCATAAATCCATTTTTAAGCTATTATATAATTGTAATAAGTGAAATAAATTTACTAATAAATTTTTTGTTGAAGAATCTAGGTTGATGAAATATAATAATTCAAATTCTTAAACGAGATATCATATTTAAAAGAAAGAAATTTACATTTAGTTGGTAGATAAAACGACCTTTTCAAATATAGTTTGTTACATTGGACGGACTGTCCGCCCAAACCCTCTGATTTGCCCACCCTTGGGAGTTGGGACATCCAATGACCTTAACTTGATCGATGTGATTGCTTTAAGGTAGTTACATTGGCCGTCTGGATCACCAAAATTGTCCGATATGTCTGCCTGTCCGAGACGTCCAGTGATCCAAACTCGACCAATGTGACAAAAATCATTTCACGCCACCTACATAATATGATTAGTATGAATTTGCTACCAAAGTTTGTAGACAAATTTACAATCCACTATGAATCTTGAGAGGTTTGACATCCTATCCCAAATGAGGCTTTTGTAGATTGGTCGGATTGTCTAAATTTTACACATGCTATACGCGTGTTAGTTATTTAGGAGAATGAAGTAGTGTTGAGTCTTATCTTTTGAGACAAGACAAGGTCATGAGGCAATGGATATTGTTGTGCCTCTGGAACAAGTAGAGGTACTGCACTCTCTACACACATGGTATTGGAAGGGGACGAGATATTCAATAAGTTGTTTATTGGAACCGGGACGGGGACTAGATGATGAGGGTAGTCACAACGACAATGACATAGAGGAGAGCATGGGACTACCTACTCCTAGTTCTTTACCTACTCTTGGGTTTGTCGGTGAGGTGGACATCTCTCTTGTGAGTAAGGTGGCCAACCCCATTCATGCACAATCAAGGTTGAGGTTTTTATGGAAGGTTGCACTAATGCTTTACAAGGAGGGCATTCAAGTGATACAAGTAGAGATGCTAGATGAGGCAATAGACTTGGTGGATAAGCTTACACCAGATATCCCTGGCGTCTTCAAGCCGTTCACAGTGGAAATGCTTGGAAATCTTACTTGCTGGAAAATTGGTAGAAATGTAGATTCATTTTTCATAGATTTATCTTCTTTTGCAAGCAAACATTTTGTATGAACCATTCTTACGAAGGGATAAAATAAAAACACACATGCATTACACTCTTTAACCAAGCACCACAATTCACATGCTTCTTGTAGTACAAGAATAGTACAAGGTTTAGAAACTTCTTTTGCTTTGCCAGAGTCTCGTTGGCTTTGGGCCTATCGTACGGCTGAGGCATGAAATCAAACAAAGGCATCTCAGGCACCACTTCCTTATTGCTTGCATTAGTAGCCAAGGACAAGCTGTGATGGCACATAGAGATTGCTCGCCATTTCGGCAACAAGAGTCTTCTCGTACTAGCGATCAAATCGACCATTGTAATAGATCACACAACCTAAATCTAGCTCCAATTTGAATACCGCACAAGGACTGCTAATCAATGCACCAGAGATGGATTACGCAACAAAATTTTAAGTGCATTTGCAAGGGGAGAGGACGACAATTGGATTGGAAATGCATGAGTGAAGAGGAGTTGCCTGTCATCACGACACTTGGGCCATACATGTGATCTACGCCACAGCCACAAAGGCCAGCAAGTAGTGTGAGAGCCTGCATTGACATTAGAAGTAAGTTTCAAACAAGAGCGTTTTGATGCAGAGAAGAAGAGAATTATGTTGGAACAAGCTGGAGTAGTGATGTGGAGCTAAGTCAAGATGTTGTTTGCATGTTTTAGTTATTAGTTCTCTTATTCAAATCCCTTTCCTTTCCTTTTTATTTAGGAAAATCATGGAGGTGGAGGGAATTCTAAACATAAACAAGCTAACAAAAAGGACAAAGCCCAATGAAAATTGCTTATTTGTTTTCAAAATTCATGACAACGAGGAGATTGCCCAAAGCAAACATCCGCCTAGAAATGGATGAAATATGTGATTGATGAATGAAATTTTCTTAATCACCAATTATTCGGATTTCACGAGCCAAGGGATTATGGAAAATAATCCTCTTGCAAAATGAATGAAATTTTCTTAATCACCAATTATTCGGATTTCACGAGCCAAGGGATTATGGAAAATAATCCTCCTGCAAAATGAATGAGACATTCTTTGGTTGGATTTACAAAGAAGTGTCAAGATGGTGATCACTACTATAATCGGCATTTGTAATTGTAAAGTCAAGTAAAAGAACCTGTTCACGTTGTGCCTTCTTCACTACTTATTCTAGAAAGCATTTGAATTCTTACACTACTTGTATGATTTTAGGAATGACAACAAGGTATAATTTAATGTCTTAATCCACTAGAATTTTTTGGAAATACCAATAAGGATGTTGCATTCAATGATATCATTATGTTGAGTTGGATTCTTCCTAAATAGACACTTTGGTACCACCTTTGTACCAAAGCCTCTATTTAGAAAAAAATTTCATTAAAAAAAAGATTTATTTAAAATTTTATTTACAAAGGTACCACCTTTGTAAAAAGATGGTATCAAATACAAATTATAAACACTTCATTCAATGATTCCTAGAAGTATAAAAGTAGTGTAACACCTCTTTCAAATGCTTTAATTTCTAGAATAAATAGTGAAGGAGACTTCACATTGCTTACTAGAATAAGTATACAACAAGGTTTTTAACATGACTTTACAATGAATACTAATGTATTTGTAAGTTTGTCCACATTTTTGATAAACTAATGATTACTTTGTATTGTAGTCATGCACTATTTCATTCAAATTTGGAGATTTCATCCATATTTTGGATGTTAAAAAAACAGACATAAAAGAAACTACTCTTTGAATACTAGAAGTGGAGGATTATTTTGAAATGGTGCAATTTGGTCCCATGGTGCCCATAAAACCAAAAAACATGCTCAACATATATTGATTTTCATTGAACAATAGAGTTTTTCATAAATCCCAAACCAGTTTGAGCGGAACTTTTTTGGAAACAAGTGGACTATAGAAAGGCATCTCCAGCCCAACCATTAGGCTTTTTTTAAGAAGCTTGCAACACACAACCTCAAAAGTGGGGTCTAAACCTTCCTAAGCACCATTTTTATGGAAAATTCACTTTCACACCCAGTTTTGTCCCGACTGTGCACAACTTTCTGAATTCATCTTGCTTTTTTGCAAAACTGACGGGTTTAAACCCCACTTTAGCCTACTTTACAAATAACTCTAATATCAATTGGGATTTTAGAGCTCTTCTACATGTTAGCTATGTCTCTACATTTTAGCAAGGGCATGTTATATAGTAAATTCGGTTTTCATAACTTGCCATTTCTTTGATAGGTCTTTAAAAGAATGCGGATTTTAGAAAAAGCTCTTCATATTTCACTTGTGATTTTTACTTTAGAAACTAAACGAAGAGGTCAATAATTATTGTCAATCCTTTTTTTATCTTCTTCTTTGAAAGGCTACTTGATTTTAGAGAATCCTGAGAGAAATTTTATTATTATAATTAAGTCTTGTTGGGAGAAAACACATACAAATAAACCATCCAAATTTTCTAATGATTGTCTTGATAGATGTTTAAGGACATCCAAAAATTAGAGTATTGGAAGGGCAACATTGGATATCAAGGCTATAAGCATTCAACAACGTATCCTAATGTCGCCAAGCCATCACTAGCCTTCCACCATTAGATGATATTTGGGGGTCTTGGAGGGCCGTTTTAGGCCTGTTCCCTGATCTGCCCAGATTTAGTGAACGCCGGTACGGGTATGTCAAAAAAAAATATTTTCAAAAAAAAAAAAAAAAAAAATTTTTTTACCAAAATATCATTTTAAGCAAATTTTTTTTTTTTTTTTTTTTTTTTTTCAAAAAATGACGTGGTAGTCGCTTGACCACGTCAGCCAGCTGCTGCTGCTGCGTTTCCGCAGTCTGGGAATGCAGCAGACAGCAGGGGAACTCGGAGCCCTCCAAGACCTCCAAATCTCATCTAATGTCTTATATTCTTTTGTGAAGGGAGAGATTGTTGGATATGGACACCAAGTACATTGATTATTATTTCTAAATTTCATGGTGGATGAGATTGTTCTTTAAGTTTCACCATTGCTTGCATCATGCACCATTGCTTATTTTATAGAATATGGTATTGAAAGAAGCTATTGCAAATGCAAGAAAATTGCACAAAACTAATTTGTCCTACTAGTGAAGGGGAGTACCATTACTTAGAAAATTAATCTCACAAGAATTTTTTTTTTTTTTTTTTGTGGAAATTGGATCTTCAATGTAACTAAGTTGTTGTGCCCCACACCCTATATAGATGGTCCAATAATTCTCAGTGGAAATGCTTGATCATAGCTTGAGAGTTTAATTGACTACAATGGCTCTCATAAGTATTTATAAGTATTTATTGAAAAATTAAATGTATTCAACAAATTTTGGATATACTGATGTACAATAACGTACTTTTGTTAGATTACTTTCAACAAAAATTTAAACAATTTTTGATTTTTTAGGAATTTAATCAAATTTATTAGTGAAACACTACTATTATGAGTAGTTTTCTTCAAGATTCTTTAGTAAGTAAAATGAATCAATGGAATTTCTTTTTTGGAATTTTTGGTAACATTTTCAAGAATTTTTGAAATTCATTGAGTGAAATATTATTGCTTGAAATATGACTCTAAATAGTTGAATTTCTTATAATCCATTCCAAAATTCTCATAAAAATCACAAAAAACCATGTGTATATATTATACACTTTTCAAACTTTTTACAAATTTTTGGTGATGTTTGGAGTATAAATATTTGGAGTCATATTTTAGTTAGTAACATTTTACTCAATAAAATTTCAGAATTTGTAATATTCTTATCATAATTTTTAAAGAATTGCCATTCCACTTACAAAATAATCTTGAAAAACATTTACTTATGTTAAGAAAAAATTTCACTAATATAATTGATTAAATTTTAAGAAAAATTTAAAATTGTTCAAATTTTGAAAATTTATTTTATGCAAGTGTAATACACGTACCACAACATTTCTAAATTTTGTTGAACAAAAAGCTAATTACTCAATTAGCTATGAAATTTTTTGTATCTGTACAAAATATTTGGAGAGTCATTGTATGTGGACATTGGATTGTTGTAGTATAAACACAAGGAAAGAAGTCTTCTGAACAACTTCATGAATTGAAATCCACTAAACAACTTCATCAAGAGGAAAGTGTGAAAAATGAAGAGGCAAAGAGTCAACTACTGCTATTTGAAATAAAGAATTTTTCAATCATACAGTAGAAATATTCCTTTGATGACAAGACAATAAATGAAGTTGGAATTTTTTGGAGGTCAAGTTTCTTGTCTATGGAGTTGAAGTCGCCCCAAAAAACTCATTAGAACTTAGTCCTTACAAAAAATGATGCTACATAGGCAGTTATGTCATTTTTTTATGCATGCTTGAAGTTCTCCACTTGACAAGTCTTGGTCTTCTCCAATTTGGTAAAGAACAAAATTTTGTCCAATGATATTGCTTCATTTCCTATAATTCTTAATTGATGCACTTCTCCACTATAGTATAAAGCTACCCTAAATTTGTTTTTTAAAGTCGAATTTTGAAATTTTGAAATGAAAACAAAAAAGGATATTTATTGAACATTTTTGCCATTGGAATTGACGATTCTCAATTTTTTGTAAATTATTAGTGAATTAAATTGCAATAGATGGAGATTTTCATTGCAAAATTTTGGAAGGATGTCATGGGCAAGTTATTTCATGTTTAGAGTCCCAAAATTGCTTCAAAATACTTATATCCAAAGCAAGGCTAAAATCTTCATCTATTTTTTTTTTAATCCAATAGTAGAATCCTTTAGTTAACTTGTTCAAGTACATTTTTCCAAAATTTTAGAGTAAATATCCCATTGATGGCAAGCTCAATGTGCCTAAACTTCAAAATGTAGGTTTTTCCAGCCCTTCCAAAAGATAAAGTGTTGGCTTTTAACATTTTTAGGAAAAAACAAACTTATGTCATGTAGTTTGTGTGTTTAGTTGGAAAATTGTGTTTGAAATATGTTGAAAAATTGATTGAGAATATATATAAAAATATTTAACCAATTTTTTCTTAATATGCTTCTTTAAAGTTCCAAGACCATTTCTTTGTCAATAAGACAATAACCACTTAAAACTACCAATTTTAATGCAAACAATAAATTTTTTAAATATTTGTTACTTTTTCATATCCAACTATAGGTCTTACACTAGACTATTATAAAAATGTATGGAAATTTTTTAGAATCTTAGATTCTGTGAAAATATAGATCATATAATATATATGTTTAAAGTGAAGAAAAGAAGTAGATTTTAAGGTTTTGAAGCCTCTTAACTTAAAATTTTATACTGCCAATTGTGACTTAACTTTTTTATATTGAAAAAATTGAGTTGAGAGTTTGGAAAAAAATTTCAAAAAAACCTCTATAATTTTATTCCTTAAAGAAGTTATTAAGTTGAAGTAGGTACAAGATAGAAGGAAAAACTAAATTATTGATAGCTCTAAGATGGAATTGAAACATAATAATCCTAGCAATGAGATTGTTCTAAAAAAGAACTAAACCATGTGCAACTATGTTTTTGACAAATTATTTAAATTGAGTTAAAAAACAAACTCAATACATTATTTTCTCAAGATGTTTAATTCTATGATTGCCCGCAAACTGACAAGAAGCTTCATGATTTTCACATTACATTACTTATTCAAATAGAATGAATCAAATCTTTCCACATATTTAGAAAAAAAATAATATATGAAAAATTTAAAATTTAATTTAATTTTGATTTATTTGCCCACTCTTGCTTATTTTGGGCTTATTGTAGCATAATTTTTGCTCCCAGGCACTAATTGAAAAAAAATAATGTTCCCAGAAAGCTAATTAGTCTTCCTATCTTAAATAAAGGTTTCAAAAAATCTTTATAAAAATTGAGATCATAGCTACTTACTCAAACCTTCAATATTCCTTCAAAGGGACCATCTTGGGACTTTAGGGGTTAACAAATTATAATATAGAAGGAGGCTCTTGATGAAAGAAAAAACCTAAGTTGCTAATAATTTATATAAAAAAATTGAGACTTGTAAATCACAATGGTGGAAATGTTCTAGTAAGCAACATACATCCTATCATCTTTTGTTAGTCTAATTTATTTTAAAATTTTTAAACTGAGTTCAAAAAGTGACTTTATATATTTTTTTCTACCTTCATTGCTACAAACTAGAACTCTTTGTAACTCTCACCTCATTGTTTGGAATTGAAAGATTCAAATGCTTATATATAGGTATCATTCTATACTTTAACCCCTAAAGTCCCATTGTCCCCTCGAGGGACAAAATGGATTTTGGGCAGGCTACTACGGCTTCAGTAATCATCTTTATTTTCTGAAATTTTTTGGGCAAATAGAAAAACACATTAGCTTTATGAGAATATAATTTTTATTTCAATCGGTGCCCAGGAGCAAAAGTTATGGCACAAAAGGTTGTTGTTTTTTGGTGCGGCGGGCAGAAATCTTCTCACACAAAATTTTTTTTCTTAAATTTTTTAAATTATTTTCTCATAGATTGTAATTTTATCTGTCTGGGAAGCTTTGATTCATTCCATTTGGATTTGTTATGTGAAAGTTATGGGCAATCTTATTTTTTGGGCAATTAGAGCATCACCTTGAAAAAATAACTTGTAGGACTCATTTCTGAATGCAATTTTCACAATTTAAAAAAAAAATTGTTGGACACGTCTAAGTTTGCTTGCTAAAAAAATCTTACCATTGGGATTTTAGTTTTTTAATCCCATCGTAGGCTATTGATGATTTATTTTTTCTTTCAATCTTGGACCTACTTCTACTTAACAATTTTTTAAAGAATGAAAAGTATGTTTATTTTTTTGGAATTTTTTTCCTAGATTCTCAGCTCAATTATGCAACCTTAAGAAACTAAATTCAAAGTTTGTAGTTCAAATTTTTTTTACAAAAGGGGGTCAAAGTCATCTGAAATTGCAAATCAATGTTCAAAAGATCAATTTTTTCCAACTTTGAATGCTAATATCTTCTAATCTGTACGGTCAAACTTTATGAAATGTTTACCACATGATCTGAGATAAGTTAAGTATGAGATTCTAAGGTTGGATTCTAAAAAAATTATTTTTTTCTCTTTTCTTAGATGAACGCAGCAGAACTGGCAGTTTTGAGTTGTTTTTGACAGAAAAATGTCTTGGGACTTTAGGGGTTAATCAAGTTAATTAATTAATCTTTTTAAAATGTAATTTTAGTTGCTTGGTTTGACATTAAAATTGAAAAATCCTTCTAAGTATTGCAATAATTAGCAAAATGATCTTAAACAAAGCTTCACATTGGTAGATTAACCCCTAAAGGACCAAGCTTCGTTTTTTGGCAACATAGCAATTTTGGGCAGCTCACTACGAATGGAGTTTCTATTTTTTTTCTTTGAAAATTTTACACAACAAGTGCCCAAGGAGTAGCTTTAAGGCCCAACAATTTTTAGAGCTTTTGACTACATACTTAAAAAGTTATTGCATGATATGTAATTTTTGTTGGTCGGTGGGCAACCCGGGTAGCTCAGAAAACTTCTTTGAAAATTACTTTTTCTTACAATAAAAATTTGAAATTGGTTCTTTAGATTTATATAGAAGTGTGAAGGTTTGAATCATTCAATTTGGATCTATGAGTCAAAAGTTATGAGGAGTTGTAGTTTGTGGGTAGTTAAGGAGTCTTTAAAAACCATACCTACCCACAAACTACAACTCCTCATAACTTTTGACTCATAGATCCAAATTGAATGATTCAAAGCTTCACACTTCTATATAAATCTAAAGAACCAATTTCAAATTTTTATTGTAAGAAAAAGTAATTTTCAAAGAAGTTTTCTGAGCTACCCGGGTTGCCCACCGACCAACAAAAATTACATATCATGCAATAACTTTTTAAATATGTAGTCAAAAGTTTTGAAAATTGCTGGGCCTTAAAGCTATCCCTTGGGCACATGTTGTGTAAAATTTTTAAAGAAAAAAAATAGAAACTCCATTTGTAGTGAGTTGCCCAAAATTGCTTTGTTGCCAAAAAACGAAGCTTAGTCCTTTAGGGGTGAAGATGAATCTAAAAAGATATGCCAAAATTTCAAATTAGAAACCAACAAAGCTTGGTGGAATTCTCAAAAAATCTAAAATGGGCTCTAGTTAGTTTTTTATTAGAAGATCCTACAACTGGATTTGAATAAATATAGACGAAGATTTTAGCGTTGCTTTGAGTTCAAGTATTTTAAACCAATTTTGGGCATCAAAAGACCAGAATAAATTAGGGATAAATACGTGGCACAAGTCAGGGCTCCTAACTTACATGAATAAATTATGAATTTTCAAATTGCCAATGATAGTGTTCCATAAATTGAGATTAGGTTTTAATACCTTAGTGCTCCAATGACCTAATTCTAGATATTAAACAAAGAGGATCTAGAGGCTCTTTTTACCACAAAACTTTTCATTCATCCAAATTAGTGTTTGACTTTTAAAAAAAATTGGAATATGATGAATTTGAAATTGAAGTAAATAATATATATTTATAGAAATATATAAAATAAAATAAAAAATTCAAAAAATGATTCATATTCTGAAGGATCAATGTTCAAGACTTTGAACATCCTCAAAATTATCATTGTCATTCTAGGCAAGAATCTAGATGTGATCAACAATGATTTTGAATGTACTTACTTTACAAATAGATATAGAAAGTTTTATGTTATTGTGAAACCACGGAAATTGTGCATTGGGACTACTATTAAGGTTCATTTTGGACATAGAATAACTTAATTATCACAATGTCATTGTGTTATTAACCCTTAAAGATTTGTTTACCCCCAAAGTGGACGTGCTTTGGTCAACCTTGATTGTAACTTAAAAATAACTATTTTGGGTCTTTGAACTAAACTTAAAAAATGAAGCTTGACAAATTTATTTCTACCCTGTTTTGAAATTTTGAAAAAATCCCAAAATTGAAAGAATTATTGCAACTGCAAGCTCTATGTGTAAAAATTCAAACTATACAATACTATATGTATTTCTTTTGCATTTTTTTTCTTTTTGAATGATTTTAAAATTTAAATTACAAAATTATTTTTCTGATTCTAACCTTCAATTTTGGTAAATATTTCAAATTATTCTAATATGCATTATAATTGATATGTTTTCTAAAAATCAAATTAATTTGGTATTTCAATCAAAATTTTTTAAAAAATCAACATCAAATGAAAATACATTCTTTCACAAGTGAAAAATACCAAAATCTTATATATCAATTACATAAAAGGATAAAATAGCTTTATAGTGGCATTTGACTTGAAGATCCTTGGCAAAGGTGTTTTGAGTGTAAAATATAAAATAATTAATTAATAAATTTTCACACCAATCTCCATTGCTACTTGCACCTCTTAAAATAAATTCAAATTAATTGGATTGTTTTAGCTATATTCACTAATTTAATTTCACTTTATACTAAAAAAATGATAACAATGACAATTTTTTACAAAATGAATTGAATTTTTTAACAATGATAGACAATACATAATATTACGTACTGAAAATATCAGACAGATATTTGAACACAATTTTGAAGGATGAATTTAGTCCATACATGATGTTTGACCACATTGCAAGGGATCTGGTTCTTTAGGGGTTAAGCAATCATGGTGTGGATGTATTGAACTTTCAACTCTTATGAAGCAAAAGCCAAAAGAGATTGCACTGTAGGTTTAAACTGTTACCAATAAGTACAACATGAAACATAGGTGAGGAATATTTCCAAAATGTCAGTTCTTTCAAAGTAGAAACAGAAAACAGAAACAAAATTGATGTGGGTCTCAGATGACAACCCACTGACAAAAATGAGAGATGCGTCATCGTACACGTTAGGAATTACTCCAAAATTTTAACTAAAACCTAATCCGAATGAGTACCATGCTTGGTAAACAAATAATCCTAACCACTGAAGTATGTTACAGCATCTCATTTTTAGAGATGATTCCCTTGAGCATGCACTTCTACACCTGCTTCCGATTGTGAAGAGCGTCTGCAAGGCATAATAGAAATAAGTTAGAATCTGATGTCAAATATCGGCAGACGAGACAGACGAAATGACCACTGGGAAAAAAACGGGAAATAGCAGAACCAAAGAAATTGTGTCATCTTACCTTCATACTTGCTCTTTCCAGCTAAAGCACAGCCTCGACGCAGTCATAATTGTTGAACTAGAACCGCTGCGTCAGCTCAAACCACTGTCGTAATAGATCCGCCAATGTACGCGGAAGTGATTCAATATCCTGGAGAAGAATGTAGTAAGGGAAAGGAAAAGAGTCTAGATACTTGGTGAAGGATGGGGCTCCATTCGAGAAAGAGACCGACTGCATGTCAAGGATAGACTCCCTTGGGTTATCCAGCACCAGGAAAGCTAGCAACTGCTTCCTGTCCATTGCCTCTCTTATGCGCCTTCTCAGACTCTCCTTCTCATGAAACCTGCCATCTGCGATCACTAGCACCAGCTGCTGTAGATCATTCCTTCCTGAAGGTGCAGTTGAATGTCTGGCTTTGAAGTCTAGCATGCGGGTCAGATAGTGTAACAAATCCACAATCGGCTCATCCTCGATAGTATTGTCTTGCTTGAATGTAAACTGTGAGACCATGTTCAGTCCAGACTCCGTTGAAAATGGCTGGTCAAAATCATGAAGAAGACGAACATTCCCTTTCTCTCCGAAGCTTGCAACCGCCATCTCGCCAATCTCAAGCTGGGACATCGCTTTGCAGATGGTGATGAGGGCCTCCAATGCCATATGACCACAGTGACTCTCTGACATACTGCGCGAATCATCAATGGCCAACACGATCTGGTACTGCCTCTTGTTGGCCTTGGTTCTCCGCAACCATATCTTGTCCTTCCGAAACTGACTTGCCACATAAGGGATAATTTTCTTCATGTTGATGCGTTTACCAGAGCGATAGTCACCTTGAAGCTTCGCTGCTAATGTCGGTTCCAAAATCAGGCGTAGTTGCTCTGCTAACTCTTGCGATAATCGTACTGTCATCTGTTCCAATTTCTGCCACACCACTCTTGCACTTTCCATGCTTCCATCCCCATCGAGAATCTTTACTTCTAGATCCTTCCTGATCTCTCTCAGCTCCTCTTCCGTCAAGAGCTTTTCTTCAACTCTCCTCAACCCTCCATCTTCCAACACTTGTGACATGCGAAGTGAAATAAGACTTTCATTTTCCTTACTTCTCTCGACTGTCTCAGAACTGAAATCCTCTTCTGGAGGAACGATGGCAGCAATGTCATCATCTTCACGGTCTTCAGTAATGGACTTCTTCGAATCTGCGGCCAGTCCCTTCTTCAGAGGATGGTGAGTGGTTTCCACTCCTTCCATATCATCCTGTCCTTCCCTGTTGTCCTCAAGTTGTAGTTCTTCAATACCTGGCAACACAGACTCCGGATCATCATTCGCCTTCTCATCCTCAGGCTCCAAACCCTGCGTATTTGTCAGTTGCTCATCCGTAGCAGCTCCAAGCGCCTGCGCACTGCCTGCTTCCTCCTTGGGAACATACTCGAAAGCCGCACCCACAGTTTCTTCTAAACTCTCATTATCCTCTGTAACATTTGCTTCAGGTGCAGAACTATCATCCAGCATCTGGACCATCTCCTTCCACTTCTTCAAGGCATCACCCAAGCTTCGGTTAGCATTTGCTTCTGGTCTGTCATGCTTCTTCGTCTTGTCGTCAGACAGTATGGACTTTTTATCTGCAGACCTCTTGTTCCCAAGTAGATCCTCAGCAGCTGATGACTGCAGCTCAGACTTGGACTGATCAGCTTGAGCATCAGCATCCCCCATCTTCTGATCTTCATCATCTTTGCCCACTTTGATGGGGTCCCCTTGTCTGCCAGAGACACCTGCTGGAATAGTCTCAGCACCTCCGGAGGCTCTGGAATCAGAAGCCGCGTTTTCTGACATTTCAGGTAAAGGGAGCTCAGGCTTGTCAGATTCCTCGTGTGATGGACCTTCACCTTGCAACTCATTACCATCCACCTGCATGTCCTCTTGATCCTTCTTACTTGAATCACGCTCATCATCCTCGATTTCGGTCTTCCCAGTCTCTTGCTCTCCTTGGTCATGTTCCCCTTCAGTTTGATCTTCTGCGATGTTTTCTTCCTGGTCAGCTTCATTCTCATTCTCACCACCCTCATCTTCATCAAGTTTGTTCGCGTCATCATCAACATCCATTGGCTCCGATTCTTTCAGTCTATCATCTTCTTTGACAGTTTCCTGCCCACCTTCCTCTTCTCCCTCTCCTTCTGTACCCTCCTGGCCCTCTTCTTCCGCACCTCCATCCAAATTAAGATCGTCAGGAAGCTCCAGTTCTTCTTCTACTCGTGGCTTTGCTCCCGTAGGATCTTCATAAGCCTCATCTTCCTTCAACCCCTCATCGTCATCCTTTCCATTCTCTGCATTGCTCTCTTGTTCAATGGCTGTTGGATCTGTAGTCTTCTCCTTTCCTTCTTTTTCTTTTTTTTCCCCTCCTTCGTCTTCCTTAGTATCGTCATTGTTCTCTTCCTTAGCCCGCATCTCCAGATCTTCCTCCGCCGCACCTGACATCCCTGCATCTTTTTCTTGCTTCTCTTTCCCTTGTTGTTGCGGCTCCTTCTTATCATCCTCACCTTTCCACAGTTGCTCATCTACAACTTCACTCTTTTCACCCTCTTCTCCCATTTGTGACTCCAACTTGTCGTCCTTCTCTTCCTCTGTCTCGTTCTCTTCATCCGATTCATCGTCACTGAGGTCAAGCATGTCAGCATCGAAGTCCTGTTCCATTTCAATACCCTTTTCTTTTTTCTTTCCTGTATCGTCATCCTTTGGAATGTCCTCATTCTTTTCAGTGCTGTTGAGAAGCTGATCCTCTTCTTCGATTTGATCACTGACATCCTTTTGTCCTTCACCCTCTCCCATGCCAGTCCCATCCGCATCCTCGAACTTCGTTCCACCGGCTTCACCCTCCTGCTCCTTAGTGAGGCAAAAACCTTCCGAGTATAAAGAACAAAACAAGTTGGACAATATGTAGCCAAGTTTGCATACGGTCTTTTGCAGATCAACGTAGTCTGCAAGTAACTGGGTCCCAGCCGCCTCCAATATCTGCAACGGAGCATATATGCAACCAAAAAGCTTCCCCAAGGCCGAACCAGTCCGGACCCCAATGCCATGTTCCGAATCAATCATCTCTGCACCTGAAACAAAAAATTCTCTAGAGATGTCATTTCCAGTAGCGTCGCGCAAAAAATAAATATGTTCCTAATGCAAGCTCTCCTCTAAAAGGAAATAATGAACAGGAAGCTCAGTTACATAATGTGCACAATAACAAGCTCAGCAATCATGAAGCAAACTAACAGGAAGACACAAAAACAAACTAGCCGTACAAGTCATAAGAAGATTAGTAATCCATTCACCTGCGCGGATTGCCTTCAGCAATAAGTCGTAAATCTTTCCTAAACGTAAGGCCGCCATTTTTTTGGTGATAAAGAAATCCACATCTTGAATAGTGCCTGCAAACTCAGACTCTCCAATTAGTGATCGAAGTACTTCTTGAGCCGCAGAAGGGTTCGCTGTAATTGTTCGCAGGTTCTGAACCGCCAAGAGGATTTCAGTAACAATCTCACGGTAGTGCTCTGTGAAAGGCGCAATGTCCAAAGACGTCTTCTCTTCGAGAGAACTTGAAGTACTCGAACTCGCAAACTCTTCCTCAAAATCATTGGCCATCTCTAGTGCTCGAGAGAAAAGAAGCTGTAGGGAACTCAACCCTGGTACTTTATCTCCACTCACACATCTGCATGCTTCTTGCAAAAGACTATTTGTAGTTCTCAGGGCATTAAAATTCTTCACAAGTACTTCTTGCATGCCTGGTGTGATCAACAACGGCCAAGACTCTTCCAAAGGTCTAGAGCCTACTGACTCACTTCGAGGAACCAGTAACTGATCCAGTGAATTCTTACAAACCTCCAGTTTGCTTGATATTTGCATAACGGCTTTACAAAGCAGCGCAACTTCAGTGCAGTCACCGTCAGGTGATCTCTGTGATGCTTCTGATGTTTTGTAGAGGAGAGTCAATTCTGAAGTGGCATGGCAGAGAGAGTCCAGAAGACCCTTTTGCAGCCACATCGATTTCCTCACTCTCCCCTGCCGAGGAAATTTACTGTTCACAGCTGCAAAGTCTGGAAGATGGAAATATTAGTGACGATTCAAACGAAGGCACCAAGTATCTTAGAAGCAACAGCAGAAGAGAGAAAGAGCAAAGAGAGTACCTGAAAAGAGACTAGTCAAATGGATAAGTGCACTGAGCTTCGATGAAAAGTTAAAAGCAGCATGTCGTTGTTTTCTTTGCAAAAACAACAAATGTTCCATATATTTAGTAGAAATCTCAACTTCACGCAAACTCAAGGCTTTGTTGAAGTCGAGAGCTTTCTGTCCAAGCCGTTGAAGAAGTGCAACATTCTGGAAATAGTAAGCTTTGGCACGCGTCCAAACACTGCAAACAGTGTCTATAGAAACTATACTTGATAATCCCGCGACAACTTCGACATCCAGATGTGCCCACAACATCAACATCTCTGCTGAATCAGAGACTGGCTGTTGAAACCAATTGTTGACGTTTCTCTCATCCTTGGGAACCGCTGACTTGTGATGAGACAATCCAATGTCTCTCAGTGCTCTAAGAAGATCAATAAGAGCCTTTTTCTTCACAGCAAGTCTCTTCTCTCCCTTCCTTAGCTCAGCTGATCGTTGGATAACAGCGGTACTAAGGTCTTCCAAAGTACTAACGCAGCCTTCCAGCATGTTTCGATTATCAGGTGCAAATACTTCAACTCCTAATAAGTCACCCATCCTTGATGTCAGAGATGGTAACCGCTGAAACTCTGGAAGCTCCAGACCACCTCCTGAGGACATCAAAGTCACCTCTGCAACCTTTAATCCACAAAACTTGTTCCATTCAGTAATGACAGCACTTCCTCTACTTGCAGAGAGCTCTTCTACAGGCACAGGCACAGGTAAAGGTACAGGCGCAAGTAGAGGATTGTTGTCGATGTCCACAGACTTTTCTGTGGACTCTTCGTCAGCTTGCGCAGGCTCCGATGGGTTGGTCAACGTCGCAAGTGTTTGAGAACCCATGCGTAAGGATTGCTTTGATAACACCTCCATTGCAGGTTTCTTCAAAAGCTCGTCATACTTACGAATTAACTTGTGGAGCTTCCGGTGTGACTTCTCTGCTGACAAAGCTAGTGCATAATAACCTCGATCTTCCCACTTGGTCAACTTCACAAAGCCCTTCAGCTCCTTCTCAATGGGAGCCTTTCCGACCGTCACAGCCTCTTCCACAGCGGGGAGGAACTGTGAGTAGTACTCTCGGACATTATACAGAATATTACAAAGCTTCTGCACGGCAATTCTCGATGCCCCAGCATGAGGGTCATCATAAACCTCTTCCAGCAGAAATTGCCCATGGAAAGAACTTAACAAGTCAAGTCGTCTTGAGAACTCCCCAAAGGGAGAGGTTTGCATAAACTCTTCTAAACTGGAAATTGTGGCTTCCATTTCCTTGTGGAAATCCTCACCCAGCTGCCTGTGAAGTAACCCGTGAAGGAAAAACCACAATCTCTCAGCACTCTGCTCGTGCTTTTCTAGAGTGCATTCTATCAAAGCAGGCCAGCTTTCGAGCTCCAACTTGCGCCATCGTCTTACCAACTTCATCAATTCACTCATCTCTCGTGCTAACGAGACATGTTTGGCCGAATTCTCCTCCCAGAGTTGGGCTTTGGAAAGCAACAGCTCAATTCCAGTAAGAGCCTTCATGACCGGGGCTTCTAGAGAAATCCCCACAAGGGCCTTAGCGATACTCAAAAATTGCATCAAAATTGGGTGATCTGGCCATTCAGCTAATAAACCACTGACACGCTCCAAAAACTGTCTCAAAGGCTCCAACATCAGAGCCATCTCCGGGGGATTGGGATCTTTATAGATATTGTGCTTAGTAATTGTAGTCTCACAGGATTGACGCAAATCTCCAACTCTTTTATGCTCGACAGCAACTTGCATCATATGAGATGCCATCAGTGCATCCTCCACCTGAGCAGAAACTCTGTGACCAACAGCTCCGAGTAAGCGTACTCCAGTCTGGTAAGCAAGTGAGAAGGCATTTTCTCTTTCCCTATCTGACACCAGTGGACCCTCAGCTCCTCGCTCAATATTCAGGATTGTGAATTTCCGACCAAAAATGTGCCTGTGCACTGACACAACATCCTGAATAAGAGGCTCCTGGATTTTTAACCATGCCTCGTCGGATCTTTGTTTCGCATCCTCAGCAGCCTTCTCTTTCTCTTTCAAAGCTGCTTCTGCCCTTCTATCATCCATTTCAGCACTCAGCATCCCAGTATCATCGTCATCGTAACCTGGGAACTCAGTTTTGAAGTCTACGAACATCTCTCGGAAGGATGCTTCTTCTATTTCATCCTCAGTTTCCAGAGTGTGTGTTCGCGCAGTGAAACGTATAAACTCCTCTTCTTCCTTGTCTCTCGCCACTTGTCTTTCTCGAATCTCGGACCACAGAGAGGCCAAGGCAGCAAATATGTTGTTTGTAGCCTTCACAACATCCTTTGCCTTGACTCTTGACTGCTGTATATCGATGCCACAGCGCAGAATGGCAACTCGCATGACCATCACTCTCAGCTCCAGATCCAGGACCTCTTTGTGCACGGGGCCAGACAACAAAGAATGGGCCACCTTGCTGATGATTGCTTCTGTGGTATCGGTCACCAGCTCAGTGCAAGATGCTGAAATCTTGTGATCCACGTCGCTTCTCGCAGTTGGAAACTGCATGAGGGAGCTCAGAAGCGCTACGAAATTGTTCTCTCCAGAACCCACATCATTGTCATCGAAAAGCTCCCTCTGCACGCAGCCAGCTTGTAGCAGAGATAACCCAAATTTCAGCTCGTAGACCGACAGTTGCACCGGCTGTACCATATCCCTGTATGCTGGAAACTCCAAAGCCAATCGATTAATAAATTGCTTGGCATTTTCCTGCCATGTGGCAACTTCGTGAAGTGTTCGTGCACCTTTGCCTCCAACCAGTAATAAATCGGATGCCAAAGCAGACAACCTTCCTTTGTCAACTGACGACTTGATGAACTGAAGAACTTCAGTCAATAAACTCCTAAACTGTGGAGGATCAGGCCTTGGAACCAACTTCAAAGACAGAGACGTCAATTCCTGTTTCGTTCCCTCCAGCTTCAGTAGAAGATTCCGAGTCTTCGATGAATATCTGCTACCTCTAACCAAAAATTCACTCTCCTGCCGCACCTTGATGTCCAAATCCAGCCGCGTAGACTGAGTTGTGAGATGGGCATGTTTATGACTGTATTTAGCAACTGGGTCACAACCGTCTGATGGCAGCAGCAAATGTAGCCTGAGCTCCCCCATATAAAGCCATACTCTTCCCAGGTTCATCAAGCACTTGCTAAAACTCAGGTTTTTCCAACTAGTGGAATATAAGAGTTTCATACATGGAAGTACCAAAGGCTCAACAAGTTTCAAAAACTCGGCATGCTGTGATTGCATAAGTACGGTTGGAAGCCTCCCAAGTATTTCAATTTCGATCCCCGAAATATTTTCTACAACAGCCGAGTGTAACACAGAGAACATACTTACCAGCGTCCTGTATTCATCTTCACGGAAAGATCTCCCATGAGCACATATAATCTGCTGGAAAATAGCACTCGCACTGCACACATTAGACACAAAGATATCACTAGCCTTCTGCTTTGCCTGAGCCCAGACGTGCACTGATGCCAACCTGAGCTGGGTAAGCTTTGCATAATGGTCCCTTACTGCACCTGTTCGACCAAGTAAATTGGCAAAGTGTACAGTTTGTGAAGTATAGAAAATCCGTGCAGGACCCATCATTCCACTCCAGTCCTCCAAGGCATTCGGAACAGTTAGCGTGTTCGTCCACAAGGACGAATGCCACCTGTACACCAACTCGTGACTAACCTCTCGAAATGCAGGCAGGATCCCACACTTGGAAGGATGTGTCCCGTCCAGTAGCCACAGAAGATGTTGGTGGGGAACTAGGTCAGCCGGAGATCTTGAAGAACACGAAATGGCAAACTCGATCGTTCTCTTCAAAACATCCTCCGAGATTCTGTCTTTGAGCATCCCGAGCAAACTTTCTTCAGACGCATGTTCAACTCCGGCCAGACGTGAAACTTCAGCTATAAGTCTTGTATCTTGACAAATACTTATGTTGCTCAGCCAAGGTAAAAGCTCAGCCCAAAGGGCCCAAGCGCTTGGCCATCGCAGCAACTCTTTTGGAAACGAAACACACTGGAGATCCCTTCTCGCACTTTTAGGAACAGGAACAGATGACATCGGTAAAGGTATAATATCATGATCGCCCAAAGGGGTAATATCCTTTTTTTCGAGTTCAACTCTTTCCTTCAGCATCTGATAGATTGCAAGAGACTCAGAGTAGCTAGTGCTAGCTGTAGCCCCACCATCCGAATTGATGACATTAATGCTCTCTTCTGTCACTGATACAGCGTCCTGACCAAGCCAGCGTATGATACTCAGGCCTGTGGTGGTAAGCTGACGAATATTTCCATCTGTACTAATGGTGATGATCTCTTCATTCCCTCCGCACTGCCATAGGTCTTCGCAAATCTTCAAAACCTTAACTTCCAAATCGAAAATGTCTCTAGAGTGAGGGAGGCCTGGATGACCAGCATATTTCCATAAGAGTGGTTTTGCGAGAGGATTCTCCCCTAGAGAAAACGGCTCGTCTATTAACTTGACAAGGCCCCTAACTTCATCAACCGCCTTCACAATAGATTCAGAAGTCCTGCATGCTTTAGAGGCAAGCGTCTGAAGACTGCGTTTCAGTAAACCCCAGTGAAAAAGGAAGCCTTCGACATCGAAGTTGGGTCTGCTCAGGTGCTTCCAAAGAGTTTCATGCCACTCCTGCACACTCGAGAAAGAAACTACTATACTCTCCCAACTATTGCTACTGCTTGATAGTAGCACTTCGTTCTCAAATTCTCGTAGGGCAGTAAAAAATGGATATAGATAAATCAGCATCGCTCTTGGATACTGAGCATATGAAAGTCGAGACCGCTCTTCCCGGTGGTTATGTTGCCGGAATGACTGAATGATTGCTCCACTCGAAGAATTGCAGCCCAGCTTTTCAGTCATTCTGTACTGTTCCTCTTCTTCTTCCCATTGAAGCAAACTTCTTCTCAGAACCTGTAATCTGGTTACCATAAAAACCAACTCTCCCAAACTGCCCTTTTGTCCTGGGAGCTTGGAATTGCTCAAAGTAGATAACGGTTGGGACACCTGGCTGACAAAACATGATCCAAGGGAGGAAAACGAGCTAATATCATGATTCTCTCTAATCTGAAAGTGCTCCTCCCAAGCAATCGACAGCTTCCTCGAGAGTGGATGAGCAGTCTCACGCTCGATAGCAGCAACCACACGTTTCACACCATCAAGCGAACCTTGCAAACACTTTGCCAAGTGGCTCAGCCACTGGATCCGGAGATTGATATCCACATAGCTTCCTTGCTCCAACATCCACAAGCTGGCAAAAAGCAGTGCAAGGTCCAAATCCTCTGTTTTAACATCAGGTAGAGGACTGTCGATGGTTAGCGCTTGCTCTGGATTCAAGAGGCGATGGAGAAGACTTGCTGGAACATATGAGGCTATATTTCTTGCGTTTTCAAAACGTTGCAATAGCTCACTCTGCCCATCTTCCATCAGCGGCCATCCTCTCGAAGATTTGAAGGCAAATAATTGAGCACTCAGATACTCTAAGAGTGCACTATCCCGCAAAACCATTGCCTCCTTGGAGGCCAGGCAGTACTCTGCAAAAGTGAGAGGAGAAGGCCAACCTCCTGGAATACTGCATGCAAGCTGTTTCCAGGTACCAGCGCTCAAAAGGTTTACAGATCCTAGCCTGGATTGGAACTTCCCCATAGCTTCTTGTCTTGCCTCCACATTATCAAGACGACGCAAATAAACTTGCTCCCAGCTGCATGCCAAAGACCACGATAGGGTGCCACCCCTTTCGAGGAGCTGCTGGAGCAATGACACCCATTCATAAAGTTCTCGTAAGGACACAGGCAACCCACTGTGAGTGACCTCAGTAAGGATTTGAACGTCAATGTGCGCACTGCACATGCCTTGCAGCAAGGCAGGGCCTGGAACTCCAGCCTGAGTAAGAACTTTCAAGCTATCAAGGTCAGAACCCGAAGATCCTCCCAAAAGTTCTTCCAAGATTGAAGATTCATTTGCTGCAGTCTGAGGCCAATCAGGTTGGAGCATAAACAGCTCAACCCCTCGATTGCGCATGGCTCTTGAAACTTCACCATGTGCTGGATCCACTGTGAGAAAGAGGCGGAAATTGGGATGGGCATGAACAACCATAGCCTCACCTTCAACGAGACCGCGTTCATTAACCATGATGCTACCTCCAGGTTCAAGAAGGGGATTCAGCCGGTCAAGAACCTGTCAGGACATATCCAGAAAAGTGTAATCCACGGTAAGGTGGGAAGGCATACGATAGCTTTTCATTTGCAGAAATTCAATGACTAGGCGGCATACTTGAGAATACTCGTAAAAACGGCAATGCTGCAGGACTACACAGTAGAGGACCCACCCCCACCCACCCCCAAAGCAGCGAAGACACAGCGGATCATCCTGTGTAAAAGCTTCGAACAAAATTCTTAACCTAACACACAGCAGGAGTAATATTCCAGCAACTTCATATTCATAGGTGTAAAATTAATGACGTACCGTTGGATTACAGAAATTTGCGTTCTCCAGGACTACCCACTCCCCGCGCTCAATAGCTTTTAGTAGTCCTCCATCCACCCATTCAAACCGCCCAGCAATTCCCAATTGTCCAAGACTAGATCTCAAAAGTGCCACTCTTTCGAGTAAATTATTTGGGTTCAACTCAGGATCGTCCATCGACGCGCCACAGGATGTCACTGTCTGGCGCAGCTGATCCAAAAACAGTAGTAGCATGTTGACAGCCACTGGGTCTACTACATCTTGAACGAATTCCTGCTCAATAGTGGCCACATGGCCACGAAATATCTTCTGAAAAGCAGCCCAAGACCCAAGAAGGCTCTTCACCATATTCATTTTCAGATCGGCCTGCAAGGAACCTTCTGATAAAGAGAACACCAGGGTTAGCACGAAAAATCTCTCTACATGGGGTCAAACTGGGTCTCCTACCAAAATATACATATTGAACACAAACTGTATGTGGCATAGAATAGTAAGACGCATGTAGACTATTCAAAAGCTCTAACAAGGCTTCGCTTCCATTCTTGTATGAGCAGCATGAAATTCCCGAGGCCAGAACAAGCATATACTAAGTAGTTCTCATCAAAAGGAGGAAAATGTAACATACTTCCCCTACCTGACAAACAGAAGCTGCAGACGGTCTTCAAAGAGTCATGACTGAACTTCACAATCTCCTGCCACCGCCGAAAGAGATCATGTTGTTCAAAGCAACCAAGGAGCTCAGTTGTGTCTGTTGCGCTGGATAAGGTAAACTCATGCAAAGAATTACCAGTAAGAGCGGCCATCAGGCGCACAAGGGAAGTTTTCCCTGCCGCAGGGGGTCCAACTAGGATACACATCCAACCTTTGGAAACACAGTGCATGGCGGCTTCCAACCTGCTCCCAAACATGACTTTTCAGGAACAAGAAAGGACTAAATCGACAAGATAAATTTGGATCTATAAGCAACTCATCTCGACAAAAGTATATCAATCAGCTCATCAAGCTCTGTACAGATTCAAAACACTAACCTGTTCGCTGAACCTGGCAAAATCTGAAGCTGCTTATCAAAGTCGCCTTGTAACCGTGGTCCATATCTACGAGGAAGAGTTGCTAGCCCAACTTGTAACCTCTCAGGAAGAACAGAAACTGCTGGGAAAGTTTCAAGATCAACATGTGAACCAAACACCTCTTGGAAAAGGCTGAGCACTCGACGTCTGTCGCCAACAGTTCGCATACGCTGCAGATACATGACATCGAGGAAGTGTTCTGGTGCAAATGATTGCGCTTCACCGTCCGATGAAGTGCAATTGATCCTCTCCATTAGTTCACACCACCGTAAAATATCCCGAAGGTTAAATTCCCAAGGAGAGCCAGAGTGACCATATTTATGAAGAACCATTGTGTCTTGATGTAAACGAGAATTGAACTCTATCATGGTTTTCAGGACAGATTTTGAAAGAGAAGGATGCAAGATGCTTGCAATTTCTAAAAAGTCGTCTTCAGAGAGGGCTTCCACATAGACTTTAGTAAACCGATTCAAGAATGACTTTGGAAGCCCTTTGCGACCCCCTCCTTGAGAAAATGGATTTTGACATGCAAACACACGGAATGTGGAAGGGCATTTGAAGCTCCGGCCTAGCTCAGGTATGAAGAGCTCCCCTCGATGATCGAGGCATGCATTCAGACCCTCTAGAACTGATTGTGATGCTAGGTTGAGTTCGTCGAGAAGTACCCAATGTCCGGCTTTGAGAGCCTGCCAGAAAATAGTTTGTCAGACAAATACATTGCAACTACAAAAAGAGTACAAAGCAGTGAGAAGTATAATTACTCCTGTCCACTGGAAATACATTAAACGCTCCCTGACACTTCCAGTATGAACATGAGTGAAACCATAAATCGAAATTCTTAGCACTTAGACAAAGATTTTATCATGTTTCTCACCACCTACATCTGCCTGACGTCCCAAACTCAGAAACAGCAAAACTGACATGAAATTGATACAGAACAGCATATCACCGTGGAGAAACAAGGAATATGACAGACCTGCAAAAATACTCCATCCGACCATTGAAATTCTGCGCCAGTTCCTCCTTCAACTGGCATATCCGATCCAAGTAAATCCATTATATCTGTCTGCTCAGAAAGATTGATCCTTACTAAAGCGTGACCCGAGGCTGCTGCTAAAGCTGCCACCAGGCTCGTTTTACCAACGCCGGGACTTCCTTCAATAAGGACTGGTTTATGCAGCTGCATGGCTCGTAAAATTCGCCACGCATTTCGCTTGGTTGTTGGTGCATCCAAAGCAAAGCTAATGTTCGGTGGCTTGTAATCACCTCGAGCTATATGAAAGGGGCGCATTCCAAACAAATTGTTTCCAGGCACGGTGTCGACCTCCATTGGGTCTAATTCCATTGACCTAAAGGTGTGATCACCCAATTCGGTTGATTCAACTGCAAGCTGTCTCTGATGTTCAGGTAACCGCTCAAACAAATATTTTGCGCACTCCGTTTGCACTTGTTGAGTAGCAGAGTTCGATAGCCCAAGCCCAAAGCCAATTCCATCCAGGAGGACCAGGAAAGCACCATGAATAAATGCAGGAATTTTGCCAATCTCCAATTCAGCAACATTGATGTAAGTAATCCAAGACAAAAGATCTCGCACTGAAAGTGACCTTCCGCCCTCATGATGATGCTGAAACCACTGCCAAAATTCAAGCATGGGATCTACTAACTGGACAAGGTCGGGCCTTGAGAATCTATCCACAGCAATGCTTCTTAGGTCCACTATATCGTTGATTGGAGGAACCCAAATCTCAGTGAAACGATTCCTCAAAGCAGGAGACAGCTCCTTTTTGCCAAAGTCTCCTCCAGGGTTCATTGTCGCCAAGATACGAAAGCTTGAGTTAGCAATCAGCTCCTCAACATCAGGACCTCCTTTCTCTGCTAAAACCTGTGAAATAATGATCCGAAGCTTACAGCGTTGACAAAGGCTATGAACAAAGAAAGTATCGCGTAATATTTCATCAGCACCAAACAGTCACAATAAATCTAGTTAATCGGAAACAGAACAGAATAAAGACAAATAGTTGCCAAGATGAAAAGATATTAATTACCAATAGGCGTTTGGGCTCAAGCACGCTGTTCAGTCTTTCCAGAACACTGTCTTCTGCAAGAGATATTTCATCAACAAGAAACATATCTCCATTGCGCATAGCCTGAACCAGCGGACCGTCATGCCACACAAAAAGAGATTGCCACTCTTTGTGGTACGTCGAAATTTCCTTCAAAGCTTCTTCCAAAGGCATTGCTGCTTTGTTCACTTTGCCCTTCTTGTCTGGTTTTCTTTTCTTCAATTCTGTCAGGTGCAGAAAAGGGCTTCAATAGAATAAGAAGTTGAGAAACTACTCGTACCTTGAAAATACAAGAACATCAACACTGAAGATCTAAGTCCATGAAGCATTTCATCGAGAGCTATCATTCAAGACCGTTTAGTGAAAATCTGTCATTGGTTGCATAGTCTAACAAAAGCTGGTCAATAACCCTACTGAACGCAAGGGATACAATGAACATACAACCCAGAACAGAAGAGGATGAAGGGCATCGAATGGGGAATAATAATTTAACATACCTGACAGAGCATTCTTCACCATTGTCAATGTCGTCCCAGAGTCTTCTATCTTCACCGGCAACTCACCAGAGCAAACGTCTAGGAATAAGTCCATGGAGGCAATTCTCTCGGCAGCTTTCTGAAACTTAATAGCAAGGCTGTCTCGATCCCGAACTGGACGTAAGCCACCAAGAAAGTCTGACGTCTCTGAGTGCTGATGGCAATTTAATATATGTAGACGTTGACTGTACAGCAAAGAAAGCAGCTGGCATACCATGGTCTTCCCACATCCAGTCTCCCCTACTAACAGAACAGGCTCACAATGCCTAATGCAATGCTCAACTAAATTAAAAAGTCGCTTCATGCTCGTTGTCCAAACGATCCTACCAAATATAGACACATGCTCTGGAGACTCTGCCAACTTCTTAACGGCCTCAAACGTCTCGGATGCTTCCATATCATGCAACCGGTCCACATCCAACTTCACGCGCATATGCTTTTCGAGAACTCTTTGCACAACTTCCTTCTCCTCTAAATTCCGCAGCCTCTCTGCCAACAGCATGTAACCATCCCTGGCTAGCTCCTCATACCCGTTCCCATGTCGTTCAGCCCATCGAAAAAGATCACGAGCAGTTATGAAGCCATGTTTGCCAGCAAAAACCTTGCTACCTTGTCTATGCCGCTGCAAGTCCTTCATCGCCTCAATCATCTTGGCGGCATAACTTCCTGGAATCTGACACCGTTTCTCCAGTATCATACACAACTCGTCGTCAGGAATATCATCAATGTGAAGTTCCATGAACCGATTTCGAAATGCTCGAGAAAGCACCTTCCGACCACCATAAATTCCAGGGGGGTTCTGAGTAGCAAACAACATGAAATGCGGATGCGGCTTGACTGTGAGCTGGAGTTCCGGAACAAATAACTCTCTATTGTCATCTAGCAACCGATTGAGGGCTTCCAGGACATCAGAAGGTGCCAAATTCAATTCATCCAGCACAATCCAGTAGCCTTTCCGCACAGCTTCGACAAGTGCTCCTTCCTGGAAAACTAACTTTCCTGAAGAATCGGTCACATAGGAGCCAAGATATTCTTGAAGATCCGTATGTTCATGGTTGTTGATTCGGACAAACCGATGGCCTGTTATGGTCGCAAGGTACTCAACCAGACTTGTCTTCCCACTTGAAGTAGGTCCCTGTAATAAAACAGGATATTTGCGAACAAATACTGCCCTAGCTAGATTCTTGAGATGCTCTGTGATAGTCTTCGTCAGCACATACCTTTCTCGAGATTCCAATGACAACCTGCCAACGTAACACATTAGAAAAGAACTAGAAAATAGAACAAATAGTTCATAACATGCAATATCAACAAACAAACCGGAACACTAACGATGCAAATGAGAAAATTTACTAAAAGACGAAGAGAGGCAGTCCATGCGACTAGAGCATAGAACCCCAACCAATCTACAGAAGATGTTACTTGCTGACCTTGAGGGCTGAGCGTTACCGCTCTCCACCCAAATATGCTCAACTAAAACATGGGCTGGACTTGGCTGAGGCGGGACTTTAAGAAGAGCCTTCAAAGCTCTTGTCGCAGCAGGTCCCGTAGTCTTGAACAAAGCGACGTAGATGAGTTGCTCCATAATTAAGGCGCTTGGTTGATCAAGGAGAGTCAGAAAAGACATGCAGATACCATCATACAATGATCTCAAGAAACCATATGTAGACATGGCAGCACATGTATACTCAAGTGCTCTAGCAAGCGACCTTAAACTGTACTGGGGCTTCTGATTCGCCCCATCCAAGAGCCTGATCCCAGCTTCGTGTCGAGCTTGCAGGTAAAAATTGACAATGTCTTCCACAGGCGGAGAAGGAACAGAGTTCTCGAGATAATGAAATACCAAAGCTTGCAAGTCTTCTTTCTGAGTCAATTCATCGATGTAAAACTCCGTGAAGCGATTTCGTAGAGAGATTGGTAAGTCTCTTTTTCCAAAGTCAGTTGCTGGGTTCATGCATGCAAAAATGCGAAAGTTGGCGTGGCGGGACACATTTTCCACGTCACCACGTTCTGTGAGAGATAATGTGCCTGCTGCCCCTTCCAAAACACCTGTTAATCTCTCCAGCGTCTCAACTGGGGCCAGATTGACTTCATCTAGCAGAAGCCAATGACCCTCTCGAATAGCCTTCACTAGCACTCCCTCCACAAAAGAAAAAGCAAAGCCTGTATTGGCAGCTTCCACTTGCCGCTCAGCCTTTCGCAACTCCGATGTGAAAGCTCGCCACCGGTTTAAAAGTTTGCTGTTGAGAGGACGCTTTCTTTTGGTGCTCTGCTCCTCTACCGAATGCCCATTAGCTGCTGATTCCTTTATTTTTTCAGTGGATACACTTCCATCAGATTCAAAGGATGCTCCCAACAGCGTCGACACTGTCCCCATTACAGTCCGAAACGACTTCAACAGCCTATCCCACTTCCTCTTCTCAGCAAAGCGCTGCACATATTCCAGCAAATCAGCATTCCTCTTCTTTGGAAAACTATCTCGAAACAGCGTATTGAAGGCCTCAAGTAGAGGTAAGCAAACACCCTGTGCTTCAACTGGCTTGTACCCTCCAAGAAAGTCTGCACTATCTGTCTGCTGACTCATATTCAACACGATTAGAGGCATACCCAATTGCCAAGCAAGATGCTGCACAACACTGGTTTTCCCAGTACCTGTCTCACCTACGAGAAGAACTGGTTCCTGCTGCTGCACACACATAGATATAGCTTCCAAGCTACGTACAGCATGTCCAGTGTTTGCAAAAAGGCGAGTTGCCTGAGGATTCCCTGTTCTAGGCTGACATAGTAGACTAGCCCTTCCCACTTGCAACGTAGACATATTCTTCTGAATAGAGGGCTTATTGAGAGATGAGTAAAAGTTAACACGATCCATAGGAACATTCCAAAACTGTCCGATTACTGAAAGAGCCAGATGACGGTCTGAAGTATTTGCTATCGAGACACCAAAGCAGTCGGCAGCTTCCACATAAATCCGTTCCCGGGCAAAGCTCGACAGAATCGACGATCCTAAGACTTGAGAACCTAATGATGAAATCCGCGTGCACCACTTAAACAAATCTCGAGTTGAAAACTGACGGCCTACATACACTGAAACATCTGGTAACCCTTCAGCAAGACTTTCAGACTGCGAAGCAATGTGCTTGACTAGATTGAAAGTGCCAATGAGTTTTGGGACTACGAGTGAAAGAGACGGAAACCGAATGCGGATAATGTCAGCAAGTTCTTCGTCATTAGGAGCATCAATTACTACTTTCCTCCAAAGATTGCCCAGCATTTCCTTTTTCCCTCCTACGACTGCACCACTGTGCCTAGTCCTGGTAACGGTTGAGAAAATTCGAAAATTGTCGGCGGCCGGTACCATCTCTCCACGTCCTGGTATGTACAACTTTCGATCCTCGAGCAATGGAATAAGAGCAGAAAAAATCTCGAAAGGGGCCCTGTCAATATCCTCAAACACAACCCACATGCCTCTCACAACTGCTTGAGTAAGCGCTCCAGGCTGCCACTTAAACTCTCCCGGTATTTCAGTACAGGCATAGTTCCCCAGAAGTGTCTTGCTGTCCATCTGGTCATCCAAGTGAATAAAAAGGAGATCCCAATTACCAGTAGCGTAAGCCAGCTCCTGAATCAAAGAAGACTTTCCAGACCCTATAGGTCCTTCTAAAAGCACTGGACATCGTTGGCTCAATGCCAGTACTACAGCCTCCAAGTTCCGCTTCACTGTTGGTGTCAAAACTAATGACTCACTTGATGATGGCAACGCCCTGGAAAAAAAAGGAAGAGTCAGCGTCAGAAAGATTCAATCACGGTCCAAAAAATACCAAGACTCCAACAGATCGGTGAACACGCTAGCATCATAGCTGTATGACCTAACGGACACTCCAGTAAATGAGCTTTTTATGGATGAAAAGACGAACCTGCCCTCTCGCAAATCTTGCCGAACCGGGAGGTCAATTCCACAAACTTGCAAATGAAAGCAATTCGTCCCTTTCCAACTTTTTAAGCTGCTTAAACTCCAATCAGGACGAGCGTCCTCAACTACAATTAAGTCCTGTGCTCGACCAGGTGTTTCTAAATACATTGCTAACTTCTCGACAGCCGTCTTATGGCAGCGACATCTCCATCGAAGGTGAGAGCCAAAACGATGTTCTTCACTCAGTCCTGCCACTGTGTGACTAAATTCCAGAGTAGCCTTGTCGCTCATTTGCAAAATTTGAGATACAATTTGTACTCCGCACCATCGGACATCTATACTTGCTTCATCTAAAGTCTTGGGTAAAGATCGTAATAAATCTAGAAATGGACTCCAGTCCCAAAGTTCCCGAAATAAGGTAGATTCCAATTGCAGAAGACGGTAAGATGCATATACAACTTCACTAAATGCAGGTGCTCCGGACGTTGAAGGTAGCTCCTCGCCAGCACCTAGCATAGACTGGTAGTTTTCTGGACCTCCGTGCAAAAGGCGCTCATAAGGAGGTGGAGCAAACTCGAAGTATTGGAGAAATGAACTGATCATAAGCCCACACCAATGCACCAACGTCAGACTTATACGATCAGAAGTCGTGAAAAAGAAGAGCACTCAGAGCTCTCTTAAACCCTAAACCCTTACATCGTAAAACCTTGACCCTCAAACCTTAAACTTCAACCGCTGTCCAATTCTACACGTCGACGAAAGCGTTGCCTTCTACGCTCTTCCACACATTATCAACAACTCTTATCGCTCTTCGGGCTTAGCAGGTCTAACAAACCTGGCCAAGACTTCGACTTGCACTCAAATTACGACAGCGAGTTCCAAGACAGCAATTCAGCAAAGCGAACACGTACCTAAGCAAGTACGGTGCCAGGTCCAGCAGTCGGCTGAACATAATACATGTATACTCATGCAACCCAAGGTCCCATCCACCGCCATGTCGCAACCGCGTAGAAATGCCAACGAAACCCTCACCCTGGCGACCTGGAGAGTCTCTCCCCTGCCTCCATAGATGTCTCAAGGAGTGCACCAAGGTATCTAAAACTCTGGCTAGGATTGGCCGAAAGCACCCCAGCGCCGCAAGCCCTACATCGGGCCGAATCACAAGGTCCTGGACCACTTCCAGGACACGATTCTCCTCAATTCCGTTTCCACTCTGTGCCAGCAACGTCGCAACCTCGGAATCATCGCGTAAACCCGGGTGCCTCGCTATCAACCGTCCCAACGCCACGCCACAATCAAACTCTTTCTTGTGCTTCATCCTTTCAGCTCAAACCTCATACTCACTTGGTCCGAGTCCCTCGAGTTCAGCCCAATTCCATCAGCTCCGTCTTCAAGCTGCGCAACAAAACCACAAAACAGCACAACCAAACCCAGGGGCGGCAGGATTCAAGTTTTAAACAGGGGTCAGGGTTTAAGCAGGTTCAGGGTTGAAGTGGGGTTTAGGGTTTAAGAATTTAGGGCTTTCGGGAGGAACCGTGAAAACAGAAATAGACGAATCGGCTGCAATCCAATGCAACAAACGAACCTTGTAGGATATCACTTCCTGCAAGTCTGTTTCTGCAAAGAGGCAACTGGATTGTGGCCGTTTTCACTCTGCCAACATAGCCGCGAGTTCCTTGAGCCCTAGACTCTTACTGAAGCCATGCCTGCCTCTCTTCATGTCCATTAGGGCTGACACAGACCTCGCAGTTGACGACGGAAACTACCTGGTATAGACCAGTGTTGGGCACGGGTGTCACTGTAACCTGGGTATCAAATTCATCATACTAAGGGCGGGCTTATATGCTGGCCCGGTGGGCAAAAAAAGCAACTAAGGTAGACCAGCCTAATTCCGTCTCCAACCCACTTCCGCCACCCTGTTTTTGGCCCCATTTCCACCCATTCCACCATCCAAATCTGTCCAGAAGTGAGCCAATTCTATCTAGAAATCTGACAAAATCAGTGCATTTATGTCATTTAGGGTAATGTGGCAACAGCTGATTGGTGAATACCTAGATGCTTATAGGGACAAAAGAAGGTGGTTATGGGTTGTTATTAGGGCGTATATGACCCTAGTCACGGGCGCTTTAGTAAAACACTTCAAAAATTCACAAAAATTACAATTTTGATCAGAAAATTATAATTTCACTTGGGTTTGATTCATGAAACATGCACACACCTCTGAAAAATATATGTCTCTCATGGAAGTAGCCCCAAGATAGCCAAATTGCAAATCAGGGTGGTAATAGGTTGATCTACCTTAGAAGACAAACACAGTAGCACCAATTGATCGGCAAGTGGTTTAGGAGGAGGAGAGTTCTACCAATCCCGGTGTATCAAACATTGTAGAAGGAACATAAAAGTGCGTTCTATATTTCGGCATTGTTGACCGCACCCACCCATCGATACATGTAAGGAGGCCCTAAGTACTACCTTTGATGCAAGTGTTGCAGTAGTAACATCCATCCTCAATGCCCAAAGGGGCCAAAAAAAAGCCTCACAAAGTTTGCATTCAATGTCCAAATTCAAAGAGTTGTAACTTTTGCATTCAATGTCAAAATTCAATGAAAATTGTTGGAAAATTTGCACCCTCTCTTCTAGCTTGTGCGGTAAAATTTCCAGATCAATCCGAGATATACTAATTTTTTGTAAGTCAATCAAAGTTTAGACATTCAAATGGAGTTCACCAAACTGCTATTGATGGCTGCAACTTCAAGGGCTTGTATCTCCTTCATCCAATGTTTGTTTTCGATAAAATTTGTTGGATTATGTTTTCCTTGAATTCTAGTTATTGTGGAAAAAATTTCATGTCAATCTAAGTTGTTTTGAATGTTTGGGAGCAAGTCAAAGTTCAAAATCCCGACATTTTTGGATTATAGTGAACCTCCATAGCTTGTTTCTTCTTCATACAATGTGCGTTTTCAATAATTATTTATGGAAAGTTGTGCATACTAGTCTCGTTTGTGTGGCTAAAATTTCATATCAATCGAAAAAGGTATGAGTGACAGAAAAGCATTTTAGTAGAAGGAGGTCCAGCTTTAGATGTATGTTTTTATAACTTTTCTTGCTACTTTTTGACATTTGAAAGCCATTTAGCAGATACAATGAGTCAATTCAATGATGTATTTTTTTTCAATGTGTTTGTATGTTGATTTTGAATTATTTTATAGTTAAAAGAAAATTCATTTGAGGAGGTTTAGAAATCGAATTTCACCTCCATTTGTGTTTTTAGGAAAATTTTAGCATCTTTTTTCTACACTAAAACATTATAATCTTGCAATCTACAAGGTCAACTGACTCCAAATTTAATTCACGTCATTTACAACACGTGCACTACAAGATTGTATGGTTGAGATTTTTATAACTTACTAACATTTTGAACTATATCACTTCAAAAGCAATGACGTTTTTAAACCCAAAAAAGCCTTGGGCCTTGTTGAGGAGTTAAGACAAGCTGTTTTTTTGTTTTTTTTGTTTTTTTGTTATGTTGACATCTTTCAAACCGTGTGTCTCCCGGCAACGTGCTTGGTACCATTGGAAAGCCTTCAATGAGGAGGGATGCACAGGCTTGGTTTTGTGACGTTTGGACCTACGGTGCAAAAGTTATAGATTTTTGAATTATTTTTGGTTTAAAAAAATTAAAAAATAACTTTAATTATTTTGGTTGTGGCAATGGCACAAGGCACACTAGTCCATACTTTAAGTTTTGTTGTTTGTTTGTTTTATTTTGATTTATTTTGTTTATTTGTTTTCTTATATTGAGATCTCCCGGACCGCATGCTTGGTACCGTAGAAAAGCGCTCAGCAAGGAGGGGTGCACGGGCTTGGCTTCATGGCATTTGAACCCACAGTGAGAAAGTTATTGAACTTTGAAGTTTTAATGATTCAAAAAATAAGAAAATTACTTTTACTTTGATTTTGGTCACGTTCTCGATACGATTGGAAAGCTCTTGGCGAAAAGAAGTGGACGGGCTTTGCTTTGTGGCATTTGAAATGACAGTGTGAAAGATATTGAATTTCAAAGTTTGTATTATGAATAAAAAAAATGGAAAATTATTCCCTGTGTGATTTTGACCAAGGCAACGGCATAGGCCACACTAGTACATACCTTGAAGACAAGCTATTATTTTTTTCTGTTTTTGTTTTTTGTTTGTTTTGTTACTTTGAGATCTCCCAAACCATGTGCCCCTCGACCGCATGCTTGATACCGTCGGAAAGCCCTTGGCAAGGAGGGGTGCACGGGCTTAGTTTCGTAGCATTGGAAGCTACGGTGTGGAAGTTATTGAATTTTGAAGTATTTATGGATCAAAAATTTAGAAAATTACTTTTGTATTTGTTTTGGTTGTGGCAACGGCACAAGGCACACTAGTTCAATTGAAGTACCACGGTTGTTAACCCTGAATGCCCAAGGCGCCAAATTTTGATGTTGACATAACTTTGAACTTAAATAAAATTGCATCAGGTTGCTATTTTTAATAGTTTGTATTTTTGGAAAAAAAATTTTGAAGTCTAGTTTTAGCATCAAAAATCCAATTTTGAAAATAAATGGTTATGTTTTTTATGTTCAAGATTTTGTGCAAGGGTGTCCATTGCAAATCTTGATTTTCTAGTATTGAAGGCTCTTAGAAATGAGCCTCAAATACACTAAATCTTGAAGAAAAAATCACATAAGAAGTTCATTAAAAAAATGTAGAACAGATTTTGAAAAGTTGTCAATTGATTGGGGTTATGCATGCTATGCCCTTTAACCTCATATTTTTCTGTTGACCAGTCTTTTAGATTTGACATGTGAAAAAAGGATTGAAAGACTTCAATTCAAAGTACTTTCACAATTTTAAGACCCTCATGATCAAACATTATAATCTTTCAATCCACAAGTAATATTGTTGTGTTTTCTTTTTCCATGTGATCTCTAACATGTCTAGTTTGAATTTGTGTGCTCATATTTTTTTAAATGATAAAATTTACCAAAATGTTGGCTTTTGTTCAATTTAGAGAAAATTTTAAGAAACTCAAAAGAAGCCTTGGGCATTTAGGGATTAATTGACCTTGGAGGTTTCAATTTTTTTAAACTTGAGCTCATACCATTATTATGAGTGTAATTTAGAATGCTGAAAGAATATCATTAAGTTAATGTTGTTCAAGTACTTAGAATCTGCTAGTAGCTATACTAATGATTATGAGTACAACCATTGCAATTTCATTAATTCCAATTGGAATGGAAGAATTGCAATGAATAAAATTAATTTGTGTAATGCTTGAGGTTCTAAAAAAGTATTAGGTCATGAAGCTCATTCCTATTTGCAGTGTTGTGTTAGATTCTTGAGCTATATATATAGCAACTATAATTTATATTATTTTTTCATGTATTAGTTTGAGTGCCAATATGCATGAATTAAAAATATTCATCAACCATTTAACAATTAGGCAGTCTTGGCTAATACCATTGAACAAACCAATTTCGAATGAATTTCTAAAAGCTAAAACTTATAACAATACATTGATGTCCACAAGACATTCCTAATTTTATTGATACCTTTGTTTCTTTATTCAAGTACATTCTGGAACTAATAACCTTAAGCTCAATGATACTCTTTGAGAATGAATATCATCACCCATCTAGTATCTTCAAAACCTAACTTGTACCCAACACTCGTATAAACCATTAAGCTACCATTCATCAATTCATTGCATTAATGGAGAAGCAAAACTCCTTGAAGTATTTGTCTCTAAATTTCCTCAAATGATAAATAGAACTAGCATCTACCCCAAGTCGTTTCATATTTTTGGACCTTTGAGGAATTAGCTACGAAAATTTGAAGTAGAAATAGCATATGTCTCTAAAACCATTATGTTCATCTTTGGTACATTCAAAATTCCAATATGCACTTTTGTATAATGAAACACTTTTAGAACTTTGATGCTTTGAGCACCTCATATCTTACACAGTGGTTTTCAATAGATTACTTTAGAATATACGATGTGTCGTTGCTATGAGGATGAGAGGTGGCACAACCATAAGTTAGGAATGAAAGCCTTCACTTGTAAGGCAAGCACAATTGAAGCCTTCAAGATTCTCAATTGTGAAATGACCATTTGGATTTATCAAATTATAAAAAGAATAATTTATGTGGGAAAAATCCTAATATCACGAGATTAAGCACAGAATACTGCTTGTGTTGGTTCAAAAAATAAAATTGAACAAATACTAATCTCTATAAGAACTCTTCAAAAGTGTTAGAAATATATTAAGCTAATTATGGATTCTTCATCTATAAAGTGTTTGATCAATCCGTACCAAATGTCAATTCCTATTTCTGGATGATAAAGGAATAAGAAAAATATTCAAAATGGTTAGTAGATAGATATTGAGATCGGTGGATTTGAGAAACATTTTAGATAATGACAAGGTCCATTTATAATAATGTGGAAGTGGCAACTATGTATAGGGATGGTCCTTGGTAAAGTTTCTTTCAATTTACACTATTTCTTGGACAATGTTTTGAATATTATGACCATCTTCTTTTAGTGTATATGAGATCGATTTATGATGATTTTGTATAGGTTACAATTATAGATTGTCAAAACCTTTTCTTTTCCTCTGCAATTTATACTACCTCTTGCATTTGTCTTCACAAGGATTTGCCAAATGAACAATAGCAATTTAGATCCCAAATGCTATTGTTCAATGAAAATCAATTTATGTTGAGCATGTTTTTGTTGTTTGGGGCACCATGGGACCACATTGCACCATTTCAAAAGAATCCTCCACTTTTATTATTCAAAGAGTATTTTTTTTATGCCACTTTTTTTCTACCCAAGATGTGGATGAAATCTCCAAATTTGAACAAAAAAGTGCATGACGACAACTACAAAGGAATAATTAATTTATCAAAAACGTGGACAAACTTACAAATACATTAGAGTTAATTGTAAAGTCATCTAAAAAGCTTGTTCAATACTTATTCAAAAAACTGTAATGTGGAGCTTCTTTCACTACTTATTCTAGAAAGCATTTGAATTCTTACACTATTTTATGCTTCTAGGAATCACTGAAAGAGGTGTTCATTTATAGTGTTTGATCTCCCTTTTTTGCAAAGTTGAGACCAAACCCTCCACTTAAGAAGAAGCCAACTCATCATGATTTGATTGCATGCAACACTCCTTGTTGACGTTCCCAAAAAATTATAGTAATTTAAGTCATACCTTACTGTCATTCCTAAAAGCATAAAATTAGTGTAAGAATTCAAATGCTTTCTAGAATAATTAGTGAAGAAGACACAATATAAATGGTCTTTTTTTTTCTTGACTTTACAATTATGAATAAGGTAAACTACCCTATTATAGGCAAAATGTGAGCAAGCCCATTGTGGGTATAATTGTAATGGTGGTGTACATTCAGGTTCTAAAATGTACACCACCATTACAATTTTGCCCACAATGGACTTGCTCCCATTTTGTCTGTAATGGGGTAGTTTACCTTACATTAGGGATCACCATCTTGACACTTCAAAATGAAAAGAACGGGACTCATCACTGATGTGAGCAAACAAGCAGATAACTGAGACAGACAAACAGCATCTTGACTCAGCTCCACATCACTGCTCCAGCCCGTCCCAATACAATTCTCTTCTTCTCTGCATCAAAATGCTCTTGCCTGTACTTCCAGTATCAATGCAGGTTCTCAGGCGCAGATCACATGCATGGCCCAAGTGTCGTGACGACGGACGACTCCTCGACCTTCTCTCACCCATCTCCAACCCAATTGCCGTCCTCTCCCCCCGCAACGCACTTCAAATTTTGCAGCTGAATCCATCTCTGGTGCATTGATTAGCAGTCCTTGAATTGTGTGGTGTTCGAATTGGAGCTAGATTTGGGCTGTGTGATCCGCTGCGATGGTGGGTTTGGTCGCTGGTGCGAGGAGGCTCTTGTTGCCCAAATGGCAGGCGATCTCCGCATGCCGGCGCAGCTTGTCCTTGGCTGCTGATGCGAGCGGGAAGGAGGTGGTGCCCGAGATGCCTTCGTTTGATTTCACGCCTCAGCCGTACGGTGGGCCCAAAGCCGACGAGATTCTGGCGAAGCGGAAGAAGTTTCTCAACCCTGCGCTGTTCTTGTACTACAAGAAGCATGTGAGTTGTGGTGCTCGGTTGGAGAGTACTGTAATGCATGTGTATTTTTTTTTTTTTTTCCTTTGTTGGAATGGTGGATGGGGTGCCGCAAATTAGGGTTCACAAGGCGTCTTGGTTATGGATCTGTTAGTTTTTTGTTTGGTTCTTAATCATGGATTTGTTGTCTAGATGTGGTTTCGTAGTATTTAGAGTGGTGACGTCTTTGATGTGGTGGTTGCAGCTGAATTTCGTGGAAGGGAAGATGCAATACCTTTTCGATGAAAGCGGTCGGCGATACCTCGACGCCTTTGCAGGCATTGTGACAGTTTCGGTAGGCCATTGCCATCCTGCAGTGGTGGATGCGGTTGTGAAGCAGACGAAACTGTTGCAGCACACCACGACCATTTACCTCCACCACGCCATTGCTGATTATGCCGAAGCTCTTGCTCAGCGTATGCCCGGCAATCTCAAGGTGCACCTCCTGTTCCACAATGATCCTTCTTGATTTTGTGTGCTTTGGGATACGAATTCTGGAACTGTTATTTAGGAACGCAGAGCTAACAGCTCCATCTGTGTTTCTTACAGAATTTTGTTTATACCATAATAATTTTTTATTTTGTATACCTTGGTACAAAATCTGTGTTTCGTACAACATTCTCTGTTCCGGTGTTTATGCCAAACTCGGTCGAAAACGTGGATGATAATTGATTGACTTGAATGGAGCAGGTTGTTTACTTCGTCAACTCGGGATCCGAGGCGAATGACATGGCCATGATGATGGCTCGCCTCTACACCGGAAGCTTTGATATTGTTGCGCTCCGAAATTGTTATCACGGCATGAGCCCCTCCTCCATGGGCTTAACAGCGCATAGCACATGGAAGTACAACGTTGCTCAAGTTAGTAAGCTTGAAGGTTTTTAATTTCTTGTTTTTGACACCGGTGCATCTAGCCTGCGTTTATGGTGAGCGCGTCATGCATTAACAAGACCACTCCTTACTTTCTGATTTGAAAAGTATCTTCTGCTGGCTTGGAATATAAAGACGAAGCATAACATACTCAATCTGGTGCAGGGTTTTGGAGTACACCACGCAATGAATCCCGATCCTTACAGAGGCCCCTTTGGTGCTGATGGAAATCTCTATGCCAACGACCTCGCCAATCTTCTAGAGTCTGCTACACCTGGTCGCATTGCTGGCTTCTTTCATGAGACAATTCAGGTCTCCTTTGTTTCGTGAGACTATATTCTTCTTCTTTATCTTCTTCACATACAGATGCATTGAAATTGGAGGATCTGAATCCTTCTCTTAGTTGTGAAATTTTAAGTTATGATATTTGATGCTGCAGGGTGTGGGTGGAGCTGTGGAACTTGCACCTGGATACTTGCCAGCTGCATATGACATCGTGAGAAAAGCAGGTGGCTTGTGCATTGCTGATGAAGTGCAGACCGGTTTTGGTCGAACAGGTAGTAATTTTTGGGGATTCCAGAATCAGGGTGTAACTCCTGACATCGTGACACTTGCTAAGGTCAGCAACGTTCGATTTTACTTTTACTTTTCATATTCTACAGTGCAACATAAATTTGGAAGGAACGGATGCTGCGGGTATCTGCAATTCGAATTCAAAGCTCGGCTTTAAGCTTGTTTTTTTTCCATTACACTACGTGCTGCGCTACATTGGAATGTTTGTTGAGAGTGGAGTTAAAAGGAGCCCTTGCGATGACTTTACGCTCCCTTGCATAACTTTGTGGTCTAAAATTCCAGGGAATTGGCAACGGGCTGCCATTGGCTGCAGTGGTAACCACACCAGAAATTGCACAAGTGCTGTCACAACGTTTACATTTCAACACATACGGAGGCAACCCAGTGTGCTCGGCAGCAGGCCACGCTGTGCTTGACGTGCTTGACAAAGAGAAGAGGCAGGAGCATTGTGCCACGGTTGGAGACCATCTCCTGCACCGTCTGCGAGCACTTCAAGAGAAGCATGATAGTAAGTGTCTGCAGGAAATTCATCTTTGTTCCTATGCCACGTGCACGCTTGTTTTAAAGTATCTAGAGCAATGTGGGAGATTTGCAGAGTTGTAGACTCATCTTGTACCCTGGTTTTGGCCAGTTGTAAAATCAAGTGAATTATTTTGACTTAAGCTTTCTAGAGTGCATGCAGTCGTAGATTTCGTTCTATTTCTGAACATACTACTTGACAGTGAGTCATGCTCATCATGTTTTTCCCTTTCTGAACATCTTGTTCGTGTCCCTACCTTTGTGTTACCCCAAATGGGGAGAGTATTTATTATGGATGGGCTTACTTGGTGCAGTTATTGGTAATGTCCGGGGACGGGGTCTTATGCTGGGCATTGAGCTAGTGAAAGACCGTCAATCAAAGACTCCAGCAAAAGAAGAAACTCTTCATCTTTTTGAGGAACTAAAGGGTAAAGTTGAACCCTATCTGTGGCCTTGACATATTTTTATGTATACGAAGAATTTGTTGGACGGCATGGTGGGAAAGTAAAACTCTTCAGTGAGTTTCATTGTCTTATTCGGTGACGTCTATTGCTATCGCAGATCTTGGAATTCTGGTTGGGAAAGGAGGGCTTCATGCAAACGTCTTCAGAATCAAGCCACCTATGTGTTTCTCAATGGAAGATGCAGGTAGGTTTGCTTTTCCAAATTTCTGTCCGAATACGTTTCTTTGTTTTGATTTATCTTTGTGCTTTTATCATGGGCACCTGCAATTTCTCATTCCAGAGCTCATAGCGTATGATCTTAGCTTGTTAATACTCGCCAGGTACTTAATCAGTTGGATGCTTATTTCGTTGATTGGGTTTTGCAGACTTCTTGGTTGATGGCATGGACCATGTCATGTCCAAGTTGTGAAGGAACCAAAGCCATTGTTCGTGCAAGTGCAAAACCGGAGAAATTGGGCGCCTTATGAACATTTCTTCTCGCTGATAATGCTGAAAAATTTGAGTGAGGTTGTAGACGCAGGTTACCTGTCGTATTATTCATTTCGGGTTGAACCTGACGTAGTCACAAGTTTGGTGATGATTCCCACCAAGTTGATACTGTATCATACCTACATGTACGTATCTCTGTATGTAAGGCCAAATGTAATAAAGTGCTGTTCTTTTTTTTTTTATTAGAACGCCTCGGAAGTAGGTTTTACTGGCAATGCCTCGGTAGCATGACCAATCTTTTGTATATAAGCTTTGCAATCTCTCCTTAGGACCAGTGGTTGTGAATGCTGACTATTCAGTACCTGTCGTTCTGTCGTGTATAGTCATATGTGTATCCGATGAGAAGTAGAGCATTATTCATGTGGGTGTTGCTCATGTGAGTTCAGAAATTTTAAGGGTCGCATTTTAGTGCAACAGTATTCTGAGGGATCAATTGTGTCCTCCTTCCATAAACGGTCAGTATAAAGAACTGCCCTTCTCCCTTTTTGTAAGTTAGGGCCTTGCACTCGTAGTTGTTGTCTTCTGGTAATTTTCTGGTAACCTCTGATATACAGATTCTTGTGTTCCTTGGAATTAGGGTTCTGTCTACTTCAGCTGAGTTCTGGTAAGCGTTCTGGTAGCAGCGGGTGTACACAGAGATCTAGGGAACTAGTTCTTTGCTGTCTGACATTTCATTCACATTTTTTGCGCTGCAGCTTGAGCTTCAGTACCTCATTCTTACAGGCGGAGGAGCTCTAACCCCCGGCCAGGTAACGCCTCCAGCACTTCGTAGATATCTGTTTTCAATAGAAGTCTTGCTTTTTGTGTTGTATTCAGGTGGGTGACATCCGTTCAATAGTATCGTTGGGGTGTACCCTTGTTTTGAGAACTTATCATCTGCTTTTTGTTTTCCACGCCTAACATCTCTGTATCGTGAAAACAGAAAGCAAGCTCTCTCCCTCGTAAAAGTCTTATTTCTTTTGGGGTCTCAGGTTCACTCCGTCGCTGTTATAGTCTGTTTTTTCTGAGGTAAAATTTTCTCTCAGGATAGTTTGCATTCTCTGCAATAGATTTCTCAGCTTATTGTAAGGTCCTATCACTCTAGCTACCACCGGCTGATTGCTTTTGCTGCTAGTACCGAAAGATTATGCTTTGAATCTCCAGGTGCTGCTTGCTTTTCTCGAGCCGAGTCTCCATGTTGTAGAATCCATAAACTTAATGTGGAAAGATAATGAAAGAGAAGGAAATCCCTAGCAAGTGAAGTACAAGTATCGTCGTTACTTTGCATTCACGACCAAGGCTCTGTACAAATTGGTTTGTCTTGCAAGGCACAAATGTGTGATCCGCAGGGTTCCTCATGTGCCGGGCGAAACAATGGTCACTTTTAGAGTATGAACGCCTCCTTTTAGTTTCAGTTTTGCTCATTTGGCAGTTACGAACTCAGGATGTTATTTTCTTATGGTTGTTCTTGAAAACGGTGTGAATGCCGGTAGAGAAGTGAACTGTGATGGGCTGAATTCGCCAACTTCTCGGTTCACTTGTGCTCGTGAAGGGTTTAGTCCTTGAGGAGGGGATTTTAGAGACATTGATATTATGACATGGTTGAAAAGGTAGTGAGCTTTTCCTTACTGGAAGTGAAAAAGCTCACAGATGCCTAGCTTGTGACGCATTCATATCTGCTTTTTGGAGCGAGTAGTGTACAGTGCTAAGATTCTGCTATGAAGGTATGTGTCACTAGGGTCCTGAAAATGGCCTCTATACGATTCTCTCGGTGCATTCACAATTTCGAATCTGTGAACATGGAGGCTTGAATTGTTTCTTTTTGCTTCCTTTTAATGTTCTTTTTAGTCTTCAGACGTAATCCCAAAAGCAATCTATTTGGGAAACCAAGAGAGATAGGATAGCAAGTGTGCCGTGGGAGAACTTTTGTAGACCATAATTTTTCAACTAATGCTTGATTGCTTCTTGGAGGGTGTCCTAGTTTAGGAGGCTTATAGTCAAATCAGTTACAATTAGTGCACCCATAACCTGTCTGTACCAGTGGATTGCACTGGAAATAGGGAACAGGATATTACTCTACCCTTCGTAACGTAAATTTCCCGAATGATTTTCTAAGGAAAATCTGGTCCAAAGCTTAAGCACATGTGATGATGGTTTGTTGAACGCTACGTCTTCCAATACAAGTATCGTATTTATTATTGTCTGTTCGAAAGGAGAGATGGATAGTGTCAATTGTCTCAATTTCATTGTTCGATCCTTCCCTAGATGTCATTTAATTAGCCTGTTGGAATCTTTTCTCTTCGGAACATACTACAGTTGGTATTTTTCAAGTACAGAAAATTTTTTCACTTGGTTCTTCACGTTCAATTCTTGAGCTTGAATATTTATTATTGAATATTTATTTCACTATTGTGATGCTTGTGCTGTCTAGATTATCTACTACATTGTTCGTTCCTGAAGTCGGTGAAGTAATGAGTTGCCATAATTTAGTAAATGCTCTATTCAATGTTAGTTAATAGATCTGCTAATCTACGGGGTGATTTAACGTTCTCTATTTTGGTTTCAGCTTGCAAAACAAAAATGGGGAAGTTTGCAGCCTTGTTGGCTTTGTTGGGACTATGGATGTTCATAGAAGCTGGATGGAGTGGAGCTGTTTCGACTGGGCAGATTCGCTTGGACTCTATGTATATTGTTCATGTGGACAATTCTCAGCTTCCTGGCTCAGAGAATGTCCTTACGACGCCGTTTTCAATGTACAGCGATTTGTTACGGGGTATGAAGTTTAAGATCAACACCCTTTCAGAGGATGATGTATCAACAGTGAAACCAATACATGTGTACCGCCACGCCCTCCATGGATTTTCAACCCGACTTACGGATGAGGAGGTCAAGGTCCTTCGAAACTTGAAGGGAGTGCTTGGGGTGCATCCTGATCGAGTAAGACAATTGCACACCACCCACACTCCTAAGTTTCTCGGTTTGAGTGACAGGAAGGGCCTTTGGCCAACAAGTGACTTTGGAAACGATGTCATTGTTGGCGTTTTGGATACGGGAATATGGCCAGAGAGTGCTAGCTTTCATGACAAAGGCATGGGGCCTATTCCATCTCGCTGGAAAGGAATATGCCAGGCCGATGAGAATTTTAACACCTCTCATTGCAACAAGAAGTTGATTGGCGCTAGGTTCTACTCCATTGGATATGAACAAGCTCATGGAAAATTGAAAGAGCCGAGGTCGGTTAGAGATGTTGAAGGACATGGGAGTCACACGTCGTCGACAGCAGTTGGCATTGCGGTACACAACGCTAGCTTGAATGGACTGGCTGAGGGAACGGCCCGAGGTATGGCAACTAAAGCACGGATTGCAATGTACAAGGTTTGTTGGGAACAAGGGTGTATGGACTCTGATCTCGTTGCCGCTTTTGATCAGGCCGTTTCAGACAAAGTGGACATCATCTCCCTCTCTGTCGGAGGTGCAGTCTTTGACTATGCGGAGGATGCAATTTCCATTGGTGCATTTGGAGCCCTGATGAAAGGAATCTTGGTGTCTTGCTCAGCTGGAAATGAGGGACCTCAATCCATGTCTGTTGCAAATATTGCGCCTTGGATCATCACTGTTGGAGCTAGCACAGTAGACAGGAAATTCCCCGCAAACGTAATACTTGGCAATGGCTCAACTTTCCCCGGAGCGTCATTCTATGGCACTGAAGATCCCAAAGCAGACAAGCTTCATGCTTTGGTTTATGGAGGTCATGCAGCCTTGAAAAATAAGTCTGATGGTGCCCATTGTGAATTTGGTTCATTGAATCCAAAGCTTGTTAAGGGGAAGATTGTAGTTTGTGTGCGTGGAGGAATAATTGGCCGTATTGATAAAGGTGTGGTAGTCAAGGATGCAGGAGCTTTTGGCATGCTGATCGTGAATAGTGCTGAGTTTGGAGAAGACCTAACTCTTGATCCAGGTTTCTTGCCTTCTATGCTTGTGAGCACCAAGGCTGGAGCTATTATCATGGACTATATTAAGTCCACTAAGGAGCCTATAGCCAAGTTTAAGTTTAGTGGGACGCAATTTGGTATAAAGCCTGCACCTGCAATAGCTGAGTTTTCCTCGCGTGGACCAAGTCCTTTGACTCCGGAAGTGCTGAAACCCGACATTACTGCACCTGGAGTGGATATCCTTGCAGCATGGATTGGTGTTGTAGGTCCGACAAGTTTGAAGTTTGACAGGAGGAAGGTGGCATATAATATGATCTCTGGAACCTCAATGTCGTGTCCACACATTAGCGGATTGGGAGCGTTGTTGAAAGGTGCCCACCCTCATTGGAGCCCTGCAGTAATCAAGTCTGCTATGATGACCACCGCCACTGTTATAGACAACAGCAACGGTACTATTACCGACGGTTTTTCCAGTGGACCGGCAAATCCATTTATGTTTGGTTCTGGGCATGTGCAGCCCCAACGAGCGTTGAATCTAGGGTTGGTCTATGACATGGGTGTTGAAGATTACATGCAGTTCCTATGTGCTTTGGATTATTCGTATTACCAAATCAAGATGTTTGCTGGAGAAGGTGGTGAATGTCCGCTTGTAATGCCTAGGGTTGAGGATCTAAACTATCCTTTTTTTTCAGCGGTTTTCAATAAGACTACATCACCTATTACCTTTAAGAGGACGGTGACAAATGTTGGATATACTAATTCAACATACAAAGCCATTGTTCATTCTCCAGACATGATTTCGATTTCTGTGCATCCAAAGGTGCTAAGCTTTAGTGAGGAAAATAAAAAGAAGCTCTTTACTTTGACGGTTATGGTTTCCAAGGGTTTCATTCATGCCATTGTGCCTAGTGCCTCTAAGACGGTGTTTGGATCAATACAGTGGTCAGATGGAGAACATATAGTGAACAGCCCAATTGCTATTACTGTTCAAATGTAGATAGTTTATCTAGCAATCATTTGCTTTTGCTCCTCTTTGTAGGTGCTGTAAGTCAATAAAATTTGTACAAAATGTTGTACGCATTTGAATAAAGTTCAATTTCTTCTACTTTTTCTTCAATTTAGCCTTCAACTGTAAGTTGGATGGATCTTTCGAATCATTCTTTTAGGAAGTTGGTCTAGCAGTTTAGATAGAAGTACCTATTGAGATAATTGTAGTGGTTGTAAGGTAATGAATCTTTACATGCAAGTTTGTCCATTGCTTGATGTTTCCATGGGAAGGGAAATTCTTCTGCCAAAATCAATACTATTAAGGAAGTCTACTCCAATGGCTACCTTTAATTACAGCATAGTGCCTTAGTGGACTGCCTCAATGTATCATGGTTCAAGTTGTCACGTCTGCACTGAGGTGTCAAGGAAGAGTTTTACTTCTAAGCTCTGTTGCCATAATTCAAGTACATATATATGACATATAACTTTATTCAAATCTAGCTTTCAAATTCCATTTTTAGAGAAGCACAAGAAAGTAAAGTGATTGTTTTCAACAGAGAAACCAAGCAGTCTCTAGCACGATTTTGTACCTTTTAAACAACATTGCCTTTTAATGCCATCTATATATTTCCTCTTTGACAAAGAGCTGAACACAATATAGTGCTAATGTTAAAGCTGCTTCAAAGAATAATGGGTCCATTCAACATGACGAAGTCAAAGCGTGTGACAAACTCACATCCTCAAAGCCCTTCAAGGTACTTGTACCGTCCCTTGTTCCAACTCATTAATATTTCAATCTTTCATTTTCAATTAGCTACATCAAATTTCATTTCTTTAGAGCGGATTATTTTACTTAGAATCAAAGCCAAAGGGCATGACCTCACCAATTTGTTTATTGTTTTGAGTTTCCTTATTTTCTAGGACCACCAACTTATTCAATGGTAGACCAGTTGCCGGTCCTCCAAGTGAATAACATTCAAGGAAGGTTCTTGCAAAACATTCTATCTGTCGACATGAAAGAGATTCCAATAGTGTACCAATTGAAAAGCGTCATCGAAGACCATTGTGACTTAACGATGCTTGCTTACTTTTACCGGGGGGGGGGGGGGGGGGGGGGGGGCTGCCTAATGGATGATTGGCAACTAATATATGTCATGTTGTTTAATCTAGATTGGTTAGTCACCTCGATTCTCAATGTGAACGCGGCCATTGGATACAACGTACACATTTGGCGATGTATGCTTGCATGTAAGCCTTGTAGTGTTGTCATCATAGTCAAGGTAATTGAATTTTCCTTAATTGGGCAATTGGGCAAAGATTTGTGCAGGTGTATAGAACTTGAAATTGGAGTAAGTTGCCATATTTTTGAAGGAAGAACCACTTGTGCATTTTATTTTGGCACTTGGAAAATTGCTAATTTGAATGACTATTGTTGTGTCATGTTTTTCTGCCATTAGAAAGCACCTTAGATGACCTCAAGGATGCAATCCAAGCGAGACAGTGCAAGCTGTTCTTCAAATTGGGAGATGCGTGTGTTTTTTGAGGATGGAAAGCAGGTTTGTTTCATGGTTTCTATACCCTGGCGAACAGCAACGTGGAGTCTGGATCCTTCATGCATATTCAGAAGATGCAGACCTACGGAGGTGGACCATAGCAATCTTTGTTGACGTAGAAAATACGTCATCTCTAAAAACTTTGAAAGTGAAGACAGCGACTCCTAGTTCTTGATTTTGAAATTAGATCCAGTATGGCCTGAACATCCGCAGTATTTGCCGAAATGAAGACCAAGTGAAATTCAACAATATCATTAACATAAACACTTCATAAACTTGGATTCTGCTAATTGCTATACTAGCGGTTTTGAATACAACTATTGCAATTTCATGAATTCCAATTGGAGTGTGAGAATTGCATGAGTAAAATTAATTTGTATAATGCTTGAGGTGTTAAAAAAGTAGAATCAGGTACAACTCATTTATAAACTGCTTATTTGAGCCATTCCAATTTTTATTGCACAATATAAATAAAAAACGGAATTTTTTGTCTTACATAATTAAAACCCAATTCTTATGCAATTTCAATGAAGCATATCCAATTTCAACTGCAAAGAAGAAAATTTTCATTTTTGTCAAATTTTTTAAGTCAAATTTTGTGGTTTTATATAATATCTTATTGAAAACAATTGTTGATGAACTTTTTAATTTGATTGCATAATATGTAGGGAACATCCATATACACATCTTTCATATCAAAGAACACCATAATAAGTAACAAAAATATAAGAGCTCAATATGAGACGTCATATGATCAAACTTTGTAAAATAAATACTTCTTTATTTTAGCTAAATTTTTGCAAAGAAATTGTACCAATCTACTCAATTGTACAAAATTAGTTACTACATAAGGGAAAAATAGAAAAATCTAATTATAAAAATGAAATATCTATATTTACAACATTTGGGCATTGTCACCTCAACATTGAAATCTCTATGGAAGGAATTGTAAGACTTTTTGGGAGATGCTTGCAAAGAGAAAGATGTGCGTAGAGATGTTCCCTACATATATCTACAATCAAACTCAAAAAATTCAACACTAATTGTTGTCAATAAAATATTATGTAAAACCATGAAAATTGACTTAAAAAATTCACCAAAAATGAAATTTTTCTTTTCTGAAACTAAAATTGGTATGCATCATTGGGATTGCACTAGGATGAAATAATAATTATGATTACCAAAATACAACAATTAAACTAAATATTGTACAACAAAAATTGAATGCCTCAAACCGGCAGTTTGTAAATAAACTGTACTTGACTGTACATGAAGTTTATTGGCCTATATGTAGTGTTGTGTTAGATTTATGAACTATATATAACCAAAAATTTGCAATTTATTCATGTACTAGCTTGAGTGCCAACATGCGTAAATTAAAAAGACCCAAAAACTGTTTAACGATTGATACCATTGGACATACCTAATCCATGCCCAACACTCATATAAACCATAAAGCTATCATTCACCAACTAATTGCGTTAGTGGGAAAGCAAAATTTTGTGGAGTATTTGTCTCTAAATTTTCCTCAAAATCTAAATAGAACTACTTAGCATCTTTCCTAAGTCGTTTCATATTTTGGAACCTTTGAGGAATTAGTTATGAAAATTTGAAGTAGAAATGGCATATGGCTCTAAAAGCGTTATGTTCATCTTTTATATATTCAAAACTCCAACATGCACCTTTTTACAATGAAACTCTTTTAGAACCTCAATGCTTCGAGCACCTCCTAGCTTACATGGTTTTTAATAGAGTATTTAATTTAGAATAAACTATGTGTCATTGCTATGAGTATGAGAGATGACATAAGTAAAGTTAGGAATGAAAGCCCTCACTTATAAAACAAGCTCAGTTGAAGCCTTCAAAACACAAGATTCTTGATTGTGAAATGATCATTTGGATTTGTCAATTTATAGAAAGCATAATTTATGTGGAAAAAATCCTAACATCTTTAGATAAGTGTAGAAAAGTGCTTGTACCGGTTCAAGAAATAACAATTCATCAAAAAATAATTATAATATTAGAAAAATATTAAAGTCAATGGACTTGTAAAACATTTAGATAAGGACAAGGTCCATTTATAATAATGTAGAAGTGGCAACTTTGTAAGGGGGTGGTTATTGGTAAAGTTTCTTTGAAATAAAACTCCTTTGTAAACAATGTTTTGAACATTATGACCAGTTTAGTGTATATGAAATCTATTTTGATTCGTTTTGTATAAATTACAATCATAGAATTTAAAACCTTTCCCTTGCCTCAGCAATTTGCACTACGATTTGCATTTGTCTTCACAAGGATCTGCTAATGTGGAAAAAATTTCATTGTATTTTGTAGCCTATCCATAGGACATTATATATTATAGGAATGGGTTTTAAATATAATTACCTTACCAAAATACTACACAACCAAACTTCCCATTGAGACTTGTAAAGTTACTATAAAATGGAAAAAATTAAATTTTTATCTTTAACCCCTAAAGGACCAAGGTGATTTTCCTACCAAAAAACACTCAAAACTGTCATTTCTATTGCAAAGAGAAAAGAGTTTAAAATATTGTTTTTTTCTTGCATATCCAACCATAAGATCTTATACTTGACTAATATATAAATATGTGAAAGAAATTTTTCAAAGACTTTGACCATGTAGATTGCAAGATATATGCATTTAAAGTGAAGAAAACAAGTTTTTTTTACCTTGTTTGACTAGATTTTTTGGCTTTGAATCTTTTTAGTTCAAATTTTTTGCACTATTGATTTTGATTTTTTACTTATTTATATTAATTATTTTAGTTGAGAATCTACCAAAAAAAATATAGGAAAAAAGGCACTTAATTTTCACTCATTAAAAAATTGTTAAGTAGAGGTGGGTTCAAGATTGAAGAAAAAACTAAATTGTTAATAGCATTTAGATGAAATTGAATCACAATAATCCTAGCGGTGAGATTGTTTAGCAAAAAAATCTAACCCTGTCTAACTAATTTTTTTGAAAGATTCTAAAAATTGCATTCAAAAATGAATACTATAAGTTATTTTTTCAAGAAGATGTTTAGATTGCCCGAATAACTAAGATTGTCCATAACTTTTTCATTATTAGTCCAAATTGAATAAAATCAAGCTTCACATGTAAACAAAAATATAATCGTTGAGTCAAAAAACTAAATTTTTTTTTTGACTTTTTGTGATTTTTTGTACAGATACAAAAATATAGATGTTTTATTGAATATCATTGTTGACATAAAAACATGGGTTGTTGTATTCAATGTTCACAAAATGCGTTCCAAAAAATAGTAAAAACTTTCCAAAAAACATGGGTATCTTATAGTGCAATGATCAAGCGTTTCCATTGAGAATTATTGGACCATCCATATAGGGTAAAGGTCTAAACAACTTCATCATATTAAAAAATCCAATTTCTACAAAAAAAAAATTCTAGTGAGATTAATTTTCTAAGTAATGGTACTCCCCTTCACTAGTAGGACAAATTAGTTTTGTGCAATTTTCTTGCATTTACAATAGCTTCTTTCAATACCATATTCTATAAAATAAGCAATGATGCATAATGCAAGCGGAGGTGAAACTTAAAGAACAATCTCATCCTCCATGAAATTTAGAAATGATAATCAATGTACTTGGTGTCCATATCCAACAATCTCTCCCTTCACAAAAGAATATAAGAGTGCAAGGCTAGTGATGGCTTGGCGACCTTAGGATAAGTTGTTGAATGCTTATAGCTTTGATATCCAATGTTGCCCTTCCAATACTCTAATTTTTGGATGTCCTTAAACATCTATCAAGACAATCATTAGAAAATTTGGATGGTTTATTTGTATGTGTTTACTCCCAACAAAACTTAATATAATAATAAAATTTCTCTCAAGATTCTCTAAGATCAAGTAGCCTTTCTAAGAAGAAGAAAAAAAAAGGATTGACAAGAATTATTGACCTCTTTGTTTAGTTTCTAAAGTAAAAATCACCCAAGAAATATGAAGTCCACAAACTTTTTAAAGACCTAATGAAGAAATGGCAACTTATAAAAATCAAATTTACTATATAATAGGCCCTTGCTAAAATGTGGAGACATAGCTAATATGTAAAAGAGCTCTAAAACCCCAATTAATATTGTTCAATGGAAATCAATATATGTTGAGCATGTTTTTTGTTTTTATGGGCACCATGGGACCAAATTGCACCATTTCAAAATAATCCTCCACTTCTAGTATTTAAAGAGTAGTTTCTTTTTATGTCTGTTTTTTTAACATCCAAAATATGGATGAAATCTCCAAATTTGAACAAAAAAGTGCATGACTACAATACAAAGTAACAATTAATTTATCGAAAATGTAGACAAACTTACAAATACATTAGTATTCATTGTAAAGTCACGTTAAAAACTTTGTTGTACACTTATACTAGAAAGCAATGTGAAGCCTCCTTCACTATTTATTCTAGAAAGCATTTGAAAGGGGTGTTACATTACTTTTATACTTCTAGGAATCATTGAAAGAAGTGTTCATAATTTGTATTTGATCCCATCTTTTTGCAAAGGTGGTACCTTTGTAAATGAAATTTTAAATAATAAATTTTTTTTCTAAATAGAGGCTTTGGTAAAAAGGTGGTACCCAAGTGTCTATTTAGGAAGAATCCAACTCAACATAATGATATCATTGAATGTAACATCCTTATTGGTATTTCCAAAAAATTCTAGTGGATTAAGTTATACCTTGTTGTCATCCCTAAAATCATACAAGTAGTGTAAAAATGCAAATGCTTTCTAGAATAAGTAGTGAAGAAGGCACAACATGAACAGGTTCTTTTACTTGACTTTACAATTACAAATGCCGATTATAGTAGTGATCACCATATTGGCACTTCTTTATAAATCCCAACCAAAAAATGTCCCATTCATTTTGCGGGAGGATTATTTCCCCGTAATCCCTTGGCGCATGAAATCCATATAAATGGTGATTATAAAAATTTCATTCATCAATCATATATTTCATCCATTTCTAGATGGATGTTTACTTTCTACAATCTCTTTGTTGTCAAGAATTCTAAAAATAAATAAGCAATTCTCATTGGACTTTGTCCTTTTTGTCAGCTTATTTATATTTAGAATTCCCTCCACCTCTATGATTTTCCTATACAAAAATGAAAAAAAAGGGACTTGAATAAGAGAACTAATAACTAAGACATGCAAACAGCATCTTGACTTAGCTCCATATTACTAGTCCAACCCGTTTCAACATAATTCTCTTCTTCTCTACATCAAAACACTCTTGTTTGTGATTTACTTCCAATGTCAATGCAGACTCTCACACTACTCGCTTGCCGTCGTGGCTGTGGTGTAGATCACATGTATGGCCCAAGTGTCGTGATGACAGAAAACTCCTCTTCACTCATGCATCTCCAATCCAATTGTCGTCCTCTCCCCCTGCAAATGCACTTAAATTTTTGTAGCTAAATCCATCTCTGGTGCATCAATTAGTAGTCCTTGTGTGGTATTCAAATTGGAGCTAGATTTAGGTTGTATAATGTATTACGATGATCGATTTGATTGCTGGTACAAAAAGACTCTTGTTACCCAAATGGCAAGCAATCTCCGTGTGCCATTGCAGCTTGTCCTTGGCTGCTAATGCAAGCAATAAGGAAGTGGTGCCTGAGATGCCTTTGTTTGATTTCATGCCTCAGCCGTACGATAGGCCTAAAACCAACGAGACTCTGGCAAAGCAAAAGAAGTTTCTAAACCTTGTACTATTCTTGTACTACAAGAAGCATGTGAGTTGTGGTGCTCGGTTAAAGAATGTAATGCATGTGTATTTTTATATTATTCCTTTGTAAGAATGGTTGATGGGGTGATGCAAATTAGGATTTACAATGTGGCTTGATTATAGATCAGTTAGTTCTTTGTTGAGACCTTAATCATGGCTTTGTTGTCTAGATGTGGTTTCAGGTTGGGCAAATTTGCTTGGACCCTATGTACATTGTTCATGTGGACAATTCTCAACTTCTTGGCTCAAAGAATGTCTTTACGACGCCATTTTCAATGTACAACAGTTTGTTATCGAGTATGAAGTTTGAAATCAATACCATTTCACAGGATGATATATCAACAGCGCAACCGATGCATGTCTACCGCCACGCCCTCCATGGATTTTCAGCCCGACTTATGGATGAGGAGGTCAAGGTCCTTTGAAACTTGAAGGGAGTGCTTGGGGTGCATTTTGATTGAGTAAGACAATTGCATACCACCCACACTCCCAAGTTTCTCGGCTTGAGTGATAGAAGGGCCTTTGGCCAACGAGTGACTATGAAAACGATGTCATTGTTCACTTGGCATTTTGGAAAAGGGAATATGGCCAAAGAGTTCTAGCTTTCACGACAAAGGTATAGGGCCTATTCCTTTTTACTAAAAAGGAGTATGCAAAGCCAATGAGGAGTTTAACGCCTCTCATTGCAACAAGAAGTTGATTTGTGCTAGGTTCTACTCCACTAGATATGAACAAGCTCATAGAAAATTGAAAGAGCCGAGGTCGATTAGAGATGTTGAAGGACATGGTAGTCACACGTCATCTACAGCAGCTGGCGCTGCGGTACACAACGCAAGCTTGAATGGACTGGCTGAGGGAAGGGCCCAAGGTATGGCAACTAAAGCATGGATTGCAATGTACAAAGTTTGTTGGGAACAAGAGTGTGAGGACTCCAACTGTGTTGCTGCTTTCAATCAGGCTGTTGCAAATGGAGCGGACATCATTTCCCTCTTTGTCAAAGGTGTAGTCCTTGACTGGTTGTAAATTTGTCTACAAACTTTGGTAGCAAATTCATACTAATCATATCATGTAGGTGGCTTGAAATGATTTTTGTCACATTGGTCGAGTTTGGACATTGAACGTCATGGACATGCAGACATATTGGACAGTGTTGGTGATCCAGGTGGACAATGTAACTACCTTAAAGTAATTACATCAATCAAATTAAGGTAATTGGATGTCCCAACTCCAGAGGGTGGGCAAATCAAAGGGTTTTGGCGGACAATCCATCCAATGTAACAAACCTCGTTTGAAAAGGTCATTTTATCCACCAACTAAATGTAAATTTCTTTCTTTAAATATGATATCTCATTAAAAAATTTGAACTATTATATTACATCAACCTAGATTCTTCAACAAAAAATTTATTAGTAAATTTATTTCACTTATTACAACTACATAATAGCTTAAAAATGGATTTATGATGCAAGCACTCCTATAGATTATAGTGGAGTTGCTTACCCAGCCAGCAGTTGAAGGCTAAACTGAAGATGAAGATGAAGAAGTTGAACTTTATTCAAACAAGTACAACATTCTATACAGATTTTATTGACTTACAATACCTAAAAAGAAGAACAAAAGCAAATGATTGCTAGATAAACTTTCTACTTTTGAATATTGTTTGATACTAATTAGGCTATTCACTATATGTCTTCTAGCTGACCATTGTATTGATCCAAACACGGTCTTAGAGGCACAAGGCATAGCTGCACGAATCAAACTCTTAGAAACCATAACCATTAGAGTAAAGTACTTCTAATTCACCTCACTAAAGCTCAATACCTTTGGATGTTCAAAAATTGAAACCATGTTCAATGAAAAAACAATGGCCTTATATGTAGAATTTGTATATTCAATGCTTGTCATTGTCTTTTTAAAGGTAATAGGTGATGTACTCTTATTGAAAACCATTGAAAACAAAGGATAATTTAGATCTTCAACCCTGGGCATCACAAGGGGACATTTGACACCTTTGCCAACAAACATCTTGATTTGGTAATATAAATAATCCAAAGCACATAGGAACTAATGTAATCCTCAACACCCATGTCATGACCAACCCTGGATTCAATGCTCACTGGGGCCGCACATGCCTGAAATCAAACATAAATAGATTTGCCGATTCATTCACTTCATTGGAAAAACCATCAGTAATAAACCATTGATGTTGTCTATAATATTGGCAATGGGTAATCATGGCAAACTCAATTACTACGGGGCTCCAATGAGGGTAGGCGCCTTTCAACAATGCTCTCAACCCACTAATATGTGGACACAACATTGAGGTTCCAGATATCATATTAATTGCCACCTTTCTGTTGTCAAATTTCAAATGAATTGGACCTATAGCACCAGTCCACGCTGCAAGGATGTACACTCCAGGTGCAGTAATGTCGGGTTTTAGCACTTTTGGAGTCAAAGAACTCGGTCCTCATGAAGAAAACTCAGCTATTGCAAGTGCAAGCTTTGTACCAAATTGCGTCCCACTAAACTTGAACTTGGTTATAGGCTCCTTAGTCGACTTAGTATAGTCCATAATAATGGCTCCAACCTTGGCGCTCACAACTATAGAAGGCAAAAAACCTAGATCAGGAGTCAAGTCATCTTGAAATTCAATACTATTCATGATCAACATGCCAAAAGCTCCTACATCCTTGACTACCACACCTTTATCAATACAGCCATTTTGATGTTACATTTGACGTTATTATTAACATGAAAACAAGTAGACGTCCAGAAAAATCTATCAAGAAAAACACGGGTTTCTTATAGTGGATGTTAAGCCATTGCCGATTATTACGTTGGCAGGGAACTTTCTGTCTATGGTACTAGCTCCGACCACTACAAGAAAACAGTGCCCAAATTGACACATTTTAATTGACTAAAATGTCCGAATTGATAGAATTTTGTCAAAAAAATGTCCAAATTGACAAAAAAAATGTCCGAATTGGCACTACTCCCTTGAAGTGCGACAGTGATGATCCAAGGCGCAATATTTGCAACAGACATGGATTGAGGTCCTTCATTTCTAGCTGAGCAAGACACAAAGATTCCTTTTATCATGGCTCCAAACGCACCAATGGAAATTGCATCCTCCGTGTCACTATGAATCTTGAGAGGATTTATATCCTATCCCAAATGAGGCTTTTGTAGATTGGTCCAATTGTCAAAATTTTACACATGCTATACATGTGTTAGTTATCTAGGAGAATGAAATAGTGTTGAGTCTTATCTTTTTGAGACGAGACAAGGTCATGAGGCAATGGATATTTTTGTGCATCCGGAACAGGTAGAGTTACTGCACTCTCTACACACATTGTATTGGAAGAGGAAGAGATATTCAATAAATTGATTATTGGAATCGGGATCGGGACCAGATGATGAGGGTAGTGACAACAGCGATGACATAGAGGAGAGTATGGGACTGCCTACTTCTAGTCTTTACCTACTCTTGGGTTTGTCGGTGAGGTGGCCATCTCTCTTGTGAGTAAGGCGGCCAACCGCATTCATGCACGATCAAGGTTGAGGTTTTTATGGAAGGTTGCACTAATGCTTTACAAGGAGGGCATTCAAGTGATACAATTAGAGATGCTAGATGAGGCCATAGACTTGGCGGATAAGCCTACACCAGATATCCATGGCGTCTTCAAGTCGCTCACAATGAAAAAACTTGGAAATATTACTTATTAGAAAATTGGTAGAAATGTAGACTCATTTATTGTAGATTTATCTTCTTTTGCAAGCAAACATTTTGTATGAATTTAGTGCATTTGCTTTGTTATCATGCTCTATATTGTGTTTAGTAAACTGTTGAAGTATAAGTTAGTATGAGAATGTTGCAAACGTATTTGTCATTCTCCTTTAGAGCATTGACTTTGCTTTGCTGAAGGATCAGGAAGCCAAGAACTTTAGAAGGGGATTTATAGCTATTGATAACTGATAGACCTCGTCTTTTTGGAGACAATGAGCAAGGCCATGAGTTGCATGGTGATGAAGGGGATGCACCTGAGGAAATTGCCAAGCCTTGTCCTAGTGAAGTAGCACTAAGAATTTAGCTCAGTGCAAATTTGATATTCCAATCCAAAAGAGCATGAATACTTCTAAGTTTGAATCTCTATAGCATTTTCATGCCAATGCACTCCTATATCTAACGTTCTGAGGTACTCATTGTCTATGCATTTTCCATCCTACAATGGCAAATCAATTAAATGTGAGAAACTAAGAAATTCCTCAATCTACTTTGCGTAAGTGGGCTTTGATGTGTTTTTTTTCTTTCTTTGCCCATGTGCTTCCTTATTTTTCTTTGTCCATATCAAAGTTCAGGATTTTGGAGGAGTTTTGGAGGTTAATTTTTTGAAGGAGTTTTTGATATATCAGTAGAGCTATTTGTACATACTTTTGATTGTAGAGTTTAATTGATTGGCAAATTTTGCACAAGTTATGTCTATATGTCAGAGTGCAAATTTTCCTACCATTTTTCACGTCTTCTTCATACTTTTACTTTATCTCCATATTTACTTTTATATTTAGAACTCCCCTTATCAGAGTTAATTAAAAAAGATCCCATCCTACCTCTTCTTTTTTTCTACTTTTTACCTCCCTTTTAAACTATACTTGAATAGAATAGTATTTTGTTATAGAAAGAAGGCCATAGACATTTTGCAAAGGCCAACTAAGTGTATGAATAGATGAGTTCACATCTTCTCGATAAGGTAATCAAATCTAAAACCAATACTTGTTGTGACCCTAGTATAATGTATTTTTTAATCCTTGATTGTCTAAATTGCCCAATGTAATATTAATAGCATGATATCTACAAAATACTTGAACTTCACAGCAGAGGTGTTTTTTCATTTGGCATTGGTTTTCTGAATGCTATACATCATTTTGAACCTATATATCTTAATCTATACTACAAGATGAACAATATTGATTATATCAAAGTAAAATGAAATTCTCAATAACAGATTATTTATTGCAGGGGTCCATTTTTCCTATATTGTAGAAAATGTACAGTGGACATTAAGGGGTTGAGTGCATTAGCAAATGAAAAAAACTTTGGCGCCTGGCCTATGTTGCCTGGCTACCGGCTGCCAAGTTGTTGGCGCCTGGCTAGCTGCCTGGCACAAGACGGGCCTGTTTTTTTGTTTATTTTTTTATTTTTTATTTAAAAAAAAAAAACTCAATTCCTGTTTCCAATGATGGAGAACATGTTTGAAGCAGCCCCCCGGGGGCTCAAATTTTTCCTAATGGTGAAGAATATACTTACATGCTCTATCACATTACTCATATCAATGCTGTAGCCTGAACTTCGGACAATGCCTTTGACCAAAAATCAACCAATTTTGGTTGATTGGTCTTTAGGAGTTAATTCTTTATGTATTTAGAGGGTAGCTGATTTGATTACCCCATCCATGCAACTTTGCTATATTACAACATCTATAGAAAATACATATTGAATATTGACTATTGTAATATAGTTTATTAACTATTACTATAAGAAACCTGCGTTTTAGGTGACGAGCCTTGATTTTTCTTGACGGATTTTAGTGGATGTCCAGTTCAAAACAAACCTATGTCTTTATGTCAACATTGATGTTGCATTAAACGTTTTTGTTGACAAAGAACATGGATTTGCTGCATGAGATGTCCACTAAAATCCATCAAGAAAAATCAGGGCTCGTCACCTAAAACGTGGATTTCTTGTAGTGTATACTAAGGCTTTGTTACTATGCGCACCACCAATGATGAAATGTGTGCACAAAGGTTTGAATTGAAGGTGGGAATAGATTAGGTGATCAACTATGGTCAGAAGGCCATTGAATTTTTTTCATAAAAATTCAAAAACTATATTTTATCGCCTATTTTGAGTCCATTCTTTTGGACTCTCAACAAAGTTTGGCCATTCAATTCCACTGCCTCTCAACTCCCCTTAGTTGATCGCTGTGTAAAGTGATCCTAAATTGTCAAGCGGAGTGTCAAGATTCCATCTAAAAATCTTGACGCTAGTAAAAACCTCAAAATTTTGTATGACAATCATAGATAATAAACCAATGAAAAATTAAAAAAATTCACTCTCTTGTAACATGTTAGTCCATTATTTATTGTTTTTTCTAAATAATTTCCACATGGATGACATATGATAACTATTTTTCGTTTTGATAGTATCTTCCATCAGTTTGGATTTTGACATTTTGATGATGGAATAGACATGATATGGACAACCTATCCTAGTTGAAATACGACATGATTTTTTTGAGTGAAGACATAGATGAATCTTAACTCCTAAACACCCGAGGGGGATCCTCCATCCAAAATGACCTATAGATTGCTATTCTTGAAATTAGTTTATAATTTTTTTTAGAAGTAGATTTTGAAAAATCTGACTGTAGGATCTTGTTTATTACTATTAAATTCATCTACCTTCTACTTTTTTTAAAAATTGACCGTATGGATTTTGAGATATATACAATCAAATCAGGGCTGTCATAACGGGCAAGTCAGGGCCATCGAACAAGATGGGTGGATGGGCAAACCGGACCGAACAGGCGGATGGTCCGGGCGGCTTTCAATTTGTAGATCTTAGAATATTTTCAAGATAGAAAAAGTTGATTGTCAATGACACGCCATCATTCCACGTTGGCTCAATTATAAATTGAATCCAAATACGGAGTTGGAGTCCGTCTGCACCCTGACATTACGTCTGCGCCCGTCTGTCCCTGCCTGACCTTACGTCCGCGCCCGTCCATCCGTGCCCTGACCTTATGTCTGCGCCCTGACCTTACATCTGCGCCCTGACCTTACATCTGCGCCCTGACCTTACGTCCGCGCCCTACCGATTCCATCTATGCCTAAAGTCTCGCTTGGCAGCTAGGTGGCGTTGACATGGCAACCACGTTGCCCTTTTTTTCTTTACTAAAAAGTCAACTATGTGTTGACTACATCGGACAGGCGGACGGACGAACAAACCAGACGTCCCCCCAGTATGACAACCATGAATCAAAGTTCTATTTTTGAAAAAACATTAGTATTTTTTTCTGGACATATTACATGAGAAAATATTGAAGGCTACATAGGGCTACAAATTTATAAGGGCCTTGGTACACAATAAATGTTTTGCATGGGTAACGGAAGTCATCATTAGCCTATATGATGTGGTTGCAATCCAGCCGTTTGGGATTGCATTACCAGCTAGTGGGTTACCATTTATTCAAGGAGTATAACAGACAAATGCGATGGTGGGAAGTTCTCCGTGCTTTCTTCAATGGTTGAGCGGGAGTAGAAGGATTTGGCGGGAGAGATTAGGTTGTTGTCACATTTCTTTTGGTTCTTGACAATCAACTTTTGTTGTTTGTTTTCCCGCATATTATGAAGCTTTGAGTTTCTTAATTTTATGTCCACAAGACATAGTGATTATGAGGCCACAAATTCATGTTCCGAATGTACACTACAAGAAACCCGTTTTTTTTTTTTATCCTTGGATTATGCATGCTGATGTCGTGAATGGTGTCTTGAAATGTCTACGTGGACGTCCAAAATTTTGCGTTGCTTAAGACTCGCAAATGACATCACATTTAACTTAGGACATCAGCATGCTGGGGGATTGAATGTCTAAAAAATATGGGTCAACGGGGTCCTCAAAGGTCGCCATGTGGCTACCACCTAAGCGCCACGTGGACAAGGGCAGCCATGTAGGAATGTTTTTCATCCATTTTTGGCCATGAGGTGGAATCTGAGGTGGCACATGAAATAGCGGCAGGAAAAGTGACGTGGCATCCAACAAGGATGATGTGGCATGCCACATCAGCATATTTTTCTGTTGTCTATGAATTTCCTTGTTGTCCTTAAAGACATCAATATAGACATCTGTATGTTTTCTAAGACATCAACTTAGACATCCAGATGTTTTCATAGACATATTTTGAAACATCACCTTAGACGTCCAGAATTCTTGTGACATCAATGTAAACATCTATTTTTCATCATGAACACCTCTAGCAATGTTTTGTATGGTTTAGGAAAACAAAATGATGTTACATTAGACGTTCATGTCATGGAATGCACTATTCGGCGTGATGTTAATATAGACAGTCTTGCATGTCTCATATGATGTCTATATGCATATTCTAATGTCCAATATAACATATCATACACAATACACCTTACATTATATCATACATTATATGTCATACAAAATACTCTGTACAAAATACATCATAATTGACAATTATGTCACATGGCTTCAGAAGTCACTTGATGTGAGTTTATGGAGAAAAGAAGACAGGCTCTTTATACAAGTGGAGGGATAGAGGAGAAGACAAACTATACGGGACATTGAAAACACTGGATTTAAATTTTGGTGGAGTAGCACACAGACGTCCAGCAGGATGTTTTTTGCATGTCTCAAAGGCCGCTCTGATGACGTCTCCAAAGACATTATACTGATTGTGACTACGTTTCCTAAAACATCCAGAAGTCTACAAAAAGATCCAAGAAAACGTTCTCAATGTTTTATAAGATGTCTTTAGTGACATCTCTATGCCTATTTAGACATCTCCAATACAAGTGTAGAAAACGCAAAGCGGAGTGGTAGAGGAGAAGACAAACTATATGCGACATTGAAAACACTGGATTTAAATTTTGGTGGAACAACATACAGACATCTAGCAGGATGTTTTTTGCATGTCTCAAAGGCTGCTCTGATGACGTCTCCGTAGACGTTATACTGATTGTGACTATATTTCCTAAAACATCTAAAAATCTACAGAAATGTCCAAGAAAACATCTCAACGTTTTATAAGATGTCTCCAGTGACATCTCTACGTCTATTTAGACATCTCCAAAATAAGTGTAGAAAATGCAAAGAGATAGCCTCAATATGTTGATATGGCATGCCACATTAGCATAATTTTATGCCACATCAACAAATTTACTCGTGGCATGCCACATCATATGCCACATCATCTTATTTTCTCCCAAAGCTGCCCAATTCTTTTTTTTTAACCTCGGTCAGACTTTTATCCAAGAATAAAGTAGTTTCTACAGCTTTATCTTCCATGAAATTTTTTCCTTAAAGCTAATCTGGCAGTCCATGTTTCTACGGACGGCTCGCTGGGCATCAATGAGTCCTTAAAAATGTCATCAAAAATCCCAATGTTGATGGTAACACCAACTTGTTTTCATTCAAATTTGCCACAATCATCTTAAATATCCTTGAAAATCTTTTGAAATTGCAATCCTTCTCTTTAATGTCTTGATGTCTCCGTGGACATAGTATGCTCGGCCTTGGACATCGCATGTTTTTGCTCCGACATAAAAAAAAAACGGGCTTCTTATAGTGGTCGTTTTATATAACAATAGAGATGAAAATGTGATTACAATCCCTTCAAAATTGAGGTGAATAGGTGGGTTGCTTTGCAATTGGATGAACAAAAAGAAAGGTTGATCAATGGCACATATAAGGCTCAGGTTAAAAACTTTCAGGTGATTGATGTAGTGGTGAATGAGATCAAGGTCCAATATACTTATATGCGGCGGGAGTTGTCAATGCACTCTACACGTCTTAATACGCAGTTGGGCACTTGCAATTGTAAATTTTTGAAGTTCGAATTGGAGATTTTGCCTTCCTTTGAATTTTTGAATCTTGCTTGTTGTCTACAATACTTCAAAACCCAAGCATTTAGGATTGCATTTTGGAGTCAGCTTCATGGTTTTAAACAATCTAGATATAGAAACAAAGGTGATAATCTTTATCACCCATGCAAGAAGGAGGATGAACTATTGAGTGAACAATATTCACACCTCGTTGCAACCAGAGCACTTTTGTATTTGGCTACATCTACAATGCTTGATATTGCATGTGCAATTAGAGTCCTTACAAGGCATAGTGCCCATACCATACTACAACACTAGAATGGTATTAGAATGCAAAGACTCAACATTTTGGAGCAAGAGATTTAATAGATTTTTTATTATGAAAATTATAGAAACCTTTACTATCCTTCCATGGATTTTTTTCCCACTAGGTTTTATCATGAGAATGGATTGATAAAGGTGCCATACTCTCTTTCCTTCATTTGTAGTATTGTCCTTGACTATAATCAAGGTTTTACTAGATAAGGTTTTAATGAGGCAGCAATCATATATTTTACAAGATTATGAAAAATACTACATATGACATTCCATAGAATTTTATATAAATGTTATATCAAGTAAGGAAGAGTGTTAAGAAACATGTTCTTTTAACCCCTAAAGTTTCATGACTATGTAATCACCAAAAACGCTCCAAAACTGCCATTTCTAATACAACTACCAAATTTTTGGAAAAAAACAATTTTTGACACATGTAACCATAGGATCTTGTAGTATGATATTTTGAAAACATGTGGTAAAAATTTCAGAAAATTCCACCGTGTGGATCATAAGATATAAGCATTCAAAGTCTTGAAAACCATTTTTTCAATCCTGCGAAAAACCGGGCAGCTGCACTTTGCAAGCACACTTTTCAATGAAAAAATGCCGATAAAGGTGGTGCTTCTTTGAATTCAGTTTCCTAAACAAGTTTTCTATATGCATGAAAAATTTCACATCATTTGGAATTGTACAACATATAGAAAAAAAATAGTAAGTAGAAAGAAGTAGAAAATGACTCAAAATATTAAATTGTTAAGAATTTAATCATGGAACTTAAAAATGCCAATCCCAACGGTTGTAATGTTGTAATAATCAATCTACATCCAAAGATTTTATTTTTTTCCCAAAATATTGAAAATTGAGTTAAATAATCGACTTTAAAGTTTTTTTTAGAGTAGAGAATCCATAACTGCCCGCAAACCAAAAACTCTCATAACTTTTGACTCATTGATTGAAATGGAATGACTCAAAGCTTTTTAAGTATATATAAATGTAGAGAACCAATTTCAAAAAAAATTCCAAAAAAAATTATTTTTTCTGATCTGCCCAAACTGCCCGGTTATGAAAAAAAGTAACATATCAGGTCACAACTTTTGACTTGTATTTCGAAATGTCATGAAACTTGGTAGACATGAAGATATTCCTCGCCCCCACCTTCTATTAAAATTTCAGCCTCAAATATGGATATCTCTAGTCACACGTATCTGCCCAAAAATTCTATACGGCCAAAAAACGCATGTTGGTCCTTTAGGGATTAATACGCTCTCCACTGTAATTCAATGTAGTTATAAAGGCAAATAGGGATTAGAATATAATCCTTTGGGCCAATAATAGTAGAGGATTATTCATCTTCTTTCTCTTTGGTATACATTAGAAGGGATTTGAGGCCAAAAAAGTGCCGTTTCAAGCTTGTTCCCCAATCTATCCCCATGTTGTGAACAATGGTATAGGTTGTCAGAAAAATATATTTAAAAAAAAAAGGATGTACATCTTTGAATCAAGGCGTTATTTTGTCTAATTTGGATCAATCAATTTCATGTCTTATTGATATATTTAGCTTCATGATAAAATTAGCAAAGCTATTGTTCCTAATAAGCTTCAATTCCTGTAAGCTTCAGTCTCATACAGATACAGAAACAACCAAAGATCTATTTGATTCTATGCCATTTATTCTAGATATGAACCATATTTTTAACATAAAGTATTTATTAACATGCACATTAGGTTTTAGTACATTCCCTATGACTCTTTTGAGAATCCATAGTATTTTTTTGAATGCGTCTAAAGTATTACTGCACTATTATATCATTATTTCTAACAAATAGACTATTAAGGCATATCTATAGTATATTTTTTCCAAGCTAAAACAAGATGTATGTTAAAGCATCCTCAAGTATTATGGAATAAAGAGACATCAAAATACAACTTTATAAACAAGTTTCCGAAGTAATTTGACATAAAGTGGGAGGTAAGGATCTTGAAATGTCGTTTTTATCATAGCTCCAAGAAGTAGTGGACCTCACCTGTACTCGTTCCAAGAACATAACAATCCAATGTATGGTTAGTGAGGTGTACAAGGAGTCTTCAGTCCACTTACGCATGCTTTGGTTTTCACAAAGAACACAAATAAAAACACAAAAATAACCCCATGTCATACTTAGTCCCACACTAAAACATTTTCAATCTGGCTACTATTGGAGTGCTGAAATGACGCCATTAGTATTTTTTAGAAAAACACCTTGATAGAAGCAATAACAAGTAGTAACAAGAAGAAAACGCTAAACTTTGCCTTAGCTTCCACTCCTCAGTACAGTATCAAAGCTCTCTTGTAGTTTTTAGGACTACCCTCAACATTTGAGCTTTTGATCCCTCATGCAATAAGACCATCTGCAATGCAGTCACGATACATGGCCTAGTATTGGTATAACTAACTTTTGAATGCTAAACAAGTAGAAATTGAAAATTGTCTAGCATTCAAAAGTTAGCTATAGTGATATTGGGCCATATACCGTGACACCATTGCAAATGGTCTAAGTTATTTGCAATAGTATATTGCTTTTGGACCTTTCATTATTAAGCCAGGTAGCCTTGATGTTAGAGCTTGGGACAGCTGTATAGTATTGTAGCTGCCCATTTTTTGTAAATTTGAACTAAGCAACAAGGGTTGTGATTTTTTTAGATTCTCTCATTACCGTTTAATAAAAAGCTTTCCCAATTGGCTGCTTATTAAGAAAGCACATCCATAGGGTGGTACTTGTCTTGTAGTATATTGTTTAATCTAGTAAGAATAGGCCCTTGCCCATGGACGAATGGGCTGAGCAGACCCATGTCCGTGGTGCTTGATTTGATTCCGTCCCCTGGACAGAGATCTGCTCAAAATGGAATGTGAATGATTGCAAAATGAAGGTGAGAGAGTCTGCTCCAGAACGTGCATGATTTAAAAAAAAAAATATGGACCGCATTCACTTGTTGAATTGAAGATACAGTTGATTACCTCATTTTTTGGACATTGGACAGAGTGCCTAAAACAACCTTCAGAAGTATACCAAATTATGACAAGGAACTCTGACAAATTCAAAACTCATAATCTGACTGATGATTACAAGAGAAAAGTGATACATGATGGAAATCAGTTGAGGATGAGAGAAAACAGGGTCTGTAATTTGGATTTCCAAGAAGTCGGGCAGCCTCCAATGCTAGAGCAGGTTGCTTACAAATTGTTCATTCAATGAACAATGTCATATAATTTTCTCCGTAGGGCAGCAAGGCCTGTCCTCAAAACTGTTGACTTGGATGGCTTTTCCATAAGGGCCCACAAGCTTTTCCAACTACCACCAAATTGTTCAAGTTTTGCTTTCAGCTGAAAATGGCAACAACTTTCCTCCGTCTCTTGAGGTATGTAAGGTACAAATCTCTTCCATAAAGCACCCATTCAAGAGATGAAAATTAATTTCCAGATATTACACTTTTAAACCTTAAAAGATAAATGGAATTGGCATCTACTGAAAGTCATTTCATATTTTTGGGAGCTACTACAAATTAGTGATGAATTAGTGTGCCATGTACCATTATCACAATCAAAATATAAGTGAAAAGAATTTTCTAATTAGATGATTCATAATAACGTTGGAAATCCAAATCTTCTTTACTGGAGGTCAAAACGCCACGAAACAAAGCCCATGCACCCCTCCTAGCCAAGAGCTTTTTGATGACATCAACAACGCTATTGGAGGAAGCATGATCCCGGAGATTTCAATGCCAAAAACAAAACAAATAAACAAAACAAATAGTATAACTTAAGGGGATTGATGAAAATTAAGTGACATTGATAATAAAAAAATGTACAAGTGATGTATTTTTCTGAATATGGATGCTTGCAGAGTCTGAGGGCTTTATGGACCCCTACCTTAAATCTATAATCAGCACTACCTAAAATAGGCATTTACATTTGTACAAAAAAGACCTGCTTCTTTGTAGCTTTTGATTATACAAATTATGTACAAAATCCTCAACTTCAAATCTATGATAGTCCATTGTTTCTTTACGATATGCCTACAAGCTTTTATTTAAAAACTTGAAAACTTATTCAAACAAATTTTAAATAATGCACTGCAAACTGCGTTCAAATTCTCAATTAGTTGCCAATCAAATACAATACAAATGGTGCATGAAAAATAAAAATAACTATATATGCTCTATTCAAATTAGGACCACCTACACATACAAACACATATAGACACTGAAAGCGGTTTGTTCATAGTTCAGCAAAGGATGACTAGAAGACCAAATAAGAAGGGAGCATACATACTTGAACCCAACAAGGCTTGCTTTGAAAATACTCTTCATTTATGAATCCATCGCTCTCTACGTCTCCCTCATCGTGGCAGCTTTGTCTCCAAAACTCTTCAGCAGTCTCGGTAGTCCAAGGAATGGGAGTAGCAGTGACTATGATGTCAATCTCTCCAAGAATGTATCAAGTGCCTGCAGGTGCTAAATGGAAGACTTCTTCAACCTCCAAATGTGTATTGAATTTCGTTTCTCTCTCTATTTTAGGAGAGAGGAACACAATTGCTCTGATGACACAATAGAATTCGCCCAGGTGAGAAGCCATTCTCATCTCCCTCACTCCATTGCTCCCTCCACCCTCATATCTTTGCTGCCCAACTGTAGAACAACCAATGCAATCTCTTAGGGCTCATGTCTAGACAATCATGATTGTTAGTTTTCAATCTTGGTAAATTCACAAGATAGCTCTCATTGAGGCAGCTTATAATGAGATCAATTTGGCTCTATGTGCACTCTTCAAGTGCTCTACAATTTCAGCTACCTCTAAAAGGCACCATGAAGGACTGCAAGGAGGACGGGGGGGAGGGGGGGAAGAGACTTTAGCATGTGACGAGGCATTGCAAAAATTAGATGCAAGCATGGAGGTTTTTGAAGACCTTGTTCCTTGTTGGAATGCTTGCTTCTCGCTTCTTTCAATTTCATCAACCTATTGAAGGTAATACTCTCGGACCTCATCCACTTAGATCATCTGGTCTTCATTTGTTTATCTTCATCCACTTCAACAGAAGCTCCATGGTCCTGCATTAATCTTAACGGCTCAAGCTATTAAGCTGTACAAGTATTGTAAACATAATTAGAGTCATGATCTTACTTATTGGTAAGTGGTTACACAGTGTAGTGGGCCGGTCAGCTAAGCATGTATATATTGGCCTCATTTGGGCACTCTAATTAAGCCGATTACAGACCATCTTTGTATGTGTATGAATGAGTTTATTTCAACATGGTATCAGAGCAAGAAACTTAGAAGAGAGAGAGAGAGTACCTGCATTAGAATCAGTCGAGCACTGCTCCTGACCTGCGAAGGACTGAGTGAACGAGAGCGTTGCTTGTATTTACTTTCTTACTCAGCAGAGTGATGCTCCTGACCTGTAGAAGACAAAGTAACCTGCAGAGAGCAGAATTAACAAGTGTGTTGTCAAGCGTCCAGTTAGTCAAGTACCTAGCCAGTCAAGTCGAGTGTTGTCGTAAAACAGATAGGCAGGAAAGATGGCTGAAAACATGAGCGCAGCTCTCAGAGAGGGAAACAAACTGAAAGGATCCACTAACCACTATGTCTGGGCCTTGAAAATGAGGGCCATGCTGAGGGCCAAAGGTTACTAGAGAATCACTGAGACTGAGCGGAACCCCAAAGTTTCCTACGACCATAGATGGAGAGGAAGTGACTGAATTACAACTTAAGAAGAGAAAAGTCCTGGCGTGTCGTTTGCTGCTGCTGTCAGTCTCCAATGATCTGGTTGATCTTGTAGCAGAACACTCTGATCCCGCTGTGATCTAGAAAACCCTGCAAAGTCAGTTCAATTCAGGGGATCAATCAAAGATCCTGACGTTAATGAGTCAACTGCAATCTCTGAAAATGAGCGAGGGTAGCTCGGTAGAAGAATATATCAAAAAAGCAAGAGAGTCAAAGAATCGTCTGAGTAGCATGGGAGAGAAACTGGCAAACAAAAACATCAACCAGATAGTATTGAATGGTTTGCCTAGGTCATATGAAAGTACTATACAAACACTAACTCACCTGGATTCAAACATGACTTTTGAAAAACTCAGTGCCAGCCTGATCTCGGAGTCTCATAGGCGTGCGTATCATCATCAACAGCTCAAGGACGAAGAAGCTCTTGCTGCAAGCTTTTAGAAGATGAACCTGCAGACACCAGGCGACAATCGCGGAAGAGGAAGGGATCGCTAGCCAACCACGTTCAGAGGATGAAGCTTCCCAGGCTTCCCAGGACAACAACATTACAGAACGCGCCCTCCTCCAATATATTACAATTGTCTTAAGCCCGGACATCTTGCCAGAGATTGTAGACTGCCACCAAATCCACAAGCTCGTCAGTACCAGCCCAATGAAAACAAGAGTACAAGCTACGCAAATTCAGCGAAGGTCTTCAACACTCAATTAAACTTTGAGCACTATGATCCCTACTCTACTGGAGAAACGGTTCGTGGTGTCTAGATAGTAGGGCCACTAGTCATATAGTATCAGCTTTTCAGAAGCTAGATAGCCCTCCTAGCTCATCTAGTGTAGAAATTCAAGAGATAAAAACAAGGAGGGGAGAGTCCCTCCCCGTGCAAGGAACCAACTCTGTAACAGTTCAAATGGAATCTGGAGCAATAAAGTTGAAAAACGTTCAGTATGTCTCTAGTATGCGGAAGAATCTCATATCAGTAGGCATAATTGTTGATTCTGGCAAACAAATATTTTTCTCAAGTAAAAATTGTTGGGTAATAGATGAGCAAGGGTGTGCAGTAGCCATCGGTCAGAGCGATCAGTCAAATGGACTTTACACTTTTAAAAATTCAACGCTGGCACTGGCATCTGATCTCCAAGATCAAGCGGTGCTGTGGCACCGGCGCCTTGGCCACTTAAGTTACCTTGGAATAAAATTCTTGTCCAGAACTAAAGGTGTTAGTGGATTGTTAGAAATAGCCCTAGAAAGTTGAGTCTGTACATGTTGCTTGTCTCAACGACAGCACAAAGAACGTTTTCCTCGCAGATCAGAGACTCGTTGGAATCGGCCAAGACAAAAGATCCATTCCGATCTCATGGGCCCAATACAGCATACCTCACTTGGAAGTTCACGGTACGTTCTGATATTTATAGACAACTACTCTCGCAAGAATTGGGCATTTTTCTTTAAACATAAAAGTGAGGCAGTTGCTAAATTCCTGATCTTCAAACGACAACTCAAAAATGAAATGAGACATCCCATCCAGGTCCTTTGAGTTGATCGCGGTGGCAAATACCTGTCAGACGAATTCTCAAGCATCTGCAAGGAAAGCGACATAAAGAAAGAGCTCACACAAACCAATACGCCTCAACAAAATGGGATCTCTAAAAGACAAAACCGCACAATAATGGAGAGGGCCCGCAGCATCTCACATGATTGCAATTTACCAGCTTTCCTGTGGACTGAAGCGATGGCACACGCCACGTTCCTTTTGAATAGGAGTCCAACTCGCGCAAACAATGGAGAAACACTAGAAGGACGCTACACAGGTATGATACCTGATATTACTAATTTGAAAATTTTGGGATGCATCGCACACGTCTATATTCCCAAGGAAAACTGCAGGAAGTTGGACAGCAAGTCCATAAAATGTCTCTTCTTGGGCTTTGATAGTGAGACAAAAGCCTACCACTTATTTGACAGGAATAGACAGAAGGTCCTTTTGAGCCGAGAGGTAGTATTTGACAAAGACCTAGTCGGTTATCAATACTTGAACCCTGCCGAATCTTCCTCGAACCCTCTCATCTTTCCTGACATAGATCAAATTGCTGAAAACCTAGATTTAGTACCTCAGAACACTTCTACAGAATCGGAATCATACAGCCCAAAGACAGAACAGACAGCACATCCCAATACACCAAAGCTAGATTCACTCTTTGATGACAACAAAACAACTCCCAACCCTTCAGTGACAGCACCTAACGAGGCTCCGTCCCCAACCAAACAAAGCCCAGATCAACCTTGCGCACAATCAAACCAAAACCCCACCATTTAGAACCTTGTTTGTAAGACTAAATCACCCCGTCCTGCTGATTGGACAATTGGCCCACCAGTCCGTCGTTACTCCAACCGCAACAGAGCTCCTTCTGTGCACATGAAAGACTACTGGTCCCTTTTCTCCGAAGTACTCAAAGAACCACTTGATTTCAACACGGCAGTCCAGGACAATGGATGGAGAGCAGCAATAGAAAGTGAAATACGATCAATCCTAAAGAATGAGACCTAGAAAATTGTCGATCGTCCTACAAGCCAAAAATTGATCACCGCAAAGTGGACTCTTTCGATCGAAACGCAACTCAGATGGTATAATAAAGAAACTCAAAGCACGTCTCGTTACAAGAGGCTTTCAACAAAAGGAAGGCATTGACTATAACAAAGTTTTTGCGCCAGTGGTGAGATGGTCAACAATACTGGTTGTGCTAGCTCTTGCTGCCAAACACAACTGGAACCTCTCCCAACTAGACATCATCACAGCATTTCTTAACGGAACCATTATTGAAGACATCATCATGGAAGTTCCAGAGGGCTTCCCCGAAGCATGAAATCCCACGAAAGTCTGCCGCATCAACAGAGCGCTCTACGGGCTCCATCAGGCGCTAAAAGAATGGTATGATCATATCAATCTTTGGCTTCAAAAACAAGGTCTGATAAGGAGCAAGAGTGATCCCAATCTCTACTTCAAGAAACAGGACAGTAAAATCATTATTCTTCTATTCTACGTCGATGACCTCTTAATTACGGGAGACGATGAACAAGGTATTGCGGACCTCAAACAGCACCTCCACTTTGAGTTCGAGATGACTAACCTGGGGGAGGCCAGCAACTATCTAGGCGTCGAAATCAACCGAACAACTCAGGGCATCTTCATCAATCAACAAGGCTACACCAACAAACTTCTAGAGAGATTTGGACTAGAGGACTGCAACCCGAGCAAATTCCCAATTGATCCAAAAGAGCAACTCCATAATAACATAGGCACCAAGAGAATTGACACAAAGCAATACAGATCCCTTGTTAGATCTCTACTATACCTCTCCCACACATGTCTTGACATCTACTATGCTATTAGCAACATCTCTTGCTACATGGAAGAACCCAACGTGGCACACTTTCAAGCAGCCAAGAAAATTCTACGGTACCTGCATGGAACAGCTAATTATGGCCTTCTCCTATCTCCTGATTACAACGGCAGTCTTCACTCCTACGTAGATGCCGATTGGGGCAGAGACATTGACTCACGACAATCCATCACAGGATTGCTGCATCAATTTGGAAACTCAACAGTGGGGTGGAGTAGCAAGATGCAACCCACCGTCTCACTTTCAAGTACAGAAGCAGAATATAGGGCCCTCACCATTGCAGCCAAAGACATAGTACACCTACAACGACTGTTTCAAGAATTAGGGTTTAGCATGGATAATCCAACCACCCTTCTAAGCAACAACCAATCCTGCATCAGGTTAGTTCAAAACCTTGTCCTACATGCTAGAACGAAACACATAGAGATTCAACATCACTTTATTAGAGAAATTGCAAAAGCTGGAGAGATACAGGTAGGGTACATATCAACTACAAACCAACCAGCTGACTTCCTCACAAAACCCCGACCATTGAAAAGCTTCTCAGAAAACAAACACCAAATCGGCATCATTCCTAAGCCTGAAACCTAGCTCTTGCCCACTCTGGTGTCTGCCAATTACTCAGCCACAGAGCCCACCATGTAGTTTTATGCTTGAAGTCCGGCACCTTAGGATTCCTTCTTGTCTCCCAATTATCCCACCACTCCTTCGGATGCTCAATTAAATGTCTTCAACAAATCTCTGGCCCCAAATCAAACTGCATTTCTTATACACTCAAATTCCTCAAAATCCTAACTTCATCACTCAGAGCACCAATATGCAGACCTAGCCGCTCAACCCTAGAATTCTGCTCTCTATCCTGAAACAACTCCAAAAGCAGTATACATAGATCCTACAACTTGTCACATAACCACCGCACCGCCATTACTCCGAACCACAGACTCATGATCAGCATCTGGACCTGCAAAACCCCAAGCTTCACTTAGTTTCTCCAATCACAACCCCGACACAAATATGATACACCCAACGTCATTAGAGATGAAGCTCACCAAAGACATCCGCTCAACACATGCTCCGCATACTCGCATCGCATCCGCCGGCAGCTCCAAAATACGAGACATAATTGGACAGTTCCCAAGTTTTAGCCACGCCACATTGAGAGGTCCTTCAAGCAAGGGAGGGTGTTGAAGTTAATACTCTTAGACCTCATCCACTTAGATCATCTGGTCTTCATTTGTTTATCTTCATCCACTTCAACGGAAGCTCCACGGTCTTGCATTGATCTTAACGGCTCAAGTTGCTTAGCTGTACAAGCTGTAAACATAGTTAGAGTCATGATCTTACTTAGTGGTAAGTGGTTATACAGTGTAGTGGGCCGGTCAGCTGCATGTATATATTGGCCTCACTTAGGCACTCTAATTAAGTCAATTACAGACCGTCTTTGTATATGTATGAATGAGTTTATTTCAACACAGCTGCCTCTGCAAGTAAGTGCACGCCGCAGTGCCCATGCTTGACACTCTAGAAGCTCTTTATGTCAACCTCTATTTTTGTCATTGCAATTGGAAGAAGTAATTGTTTGGTTCTAGTCCTTGCCCGAGGAATTGCCTAGCTATCAATGTGGATACCTTGCCCTGTCACAATAACCTCTTTTTGAAGAAACTACACTGAATTTTTTGGGGAGAAGTTTAGATGCCCATGCACGCAATTTTTGGCCTAGTCATCATGACCTACTACTGTTTTTTAGATTCTATCTGCCGTTTTTTAGAATCTCAACTTGCACTTAAAAACAAGGGCCTTCAATGAGCCGTAAAATACACTTGACTTGTTGTACACTACCCCCACATCTCCCAAAAAATAAAATGGGATGAAAATGAGCTTTTCTGTGGTCTCCACAGTTGCCAAAAGTCATTCATCAAACACTTAGTGTCTGCGGCGCTATTACAGGGTTAATGTGGTAGTTTGGTAATGACCTGATTCAACTTGTAACAGTCAGTGTTTAATCAAGCAAGATTAGGTGTATCTCATATTTACTAACACATCATCTCTATATCAGCAAATGATTAATATTTTGCATACTGGAAATCTTTATCTAAAATCATGCTCAAAGGCCTTAAGTTTTGTAGATCTCATTCTAAAACTTGGATAGAAAATTTGGAAAAAAAATTAAAATTTCATTATAAGAATTTTTTTTTTTTTTTAATTTTTAAAGTTTGATGTGGCCAAAGTTTGGCTATGTCACCTTGCTGTAGTGGCGCAGTTTCAACAGTTGGGAACAGCACAAAACTTTTGGAGAACTTATGGGAACTCGTGGCCCTTTAGAAGGCCCAAGTTCTCTCTAATGTGTTTCATACCTCTGAAAATATACTCCCTCCGTCCCAAAATAAATTTGGTGTTCTAGCAAATGGCTAGATTAATGTGTAGGCTATTCCTATTTTCAGGGGATTGTGTAGTTAGTGTAGCTTCTAGTCAACCCTACTAGGTGTGAAATAATGGAAGTCAACAGTGAAATAGTGCATGTTGAATATAGGGGAAAAAATTGATAAAATTCCCCCTTTTGGAGGAACAATGCTCTAATGCTCTTAATTTGGATCATTCTCCGAGCAACATTGGTGTAGGGAAGTCCAATGACGTCCTTTGTATTCAATTCCAACAATGTCTTGTGATTCAACTCCACGAAATTCTCAATAAGAGATTTATTAGTAGCAAGTTCTATACAATTATGGGTTGAATTCATCACCTTTGATTGGTGAAAGGTTGTATTTCGATTCCCTTTATAGAAATCAAATTGCTATATAGACTTTGGAGCATAGTATCTACGGATTTTTTTGCTTTAGAATGTCTGAACTAGCTTAAATTGTTGTCGATGAAGTTGTGGAGAGTGATTTTGAATTAAATTTGTTGTCAAGCAAGTATATTTGGAAATTTGGATTTATTTCGGGACGGTGGGATTACTTCATTCTTATTGCAAACGTAGGTTTTGCAATCATTTCTAGTTTTGTTCTGTTTTCTATTCTCAACCGTATTGTTTGTTTTATTTGTTACAATGAGATCTCCAAAGTCATATGTCCTCTGGTCGCATTCTTGGTACCATTAGAAAGCTCTTTGCAAGGAGGGGTGCACGGACTTTGTTTTGTGGTGTTTGGACCTACAATGTGAAAGTAATGGGTTTTTGAGTTTTGGGCCAATAACACAAGGGGCTACACTAGTGACTCCTGAATAAATGAGATTTGGTTGTTAAATTGTTGCAAAAATCAAAGTTTCAAGTGACAGTAATAGGAAAGGAGCGACTTAGTATAGTAGAACCTCTCTAAACCAATAGGTCCTAGACCGGTCTGACAAGATCTTTTACGGAGGTTTAATTTGCATATGGAAGATCAACTTAGGGAGGTTCTACTGTAACCACAATAGGATCTTCTTCCTTTAGAGTACAGCCATAGTAATAGTAAAAACCGTAACAAAGAATGCGGCCACAATAAAGTCTTCCACACACAAGTTTACGAATCAAGAGGGGTGGCATACGCAAGAAGATGGAAGAACCCAGCGTTAAATATCTTACAGATCAAGTATCTACAAATCGATACTTAAAAATGAGTAACGGTACTACTTTTCGCACTTCCTAACCTTTGTGAAGGGGCGATGGTACGCAATAAATTCAAGGCACCCGGTTCCTGATGACCTCGCACTCATCAAGCCATGAGGCGAAATGATAGGTGCAAGGCAGGAAAATCTGGAATGCCCGGCATAGCATAAACTGAGAATCTGGACTGCGAAAATGTCTGAGCCACCTAAACGAAGTATTAAACCTGGAGAATCTGTACAGGTTTAAGAAGAAAGCGGGCTAGCATTTCGAAGGGGGTGGCAAGTCACTAGACCACTTGCACTTCGCGCAACTCTCACCATCATGAAACACGCAAACGCGGCCACGTTGGCTGGTGGGAGCGGAGCAAAGTTCCAGCAGCAAAGAGTGAACTCTGAGACATATTAGTGTCCAATGTAGGTAGGCCGAGGAAGAGGACCCGAGCGGCTGTTCCCCTGGCGCTGCACCCTGGCTTGAGCTTCGGGGTTCGTAGACAGAGGAAGTGGTCCGGAACGATTACTTCCTTGGCGGACCTCAGCTTGAGCATCGGCGAGAGAGAGAGCCATGGCTAACATCATCTGCTCCTCAAAGCTGTCCGGCACTAGCACCTTATCGTTGTTGGCACCACTACTTTCCCCATTATCCGGGGCTTCCCAGGGTAACTCCGACGCCGACGGTACGCTACTCGAGAAGCTGGTGCCCACCTCCACTTGCTCTGAGCTTTGATCGCCCAGCCATGTCGAAGACCCTCTGTACTCTTTCTGAGTTGAGCTCACCCAGTTCGCCAGTTTCTCGGATGCTCTGCTTGAGTTTTCTGCATCCTCTTCCCCTCTCCCAGACACGGATGGCATGATTTCAGCCATTAAGTGCAAATCACCCCTTTGAGATGATGCCGACTGCCTCTCGGATTCGGGTCCAGCATTATTAGTACTTTCCAAAGCTTCCTCATTCATATTTGACACCTGAGATAATCTAGAGCCTTCTGGATGAGGTGGAGGCAAGCTTTGAGCGGTAGTGTCTCCCCCAACAGCCTGTCGCTCTGCCAAAGCAGCAATGGCACCGGCGAGTCCCCCTGCTGCCAGGCCTTGTCGCTGATCCCACGGTTCCCCTTCAACTCCTGCTGGGGGTGCGAGTGGGGGTGGGGGAGGTACCATGGCAGGATCATCATCTGCCTCCGAGCCGAGGCTGATTTCTGTCAAGAGTTCCGCAGGCCGAGATCGAGTGGCTTCTCCCTCTGAAGACCGGCGCCGTGCTTCTTGCTCCTGAATTCAACAGTACGTGTTACTCATTGAGAAGATCAATTCAGAAGTTCACAACAATGGAGTTATCGTTTAACTCAATACGGTTTTGAAAGTAAGGCTTTAGCACTGGCAGATTCAATCAGGGACATCAATTTGTTGAACGACTTTACATTGACCCCTACTGTTTTAGTGGCATCTATTCTGACAAAATTGAAGGATAGCTCTAATATGCTTGACTAGAGGTACGCATCGGTCTTAGAACTGAAGGGATATATCACGATGTAGCCTGGTGGAATTATTATCAATTAGGCTTCCGTAAAATTAAGAAATGAGACCTTATGAGGAACACAGATTCCAAAGAAGAAGTACTCGACCAAAGAAGTGGACCAGATGAAGGTGAGCTAACCTGAATAGAGAGCCATATTGCTTCCATGACCATGATATCCTCAAGATCAATATCGAACTCATCCTCTCTAATAAAACCACAGGATAACGTCAGGCCCCAATATAACGATGCGCCATAAAGTCTCAGTGACCAAAACCTTATATTGATCCTGTTAAGATTACGTATGGAATTAACCAAATTCTTCTATACCAACTATAAGTAGAAAATCCACCCTCGAGAAGTCTAGAAAACCAAGCCCGATTAGAAATGGCAGGGTTAATGTTGGAAACTACTTTAACCCCTAAAAGCCTGTTGTCCCTTCGGGAAACAAATGCGTTTTTGGGCAGGTACCTACGGGCTGAAATTTTCTCCTGATTTTTTGAAACTTTTTTGGGAGGTAGAAAAAATGATTAGCTTCATGGGAATATGATTTTTTTCACAATCAGTGCCCGGGAACAAAAGTTACGACCAAATAAGCTCAAAACAGGGGACAACGGGCAGCAAAAAAAATTTGCATTTTTCTTTTTTTTGGTATTTTTTTCTCATAGATTATATTTTTGTCTACCTAAAAATTTTTGATTCATTTCATTTGGATTTGTTATGAGAAAGTTATGGACATTCTTCTTTTTCGGGCAATTAGAGCATCATTTTGAAAAAAATAACTTGTAGGATTCATTTCTGAATGCAATTTTTCAAATTTTTCAAAAAAAAAAATTTTCATGGTTAAGTTTACTTGCTAGAACAATCTGACCATTGGGATTAGTGCATTTTGATTCCATCTAAAATATATTAACATTTCAGATTTTCCTTCTATCTCATACCTACTTCTACTTAACAATATTTTTAGTAATGAAAATTAAGTTTTTTTGAAATATTTTTTTTTGGGTAGATTGTCAACTCAATTCTCCACTATAAACATTTAAAGCTCAAAACTTTGCAGTGTAAAAATTTTTAGTTAAAAATGTTCAAAGTCAAAAAATCTAGTCCCACAATGTGCTGAAAAAATTATTTTTTTCACTTTAAACGTAGATATCTTGCAATCTGTGCGATCAAAGACTCTGAAATTTTTTCCACATATTTTCAGACTAGTTAGGTGTAAGATCCTACGGTTAGATGTGCAAAAAAAACATTTTTAATTTTTTTTCACTCTTTGCTAAAAAAAATGGCAGTTTTGGGTGTTTTTTGGCAGAAAAAAAGCCTTGGGCCTTTAGGGGTTAATGACATTACAGTTGGCAGAATTTAAACCAGCTAGGTTTTCTGGGAGGGATGTTGTACTAATGAATTATGTCTAAATTACACGTCCACGTTTCCGTCTGCACAAAAGGAACAGAGGGCTCAAGTGGATCTATCATTACATTTCAAATTCCATGCCAGAAATAGGTCAACTATTTGGAGGCAATGAAGGTAAGTTTTTACACCTGTGGCGTCCTCTGGTTGCACCCGGTGGGGCCTGGGGGGTAGGTAAACCTATTTCGATCTGCTGCTGGTTTATGGGAGAAGAAGTATTCGATACTACTGAAGCAGCTATTTGTTGAGATGGTGCAGCTGCGTCCGCTCTCTGATAATCTTCATCGACCCACAATGAAAAAGGGTCTAGTCTTTCCAGTGGGGCAGACGTTGTCAGCGCCTGGACAAAAAGGATGAGAAAATGATTAACAGGGATAAAATTTCTTCCAAAGCAGCCTTAATCACTTTGTTTCAGGCAAAAGTTTCACCATCCATATCAACAACAATGTCTCTCCGAAGATGAAATCCGTATAAACGACTTCCTAGCAAAATATCTATCTTGGCCAACACAATCTCTAGAATTAAAACCCCTAACAAAAATCTCCTATTGAGCTACTAGAGGTATGCAATTGCAAAGGGCGGGAGTGAAACGTCATTTTTAAAATGTCACTTCCTAAAAGTCAACAAATCATTTTTTTCAAATGCAAAGTGCGTCAAATGCATATATTCTCATATTTGTAAAAATAATAATAATAATAATAATAATAATAATAATAAAAATAATAATAATTTAGGCTGGTCCCATTCTTCAGGAGAAACAAAAAATCAAAGAACAATTTTTAAAAACCCTAAACCAACTTTGCAGAGATGGCCAAATTTGATGATTTGGTCAATGCGGGTGTAACAACTTTAGTTACGTCTCGGTGTCTACTATTACGTTTACGTGCAAAAAGAAATTTCAATATTAAAGATTTCAAAACGACACTCGAAATTGAGGAAAAAACGCCAGCATTTCAAGTTAATATCCAGACGTTTAAGGAAAAACGGAATTATCCGGATAATATTTTAACTAAAAAAATCCTCACCTGTGCTTGACGATCAGTACTACCCCAGCCAGATCGCCAATTCAATCCATCGATTTCATCAATGGGCGCACTCACGATCTGATGATTAGTAATGGGCTGAACTCGAGGTGGCTGCACTCGAATACGACCCGCACGAATATCCTCTTCCCTGCGTTGCTTGCGTTCTTCGTCATCCTGTTGCTCTTGATTACGCATGCGGATTTTTGCCTCTATAACCTTTTGCTCCTCCTGAACGTGGTAGATACACAGTCAGAAATTGGTCTTCATTGAATCTGGTTACACAGCTTCAGGTTTTTCCAGTGCCAGGAGCTCCTGCCTGAATTATTCGTGAATAAGAAATAAGTGAAAAGTGAAAATCCATACCGCTTGCTCCATGCCCTTCTCCTCCATTGTCTTGGCTCCTCGATACTCAACATCATAGTTGGGAGTCTTACAAAAGGGGCACCTATACAGTCGAAAACAAGCTATCAATAGGAAATTTCTTCTCACTTACCCAATGTACCGACTCTGGAGCCCTTCTCCACTGAAAACTGATTTAAACCAGGGATAAAAAGAGTTCTAATAAGCGTGAGATCAACGTGAGAGAAGACGTCACTCACTGTGTTGGCCGCGCGCAATGTGGAGATTTCATCTGCAGGAAACACTCTGCAACCAGACCACTTCTAGACGTTAGGATAAACTGGGAAGATGGCGCAAAAGTACATAATTTATGAATGACCACACGTTTGTGATGTTCGAAGTCACGATTAACATCCCTTGTTTCGGATTTCCCAGACAAATCACTTTACAAAAATACTCACCAGTGCATATTCCTTTGGTGCAACACTTGGATCTGTTCAAGCTTGGATAATGCTGCCATTTGACCCCATCCAGACCCCAGTTCCAATTCCTATCAGTTCAGTTTGATGCTTGCAGAGAACAGAGACCTTTCATTTCTATTCAGCACAAACGTCAAAGGTCCAAGCGATTGTCCATTAATCCCTAAATGCCAAACGGCCAAAAGTGGCCGCTTCTTTTATCTATAGGAAATCATTTAGGGAAATTCCAGAAAGGCAATAAAGGCGTACCAATAGAAAGAAGAAATCATAACCTACATTTTTGAACGACGTAATCAACGGAACTAAAATCTTCTAAAGTGAAATTTCTATTTTTAGATTGTGCACGTAAGGCTTCATGACCATCAATGAGAAAATTGCAGAGAGAAGGTACTGGCAAAGCCAATTCCAAATCCCGATAACTGAAAAGCTCTCAGGTTGACCAATTAAATTGCTCACTCATTAGTCAAGACCAAGACGCACCAAGAAGCAGATGGGGCATTCTTCAAGATCAGTAGCTGGCTCCTCTGCACCAGGATAACAGGGAGCGCGCTTCGCCTCAACAATGAGGCGGCGAAGCTTTCTTTGATCCACATCGCGGTGGGGGTATAAGCCCTGAGGACGAGTAAAGCGCTCGTCAATGACGGGGCGCCGGCGAGTTATCTTATTTCCCATGACCTTAACTTCACTTTAATCACCCGCTTGTTCCATAAGTTGACCTCCTTTGTACACGTAAACTCTGACTCCTCAGATAAATGGATTCACGCCTGGATCAAATACCAACAAGCAATTGTGAGACGATCGTTAAGTACTCAAAACAATCGAGGTTTGAAGCTAGATTTTGATAAAGAAAAGTAACTCAAAGGATTTTGATAATGGAAAGAAGTAATGCTTTCACAGAACTTGACATCCATTCAAGCTTTCGATGATTTAATCCATCTCAATTTACAGGTATGATAGAAAACAAAATCTGCCATTTCAATACATGGAAATGTCGATAAAGGCAAAGATGTTCGGCAACACCCGCCCCGCAAAGTTAAGGGTTCATCTAATATGCAAGCCTGGGACGCAATACCCTTCCAAAGACATGGACACGACCAGAGCAGTTTTTAGATCAAGTCGAGAACACCAACACTTCAAAAAGATTCATACCGCTGCTTGAGCAACCACCTGCTGCCAAAGTCCAGTAGAAAGCCCCAGCATACAGCAAATTGAGCATGAATGCGAAGACTCCACAGAGAATGAACAACAACAATCAAACTCGACTCAAACATCTGATGCGAAAAAGGGAAGCTGTCAGCATCACAATATATCCAAGTTACAAACGAGTAGTTCGCCACACAACTCGTGCGCGTTCTTCCGAACCACGAAGCCGCTGCTTCTATAAAGATAAAAATAAAAAGAGGGAAACCAAACCCTCTCCAGAAAAGCTAAGCAATCTAGGCCCAAACTGACATCTCCAGAAATTTCTCTTCGGCATTTAGAATCGGAACCTACTCCAAAAACGAGTCACCTCGAAATCCTCGGCGGGGACACCGAAAAGCATTCGATCCCTCCAGTTCAAGAACCAATCCAGATGACCTCCCCTCACACTACCGAAATCACCACCTTAGGGCACCAGTCATAATCCACAAACACAACCTTTTCAGGATTTCCCCGAACAAAAACGCAACACCGACCAAGAACAACAAAAAGAAAGCCCACACATACCAGCAACCGAACCACGGCTACTACTTCTCTCCCGCACAACAACCCTAAGTGAGGTTCTCCCCCTGTTCTCCCTACCCCAATTTGCACCTGCAAGATACACGCACTCCGGCCGCAACACCAATTGCTACCATCCTCAGTCCCTCTTCCCCTTCAATTCCAAACGCAACAAGTCTGTTCCGACAAAAGACGCGAGAGGCGCTGTTGGGGTTGCAGAGATCGTGACTCGTGAGCTCGGACTAGTGACGACTCTGGGTCTCTGGGACGACTGCGAGAGATGGGCAGAGCACGGCTGCTTCCAGGAAAAGGCAGGGAGGTGCGACGAAAGTGGCGGATTGTGCGTCACGTTACGAAAATGGTTCGAGTGAAGCTGTGACCCAGGACAGTGAAAGCTGAACAGGCAGCAGAGGGAGAAGGGCTGGTGGCAGGCAGGCGAAGGATTGGACTGGCTGCTGGGTAATCCCCACGAAACGTGTGTGCGCTTGCTGCACGAGAATGCGGCGCAGAAATAGATGCCCGGATTCCTCTTCCTCCGTGCGACAGGGGAGACGCAACAGAAGCTCCGAGAGTTCGTCAGTCCGTCCGTCCGTCCGTCCGTCCTTCCTTCCTTATTTCTTTCCACCTCGGCTCGGCCTGGGATTAAACTTATCCCGGCCTTGTTCTCGTAGACACTCAGCAGACCGACTCTTCTGCCAAACCAAACGAAACCAAAAAGAAAAAAAAAAAAAACACGACGAAGCTTAACTTACTTCATCAATGCAAATTTTCTTCACTTGTGCAGTTTCAGAATTTGAGATACTCTCCGTGTAATCCAAAACTGTACGACTGGGGATCCTTCGGAAGGATTGTCTGCACGCAATTCAGTGTTACGACTCGTAACAGATTCCTGCTAACCTACCAGCGCGGACGGTCCGAAGCTGCGGCTGTGGGTCCATTGCTCGTCGTCGTGGTCGGTTACGCGATCCTCTTCTCGGTTTGGGTCATACTAGTTTGTGGACCCGGGGTGCATGACTCCAACTTTTTTGACTTCGAGAAGGAAAAAATTAAAAAAAAACAAGGTAGGGAGGTTCAACTTATTATTGGGAGCCATGGGGGTGGAATCCATCTTGTTGGAATCCAAAATGAATTTCTAAGGTTTTCCGAGCCGGAATTGTCTTGGTTGAATTTTGCAATGTTTTCACTTTTATTAAGTAGGTAGAAACTACGGAGTTTGTAATTAGAACCATTTTGTTGTCAAACAAAAAAGCAACCAAAAAGTTGAAGCCCAATGTTTGAAATAGTTTACGGAAGGTGGAAACTTATATCCCCCACTTTTCACTAGTCTACCCCAAAATATTGTCAACTATCCATTTTGATTCTCTTCCTATAATTACTATACATTTTCAAGTAGAATTTAGTATAAAAAATATCTTGAGCCCAAATTTTTGGTTTAACTCTGAAATTTACTCTAATAGTTATTGGAAGGGTGGAGTTGGTCAAAATTTTACCTTAGTAATTACAAAAGAAACACTCTTTAAATTCACAAACATAGTATGAACAATATCAAAAGTTCAATTGTGGGTCTAATCTATATTGGAAGGACAAGGGTTAAAAATTTGGCTCAAATTTTTACCTTGTAGAAAAATGTATTACTTTATTATATTCCACTGGATTAAACTAGCCATTACATAGATCTAAAAAAATACACAACAACCCTTCCAATTACTGAATACTAACTGCACAATTCAACTACCAATTCAATTGTAATGGGAACAAAATTTTAGATTCACAACCCAATAACTGCACACTGTGCAATAAAGGATTGCAAGGAATTTTTATCTAGATTTTAACTTCATTGCCTTTAAATTGCAATATTTGTAGAAAGAACTATGTTTGCATTTTGTTTTTTGAAGGTGAATCTTAACGTGACATTTAATAATTATGCCAAATTCAAAATGTGGCAAGTCTCTATATTTGTGTAGAGAAGGATTTGAATTTTGTTTATGCAATGATTGGCAAGTTTACTATAAATGATCAAATTTGAATTCATAATCTAACTTGAAGACTCAAATTAGTTGCAAGTGGAGAAATATATAAAAATGGGCAATCACAAAATAGGATTAGTTTGAAACATTTATTTAACAAGGTGTTAATTTTTAATTTAGCTTTATCCTTGCAAAGAATGTTAGGGAGCAATTTGGGAAACTATTAGTTCATGTCATTAACAATTTTTGTATTGTGAATAACCTATGGGAAACTAATCATATTCCTTTTAAATTTTGGTGAGTGCAATATAATGGTTTTCATATAGTCTATGTCACATATAAAAGACTACCATCCATTTTTTATTGTAGTTGCAAAGTCATAATTTGTTTATTTTTGTCTATGATAATGGTTGTATGAGAATTTTATATTAGTTTGTTTTTTCTTAAAAGTTTGAAGTGAAAATATGGTTACCTAAAATATAATTTACTATTGTAAGAGTGACATGATGGCATTTGTTTCAATCATATATATATTTTGTTAAAATAACATATCTTACAATTATAATGTTATTCACTACATGTACTTGAGGGTGGTTGTTCCCAAAAATCAAATGAAAAAGAAGAGATACACTATTCTATTCCTATCAATGATTAAAAATTCCATTTTTTTTCAAGTGGCTTTTCATGTTTTTTAACTTTAGACTAAATTGAATTTAAGTAGAAAGTTGGCAAGCAGTTGTATGATGATGTGGTATATGCCAAAGCATTAAATTTACTACATCCAAAGCCTTCCAAAGATACTTCTGACTAAGTTCTTTTAACTCAAAAAAAGCTTGCCCCTAATTCATTGCTAAATAAAGATATATATTGTAGCCATCATCCTTTTTTTTTGCAATTTAAACACTTAATGATGTATGTTGTGAAAAGAACACTTAATACACATAATTCCTAAGAGTCTATAGTTGGGAAAGGAATGTAGAACTAGAGTCTTTTAGGCAAAATAAATTTTAGCCTATGAAGATTTTAAGCTTAAAACTTATATTTTCAAAACTTTTCTTTTCTTCCTATCCCTTTATGAACTAACTCAAAACCTTTAACAAAAATCATGAAGCATCAAGTGACCACTCCAAACATACAGATGAAGAATAAGCAAAGTATGCTTTCTCTACTCACTTGCAAATGGATGTATTCATCTATTGTTTATATAACTCTTGTAGGAAGCTCTTCAAATCATTCGTCATCCAACTAATGGATGCAATAAACTCCTTTGAATAAAGTTGAGTGCTTATGGATTAGTTTTTTATTGCCAATTCATGACGGGATTTTTAGCACATAGAGAAACATTTCTTTTCAAAGGCAAAAAACAAGTAATGAATTTGTCCCAAATGTTCATGGACCTGTGGATATCCTAAGGTGGATATCCCCAAATGCGCCATTGGCCCCAAACTATCATCTTTACTCTGTGTTCATCTCCAAAAGCAATTATGTACCCTAAGTATGTCGAAGAAACTGTTGAAGAACTAGAATTTGTTCCTTCATAACTTTTGCATACGGTATTCAAATGTTGCATTCTTGAAACCTCCTTTCACTTACCAATAAGAAAATATGAAAATTTGACTATTCTAATAATAGTAATAGGCACAGTAGCAAAACGTGGCGGTTTGAGGGCCACCCATTTCAACGTAAATTATGTATTAAGTGCAAGCCACCTAGCTATCACATCGTGTCCTTTTTTTTAGGGACATGAGCTCTAACTTTTACATGAATTACCTATCCACCTGAAATGCGTGTAATTGGGTTCCTGAATCTGAGGTAGAAAAAAGGAATTCAATAATGAATACGGGTCCACATCACACACTGCTCAGGCAAGTTACTCCAATCACTTATTTCACTGTCGAAAATGTTACTTCCCTCCCGAGTTCAATTTCAACAAAGACAAATGAAATATTTTCAAGTCAGCCTAGGTTTCAATACTCCAATTTGTCTGTTTGGTATAGGGAAATGCCCAAGGAGGAGGGGTTTACGGAAAAAAATGCGTCAACGAGGAGGGCGGAGCCTGACAAGGAGGCGCATTTTTTCCCATAAACCCTGACGAGGAGGACATTGCCCAACATAAACAACTATCAAGAAATCGACAGAAAACATTCGATGATAACGATATCACGGATGAAGAATCCGTAATCCCTGATTATGTGAGTTTGCCCAATTTTGCGGACATTACGGGTGAGAACTCTCCCGGGCGATTTCTTGGGAGTGGTTTACTGAACTTCAAAATCTTCACATTAGATGAGAAATCAGCCCTGTGGAGGGCTGCGAGTTCCCAACTTGTGAGAACTACCGAATTCAGGGCCGTGGCAGCTCGCTGACATGGCCAAGCGATTGCCACGTCGGAAAAAAATAATTTTTTTTTCAAAAAAAAAAATGAAAATTTTTTTTTCTGTTTTTTTTTTTAATTTCAAGAATGAAATTTTTTTTTTTTTTTTTTGAAATTTTTTTGTCAGGAACAGCCGTTCCCGGAAACTGCGGGGGGGGGGGGGGGGGGGGGGGGGGCTAGCATCGGGAACGGGCCTGAAACGGCCCTCCCGACCCCCCAAAACTCATCTAATGTCCATTTAATGAAATTCCAATTCATCTCATCACATTTGAATCCGTTTAGTAAACTTCCCATCCATTTTGATATATGGATCAATTTTTGCACTTTTTAAAATTTATAATTTATAAATTCTCAAACCATTCAAGATTCTCATTTATGCCAAAATCAACTTGGTTTGAACTAATATCTACAACCCTATACCTTTTCCCCTCCCCCTTTTTCATTTCTTTACGAACAAGCAATCAAACATTTTTCAAACATTATTAATAAATGGCTTACTTTGATTTGTTGGATCTGGATGGAAGTTAGAAGCTTATTCTTAATTAATTAATAACTTCTTAAACAATTTTTTGGGACACCCATTGTAAGACTAAACTTTGTTGAATTTTCAAAGTTGGTGTACCGTATGTGAAGGTCCAATTCGACCCCTAGGTGTCGAAATTGAATTTCCACATCAGTTTCTCAAGGTCCACATCACCTCACACCATTCACAAGATGACATGTGGCACTTTTAAAAAAACATAAATGACTTAATTTCTGTGGGATATGAGGGTATCCCCAAAGAAACAACCCATAGATCTCCTCTCGTGTACAATAAATATCTACAGTTTGTAGATTTTAGGGGAAAAATATCTACAGCAGGGATGCTAATTGAAAGTTGAGTTCCCTGAGTCACTCTAGGGTTCTGCTCCCAACCACTAAGCTTACACTGCTGCACTGACTGAATCAAGGACAAAGCTTTGTCACATAAGCGTTATATACCCAATATCGTTCGGCAGTTCGTCCGAGGTCCGGTATAAGGGCAGCAGCTGACCTCCTTCCCTGCACGACTATACTTGAACAGGATCTGTTCAATAGTGCGTTCATCTGATCTGTGTTCTCTAACATAGACAAGACCTTCAACCCGGACGATGATTCAGGGCCCTCCGTCCTGAGCGCGATTGCCGCGGCGGATTCCGAGCTCTCTGGGGTGGTGAGTCGGCTTGCCAGATGAACGTCCCGCCCGGGCTCGCCTGGGTGGTGATGGACGGAGGGCGTTCTGACGGGTACACATTCCTTTTGACTTCCTTTTTGCTTGCTTGCTTGCTGCAAAGATAGGTCAGTGTGACTCCCTCGATTTCATTTGTGTTTGGCGTTCGTTTTTGCGCTGAAATTGAGTGTTTGGTTCATGTCGTGCGCAAGGACGTTTCTGAGCAATGTTGTATCCTCATTCGCATCGTCCTCTGTTGAATTGCAGGCGAGGGCATACTACGTAGCTAGCTGACGATGGCCGAATCGATTGCCCCTTGGGCGTTGCTCTGTCGCCGTGGCTGCGTTCCTGTCGATTCTCCCCCTGCTGCGGTGTTCCTCAAGTCCAGTCCGCCCGGTGCGTACACCACTACCCGCTCTGGTAACGGCGGGGAGTGCTTGTTGCTGTGGAACAGACATCTGAAGAGGTTGGCGCATTCCATGGAGGTTCTGTCCTCGGCCATGCCCAATCGCTTTCCTCGTCCTTTGAGGAGCTGCAGCCAATTGCAAGACCTCGTCCAGCCACCTCTACAGGTCAGTGCAGCCTTTTACCTAGAGGTCTTAGGATGGGTTCCTCACTGTGAAAGGAAGTTAGGGCGTCTCTGGACGCAACTCATGATGATCGTGTGAGTTGCAATTCATGCACTGATGGAGAGAGCTATTAGCGGTGGACATGTTTCTTTCCTGGTCGTTGTGGATTGCATTTGAGGGTTTAGGGTAGCGATCGTGGGGTGCCTTGATTGAGATTCTCTGTGGTGCAGTTGGCGAGATTAGGTTAGGGTTTCTCTTGACGTAATTCGAGATGATCGTCTGATTTTCTATTCATTGATTGTTACATAGAGAGAAAAACAGAAGGTTCTTTCATGCAGGGTTTAGGGTCGATGTGCATTGCATTTTTGAGTTACGGCGTGAGATGGGTGACAGATCGGACTGGCAATGGCAGGCTGGGCTCCAGAGAGCATTGCCGTTGCGACGATCTGGGGAGGAGCTCAGCGTCATCATTTTGGTTTCCCCCGATGATCATTCATCCAAGCTCAGCTGGAACGTGAGCGTCCACTTGTCGAATTACGTCGCAAGATCGCCGCCCTCCCCTGCGCAAGTAGCAATGCTAGGTTCTGGGCGTGCTCTCCCCCTCGCCAAATACTCTGCGTGGGCAAGCGCCCGGGAATCTCTGGAGAAGGCGAAGCCTGTTGGTGCAACCGAGATTTTGTTGTCCAACGATGGGGATGGACTTCTGGAGGGTTCGCTTACAAACTTCTTTGTCGTGGCAATGAGCCCTGGTCTGGAGGTGCAGACAGCAGCTCTAGGCGATGGAGTGCTTCCTGGCGTGATCCGCCAGCTTGTCATTGAAGTCTGTGAAGAAGACGAAATTCCTATTCGCGAAGTGATGCCGTCTTGGCAATCCCGGGAGACATGGATAGAAGCCTTCGTTACGAGCGGCTTGCGAATCGTCCAACCTGTGGAGTCCATACGGAGATGCCATCCCTGGGTACCGGGAAATCGTCTGGAGCTTTTGGCGAACTGTGAATGGACGGAAGTTCGGTTTGAGAGGATTGCTAGTGTCACCGAGCACATACGCAGCCGCGTTTTGCGACTTGCATTCGTGGAGGGAGTCCGTGTATTCGAATTTCTTAAACCTTAACACCAGGTATTAAGAATGGAGATTACCACCGTATGGCCTCACCTTTTCTCTTTAAAATCTCTGTCCGTTTGCAAGCCGAGTTTGTGCGTGGAATTGGTGATCCCAGCTTTTCTCACCTACTTTGTTCTGAAGAACACCGTTGCAGTACCAAATTCTATTGTGGATTCAACTGTAAATAGGCTAATGTGGGAATTCAAATGTGGATTTCGAATCTCTTATTTGGTTGTGTGGTGTGTCTAAAAGGATACCCGACACTATTTGGTAGAATCCTCAGAGGATGGCCTTCTATTGACGGACATGAAGCCAATTGCAGTTTGCGTAGCTCATTAATGCTGGGGATGTCTGCTTTGCAGATTACGTTAAGTTGTTGGAATCCATTTATCCAATCCCTGCTGCCGCACCTAGCACCTCTCACTCGGTTCGCTCTCGCACATAGGAGCTGAACCATGTAGACATCATGCAGACATCGAATTGGAATGCCAGAGAATCACCGCTGCTGTCAACAACAGTCACTTTGCCGTGTGTCGGATTATTTGTCCAAAAGATTACTGCAACCCACACCTAAAGCAGATTTGAAAGCACTTGTTTGAGACGCAGCAGCTGCGAAGACAATTGGGGAAGAAAGTTACGGAAAAGGTTATGGAAGCTGAAGTGAATGCAAGTGGCGGGAGAATTTAGAGACTAAAAATTAACCTCGAATATTGGTGTACCAACCCGTGAGCATCCCCCGCAAGACAGAACAATTAATACACAAGAGCCTAAAATGGACACAGTGAAAGTGCAGGGCACAGGAACTTTGAATTTGAATTTGAATTAAGGTAGAAGAACCCAATGCTAAAAGTCACCTAATTTTGACATCTATTGGACCATCCCATTTGTGTTGATCAACCATCCATTTTTGGAGTGTGTGTAACTCATTTTCTTTGGACAAGCAATTGGGTGCTAATGTTAGAGAATGATATTAGGTTCATATATATTTATGGATGGTTTTATGGTTGACAAAGATTTGTTTCTTCCAATGTAGGATCATATGAATTTAGTTGTGAACAAATGATTGTCCAAACAAGTTGTGTTGCTTTTAGAATGTTAAACTTGTGCTTTAAAAACTCTCATCAAATGGGATTAAAGTGGTGAGTCATTGGTCTTGAATTTCTTAAAGATGGTCATGATCCCCATTTGTTGATGATTTTATATTTCTGCATCAAATGTGATTGAAAATTCGTATAAATTTTAGATCTTCTTGGATTAGTATGATTCCACTTATATTTGAGTCCATTCAACTAGTTCTTTCTTTGAAAAATACAAGCAAGAATAAGCACATTGCACAAGATATATACCCTATGTCAGTGGAACTAGGGAGGATTGATCCTTCTATTGCTTTGCCAAAAGATAAATGTAAAGATGATCGCTTATTTGTGTTGTGTAAATTTTGTACTTCTTCGAGTCCTCTAGCTAATTGGGGGCCTCTTGATTGCAAATATGAATTCAGAATTTGTAGTTTTTATCATATGTGGCAAACACAAAATTCCAGTGTTTTCTGCAAGGGTATAATACAAGGCAATAGAGGAGTCAATCCTCCCAGGCCATGTCTCAATGGCAACCTTTGTTGTAGGTTGTGCTTTCCCTACTAATTGGTTCCTCCATATCCTTTAATTCTTTTATTAGTGGAAGTTAGACGTCCTTCAGTGTGTGGCCTGGAAAGTTGAATATATGCATTGAATTTCCATGCTCTTTCACAGTCCTTATATATAAGATTTTTTTTCTCGCACAATCTTGTTTAACCCCTAAAGGCCCATTGTTCCCTCAGGGAACAAAATGGATTTTGGGCAGGCTCCTACGATCTCAATATTTGTTGTAGTTTTTTGAATTTTTCTGTGAAGATAGAGAATCATATTAGCTTTCCGCAAATGTAATTTTTATTTCCATCGGTGTCCGGTAGCAAAAGTTATGGCAGAAAAACTCCAAATTTTAGTTTGCCGGGCAAAAAAAAAACCTCACAAAAACTTTAAATTAAATTTCTTTTAAATCTTTTTCATATAGATTTTATTTTCATCTAAGTGGAAAGCTTTGGTTCATTCCATTTGGATTTGTTATGCAAAAGTTTTGGACAATCTTATTTTTTGGGCAATTAGAGCATCTTCTTGAAAAAATAACTTGTAGGATTCATTTCTGAACTCAATTTTGACAATTTAAAAAAAAAAAAAAGTTGCACAAGGTTAAGAATTTTTGCTAGAACAATCTCACCATGAGATTAGTATGTTTCAACCCTATCTTTGAGCTATTAATGATTCATTTTTCCTTCAATTTTGAACATACTTCTACTTAACAAATTTTTAATGAATGAAAACTAAGTGTTTCTTTTTTGAATTTCTTTTCCTAGGTTCTCAACTCAATTTTCCATCATATAAAATTAGAAATGTAAAATCATTAAAGCAAAAAATTTAAGTTAAAAAGGTTCAAAGCCAAAAAATGTAGTTGAACAAGGTGCAAAAAACTTGATTCCTTCACTTTAAATGCAAATATCTTGCAATTTACACGGTCAAAGTTTCTAAAATTTCTTCCACACATTCTTACACTAGTGTAGTAAGAGATCTTATGGTTAAATATGCAAAAACTCATTAAACTTTTTTTTGTGCTCTTTGCTATAGAAATGGCAGTTTTGAGTGGTTTTTGATGGAAATGGGCCTTGGGCCTTTAGGGGTTAAAAGATCCCGCAAAAATCACAGAGCAAGGGTCATTTCCAGGCGTATGCACAAAAAAATTCCGCCAAAAAAACAAACACTACTACGTGCAAATGGCCTTTCAACTAAGATTGTACAATAGTATTTCTACCGTTTGAGCATTTGAGATGATTGCAAGAAACATTTTATGTTTTTGGTTCAAAAATATACTTTTTGGCATAGGAGTGATAATACTATGCGGTATTACCAATAGTATGTGTCCGCAACGCCCTTGCAGATCTAAAATGTTGATTTAGGGCGGCTACAAATCTAAAACGTTGATTCAGTATTATGCAATACTATAGAATGTTGCGGAATACTACAGAAGCCAATGGGAGCAAAAAATAGTAAAAAAAGAATCTGTGACCTTTTCATTTTTAGTAACTCAAAAAAATTCAAAAATTCAAAAATGCCATTTTGCTAGAAAATATTGGGCTCACATTGCACCAAAGGATTCATGTAGGAAATGTTTTCCTTCTTTGTAACCTACGTGTAAAGGAAGGTCACTTTGACCCTATGTGCACAACTAATATGTTGCTATTTCATAAAAACTCATTGTCAATCTTTGTCATGTTAGTAGACCTCCAACAAGTCCAATTTGTGGCTTCAAATTTGCATTTTTGGGGCAAAAATAGGACTAAATCCCCCCCCCTCTCCAAATGGCTAAAATAAATACCAAATTGGGGGCAGCTTAAAATAATAAATTCATTTTTAAAAATTCAAAAGAAATACTCAATGTTTGCAACTACTACATGTACCTTCTTTCCAAATTTTATGCCAAACAAGCAAACAATGCAAAGGTTATGAGCAAAAAACACCCGTCCGAGGGCAAGGGGACAAAATATAGGACAAGTGTTTCTTGCAATCACCCATTGGCAACATGCTTTAGGGGTAAATAAAGCTTTTTACTTGTAATAATTGCCAAGATATCAGACAATAATAAAAACACACTTCAAAATCGCCTCCATATTTGGACTGTCAAAACTTGTCGTTACAAGACAATCTCAACCAATGGTATAGTAAGACCACCTATTCTTGACCAAAGAGCTATACCCAACCTTTAGGGGTCATTTATTTCCAAGTGAGGTTGGCACAACTTCCCAACCAAAGCTTGGCTACGCAAGACCTCTTTTCTTTATACAAAATTCCAAGGATGAACATCATCACTTTTGTCTTACATAGAATAATTCTTTGTCATCCATTTGAGACATGCTCGGATAAATTGACCCCTTCATTCCTCCAACTAAGGATAAATGTAAGAAATGGTCCCTATTTTGTGCTTAATTGATTTTGTATTTCTTCACCTTCTTAGCTAATTTGGAGCCTTTGATTCCAAAATAATGTGAATTCAAAATTTCCAAATTTTATCATGGGTGGCAAATAAAAAATTCCAATATTTTTTCAAGGGATAAAATGTAGAGGAATGAAGGGTTCAATTTATTCTAGCCCATGGGACACTTTCTATCCACACTTGGATGTTAAATGATTAACCAACCATAGAATCAGAGACAAATTTTACACCAAATAGTGAAATTAGGTTTCTAATCAAGAATTTCTCGCCATTTGACACTATATATAAATTTATTGTTACCATACAATAAATACACTACTTTTGAATTCGGTATTATTGGAATTGGAATCGGTGATTATTAGTATTTATAAATGAAAATATCTATAGAAATATTTGTTGACTTTGATGGCTTGTACAATAAATTTCTTGAAATAAGGCAACTTGATTGTTAAGGCAACTTAATTGTTAAGGCATGGCATTAAATCCATCTCACAAAGTAGGACAAACAAGGTAAATTTTTTTGTTCTCCGGGATAAAAGTAAAAAATAGAGCCCCCCCTATTTTGTACCGTGTTTTGGGTATGTTCTAGACCTCTTCCTAGCTAATTTGGGATCTCTGATTGCAAATAGGAAATCAAATTTTGCAAATTTTATCATATGTGGCAAATACAAATTTCTGCGTTTTCCCCGTGGTAAATCTACCCTCTTAGTTCTATTTGGTGTTCCACTTGGTTAACATCCTGCATTGTTAAAACAATCTAATTTCACTATTTTTTCTAAACAAAATAGTGAAATTAGATTGCCTTATTCCAAGAAAATTACTTATGAGCCATCAGAGTCAATAAATATTTCTATAGATACTTCTATTAGTATACATGGAGGTTCATGAGTTCAATAGGGGTAGTCACAGCTTGTTCGGCAGCATTGTGGAGAATGGATATTGAAATTTGACGAGGAAAAATAGGAGCCAATGAGGAGCCAACATGGGTGAATAAGCTGTGACCACCCTCAAATGGTCAACCGTTGAGAATGAATAATGGAGATGGACGGAGGTACTTGGAGGCCAACCGTATGCCACCACAACTTCAATCTTCATTATTCACAACTTATGCACTCCCAACCTTCACCTCCGAAGGTGGATGTCGAGGGTGAACAAACAATGTCACGCTAAGTATATTCCAGCGAAAGGAGGCCAACCCTACGCCGCCACGGCTTCAATCTCCATTGTTTATCTTGATTGTAAACAAACCGTGACTACCCCTATTAGTGTGTCAAGAAATTAGTATGGGGCAACCTAGTTTCACTATTTTCTGTACAGTACAAAAATCTGGAAAGGCCAAATAAAATTGACGTTGGGTCCGTCCTTCCTTTGCATTAAATGCATCGGTGCGAAATACTCAGCAGTAGTGGTAGTGGGCTTCCTGGTCTTTGACGGAACCTACCAAAATTATAAACAATTCTAAAAACATATATCAGTTCCCGCCGAGTCGGGTGCAAGTTCAAGAACTCTGCTCCGGGAAGCGAGCCCCGAGAGCAAGAGGCGGGGAGGGATTCTCCCGTCAAAGGGCCACAGTCCGTCGTTCTCGATGCGGTAGCCTCGCTCGCAATTGCTTGCAGCCCCCGCCCGCCCGTGGACTGACTCCTGACGTGCCGGCGCTCAAAGCTCAATTCCATTGAATGCGAGGTGGGAAGCGAGCATTCGAAATAAGCGCCCGAGCCAGAAATGCAAGAAAGATCCAGCACTTTCTTTCGAATCGTCCACTGCGGGTGAGCTTCCCAGCTAACTTACGGCTGCTCCACCGCTATATATGGTTTTCGATGTGCTCGAGAACTTGGTGCATTGGGATCATCGGACTTGGTTTTGTTGTGTGTTGCTTTTGTTGCTTGAGAGGTGACGTTGGGAGGTTCTTGCGTTCCTTTCTGGATTTGAGTGGTTTCCTGTGATTTACAGTCGGTGTGGGCGGCGTTGGTAATTTTTCCTTTTCGAGGGTTGTGTGAGTGGGAGCTGGATTGGGGATCGGGATTGTGGTAGTGGAGACTGGAGGGGTGAGGGGAGTGGTAATGGAGCTGAGGCAGTGCAATGTAAGTAGGCGGTGTCTTCTTGATTTGGTTGCGTTTGCGTTTTTTTGAATTTTGATTTTCGTCCCTTTTTGTCCCTTTTTGTTTGTTTTGTTTGAAGCAACTGGACATTTTATTCCACTGTGAGAAAGAAAACATCTCAATGCGTGAGGTTATTGTGACGTTTAGTGACTCCTTGGTCGTGCTTGGAGTATGTTGACAGGATTGCTGCTCGAGGCGTCTAGGGCATTTGCTGAGATCGAGGTGAGAATGCAGCCAAGAACTTTGCAAGGTTCTGTGGTCTTCGCGGTTTTGAAGTGGTCATTGGGCAGGAGTTTTCTTACGGTGAGACTGTTCACAGATGTAATGACGCGTGGAAGAGTATGGGACCAACCGGCTGTCAGACCGGTGGTAGAAGCTCATTAAACGGAGGTGGTGTAGGAAGACAGCGATACAATGAGTAGTGTCGTTGTCCTGAGGAGCGGCGCGATTCTTGATCCGGAGGGGAAGGTGTCGCCAGCGGTCAGTGAGCATGCTATGGCCCTCAGTGAGGCTCAATGCGTTCATGACAGCGGGTGGAATTGTCCAATGGTGGACGGTGGCACTCTGCATCAAAATGGATTCAAACTGTCTTCTGAAGGGGTACGGAGGTCAGCAGAATTTAATAGGCGAAGCTCACAGAAAGAAGAGAAGGAGAATGCGAATGTGCCGGAAAACCTTGGAGAAGAGACAAATGCAAGCGACGTAATTGAGATCTCGGACCAACGCGAAGCGGACTTAGAGAAAACGAAGCTTGAGGATCGTGGCCTCAGAAACAGAGTATGGGCTCTTGAAGATGAGAAATGTAAATTGCATAAAGACTTGGCGGCAATGACATTGAAGGAGACGATTCTGAGGGACAAGGTTAGGGAATTTGAGTTGCAAATGGACGGTCACAGGAAGAGAGTAGACAGAGCGGAGAGAACAATCATAGAGCTACGGCAAGCGTTAGCCCAGAGTAATAAACAAGGGCGGCAAGCGGAGGCGGAGGTCGAAGAGCTTCGGTTGCTTTCTGCGCGGAATGACGGAGAGAAAAAGGACATGCAGAGCAGAGTGGAAAGATTGCAGCAGCTGTGTATGGATCATGAGAAAAGCATTCATGGCCTCAGGCAGGGTCTGAAGAACGGCATGGATGGCAATAAAGAAGGGAGAATGAGCAGGCTGCAGAAAGAATTGCAAAGATTGAGCGGTGTCGAGATTACTCTTCGCACCGACCTCGAGGCTTCCCGAGTTGAGAATGCTAGCTTGCGGCGAGACATCAATTGCCTACTGGAGAGGTCCGCAAATCAGCAGAGAGAGACCACAATGCATATGAAGAAAATGGAGCAGGAATTGAGGGCTGAAATTGATCGTGGTCAAGCGAAAGTTTCTGAACTCCAAGATGAAAATAATATCTTGTTTGCAAAGTTGAGATTACTGACCAGGGAAAGACACGATACAAGAGAAGCGTTGAGATCTTGTAACGACAGAGTATCAGATTTAGAGGATGAGAATCAAAGTCTACAAGAAGAGATATCTACAGTGGAGAGTGCACTGGAGGCTAAGCAGACCGACATTCAGAACTTAGAGTCTCAACTGGAACGCTCCATACAGAACAAAGAGATTGCTCAGACAGCTTTGGCGTTGAAAGAGAAGGCCTCTGCACATGATGTTGCAACGACAGAGGTGAAAGATAGAGATCCGCGGAACGCTTCACACTTGGGAACCGAAATGCGTCAGAGCCTGCAGGCGGCTGCACAGCAACTGTACAGCATGAACGGTAGGCTCGAGGCGTTGATGGATAAGCTTTCTGAACGTGATCTTCAATTACAAGAAGCAAGGGCGGATATTACTGGAAAGGACGAGGTTGTTGCTGGCCTAGAGCATACCTTGAACAATTTAGCCAAGACGGTGGACTCCCAAAGTTCGCGTATCATGCGCCTCTCCACACAGAACGAGGATCTTTCTAGGGTAACATTGTCACAGGCAAGACAGATAGAAGATTTGCAGGCTCAGGTTGTGGCCGCTTTGGATTGTAAGAACAAAGTAGAGCAGGAACTGGATGCTGCAAGAAAACGGTTAGAGGACTATGAAAAACATTTTGTATCACAGGGCTTGACATCTCGGCTGCTGCGGGAAAGAGTGGACGCCTTACAGACAGACTTGGAGCATTGCCAGCCACAGATCCAATCGCTTCTCCAACAGAGGGACGAATGGACTTTGGAGACTCAAAAGCTTCACCGTTCGCTAACAGATGCCACTGTTAGGGTCACCGATCTCGAGGATCGGTTGGCTGACAAAGAAGAGACCGTAAAATTGCAAGACGTAACGCTGGGGGACCTAAGGAAGGAGTTGGATGAAGGTCGGACCGAGTTGAGTCGTGTCAAGCAAGAGAGAGACGAGATGCAAAAAGAAGCAGAGGCTATGAGCAGGGAAGCATTGCGAACCAGTGTGGAGGTGGAAGTTTTACGTAGACGCGTTCACCAGCTTGATGAAGATGTACTACTTCGAGATGGTCAGATTTGTATTCTTCGCGGTGGCCTTGAAGACTCGTAGCGAACTCTCCCCATTCAACGGGTCTCTGACACGGCTAGAAAATGTACATACTCTAACACGTTCTTTAGGTTTGATCAGCACCCAAGAGCCTATCTCAATTTTCCATACTGAAGCTTTTAACCTTCACCAGTCCAATCTATGGACAATCAACGTGACATTGTTGATCATTGTATTCTTCTGCCGAGGATGGTTACTACGAGGAAATGATGAGCCGGATGTCCCTCCAGCCTTGACTCTTGGTAAATTATTAAGTTGCATCTGTATTCTGCATTGATTCATGGTAAGACAGGAATACACAGAATCTCTGCCTGTTTCCCTACAGAATTTTAGCACTGAGGCAGCGTTGATGTGCATAGTTGAGATGGTACCTGCTGGTGACTTAATGAAGGGTTTGACATCTGCGCATTGAGCCTTCGTTATTCCTGTGAAATTGTGAATCTTGCTTCGGTTCTCTGTTAAGTTACATCATTTTGATCTGGAGCCTCTGAGTAGCCGGACGCCGTCCGATTGATGAGCATTCCATGAGTTGTTAAGTTGCCACGTCTTGTGACGATTCCAAGCGTGAGATTGAACTTGCGTGCCGCTTTGCTTGTGGTTACCTGCAAACATCGTCATGGACTAGGAACAGCGCTCGCGTTCTGTTGATTGAACTTTGAGGGGGGACCTCCCCAGTGCAGACTTTCTATTATTAGTATTGCATCATGTTGTATGCGTGTTGCATGCCGCAGTTCTGTAATAGTATTTGATCCGGATTATCTTTTGGGATGCTTTTTGGATCTGCACTGTGTTTCTCATTATATCCTGAGCAGCCAGAGTGATGTGTAGAGCGAAATTCATGACAGTATTCGACTCCGTTGATCCTGCCAATGAAAATGAAAGGAGGCTGTGCAAAGACTCGGCTGTGATAAATTCCTGGAGCCACGGATCGACTGAAAAGACTACTGCCGCAATCAAGGTGTGGCTTCTAAGATCATTGTCTCACCGAACTTTTCTAAACATGTTGAACTGTATTCCTAACCTCCCAAGACAGGCTGAACAACGTCCTAGGACGACTAAACACACATCGCGGGCTACAAACATTGCGTAAGAAAACAGTACAAATCAATAGAAGTACACTCCGACACGAAACCGGTACCATACCTACGTGCAAATCCAACAGCACCAGTCACGTAATCATGCGTGGTACGCTAACTCAATGGAGCTCATATTGCAGTGTGCATGATAACCTCTCATAATTTTGTCCTTCTTTTATTAGCATTATGGAGTCCATTTCAAACCCTTAATTATTGGATTGAGCATGATTGAATAGGAACGAATCATCCAGCTTATGTCTTTATTTCCCATAATGTGAAAGTAGAGCCTTGTTATGGAAAACGTCTCAGCATGTTATTTCTCATTACGAGTCTCGACTTTCAGCCCATAGGTCTGATTTGAGGTGCTGTGTGGGTTGGGACTTTGGGTTAGATCCACTTCACAGTAACAATGAATTCATTCGAATTGCTGATTATTCCCCACGCTTTTATTAATGCAACCTGAAAATAAGAAATGCATTTAGCGTCATGCAACGCACAGTCGGAAGAGCAACCTTTGTGAACGTCACGTTGTCACCTCTTCTCCTTCTCACGTTAAGTACCAGTACTCGTCTTGCCGCGAGAATTGAGCTGGAGGGGCAGGAGGACCCATTCCCGGCATGATGACACCGTCGTGCGCGGAGAGGAATGTTTTGTTAATGAACAGCATCACCCAGACTCCTCAGAGGCCCATGGCATCCAGCCTGCCATCTTTCTTGGTTCCTGATGATGAACCAGACTAGAGTAGCATGTTCTTACTGAAATGGAATTGGAGATAACTTGAAATAATTTGAAATTTGAGGTCTTAGATTTCTGTTTTAAAATATTTAATTGTGTTTTCCAGCAGCAGTACAACATTGGAGGATCCCAATACGAAACCACTTACAGGCATTGATCCTCAACGAGGACCGAGGTGTGGCTTAACTGACGTCATGCCAATTCCTCGAATCAAACTAATGTAAGTTATTTTCTAATCAAAACCGCAACACAGAAGCTCATGTACATAGGGAAGCCCGCAGCTTTCTTGAGGGGATAATCCTTCTCACTGTTCTGGCGAGTTCGTTCGAACAGTACTTCTGTGAGCTCGGATCCAAGGTGATCATTAGCCATCGGTCCCATTCCAGATTTGCACATGTTTAAGAAGAACTTTCCGTACGATTCTGCATCCTTGAACACGGTCTCCTCAGCATTGTTTGGAAAGATTCCAAATTTATCAACGAATTCCAGTTTCTGGATATGAAATTCGGAGGTGGGATGCTCAATGGCCTCTTGAATCTCGTCAATGCTAGGGAAACATATTGGAGCGTTGAAAGAGTCCAGAAGCTCTTCAGCAATGATTCCCTGCAATAACAAAGAATTGTTAGGGTGACAGAAATGATGAGAGCAATGCAGAAGAAGTTGTACAAGTTTGCAGCCAGAAAACCGTTAATGATGCACTATTTTGAACGCAACATTCTTAAAGTTGTTCTATGAATGCACCCATCTTATTGTTTCATCGGACAGCATACGCAAACGTAGGATAGGTACTCTATAGCTCACCAAAATGGTGGTTGTAGGGTGTGCAGCATGGCTTCCAGAGATGGCAAGACCCAAGAACATCTTGCCAAAATTGCGAAGTCATGCTACATATAATGCAAGTATAGCTGTATCCAATAGGAAGAAGGGCTAGAGCCGCTGTAGACTGCTAAGAAACTACCACATTCACCATTTCCTGACTGCAGTATGCTATGATTTGGATTGACTGAGAATGGATTATAAGAGCATGCTACTTCTACTGGAGCTATTGTCAAGGATCTCTTGAAGTGATTGATGTTAGGGGTTTCTTTCTCCAAAATTCTTGAAGTCAAGAAGTACAATATATCTCAATGAAAAATGTCAAAGCATAACTTGGTTCTTTCTTGCATGAGCTTTTGGCGCCCAGGGGTTAGGAGCTTCTTTCAAGAATGTTAAGAATTGTGAGGTATATTTACCAGGAGGTCCCAGGAGGGACTAATTACCTCAGTCACAAGCTCAAGCCACGATTTCTCAATCTCAGGTATAACATTGATGCATTCCTGGAACAACTGGTTCTCCGGATGCGCTCGATCCCGGCGTCCAGGGCAATAAAGTCCAAGAACTCCACCAGATACCATCTCCTCCGCCCGACACTCGAAGAACTTTCGCAAGTCTTTCTTTGAAGCCTCTGCAAACGCCTCGGCCGTTGCTGGGCTGGAGCCCACCACGCCGATTCGCCCCTTGTTGTAGGCGGGCGAGCTCTTGTCGAGAACCGATTTAGGAATCTGTTGCAACACCGAGAAAACGACCAGTGCTTCAAAATGAGTTTCGACATTCTAAGGTCCATTAACCCTGAACGACCACAAGGCCCGGGAGTGGGCCTCAAACTTGCTCCGAACTCTAATATCTAACAGAAAATGAACACCATTTGCAGTGAAATTGAACCTTCCAAAGACAATGTCTAATCTTTCGAAATCAACATCATGAACTAAGTTAATGCTGGGACCAAACAAGAAATGGTCCTAGTGAATTTTATACTGCAAGTAGGATATAATTTGCCAAATCTCCAAGCAACTGTGTATTGAGCCAAGATTTCAACATATGTTAGAATGATAAATTTGGAAATTCTGGTCACACATACATTCGAAATACAATTGACAATCTCTTTATGTTCGGACATATTGTAGAACTCAAAATCATTCAAAATAGATTCAAGACAGAGGAAGGCAGACGTGAAATATGGAGAAACTATACCTCGGACAAGTAATGGAGCGTGAGTGTGGTAATGGCAACGTGCAAACTAGAACGTGGAAACATGCGGCCGTATTGCGAGCCGGGAACGCCATCGGCAAACCAAGTCCGCCCCTCCACGCTTCCATCCCCATCACCGCCACCTTCACTTACAATCGGCGGCATTTGCTTGAACAACGTGTTGAAATCGTTCGACGGCAGATCGGCGAAATGGCAAACAAAATCTCTCCCGCTCATCTCGGGCTTCGTCTTCAGTGTGTCGGTCGCGAATTTCGCGAACCCCAGGGTGTTGGCGCCCACGGAACATCCGAAATCCGCGTAGTGAACTGGCCCAGAATCATGTACCGAGAAATGGTGTAAGAGAGTGTCCATCAGCGCCGGCTGTAGCATCGATGCCATTCCACTCCATAGCTTCGACTGATGACTGTAACTCCCTTCTCCCTCCCCTCCCGCTGTTGCAAATGAGCCTGGCGCTTTCGGTTCCGCCATCCCTCGTCAGCCAAATTCTCCTCCTGCAAAACCCATTTCAGACATTGCACACCTCAGCCATGACTCGGAATCATACAAGATTTTGCCGACCTTTCTGCACTGCATGATACGCCCTTGACCATGAAGGAATACAAGCGCTTCATCCTTCCTTCTGAAAAATGATGGATCAGGCTCGAGAGTTCTATGATGTATAGCGCATGTGAGTGAAAACAGAAATGAGGATCGGAGAGACCAGAGAGGTGACCCAAATGCAGCACGAAATTGTCGCAAGAGTAACTAATCGTCCATTCTTCGTAACAGGCTTCCAAGATTGAGTTTGGTAGCATTGAGACCAATTCAAGCAAGAGGACGACTCCAAGCTAGGGCGCGCAACAATCTAAACAGCAATAAACTAGAAACACAGAAAACACAGAAGCAGGTGCCGGAGACCAAACCTAGGAGCTGTCCAGACGTACTTCCTCGTGGAGCGAATACCACTTCCTTGAGAACTGTCTCCCGGATCCACCAAAGCAGAGCAGTTGCAAAACAGCAAGCACGCATTCTTCGCAGGGACTAGCAACGTCATTAATAGTAGAAGTTTGAGAATGATGGGTGCGCCAATTTTGGGATAGCAGGGATGGAGTGTCGACATTCATTATCCATGGGCTCTTGCAATTGGAGTTGCTTCGTGGGTTCGCACGGAGCTTCTTCTCCTTGCGCAACTGGAACTCTGGAAGCTCGTGGCCCTGTCTGGTTGAGTAACTTGAGTCCGATTACCTCCAATTTAGGGTCAGTGTCCTTGCAAGGACCGAAACATGGTCTTAGGTTGCCACGTGTAGACCAAGGAGATGACCTCTTGGCACTTGGTCGACTCATGGTTGTTTCCTTGCATCTCATAAAAGTTCCCTTGCATCTCATAAAAGTTCCCTTGTCAATGTATGTGACATTTATATGATTTGTGGTGTGGAATTTCAAGAAGGTAGGCACACCCAAATGTGATACAACTTCCATTCTCCAGTGTCCCCTAAATTGAACTTGAATGAACACTTCTATGACTCAAAACTACCACCACCACCAACTCTTCAAAAGTAACCAATGAGAGTATTCATATATTTTGTGCTTCAAGGGTGTCCATTCAATTTGACTCTAGTCTTATATATAGATATCCTACGTTCTTAAACTTTGAAAAAAAATTGATCAATTTAATGACCTCATCAATTTTTTGGATCATTTGACCACTGAGATAGTAAAACTAGAAAAAGTGTTGCATTAGGTGTTTTTAACTTAGATGAGACTTTCTTATGAACTTCATATATGATATGTTGTAATCTTGCTATAATCTTACAAACTAAAGAGATAATATTCACAAGACAATGATGGGAAAAAGTCCATATTCTAGACTTCAAGTTGCGAGACTTCTTTGATAAACAATGACCAACGTTGATCGACAAGAGCACCTTGTAAAAGCTTTTTGAAACAAAATTCCCAAATTTGAATGACTAGGCATCATTGGAACAAAATTGAGAAGATGCCATTGGATTCACAAGCAGTGGTCCAAGATTGAAGCAAAATCATAGCACCGGTCCCCAAAACAGAATCAATCCCCAAAAGTGGGAATTTTTTTCAATTTCGATACCTCTTTTCAACACGCGCCACTTTATAGTTGACTTCCATTCTTTCATGCCTAATGAGGTTGACCAAAAGCTACAGAAATTGTGCAATCTCCTGAGAATGGAAACAATTCACACACTAATCTAGCTATTTCTAGAAAACCCTGGATTTATTTTGGGATGGAGGGAGTATCTAGAAAATTGAAGAAATGCTAGTAGAAAACGCAGGAACTTTCACAGAACTCTGTTGACTTGGTCCCGTTGTCCCGGTCACTATTTTACTCATTTCAATAGAAATCTGTTAAAAATACAATAGCATTTTGCAATTAAGGAACATGTCAAAAAAATTTACGTTGAAAGAGCGTTTCACACCAAATAAACTAACTATATCCAAAATTGTTCAACTAAGCATCTGAGCATGTTTTCTATTATTAAATTATCAAAGTTTTTGATGGATTCTATTGGAAGTTAGAAGGTGATTCCAAATCATTTGAGCATGGGTGATTGCATGAAAGACCGGTACTGAAACATTATCACAAACGCAATGCCGAAGCTTCATTTTGCAATAACTTTAGAAGCATGACTCGTATGAATTTGAAATTTTTAGTGGAGAATCTTCTTCTGAGTTTAATCATATCTCATATTTTTCAAAAAAATTCAAAAATCATTTTATATTTAAAAATCATTTAAGCTAATTTGTCACGTTTTGAGTTTTAGGCTTTTTACAACGTAAGGAGTCCCCAAATTTAATGATTTGGAACTAAAATTTCTATGGTCTATTCCCGTAGTAGGAACTCATATTTCTACCAAGGGCATTAAAAAATATTTCATTTTATATCCTCTACGTCCATGCAAAGAGGGCTCCCTTACACATGCAATTATGAACATTGAAGATGGTTTTAGGATCATTTTTTTGGTGAAATCTCTTTACCATGAAGTTTTTTCAAATGGCATTTTTCATTTTAAAAAAAATTATTTTTCCTATTTTTTACAAGTTAAAATGTTAAAGTATGTATTTTCTTACAATTCTGCACTTTTCTAGTTTTCCTATTTAAAGAATTTTTTTTTGCTTTTCCTTCATAGGGTATCTTTTTCTTATAGGTGTATAAATTTCTCATATTTTTTATATTTTAAAAAAAATGTATTTCTATTTTTATAGTACTCCCGAAAAAATGGCTGAAAACGGTCAAAGTGGAACAAAAACGGAAGGTCATTCATGCAACGACCCGCATGCATTTTGTGGACTTCATATGAACAAACGATTAATTGTCAAAGTGTTGAATATAATTGAAGGCTAAAATTGATCCAAGATTCTCATGCATAGCATTTGTACATTTAAGCAAGATTCTCCATAATGTCCCACAATAGTTACTTTAGAAATTGTCTTCTTTTATCAGTATTTATTAGAGGCTATAGTAGGAATAAATGACCTTTTCCTACACAAACTACAATTCTTGTAGAATCCATTATTTATAAACCACATTTTTTTTTAAAACTTTGTCATTTTTATGAGACATTGATATGACTTTCACTGCAATCATTGGATTGTGACTTTCAAATGAGCTTTATTTGAAATGAACTTTTTGTAACTTTTGAAAGTTACAAATTCAAAATAAATAAAATTTGACCAAATTTTTTTTTTCTTTCCATGGTTTATTCTTATTTACAATAAAAAAATGGATTAAAAAAACTTCTTTAAATTGTAATTTTTCTAGAAGTTATGTAGTTTTTAAAAAATGATTGCATTTTCACAAGCAATTCAGCTCAACTTGCCCTCTAAATAAGAAATTTATTGGTAGCACTTCTTGTATAGTTGTGGGTTACTTGAACTCAGTTGATCAGGTCAAATTGTGCAGCGCCCATTCCTTGCACCATGGTGGCATCAATTTGCTAAAGTTGCTGTTTCATTTCCATGAACCATTGAAATGCCAAATTTAATTTGGAACAAGTATATATAGAAACTTCGGATTTATTTCGGAAATGTCTTTGCCTGTTTATTGAGGTGGTGCTGGCGCTCTCCTACGGCCGTTGGGATGCTTGAAGGCTTCTTCATGCTGTTCTGTGGGACTCGATGCCGCTGACAGACTCCATCAGTAGAAGACCTGCTATAGCCTTGCAACAATTTGCGGACTCCAACAACCTTCAAGCTCTGAGATTCTTGCAGATGTGTTAGGGTCGGGTTTTGTTGGGAGAGAAGATGTAAGGCTTCCGACTTGTGTTTTGTTCGGCTTAGGGTTTAAGGGGTGGATTCAAGATGTACTGAAGGCTGCGGGATGGCATTGCAGGTTTATTCTTAGGGTTTGGAAGTGGGAGGTTTTGTGGCTCTTTTGGACTTGGTAAGTGAAATGCTCAATTTTTGCCTTCCATTTTGCATCGATTTAGCGTGGAAAGTGGTCCAGTTTGGAAATGTCATTGCGGTACTGTTGCTGGACAATCTTCGCGGAGTTTGCTTTACATTGTTTTCTAATCTCGATCAGCTTCAGATATGTTTTAGGGTTTGCATTCAGGTTCAGCTTAACTTTCACATATGGCATATGGTTTGAGGTTTGGAAGCTCCTCAACCTGGTTACGAGTTCTTAGTGTTTTAGGGTGGTTTTCCTTCCGTGTAAGGGTCTAGGTTTAACATAGTTCCGTGTTTGATTGTCAGGCACCTGCTGTAATTTCGAGCGCCTACGTGTAGAATTCAGTGTTTCAGACAGGACTTCCAAGTTTGCCTGCGCTAATAAGTTTTAGGGTTTTATTTATGAGAATTCACCAGCATTGTTCTTTTGGATTTGCTCTTCTGTATAATGCCTGAAATTGCGTAATGAGGTGATTGTTGCGGTATGACTGCAAATGTCTAATTTGCACGACAACCTCTAGTTGTTTCTTCATGACAACTTAGATTTCCGTGACTACAGCCTTCTGTCACGTGTGACGGATCTGCATTCAGGACTTCCGGTGTGCATTTTCATCGTCTGCAGGTGAGGATCTTCTTTGCACTGCTATTTTCTGTCTGCAGGTGCTGCGATGGGGTTTACAACGGAAGCTAATGCTTTCAGTTTGTAAGTAGGTTTACGGTTTAGGCTTTCCGGTTTAGGGTTCAGTCTTGCTATGCAACATCTCAATGCTTCCATCTTCATGTGATCTGATGGCTGGAGGATTACACTTCCAATGTCATCAAGAATGTTTTCAATTTCAATTATACCTCTTCATCTCTAATTTATAAGGTTCATAGATTTGTACAAATACAACATTGAAGTCGTGAATTCATACCTACGTATCATAATTGTACATATTACATGTTTTTTTACACACCAAATTAGTGTGTAAACAATGCCTATTGATAACGTACAATTGTTGTAATTATTAGTACAATTTAGGTGCATTTTGGATATCACATTTGTATAATTGAAGTATATAAATTGTACACTTTTAATAAAGATTTTGACGACATTGATTCAGTGTGTAAAAGTGCACGTAATATGTATGATTATGGTACGTAGGCATGAATTCACGACTTTAGTACAATATCTATTGAAAAATCGCCCTCCCTCAAGTTTGAGATGGAAGGTCAGGGATAGGGAATCCTTAGTTGATTTGAGAGTCCATCTAGAAGAAAAGAATGTGTTGCAGTTCAAGTATCAGTATTGGAATTTTGACAAATGTTGTAGAATGGCAGTCCCACTTGAATCCCTAAATGAATTGAGGGAAGTACTTACAAGATCCTTGTCCTTGACGAGGAGGTTCCCAATCCATCTCCAAAATGGCAACGGTTTGAAGAGCAACACCAGTTCAATGCCACAGAAGAGCAGGCTCACAATGGTGAGGTTCAAGTGCCGGAATTCCTAGACATCAATGCTGCAGAGTACTAAGAAAACCTTGCCGATCCATCTTCATGTTCTTGGGTTAGTGATGCAAGTGAAGAATCTCTGCTACATTCACAAACTATTCCAAATGAGGTGATGTTGATATACAAGGAAGGAGAAGAAAAATGCTGAAAGCACTTATGGACGTCTCGCTTGAGGATCACGAATGGGGTCTTAAATCTTATGATTCACAAGGAAAGGCAATTGTCATTCTCCACTATTTAGAGTGTAAGAAGGACTTTGGAGGAACTGATGGGCTAGCACACAAAGGAAAGAGCCTCCAATCTCTTCTCAAATTTTATAAAGAGCCACATAATGAATAACCAACACATACATAGTTGGTGTTCTCGGAAGGAACTAGACTGGTGTAACCACCCACAATCTATTGCCAAAGGAAAGAAAATTGTCATACTTACTACTGACAATTATAGGCGGCTGGTGCAAGGAGTGCGGATATTGACTGCTGTCAACTAAGATCTCAATCCAAAGTAGCAAACTTTTCAACTGCTTAGAGGAGATCCATTGACTTTTGAACTCAAGAGTTTTTGGTGGATAATAAAGTGCGTCACCTATAATGACGTGTACAGCCTATATGCTTCTTAAAAAACTTAGAAACTAATCTATGGAATCACGCCGAAAAAAGTACACGCACAAAAGGTCTTGGAGTCCGCTACATTTGCCAAGATTGCCCTAATTTTAAAAAAAAGGAGGAGATCCTTGAAGTTGACCGGAGATAGCTCGTACTCCAAGTAGAGGCAACTGCATGCATTCTTTGATACGTATAAAATTTCTGTGAGGTTGAATGTCTGTTGTTTGATATAAAGCCTGACCAGTGTTGGTATACTGAACCCTGGTTAGAAGATGTTATTATATTCGGTGGTGAATGTATGAAAATCAATGGAATGTTTAGGCATCACGATTGTCTTCATGTGTCAATGAATAATGAACCTTGGCCAAATTTAACGTGTACCATGTGCGCAACTATTCCTTTTAAGACAAACTTCAAGATGAGGGTGTGAGGGAAGATGAAGTGATAGAAAAACGAAGAACTTATACCACTGAGGGAGGAAGGAGAATCGGACATTTGTTAGTGCTTGAATTCACTACGTGCTGTAGGTCAATGTCTAAAAATTTAGAAATGAGCGACTATGTCATTTGGGAGCGAAGTTTAGGATTGCGATGTTCAAAGTGAAACGCCCAAGTTTGAAAAAAGATGCACAAGGACAGAGACACCCAGTCATAGCGCAAATCATCTACAGTGAATTCTGCGAAAGTTATATTCTGAGATTTTACGACTTATTGTAGTCATATTTTGTAGTCATATTTTGTAGTCATAAAACATCATTTTTGTTGTACAATATTGGGGTGATTGCATGAAAGACCGGTATTGAAACATTATCACAAACGTAGTGCTGAAGCTTCATTTTGCAATAACTTTAAAAGCATGACTTGTATGAATTTGAAATTTTTAGTGGAGAATCTTCTTCTGAGTTTAATCATATCTCATATTTTATAGAAATTTTCAAAAATCATTTTATATTTAAAAATCATTTAAACTAATTTGTCACGTTTTGAGTTTTAGGGTTTTTACTATGTAAGGAGTCCCCAAATTTAATGATTTGGAACTAAAATTTCTATGGTCTATTTCCATAGTAGGAACTCATGTTTCTACCAAGGGGCATTAAAAAATATTTCATTTTATATCCTCTATGTCCATGCAAAGAGGGCTCCCTTATGCATGTAATTATGAACATTGAAGATGGTTTTAGGATCATTTTTTTGGTGAAATCTCTTTACCATGAAGTTTTTTCAAATGGCATTTTTCAGTTTTTTATTAAAATTACTTCTCCTATTTTTTACAAGTTAAAATGTTAAAGTATGTATTTTCTGGCAATTCTGCACTTTTCTAATTCTCATATTTAAAGAGTTTTTTTTGTTTTTCCTTCATAGGGTATCTTTTTCTTATAGGTGTATACATTTTTCATATTTTTTATGTTTTATTTTTAAAAAAAATTCTATTTTTATAATACTCTCAAAAAAATGATTGAAAACGGCCAAAGTGGAACAAAAACGGAAGGTCATTCTTGCAACGACCCATTGTAGAAAAGTCAATCTCTGCATTCTTTGAAGATCCTCCTCATTTTTTGAATGCATCCAACTACAAATGGCTTAAATCTGGTGTTAGTGAAAAGAGAATGAAATTTTTTGAAATTAAGGATTCTTTTTTTCTAAAAGACGAATAAAAATTCCATCCAAAAATAGCAAATCTAAAATCAACTACAATCATTTTTTTTGTTTATCCATGCATTAGTAGTTAGCCTATCAAACTCACCTCAACTCAACTTGTATAAAATAGAACTCCATGTTCCCACATATAACTTACACAAGGTTGAATTATATGTTCCCACATATAACTCAAGCAACAATCATTATGCTTACAAAATCGTGTAAGGTAGGAGGTTCATAAAGCATTCAGACTCTAAAAGTGTCCTCTAAAAGCACCCTCTAATGTAGAGGTACATTTTGCTTTCTCATTGCACCAACAATGTACAAATGGTATATATTAACACAAACCTGTTGCAGTGTAACATTAATTGAACTTAAGAGAATATGGATTGGAAGAAAACATTGAGGATGAAATATTTGGAATGCAACCTTAACATTTCTGTGACAACAGGTCGTGATAGGGGTCATGACAGTCTATAATTAATGTAATAGATTTCAGGAGATAGACACTTATAGTGACTTCTACATTTCAACTTCAAAATTGCATAACTAATTCCACAAAGCTCAAAATAATATGGAATGACTTGGGTTAGATGCCTATTCCATTTGTCTTTCAAGGAAAAATTTCTGAAACATATTTCAAGAAGTCTAACCTCCTCAAATCACATCAAATATCAGCTCTCCTATGGGAGCTTGATGGACCTCCTAGTCTACGGCCGCCTTCCACAGTTGTTGTAGACCATGGAAAACAAGATCCATCTTCTCGCCTTATCTGCGCACATATTCTTCTTACTTAATGGCATGGTGGGCTCAAGCATGTTCTGGTCCACCACCCTCTGTTTTTTCCCATGATAGGACCAATCGCAGCAATCTCTGCAACACACACGACCTTGCTCCAAAGTAAAAGCTAAGCTATTGGGTCTGTGCTCGATCAATGTGGTCCCCGATCGATACGTGTGGTCCTAGTGTAACTGCTGAAGAATGTTCACATGCCAACGCTGCAAATGCAAAGTGAATTCAACAGTACTCCTCCAATAAATTAACAAGACAAGCAGCTACAAGCTACACAAGCTACAGCTGCGCACGAGTTACGTTCGGTTTTGGGGTAACTTGGTCCTCCTCGATCACATGAACTGAAGCTTCTATCAATCAGCCAAACTGCGAGCTGGTCCGGAGCTCCTCCCCCGCCTCTGTCGATCCATCGGTTCCGAGCCAAGAAATATACATATTCGCATGTTGATCGATTTCAGAACCGAACTGACAATGACCGTGATTCCCTTTGCAAACGGCATGCATTACGGAAATCGTGGTGGGAAGTTGCGAACCCACGTTGAGAAGCATCCGCTTTTGCAGACAGCGACATGGATTCCTCTAACTTAAGTTATTCCAGAAGAGTTGAGAGCGAGATCGATGCAAGTGGCAGCTTGGGTTGCCTTCCAAGCATGCACTCCATCCGATCGAAACTCGGAACTGGTCATTCAAGTAGATGAGAATTCACTTCGTCACGACTGATATTTCCTGCGTCTCACACAATTCGAGGAGATTAATCTATGATTTAGTCCTTAGGGCTCCCCCATCGATGAATCATTGTTGCAACGTACACACCGGTCACAACAAGAATCAAAGGATCGGATCCTATGGGTTCGAACGGCATATTCCAATTTCTGGTAAGGGAGAACGTCCACGAGTCAGGAATCCATCAGAGATAACATTGTTTATAACATTGTGATAACCACACAGTGGTCCTTCCCGTGGTAGGAAGGTATTATGCTTCAGTCTAGATGCCTTGGAGAGACTTTCACTAGGGATAGTCACACCTTCTCCACGAAATTTTTTGTGCGGATGGGGATGTGTCGGCTCCCGATTAGCTTCCCATCATCTCTCTGTTGAGCTTTTTCTGTGAAAGCTTCGCGACGCACATTATTCTCCTGCGGAAGTGAATAATGGCCGTCGCGAGACTTTAGCGAGCAAATTTTGTTATCGCAAGCTCCAAAGTTTCACCCCGGAGGCTGTTGCTTTCACTCCGGAGGCAATTGATTTCACATCAGAGGCTACCAATCTCATCTGGGAGGCTATCGATATAATCGCCCAATTAAAAACATTCGTGGGTTTTCTATTCTCCATGCTCGACACACCAAAAGGGGTCACACCTAATTCATGAATTCAGGCTCCCCATTGGCTCTTCGTTTTTTTCATTCTTCTGCAAATTTTGGTGCAGTGAAGGTGTGACTACCCCTACTATAATTGAAGAATTGGGATTGGATAAGGAGTCCTACAAGACAGTTTTGTTCATCGTAGGGATCTCCTTTTTAAGGATGGAAAAGAGAACCTTGCCTTTGGTAAACAATGTTATAAGATAGCTTGTAAGCACATGGAATTGCGGATCTCTTTTCAAAGAAAAGAATTGTAAGTCTTGGAAATTTTTTGTAATTTTTGTGAATTTTCAAAGTCAATGACGTCTAGAAATTTTGAAGTGCCATTTATCTACTATTGGTGAACTACTAATTCTCTAGATTTGGGTTTTACGACCAAGTTATGTGACTATTTCAGTGGCTAGGGGAACTTCCACTTTGAAAATTCATAGTAATGACATGTCTCATCCAAAATTTCTAATCTTCTTCTTGAAAATTCATGATTTTCAATTGCTAATCCTACAAAAATGTTTTTTTCTTAGAAAAAGGTGCCGGCTTCAACTATGCTGAATTGCTTATTTTGACGGTTTTGGATGTTCTCACCTTACATGGACGTTAGCTCCATACTTACAGGGTGAAGGATGAAGTCCAACAACTGCAGAATGCTCTTCCACTGACCAATTACTGTGGGGAACTCATTCACAACAACTTCACCTGCTTCAATTTCGTGAATGAGACCACCATATCACCAAGAAGCACAATTTACTAGACAGTTCTGCCAGCGAAAAAATCAAACCATTGACAGAAAACTTTTCAAATTTAAATGACTTCAAAAGGATTGGACAATATATTCTCTAAGCTTATAATATTTCAAATTCAAACGGACCTTTGCTACACAACTCACACCACACCTCACAACAATTCCGTACTTGACGGACGGAAGAACCCGGGAGCTTCAGTCTGCAAGACATATGATTCTCCGTTTTCAGGCAGCGTGAGCGGGGATTACTAGAGGAAGTGACTGCCCAAATATTGGACATAGAGTAGTGACTGTAGTCTTGCCCCTGAAAGACGAAGCCAATAAACTCGAGTTCCCTTCTGCATTTTCAAAGTCAATTTTCAATGCAATATAAAAAGCCTCATCACGCTCCGCCAAATGTAAGTGGGTCAAGTACACGAAGCAACTTCAGACGCCAACGACACCATCCGATACGAAATTTAAGACGATTCAACCAAAAAAAGGTGACATATACTGTTCACAACGGTCATTACCACAAGAATGCCTGCAACAAGCTCACTCGCAAACACCACAACAAGTCCCACAGAAAAAACACCGTCACCCAACAATTTCACAGTTCAGACGATCCCACATACAACTCATTCTAACCAGTTCAGATCATCCCAAATTGTGTATTAAAAAGCGATACAACCTTCACGTGTTGACTGACACCCTATCGAGAACATACCTGCACGAGGTTGCACAAGGAAACCTCGCACAATCGACATGTTCTCCCCATGTGGGTCTGCAACGGAAGGTTCCGAAATAGACATAGTAAATACCCTAACACGTCTGTCGTCAGTTCGCCCTCACCGAGATCCATACATCCGGCCGCAACCCATACCAAACAAGGGGCCAATCACAGATACTCTGGAGCCGCACGCCCACCCCATACGTCAACCGGGTTCGACGCAAGCCCCACTGCTACCATGCCCCCATTCACGACCAGATTGCGGCTCAAACGATTCAAGGCGGTCCGACAATCGTACCCATTCAAGACGAGACACCGGCTCGGGATGCGTGCAAGCAAGCACGCAACCCTCACTGGATGCCCATGTATCTCGACAGTGGCACCTGCGACACGGACTCAAAAAGTTGAGGCAATGACGCCACTCGCGGCAGATTCATTAGCAGATCGCCTGCGGAACAGTTTTTCGGTAGGCCCTGAACGACCGAGTTGAATGAGGATTCCAACATACTGGTACAGTATTTCGATAACCTACTATGACTGTCAAAATTGTTGTCGGCCTGGCCGTCGCCTGAGACCGTGCTTCGCCCGCCGGTCGCGCCGTAGTACACACCATGGCCCTCCGCCTCGGAAAAAACGTCGAAACCGGGCTGAGAAACCAGGCCGCTCTGAATGTCCCTGCCTATCGCAGCTTGCATCGAACCCATTTGGGCCGCCAGGAGGATTGCTTGCTCGTTCGACAGCGAAGCCGAGGAGTCGCCGAGCAACAACTGCGCAATCTCATCCAGGATCTGTCGGTTGGAAGCGGAAACGCCGCCAACCCCGGAATACATGTTCGCCGCCGCCTTCATCTCTTGCATATCGTAGCCCATCATGGGGGAGTAGCCCGAATCCACCACGTAAGGGCTGAAGCTCCCCAAATCCTCTCTCATGAAATATTCCCCGCTGTCGCTATCGCCGCCCTCCTCGCATCTGCGAAGCTCCATCACTGTCGGAAATCAACCAACACGGACCTTCAGTACTTGACACCTCAAACACAGACTCCCTCCCATCCCATCAACGCATCAAAAGAGGCACAACGATTCAGAGGGACGGAAGCAAAGCCAGCAAATCGATAAACCCAGGATAAATTCAGTGCGTATCCCTTTCGATGAACAGTCTGTAAATCGCAGCATTAAACAACGATTCAAAATCCGCGAGATCCATCACCATCCCGAAAAAAAACTTGAAGCATTCGATCGAATGAGCAAAGCGCAAAAGTCAAAACTAGACTCTCATTCTTCGCACCTCTATCTCCTCACGGCATTACAAACACCTTCTAACTCCGATACATCTGCTTCGGTTTCTAATTCTGCCATACCAACCGACCTGAGAAATCAAGCGTGAACCCAAAAATCACAATTTTGAACTCAAATCATAGCATGAAACCCAACATCACAGTTTTAAGCCCAAATCACAGACACATCTCAGAATCACAGCTTGTAACCAATCGTCACGGCTTGCAATGCAAAGTGCAAAGGCTTTGCAAATCCAAGATCCAAAGAATTGAAATCCAAGGTTCAACCAAAAATAAAAGATATCCGCATTTTACAGCCTCATAGCTGAAGACACACAGAACGATGAGCACCAAAACCTTACGATATCCAGAACTCTGTAAAGCAGATAAAGAAATAAACTACTGCACACTCCACTGCATACCCACAATCACGTCTGCCACCACCCCATGCTCAACGGTCCCCACGGAAACGAATACCGGGTGAGAAACGCAGGAAAGAACCAGGGGTCAAGAAGGGGGCCTACCAGAGCTGGGGGACGACTGCTCGTTCCTGCGAATCGCATCCGACTCCAGCTCCGCAACCAGACCCTGACAACTCCCTGCCACGTGCGAATACGGCGACACAGGCGACAAAGGAGAGTGAGGTCGCTCGTTCAAACCATCATACATGTGGGCCATCACATTCCGAGGCTTACTAAGCTGCACATCCACGCCGGATTCGCTGGCGTCGTGACGACCTACGGATCCACTTAGCGTTCCCTCCACCAGGGCCTTCAGACGAGGATCGCACTGCACCAGCTTCTCGTAATGTCGGTTCAACACGCCCTCAGGGAACTGCAAGTAGTGAACCCTGTCACGCATCAACAACCACGTCATCAGCATCACGCCAAGTCCTAGCAACCACGTAGACACGACCTGAAACAACACCGCGTGCAAGTCCTAGCAACCACGTAGACACGACCTGAAACAACACCGCGTGCAAGTCCGCTTCAAGCGGCCATCCACGTGCAACAAAAAATACACTCCCACCCGCGACCCAGGAGAAGAGCTTACTTGCATATGCTCGCCTGGCCCCCTGTGAAATCGGTCGTGGCCTGCCATAAGGTGTGCTTCCTCGGCTGCGGATTCGTCTCCTTGAAAAACAAAGGCGGACGAGAAACCTGAAACATCACACGACACCATCAGATCCAAGTGCACACACATGCAACCAAAAGCAATCCTCAAAAACCACCACTTCAACAACCCACACTTCCCATCCCCCGACGTACATCGATCTCCAGAGACCCGGGAAGATTGTCCGGACAAGTGGCCTTCATCGCCGAGATGTCCGACCACTGGATCTCCACCTTGCTCTTCAGACCGCTATCCAGCACTTCCCACACCAGCTTGCGCTTCGCGTAATAGCATTTCGCCACCAGATCGCCTTCGTACCGAGACATACGCTGAATTGCAAAAGTCCAACGACGATTATCAATACACTCCGACAACACCGATCACGCCGGTCCATCCCTTCCACCTGTCGGGAAAGCATCCTACTGCAAAATCTCCATGTACAAATAACACGCGCACTTCAGCAATCAGGATAACGCCACAAACACCTACCTCCCAGGTTCCGATCTTCAGGGTCGACGCTGGAAAATTCGACGCCTTCAGCTTGTCTTGAGCTCCAGACCCGGTCGGGGCCGAGCACTTCCCAATCCTCGACTTCCCGAGCCCTTGGCCAGCGTTCTCCGACTCCGCAGTCTGCGCACTCGCATTGCTCTGGAGTTGGAGCGTGATGAGGTCCAGAAGCGACGGAGTCTTCCTCAACGTCAAACCTAACGGGCTCGGCTCCTCGAGTGGGTTGCACTGAGCTTGAGAGACCAACACCGGCGTCGGAGGCAGGATCGGATTGCTTCTCCTCAGCGAGGGCATGGGCATGGGCACGGGCGGGTATCTACTCGGCAGATCAGGTCTCCCGCCGAAGCCATGTGCAAGTCCGGCGGATGAAAAAGGCGTGCCACATGGACGACCGGAACCCTGAAACAGACACGGATGTCGCCACAACATCAGATCCCCAAGCCATGAGCAAAGCACTGCGAGCGCCAGTACTTGCCACACATTATATCCCTCTTATACGTGATTCACGACGACATCCGACCAGGCATTCCGCACAAAGATCATCCACATGAGGCACATATTCGAGTATCAAGGTCATCCACATTCGCGTAAAAAATTATAATCAGGCAAGCCAACGCTCAAAAATTACAATCTCATTCATGCTCTCACCTGCAGCACTGGGGAAGGCACCGACTCCTGCAGCTTCGCTCGTTTGCGGCCATGCAGGCAGGAACCATATTCTCCGACTTCCGCTTCTCGTTCGCGATGCAGCTGCCGCTCCGGCTTCGGGACAGTGAGTAAGGGCAGGTCTGCATGCATGAGGCCTTCCGTCCTCTTGCTCGACTCAGTCACCGCAAATCCTTCGCTGTGGATCTGCCATTCCGAGCGAGGAGCCAAACCACCACCTGAAACTGGCGAGCAGGGGTGCTCAGTCTTCGAGTGAGTTGCTGAGGCTACAAATGCCACCATTCTCCGAAACCCTCGCTACTTTCTCGTCTCAAACAACCACGCTCAACAGAGCCCCAATTATTTTCGTTTTGCACTCCCCGCAGCAGATAACCACCAAAACTCAAGTACCGCGCACGGCCCCTGCTTCTGGCCCACAGCTTGTCCGCAAGACTAGGACGCGCGACGATAAATTCGTGCCTTTCGCAGCAGCGCTTGGTCGGCAAGTGTTGCTGACGGCCGCTTCCCCTCGTTGTTATCGGAAAAGATCTTCTACTCCCTCGACTAAAATCAACCAGATTCGGTAACGAGAGTCTATGGGCACACGCAGCATGGCCGACTAAACTGATGCAGAGAGGATTCTTTATAGCAGTCACGAGGACGGCTTGCAACCGCCTCCGTTACGCTCACCGAAAATCGATGGCTCGAGCAAGCATAGTATCTTCCGAATGACAGAAGACAGTCCTTATCGACCTCGACAACGTGTTCAATTGCAACCTTACTGTTCCGACAATTAAACAGTCGAAAAAAGTAAAGCACCCGACAGTGACTAAAACACAGAAACGGAGAGACAAGAGTTGGAAAACGACTTGTGCAGAAGCTGCTCTACCAAAACACGGTGGGGCCACGATGCGGACAGGCAGTTAAAACTTCTAGTCAGGCAAAAGAGAACCTGAATGGCAATAAAAGCCAGAAAATATAAATAAACTTCGAGAAAAACTTACTAGTCGAACAACTTCCCCTCACAGCCAAAAAGAGCACCAGTAAAATACGCGCAAGGAGAGCAGAAAAGACTGAAAACGCAAACCCCCTATTCAACAGTGGAAATGACAAGTGCAGCTGACTACGACAAGAAAACACCTCTCCCTTCTGCGACTGCGTACAAACCCTTCCACAGATTTTCCAAATTGCACTTCACGGATAAAAGCTTTCACTACTAGGACACAAATTTGAAATGAACACTCACTAAAACTCGCTCGACTGCTCCACTAACCTCAACAAAAAGCTAAGTAGCCCCACAGGAATGTCTCCTCCCAACAAAAACAGCAAACGGCTTTTCAGAGAGAGCAGTCAAAGTACTCCAGGAACGGACGTTACGACGCCACAATTCACCTCCTCCAGAATCGACAGAACACCAAGGTCAATTGAGCCCACAAGGCACCTCCTCGAGACTCTCCGAACCGGCAACCACGAATCACTCCGCAGCAGCCTCCGTGAAATCAAAAGCAACCCCCGAACCGCACACAGCCTCCACGACAGCAGCCGCCGAGCGTAACAACAACCACCAACCGATCGACACGCCCAACAGCAGCACCAACGTGGCAACACAAAACGGCACCGCAAAGTGACACGGCGGGCGGAAAGGGTTGCTCCCGGCGTCCCAGGCAGACAATTCGAGCAATCCGGAACGAAAAAGCACGATCTGAACGTCGAGAGAACGGCGTGAACGGGACCGCCGCCGACGGCCAAGCACGACAGCAGCCTGGCGAACGCGAATCGATCGCCACAGCAGCAGCAGCAGCGCTTTCACTGCAGAACGCGAAAGCAACGACACCAGCGAGCGAGCAAGAAGAGGGTTGGGAAAGACCTCTGCGGCATTCCCCGCCCCTATTTGTAGGTGATCACGCCCCTCCTCCCTCATGGGCATGACCGCCGCATGGATGGATGGCCATGGATGGGGTCGCCATAGCCACATGACCCGTTCCTTCTTAGAACATGCGTCCCATGTGGTGCACCATTGGCCGCTCGCTTTCCCAAGGGGCTTTCCAGCATGCCCGCACAGAATCGTTGGGCCAGCTCTACGGTTTCTTCCCTATCACCGCGGGCCACCGGGGACAGGTCACCGGACCCAGCCCGTTCCAGCCACGCTGGCAGCCTGTTGTCGGTGAAGTGGCGCGACGAAGTGGGGCCACGTGGACGGATGGGACCGGAAGCTTCTTGTGGGGTCGGGATCTTATAGCCGCGGGCGCTTTGTCCCGTTGCTGGGCTTTTGGGGACTTTTTATTTTTATTTTTATTTTTATTTTAAAACTTTTGGGGACTTTTGCTGACTGATTGTTTGATTAAATTATCGTCATCTGATTGGTCCTCAGGGTTGCTTTTCATATCTTATTATATCTTGGCTTGCTTTCATTTTTGGCGGATTTGTTGCATTTTTAGTCCGTGTTACTGGTGGAAGCGGTTATGCTGACTGTACAATCAGGTTAAGGCAGTTAACGCCACGTCAGGATCTGGCATCTAGGTCGTCACGCAATCACCCCTGGACCCTTGGATTGGCTGGCTGGGGACATATGGGGGAGGAGGCTTCGCATTGACAAAAGCTACGGGACAAAAGTTAGGTTTGCGGAGGAGGATCTTCTTATTATCCATTCACAATGTTTTCCGGAAGGAGAGTTGGTTTGGGTTTTTTTAACCCTTAAATGTCCACAAGGACATTTGGCGTTGATGGATGATAAGGAACCCTTCTAGAAGGACATAAATGTAGCTATTCATCCTTGGAATTTTGTTGTGAAATGAGGGGGTCTTCTACAAAATAGTTTGACTTCCAATGAGTGCTTTTGCAATTTTTTAAGCCAATGATTCACACAATAATGAAAAGGGATGGATTCCCGGGTCATCTGTTCATCCTTTAAAGGTAAATGGAATAAGAAGTAGGGTTTATTTTTCATTTATTTTAGATAGTATAGAAAGCAATTATTAGTGGAATAATGAGGCTATTTGCATCCACAAAAAATGGATGAAACTTGCAATGTGTGAATGAAAAAATAATTATTCATCCAAAAGAATATACATTCATCCAAAATAGAGCCTTACCACTTGAAAGATTGGATAGAATTTTGTGATTTCATCCACTAAAATGGAAAAATATCTCACCAAATTTTCCCTACAAAAAGTTTGTATTGCTTTTTAACAAAAATTCACTCAAAAAAATTGATGGAAAGAATTTGAAGTTGTTATTTGATGACAACTGATCTAATAAACAATTCATTGTAGGCTTATAATATGGTATATAAAGATGTGGGATAGAATATCAAATATAGAGTATGTTGACTATTGACATTACTCTTTTTGAAAGTACTAACTTGTTTGAAGAGAATATTTAGTAAAATGTAAACCAATTGACATGTCAAAGATATGCTTAAATTTCATTGAAAATGCATTTAGTCAATCATAGGATTGTAGTTGAAAATTAAAAGAATTTGTGAATATTAATCAAGACACTAATCATGTGGTTAATTTTCATGAAAGCATTAAAAGATTTTTTAGGAATATTTTGATTACGTACTTTTTTGTATGTATTAGGGCACTTTAATTTTTTTTTATGTTGGTGCTTTAGTGACAATTTTTTATATTGAAAATTTTCTAAAAGAAACTTTCAATGTTTTTACTTCAAATTTATTTTTTAGTTCAAAAATTCTTAGAGCATTTCATCTCTTAAAGAGAAATTATCAATAGTTTCTCTTCATTGTCAAACAATGAAATTTTTTTTGTAAGTCTTTTAATATTCGAATAGAATTACAAAGTGCGATTTCACTTGAAATTGCCTTGGTGGTAAAATTATATTGAACTTATACTTATTAATAAGAAGTGGTTAAAACTTAAAAATGTATCCTGGTCATAAAAATGATAAGATAGTAAGTGAAAAGTGAATAAAGATGTGAAATTCTATAGTGATAGATTGTCATTTGCCAAAGTCTTGGAATAGAATTATGGATATGATTACCACAACAATTGGTAATTGATGAGATTTCCTAAATATATGTTTATATTTAGGATTATAATCACATCACTCAGGTCTATACAATTTGAAATGAAACAAAGTTCTTCAATTTAGAAGAAGTAGTTCAAAGGTCTTGTTTATGGTGACAATTTAGAATAATACCTATGTGATTCACCATTGTACAATTTCTTATATGACTGAAGTGAATTAAGACTAGAGTGGTTCAAAGGTCTTACTCATGATGACATTTCAAAACATTGTCCATATACAACTTATTATATAACTTGTGTAAAGTTGTTCCTAATGACAATTCAAAATAGTGCCTATGTCTTTCAATATTGTACAATGTACGATATATTATGTAAAGTGCATGAAGGTTTAAAGGTCTTGTTCATGATATGATTCAAAACAATACATATATCATTCAACTATACACAATTTGTTATGTGACCCAGTTATGTAACTTGGCTAAGGTCTTGTTCAAAAAAAATTAGATCAAAGATAGATTGACAATTTCTATTAATTATCAATCACCAAAGAGAAAATTTCGTTAATAATTTAAGTTCAAGTAGAACAAACCTGAAGACTCTAAAGGATTGAAGGCAATGCAACTATAACTACAGCATAGTTAAATTTCTTTTTTGAAAAATTTCTTTTAGGTTGTTTTTTTAGTGGATAGTATAAAATTATGTACAAGCCTAATAGTAGGGTAGTTAGAGAATAATTATTGAGCACATGGCATGTAGCCATCAAACAAAAATCATTTCCAATTTCCTACATTGAAACACTCAATCTCCAAATTTATTTCCTTCCTCCTCAATTCCTTTTTTTGCGTGGCGAACCTTAGATTCATTAAAATTTTAATTCCTTAAAAAACAAAAAAACAATGATCTAATGAGAGACTACAATTTTTTCTTCATAGGCCCGCAATCATTGCTTCGGACACCCTACTACATTACTTCAATCGAAGCACAATAAACATGTAGCCAGCACTTCCATCTTCAAAGTGCAAGTGTTGTTTTTAAAAATGCAAGCTATTAACCATACTTCTTTGTGGTTTCAAATGTACAATGTCTTCTTTGAGGTTAGTAAACCGTCCTTCTCCGTCTCCTTGCTCCGTGAAGGAATACAAGCAACAAGCTTTAAGAATTTGTGACAGAAGTTGTCTTATGTATGAGGACCAAAAGTGATAAGAAAACACAAAAAATCAAGACATTGAAGACGAAAAGCAAACGTAATATACAAGATGAGTTCATAAGTAAAAAGGAGGTCATGGGAATGTAATTGCCTACAGATCCAAAGTTGAATTTGAAAAGTTCAAGAACCCGAAGAGGTTTAAATGGTCATCAAAGGCCGCACTCTTATAAATCTCTATTGACAAGCTATTTTGAATCCCTAACTACTTCAGTGAGCGATCATTTTAATGCAAGTGAATGGATAGAGAGTCATTTTATTTCCAAATCCCAGATCCACGATGCGAGTGGTGGTGTAAATTTTTTTTCATATCAATCTAATGGTGTGCGTTTTCTGGCAATGTTGGAGGGAAGGATCTTTAGTAGTCCAGCTTGTAAACTATCTTACTAGAAAGTTCATGTATTCTTTAATGGCATAACAGCCTACGTACAAGGTGGCATTTAGAAACACTATTCTATCATTTTTAACCTCTAAAAGCCCCTTGTCCGTTTGGGGGACAAATGGGATTTCAGGCAGGTACCTACAGATTGAATTTTTGACGTGATTTTCCAAAACTTTTTTTGAAGAGAGAAAAATTGCTAAGCTTCATGGGAAAATAATTTTTTTCAATCAGTGCCTGCCAAAAAAATTATATCCAAATAAGCTCAAAATAGGGGGGCAACAAAAAAAATATTTGCAATTTTTTTTTTTTTTTTTTTTTTTTCTTATAGATTATATTTTTATCTATTTGGAAAGCTTTGATTCATTTCATTTGGATTTTTTATGAGAAAGTTATTGAAAACATTAGAGGAGATTTGAAGGCATTGGAGGGCCGTTTTAGGCCCATTCCCTAATCTGGCCAGATCTATGGGCTGTCATAATTTTTAGGGGCTGTCAGATTTTTTTTCTCCCAAATATCATTTTAGGCCAAAAGAATTTATTTATTTATTTATTTTCAAAAAATGACGTGGCACTCTCTCGACCACATCAGGCAGCAATTATCCTGCGTACCTATAGTCTGGAAACGCAGGATAATTCCCAGTCTCTTAGAAGCCTCAAATGTCTTCTAATGTCTTGTTTTTTTTTAACACTTAGAGCATCTTCTTAAAAAAATAACTTGTAGGATTCATTTTTGAATGCAATTTTTACAATTTTTCAAAAAAAACACTTCTACAAGGTTTTATGTTTTTGCTAGAACAATCTCACCACTGGAATTAGTGCTTTTTAATTTCATCTAAAAGATATTAATATTTTAGATTTTCTTTCTATTTCGTACCCACTTCTACTTAATATGTTTTTTTTATTTATGAAATTAAGTTTTTTAGGATTTTTTTTCCCTAGAGTATCAGCTCAATTCTCCACTATAAAGATTTAAAGCTCAAAACTCTGTAGAGCAAAAGATTTAAGTTAAAATTGTTCAAGGTCATAAAATCTAGTCCCGCAATGTACTAAAGAACTTGTTTTTTTTACTTTAACGTAGATATTTTGCAATCTATGCGGTCAAAAAATCTAAAAAAAATTTCACACATTTTTTTTTTTTTTTTTGATAATAGATGGCGAACCATTTTATTAAGAAAGGAACTAATAAAAACAAGCAAGCCTCACAGCTGGACAAGTGAAGAGAATAGGAGCAAACAGAAAGAAAGAATCAGAATACATTCTCATACTAGTTAGGGGTAAGATCCTACGAGTAGATGTGCAAAAAAAATTTAGTTTTTTTTTACTCTTTGCTATAAAAATGGCAGTTTTGGGTGTCTATTGGCAGAAAAAGGCCTTGGGCATATAGAGGTTAATAGAATCTCATCCTATGAAGACAAAAACAACCTATTTTTTGAATATTTTTTCACGATTTTTGAACAATTTAAATGTCAAAATATCTATTTTCTAAAAAATTTCATTAACTTGTTTCTTGCATTAATTTTGTGAAGAAAATGTTTTTTAGTGCTAAATTTTGACTGAAAATTTTTCACTAAAAGAATATTTCTTAATCATAAATATTATGTTCTTTTTCTAAATTTTAAGTTTTTAAAGTTTTTTTTATCTCTTAAATTTTTTTGTACTTGTAATTTATCTTCTAAATGCAACAAAATCAGCAATTGTTGCTTATGTTTTTATGGTTCACTTGGATTGATGTACCTCTTGCCCCTCATTTGTATATAGCATTTGTCTTCTTCCTACATTGGTTGGCTTACGTAATTTATTTGTAATCTTGTTTGTTTCCTACAAGTTTCTTTGTCTTTTATTGCAATTAGGTTTCTAAATGAGTTTGGAACATAGATAAGAGGTTTCTTGAAGCAATATGGTTGTAGATGAGGGGCATTGCATTCAATAGTCAATCTCTACCTCTACAAGCTACTTTGTCTTATATTGTAAATAGATTTCTTGAAAAATTTGAAGGATCTAAGTGCTATAGTAACATCGACATAGTAATTTTTGAAGCAATGCGAGGATGTTTATGAGGGATTTGAAAACATAGAATGAGAATCATTTGTTGTAAATATATCTTGAAATTTTACAAGAAGTTTTCTTATAAAATTTGATTCATATTTTGAGTTTCAAAAATAAGATTGTGAGGGCATAAATTTGTCTATTGGTGTCAAATTTAATGAAATAATAAACTTTTCTACCTTGTTTAGGTTTCACTATTGTATCTTGCATCATTTATTTGTATTACCAGAATGAATCTATCACTCCGTCTACCCTTAAAGGTATTTGGATTATTGTGTATTGATTACTAGATTTGAGATTCAACAACTAGGTACTTACATATTGTTTCAAACATTGTGAAGGTTTCATATTTTAGTTTTACCAAGGATTTCTTAATTATTTGATAATGTGAATGAGTGGGATTTTCTTGTAAAAATTTCTCCACCAGTGTAGCTTAGTCAAATTCATAATCCTCTAATTGGAACAATGAATTATTATGAAATTTCGCAAACATGGATTGTTATAAAAGTAAAATTTTTTTCAAAAGGTGAAGTTTGCAACAATTTGATTACTTGGAAGGAACATAAGGTTATTCAACTATGAGCCTTAGCTTTTATATAAGTGAGAAATCTAGCCTTATACATACATTTGGGGTTCAATGCATGTATTGGTGAAAGTCAAAGAAGGATGAAGATATCATGGTCATTTTATTTGGATGGATTATGCATGAGAAAAAACTTACACAAGCGGCATCAAGTAGGTGTAAGGTTTTACATCAACCTATAATGAGACAAATTCACATGTTTTCTTTCTATCATTCCATATCAACAACAAGAGTAACATTTTGGAAAAGTTTGAATTTGCCTTTTTTGTATGTGTCAAATACCTCTAAAAGAATTCTAGCAACTCAATAGTGCAAAACTTGGCTCTTGGAATTTTTTTATACATTTAGATATTCCTTCCTCAACTAGATTTTTTAAAGTTTGGTCCAAAGATAGTTGACAAAAGTCAAAGGTCACTAAAAGTTCATAAACATTTTGTGAATGTTTTCTAAACCCTTTCCAAAACCTTTAATTCTAAAGTTCCTTGACTATTTTTCACAAAAAATATTGAGAATTGTCACTTTTTAGTACATTGAGCAGAAATTTTCTTACACATTTCTATGGTAGTCAAATTTTTTGAGGAAAAGGAGGTACTATCTAGCTTTGGAAATTCTCAATTAGGTAGGTAGTTATTTTTGTTACTTGCATGCCAATTTTCAAAGATATTGGAGGTGTCTAATATACTCAAAATCATCTTACATTGAGAAAATGTTCAAAACAATGAAACTACATGAACAAGATTTCAACTTTTTTTAAAGATGACATTCTCTGGAAGAATCAAAATCCCAATAGACTACACAAATCTTTGCTTCTCTATATTCCTAAACTTTTGAGGTTCCATAACTTAGACTCTAGCATCCAATTAGAAAAGAAATCATATTTTCAAATAGTTTACACAAATTCACAATTCCTAAAACTTGGTCAAAATTTAAACTTCATCCACTAAAAATTGACTTCATATGAACCTATCCAAACTTTCAAAAAACTTTTGAAAAGTCTCCATGGGAAATTAGTCCTTAAAAGATGAACGGGTGACCCTAGAAATTAATCATTGGCTTAAAAAAATCGCAAAAGTATTCATTGGAAGTCAAAACTATTGCAGAAGACCTCCCCTTTTCACAACAAAATTCCAAGGATGAATAGTTGAACTTCTATCCTACTAGAAGAATTCCCTTTCATTCATTGGATGCCAATGTCCACACCAACGGTTAAGGGTTAAAGAGATTTAGGATGTAATTCCTAAAGCTCAAGCACCTCCTGGAGAGAGTTGAAAGCTTGGGCAAGTGCCTATAATTTCAATTTTTGGAAAGAATTTTTGCAAGTTTTTGCGAGTTTTCCCAACATTTCCAACTGGACTAAAACTAAACTTAATAAGCAGTATTTCATTAATTAGTCTCAGATTTAAAAAAAAAAATCATTTTCAAGGCTAAAATTCAGATCAAGAACGAGGTAGAAATTGCCAAAATACAGAAAGGCATCTTCTGTGAACTGGGAATTTAGCACCTTCCCTAAAAATTCTGTAGTTGCTCAAAGAGGGCTTTCCACTTCCAAGTGGTGCATACACACTCAAGGAACTCTGAAAAAAAACATTGGATGAAAATCATGCGTTTTCAGTAAGAGTGAACTTAGTTTGACCATTCATCAGCCACATTTTGGCTTCTAAGGCGTTTCAGGGTTAAACTGAGGCGGTCATCATAATGGATTAAAATCGATTGCATGATACATCAACGACGTAGTGACAGATCCATAATGGGTTTCACGAGTAAATATGTCAATCCCATTCTACAAGGCCGATATTTAACACTTCTCAAGTAAATTGGGTCGTTTCCAACTTTCAAAAATCTACTGAAGAATCAACCTCTATTCGTGAAAGTCAGCACAAGCGTCCTAAAGACAAGGTATAGGAACTTCTGCATCCTATAACACTCGAATGACCCAGTTCTCTTACAGTTCACAGAACATCGAGGATGCGAGTAATGCCGAAAACACCAGATCCACCATCAGCTCCGTCTCCTCTTGTGGGCTGGTGATGCTGACCTCGACTTCCTGTTTCTGAATCCCCAAACAGAATGTGCCCCATCCTAACATGTCAAATCTTCACTTCAGATTAAACAGAGAAGACCATCAGCAAAGACTTCCAGATATTCTGGCAGAAGAGCAAGGTCAATCACTTTCCAGTAACACGAAGCCTTAACAGAATAATTCAACGTCGGCTACAATTTTAATATCATCGTCAATTAAATGTGAAGACCTCTTAACCAACTGAAGGGCACAGGGAGAAGGTCGTGATCTGCACATTTGAGAGGTTAAGAGGTTCATATACGAAGCAGATCATTGTTCTCAGATGTTTCAGTGGCAAATCTAGAACAGACAGAAGTCTTCAAACTTGCTCACACATTCTAAATGGAGACACTACTGAATGTCATTCGAAAGAGACCAAAAAAAAGTTGGAATTAAGAGGGTGGCGCATCGTACCTTCCCTTCTCACGGGAAAGAGAAGGAGAATGCCTGCGATGAGAGACCTTGCTACGTGGCATTGAGCGTGAAGGAGAGCGCGAAGTTCGTCTAGAGATAAACACATCATCATCATCACTTGCCATGTAAGTCAAATCATATTTACTCACTCTCGTCTTACTCAGCTGACCCTCTTCCTTTGAGAGCTGTGCATTGATCTGCCCTCAGTAGGGCACCTGCACAACAGGAACTAGAACCAGCAGTATGTACTTACATGCCCATACCTTAAGATGCGGTGAACAACTCCCAGAATGTGCGCGCCCCATTCAGGCACTGAGCATTAGGAATCGTGGAGGTACTTCTGTGCTGGGGTATGCTGGGGTGCGCTGGGATTACTACGTAATCTGAGGTTAGTATCAGAAGCAATACCTATGATGTACAGACCCACCGAAAGAATCATGATCTTGTTTTACTGGTAATATGCAAAGCACATTCTCAACGATCCACCATTTTCACGCACGAGAAAATTGGGATTAACCCAACCACGACACCTACTTGTTTGCTCTAATATACATTAGTAATATTCAGGAACACTACTCACACTCATGAATTAGTCTCGAGGTATTAACAAGTTTGCAGGTTGCACTAGGCCATCTACAACATCAGGATCCAACTGTGTCTCTATCCTCATCACTGGGTATGAAAGAGAATTAGGCCAGCACCCTCGCATAAGCTAGGTGCACCATTAAGCGTAGGCGCATCATAAACATTAGAAACCTACAACCCACATTATGCGCGCAAACCATACCTAGATGTTGATTTTCTTAGATTTTATACAACTTAACCTAGGAAACATAATTTCCGAACATCTCATACCCAGCCCATTGCTACGGTCCGTGTAATTAATTGTAAGCATACCTCTAATTTAAACAAGCTGCTCGATCAATGGAGATCGCATTATGTTATATCTCCAAAATCAGCAACTGGAAGCAAGAAAACGGCCGGAATGCTAACGATTTTTAAAATTTAATGCACTTCTTGTATCTCATAAAGCGGATGCAACGACTGGTAAGTTGACTGCGGATCCCATATAAAACGAACCCACGAAATTTTAGAAACGTATATTATTGCAGTAGTTAGAGGAAGGTTCAAATTAAGGTCAGGCTCCTTGGGAATTGAACTTTATGACAACCCGATTGTGGTATTGTAGTACCTATTCATGTCTCTGACTATGGTTTTACTTTGAAAATTTACCCAATTGAAATGGAGGCCGAAATGCCAGAACGCATATCATTGCAACTATGTGCAGAGCATGCCCCTACAGATTCTTACAATCGAAAATGAGCATTTCAAAGCTAGTTCGACGTATGTCTTCTAATTTTTCTAATTCAGCAACGACTCTCCTAACAGGAAGTATATCGACAAAGCAATAGTATCCCTGGTCTCAAATGCGAATAGCAAACCGACTGGGATGTCCCAAGCCTTCAGTTACATGAGAAGGAGCATTGAAGGAAAAACAGAAAACACCAAGATGTCAAACATTGATGCTCTTCAGTCGCTGACCTTCGATGTCTACACAAAATATTTTTCAAGTACAGAAAAAAGAGCAAGGCCGTTCCAGCACCCAGCCCAGAAAAAGCAGATAAATTATAAATTAGAAAGAAAGAAAGAAAGAAATACAGATTTTGTATTTGATGGAGACTCAAAGAGGGCTGGAATCAGTAACATACCTTCGAGATCTCAACGGAGGTGAGGAATGGCTTGATTTCTTGCTTGATCTCTCTTTTTGTTGTTTCCTGCGCAGCATTCAAAAAAATTGATTGAAGTAGTTTCAAAACATATCTTTCAACGCTGAACACCGACAACAACAAAAAAACTCTAATCACGAATATAAAGCATCGAACTCTTACCCTCGTCTCGGGCTGGGACTGCTACTACGACTTCCAGAATCGCTACTGCTTTCACTCCGACTTCGACTCCGACTCCGACTACTTAGTGAAGAAGAGCGTCTCCTCCGGGCCTTCTTAGAATTTTTCTCCTTCTCCTTCTTGTAATCTGTGCTCTTTCGGTCATACTTCTCAGATGTGGGTTTCCGTCTCTCTCTGTCAGAATCACGTGCCCTTGCTTTGGTGCTCCTTCCTCTGTCTTTATCCTTCTCTTTCTGTTTTTCTAGATCTGATCCCCTGTCACGCTCTTTCAACTTCTGTACATTACGCTCCCTCTCCTTACCTCTTAAGCTCTCCCTATCCCTATCTTTCTCTTTGTTCTCCCTAACCCTGTCCTTTTCATCCCTGTTTAAATCTTTCTCCCGTTTAATCCCATTCTTGTGATCACTATCACCCTCAGCCTCCTTAGCACCTTGCTTGGCATTGAAGTAATCTCTGTCTTTGACCGTCTTTCCTAGATCCATATCACTCCCCTGCTTGTGTTTACCAGAAGGAACAACCTCCTTTTCTGCACGCCTGAGGTGTGATGAATCTTCACCGCTTCTCCCTTTGCTTGAATGATCATACTCACCTTCCAACTTTCTGCGCTCTGTTGACAAGGCGTTACGGGGAGAAGCTTTGTGGTTCGACTTATTCTCACTTGTAACTTCCTTCACTTGAACTGTTGGCAAACCTCTACCTTCTACTCTTATTCCCATGTCGAGATTCTCTAAAGCTATCACTCCAGTTTTAACTTGATGAACAGTAACACCTGGATTCATCGAAGCAGCAAGGTCTTTTTGACCAACTCCATCACCTGATATCTCTGAGTGTCGTGCTCGTCTCGGGCTACGTCCAGAGTGATCTGAATTTAGGATTTCCTCACTTAACCGTTTCTTGCCTTTAACCTCCTTTGCAATCACTACCTGATCCTCTGTATCTACATACTTTGTTTTTCCGCCCTTCTCTGGAGCAACGCTTTTCAATTCAGATGCTTCTGTGTCAGAACTGCCCCCGTTACCATGCGTACTTTCGGTCACCTGCCGACTGTTGCGACCAGCATCCTCATCATCAGATGCATAGCTCGCAAGCCCTAGTAAATTTCCAGCAGGAGCTCCGGAACTCAGGCTCTCGCTGTCGTCATCACTATCATTCTCACTCCGTTTCACAGCAGGAGCAACATGTACCCTTACAGGAGCTGGCGCAAGTGCAGGAGCAGGTTCAAGGATAGGAGCATGCGGAGTAGAAGATTTTACTTTTGTTCCAATAAAATCCTCAGCAAGTGCAGCCTTCTTACTTGGATCTGCCATACACAGACCAAGAAAAAAGGGTTTTAAACTCCTCCACAGAAGATTCTCAATGATCCATCAAGAATGACAAATGAAGTCGGCAACCAGAAAACCTCACACAATTTAAATTCTGATTCCAAATTTTAAACGTGAAATGCGAAATCGAATAATTCAATTTCCAGCACAGAAAGGAAAGTGCCATAAAGTAAGTAGAAAGCGTCTTGCGTGTGGATAAGTAAATGCATGACGGCATGAGCATTCCACTAGCAATTGTCAAACCTTCAAGTTGTCGTTGTTCATCCTCATCCATAACCTCTTGTGCAATTTCATCAAACAGGTCATCCGTCACCTGCACGATCAAGCAACTCTAAAGAGTTAAAGAACTTCAAAGATATAGCAAAGCAGAGTCTACCAACATGTAAACCCTTCAGCGCTGACCCTTCTTTCTAGGAGCAAATTTGAATCGTGTTCAATTTTCCACTTCCATATTCTTGGCTTCTAATAATAGATTGGTCTAATCTCATATTTGTCTGATGATTGCAAACGATGGCTGAATAAGCTGAAGGTAAGAACAGCTTAATTATTGACAGGACTGTTCTTACAAAATGAGTCATAGCGAATTTAAATCGCGCTCAAATTTCTGAGGTGATGTAATACAAGGATATAACTACTACTCGGAGTATAATTTTTGAAGCTTCAACGGAAAAAACATCATTCACACCATGAAATTCAATAGGAAAATTTGCCTACTTGGCCTTTTATAGTTCACTTCATAAACACGATTAGGTTGCATATCATTCAATTGCAAGAAGATATTCAAACGATATTCTTTCTATGACTGTCAAAGTGCATTCAAAAGTATTTCAAACAAGCTTCAAATCACTACATGCGGCGGAGAATACCATACCTTCAATAAAACTTCTGTAAGCACGCGTTTAATTTCTTGATTCATAGCTGCAGTCCTTGCAGCTTCCGTGTCATCCTAAATCGTCAGAGAGCACAATAGTTAACGAAACCACCACTCAATCAAGAGATGAACCAGAGCTCTAAATGTGCAAGAGTTCAACTGGGGCTAGAAGAACAAATGAAACTAAATTGAGTCACAAAACGGCTGACAAGTTCTCTAATAATTAGCTGGCGAGTGTGCTGGACTTTACTTAGTCTCAGATATCAACTAGCATAAGGTCACTTAGAACGAGATTCGGTAGTCTCATCATTCGATAATACCATCATCAACAAACGGCAATTCCAACAATTCACTAATACAGAATTTGAAACCCAATCACCTCCTAAAAGCTAAAACCTACACCAGATGAAATACTGCTATCTTCCACGTCAATAACCCAATTGCTAAATATATAAGTCACTCATTATCAGCACAAGCGCATGAATCTGGAGATCCAAAAAGCTTAATATGCAAATTCAATGTTTTTCAAATCTTACTTCCTCATCCTCGTCATCAGAGTCGCTCATTCTAGATAAGTCACTTCTTGATCGGTCTGAGAACTCGAACTTATTATGAGTAGACGCTTCCATGCTATCACCATTAGCTCGAGCATTATCTTCAGCAACAGTCAGCTGAGCACCACCACCAACAGCGGCCTTCTTCTTCAACAATTCCTCCTTCAGCCAGTTAGGGACTGATGCCTGCATAAAATTAGACCAGCTAAAACTCTCAACTTAATGCAAGTAGGGATGACAAGGACATGCAGGTAGAAGGAATTTCACACAATATATGGCAATACATGTGCAGGTTTACATATTGCAATCGCAGAATTTCGTACCTTCTTGGGCCGCTCGAGCCCAGCAATATGGCCATGGCCATTATCTGTAAACATGGAAAAATCCATCCCCGTACCAGAACCAGGTCCTAATGTTGGATTATTGCCGAAGCCAAAATGTCCGAGAGGTGGACCACCTGGTCGAAATCCTGGCCCATGTGGTGGCCGAGAAAACATAGTGTGACCCTGCAAATGTTGGGGATGTTGATGCCCAGGATGCATGTGCTCAAATTCGTAATCAAACTGCAATTCATACAGAATAGTATATCAAGCAGAAAGCACTCGAGCTTTGGAAGAAGAGGTTACAAATCACACACCCAATTCGAGGCACCATTCGAAGAATGCCTTACGCATATTTGAAGCACCATTCGAAGTTTGTTTTGAAAATATGTTCTTTTCTGTTTCAAAACAAACTTCCGATAAACAAACATGCATGAACATTTAACAAACTGAAAGGATTTGACAAAAATGCCTTGCATAAAAAAGCATATTAGTAAGAGTAGAAATGCTATTTAAATTCCAATTACCTGGTGTCCCAAACCAGGACCTGCCCCTATTCCAGGACCCATATTGTTTGCAGGATAAGACATTTGCGGAGGCCAAGTCTGTGGGTGCGGCAACCCACCATAGGCACTGGCTTCAGAAACATCTGGAGCCATATTGAACTGCGAGGGCTGCGGATGTGGATACTCCTGAGGTTGAGACTGCTGAAACTCATAAGGCGGTTGCTGGTGGAAATCGTAAGGAGCTGGTACAGAAGGTTCTCCAAATGAAAACTGGGAGGGAGGCATGTGCGGCTGTATATGAGCTGTTTGTTGATGCGGTGAAATCTGAGAAGCTAATTGTGGTGGCTGTTGATGAGGCAAATGCGAAAGGGAAGCAGCAGCAGGAGGGGGAGGAGGAGGGGGAGGGGCAGGTGGTTGCGGTGTTTCCAACTGTTCCATACCGGGTGGCACTGTAACGTCTAGTCCAACTTCGAAGTATTAGAAACTGATATTTTGCACAAAGTCGCAGCTGCATATCTAGATTATTGACTAAATATATACAAAAAACATTTATCACATCATCGCCAAACGGCAACTGAACTAGATTAACCCCAATGAAAAAGGAGAAGGTCCACATGACTGGTAGGATATAAAGAAAACTCATGAACTTGCATGTCAGACACTTCACACATCATCCATTTAGGACAAAGCAGCGTCTAAATAAATTTCCTTTTGAAAAGGTCGTGATCATGGATGTACCTGCTGGCGGAACATTCTGACCATGACTTGAAGACATATCTTGGGAATAGCTGCTTGTACCGAGCTCCGAAATATTTCTTGACGTTGGAGGGAGGGGGGGAGCTGGAGCTGTTGCCAGTCCAGAGCCTGACGTTGACCCCTCCAATGCAAATGACTTCATCTCCTCCCCCCGAATCCTAGAAGAAGCATCCCGTCCAAATAGTCCTGGTGAGTCTTGACCATACTTGTGAGAGATATCATGGCCATATGCTGGTGTTCCAGCTTCATGTGCTTGGTAGGCAAACTGTTGAGACAAGTCTACTGACTGGGGCGGGGGTGGAGGAGGGGGAGGTGGAAGCGGTAACTGCTGCAAATTAGATTGATCAGCCTGTGTCTGTACGTGGAGCTGGGAATGCTGCTGAGCGTCTTGCGCGGCTTTCGAAGCAGCCCAAGCTCTAGCCTTCGCTGCCCATTCTTCCTCTTGGCTCAGACCTGCGGTTGAATTTCCTGGTTGGGTATCCTCTGATTCATCGAGTGCATAAGAAAATGAGAAAACTGAAAGCCTTCATCTAATTACATTGTGACAACTCCAAAATTTGCCGAAAATGATAAGGTGACAACATACCAGCCGAAGGCCATTGCTGCTGACTCCAACCATTGGTCGACGGCCAGGCCTGTGCCACACAACGGCTTCAGCATAATGACTATCATATTACTGTTTTCTATTAAACATACCCAAGAACAAAACGTTCATTGAATATTGCAACAAGTATGGTGTCTGTTATCTTCAAAATTACTCTTAATACGGCATGCCTTAGATGAAGGGTTCTACAATATCCGCTCCAGAATTGATTTAAAATTAATCAACGATACTAACAGAAACCGATCAAGAAAAGTTCCCATGGAAATTCCGTGTCTCGAGACACTTTACCACCAACACTGGTAAAATAACTAGTACAGACTTCGGGGAATTCGCGGTGCACACTGTGATACCCGTCTCAAAGTACAGTAATGTAGTGCATATTCAAAGACAGGCCCTAACTAACAAACCTCTTTCGGAACGTCACGTATACTGAAACCCTAACACAGCATACGAAGTCACGTCCTTGAGATTCAAACACTGCATACGTTTGCAACAGTTGCTTCGACGCTGTAGTCAAAATCATGAATCACCTACTAACCAATCATCAATTCAAAAATAGACCTTTGGTAAGGCTTCTCACTAACAATTCATATCACAAATCCTTCCAGGTTTCTCCCGCTTTCTAAACTCCTAGATCGTAAGGCGCAGGAATCACGAGTCCTTTCTGACCTGAGTAACTACAGTCCCAAAAATCACGAGAGCTATCGACCTTTGCCGGGGATTTCAAACCCTGTCGACTGCAGCACCATGATCGAAGCAAAATTCGAAAAATCGATACCAAAGCAATACAATTTGTCATAAATTTCAAAACCCTAAAAGTATGACTCCCTAAACTTCCACAATCACTTCCCAGTTGACTCGAAAGACCTAAATTCAGCGCACCTGCTCTGCTTGCCCATACATCATACCATGCTGCTGCGAAAGCGGCGGAGGCACGGCAGGTTGGGGAGCTGATGACTGCGGCACTTGCTGTTGCTGGGACGCATAGTATCCAGCAGGCTGACCATAATAACCACCCGCTGTTGGATACGCCTGCTGGTACTGATGTTGCTGCTGTTGTTGCTGCTGCGACGGGTGCATCTGCGGAGGCTGATTATAATGCTGCGTGGTCTCCGGGCGCACTTGCCACTGCATAGGCGGATGCGGATGCGAATGCAGATGCGGATGCCCGCCATATTGCTGCTGCTGCTGCTGCGATCCACCGTACCAGCCACTCGCACCCTGTTGCTCCATCACTCAAAACCTCACCTCTCACGATCTAACCCTAATCCAATCCTCAGTAACCAATTCCCTGTTCACCCCACCAACTGCCCCTCCCACCGATAAGCCGGGCAAGGGGGCCACACAAACCCTTTGTCAATCCATATCCTACCAAAATCCACGCCGTGAATCCACGAATCCCAGCATTCGACCATCAAGCCGCCCCATGGATATTCCTTCTCCGTGTGGCGGAATCAAGCTCGCAGCTTCAAAATTAGCTTCGCCAAACCCTCGTCGTCTTCCGAACGCAGCGAATTTTCCACTGCCGGAGCTTGGACCCCGAAAGGAGCGATTAGGGCAGACGAGACCCCGTCTCACCCGAACCACCGATGCACCGAACGAAGATGATCGTTCGTCCTTCGTCCAGTCGTCGTTCGTCAGCATCGACCTGGCAGTCAGTGCACGTCAACTTGGAGGAGGTAAATTAAGCCCCGGAACCTGAAAACAGGGCCAGGGAGGATTGACCCCCCTTTTGCCCCGAGTTTTACCCTTTGCATAAAACACTGGAATTTTTTATTTGCCACATATGAAAAGAATTTGCAATTTTTGAATTCATATTTGCAATCAGAGGCCGCGAAATGGGGGACAAATTGTACATTTATCCTTTGACGGGGCAATTAGGGGTTCAATCCTCCCTATCCGGATTTTTTATGACCCTTTTATCTTATTGCTCTAGCCAAAGGTAAATGTAATTGCTCCTACTTTGTGCCGTGTCAATTTTTATATTTTTCTGTTCTCCTACTTGATGTATGACCCTGATCTCTGGCCTCGAATTGCAAATATGAGTTTAAAATTTTCAGATTTTATCATGTGCTGCAAATAAAAAAATTCCAGTGATTTCTGTACGGGTAAAACACGGTGCAATAAGGGGTCAGTCCTCCGTCCCTGGCCGCGGGCCATTAGGGCCGACGAGACTTACCTACGGCCAAACGAACGAGGACGATCCGGATCGTCCGTCCATCTTGCATCACGGTGTCATTCATCGATACCGCCAACTCGGCTACTCCCTCATCCACCCTGCTGACTCACTCTATCCACCTGTCACCACCTTCGATGACGCATCCCTTGACGTCTAAATTTCATTCGTTTGTTCCCAACTGAACCCAATTTTCATCCATCCACTTCATCCGATCTCCCATCCAATCATGCCAGTCACTAGCAGCTTTTTTCATTCGTAGGTTTTCAATGGTTGTCAATTATGAGGGGCCCTGGTACGAGTGCGTCGTTGTTCCCCAAAACAACTTTCCTGTTAATTTTCAGAAAGAGAATAAAGTGCCGTAGGCAAAAGGTGGGCCCGAAGACCTAGGGGAGGCCTTTGGCACGCCACTTTTGCTCTTTGGCGGAGGCCACGCCAGGTGTCTCGTGCCCCCTTAAACCGTACCGTGGCCTTCAGAAAAGGAATCAGTTACCGTCCGGGGTGCCTGGAGTTGCGGGGCCCGGACTTTGAGGTAGAAAGCATCCGTCCGTCATTTTGAAATTCATTTTCATTCATCCATTTCCAGAAAGTTCGTCCTTCACCAGCATTGTGCCTTGCTGAGTGGATTAATAGACTACGGTGGGCTCCACATTTGTGATTTCTCCGTCTCTGGCAAAGAAATACAATAGAACTTGTCTTAGTGTATGGCGCCAAGATTGGAGGTTAGATATGTACATAAAGAGGATCTGCATTTAGAGAGGTTAGGTTTACTTAAGTCCGTTGGAGTACTTCTCTTATTTTAAGTTCGGAGTATTATTGTAGGACCAACTCACTTGTGATCATGCCCTCAAAGGATAAAGTTCGACGACAAAAGTGACTATGAGCACGTAAAGAAATTTATTGCAATTTCAAGGTGGAAATGTGCTCAAAATTAGGCCCACCTATTGTTTGCATACTTGACAGTTATGCAATAACAAAGAATACACTGTGACAAGATCTATAATCTCTACAAGGTCCATCTATAATACAATGAGAAGAGAATCTATCAAAATATTAATTTCAATGGAAAAAGTTCAAATAGTGTGGATTCCACAAATTGCAGAGATTTAAAATTCTAACCTCATCAAAATGAACTCATGTAAATTATATCACCTCAATGGTTTTGACAATGGCCCTGTTTGTATAATAGAGGGTTGACATATTTTCATGAATGAGGGGAATATGATGTGGTTTAGCAACTTCATTATTGTGAGGTGAATCACACATGGACAACTTTAAGTAACACCTTTTAGTCTTGCACTTCTCAGAAAATTATAGGCCTACTTATAAATTGAGAATAAGCTGTCAAATTTGTAATCTATATTTCCATAATTTTTATTAATTCCAAATTTGATGAAAAATTAGCAAAAAATAGTGCAATCTTCTTTACATTTATTCCTGGATCAGAGAAAGTTATCCTCCCACCACCATAGCTCAAATCAGTATTTTTTTTTGTGGACCTTATGAGGCCCAAATGCCTCAAAAAAAAGAAGCTGCATCTAGTCTATAGGAAAAATTTGAAGAAAAATTGGATGATAATGCCAAATTGCTCCAATTTTTTTAAAGTTTTGGATTAAATTGCCAAATTTAAATGAAACTCGTCCAAATTTGTGGATGAAAAGATAATTCTATCCAAAATATAGATGAATACTAAAATATTTGGCTACATCATTTTCTTGTATGTTGCCACTTCAGCACTTATCTAAAAACAAAAACAAAAAAAAACTGGTTGAAATAGACATATGCTAAAACACTTAAACATTGTCAAAAAATAGGTGATTAGCCTTGGAGGAAACTTGCCAAAATAATGCACTCGAAGAGATTTCTCTGCAGTAATACTTGCTCCTCCCGTAGCAGAATCTCATGAAGGGTATTAACATCTGTGGAATGCCCCCCGGACACAATGGAATGCACCCGCGCCCATGTAGAATGCACCTCGCGCATTATGCACGTGAAGGCCTCGAGGGCAGGAGGTCCCTGCATTTTCGGGCACAACCTTGGGCTAACGCCCTCGATCTAGTGCCCTTAAATGCAGGAACCCCCTCCCTTCGAGGCCTTCTCCAATACTGAACTCATTGTTGTAACACAACTTCAAGAGTCTATAATAAAATCCACACTACATTTCTTTGCAAAAATCCATACGAGTAGTTGTAAGAAACACTTAACGCTTTTGGCTCAAAACAGCCTTAGTACTCGAGTATTGTGGCTTTGGGAATAAATTTTTTAAGAATAAGATAAAATATGGATAATTTGTAAACACTCAAAAAAGTGAATGTGTGAAAATTTCAGACCTAGAAAAATTTATCCCTAAGAGTTATGCACGGTCAAAGAGCATTGAAAAAGGCAAGAAAATAGACCCTTCGAGATTTTATTTTAGAAAATAGTAAATAAATTCAAAAAATTCTCAAAAAAAAAGTTGTTTTTCCTTACCTAAAGATGCTTCTTCTCAACAATTTTCATTTGTGGGAAAAAAAATTATATCCTCTGCACGTGCGCAAAGGTAGTGCACTTTGAGCACATGTGGAAGGTGGACATTTTACTATTTTTGAAAAATCTCTTCGTAGGCTTGTGTAACTTTAGAAAAACTCCTTTTCTCCCAATTTTCACCTTCAAGTTTGCAATTTTGGGTCAAAAGTAGTACTAAAATCCCTTAAAATGGCCAAGGTAGACATCCAATTGGGGGCAGTTTAAAAATAGTAAAATAATTTTAAGAAATCTGAAAAAATTATTCGATGTCTGAAACTTTTATATGTACCTTCAGTTCAAATTTCATAGAAAATGGACACAAAATGCAAATGTTATGAGCAAAAAAATACCTACCCGAGGGCAAGGGGACAAAAAAAGGACAAGTGTTTCTTGCAACGACCCATACCTTAAGTTTGTCTGTTTGTTTGTTTGTTTGTTTTGTTTGTTTGTTTGTTTGTTTGTTTGTTTGTTTGTTTGTTTGTTTGTTTGTTTGTTTGTTTGTTTGTTTGTTTGTTTGTTTTATTAAGTTGAGATCTCTCGGATCGTGCATCCCTCGACTGCGTGCTTGGTACCGTTGGAAAGGTCTCGGCAAGGAGGGGTGCATGGGCTTGGTTTCGTGGCATTTGGACCTACTGTATGAAAGTTATTGAATTTCAAAGTTTTTATTATGACTTTAATAATTAGAAAATTACTTTGCTTTTGTTTTGGCAATGGCATCGGTAGAGGGCTACACTAGTAAAGTCGCTTTCACTGGCCAGTAATTATTTGCATTGCCTTGCCTACAAAAGTATAGTAACTCTGGAATGGCGAGATCTCTTCATACAGTAGGTCTTGGTAGTGTTTCATGGTTATCTACTGTATATAAAATAGTGGAATTAGGTTGCCCCACACTAATTTCTCAACAATCCACACTATAGAAATATTCATTGTTTTTGTACAATGATGCATTCAGTTCAGAGCCATGTGTATGGCATAGATTTGTGCACCAATTCAAGGCTTGGCTCAGAGAATGGCATGTGCCTCCATGTAGAACAAGCTTTGATGCAGGAGGTAATTTATCTCAGGTAAGGCAACCTAATTGACAAGGCAACCTAATTTCACTATTTTGTGGAGTTAGTATAGGGCCATGTCCTTGTCGTTGCCTTGTTGGGGATTGCATGAAAAAAATGTGTCGACAAGGAGGGTGGAACCCAACAAGAATGCGCATTTCTTCCTGCAATCCCCAACGACGAGTACATTGCCTGACGTAAAGTAAATACCAAAAACTACCAGCATAAACAAAATAGGATGAACGTTTGAGATGAAAATTGGATGTTGGATGAATAAGTCGTAATGTCCGATTATTCAAGTAAAAATGCATAATTGGACATTACGACCTAATTGTAAACCAGAACCTGCCCGCAAGATGAATAGGCAATTTCCTGATAGTCGTTTACATTGTGTCAAAATATTGGGCAAAAGATATGGGGACAAAATTTAGAATAAAAACTCGCTAGTTTCAGATAAATTTATGGACCTCAAATATTGAAAGTTTTTCATTTAGAAAGAAAGAAATGATAACAAGTAGTCTTTTATGAATATCAAAATTTGAGGTTTTCAAATTATAAATTGAATTTAAAGTAAAGTATAAATTCAGAATATGTTACTGAAATACTCTTTTAGAAAAAAGTATTTGAACAATGTATTTGAACTATTAAACCTTTTTAACATTAGAAGATTATCCCATTCCATGAATGAATTAAAAATGTATCATAGATGAAAATTTTGAATCATGATTTAAGACATATAAAATAGTTTTAAGGCAACTCTTGAAAATTATGATTCAAATATTGAAATCATGATTGAAGAAATCTGTTAAGGATGTTTAGAATAACTATCTTTCAAAATTTCAAACAATGGATGAAGCATCTCAAACACATTTCAAGCATACAAAAATCTATTTTTTCATTTATCCATTTTTTTGAATTCTTTTGAATTTTGGCAGGTTTGGCTACAAAAAGGACTCTCCAAAATCAACTTGAATAAAGAGGTAAAATAAAAAATTTCAAAAATTACTATGATAAAAATTTAAAATTTTGAATTGAAAAAATTTATTTTGTAAAAATTACAAATATTCAATCTAGAATTGATTTTAGAAGTAATTTTCATTTTTTGGCTGCAAATTCCAGTGAAAAATATTCTTTTGTGCAATAATCGATTCAATCATACGGATATGATCATTGGATCATATTTTCCAACTATTGTTTGTAAATCATCATTAAAATATTATTCTAAGTTGTATTTTGTGGTACATATTGGCATTTTAAGAAATTTGGGCTACGCCTTAGTTTTTAAGAGGTTAAAACTATATCGTTGAAATTCATTATATTCTACATATATGGTGATATTGCAACAACAATAATTGAAGATTTCTTCATCAATAATCTAAATATCTTTTAACATCCATTATGTATATACATATATATATATATTTTTGGAAATTGATTTCAGCTAAAAGGAATAATTTGGTTATGACTTTCAAGCAAAAGTTGAAAATATGATCCATATAGCCGACATTATCCGTATATTTAGTTGAACTGACCATTATCCTAATCAATTTTTAATAATAAACAAAAAATCTAACACTCAATTTTATTTTTACCAAAGTTTTTTTTACACAAGTTGAATAAGTTTAGAATTTTCAATTATGGTAGTTGCTTATATAGTTTTTTCCTCTCTATAAAGCCTATCCTTAGTTATTCCCCAATAAAATTTAATTTATGCTTTTAAAATGAATTTTTATGAGTTCATAATGATTGTATAAAATTTCATCTTATAATGGTTAGAAAAAAAATAGACAAGATTTGACTTTGAAAAATGGAGTACATTTTTTTGTTATTTAAGTTTTTTCACTGCAATAATATTTTACACTTGGAGCTTATTTCTTCGTAAAGAGGCTACATAATAGCAATTTCAATTTGCAATACACTTACTCATAGACAATTGATTAGGTGGCCCTCAAGTGGCCCTAAAAAAACTGAGGAAAGAATTATATGTTGCAAGATGATAGGATTTATCTACTAAATGATCTTTTTAGGCATTTGGATTAATCTAAATTTCTAAAATTGTAAAGATGTATTGTATAATACAATATAGATACAATATTAATTTATACCACTTTTTATTAACATTGTTGTACACAATCTATTGATTACATCTATACGATTTGATCTAATACTACAATAAACAACATTTATCAAATAAAAATTCAAACCAAAATTCAAAAAAGTTCTCTAAAGTTAGCTTTAGGTTATCTATTTGTCATTTTTACAAATCATTTAAATTGTACTAGAAGAAGTTATTCTCTAAGGTGAAAAATATTTCTACCTTTTGAACTATACAATATTTGCAAAAAAGATATGGAAGTTTTATATTATACAAGTGAAAGAACTATCACAAATTTCTACAAACATTTAGTGGATGAAGATTTTGTATGTTACAGTTATACTAGGGGGCATGATTTTGTCGTTTGATATGATTTTGCACTTATTATTTACCATCAAAGTTATAATGTCTTCTGTCACCTTTATAAAAGTAGAAACAAATGATTCAAGAAGCTTCAATATTTGAAAGTAGGAAAATACTATCTCCACAAAGTAGATGGGTCTAAAGAAATTATAGAAATAGATGCAAAATTTCTATTTCTTAATTCAAAAAATTCAAAGCATTCTTAATTTTAAAGTTTGTCAAATATGATTTTCTTGAGATCAAATTGAAGGAGCTTTGATAAGAGATACTTGAATTTGGACTTTGATCATTTCTTTTTGTTGATCTTCTCTAAAGCTTCCTTGTTGATGGTAGCGACAGTTGGATGCCAAAAAATTTAACTCTTAAAGTGGCACATGTGTTAACAAAGCTACCTATTATTCATTTCAAAAATCTAGTTCAAGTCCCTTTATAGCCTGTCGTTTTTGAACAAAAATGACTATAATTAGGCATATTATTCCACAATAAACTCACTTTTTTTAGTTCCACACAAAGGGGTCAGACAAGCAACGCTGACAAGGCATTTACACTTGTTAATAAGGAGTGAGTTAGGACCACGATCACCCTATTTAGAAAACCCAAACTTTAGCCATTAGGAAAATTCTGAGGCCTGCAAAAGGTCGCCAGTTTCTGATTTTCGGCACCCTGGCAATGCAAGTACAAAAAAATAAAAAATTACTTTTTTAGTAAAAAAAATTTTTTTTTCAAAAAAAATTATTAAAAAATAAAAAATTATTAAAATATTAAGATGTGCTGACGTGGCGCTGATGTGGCACAAGTAGTGCCACATCGGATCAATTTTTTAATATAAAAAACATTCTTTAATTGCACCAAAATTGTGAAGGGGGGGGTACAGAACTAACAGCCTTCTTGAGGCCTGAAAACTTTTGTAATGCTACATGTAAAGGCCAGGGAGGATTGACCCCCTTATTGTTCCATCCAAGGATAAATTTAAAAATTTCTCCCTATTTTTGTGCCACTTAAATTTAGTATTTCTTCACCTTGCCTCGCTAATTTTGGGCCTCAGATTGTAAATATGAAATCCAAATTTGTCATAATATCATAGATGGTAAATAAAAAATTCCAATGTTATTTTCAAGGATAAAAGACGGGACCATGCAATAAAGGGGTCAATCTTCCTTAACCACATGTATAAGGGAGTCAACTTTGATAGTGAGTTTGAGGTCAAGTGACAAGCAAAGCTACCTTTAGTAAGCCTAATAAAGTGCATTCAAGGATCTAACAATATGACATTCAAAAAGAAATTTCTATTGCATGAGAGACTTCCCGTCCACATGGCGTCATGCAATAAGCCAAAATAGAGTCTAAAAATATTTCTATGGAGTAGCTTGTGACTCATGAATATATGTCTAAATGGAAAGTCTTGATGGCCAAGTGAGACTTGACTAAAAACGGGAGTACGTGTAAAAGTGCAGACCCACTCAACTGAACGGTAGATAAATTTGGGGATACTGCTTCGGTAATTTCTCGTTGGCACGATGGCAATGGCTCCACAAGATCCCCCTCTAATCTCCGTCCGGCCTGATCCGAAGGTGGTCTGCGAGACCATGCAAATTTTACCACGAATGCGGGCTCCCCACGTACTCCCCAAGAAGTTGCTCATGCAACTGTTTGCAGGTGAATTTCGGTTCAGTCGACACCCCTACTGAGGTAAAAGCCGCCCCTACGATGGGGGCCCCATAATTTAGGCATGACAGGCAACGCAGAGGAATGACCATGAACAGGAAAAGAATGAGAACAGTCAGGGCCCCACAATAACCACCCCCACTGTTTGAGATGAGATGGTCCCAAGTCTCAACCAACCAACCAATCTCTGATATAATAGCATAAATTGGACCAGTCGTTCTCGGTCATAGGACCCCACTCTTGAACCGCAGAAAAGCCAGCGGAAGAAGATTCCGACCCCACACCCGTCGGGACCCCACGGATGGCCCCACCCGGTCGCCAATTCGAGGCCCACTGGATGGAACGGGCAGGCGCCGGTGACCTGTCCTTGGTGGCGTGCGGTGATAGGGAGGAACCGGTAGAGCGGGTGGGAGACGGTTATGGGCGAGCATACAGGGAAGCCCTTTGGGAAATGCAGCGGGCATGGCGCCCACATGGGACGCATGTTCCAAGAAGGAACGGGTCATGTGTCATGGGGAGGCCGTCTCATGGCCATCCATCCATGCGGTCATGCCCATGAGGGAGGGGCACGCTCACCTACAAATAGGGGCGGGGGTTGCCGTCGAGATCTTTTCCAACTCGCTACTCCTTGCTGCTCGCTTGCTTCGTTGCGTTCGCGTTCTGGGAGTGGCGAAGTCCTTGCTGCTGCTGCTGCGATCGATCCGCGCTCGCTGGCTGCTGCTGCTGTCGTGCTTTTGGCCGTCGGTGGTGAGTCCCGTTCACGCCGTTCTCCCGACGTTCGGATCGTGCTTTTTCGTTCCGGATTGCTCGAATTGTCTGCTTGGGACGCCGGCAGCGACCCTTTCCGCCCGCGCTGTCATTTGGCGGTGCCGTTTGGGTTGCCACGTTGGTGCTGCTGGTGGTCGTTTCGATCGGTTGGTGGTGGTTGTTGCGCTCGGCGGCTGCTGTCGTGGAGGCTGTGTGCGGTTCGGGGGTTGCTTTTGATTTCACGGAGGCTGCTGCGGAGTGTGGTTCGCGGTTGCCGGTTCGGAGAGTGTCGAGTTGTCGTGTAAGCTCCAATTGAACTCGTTGTTTCTGTCGTTTCTGGAGGAGGTGGATTGTGGCGTCGTAACGTGCGTTCCTGGAGAAATTCTGCCGTTGCGTTCGTTGTGTCGAAGCTGCTTCGCGAGTTGCGGAAGTGAGGACGCAAGTGAGAGTTCTGTTGAGCGCTCTTGTCAAATTTGGGACGAATTAGAGAGTAGCTGCGTCGGTGAGTGAAATTTGGAATAGTTGTGTCAGAGGTTTTCTGTGGCCGCATACATCGTGCTACTGTAGTGAGGTGTTGTCTTAATATTGTTCTCTGCTGTCGACCTTCTGGCATTTTATTAGGGGTTTGTGTCTCCGTCCTTTCACCACGCCCTGCGTGTACTCTCCTGTAAGACTTATTTGACTGTGAGGTAGAGTTGTTCGTTCCTTCTCTTATTGGGAAGAATCCGCCCATTTGCTGGCTTGTGGTGCTCGTTTTCGTGTTCACGAATTGATAACCTGCATAGTCGGACTGTATTTTCGCTGCTTTTGCGCGTAGCATTTTGCATCCTCAGTCTCGGAAATTGTGCCATTTATTCCCTCGGAGACTCTATAGTTGTGTTCGGGCGTGCGCTTCTAGAGTTGTAAGACTGCATTGGATAAGGTTTTCGAGGTCTCCTGTGGTTTCTAAAACCTTAGACATTCGGAAGGTAAAATGCTTCCTCGGGCGGTTGATTTCCGGTGAACGGAACGGAGGTAGTTGCAAGCCGTTCTCTTGGATACCTTAAAGAATTTCTCTCTTCATCAGTTTAGTCGGCCATGCTGCGTGCTCCTTTAGACTCTCGTCGCCGAACTTGGTTGATTCTAGTCGAGGGAGTAGAAGATCTGTTCCGCTAACGACGCGGGGAAACGGCCAATAATAAAACTTGCTGAACAAGTGCTGCTGCGAAAGGCACGAATTCGTCATCGCGCGCGGAAGTCGTGAAGACAAGTTGCGGGAGAGAAGAAGGGGCAGTTCTCGGTGCTTGTGGTGGTTGCCTGGTGGGAGGACTGCAAGGCGGGAAAATCCAGGGAGCCTGGTTGTTTGGGAGGAGAAGGTAGCGAGGGTTTCGGAGAATGGTGGCATTTGTTGCCGCAGCAACTCACCCGAAGACTGAGCAGCCCTGCTCGCCAGTTTCAGATGGTGGTTTGGCTCCTCGCTCGGAATGGCAGATCCACAGCAAAGGATTAGCGCTGGCTGAGTCGAGCAAGTGGACGGAAGGCCCCATGCATGCGGAACTGCCCTTACTCACTGTCCCGAAGCCGGAGCGGCAGTTGCATCGCGAACCAGAAGCGGAAGTCGGAGAATATGGTTCCTGCCTGCATGGCCGCAAACGAGCGAAGCTGCAGGAGTCGGTGCCTTTCCCAGTGCTGCAGGTGATAGCATGGATGAGATTGTTTTTAAAGCGTTTGCTTGCCTGATTCTATTTTATTTTGTGAATGTGGACGATCTTGATCTCGAATATGTGCCTCATGTGGATGACCTTTGTTCGGGATGCCTGGTCGGATGTAGTCGTGAATCACGTATAAGAGTGATATATTGTGTGGCAAGTGCTGGCGCTCGCAGTGCTTTGCTCATGGCTTGGGGATCTGATGTTGTGGCGACATCCGTGTCTGTTTCAGGGTTCCGGTCGTCCATGTGGCACGCCTTTTTCATCCGCCGGACTTGCACATGGCTTCGGCGGGAGACCTGATCTGCCGAGTAGATACCCGCCCGTGCCCATGCCCATGCCCTCGCTGAGGAGAAGCAATCCGATCCTGCCTCCGACGCCGGTGTTGGTCTCTCAAGCTCAGTGCAACCCACTCGAGGAGCCGAGCCCGTTAGGTTTGACGTTGAGGAAGACTCCGTCGCTTCTGGACCTCATCACGCTCCAACTCCAGAACAATGCGAGTCCGCAGGCTGCGGAGTCGGAGAACGCTGGGAAGTCGAGGATTGGGAAGTGCTCGGCCCCGACCGGGTCTGGAGCTCAAGACAAGCTGAAGGCGTCGAATTTTCCAGCGTCGACGTTGAAGATCGGAACCTGGGAGGTAGGTGTTTGTGGCGTTATCCTGATTGCTGAAGTGTGCGTGTTATTTGTACATGGAGATTTTGCAGTGGCGGAATTGAATGCTGTTTGGTATTTGAGGATGCTTTCCCGACAGGTGGAAGGGATGTACCGGCGTGAGCGGTGTTGTCGGAGTGTATTGATAATCGTCGTTGGACTTTTGCAATTCAGCGTACGTCTCGGTACGAAGGCGATCTGGTGGCGAAATGCTATTACGCGAAGCGCAAGCTGGTGTGGGAAGTGCTGGATAGCGGTCTGAAGAGCAAGGTGGAGATCCAGTGGTCGGACATCTCGGCGATGAAGGCCACTTGTCCGGACAATCTTCCCGGATCTCTGGAGATCGAGGTACGTCGGGGGATGGGAAGTGTGGGTTGTTGAAGTGGTGGTTTTTGAGGATTGCTTTTGGTTGCATGTGTGTGCACTTGGATCTGATGGTGTCGTGTGATGTTTCAGGTTTCTCGTCCGCCTTTGTTTTTCAAGGAGACGAATCCGCAGCCGAGGAAGCACACCTTATGGCAGGCCACGACCGATTTCACAGGGGGCCAGGCGAGCATATGCAAGTAAGCTCTTCTCCTGGGTCGCGGGTGGGAGTGTATTTTTTGTTGCACGTGGATGGCCGCTTGAAGCGGACTTGCACGCGGTGTTGTTTCAGGTCGTGTCTACGTGGTTGCTAGGACTTGCACGCGGTGTTGTTTCAGGTCGTGTCTACGTGGTTGCTAGGACTTGGCGTGATGCTGATGACGTGGTTGTTGATGCGTGACAGGGTTCACTACTTGCAGTTCCCTGAGGGCGTGTTGAACCGACATTACGAGAAGCTGGTGCAGTGCGATCCTCGTCTGAAGGCCCTGGTGGAGGGAACGCTAAGTGGATCCGTAGGTCGTCACGACGCCAGCGAATCCGGCGTGGATGTGCAGCTTAGTAAGCCTCGGAATGTGATGGCCCACATGTATGATGGTTTGAACGAGCGACCTCACTCTCCTTTGTCGCCTGTGTCGCCGTATTCGCACGTGGCAGGGAGTTGTCAGGGTCTGGTTGCGGAGCTGGAGTCGGATGCGATTCGCAGGAACGAGCAGTCGTCCCCCAGCTCTGGTAGGCCCCCTTCTTGACCCCTGGTTCTTTCCTGCGTTTCTCACCCGGTATTCGTTTCCGTGGGGACCGTTGAGCATGGGGTGGTGGCAGACGTGATTGTGGGTATGCAGTGGATTGTGTCTTTTGATGCGTTGATTGGATGGAAGGGAGTCTGTGTTCGAGGTGTCAAATACTGAAGGTCCCTGTTGGTTGGTTGCCGACAGTGATGGAGCTTCGCAGATGCGAGGAGGGCGGCGATAGCGACAGCGGGGAATATTTCATGAGAGAGGATTTGGGGAGCTTCAGCCCTTACGTGGTGGATTCGGGCTACTCCCCCATGATGGGCTACGATATGCAAGAGATGAAGGCGGCGGCGAACATGTATTCGGGGGTTGGCGGCGTTTCCGCTTCCAACCGACAGATCCTGGACGAGATTGCGCAGTTGTTGCTCGGCGACTCCTCGGCTTCGCTGTCGAACGAGCAAGCAATCCTCCTGGCGGCCCGAATGGGTTCGATGCAAGCTGCGATAGGCAGGGACGTTCAGAGCGGCCTGCCTCAGCCCGGTTTCGACGTTTTTTCCGAGGCGGAGGGCCATGGTGTGTACTACGGCGCGACCGGCGGGCGAAGCATGGTCTCGGGCGACGGCCAGGCCGACAACCAGTTTGATAGTCATAGTAGATTATCGAAAAACTGTACCAGTATGTTGGAATCCTCATTCAACTCGGTCGTTCAGGGCCTGCCGAAAAACTGTTCCGCAGGCGATCTGCTAATGAATCTGCCGCGAGTGGCGTCATTGCCTCAACTTTTTGAGTCCGTGTCGCAGGTGCCACTGTCGAGATACATGGGCATCCAGTGAGGGTTGCGTGCTTGCTTGCACGCATCCCGAGCCGGTGTCTCGTCTTGAATGGGTACGATTGTCGGACCGCCTTGAATCGTTTGAGCCGCAATCTGGTCGTGAATGGGGGCATGGTAGCAGTGGGGCTTGCGTCGAACCCGGTTGCCGTGTGGGGTGGGCGTGCGGCTCCAGAGTATCTGTGATTGGCCCCTTGTTTGGTATGGGTTGCGGCCGGATGTATGGATCTCGGTGAGGGCGAACTGACGACATACCTGTTAGGTTATCTACTATGTCCATTTCGCAACCTTCCGTTGCAGACCCACATGGGGAGAACATGTCGATTGTGCGAGGTTTCCTTGTGCAACCTCGTGCAGGTATGTTCTCGATAGGGTGTCAGTCAACACGTGAAGGTTGTATCGCTTTTTAATACACAATGTGGGATGATCTGAACTGGTTAGAATGTGTGCTGGTGTGCGGTGTCATGATATGCGTGTATGAGTGGATGCATTTCTTGCTGACTCTGTTTGCTGGTTGATTGCCTGTTTTATAACTGGTTGGTCGATCTTGGATTTTAATTTTAGCTTTTTATTTGTCCACTAGTAATCATTGGAGTATATAATTCGGAGCTGTTTTAGGGTCATCGATTTGGAGCCAGAGCTTGTTATGATCGATTGTTATGATCGAGCCAGAGCTTGTAGATCCTTTCGTTAGCGTTTTGGACATTACTGGTTACTCTGCGGAGGCATGTTTAACCCTTAAATGCCCAAGGCCTGGTTTGGGCTTCCTGGAATTTGCTCTAAATTGAACAAAATGCTAACATTTTGATAAGGTGTATCAATTTTTTTGAATGGTAACCGCACAAATTCAAACTCGACATGTTGGAGAATGTTTGACCATGAGGGTGCAGATCTCATCGGAAATGAAAGCACATTAATATCACTGTATTAAAAACATAACTTCATTTCTAAGAAATAAATGTACAAATTTTCATGCATATGTAATTGCAAAATGGCACAAATTGATGGACAATGAGGCCAACTTGAAACCAGTAGTTGCAAGGTTGTCCTTCCAAGAATAAACCTTTTTTCCCTTTACAAAGTCAATAATACCATAATGAGGGGATTGCAATATTTGTTACTGAAAATGCATTCAAACAATTACCAAAACAAGTATCGGATAAAAGAATATTTTATCCCCACCCTACAATCTCAAATGAAATCATTCATCAAACATTTAGTGACGATAACATCCTTCTACTGGAGGTATAAAATTTACTACTATTTAAGCAACTTCTAAGAAATTATTGGATGTACAGTCATTTTTTTTCTATCCTACAATCTCAAATGAATTCATTCATCAAACAGTTAGTGACCGCAAAATCCTTCCATTTATACAAAGGTTGTCACCAACACATTCGAATTAAAGTTTTCGAAATCCGTTTTTCTTGGAGGCGACAGCAAGAGCCGTACGGTGCTGCCGCACCTTCGATCTTTGTTGTTTCATCATTATGAAGCGCCTCGATTACACTTAGTTCGTTCGATTGACTACTTCTGCGTTCATGCTTAGCGTGCGAGTGATAATCTTTGCTTAGTTCTTGATTATTCAAATTTAGTTTCGCGAACTTGGAAACCCTAAACTTTGCCACGATGACGGCGGCCAACTACGCCGCCGTCGTACGTCGGGAGCCTCCGGACCCCGTTCTGCCATCGAGTTCGTCACCAGGCGATGGTTCTGCGCCTCGTCGTCGCCGCGTGAGTGCGGCAGAGCTCGAAGGTTCTTCTCTGCCACCAAACTTTGGAACACGTGAGAAGCCTTGAGATTCAGATCTCCCGGCGGGTACCTCTAGAAATCCTAACGGTCATTTAGTTAGAAACTGTGTTGTTGTTCCAGCTTCTTCTCTAGATATGGTAGCTCTGAGACGTGAAACCGCCTTCCTCAGGCAACATATTGTTATCGTAAGGTTTGTGATTGAACCACTCTCTGTAGACTGTCACGCAAACTGGATTTGTGAACTCAAAGACTTGATTGGTGCAAGGGTTGCGCTGCATAGAGACGCCAGAGGGGGGTTTCACTTCATCAAGTTGGAGTCCACTGAGTTGGTTCCTCAGGTCCTTGATTTGACTCCCTGCCATCTCAAAGCTGGTACTGCAATTTTTCAGCGGTGGATTCTAGGTTTTAACCCTAGCCAACCTTCTGGATTAGGTATCCCATGTTGGATTAACCTAAAAAACCTGCCTTTGGAATTCCACCAGTTTGAAGCCAAAAATCTTGCTGCTAAGGTGGGCGTAGTTATAGAGGAAGATTGCAGCAAGGCAGTTACAGAAGATCCCCGATTTTGTGTCGCCATTGACCCAGAAGTTGGCTACACAGACAAGTTATCAATCGCTACAGTGACCGGCCAGTTTGTGGAAGGGACGGTGGAGTACGAAATCCATGATACATTCCAGCAGATTGGAGTTTTATGCTTACAGACAGTCAATTTGTTACATGGAAACAAGAGTATATTGGCTTGTTCGTGAATGACTTCGACCCGCTCCCATCTTTGGTCTTTGTCACCACTCATCGGTTTAGACCAAGACTTTCTCCCAATAGTCTCACTATTGAAATCCTTCCAGACACTCAATGCTATACGGTCGGGAGCTCTTCTATGGCACTAAGGAATTGGATATGTCCAAAGCCCCCTATAGAACCTATAGTCTCAGGATGGCTCAAACAAGTCAAAATCATCCAGGCCAAGTCTGACCCCCTTCTCTATGTGGATATTGTAGCTGAATTATTATTTGACCCTAGCAGATGGCTATGGGACAAGCCTAGCCCTCTCTTTGAACCCCTCCACTCATACACCTCAAAGTTGGATCGTTCTTTATTGACTAAACGTACTGAGTTAATCAAACCTATCCATGAGAAGTGGCATGGTGATATAGTGATGGGATATAGACCTAGATGGAATGATATATGGCAGAAGACTCAACCCCAAAAAGATGTAGGCTTTCTTTGGTTGGTCCACCATTGCGTTGTGGCAATTCATACTTGGCGGAAGGTAGCCAACCCAAACATATCTACAACTTGCACCAGCTGTTAGTCTGGCATTGAAGAATCTATTCTGCATCGTTTTCACCATTGTGCAAAAACTCGCCATGCGTGGAACTTTGCGCTCTCAATACTATATACCGCTTTGTAGATCCTACCAGTCGCCAGATGCTAGCCATCCTTTACTTGGCAACAATACATCCTTGGATCAAAGTTGCCAAGGAGGTTGAAACGGGGTACTTCAATGTGGTCCCTTTTCAGGGGCTTTGTGATATGGACAGCTTGGTTAGACCGTAATGCGATCTGTTTCGATAATAGCCCTTGGCCGCCTCAAAAAGTTGAGCAAGCCTTATGGGAAGCGTTTATTAACCATACACGTGTGGCATGGTTCAAAACCACAAAGCTATGTGGCCTATACCCTGACAAGGAAGGCACCTTCCTCCGGCGCTTTGACAACATATGGCTCCAACCAAATTTCTTTGGTGAAAGAATTCATCTTTTGATGAGCTGGAATCTGGCTCACCCTAAGATGGGTACTTTCAACTAGTGTGGCAAGGGTTCACCTTAGGCTTTGATCTTTGATAGCAGGCTTCGCCTGCTATCAGGAACTTTCCTTGGTCCTGCTTTCTCTCGCCTTGCTAGATTGTTATAAAAAGCTGCTTAGAAAATGTTTTAGAAAATGAAAATATTCCCGCCAAGGATTTGATCCTTTGGTTTTGTGTACTTTTTCCTCTATCAATGGAATTTGTCCATGTGCTTCAAAAAAAAACAAAAAAAAACATTTGAATTATTGGACCAATAGATACCTATCTATACATTTATTGATGACATCATCCATCAACCCATTTCAATCCACAATGTCCCTCTAAACAGTGTTTCAAGTACTTTCTCAGTCATACTACCAAAATGAGCTGGTTTTGGGAATACAGAGTCCAGTTTCTTCTCTACTATTTACATAAAAAATTTTAAAAAAATTTCACTGTTCTTTTTTCCGACGTTTTAAAAATGCAACCATGTTTTTTTCAATTCCATGGACAACTCTCCCTGATCATTAAGGTAAAGGAATTCAAAGTTTATTTTTAGCTTAGAGAATCCATAATTGCCCCCAAACAGAAATCCTAATAACTTCTTTTTTTTGAACAATCGGGAAACCCATTGCATTAAAAAAAACCACATACAAGACAGCCTAGCCAAAAGGATGGACAATGAAGAGATAATGAGCAAGAAAAAGAAAAGAAACCAAAAGGAAGCCAACCTTAGACGACAAAAATTGACAAGAAGGAAGCCCCTTCCTATGCCAACTAATGAGGTCAAAATTGTCATGACTTTTGACTCATTGATTGAAATAGTATAATTCAAAGCTTTCCACGTGTATATAACTCTATAAAATCAATTTCAAATTTTCTTTTTTGAAAAGAGATTTTCTTTTATCTGGCCAAACTAACCATCTACGAAAAAAAATAATCCATAACATATTAGGCTATAACTTTTGACTCATATTTCCCCATCCTCCTATTAAAATTTGGGCCAAAAATATGCAAATCTCTAGTCACATGCACCTCCTCCAAATTTTTGTATAGCCAAAAAATGCATGTTGATGCTATAGAGGTTACCCCCTAAATGCCAAAACATTAGAGGAGTTTAGGGGGCCTTAGAAGACTGTTTTAGGCTCATTCCCCAGTTTGCCCAGATTCAGGGAATGAGCCTAAAACAGTAAAAAAAAAAAAAAAGGTTTTTTTATCAAACTATCATTTTAGCCAAAAAAAATTTTTTTTTTTTTTTTTTTCAAAAATGACTTGGCAGTCGCTTGGCCACGTCAACCTGGCCATTTGGCAGCGTCCCAGCATTCCTGCAAAGTTCCCACAGTTTGGAAACTCGCAGTCTCTTAGGAGGCCCGAAACTCCTCTAATGGCACCCAAATTTGGTGTTTGCAAAACTTTGAAGTTAAATAAAACCTAACCAAGTTGCTATTTTTAGTAGTTTATATTTTTTTAATTTTTTCTTGAAGTCTAATTTTAGCACCAAAAATCTGGATCTTGAAAATAATTGATAGTGATTTCCTATTCAAGTTTTGGTATAAAGATATCCATTGCAATCTTGAATTCTCGTAGTGTTGAGAGCTCTAGAAAATTAGCCTCAAATATACTAGATGTTGGAGGAAAAATCACATTCAAAATTCGTTTAAAAAATTGCATAGTAGATTCTAAGAAACCATAAATTGATCGGGGTTATACAAATTAGGCCCTTTAACCTCATATTTTTTTGGTCAACTTTTTAGATTTGACTTGTGTAAAGAAGATTAAAAGATTTTTGCAGTTTTAGCACCCTTATGGTCAAACATTATAATCTTTCACTCCAAGTCAATACAAAATTTTGAAATTTTTAAGGGGAAAATTTGAAATTATTTTGAAATTTTTAAGATAAAAATTAAAGATAACTCAAATCAAACACAAAAATATTCTAATACTCTTAAATTTCACGATAAGTATATGTTATAGTATGGAACATCATAGTATAAACCAGAGTTATTATGTCATTCTAAAACTAAAAAATCAGCAATTTTGTTTGTACGTTCAAATTTCATATATTGCTATAAAATATCCAAATTCACTGGTTTTTCAAAATTTTCAATTCAAATAGAAAGTACACTTGATAAACTTCATTAGTTGGATTCAAATTCATAAACTATCACATTTTAGCCTAAAATTCACATCAAGAATAACTAGCAAGAAATGGCCAAAATACTCTATAAGCATGATCTATAGATGAAGCATTTTTTTTAGAAAAGTCAAATATATTATAATGAGGGAATTTGCAAAACTATTCACTAAAAATGTACTCAAATATCTTTTAAAAAAAAATGAATGAAGAAATTTTTTCTCCATCTTATAGTCTTAGGTGAAATCATTCAAACAAACATTTAGTGCCTACAACTTTATTACAAGGTTAATCCACAAATCATCCTTGTAGTGTCATTAGAAGACATTTGAGGCCTCTAGAAGACTGTTTCAAGCTCGTTCCCAATGCTGTCCAGATTCTGTAAATAGTCGATACGAGCTATCAGAATCCCCCCCCCCCCTCCCAAATATCATTCTAAGCATTTTATTTTATTTTATTTTTTTCAAAAAAAAATGATGTGGTACAGTCGCGGCCACATCACCTCCAATAGTTATCTTGCATTTCTGCAATTTAGGAATGCAAGATAACTCGCAGTCTTCTAAAGGCCTCAAATGTCCCCTAATGAACTTGGTCATTTCTTGCTATTTATTCTTGATGTGAATTTGAGCCATAAAAATGATTTTCTTGTATTTGAGTCCAACTAATGGAAATATTTCTATGGTTTATTGAATTTCTAATTTTAAAATGACACATTTACTTTGGTCTATCATACTACTAAAATCATAACTCCCTCTGTAATATTACAAATGCTACCATTAATAATAGGGGCTCATGCTTGCTATGCTACGCATTTATTGTATCACACATTAGTGAAATTTTGATATATTTGAATAGAATGTATGATAATGATTTCAATAAGTCTTTGAAATAATTAATTTTAATATTTTGTAAAAATATTTTCAATCATGCATACATAAAAATAATATTTTCACACAATGTTATATTACAGAAATAGAGTAGTAGTTTGCAATCACCTCTGTAATATCACTTTTACAGCTTTCATGATTTCAAAATTCTATTGCTACTACCAAATGATTTGAGAAATTTATTCAATTGAAGCAATTTTGGATTTCACAACAATTAAGTTGTTCATAAAATTTTTGAAGTTTCCAAGTTTTTCTTTTCAATTCACCAAGTTTTTGGGTTGCCATTGTTCGTAACAATTGAGTCAACTTTTAAATGCATTACAATAAATGTGTATCTTTTATAGTATTCACCATTGCATATATTTCATTCATCATTCAATAAATTTCTATTGTACATTTCAATATATGCTTACTTATAAACAAAATTATACAATGATTTTAGTAATTTTTATTTGAAGATTTATTGAAATTTTTATTCTGCATTTTATCTAATACATAAAAATTCTAATAAAATTCTAATGATGAATGCGTAGCATAGCAAGCGTCAATCGCTAGTACTACTATAATATACATCTATAGTTTGAATTTTTGAATTTTTGAATATATTTTTATATGAATTTTCTTCACTTTATTAAAAAATTCATAGTAATTTCAATATTTTCCAAACATGTATCTTTGATAAACTATCTTTAAACAAATTTGATAGATTAGTGTCCATCCAAGGTTAACCCTATAACGGCCTGAAAGGCTCCTCTGGCCGTATGTGAGGCTTTTTCATGTATTGCGGAGTATGAAGGTAGATTTAGGGTTTGTTGCAAATAACAAAGTTGGTCACGTTGAAAATGCGTATTCAGTGGTGTGTTGCAATTTTACAAATTTGATGTAGAATGACGGACAGAGAAAGGAGTAAAGTATATCAGCCCATTGTGGTTAAACTTTGGAGTCTACCTTCATGCCATTGCTGAAATTTTCCAAATTTTTTTCCAAACGAAGATAAGTGTAAGAGACAGTGAAAGACATTTGAAATTATAATTTTTGGACCAAGTATGAATTAGTTCTAAATTTTTGAAGTGATCAGCTCGTAGAGGTTTGTAGGTCACCTCATGACCAACAAAATCTGAATCCTATATGGTCATCTTCTTATCCAATGCAGTCACAACATTTTCAAACACAGAAGACCCAAAAAATCAATTTTTACAAAGAATTTTACACTATAAAGTTGGAAGTACCTATTGAGGTCACTAATTACTCCATAACTACCATGTAAGGCATTGATTGTGGTCTCAAAAACTACAATGGGGTCATTAGGTGTCTATCATGGGCCATTTGACCGTCATGGGGTCTTTTACCTTATTCGCAATGCAATATGATACGGCGACGAGTCCTGAGCAGCGTTCGGGAAGATTTTGAAGCTCTACCAGTAGATATCCTCCTTCTACAATAATGGTCCGGGTTTTTTTTAGAGGGCACCGGTTTCATCCTTTTAACTCTGAAATTTTCCAATTTTTTGCCCCCCATATCAGTTTGTAACTGGCCTATTTCCTTCCAAGTGAAAATTTGAAAAGTGAAAATCCTCTAATGTCAAAAAAATGCCGGTTTACAATCTAAAAAAGACATTACATTCTTGGCAGGAATTGAACCTGGCATAGCCTTTCACCAACTGAAAGCCAAGAATCCTCCCAATCCATGCAATATGGAGTTAAGGATGGTAATTGAAAAGGTTGCAGAAATCAAAATTTAGGGTTCAGAATTTTCACCTTCTTCAAATGGATCCTCTACTGCCCCTGTTAAATACTTCTCAGGATTAGTAAAGAAATATCTATGGAGGCGCAGAGCAAGGAGGCGTAAATTACAAGACTACAGGAGCGAGTAGTGATGCAAGCATGCATCGACAACGACGACGGAGCAAATTGGAGCAAGGGAGCAACGGGAGCAGAATAGGAGGCGCCGTAAACAGTGCTGGCTGCGGAGGAGCGGACTGCGGGAGGCGGCCAGGCGGGAGCGGATGAGGGCAATGGTCGGCGGGGCGGCAAGTAGGTCGGGTAGGTTTAGGTTTTTTTTTGTTTTTTTACTTTTAGTTATTAAAAGAAAATTCAAACAACCCTCATGCCCCTCTTCCTTGGGTGCTCCCCTACGGCCAGCTGGCCCTGTCCCCAGTTGGTCCCATTGACCCCTTTATGCAATACCCGGCTTCTTTATTTCAATACCCGACCTATCCTAACCCCAGGTATGTGCCACTTACGGTACATGTATAGCATCTAAAATCCTCCTTTTTACAAAACAAACCGGTTAAAATCCACTCTATTATAAATTGAGGCGGGTAAATTATCCCCTAGATTTTTATGTACACCGGTTGATTGCCTATCTTATCAATTTTTCCTCCGGTTTTCCATCCTTCACTTTCAAAGCTCAACTGTTTTTTTGACCATTTCAACTGGCTAACTTTGTATTAGCCGCCGGTTCTTCCCGGACATTGGTTTTGAGAATGGGGGCCCGATGCTTTTGAGGGTCATGGAGTGCGGGCATGGCTGCAGCAGCTGTTGGTAGTAGAAGGCGGGAGCATTCAATTTTGGAGGGATGTGGCAACTTAGGATTCTCTTGCCGAGACAAGGGGTTCGTAGTGTATTTTGATGGAGAATGTGTGAGCATCAATATTAGGCCAATATGCTAGTTGCGGTCTGAAATGTGGCAAGAAGCAAGGTTGATGGTGTAGTTGGAGGTGGATAGGTCGTTTTTGTGGCGTGGTTGGACGATCTTGTGGAGAGCTCCTGATGCAACTGTAACATTCAGATTTGGTAGAGGTGCGATTAGTGTAGCGAATCTCGTCACTGCAGTAACATGTAGAGAGCAGCAGGTATTTGCAAGAGGATTTTTTTGAAAGTTGCGAGAGCTGTACTTGTGACTTCATTGACTGTTGGACCCAATCGTGACTTTTGTGCCTCTGATAATAGGAGTTATAAAATGGCATTTTCCAGGAGTTATAATATACTTCGTATCTCAAAGTCTCAATGTTCACACAAACAACTGTTGTAACCTATCAACTCTAAACTTTGACGAGATAGATCCCAAGGTAAGAATGATTTGCCTCTAAACTCATGTCCTTGCATGTGGTCGTAGCCACTTATGTACCTTGCAATGTATAGACGCAATGAAATTCCGTTTTATTTATATAAAAACAAAACAAAACAAAACAAACATGGTATATACACTTTCGATTACAGCTTGGTAATTATTGTCAAAGATTCTTGAGAGGCTACATGAAGCAATTCATCTCAATACTGATTCTCTACAAGCAAGTGGAACTAACCATAAATATCTTGGCAATGTCGATGCTCATCTTGCTGAACATTCGTCATCTGAGGTGCCAAAGACTTGTGTCACGTCTTTTTGAAAGACTCCTATTCGTTTCATGCATGCACTGTTTATCTGGAGTCATTACCAGTTGTGAGTATCTATTCAATCCATTGTATGCCTTAGGATTTAGGGTTGGTAGATTAGAATGTAGAACAAAGTCTCAATCTTCACACAAACACTAAAATAAACCACTGAAAGGACATATTTCAGTCTGCGTTTTTATCACTTTTTGAATAGTGTGGCCCAAACAGATTGTTTGTTCTTACAGCCCTGCATGTTCCTGCCCGATGAATTGTTGGGCGTGTCCCATTCATGCGAAACGTTGTCAAGTCAAGTTCCAACCACAAGTAGTTATTCCCACCATTGTAGTCACGCCTCTCTACGCCAGCCTGTGCAGCTGTTGTTGAAGTGGCTCGTTGCATTTCCGGGCAATCCACCACCTGTCACATACAACGACTCAAACGCTAGAATGATCGCTCTATTGCAAATTTCAATGCGAGAATTCTATGAGCACTTGTTGTGTCATTGGAATGCCACCCACTAGAGCGATCTTCTAAAGCTTCACAGCCCGATTTTATAAAAGTCGTAACTACTCCGTCCAAGACAGTTTGCTGTCGTTGGCAGAACAATTCCTGAAAATTCTACGCACTACGGCAATGAAGAGCCCTGTGAAAAATTTTCTGTGATCTGAAGTATACACGTCCCCAATCAAAATGGATTGAAGTCTAAGGTAGGAGGTGGAGAAATGGAGCATCTAAGCGTTGAAACTGAATTTTGGAGATCAAAAACATCTTGAAATATTTTTCAATAAATTTTCCGTGAAAGAAAAGTAGAATTGAAATCTAACCCAAGTTGTTTCATATTTTTTGGACCTTTGAAGAATTAGTTAAAAAAATTTGAAGTTGAAAAAGTGGTCATTTGTGGTCATCAAAATGGACCACCTCCTGAAATGTACATAGGTGGTACATTAAAGAAAGCAAAATGTACCTCTGAGTCATATTCCATTTTAATGCCCGCTCTATTTTACAGCCTCCTACCTCAGGTTAATGCAAATTGAGTCAAAAGGAAATTTGGGTCAACACCATATTTGAAGGATACGGTGGCGTACAGGGAGAGCCCGAGGGCCGTTCAAGGATTAACCTCGAAAGGAAGGACCTATGACTACATAAATGCATTGTTGAACGTTTACAATTTGCATGTTTTTTTTTAATAGTTATCTTCCAACGATGAAATCACATGTCATTTATAAGTCATAAGGAGAAAGTGAGCAAATTTCATATCAGGAAAAGATTTCTAAGAACCAACTTTGGATGTATTATTTATTAATTCTTTATTAAAAAGAACTCTTTGGTTATTGCCCAAACTTGAACGTGCAATAAAACAATCAATTTTTCAAATTTGAGTAGAAACTAAGTTTGTTTAGCTTTATTTCATTAGTTGGATTTAAGTTCAAAAAAGATAATTTTTTTAATTCAAACATCAAGTGTAAAAACTTTTGTGGATTAAGCATCTTTATATGTAGAAAAATGGCAACAATCACAAAGAAAGGATTTTCATTGCTACCTTGTAAAAGTACTCAACCAAGTCTTCAAAAAAACTAGTTAAAATTGATTCTTTTTGTCTCCTAGAGACATTAATCCTTGCAAAACAAACTTGCCCGCAAGAGGCTAGTTCTAGAGTCAAACTTGAATTTCACATGATTCTTGATTGTAAATTCTTTTAATCCCTTAAGAACAAGGGATAGCCCAAATTTCCAAAATTGAAAAGCTATATTATAAAATACAACTTAGAATAACAAATTGATGATGACTCTCAAACAATAGTTATAAAATATAAATTTTACATCATGTCTGTATGGTTAGATCAACATGTATACAAACCAATATTTTTCAATAAGATTTGAAGCTCGGGGGGGTCACTCTATAGGAACTTAAGACATCATGTGCAGTAAAGGGATACTATTTGGGGGGGCTATTTTGATGAGTCCAAGTATTTAAGTGGCCCCTACTATTACCTATTTTTCTAATTGGGAGTATTTAATATCCCCATAATATTACTTAGAATTGGAAAAGGTGGGTTATTTTTAAGACCCTTCTTTAGTTACAATAAAAAGTGTTAAAAAAAATGGCACACATGAAGATGTTACACATAAACTTTCACTTTAAGACTGAAACAAGTAAAGAAACACAATAGGAATTTCACCAATATGCAAGAATCCAAACAAGAGTTAGGCCAAAAAAAAATAGGGTAGGATAGCATTCATTCCAAGATTCATTGACAATAGGGAGAAGATCAGCAGTCAAGATCCAAAAAAATAGGAAGCATATGAAATCCTGCAACCACGACATCCAGAGTATGACCAAGGTGTAGCCAAGAATATGGTAAGCTATAAAACTTTAATAAACACAACAGCCAAGCGAGAAGAGGGTGTACGTCCAAAAAAATTGGAGAGTATACTAGAAACACAGTTTTCCCTTCAGAAATTCAAGCACCCATTCTCAGCATACGTCAAAGCACACATTGTAGATGACATTGGAGCACACTAAAGCTTAAGATAAGGCACACGTTCTAACTTACATTTCAACAGACATTCATAAACATAGAAAACAAAATCTAGCATATTGGAGCACTTACAAGTATAATGCAGAGTTTAGGATCAGAACTGCAAACACAACATTCATATCTATTGGTTTAAAGTGGACCATGACGTATCAATATGGCAAAAATTGAAACATACATATGGTACCAAAATTAGACCACAACATGCCTGAAAATGCAAAAATTGAAACAAGCAAAGTAAATCCTATGCAAGAATTAAAGCAGGGAATCAATTGTCTAATATTTACGTGTGTTCAAGACACAATTTGCATTACAAAAAATGGCCCCCACCGCCATCAAGAGTTCTTGTAAGTTCTGTAGACAGTGATAGTATTACTAATTAAAAGCACTACACAGCATGCACTATCCAGAGCAACTTTCAAAAAACAAAACAAAATTACATGTACCTACAGCTATAACAAAACCACTAAAATAGTTCCTCGCATGGATCATGTGTGCTTCGCAGGGGTTACCCATGTATTTGCCAAGCTGAGCCAATATTCATTGGGGCTGATTTTGCCCTTATTTGACTCCCACCTACTAGACATAATGTCAACGAGGCAATGCAGTTCAATGTTGTTCAAGTTGCCCAAAGGAGCAACATGCATACAATCAGAAAGTGGTGCCTTCAGCTTCCAAGAGCAAGAAAGAACTCCGAGGTTGTGGTCAAACTTGTGCACCCGTCTCTAACCTTTACTTTACTGAAGTATTTAGGGTCAGCATTCTCGTTTTCAAGTGTCCATAGCTTTATGTGCCTCTCCCTTGTCGACCCCATGAAGAAACTCATGAATGCACCGTGCTCTTAGTTTAGATTTTTCCTAAATATGAGGACCCTAAATCCTAACTACAAACCACAAACCCAAATGATTCTCCCTTAAGAGCTTCAAACCACAAGTTATGTCCACCACCAAAAATCCTACACCAACAGACCTGAAGCCATTGTCAGAGAACTACGTTTCCCTAAACCAGTGAAGGCGCATACAACACTTGCAAATCAGCAGGACATGGATCAAGCGCTCGGCATGAAACGGAAATTCTAAGCTGCCTGACGCAACAAGAGAGATGGAGTGACTTTTGTCGTGAACGGACATCACTTCAAAATAGAAATATCATCTCAACTATCATCCATAATCTCAAACCGCCACCCAACTTTGTTCATCCCACCCAAAAAACCAATAGACTATAAATTGAACCTACTAAGTATGAATACCTTGGGTTCATATTTCTGACCATATCTTAGATCTAATTTTTTCAGATATGAGGTGTTATTGATCTAGGTACATTACTTCTAAGTGCATGTACCTTAATTTCCACAATCCTATATTAACTCTAAGTATTTTCTAATTTTTGGGCATGATGAATCAATAACTCCCTTTATTATGTCGCACATTGTTTGCTAATAAATTATAAATGCCCCCCCCCCCTCCTCAAGATTTGAAGCCAAAAATTGAAAACTGTTCCATCTAAAGTTGAATGTAGATTGAATATAATTTGTGATTTCCTCAAGAATTTTTTTCTTTCAGTTTACAATGTTTAAATTTTAATTGAGTGATCTTTGAAGACTTTAATTTGATTTTTTTACTCAAGTAGTTTTTGAAGGATTGTTGTTTGAACTTAAAAGGTTATTTTTCGAGGTCAAAGCTATCAGTACTTACTGAATAATAGAATCATTTTAAATCAAAGTCTTTAGAATCTATATTATAAAAATGTTAAAGAACTAGTACAAGAATCTTATAACTAAATGATAGATGGAAAATGCATTTTTGTGTGTTTAGGATGTATTTTGCATTCACCTTTTGTTCACTTTAGGATCTTTTAGGGAATAAATGCTAAATGTCATCTAAAGGCCACTTTTTAGCCTCTTAGGCATTTCAAGATTGTTAGTTATAGTGTTTTAGGAAACTCCAACAGAAACTCCAAGGACTAAAAGTATCCTATGACTTATTTGTAGGAAGTTTACAAAATGCACCTCTTCCTCCAAGAATCTACAATTCTTTTGGCCAACTTCTACACTTAACCCTTAAAAGACATTACATTTTTACATTTGTTCAAACTTCATTAGTTTCTATACTAAAATACACCTTTTAAAAATTTGGTGTTTTTTTCATGTAGTTATATTTATCAAAAAAAAATATTCATTTTTTCATAATTAAAAGTATTAAAGCAAAATTTACATATTTTTAAAAGTCTTTTTTTGTAAAATCATAATAATTATAAAATAATTAAAAATATTATGACCTTTTTTAGAAAATTGGAGGTGATTGTGGTAAAAATCATGGTGTAATTGGTCTGCTTCTTAAGCTCACCCTTAAAAGAAAAATTCAATAGAAAAATTCAAGGTGGTGTAATTTTAGGTGCCATCTTCAAGTTGTCGCAAAAATTACAATTTCAATAGTATTGCAAAAAAATAGAATCTGATGAAAAGTAGATTATTGGAACTCCATTTTCATAATCAAACTGTAAGACATTTAAAATAAATATGTATAAAATTCAAATTTGATTCTAAAACTATGCACCCTACAGGAATTTTGTTCTATGAGAGTTAATCATATTCATACAACCTCCTAGAGATGCAATTTATGCCCAAGTCTAATTTATGCCCAATTTAAGCCCAATCTATACGCAATTTATGCCTAACCTATACCCAACTTATGTCCAAGTCCAATTTCCCATTAGATTTAGTAGTTCTTTATTTTTTTCTATTATTTAATAAATACTTTCAATTAATAATTATTTAAAGAATGAAAATGAAGTTCTTTTTCCTTGAAGTTTTTCATAGATTTTCAAATAGAATTTTTTGCAAAAAATATAATTTCTTAGGTGGAAGAGAACATTTTTTTTAACGCAAAGGACCATTGTCTTTCAACGGACAAAATGGTTTTTGGGCAGGTTTCTATGACCTCAATTTTTAGTGAAACTTTTTTGAAAATTCCTCATAGGATAGAAAAACTTATTAGCTTTGTAGGAGTATAATTTTTTATTTAAATCCATACACAAGAGCAAAAGTTACACCATCTTTAAAAAAATTAATGTTGCCAAGCAGAAAAAAACCCACAAAAATTTGAAATTAATTGTCTTAATTCTTTTCTTATAGATCATATTTTTGTCTACATGTGAAGCTTTGATTCATTCCATTTGCATTAGTGATGTGATAGTTATTAATAATCTTGTTTATGTGATAGAACAATCTCACTATTATAATTGTTGTGATTTAATCCCATCTTAGAGCTATTAACAATTTAGTTTTTCTTTCAATCTTGGACCTACTTCTACTTAATAAATTTTTAAAGAATGAAAATCATGTGTAGTTTTGGTTGAAATATCTTACTTATCTTTCAACTCAATTCTTCAACACAATTTTTTTTTAATTCAAAGCCCATATTGCAAAAAAATTCTACAAATGGCAGTCAAAGTCATCTAAAATTGCAAGTTAGTGTTCAAAATAATTTATTTTTTCCCACTTTGAATGCTAATATCTCTCTATTTGTATGGTCAAACTTCATAAATTTTTTACCACATGATTTCAATCAAAATTCTATGATTAGATTCTAAAAATAATAATTTTTAGTTTCTCAAGTAAATATAGTAGAAATTGCAGTTTTGAGTGTTTTTTTGAAAAAAAATGGCCTTAGTCCTTTAAGGATTAAAAAATTTCAGAATTGAAACTTCACCTCTAGGAACAATTGGAAAAATTCATTATACTACTTTGAAGATGCTTCAAGTGCTTTAGAATTAGGCTCTGAAAATTGGTGGAAAAATAGAAATCCAAGTTAGGTACAAGATTCTATAGTTAGAAATGGCTAAAAAGATCATAGTTTTGACCACTACACATTATTTTCAACATGTTGTGTTGTTTTGTACTCCCTCTGTCCCATTAAAAAGCTCTTGATTTTACTTCATGTTTTTTTTAGTAGTTTTGAGTAAGCATATTGGAAGCTTGCTTGGGTCCACTTTTTATTTAGGTCGCATTGAACAGATACAATGTTCTTCATGGATTGTGGTGATATAAAGTTTAGACTATTCTGGATTACACATTTTACAACATGGTCAATGAAATTAATATAAGAAAAACATGAGAGAAAATAAGAAGCATTTTAGTGGGATAGAGGGAGTAGCAATTTTGCTCAAAAAAGGCCTTATTTATTTAAATGAGACAATCTGCACATTTTGAGACTTCAACCCTAAACTTGTTATAGTGATTTATCGTTGAGTCGACAATAAGATGTGACTACAACCCTTGGGCGATCAAATGTTTTTATGTATATTAATATATTATAGTCTCAACTTACCAAATAGTCTTAAAATTGAATAGTTATAATGTATATGACCAAATATACTCTTTTATTGTATTTTGGATACTTGTACCTCCTTGCTTTAGATTTGAATTTTAGTCAAAATAATGATCTTGTTTGAACTTAATTTGACTAATGAAATGAAACTAATGAAGTCTGATTTCTTAGTTAATTTACTTTTTTTTATTTTTAAATTTAACAACTTATAGCAATCTGAATGTTGGACCTAGTACCTCTACCGCTGATATTATCAAACAAAATTGGTTTATACTATGGCATTTCAAACTATTATTTACAACTATGGTAAAGTTTCCAAAATTGAACCATGTGTTGAATGTGATATATATTTTTTCACTTTTACTTCAAAAAGTCACAATAATTTCAAAAAGAATTAGAAAAAAATATTATTTATATAACTTATGGAAGATGCATAATTTTTTTCCAAAAAATAAAATTATGCAAGTGGTGTGGCCTTATTTCATCCTTGACCCCTAAAGGAGTAAAGGACCAACACGTGTTTTTCTGCAATATAAAAGTTTTGGGCAAATATCGGTGACTAGAGATTTGCATATTTTGGGCTGAAATTTTGATAGAGGGTGGGGACAAGGAATATCTTTCATATGCACAAATTTCGTGACATTTGAAAACATGAGTAAAGAATTATTGCATGATATGTCGTTCTTTTCTCAATTTGGGCAGTTTGGATAGATCAAGAAAAAATACTTTTTTCAAAAATAAAAATCTGAAATTGGTTTATTAGAATTATATATACGTGGAAAATTTGAAGCATTCCATGTAAATCAATGAGTCAAAAGTTATGAGGAGTTTTAGTTTGTGGGCAGTTATGGATTCTCTATTCTAAAATAAACTTGTTTATTTTATTCAATTTTCAATTTTTTTGGAAAAAATTAAAATCATAGGGTGCAAGTTGTTTATAACAAAACTTGTAATAAATTTTTTTTTAGAAAAGTTACGAATTTAATATAAAATTAAATTTTGTCAAGAATTTATTAAAATACAATAAGGATTTAGAATACGTTGTATTTGATTATAATTATCAGGTTTTTCAACAATACGTGAGTCGAAAGTAATTAATGAAGAAAATATTTCAGAATCCGGCTTTTTTCAACTTTGGCGAGCTTCTGGAAAAAAAGCTGATTTTTTCTTTGGCCATAATTATTACTTTTTGTAACTGAATAAAACAAAAAATGGGATTCATAAACTTTTCCTACAATCTTAAATTAAATTTGTTACAACCATTGGGATTTGCATTTTTCAATTCCAAAATGAAATTCTCAACAATTTAGTATTTTGAATCATTCTCTACTTCTCTTTACTTACTATTTTTTTCTTGTATGTTATACATTTCCAAATGATCTGAAAATTTTCAAGCATGTAATGCATCTTGCGTTGAAGAATGAATTTAAAGAAGCACAACCATTTTGGAAACTTTTTCATAATGATCTGACCTTGTGAAGTGCAGCTGCCTATTTTTTTTTTCCAAGGCCAAGAAAAAGATTTTGCCACTTGAAACGCTAATATCTTGCAATCTACATGGTAGAAATTTTTGAAATTTTTTTAGCATATTTTCAAACTAGGGTACTACAAGATCCTATAGTTACATATGTCCAAAAGTGATACTTTTCAAAATTTTGGTACTTGTACTAGAAATGGCGAGCTAAATCATGTTAATTTTTGGATTGACAAAAGCATAATATATAGAGAGCATGATTCTATCAAATATTAATATATCATTATTGTTCAATTGAGACATTTAAAATCTGATGTGCTTCATTGGCTTTGAGCCAAGTGCAAGCACTTGCAACTTTGAGTACATAAATATTCAGTCACTGGATTTTGTAATTCTTTAATATTGTTGTAAGAAAAATAACCAAGAACATTCAAGTGATTAACCTCTAAAGGATGATGAGTGCAGATTTTGAACAATGAATGAACGGAAACACATCTTGAACTCACTGAAATGCATTTTTTCATCCATCAATTTTGTTTTAAGATTCTTTTATTAATTCTTTAATATTTGTATGGTTTAGACTATGAAGATTTTGCTTTGCAAATATTCAGTAATTCAAAAGGTATCGGAAAGTCTATCCGAAGGTCTAGCCTCGAAGAAGTAACTTTTTCAATTAAAAAAATGACCGTTCAACAATGACTTGAATCAAAAAAATCAAATAAAAATCTTTAAAAATCACTATAATCAGAACTCAATATTTTGAACTTATAGGAAAAAATTATTTTAAAAATCATAATATTCAGTCTACAATTGATTTTAGAAGGAATTTCCAATTTGTAGCTTCAAATTGGATTGAAAAATATTGGTATGTATTTTTGTTGATCTAATCATATGGATGTGATCTATAAATAACATTTTATAACTATTGTTTGAGAGTCATCATTAAAATATGCTTCTAAGTTGCATTTTATAATAGATCTTTATAATTTTAGAAATCTGGACACCCCTCCGGTCCTTCAGGGGTTAAGAGTGAGCTTGAAAACAATGTTGATTCCTAAGTCCATTGATTTATAATTTAATTTGAAATTCTGTAAATGTAAATTATGAAGAACAATTTCTAGAAATAATTTGGTAAGAGCATTTGCATGATACAATGTCAATAGTTTGCATATTGCAATGCACTATATTTTAGTAGATTTTTCAGATTTTTAAATCTTCAAATCATGACCTATAAAATTGTAGCCTAATGTTTTGCAAAACATGATTTTTCCAATAGATCCTGAAATCATTTGTTGAAAAAAATTGAAAACTTGAAAGAAAATAAAAGTTAATAGTTTAAATGAGGTATTGACTGAAACACCGATACATTGTCCCATGGCTTTATTATCACACTTCAAACTTAAGAAAATCTCAAAGAAAAGTAGAATTATTAATATAAAAATTTTACAATCATAAAATATGTGTAATGCAATTATTGAATATTTTTTATTTCTATTTGAATATAGAATTGATACATGAGAATGTGCATTTAGGAAAAAGATCAATCCAAAAAGGTGAGTAGTCAGCCAAGGTGTCCTTTTGGAGTTTTTATTTTAAAAATGATTTTTATTATTTATATATATATATATATATATATATATATATATATATATATATATATATATATATATATATATATATATATATTTTTATATACGTATGTATGAATTTAAAAACAAGTAAATAAATAATTTTTTATTGGAATTGCACATTTGCCGAAACCCTAAGGGCTGTGTAGAAGATCCAATTTTTTTGTAATGCACTCCTTTGTGCATAGAGCTTTCTATTTGTGCCAAAAATGCAACCTCTCATATTACAGTGAGTAGGTTATTGAATTTCAAAGTATTAACGAATTAAAAATTAAAAAATCATTTTTACTTTTATTTTGGTTGTGGCAATAGCACATGCACATAGTGTGAAAGTTATGGATTTTTTTATGTTCATATAGCTTTCTCTTTGTACCAAGATTGCAACCTCTCATAGTATAGTATGAAAATTCTTGAATTTCAAAGTTTTAATGAATCCAAAAATGAGAAAATTATTTTTACTTTTATGTTGGTTGTGGCAACAATTCAGGACACACTAGTTTAAATGAAATTATCATCCATCCATTTATACCTTAAGTTTGGCTGGTTGTTTGTTTTGTTTTGTTACGATGAAATCTCCCAGACCGTGTATCCCCCGACCGCATGCTTGGTACCATCGGAAAGTTCTCAGCAAGGAGAGGTCAGAGTTTGTTTTGTGACATTTGGACCTATGATATGAAAGTTATCAAATTTCAAAGTTTTTATTGAAGCAAATAACTAGAAAAATACTTTTACTTTTGTTTGAACTGTGGCAACGGCACAGGACACACTAGTTCTCATAAGACCACCCACATATCAGGCACAACACATGTGAAAAGAATATAATAGAATCTGCCAGTTCAATTAATTGCTTGAGGGTTCTGTTTCTTTTGTTTTTTCCTGATTTTTTTTCCTTTTGCTCGTTACGTCTTCACTGTCCAGCCTCCGTAGCTTGGCTGAATTTGTACTTGGTACCGTTTAATGCAATGGTCCATTTGTTAGAACCAAAAAAAATAAAAAAATAAAAAAAAGCATATATATATATATATATATACGTAATAAATTAACACATAAACAGACTCAAAATGATGAACTCATAGAATTGCACATGTTCAGTAATTACTCTCAAGAATTAGTTAATTCTACTAACATACATGCTCACATCGTGGATGCTGATATTTAGGAAGGGTCGAATGGTCGATAATGAGTGCCCAACTGCCCATACCTCGGTCAACTGATGCTTGAAATTTTTGGTGTTGCAAGGCGTACAAGAACTCCGGCTTGAGAAAAAGCTTATTCGGTATGTAACCACGGCACGTACACACTCAAGTTGGATTTGTAACAACAGTTGTACTGTAGCTTAATTCGTTGACAAACAATTGGTTGCAAAATTAATATTCTTCCGCATGATGAATCTAATCAGCTGCACTGGCTGCCTCGTAAAGTGCACCCATGAGTAACGAACTGGATTTCTCTCGTGCTAGAATCGTTTCTAGGATGCCTAGTCTATGCGTGGAGGGAGAGACCCTCTGCAGTAGCCGGGTCTATCTTTTACTCTATACGATTAATCTTTCATAAGCAGGTACCATCGATAATTATAGTTGTCGTAACCAGGAAATGCCACAACGATAGGATTTTAGTGGTAACCGTAAGTTGCTAAAGATTCCGGTACGTCTTTTCTCTTGCGTACCAACGAGTGGCACAATGCCGGTGTAGGCGACGCAAGAGCTGATTTAAAATACTCACCAGTTAATGTGATAAGTGGGTCCGGCATGTACACTTGCCAGAAAGATTGCGACTTCTACATGTTACCCTGATGTCACCAGATTTCCGAGTTCCTTGCAGTAAGTATTATTCAAACTATAAAACTTACTAAAAGCAAGAGCTACAGTGTTGAATACAACTGAACGGGAAATAAAACTACACATGAGTCACTGAAACTTTAACAGAAATAATCCAAGAATTCGAATTCGAATCAGCGACGAGCATTATTCGTCTAGCTTCAGATGGGATTAATGCCTATTGGATATGCGCGAACTGTAGAGTGGATAGCATCAACTTACTGCCAGTAAGATCCAGAAATCTGCGACCAATCAAAAGTCAGAAGTAGCCTCTCACGATCGGCAGAGAAACACCAAACGAATCACATATTCGTTAGAATGGCGGATTTCAGGCAAATTGTAGCAGAACTTTCCACTGCATGAACTTTCCACTTTCCATTGCATGACCCAACTGAAAGTGCAGTAGTCCGAGTTCACAATATTGGCTCTGTGAAACTCGTCACTTACTACAACGAATGCCAATGTAAAATATGGCAAAACACAAATTCGATCGATAACCACAAAGAGCACGGTCCGCGGCTGCATAGCTAGTTTGTTTCACCAGGACCGAGCTCGAAGTAGAGGCGACGGTAGCAGCGGGTACACTTGTTGGCAACGCCACGAGGACTGCGCGTTTTGAGTACGAAATTCCGTTCACGCGCGCTGGTCGAAATGGCAGAAGTAGGTTCATCTCCCACAGAGGCATCCAACAGCTGCACCATGACTTGCACTGCAACGTCATGGCCGCAAGGACAAGACCATGACGTCGAACAGCTGGTGATGTTGTTGGAAGCCTTTGAGGGAGAAGAACACACCCCTGCGAGGGCTTCGATTTCGATCCTTCCGTTGATCACCAAGGCAACTCCAGTCTTCAGGCGAACTAAACGAGAACTATATCACTCGAATCACACAAGCTAGCTAGCAGACTGAACGACTGATTCAGCACAATCCAGCCCTAGATCGATGTTCAGTGCGTGCATCAATATCACCCACAGGTGCAAGCTCCCATCGTGAAGCGCGCCAGCTGGGGCATATGGTGGTGAAGCTCAGGACAACCGTGAGCTTTTCAGAAATGGCTGGTACAAGACGATGACCACGACTGTACTAGCTGGCAGGGCATGGCAGGCAGGCAGAAGAGATCGAAGCGAGGTGCAAAGCTAATGGCTTTCGGCTCTGGCGAAGCGTTACTTATGTAGATCGGAGTGAGAGGCCTGTGATGAATTTGCATGCAATTTGGCCGTTATAATATCTTTGCTGGCTGCATGAATGTTCTAAATTGACTGGATGAATGTCGTCTGAGTAAAAGGCAGGCCACGAATCATGCCCTTGTTGGTTGCTCTTCCAAAAGGTATCTCCTGTCTTGCGCTGGCTCTGTCAACAATTGCTCCCTTGCGATTGCCACATGTCCGCTCCAGAACTTCGTTGCAGAAAGTAATTGGACGTGTGATACTTGTGTCTGCAAGGCCATAAATTCCCATTGAAAATTATTGGTAATCATGGCCGCAACTGGAGTCCGGCGACACTCCACCTCGGCGCTCAAGTTCATCGCAACCCCGGCGTCGCGGCCCATGCGAGGGTCGAGCTTATAGTTGTAATGACGAGCATCTTGCGGAGGCCGTTTTGGCCCCCTTTTTACCCCTTGGGAAAACGCAGGAACGTTTTACTTGCAACGCATGATAAAATTTGCAAATTTTGAGTTCATATTTGCAATCAGAGGCCCCAAATTAGGTAGAAGAGGTCTTAACAATTGAATAAAGACGGCACAAAATAGGGGGTCTTTTTTCTTACATTCATTTACCTCCGCAAGAGGCTCGTCATACAACTATAAGCTCGACCCCATGCGAGGGCACCATCTGATCCAAATTCAGTCGGACTTGCTACTGATTCAACCATTCCTACTTTTCACGTGCACCGGTATTGCATTAACTTGCGACCATCATCATCGCATAGCTTGCAAATTCTCCCAACCAACTTTTGCGAGTTTCAGCCGGCTTTGCTTGACTGTCCTCGCTATGTTCATTGCAGGCTGAAGTGGCTTTCAGTTGGGCTGTCATTCTCTCGCACTCTCAATGAGACAGTGACCGACGCTACCAACTTTTCTTTCCAAAAAAATTGCCAAAAAATTGCCAGAAAGTAAGATCATTCACCCCTAGTGCTTATTTGGTCGGGCCATTTTAATATTTTCCACATATCTGTGTGTCTGTGAGCTCCTATCTGGGAAGGACACTGAATACCACTTTTTAAAAGAACGTGTCCCTGCGAATGCACGTCCTTGTAAGGTAGCCCACAGTAATTTGTGACGCACAAGTAATTTGTCGAAAGAAGAAGTGGTAAAAACGATAGAGACGTAAGAACTTTTTTCTATTAAAGTGAATAAAGAATCCATTGGAGTAGTTTTACTATCGTTGTCATAAGCACATAGCCACATAGGTAGGGAGTGCCACTCTACCTACTCCTGATAAGATTATACGAATTTCGGTGTAGCATTTTGTAATTTCTAAAATTATAGCATTGGTGATAATTAGTCTCTGACTCTTTGCATTCTCTATTGAATATGGAGTATTTTAATAACCGTGATTCCGACGGCAACATCGGCAAGGGAAAACATTAACAATTTTAGATGGGTACGTCAGCCATCTCCTGGAAAGCCTATTGAACAATAAATGGATAAGGAGAGGATGGAAAGAATATATATTACTTGCTATATGTAATAATGTAGTATGTGCTACAAATCTTCCACTCCCTTCTTGTAACATATACAGAAGTTCAAATGTAGACATATCAATGTGCAGATCATATTAACTCTCGAAGAACACCACCTAGGTGATAGCTACTCACTCCAGTACTCCGTATGATTCAGTTTTTGGACCCTAGGTGCATTCTCTCTTTCTACAGTTACAGAGAAAGTCTTCCATCGCACGTTTCGTGTCCTCAGTATCGTTTCAGGGGGCAGGTTCAATAGCGCACTTTGCAGACTGGCTTCCTCCATGGCGACTTTTGGATTACTGCCAGATATTGGCTTGAGTACGTTATTCTTTGTGGAAAGTCGGAATCATAATAATAATAATAATAAGTTGGGGCTTGGGAGCAGCATAGCAAGCGAGGCCAGCGGGGGATCTGCAGGATAGGAACCGTTTCCCATGCGCACCTCAAGTTCATGACGGACAAAGGATGACGGACGGAGCGGCCCTGGGCTGATCAGGCTGCCGCAGTGGCAAGTGGCCCACTTTATCTTGCCTGGCGGAATCGATCGGGTCCTGTCAACGGTCGTCGATCGACGGTCGATTCCCCGTCGACAGCCAGTCGATCGATGGTCTTTCGACGGCGAATTCACCGTCTGTCCGTTGCCGTAAGCGTCCCAAAGTCCTCCCGCCGTGCCCATCTCCTGCAGATAATAAAGGTTGGCAGCAGTTTCAGTGTCTCGCTGGAAAGCTGAGTGCGCACCCGCTTTTGCACTCCTGCAGGCCCGCCCGCCCTCACGCGCCAGAATGTCCATTGCATGGAATTCCTGGATGCCGGAAGCTTTGCTCAAAGCCTGGTTTTCAGAAAGCAGGCAGTGCGGTGGATGGGCACCTTCGGAAAGGCGGGATACGGAGCCCGGATGGGGCTCACGAGTGAGCCATACCGGAAGAAGCGAGATGAAGCAGGACTAGCCATTTTTCATTCAGTTTCATTTTTCATCCAGCTTGGATGGACATTCAAAATGTGTACTGTACAGTGGCCTACCACAAAGATAAGTGATGGCCGTTTGGTCCATACAATTTTCTTGCATAATGTAAAACAGAGTTGAGGTTTTTTGTTTTGCACAATCAACATTGATATCTTATGCAATTCCAATCAAGCATACCAAACTTCAGTTTCAAAAAACCAAAATTCTATTTTTGGTGAATTTTTTTATTTAATTTTCATGGTTTTACATGAAAATTCATTGAAGAACATTAGTGATGAATTTCTTAAATTTGATTGTAGAGATATGTAGGAAACCTCTGTACGCAAATCTTTCAATAAGCATTTTCAAAAGAAATCTACAATTCCCTCCAAAGAAATTTTCTGATTTTGGTGTCATTTTGCCCTCACTTTGAAAATAAATTTCTCTTTATTGTAATTAGATTTTTGCATTTTCTTGCTATAACTAACTCTGTACATATGAGCGTACTGGTACAATTCCTTTACAAAAACATGATTACAATGAAGAGATATTTCTTTTCAAAGCTGAGGACAAAATCAGGTATCTTTTTGGAAGGCCACTGTAATATGCATTGATTTGTCAGAATAGTAAATGGGGAGAATTAGTGAATTACTAAGTTAGTACTTGCAAATTTAGTGTCATTGCAAAATTTAATTTATGTTGGAATTGGTACAATATAATAATATTTTGACTTGCTTTTATTCAAAATAGTGAAACTAGGGTAAATTAGTGTGATTTGGTACTATTAAAATAGGACAGGAAATCACACTACCAGCATTGATAAATAGTGAAGTTTTATATCAAATTTGTCCATAACTTGTCCAAACTCAAACTTGAATTTGTCCATAACTTTTGATTGAAGCTTCAAAATGCCAAACGGATTTTAGAAGGTAAAACTTATCTTCATTCAGGGTTGTTGCAAGAATGACCTTCCGTTTTTGTTCCATTTTGGTTAGTACTCCCAATACTATGAGCTTTTGCATACAAATTTTTAAAAATAAAATAAAATATGGATAATTTATATAACACTAAAAATAGAATATCACCAAAATTTCAGACCTAAAAAAAGTCTAGGTCAAAAGTTATTCACAAAAAAGATGAGCTAAAATTTTAAAGAAAATACATACTTTGACGTTTTAATTTGTAAAAAATAGGAAAAATAATTTTTAAGAAACCTAAACAATGCCATTTGGGAAGACTTCATGATAATGAGATTTCACCAAAAAAATAATGTTGAAACCATCTTCAATGCTCCGAATCACGCGCACAAGGGAGCCCTCTTTGCATAGACATAGAGGATATAAAATAAAATATTTTTTAATGCCCCTTGGTAGAAACATGACTTCCTACTATGGGAATAGACCATAGAAATTCAGCTCCATATCATTAAATTTGGGGACTCCTTACATAGTGAAAACCCCTAAAATTCAAAACGTGACATATTAATTTATATGATTTTTAAATACAAAATGATTTTTGAAAATTTCTGAAAAATATGAGATAAGATTAAACTCATAAGAAGAATCTTCAATAAAAATTTCAATTTCATGCGAGTCATGCTTCAAAAGTTATTGCAAAAGGAAGCTTCGGCATTGCTTTTGTGACAATGTTTCAGTACCGATCTTTCTTGCATTCATCCTTCATCAACTTTTTTTAGTTCATAGTTTTTTGAGAAAATTTGTCTTACTATGCCTAAATGAGGTTTGAAATTCTACTTTTAACACAATTCTTTATTTTTGACTTAACTATGAGTGCTTGAGAAAGTACAAATTCTAATTTATTTCTCCTACATGGATTGTTCTACCTCCTACTGCCTTATTTGTATATAGAGTTGTTTTTTTTCAATTCAAAATTCAAAATACAATTGGTTTTGTATGAATGCAAGTTAAGGGTTTGGTTCATTGTGTTTTCAAATCTACATTAAAATACACAAATAAAACATTGAACCCAACATTTAGCTTGCATTCATACAAAATCAATAATACTTTGTGTTTTCAAAATACACAATGTATGGATGTAGAATGTTGGTTATTGTGCGTTTGGTTTAATGGTGCATGAACATTGGTTGTCTTTTAATTTTTAATATACCTTCTACAGTTGCGGCCAGCTAACTTATTCTCTGACAAAATTGATGCGTGTATTTTAGCTACTGAAATGGTATGGAATATACCACACCATTCCGTCAGGGATAAGGCAGCCTACCACTCTGCTACTGAATGTTACGAACCATTTGTTTGAGTAGCAACTATTTTATTTCATTTTTCAATATAAAATCAGATGCCTTATTTAAGTCATAAAATTTTCAATTGTTTTAATAATATTATAAAAATTTGTCCATTTTGAAGAAAATGAAGATAGTCCATATTTAAAAAACAAGTACACCTACTAGATTTGAAAGTAGGTCAAAAGTAGCTTACAATTTCAATATTTTCAATAAAATTTGAAGCCAGAAATTGGAAATTTCTTCTAAAATCAATTGTAGATTGAATATTTATGATTTTTAAAAGACTTTCTTTTCTATAAGTTTAAAGTATTGAGTTCTAATTATAGTATTTTGAAGATTTTTATTTGATTTTTTTGTTCAAGTCATTTTTGAAGGATCATTTTCCAAACTTAAAAAGTTATTTTTTGAGGTTACACCTCCCGATACCTTTTGAATTGTAGAATATTTGCAAAGCTAAATCTTCATAATCTGAACCGTAAAAATGTTAAAGAACTAATATAAAAATCTTCAAAAAAAATTGATGGATGAAAAAACACATTTCGTTGTGTTTGGAACATGATTCCATTCATTTGTTGTTCAAAATCTGCACTCATAGTCCTTACAGGGTTAAAGTTTTTAACCATTTAGGTTTCTTTCAATCTTGTACCTAGGCTTTTGCTTAGTTTTTTAAAGAATGAAGATTACATCCTTGTTTGAAATTTTCCCATAGACTTTTGACTCAATTGTGCACCATGAAGAAAATTATCTCTTAACTATGATTGAATTTTTTTGAATTAAGGGGATTCAAAGTCTTGTATCTTTTCTATTATGTGAGCCTAGGAGCGTGAGCCCATGAGCCTAAAAGAATATACACCTATATTAAAGGTATTTATTATAGAAACCTTTCATGATTATAATATAACTATGTTATAGATATGTATATTATAGGTATTTATATCATAAGCACTTTCAATGTTTGTAGGATATTTACTTATACATATGCTCAAGCTCACATGCTCACACACTAGCATTGTTAAATGTTGAGGGGCTACCCTAAAAGACCAAGTAGCATTTTTTTGGCAACATTTCTTTTTTGTCATCCATTTACAAACAAAATTTTCATTTTTTTCTTTGAAATTTTCAAGTAATTATATGAGCAAAAAATAGCTTTAAAGTGCAATAATTTTCATAAAGTTTGAATACATAGTAAAAAAGTTACTTTATGATATGTAGTTTCTATTGCAAGTTGTAGGATCTACACAGTTTTATTCATGATCAAATACGGAGAATTGCGAGTTGTAGGATCTACATAGTTTTATTCAAAATGTTTGAAAGATGAAATCTAACCATTTGGAAAGAGTTGAAAATATTTTTTTATGAAGTCCAAGCATTATTATCTTGCAACTAGTAAGTTTTCTTATTCTGAAATTTTGTAAGGTGTACTTTGACCAGTTAACTCAGGGATCCTATGGTTGTATTTGTTTAAAATTAAATATGTATGAACATTTAACCCTTAAATTTCTTTCATATTTAGAAACCCAAAACTGCTTCAAAATTATACTAGTTTCCAAAGCAAGGTTAAAACATAATTTATGAATTACTATACTTTTGCATGCAACAAGCTTTTGAAGTGAAATTTCTATTTCTTTTTTGTTCACATATGCTAACGTACTACGTGAAGGTCTAATTCAGGTATTCAATTGCCAGAATTGAATTTCCACATCAGATTCTTAGCAATCCACACCACCTCATACCATTCACAAGATGACATGTGTCACTTCTTTTTCCTCAAAAATGACTTAATTTATGCCAAATCTGACCTTCTCTTTTGTTTTTTTCTGAACAAATGGGAGACCCACTGCTGCATTCTACAAATCTGACCTTCACGTAGGGCAGTGATCAAGATCTTTTAATTTTTCTATTGCCAAATTTGTAAAACTTATTTTAGAATTTTCTGTGGAAATGAAATACAGTATTTTTTTGAGCCAGCTGTCATTTTGACTTGAAAACTTACTTTTCAGATCTTCAATCTCAAACAAAAAACTTCCGTACACGCAACTATGAACTCTCCTTTTTGCCTTCTTCCTTTTTGCATCTCCTTTTTCTTTCTATCAATTTTGAAGTACCCTCCTTTTCTTATTTTTTTAATACAGTAATAACGAATGGGTCCTACCCCTGTCCACTTTGTGGTGGTACTGTCAGTCGGTGTTCCCAATCCTAAAATATAAAATTAAAAAATTATAATAAAATACAGTAATAACAAACGGAATATATAATGTACCTTTACTCAGTACTTTCTGGGTGAAAAGTTATGCTCTGGCTGGGGTTCATTTAATTAATTAAATAATTCAGGTCGATCAGGTTCACCGTCCACCATGGAAAAGACAAATTTACCTTTTGAGGATATTTCATTTAGTAAGAAATTAATGGTATTTTTATTTTTATTTTGGCAAAAGAGTAATGTGTTCATTTGTAACTTTTGGCTACTTTTGTAAAATTTGAATGGTAGTATCATTGAAGGGAGTTATATAACTCCCTTGCGGTATGTTCACACTTGGTGTTAGCGATGATGTTTGCAATGTGAATCCGGTCCACAAGTAGGTTTAAATTTGTAGCGCCTGTCGAGACTCTATAAAGGTAGCTTGTATGACATTGTTGAGAACATTTTTAAGAAAGAAACAAACTTCAATACATAACATATGTGAATATTTTATTTGTATCCTTGAGATAAAACATGCAAGAACTATGTTCTTTATTGTTCAGCTTCAAATTCTAAGTTGAATATTTAAGTATTCTTCAATTGGCATTCTAAGCAATGGACAAGTATTTTCTAATGATAAAGTGTAAGTGGTTTACATCTTAATTAAAACTGATACAAATTATAAAAATTAGAAGTTTGGGGTGGTTTTAGATGGTTCCAGCCAATCTAGGCCAAAATTCTAGACTTCCATATTCAAATTAAGAAATTCAAAATTTTTGTTAACTTAAGCTGTAGAGCATTGCATGCATGTTCTAAAATAATAATAATAAAAATCTTTACAATAGGATATTTTTAGCAAAATTTATGGATGGATGAAGTTTAGTCTCTAATTCATCCTTCAAGACTTCATCTACATTTTCTTCTAGCCTATAAGTCGAAATTAATTTTTTCTTTCAAGATTGGATTCTAAATGTCATCGAAATTTTAAGACTCCTTTCTAATGTGAATTGGATGAATTTTTTTAATTTATAAAATCAAAACTCTATAAGGGGGTCAAATTAATCCTTAAAATTTGATCAAAGCTTCAAGTGGCAACTTGGAACCTACACTTCTACTTCAAACTCTTAGTGATTCTCATTATAAATTGCACTCCTCACTTACTCTTGCTCCATGGCCACTTAGGTATGATTTTTTCTCACACTCCTTTTTCACCTCCTTAGATTAGAGTTTTCCACACTTCAAGTGTTTTTCCTAAACTCCACAACCTTCAATCTACATCACCTGCTTAAATGCATTAGATTTTACTTTGTATCAATCAATCTAATTAGCTTTCAATTTGTATCATCCATCACAATCAATCAACCTCATGCTAAGTCCCTATAGTGGGTTAAGGCAAGCCCGGTTTCCAACTTAAGTTCTTAGGCTTGGTTCTGCTTTGGTGTTGCAGTTTGTTCATAGGCTTTAATTCCTCTCTAATTTCCCCCTAAATTTAAAAAAAATGTAATTATCTCCTAATATTAACTGCTTTATTCCTCTCTACTTCCCTTCTAAGTCCTATGAAGATTTTAATATATTAATTAAAATATAAACATGTGCCTTTTAAAATTATTTGACGCTAGTTCTATAGCTGACACAACATACAAAAAAAAATATTTTTCTAATAGACATAAAATAAAATCACACCTACACTCAAAAGAATGACTTCTATAGCCAAATTACAAGAACAACATCTTAGATTGTTCACCTTTTCCTTGGATAGCTCCAAAAGAAAAATAAATGACTACTCAAAAAATGTAATTACAAAATATGATTGCCAAAAAATTATGACTGCAAAATAAGATTGAAGCAAAAACATGATTGGACACTATCTACAAACATGTTTTTTGACTAAATTTTCTTTAAGCTGTCTGAATTTTTTTAATTGATTAATTAAAATATAAACATGTGCCACTCCAAATTATTGGACGCCAATTCTATAATGGATATAGGATTACAAAAAAATATTTTCTTTTTTTAATAAACAATCCATAAAACAAAGTCACACTTATACCTAAAAAATACAAAAAGACCATCTTAGATTGCCCACTTTTTTCTTGTGCTGCCTAAAAAGAAAAAAAAGTTTACTAACAAAAAAATGTAACTACAAAATACGACTGACAAAAAAATATGACTGCAAAATATGACTAAGGCAAAATTGATTGTCCGCCCAAATTTCCTTTGGTTGCCTCAAAAGAAAAAAAAAAAGTGGTCAATACCATGGAGAATTGATTGCAAAATATTACTAAGGCAAAAATACGACTATCCGCCAAAATTTCCCTTGGGCAGCCTCTAAAGAAAATAAAGTCACTACCAGTGAGATATGACTGCAAAATATGACTTCAATATAAATATGACTTGCACTACAATTCAACGTTCCTCAAAATATTTTCTCTGCCATTTCCTACAATGTACTTTGGCATTCTGAACGTGCATATAGTATACCTCCGTGAGGTAAAAGTTCAAATAATGATTGGTAGTCATATTTTGCAGTTTGCACTAAGGTGTTGGCCTCCAAGAGTATGACTACGAGCAGTCACCAGTCATCCCCAATTATATTTTTGCAGTGATTAAATACCTGTTTTCTTGTAGTGCTTGTAAGTCTACACTAACAAGACATACCTTCCCATGATTCTATGCAAAACCTTATTGTTGCAATGGAGATGCCAAATTAGATTGTGGAGGTGAAATCTATGTCCCAAATCTGTATCCAAGCTCGGAACGATGCGGCGCATTTCTCATCTCTAGAGGAATTGGATAATGCCATGAGGTCATGAGATGATGCTATTGCGGTCTTTCCAACTTTGGAGACACTCATCCCAACCAGTGCACCACAAATGATCAATATTGGAGAATCAAGCAACTACTTTCCAATATCTTCAAAAATGCTTGATACATGTAAGTTTTGAGCTTCTTAGCTTGTTTAAATTATTAAGATTATTTGGATTGATAGGTAAACTAGATGGAATTCACAATAGTAGAGGGGTGTTGATAATCAAGAAAAAATGAAGAGACTTTTCTTAGTACCAAGAGACATCTTGGTTTAGGTTAGTTTGAAAGCATTTCATACAGCTGTTTCAACAAGTCTTTTGTGGTTTGTATGTACAACGGTTTCCATTGCCAATAGTTGTAGCAAGTTGAGAATAGTCATTTGCATTAAGCTCCAAGTTTCTCATTTCAATTAATCCGTGTATATTCCATTTGGAACATCCAATATTCTACATTTGACATTGACATCTGAATGCTTCTCATCCTATCACAAATCCACAACATTCTGTTCAATTATATGAAGATTTCATTTCACTCTGAAGTTGATATGGATCCGCATGTCCATATTCTCTTATGTCATATATATTGTATATACAACAGCGCCAGTTATATCGAAACGTGAACATGGAAGACATTGTGGTACACATTCCTTTTACCATATGTACGTTCTAAATGTATATTTACAGAGCCAATGTATGTAGCCAATGTAGCCGATATAAAGAGCGGCATTATTTACAACGGTGGATGACATTTATTTTTTTTGGACGGGCAGACATATTGAACGGAGCGGACAAACAATGTAACTACCTTAAAGTAGTCATATTGGGCAAATCTGGGTCACCAAATGTCCTAGACAAGCGAACAAATTGGACAATTAGGACGGACCGTGCATCCAATGTGATAACTATAGATTGCACTTCTTTTTACATTAATTTTTCATCAAATTTGAAATTAGTAGAAATTAAAGAAGTTTAGATTACAATCTGACCTATCCTCCATCTACATGCAAATCTATTTTTTGATAAATGCAAAACTAATAACTAATCTTAAAAAATTTCATAAGTGTCAATGTATTATTTGTCACACATTCTCAAAGTTGCTTAAATCACACCATATTCCCTTGTTTGAAAATAGGTCACCTTGTCTTGTGCAAATAGAGCCGTGGTTAGAAATTCATTGTCTATCTTAGCTCATGTCTCAACCCAAAACAAAATAAAGTAGAGTGTGTTAGAACCGTCTATGCTCTAGAAGTGTATTCTAACATAGAGGTACATATTAGAGTTTTCAATGTAATGATGGTGAATATTTTAGGGTGGAGACTCTTTTAATTAAAACTCCTCCAAATCCAACTTCACAAATTCATAACAAGTACAAATACTTAATCAACACAAATTCAAAAAACATGAATCAAATTTAAGTAAATGCGGCTTCTATAAGTCTTTTAAGGAATTTAACTGAAAGTTATTTTGAGGTATGCATTTCCTTTGAAAATCTAGATCAAAGCTTAAAAGGATGCTTTATGAAGACCCTATCTTACTAGCACAAGCCTATGTGGATGGGTCAAAGTAAAAACAATTATCTTAAAATTCAAAACTAAGAAATTTTGGATTTAAAAATAAAAATGATTGATTTTTTTAAATAAATTATTTATAAAATAATAAAAAAGATTGATTGCATTATCCTAAAAGGAAATTCAATCCTTATTCAAAGTTGGGTGTTTGAGTTGAAATGCATTGAACTTGCATTTGATTTAAAGGTCTGTTTTTCAACCTCAATGCAACTTCAATGCATATGATTTAAGGGTCTGTTTTCCCAAAGTGCATTGAGGTTGCATTGAAGTGATCTTCAACACAACCTCAATACACTTTGATTACTAATTTAACTCCTTAAATTCTTTGATGTATTTTATCCAACGTATCATCAAATTGAGGGATAAGATAAAAATTGAAAGTTTATTCTTACATATAACCATAAGATTTCAAAATTACATCACATTTTTATGAATGTCCATATACTTGGGATACACTTTCATTTACTTGTGCGCTAATGATTAATACATTAGGAAACGTTTCAGCCCTCGAAGGGGCCGCGAGTTTTGCACCCCCGAGGTGCAATTAGGGAAAAAAATAGAAATAAAAAATTATTTTTTATTTTAAAAAAGTTGGGTGCTGACATGGCACTATTGGGTGCCACGTCAACGCCACGTCAGATTTTTAATTTTTTTAATTTTTTTTTTAATAAAAAAATATTTTTTTATTTTTCTGTAATTGCACTGCGGGGGTGCCGAAAATCAAAACTCGCAGCCCCTTGTAGGGTTCAAAATTTCTGTAATGCATGTCAAGCTTAGAAAAGAGACATATAAGCATGGTGAACAAATCAAACAAATAAATGCACAATAACAAAAAGAAGTGGTGATTATTTTAAATGAGTATATTGAAATAATATATATTTCAATCAATTCCATCCAAAAATTTGGTACAATAATGTAATGATTAAAACCACTCTCATACGTCTTTATTATACTAAACTAGTCAATATCACACCAAGGTTAGAAAAAAACTAATCATTTTTATTATTCAAATTTGAAAATTTTTAGTTTGAAATTTTTAAAATAAAAGAATTACCTTGGCCAACTATATAGGGTTTGGCCTAGGCTATGGTTGGTAAAGCGGGGGCTTCTAAAGCATCTTTCTCATCTTTGTCCTAGATTTTCAACCATGGATCTCATCTGTAAGACCATGAAGGGTTGCGGAGCGTCAAGCCTTGAGTAGATTGTTGTATTATACCATACCGGAGTGATTTGACTTTCTAATTTTCAACCCTAGTCCTCCACCGTGATTCATGAGCTTACAACCAATTTCATTTCTATTTCCAATCCTAGTCTTCTAGCATAATTCATGAGCTCAACACTCGCGACTCCTTTACAAGTTATTCATTAGAGAAAATTTCAGGCCATGTTTGGGCTGCAAAGATGCATGAAAATGGCATTAAGAAAAGATATTAGCTGAAAAAGTCCGTCACGGAATCTATAAGGTGAACAGTGAGCCGGTGTACCCCGTTGGAATTCCGATTAAAAAATGAGTTTTTGTTTTATTATTTAAAAAAATGTTTTCTAAATATCTATATTTGTACATCCGCTGAATTCCTAATGACCCTCCCGATAGGACACATATTTCCTACAATGAAGCCATAATAAAAACTGCATAGGTCAATAGAAAAGGAAAAGAGGGCAAGAATAACAAGAAATAATTATAAGAAAATCTTAGATAGCTAGACAGTACAAAAATTAGTATATTTTTTATGAGAAGCATTTTATAAAAGCAAAGTTTAATATAGCAGTGCAAAGAACTTTGCAAAAAAATGATTAACGCTTTATCCCTTTAATGTCCATTTTTTTTACTTCATATTTTTTACTTTAATTTTTGTACAAATGTATTATTTACATCAATTTCATCAAGGTTTGGCGTTTTAAGATTTAAGTATTACTTTGGATGAAATAAATGAAAATTTATTGAACAAAACGTCTTCCTAAAGCACTCTACTCTCATCCAAAATACAGACTTCAAAGCACTTAGGAGTTAAGTGGAGATACCTATGTGAATTGTAAACTTGTATTATGCTTTATAAGCTACACACATGCCAAAATATTTAAAGTTTTTTGTACAGTATAAGCAACTAGAGTACAATGCATTATAGGTACAAGTACCAACAATTTGGACAACCACCCATATCACAAGTGCTTACTTCCATAAAACACCTTGCTCTAATTGCTTACTCCACATTAATGTTGCAAGTTAAGAAAAAGACATGAGAAAGCACACATGGATATTTGGGTCACCAAACCACAAAAATATCCTTTAAAAATGCAATTCTATTTTTGCTAAAATGTGAGCTAGTTTGCAACAAGTGATTTCAAAAGACTTTATATACATTTGTCCAAGTGGCAATTTGACTGTGTCTTGACATTGAAATCTGTAATGTTAAGCTTGTTTTCCACCTCTTCCAATTGAATAATGACACCAATTGAGTTGAACATCAAGTTGTGCATTGTCTGCCACATTCATCATCTCTAAACTTAAGTGACACAATTTGATCTCTTAGTTCTCTTGTTGATCATTGTTCAATATAATAAGTGTTGGTTGTGGTCTTCAAAGTTTCCATGTTGTTGAATATTACCATTGGTCAATTTCAAGAACATACCTATTCCTCAAAGTTGAAATCCACTACTATTCACTATGCACCCAAAAGATGCATTCACCTCTTTGTGTTGCAATTCCCTTTCACCTCCCTAGTGTTGCAATTTTCTTCCACCTCTCTCATAAAAAAACTACAACCGTTGATTTTTTTTCCAAAAAAATGCCCCCTTCCTACCGTCGTTGATCAAATGATGAATTGAAAAAAAGTAGCCGTTGATCGGCCATCAAATAGACAATCTTGGCCATTGAACAATTAGGGTTTGGCGCTTTGGGATATAGATTACATATGTAGAATCTAGAATTTGGAATACATACAAAATACATATGGAAATATATGGAAATACATAAATACCTACATAAATTTATATGGATGTATATGAAATACATATGGCAATCAATATCCCATATTGATTGTAACCCAAACAAGTTGCAAAATAATACAAACATGAATTGGGGTGGATATTCACAAGCACAATTCATGAATTTTTTTCACAAGTCCAAATTTTACAACCAATAGAAAATTAAAATGTGTACTCTTTTTCAGAATTTTTGAAAAAATTTAACAATCTATGGGAAAATGACACATTCACCCCTTTTGTTTTTCATGTGTGAATTAGAGGAAAAGCATCATATTTATCTCTATGCACCTAAAACTATGCACCCAAATGATGCAATCTGTAGAAGTTCTGGATATATTTCTTGGATATATATTTGAAACAACTATTAATCCATGATTAAGCAACGTTGTCTTGTGTGTAGCCTTGAGAAATGTACATGACCTCAATTGACAACACTTTTGACATGCTGCACTATAATGACTAGAATGTTGGAATTCTTGTTCTTTAGGATTTGCCAATGCCCTTGACAGTCCCTCCAGTACCCATGACAGTCCCTCCAGTACCCATGACAGTCCCTCCAATGCCAAGAACTAGAATGTCTATTCTTCCTATTAGCCTTTCCCATATCTCATGTTCCAAAGAACAACACCTTCATGAACCGGATACTAAAAATTAACTATATTTTTGAGTGCAATTACTTTGGGACTTGCTAGTTTGAAAAAGAAAATTTTCATGAAGTCAATCATAATGTTCAACATTTGGAGATAATTCCATTTTACATAAATAGACACCACTAATTCTTCCCCTACAATAGTTGCAGAAAAAGGTGTAATGGTATTGTGAAGGATATGCATACTACTAACATCAAATTTAATCTACATGAAAATTTTACTTATCAAGAGATTTTGTGAATTCTTCATTAGATTGATCATACTCAAATATAGTTTGGACTCTAAAAATGGGCACTCATATTTGCAAGGTTTAGAGCATCGCCACTCATTCACTAGACAATTACCTCGTCAAATGGCTTTTGATGGGTTCAATTCTTCTTTTGGGCTCCACCAACAAATAGTTCCACACCCTTCCTCTCCATATCTCCAATAGCTTTGCTTCTCATTGGTGGGAGTTGCTACGTTGTTAGACTTTTCAAAAAGGGAGAGAAAACATTGTCAAACAAGGAGAATCTAAGCTTAAAGAAGAGATGACTGCGGGCCCAGAAGAATAGAGGATTGACTACTTATTGGGGCGCGGACAGGCTGATTTTGAGAGTTGGCCGAGCTGCGGTGGAGGACGTTTTGGAAGGCAAGCTCGGCACTGAGCAAACCAGGATTGATCCCCGTGAATGAGTAGTGATGCTCTTATGAATTGGAAGTCCGAGGCTTTAGAGATGAGGTCAATTGAAACTTGGAGCCATTATCAATGGTGGACTCAAGGTCTATTAGACCACAACCAAAGTAGAGGAAGGTAAAAAAAAAAGCTCGCTTTAATTTGTCAAGAAATAAATGTCTCCATTGACATACATTGATCCTATTGTGATATAAATTCAATGCTAATTTGACACCAATTTCATTGATTCTATTATGAAAAACATAATTTAGATAGGTCCAAATTTTATATTACCGAAATTAATGATGAAAATTATATGTGCTCATCAAATTTGTTGTGATCCTCCATGTGCCGTCCTTCTCTGTGCACTAGATGTAAGTCTCTTATCCCTGGTGATTCTACAAGCCTGAGAGATGTATGAATGATGTGGCGCTTATCCTACCCATGCTATCAATCCTGAAATATCATGTGACCCTACTTATGCTAGTTTGATACCATAGAATATATAATAGTGGCATAATCCCTAAAAGACCAAGGATTCATGAAATTAAAATGCTCAATTCGATTGATAATTTTGTGAAGTATATACAACCTTGTACAAAATCTGAATAGAAAACTAATATATATTTATTTTCAAAATTGGAATCTTGATGCTTAAAATAGACTTTAAAGGTGTTCAACTAACAAACAAAATATTGAAAATAGTAATTATGTAAGATTTTAGTTAACTTGAAAGGTTTATGGACACCAAAATAAAGTGCCTTGGGAATTTAGAGGTTATAAATTATTAGATATTATATATAATATGATCTTAGCATTCTTCCAAGGTAAATTAATATATGTAGAAAAACTATCATCACAAGAAATTTGAACCTTGCAGAAGGACGCTAGACTTTCATTTTCGATACCCTGTGGTGCAAATACAGAAAAAAAAAAAAAAATACTTTTTTTTGGGAAAAAAATTAAATTCTTTTTTTTGAAATCGTTGATCTGACGTAGCACTAGTAGTGCCCCGTCAAAATCAATTTTTTTTCCCTCGCAGTAATTACATTGTTGCGATGCAATCTCACAGCCTAAAACTTCTTCTAATGATTATAACATGCTACAAAGTTATGTTTGTTGAAAAGGCATGTTTGAAAGTGTTAAACACACTTGTATTTAAGTGGCTAAAGCTCCTAGTCCAAAGATAAACATGTACTTATAGAGTTGGTGTTTTATAACTTAGATTTGTTATAAAACAATTCTTGAAAGATAAATTTAGTAATAGTTCTTGAATAAAAAGTGCCTATTAATAATCATAGATTACATTTGTATAGATATGTATGCCTATATTGTCTCTATTTATTTTGTATAATACAAACTAATTTAGAAGTAAATTACTATTATTTCAATATTAATTATGCATAGATTTTGACTATGATCATTTTTCCAAATTTAACTTACTCTTATAATGTTCAAATTCTATTTTATAACATTTATAATCCAATTTTCAAATTTATAGAATATTTTTAAAGAAGAATTCTCATAATCCATATGTTAAGAATGTTAGATAGTAAGGCATGTTATTGAAGATAAAATTGAATGAATAAAATTCAACTCTATTCAATAAATTTTTTTGGTAGATTTAACATTTTTACAAATGGTATACAATAATGTGAATTTTTTTGTCTTTTTCTTTGAAAATTATCAATGTTTAAAAAACAAAGAAAATAAATGTATTTTTGATAAGTTTTCATGGGAACCACGGGATTCTGGGGAATTAAATGGCCTAAAGCTTTAAAATATCACCAAAAAAATAGGTTACCATTTATCCATCCATAAGTAAATAATATGAGCAAATCATGACATGCATTCTAGTCATCATCTTCTACATGTACAATTTTCTTTCATATTGTTTAGATGGGCATGGCAAACATTGTAAGATTTTTTTTAATTTCAATTTTGAAGTAGTTGGTTTTTCAAGAGGGGTATATGTAATTAGAATTTATTTGTGAATATCAAAATGTAACCAAAATCCATTTTGTAGTAGAAACATTTTAAATGTATTTTATATCACACTAGTAGAAAAACAGTGTCCAAATGAACAAAACATCAGCACTTTATTGTTGAAGTGGATACTGTATTGTCCGTTTTTACATTTTTTTGCTGATTCTGGATTTCTGGTACACATTTAGACTTCTTTTTGTTGATTCGGATACTGCAACTCTAAAGTAACAAACTAAAATCAACACATTTTTGTTCATTTTGACTTACAAGAATTTCAAGTAAGTTTTTTTTCATTTGACAAATGCTTAAATCACCATGGTTAGTATTCTATGTACAATTTTCTTTTTTTAAAACTTAATCATTCACAATTTGGTATTTTCTTAAATTAGCAGACTTTAGAGGACATTTAGGCATAGAAATACAATTTTTTTCAAAGAACTTTGAACTAAAAGAAGTTTTTAAATCAAACCAAATTTCATCTCCAAAAATCAAATTGCAATTTCAAATCTTCAATCAAAATTTACAAATATATTTCAGAGAAAGGTTGGAATGAACTTTTTTTACATTTTAAAACACCCCCTCTAAAATGTATTTGTAACATACTACAAATAAGATAATAATGTTATGCTTGTTTCAATCTCACAACTCCTATGCAATTTCACACTCAAAATTGGAATACACACAATAACACAATAAGCAAGTCCTTCAAACCTCTATACAGTTAATTTTTTTAAAAATTGCTTCATTGAAGATAACCATAAGTTTATGTCCTTCATTCATTGTAGAAACACCCTTCAAAAGGCTTGGGCATTTAGGGGTTAAATTACCATGGTTGGAATTCTATGTACTATGGATTGTATTTTTCTAACATTGATAATCATTTAAAATTCAATGTTTTTCAAACTCAGCAGACTTCAGAGGCCATTTATGCTTAATAAAAGAACTTTTAGTTTCAAAAAAATTTCAAATAACAATAGTTGCAAAATCAAGTTAAATTTTATCTCCAAAAACTCATTTGCAATTTGGAGTCTCCAATCGAAATTTATGAACAAAATTCAGAGTGGGGTTGGAATGGACATTCTCTTTTCACATTTTAAAACATCCTCTCTAGGTTTTGTCCATAACTTTTGATTGGATATTCTAAATTGCAAAAGAAAATTTGGAGATAAAAGTTAACTTGATTTCGCAACTTTGGTTTGTTGAAAGTTTTTTGAAAGTTTTTTTTTGCTATGCCTAAATGCCCTCTAAAGTCTGTTGAATTTGAAAAACACTGAATTTAACTAGCAATAAGTAAATAAAGAGAAACAGAAACTTACATGTGTATATGTACATGGATGCTTGGTGTGTTAGTAAAACCCTTGTATTGTAAGCAAAGGGTGCAAGGTTTGAACCGGCGGCATCCTTTGCTTAGGTGGTGGCTGGTCTAGGTGGAGGCTCCCTATTGGTTTGAATTGCCAAGGTGGCACTTTTGTGATGATGTGACACTTGCTACGCGTCAGTTTCTATATGGTCAAGTTTCCTTTAAGTTTTTATTTGTTCTTCATTCTTGAGTTGACCAAATTCACAAAAAATGAACACTTTCTTGTTCACAGCTGACCAAATCAACGTATCCAAATCAACCAAAAAAGTCAACACTTCTGTGTTAAATTTTTATTGGTTTGGTTTGGTTTGGTTAAATTTTTATTGGTTATTGTTTTTCTACTAGTGATCTATACAAGTTCAATAGAAAAATATTTTTGAAACATTTGGCATTTGTTTTGGTGCTTAACTCCTAAAGGACCAAAGAGCCTACTTTGGGCTTTCTGAGAACTTGAGTATGCTCTTTTGACTTCATAATTTATAATTTTTGCATAAATTTTTAAGATGAATGCTTACCATCATAATCTATATGTGAAGCTTTGTTTCACATCATTTCCATAAATATTGAAAATGTTAAAAGTTTTTTTTGATTTCAATGTCAATCTGGGTAGCAAAAAATATATTCTACAAAATAGAAATATAGATTTTATAGATCGATAACTATTCAAAAAAATTGAGCCATTCAATTTGGAACAATGAAGTAAAAGTTATGTGGAGTTTTATTTTGCAAGCAACGAAGGTAGAAAGAATATATAAAGTCGTCTTTTGTTATCAATCTTGAAAATTTTAAATAAAAATGAAAATAACAGATACTGATTGTAACCAGAACATTTTCAACATTGGGATTACCAATTCTCAAATATTTCCAAAAGTTATTAGCATATTAGTTGATTATTATCTTTCATTTCGAAACACCTTCTATTTACATTTTTTTCAAAACAAACATGAAAGTTTTTTGGATTAAAGTTTTTTCATATGTTTTCAAATCAATTTCCAACATACTGACTAAAATGTACAAGTTATAGGACATATGTTTGTTTTCTTTTAATTGTTGAAAGACAAAACTTCACCTTTGGGAACAACTAGAAATGCCTATATTTTGAAGTTTAGGCACAATGAACTTTCAATCAGTTGGATTGCTTACTTTTAAAATTTTAGGACAATGTGCTTGAACAAGTCAACTAAAGATCCAAGGTTGAATTTGTTAAAAAAGAATTATTAATGAAGATTTTGACCTTGCTTTAGAGATGAGGATTTTGAAGCAATTTTGGGCCTATAAACATGATGATCCTTTAGCCAAAGTGGAACAAAACCGGTCATCCTTGCAATCACCCCAAAGTATCAATGGTTTGCTTCATCTTTAACCCCTAAAGTTCCATGACTATATTCTCACCGAAAACGCTCAAAAATTGCCATTTTTGGTACAAGTATCCAATTTCTACGAAAAAACATTTTTTGACACATGTAACCATAGGATCTTGTAGTATGGTGACTTGAGAACATATGGTAAAAATTTCAGGAATTTCCGCCATGTGGATTGCAAGATATAAGCATTCAAATTCACAAAAACCATTTTTTGGCCCTGCAAAAAACAGGGCAGCAGCACTTCACAAGCTCACTTTTCAATGAAAAAATGTCCAACATGATGGTGCTTCTTTGAATTCTTTTTCCTAGACAAGTTGGCTACATGCTTGAAAATTTTCACTTCATTTGGAATTGTACAACATATAGGAAAAAAATAGTAAGTAGATAGAAGTAGAGAATGATTCAAAATACAAAATTGTCAAGAATTTAATTATGGAACTGAAAAATGCTAATCCCAATGGTGGCAATGTTGTAAGAAACAATTTACATCCTAGGCTTTTATTTTTTTCAAAAGAATTTGAAAATTGAGTAAGATTAAGAACTTTAACCCCTAAAGGACCATTGTCCCTTCGGGGGACAAATGTGTTTTCAGGCAGGTACCTACGGGCTGAAATTTTCTTCTGATTTTTTGAAACCTTTTTTTGAGGTAGAAATTTTGATTAGCTTCATGGGAATATAACTTTTTTCACAATCTGTGCTTGGGAATAAAAGTTATGACCAAATAAGCTCAAAATAGGGGACGGCGGGCAGCAAAAAAAATTTGCAATTTTTTTTTTTTTTTTTTCTTAAGTATTTTTTTCTCATAGATTTTATTTTTGTCTATTTGAAAAGCTTTGATTCATTTCATTTGGATTTTGTATGAGAAAGTTATGGACATTCTTGTTTTTCAGGCAATTAGAGCATCTTTTTGAAAAAAATAACTTGTTGGATTCATTTCTGAATGCAATTTTTCAAATTTTTCAAATTTTCTTTTTTTGCATGGTTTATTTTACTTGCTAGAACAATCTCACCATCGGGATTAGTGCATTTTAATCCCAACTAAAATATATGAATATTTTAGATTTTCCTTCTATCTCGTACCTACTTCTACTTAACAATTTTTTCAATAATGAAAATTAAGATTTTTTGAACTTTTTTTTTTTGGCTAGGTTCTCAACTCAATTCTCCCGCATAAACATTAAAAGCTCAAAACTCTGTAGTGCAAAAAAATAAAGTTAAAAATGTTCAAAGTCAAGAAATCTAGTCCCACAATGTGCTGAAAAACTTGTTTTTTTCACTTTAAACACAGATATCTTGCAATCTGTGCAGTCAAAAATTTTGAAATTTTTTCCACACACTCTCATACTAGTTAGATGTAAGATCCTACGGTTAGATGTGAAAAAAAAACATTTTTCAATTTTTTTTACTTTTTGCTATAGAAATGGCAGTTTTGAGTGTTTTTTGGCAGAAAAAGGGCCTCGGTCCTTTAGGGGTTAAAGGTTATTTTAGAGTAGAGAATCCATAATTGCCCGCAAACTTAAAATCTTCATAACTTTCTACTCATTGATCAAAATGGGATGATTCAAAGCTTTTTACCTATATAAAACTCTAGAAAACAAATTTCAAATTTTTGTTTTTGAAAAAAGTGATTTTTTTTTATCTGCCCGGATTGCCCAGTTACAGAAGAAAGTAACATATTAGGCCATAAATTTTTACTCAAATTTCCAAATGTCATGAAAATTGGTGCATATGAAAGATATTCCTCGCCCCCACCTTTTGTTAAAATTTCAGCCAAAAATATAGAGATCTCTAGTCATACGTACCTGCCCAAAAATTCTGTACTGCCAAAAAATGCATGTTGATCCTTTAGGGGTTAACTGTCAATTAATGTCATTCTAGAGATAATGTGGTTATATTAGTTCAGCTAATTTGTTTCGTAGCAATAATTTTGTAACATTCAAGTGCACAAAGTTTTGAAGATTATGACTACCTGTTGTGAAGGTAGACCAACCCCATTTTTTTCACTACCCAATTCCGCCATCTAAAACAACATCCAAATTTTGTCTAGAAAAATATCCAAATCCGTTCAAGATTTTGACCAAAATTAGTGCATAACTGCAAAAATGGAGTGTTATTGTCAATTCTTTTTTTAGTGAATATTTAAGTGCCATTAGATGGGTTATGGGTTGTTTATGGGACGTTTATGACTCCACTCTATAGGTAATCATGTAAATTCAGGGCAGACACTTCAAAAAAATTCACATAAATTACAGTTTAAATCATAAAATTAAAACTCCATTAGGATTTGATCTATGAAGCAAGTGCACATGTTTGAAAAAAATGTGCCCCTCTTGGAATTGGCCCAAAGATATTCACATTCCAAATCAGGGTGGTAATAGGCTTGTCTACCTTAGTCTAAATCTGATATTCCAATTTTCAAGACATTTCGCTCAGTTTTTTTGAATATGGCAATTTGTAATCTTTTCATTAATTTGGGAGAATCTAAGTCTGACAATGGTTCCTTACTCTTGGAGCCATGTTAATTACCAAACTCAGGTGAAATCTTGCGAAGGCACTACAGTAGTGCTTACCCACCCAGGCTACAGGGCTACTGGTTGAGGATCATACTAATTAACCATGAAGCGCTCCAATGTCCATATTTTGGACTATGAATAGAGGGCTTCGAGGCACTATTTTGTCCAACTAAGTTTTCATTCATTCAATGTAATACTTGAATCTAGAAAATACAACCTTCCTTAATGACCAAATTCATGAACTTCCAGTAAATGATGTTCTGTACAAAGATATTAGAGAAAATGTGCAAAACTTCAGAAAAGGATTGAGACGTTTAAGGGTTAACAGGCAGCAAAGGAGAAGCTTGTCAACAGAAAGGGTTTGGGGTAATGAGAGACAGAAGATCATCCTCAGGGTCTCAATAGTTGTTGAAGTGTCACTCTGATTTATAAATTTTATTATACTTGAACTTGTATCCACATATATTCCGCAGACAGGTATTTGCTCCTGTGAGTAATTGCAGGAACCAGGAGTGCCAATTTTACACAATGCCATGTTGCCTCCAGTTCATTAACCAGCAACTGAATGCAATTTTGGATAACTTTGGTATCCTGTTGTTCCACATTCCATCACAAATGAAAGTGATTAATGTTGTAGTGGTCTTCACAAACATCACAAATGATCACAGCCACAGTTAGTTTAGCCCCTTTGCATAGTGAAATTTAAATAAGATGAGAGAAAACGCTTCACCATTTACACTTCCACAGCACTGAAGCTCGGAAATCTCTTAACTTAAGTCCTGGAAGGAGGCTGTTGTACTGATTTCCTCAGACATCCCTGCATTAATTAATTTCGGTGAAGGCAAATTTGAGGACGCATGCACAACTGAACAGCTCTGAGCAGATTACGTAGACAGAGAGGCATGTAATTAAAAAAAAAGGGTCTAAGGTAGGATCTGTCACGGTAATGGATTGATTTCTATCGCAAGACTAAAAGATCACAACAAAACTTTTAAGCCATTCCTAGATCATTCTCCCCCGGGCCAGGGTCTGTTTGCCCTGATTGTGCAGTTTCTTAGCTGCAATGACTTTCTTGAAGGAACATTGCACGCAAAGCTGCTTTAATTTTGCAACTAGACAGCATACAGAAGTGAAGAAACAATAAACAGAGGGATTATTACGGGTAAGGTAAGAGGTCCTTAACCCCTAAAGGACCGGTTGTCCCCTCGGGGGACAATTTGGGTCCGGGCAGGTTCCTACGATCTCAATTTTTAGTAATATTTTTTGGGATTTTTTGAGGTTGTGTATTTTTGCGAGATCTTTGTGAATATATAATTTTTATTTTAATTGATGCCTGGGAGCAAAAGTTATGGCACAATAAGTAAAATTGGAATTTTGCGGGCAGTCCAAAAAAAATCACAAAAAGTCAAAATAATTTTTTTTCAAATTTTTTTCTCAAAGATTATATTTTTGTCTACATGTGAAGCTTTGTTTCATTCAATTTGGACTAATAATGAGAAAGTTATGGACAATCTTAGTTTTTCGGGCAATCTAAGCATCTTCTTGAAAAAATAAGTTGTAGAATTCATTTTAGAATGCAATTTTGAGAATTTTTCAATTTTTTTTGTTAGACAAGGTTATATTTTCTTGTTAGAACAATCTCACCATTGGGATTATTGTGATTCAATTCCATCTAAAAGCTATTAACAATTTAGATTTTTCTTCAATTTTGTACCCACTTCTACTTAACAATTTTTTAATGAGTGAAAATTAAGTGTTTTTTTTCCTAAATTTTTTTGGTAGATTCTCAACTCAAATACTTAACATAAGTAAGTAGAAAATCAAAATCAGTAGTGCAAAAAATTTGAACTAAAAAGATTCAAAGCCAAAAAACCTAGTGAAGCAAGGTGGAAAAAAACTTGTTTTCTTCACTTTAAATGCATATATCTTGCAATCTACTTGGTCAAAGTTTCTGAAATTTCTTCCACATATTCATATACTAGTCAAGTATAAGATCTTACGGTTGGATATGCAAAAAAAAACAAATTTTTAAACTCTTTTCTCTTTGCAATAGAAATGACAGTTTTGAATGTTTTTTGGTGGGAAAATCACCTCGGTCCTTTAGGGGTTAAATGGTGCAGGTTCTAAACGTGTTCCCTATCTAGGAAAGGGTGACAGATTCTCTGAAAAATCTACTACTGTCATAGATGAGGTAGGTGGGCTTAAGATGCACGCTTTCTGAGCCGGTTAGCTTACTAGCGTAATGGAACTTGCAATTTAGCAACTTGGTATTAGTTTGAAGCGTTTAAATGAGGTTATGCCTGAATGAAGTTTCTAGATGATATGTCACTGCAAGAGAATAATAAATTTACTAGATTGCAACAAACCAATGATTAATCTGCTACTGTAGCTCCAAAGTTGCATCTATTTTGGTTTTAGAAGGAAAGTCACAACATGTGGACTTGAATACTTGAATGTGCACAGCATTCTCTAGATGTGCAAATGAATGAAATGACACTTCAACAATAGAGAGGACATTTTGATTGAGGAATGAACTACCGGCAACCAACTTGAGTCAAATGTGTTGTGATTGTCTTGCAGTGTTTTCTAAGGTTTGTGCAACCAAAATCGCCACTTACAATAAATGCTCTCTGCACTGTACATTTAGGTACCTTATTTCCTTTCTCTCTAATGAAAGCATCTTTGCTATTGACATTAGTTTCTAGAACTATTGCTGAGGATACTCAAAGGTCGCTATGTCCTGTAGCTGCTTTGACAAATTGGTTTAGGAATTGTTAAGTTATTGCCTTGAAGATCTCTATTATTCATAACATGAGCTTAGTAGTGTGTAGCAAGTTCGTGCTAGTATGCCAATTGAGCATAAACTTGCTCCCACTTGCTCCCACTCTCTCTACCAACGCTATTCACGCTACCCTTCCCATATAGACTTGGGATCTGGGTCACCATGCAACTTTCTTCTCCTTTGCCTAATAGAAACCAACCACAACTTCTAAGAATATGCCAATTGAAAGATCGATTTGTCATCCTATGCAAACACTTTTTCCATCTCCAAACATTGAGATATGCTTGTTTACAAGGAAGTTGAAGCAGTAGGGGTAGTCACACCTTCTCGCTCCCATGAAGGTTGAGACGATGTAGAGAGGAAAGTGGAGCCAACTCTCCATGAAGAAGGTGTGAGACCCCTTCTTCAAGACTGTGGAGAACAAGACTGGAGAGATACTAAATTTAGCTTTCAAGTCCCCGAAGAGCCCGTCTCGAAGCAATAAGAGATCAGGTTGTTGGACCTTACTTTAAATAGCCGTCGTGTAAACTTCTTCATACACATTCTTGTCCTGTGGAGGAGAAGGTTGAGCAGTCTCAACCTTCACGGAATGGGCACCGCGCAAGCCAAAGAGAGCCAGTGCGGAAACGCCACATCTCCATTCCAAGAAGGTTGAGACTCCGGTGAAGAAGCTGTGACTACCCCTAGTATAGCTACATTGAATAGGGGTATTAAGGGGACCCATACTAATTAATCAACATTCACACTATATAAATATTTATTGGGAGATGCACATCTTGTTTTAAATATGTACAATTTCTAAAGAAAGGTTCCTTTAATTATTTGGTCCCCTTAATACTCCTATTCAATGTACTATGGTAGGAGGCTTTGAAATTGCACTAGCATTAAGAACATCTCCTATATATAGTTGTGAGGTGGTTCTAAAATTGACCTCTATAGTCATTGGATGAATCAAGGAAAAAAGCATTATTAATTGCAAGAACCAATCATTCTCTTTGCTTTCCCCATCTTTCTTTAGAATTGCAAGTGAATGGTTTATGGAAAACCTAGGGTCATAAATAGGGACCTATGATCCAAGTCGTTTGAAAACTCATAAGTAATTCAATAGTGCTTCAAAAAAAATGAAACCACTTGTAATGAATTCCTCATCTATTTTTCTTTGTCAAAAAAAGGAGCTAGAAATATTCCCATCCAAGGAAATACATTGAAAAGGCAGATCAACCCTTTAGATGAGTGGTTTTTGAGCCTCCTACCTTATATGCAAAACTAAATGAAAGAGTATTTAGCTATAATAAAGAGAATTCATATAGTGACAAAAATAAATGTAGTCGATTTTCCAAGTTGAATCTTCATTCTAAATTATATATGCTACAAATGCTCTCATAGCATTAAGTGCAATTTCACCAATTGTAACTATCTTCACAAAATTTAGAGATTGAAGGGATCCCAAGGAAGATGCCATGTTGGAATTGTCTTATCCTCTAATAGAAGCCTAGGTCTTGGAAATTTTGTTAAACTATCATCCAAAATCCAAATTGATTAAGCCTATGTGTTGTTTGTAACGCCCTCATGGTACAATTAAGGGCTTGTAAGTTACAAATTAGAAAAACTATTAATTAGCAGCAGCGACAAAGACATGTATAGAGCCAAACAAACTCTACAGACAGTTTTTGGTAATGGCCTTTGCGGAATTTTTTGTAGACGGTCTCTGCATACGGAATATGTGGATGCTTTGTATGAACAGATTCTATAAACGGTCTCAATCTTCATATATAGAATTAATTTCTAAACAACTATTAATACAACTAACCACTCCTCTAAAACCTAACATTTTAGACAATCAAAATGAAAGTTCTTGAACAAGATGCTTTCAACTTAGAAAAAATCAATTTTTTTTGCAAATCTAAAGAAAAATTCAACAAAACATCCTTGAGGATGGAAAAACAAGTTACCATAAGAAGCTCAAAATAGGGCCAAAATTGGTTTGTCAATCAAGCTGGCTTAGAATTGGTTTAACATTCAAACTGGCCTATATTAAGTATCCTTGCAACTTTCTAAAAGGAGTTGCTAAAATTTCTTAAAGTATATAACAATAGTGCGTGGTCAAGGTGAGACTCTCTCAATGTTGGAAAAAGCTTCATCGCTAGCTCACTAGACTGCCTCGCACCCTCCAATGCTTGTAGAAATGAAAAATGCGCAGCTTCATTTTGCGCTAGAATAGAAGTCCGCGACATCTGATGCACCTCTAAAATTTGATTCACATCTCCAATGCTACAGCAACTCTTTGCATAAAAAGCAAATCATGAATATGACAACTCTCCTTTGAAATCTAAATAGTAGATGCAGGAAGCCAACAATTTCAATGGACTAGAAGAAGTATCACCCATTAGAGAAAATTTTAGGCCTTTAATTGAAGGGTTGTTCTATAGCCGTCCGAGGTACCCTGAAATTTACTTTTTTTCTACTCAAAAATTTGTTTTCCCCTATTTCCGCATAGCAGTTTCTGCTGTGATAGTGGTGCAGGAACCAAAATTTGCGAATAAAAAATTAATAATAATAATAATTTTTTTTCTAGTCTTAAAAAAATATTAAAAAAAAAGAAAAAATTCTGCAAAATCTGACTGCTTCAGCGGGCAGTCAGGCACTCTGATTGCTCACCGTAGCAGTCAGCTGGAGTGACAAACCAAGCTTTTTAATAGCTTGGTTTGTTACTCCAAAGCAGTCCTCCGAAAGGTTGATATTTCTTCTAATGTTATCACTATGAGGTGTTGGACATCTGGATTGTAAAGGGGATGAGGTCAATTGAAACTTGGAACCATTGATCAATGGTGGACTTAGGATCTATTAGACCACAACCAAAGTAGAAGAAGGTAAAGAAAAAAACTCGCTTTAATTTGTCATGAAATAAATGTCTCCATTGACATACATTGATCCTATTGTGATATAAATTCAATGCTAATTTGACACCAATTTCATTGATTCTATTATGAAAAATGTAATTTAGATGGGTCCAAATTTTATATCACTGAAATTAATGATGAAATTACATGTGTTCATAAAAATTGTTGTGATTTTCCATGTGCCAAGCCCTTGTCCATGCATTAGATGTAAGTCTCTTGTCCTTGGTGTTTCTGCAAGGCTAAGAGATGTGTGAATGATATGGCACTTATCTTGCTAATGCTACATTCCTAAAATATCATTTGACCCTACTTATGTTAGTCTGGTACCATAGAATATATAGTGGTGGTAAAACCCCTAAAAGACCAAGGATTTATGAAATTAAAATGTTCAATTTGATTGATAATTTTGTGAAAACTATACAACCTTGCACAAAACCTTGGATAGAAAAATAATAAATATTTATTTTCAAATTAGAATTTCGATGCTTAAAAAACAAAGCAAACAAATGTATTTTGATATTTTATGAAAACTAAGGGATTTGGAGGAGATAAATGGCCTAACTAACCCCTAAAGTCCCATTGTCCCCTCGGGGGACAAAATGGATTTCGGGCAGGCCATTACGGCTTCAATATTCATCATTATTTTCTAAAACTTTTTTGTGAAGATAGAAATACACATTAGCTTTATGTAAATACAATTTTTATTTCAATTGGTGCCCAAGAGCAAAAGTTATGGCACAAAAGGTCCTTTTTTTGGTGCAGCGGGCAAAAATCTTCTCACACACATTATTATTTTTTAAATTAAAAAAAATATTTTTTCATAGATTGTATTTTTTTCTATATGGAAAGCTTTGATTCATTCCATTTAGATTTGTTAAGTGAAAGTTATGGACAATCTTATTTTTTGGGCAGTTAGAGCATCTTCTTGAAAAAAAACCTTGTAGGACTCATTTTTGAATGCAATTTTTACAACTTTTTAAAATAAAATGTTTGACAAGGCTAAGTTTGCTTGTTAAATCAATCTCACTATTGGAATTATAGTGTTTTAATTCCATCTTAGAGCTGTTGACTATTTAGTTTTTCTTTCAATCTTGGAGTAGTTGGTATTTCAAGAGGGATAGGTATAATTAGGAATTATCTGGGAGTGCTAAAATGCTACCAAAATCAATTTTGTAACAACAAAAATTTTAATGTATTTTATATCAATACAAGTTTAATAGAAAGAACATTTTTGAAATGACATTTGTTTTGGTGATTAATTTCTTCTATATAAATACGTATGAAAATGATATAATTAATTACAAACATACATTATTTTCTTTTGTTTTGATATAAAGACTTTCTAGTCTTATCTATTGTAATTAAAAGTCAAACTGCATCTTTAGTACTAAGGATCACGATTTTTGCAACAAAACATCACAGTTTCTAAGAAATTTATTTGCCAACTTTTTAAAAGCATATCTACAAGGGCCTACAAGTAATTATGGTGATATTTGTTATGCTTAATGTTTTAAGGATCAAATGCTCAAATTTCTAATAATAGATGAATGCCAGCTTATGAATGGAAATACATCCCAAGCATCCATTTTATTTTAAAGATTTTGATCTTTGCTCTTTAATACTTGAATAGTATAGATTTTGAAGATTTTATTCATATATTCTATAATACAATGGGTCTGATTTGTCTCACCTCAAAAAATAACTTTTCTAGGTTCAAAAATTATTTTAGTAAGTAACTTAATTAATAAATAAAAAAATCACCATAATTAAAGATTCAAATAAAAAATTAAAAAAAATTAATTGAAAATTAGAAATATACAATCTAAAATTATTTTTGGAGGAAATATTGAATTTTGAACTTAAAACTTTATTGATGAATGAATATTGGTTAGTGTAATAATAGAACCAATTGTATAGATATGATCTATAAATCATGTTTTACAACTTTGGTTTGCAAAATGAATGTCACAACATTTAAAGTAATATTTCAACCTATACTAATTTAATGCCTAAAGAACTAAGGATTCCAGTATTAGAGAGTTTGAAAACTTTGTTAAGCTCTATCGACTTGATAATTTAGAATTTCTGCATGAAATCTTTTTGGATGAATACTAATCATCCTAAGCTACTACAAGTAAAAAGTAAAAACATGATCCTTGTAGATTAAGCATTAGGACTTACACTTATTTTAATTCATTATAAAATAAAGTAGTAAAATAGATCAAGTGTGAGTTTGAAAGCTTAGTCTATGCAGACCATGTTTCTACGAATGCACATGCAAAGGTTTTTTTTTTGTCATTCTTATAAATATTTCAAAAGTTATTAGTATTTTTTGGATTTCAATGTCAAATCAAGCAGTTAAATATGTAAGCCAAAAAAGATTAATTTTATTTGATTATTTAGATTGATACCTATACAAAAATATTTGAACCATTCAACTCCAAATAATGAAATGAAAGTTATAAGGAATTTTATTTTTGGGACAATGAAGGTAGAAAAAATATATAAAGTAATTTTTGAACTCAATTTTGGAAAATTACAACTAAAAACAATTACATAGAATAAGTTTTACTTTTATACTACAAGGATTTATATTTTTCAATAAATTATTGTCAAAGTTATTTAGTGATTGAGTTACTTTTTTCTTTCATCCAATACCTTCTACATTATAAATTTTGAAAAGATGAATATGAATTAATGCTTTTCTTACATTTATTTTCAACATATTTTTCAACATATTGACTAAAATATACAAATTATAGGACATGTATGTTTTTTACTAAAAAGGTTGAAAGATAAAACTTTACAATTGGAGAAAGCTAAAAAAAATACTTATTGAAGTTTAGACAAATTGAACTTGCAATGAATGGGGGTTTTTACTCTAAACTTTGTGGAAGATGTACTTGAACAAGTAAACCAAAAGATCTTTTGGTTTGATTTGTTAAATAACAAATTAAAGATGAAGATTTTAGCTTTGCTTTGAATATGAGTATTTTGAAGAAGTTTTGGCCTCAAAGCATTGTATCACCTCTATCCCACTAGAAACCTCTAAAAAGCTAACCTTCAAGAAATATATTTTAAGTCTTTGTGCTAGTGATGCATGCATTCAAAAATTAGCAACCCTTCCTTTAGATTTATGCAAAATCTCCAGCTTAGGCGCCGTTGTTTAGGCACCCCAAATCCATTCAAAAAGTATCATATTTGAACATAGTTTGTAAATGCTACCAGCTCCATCGTTTTTGATGATTTAAAGGTTGGTGACAGCTTACAAGGGGATTCTAAAAAGTTAACATTTGTTTCAATCTAAATACTTGCAAGAAGAAAACTTGACCCACTTCATGAACAAATCTTCATAGCATTGAAGTGGGTGCCAAACTTATCCGTTCAACACTACTACATGAGAAAACACATCAAACACAAGGTGCCTCATATAGGCAAGGCTAAACTTTCTAAAAGAAGAATGTTCCCTGGTCTCTTGACTTGCCCCCACAAGGTCGTTCAACATGGCCAACGCTTATTGAACGGTTGAAATTTTAAAACTAGCTTTTTAATAGAACAAGAATTGTGCCTGATTTGGAGGTTTTTTGTGGGACAAAGTAGGTAATCCTTTAGGTATTAAAATAATGTGACTTTGATAAATTAGTATTATGTGCACTATTATGTCATTGAAATTAGTGTACTAGAAAATAAATTGTATGGTTCCAAGTTTGAGTACTTGAGCACCTCAATTTTGGTGCCCCAAGACATTTTTTCTAGATACACGCATGTATCACCATCACTGCAAAGAAAAAAATACCTACATTTGGGCCAAAAGACAATTCTAAAACTAGACATGATCTATACAATTAAAACATGAGAGCCTACAATTTTATTTTTTTATTTTTGTAATTTTTTCTTCTCCTTCTAACCCTAAAGGACCAACATGTGTTTTTTGGCTGTATAGAAATTTTGGACAAATGCGTGTGGCTGGAGATTTTCATATTTTAGGCTGAAATTTTAATAGAAGGTGGGGACGAGGAATATCTTCATGTGTACAAAATTTCATGACATTTTGAAATACAAGTCCAAAGTTGTGACCTAATATGTTACTTTCTTTTGTAACTGGGCAGTTCGGGCAGATAAAAAAAATCATTTTTTTTGGGACTTTTTTTGAAATTTGTTCTCTGCATTTAAATATACTTGAAAAGCTTTGAATCATTCCATTCCAATTGATGAGTCAAAAGTTATGAGGATTTTAGTTTGCGGGCAGTAATGGATTCTCTACTCTAAAAAAAACTTTAAAGTTCTTTATTTTACTCAATTTTCAATATTTTTGGAAAAAAATAAGACCCTAGGATGTAGATTGATTATTGGAACGTTACAACCGTTGAGATTAGCATTTTTTAACTCCATAAGGGGATAGGTGCGAACACCAAGTATTTTTTAGGGGGATATTACCTTTTGTAAATTCTTTTTAGGCATGCTATCATTATGTAATTTTCTACTTTGGGTCACTAATAAAGAGGCTTCCATTACTTATAATTCTCAATTGCCATGAATATATGATATGCTATTTTATATTTTTTTTTCTACTACCATTTTTTTTCTTACACTAAGTTTATTATGAAGTTCTTTTTTTCCACTAATGACTACTTAGATCTAGAAATCTGGAGTAGAGTTCAAAGTTAACAAGTAGGATTTGAGATTCTTTTACACATAAAATTACCCAAGCTCAATCATATTCTTGTAGATGCAAAGTTTTAAAATCCATAATAGTGGCATAAAATCATTGATTTAGCTAGGATTGTGTATAGTGATGTAGTTTTGTGCAAGTTATGGCAATAGGAAGAAAAGTCAACTTTTAAAACTAAATCCAAACGTGCATTGCTGTAACTTTTTCAAAACCTAAATGTTTAAAAAATCAATAGCAGATGCCCACATGTCGGGAAAATGCATTTCTAAAATTCTATCAATCAACTACATGTTCCAACACCTATACTACAACACAAATATAGGAACATAAATGAAAATGGACAATAAAGAGAAGCATCAAAAGATCAATTGCTAGTACTGAACCCTAAATTTCTAATTTTTTGTAAATCCACAAAGATTTGACAGCCATAGGCAATCGTTCGAAAACAACCTATCCAACATCTGAAAATTGATTAAAGTAGGTGGCTCTAAAAGCGACACTTTAAGGGTTGTTGGGCCTTTTTGATGGATTCAAATGCATAAAAATATATTTTTTTATTTTTCACTTGAAAAAAAATTGATGCAAAATCTAATCCAAGTGGTTTCATATTTTTTGGAGCTTTTATGAATTAGTTATGAGTTTTCAAAGAATTTTGCAAAATCCACTCTTAAATGGTTTGAAAAAAGATATGGCTTTACCAAAAACAAGCATTGAGGCATGCAAAAAGTAATAAATAGGTTTCTAAGTGTGACCTTTACTAAAACATGAATGGAAGCTTGAGTTAATTATTATTTCAGATTTTTTAGCATACGTAGGAAGGTAGTTGAGCCACCAATTCTCATTTTGAAAAAAATTAATAAACCCCTATCCACTTAATTAGAAATAGAATTACCGTGGCTCCTAAACCAACTTTTAATGAAGTATGTACCATCCATTGGAGAAGATGAACCAACTCTTCTTCTTCTTTTACATAATCAATAGTCCATCATGTATCCATTTATGAGCCACCTAATGGATGGTTTGAAGAAGAAGGTTGGTTTTAGAGCACACTACCATACTTGACCAATATGCCACTCACAAGGCAACACTATTTAAGCCTTTTGTCCAGAAAAAAGAATATAAAGGGGGGTATAGTAGGTCTACTATTTTTCTAATGGGACCTATTATTCCACACCCTATAATATTTTGGAGACATCCAATGGCATTTGTAATACCCTATAGTATAAAAAATCAATTTATAATTTTTTGTCCAAATGTTTTTTTGGCACCCTATCATTTGTTCACACGTATATACCTACTCCTACCACTTATTGCACCCCCCAAGGTCATAGAAACGGCAATTTTGGAGCGTTTTTGGTGATTACATAGTCATGGAACTTTAGAGGTTAACCTTTGAGCCCCTAATGCATGTTTACTAAAATCGAGACCCTTTTGAACTCATTCCATTCAAACTATCACCTAACAAATCCACATAAACTAACCATACCGATTGGTAGTAGAGACAAGCCCAGAACTCAAGGGAAAGGGATATGTCCTTTGACCGTACCGTTGAAAAGATTATAATAGTTAAAGAAGGAAATCTTTAAATTTCGAGAGACGGAATCCTGTCGATGGGGCGGTCAGGGATTAATAATGTGGAAGTGTCCATTTGAAGTTTGGATTGCTAGCTTTGCATTTGGTCAATTCTTTTTTAATCCCTAAAGGACTGAGGCCCTTTTTCTGCCAAAAAACACTCAAAACTGCCATTTCTATAGCAAAAAGTAAAAAAATTTGAAAAATATTTTTGTTCACATCTAACCGTAGGATCTTACACCTAACTAGTATGAGAGTGTGTGGAAAAAATTTCAGAATTTTTGACCCCACAGAGTGCAAGATATCAATGTTTAAAGTGAAAAAACAAGTTTTTCAGCACATTGAGGGACTAGATTTTTTGACTTTGAACATTTTTAACTTTATTTTTTTTGCACTACAGAGTTCTGAGCTTTTAATGTTTATATTGGAGAATTGAGTTGAGAATCTAGCCAAAAAAATAAATTCAAAAAAGCTTAATTTTCATTATTAAAAAAATTGTTAAGTAGAAGTAGGTACAAGATAGAAGGAAACTCTAAAATATTTATATATTTTAGGTGGGATTAAAATGCACTAATCCCAATGGTGAGATTGTTCTAGCAAATAAACTAAACCATGCAAAAAAAAAAATATTGAAAAATTTGAAAAATTGCATTCAGAAATGAATCCTACAAGTTATTTTTTTCAAAAAGATGCTCTCACTGCCCGAAAAACAAGAAAGTCCATAATTTTCTCATACAAAATCCAAATGAAATGAATCAAAGTTTCCTAAATAGACAAAAATATAATCTATGAGAAAAAAAATACTCAAAAAAAAAAAAAAAAAAAATTGCAAATTTTTTTTGGTGCCCACCGTCCCTTGTTTTGAGCTTATTTGGTCATAACTTTTGTTTCCGAGCATTGATTGTGAAAAAAATTATATTCCCATGAAGCTAATCAGCTTTTCTACCCCCAAAAAAAGTTCCAAAAAATCAGAAGAAAATTTCAGCTCGTAGGTACCTGCCTGAAAACGCATTTGTCCCCCAAAGGGACAATGGTCATTTAGGGGTTAAAGTCAGCAGAAAGGAATGAGGTCCGCGCCCTTCCACTTGAGCATTCCGGTACTGTTACCTGAGCATCCGACCTTATTCGCATGTGTGCAAGATTTTGCCATCTGCACGACATACTTACTCATCTGCAGAGTCTTCCAATCCACAGTGGTTTTGAAACGAATCTTCAATTCCCTCCCCAATTGTTAAAAGTTGTTCAAACTTACTGTAGATTTGAAGACTGTAAAACATCAAAATTTTATAGTTGTTCCAGTGATGGTCAGAGCCTAATATTCCAGTCAATATTTCTAATATTTCATAGTGAAGCGTGTTATTCCAGTGTAGCCTACCAGTGGTCTGCTGTGATGATTCAAACCTTAACCCCGAAAGGAATAATGGGCGTCAGATTCGTGAAACTGATATTCTGTTTTACTGCTGTTGCAGACAGAAAGTTTGGGTCAACACTCATCTAACTTACAGGTGAAAGCTCAGAAGGTCACAACTTCACAAGCAGTCATCAGACACAATCACCGAACACAACTGCAATTTGCAGGCTTGAATTGAGCGTACATGACTGCACAACAGCATGCAGATCTTACAGTTATATTGTAGTGAGCCAGAAGTGACCCATAACGACTAAAATACACTAAGCCTATTGCCTTTCCCCCTTTCCAAAGCCTGCCCAGGAGAAAGGCACACACACAGACAGACAGAGAGAGAGGGAGACAGAGTGTGGATATGGTAGCCAGCTTTTCAAATTCCACATTTGCTTTTCAAGCGAGAACAAGAGCGAGCGAGAGATTAACTGAGAGAGAGGAAGTGTCGACGGAGAGAACGAGGCAGGAGTCTCGTCCAAGCCCTAATTAGTTGGTGCTGGTCAGAGAAAGAAGCTTGAGCTAAGCTTTAGCTTGGGTTGCAGCTAGCAATTTATGGCGTGGGTGTTACTGCTTCGCCATCGCCAATAAGGTAAGATAGCAATCCCAGCAGCTACCAAGAAGCTATCGCATCCCCAATTTCGTACCATGGAGTGTAATGGCGATGGCGGCTACTGGTAAGTTTAAGCGAATATAGAAAGCGCAAGGGGGGTTAGGTGGCGCAGAGTTGCAGAGCCCAAGATAGCAAAGGCCGCGTTTCGCGCTCGCGCTTGGTGAGTTTTTAATAGCCCCGCTCTCATAAAAAGCCCATCGCACTCTCCCAGAAAGAACCAGTAGACTATTCACCTATTCCCTACTTGCCCAATGATGACTGACTGCTACTTGATTCTGCTCGTCAGCTTCTTGGCACAGGTCGTCCGCTGCTGGTGCCTGGTGCTACGGTGGTTGTATTGGTATATAGCTTTTTTTGTATACATTTCTTTTATACCTTTCTTGTAGAGCTTGCTTGTAGAAATGTACACGAATGGGGGGCATGAAATAGGTCATGGGGTGGCATAAAATGGGACGCTTCATGGACGTCCGAAATATAATTCATGGCATTGCAGGACGCCCGAGGAGCATGGCATGTCTCCTTGCCAGAATGGACTGCGTATTGGAGCTGAGAGGGAGAAGAGCGGGGCTCGAGGTAGCGACAATCTGTTGGGATTTTCGATTTTGTGATTGGTTTCTTGATTTCTTGATTGATTGTTGTGTGCAGGAGTTTTTGTTGGGATCGAAAGCAGGCTGTGAAAGATTTTCTTGCTGGTTTTGAGTAATCAGGGGTGTAATCTAAGTTAGGGCACTGAATGGGAGACTTTGTGGGGGTGGCGGAGGCAGGGTTGTGTGGTTTGGGCAAGCAAAGGTGACGAATTGAAGGGATGAGTGGTCCGCGAGTGGGAATTTGGACATCGCCGCTTCGGTGGAGGAGCGGAGAATGCCGGCCGCCACTTTTCCCGTGTGCTAGCGGCTGTCATGCCAAGATGACTCAGCTGCCGCAGTGCAATCTTCATCGCAACGAGGTGAGCCAACAACCAAAGATCGACTATAGGAAGTGACCAGCTGCACAATCGGGCTATTAGTGCAAGATAGTCTCTAAGTTTTTAACTGAGGACCAAGATTCACCGGTGAGAGTGCGAGAGTGGCGTTGGGTGGACGGGACAGTTGTATTGCAGGACAGGGGATGAGGAAAATGTACTTTTTAACCATCGCTGATTCTTGTGAATGTCGTTGCTAATTCCTGCGAGTTTTGGTAACCCAGACGATGGCAGAACTTAAACAATGGTGGGGTGCAGAAGCTCCTCGTTGTAAACGGCGCGCTGTGACTTGGTTTACTGTTACAGGCCTTGTTGTGTTTTTATTAGAGTCCCAGCTGCTATACGTGACCCAACGCTGCTCTGGCCCTAGGAATGGTGTGACTCACTGTCTCCTCATGGGGCTCGAGCTCAGCCCGGCTTCCTGACGTTCACGACGTTAGTCGTGTCACTTGTGAGAGATCTTTTTGTACGTGCAACAGTGATTTAAAGAACATCCGAGTGTCAAATTCCATCGTAGGACCCGATGCCATCATGAGCATAGCCTTTGGATTACTGCTACAAATGAATATGGGCGGTGTGTTTAGCTGGAACCGTGAGGGACGAAGTTTCGTTTATGAATTCCTTAGACATGTATGTACCCCTGACACTCGCGAGCTAGCTCCGTGCTGGAAGTAATGCGGATCATCTTCTTTACTCGGTCATATGTTAACCCTCGCTTTCGAGCCTGCTGAGAGGAAGTCCGAAAACTGAAAATTGTTATCGCGCTTTGACTTGTGCTCTTGTTGTCACGATGGACAATGATCTCGTCATGCCAGCTGCACCTGAGAAGCTTCACTCGACTTATTCATTTTCGAAGCTTGGGGCGTTTCTATCCGAAGATTCACATTATCTTTAGGTTTTGGTATTCGGATTTCGGAATTCGGATTTCACAAGTCTAAATTTAGAGTCGAGGCAATTCCCTAGTTGACTACTGTAGTCATTGAAGCACATATGCATATGTGTGATCTTAGTTTGTGGATATGTTTTTATAGAGTCTCTGGAGGGTGACATGAGGGTACATGTCAATAACAGTCGCAGCTCTTGGCATTCCATGTTGTCTTATTAGTTGATTCGAAGTGGCACCTTGTGATTGCCAAGCCAGCTTCATGTTACTGCTATGCTACAGTGACAAGCGGATGTAGGTGTCTTTCGCAGGGTGTCTCTGTATAATCTAGACGGCCAGCTTAAGTCCAATGTGTCGAGGATGGACATGTCATATCCTAGACCTTGCAGCGTAGGCAACCTGAACTGAAGTAGGAGTTTTTCGCTCACCCAGCAGTTTACATCGGGTGTGGTTAATTCTATGCTGTATGTATCCATTGTGTTGCATTCGTAAGGTATAAATTCTGGCTAACACTTCATAAATCATGATCTGGACATCCTTACACCAAGAGCTAACTGTCAGAGTTGGTTTTGCAGGTGGTCGCCTTCTGCCAAGGACCACCAAGGGGTGAAGAAGTCTGACATCCATCCTGGAGCTATTCCCCGTGAGCTATTCGTGATATTCATCCTGAACTCGTGACAAAGCAGGTAAAGTTTTAATCAGACATAAGCGAACCAGTCAGTATAATGTTTTTTCTCAAAGAATTGTCATTCTCCTATTGAAATAAAGGTGATATTGGACGCTATGAAATTTTAGTCAATAACTATTTGCGTTGTCGGCCCAGGGGCAATATTCAGTGCCATGGGGTGACATGTTTTCTGAATGCAAGTGTACTGAAATGCTTTTTTAACTTCGTTTTCTTCTGTTGGCGAGTACAGAACCAACATTCTCATTTGTAGCACGCCGATGCAGTGCAAGTCTTCATACTGTCCGCTTTTTACTTCAGTAGACTGATATACTGTTGCAAGCAGCTTGGCATTCATGTAGCAGCAGCAATAATCACATTTGTGGTGCTGGACGTGCTCGCTTGAGGAATTGAATCATAATCGAGATGGACCAGACGCAAGTGATGGTGGGAAACTTCCCGCCGCACGTGAGAGCGCAGGAGTTGGCTGCGTATCTGCAGAAGTCGTTGGGCATTGTGGATAGGTGTAAAGTGAAGCGTGTTTACGGGAACACACCTCCACATGCCTTTGTGCAGTTCATGTCTGCTGCTGTAGCTAGAGAGGCCTGTAGTGAATCGGACCGTGGAAGACTCAATTTCCAAAGCTGTGAGCTAAAAATTGCCCCATGCACTTTTCAAGCAAAGTCCAAACTGTCTCATGAAGGTATATTGTCGTTCTTCACGTCTTACCATGTAGAAAGCGATGTTTTGCAAGTAGACACATTTTCTTCAGTCTGAGTTCTGAATCGATGTACTGACCTGAAATTCAGCAGGGCTTATTGAATTTAGAAAAGTTCAGCTTCAACTGGGAACTCTTACGGGCCTCCACGAGCTATTACTGAGCTGGAGGATTCCCGAAGACGGATGCAGTTTGCGGGTGAACCGGAAGCAACGGAAGATATTTCTTTTCTTCACTCATGAGGTGGTCATGTCGACAAACGTACAAGATAAAGAGCTCTGTGAATTCAAGCTCGAGATGTCAGTCAGGGACGTGAGGAAAGTTACGGAAGTGCAGACGCAGAGAGGGAGAATGCCAGAGTTGATGATGATACTGCAGCTGTGGTCGCCACCTCTTATCAGCTACCGAACAGCCCAGGGTGACGATGTGTATTGCACCACCCATTCTCCTTTACCCGATGACGATGACCCATGGATTCGCAAATTGGACTTCACGCCGCGCAGGAGCATTGGCAGATGCCTTGCGTATGTGATCCGAGTCTCTCCCAGCGAAGCCACCCCATTTCGACAGCTACTTGAGTATTTCAGGTTGCAAAGAATATTCGATCGTTCCCCTCCACGACGTCTTAATTTTCCATGGGAAGAAATTAGTGACCCAGTAGTGCAGAAGAGTCTCTTCTTTGTTCCCGATCAAAACAGCGTCCCGTTTTCTCTCATGTATTTGGTGAATGCGCTTGTCAATCGAGGCATTGTCAACACGACAAGCCTTACGGAGGAGTTTTACACGACAATCCTGGAAGATCAACCTCTTTCAAGGTATGCTATGCAGCACATGCTCACTTACACCCACCCTGTCTTCAATGCTGTGCATCGAATTCAGCAGGTGAAAGAGTGGGCGCGGAAGTATGAAAAACACAAGGAGGAGGTGAAGATACTGCCCGGTGGGAACATGACGGTGTACCGGGTGATCATCACTCCAACCAGAGCTTACTGCGCTATGCCGGTGAGAGAGATGTCGAACCGAGTGCTCCGCCATTTCCACGTGCTGTCAGATCGGTTTCTGAGAGTATCTTTCATGGACGATGATCTGCACTCGTTGCCATCGTCAGCACTAACTGTGCCTGTGGCACCCATAGTACGCACCTTGTCCTCGACTTATGAGCAGAACCGCACGGAACTTTACAGAAGGGTTCTCAGCATTGTAAAGAGAGGTTTCCATCTCTGTGGTCGACAATACGAGTTCTTGGCTTTCTCTTCTAGCCAGGTTAGAGATGCCTCTGCCTGGTTCTTTGCAGGCAATAATCGTTGGAACGCCACACTAGTTAGGCGATGGATGGGTCAGTTTCCAACCCAGAATGTTGCGAAGTTTGCTGCCCGCATGGGCCAATGTTTTTCCTCGACTTTCTTGACGCTCCCCGTACCTAAAAAGAGAGTTATGATGTTACCCGACGTGGAGAGGAATGGGTACGTTTTTAGCGACGGGTGCGGAAGGATTGCCCCTGAATTTGCCTTTCAAGTTTCTGATACCTTGAGGTTAGACCACACGCCCTCTTTGTATCAGATCCGGTATGCCGGATGCAAAGGAGTAATAGCTGCATGGCCTATAGAGGCTTCCTCAGGTCATCAGTACGACCTTGGATATCGTAGGAGCATGCACAAGTTTTCTTCAGATCATACCGAGCTGGAAGTGATAGGCTGGTCTAAGTACCTACCGTGCTACCTTAACCGACAAATCATTTGTTTGCTATCTACTCTGCAAGTACAGAATGCTCCTTTTAGACGACTGCAAGACATTCAGGTTGCACGATTGGAGGCTATGCTTGACGACCCGGGTCTAGCTTACGAGGTTTTGACCACGAGCTGCACGGGGGACGTGCATTCTACCGCAGCGACAATGCTGCAAGGCGGCTTTCACCCCAGGCGAGAACCTCACCTGTATGATATGCTGCTGTCCATCAGGACTAGCCAACTAGAAGATCTGGTTGCCAAGGCTAGAATATATGTACCTAATGGAAGGTGGCTTATGGGGTGTATGGATGAAACTGCATTGTTGAAGTATGGACAATGCTTCATTCGAGTATCGGGTCCTGTAGACAAGGGCAGCCTTGGAGGAGATGGGTTCAATCAGGGACACAGAAGTGGACCTCTGCAGGTAAGACGATAGTTTATTAGCTTTGCAGGAGCACTTTCAACATGTTAACTGCGTTTAACTTTCCAATCTCTATCACCTTTCAGAGAAATTTGGACGGGTTGATGATATCGCTCATTTGAGAAATGAATGTGAGTATGTCTTTTAATTCTAAGTGAATATCGTTGGATACAGGTAATTACAGGGAAGGTCATCATGGCCAAGAACCCGTGTCTGCACCCTGGAGATATCCGCATCCTTGAAGCAGTAGATGTGCCTCAGCTACACAGCATGATTGACTGCTTGGTGGTACCACAGAACGGGGACAGACCGCACCCTAATGAAGCTTCTGGCAGTGACTTAGATGGAGACGTATACTTCACTTCCTGGGACCAGGATTTGATCCCGCCAAGTGGAAAAAGCTGGGACCCCATGGTCTACAACGCGCATGAGCAGAGGATACTCAACAGGCCTGCCAAGATTGAGGTAATGGCAGATTGTGGAAACACCAATTTCTGACTGCTTGTTCTGTGACTGGCTGTGCTTGAATAGTCTTGTACTCTTGTCTGTGGATGACCATTTGCTATATTGAGTGCACAATGTCACGACCGACTGTCACGTTCTCTCCAAATGGGAGTCTTTGATGATGTTATATTGAAGTCTCTTGGTGCTTTGGTGTTCTGGCTGCCTCACATTTTTTGGTTTAGAACAGACTCATTTGTAGGCATTCGTTGCAGTGCCTGAGATTCAGATCTTGATTGCAGGATGTCATGGAGTTTTTTGTGAAAGCAATGATCAACGACAGCTTGGGAGTCATTAGCAATGCGCATCTGGTCCATGCAGACAGGAGTCCTCTTGGTGCTTTGGATGAGAACTGTTTACATCTTGCCCATTTGGCTGCTACTGCGGTTGACTTCCCCAAAACTGGGAAGGTGGCAATTATGCCCTATTTTTTGAGGATAAAGGAGTTTCCAGATTTCATGGAGAAGGACGAAGCGGTGACGTACCATTCTAACAAAGTAATCGGAGAACTCTACAGATCGGTCACAAAGTTTGTGAGTAAGGAAGTTGAGCATCTTCGCCACGCAGATCACGCTGCCGAATTGGTTCCTGTATATGACAACGATTTGCAAGTGCCTGGATATGAACAATACCTCGAGGACGCCTGGGCAACCAAAGTATCATATGATCAGCAACTCCGGGGCTTAATGTCACATTTCAGTGTGAAGCGTGAGGCAGATATCATCACAGGAAGAATGCAAGCTCGTGGCTCCTCCCGGCAAAAATCAGACATGAAAGAGAGGATGATTCATGCTCATGCAGGTCTTAGGAAGGAGTTTCAAGCTGAATTTTACAAATCTGCTGCTGCTGCTGCCCCCGCTTCTGCGAGTTGTAGTGACGATTCCTCTATGGTAGCTGCTGATTCTGAGTTGGACATCCAAGCGAAGCTGGCCTCAGCAATGTACCACGTAACATATGACTTCGAGTGGAAACAGAAGGCTGTAGCTTTGCTGGATGACTCTGAGGACGCTAGAGCACGTCCTCTAATCAGCTTCCCTTGGATAGCGGCTTCTGTCCTGGCTCAGATCAAATCCATGAGAATGCGGGAGTTGCAGCAGGTTGACCAGGTACTTTAATCAAGCGGATTAATTTTCTTCACTGTCAGCAGAAGAAACGTGGTGTTGCTGCTTTACACAAATGCTGCATTTTAGTTATCACTGTTCTCAAGCCTATTTCATTTGCTGAGGAGGTGATACAAAATGCTCCCGGTTGTGAACTCAACACTTGATAATGGTAGTTATCATATTTTGAAGCAGTTTAGATCTACCACTTAGGATACTTTCTCTCCATGATCGTCTGAAATTGAAATGCAAAAGTACTTGTGACAGCATGTTCTGGCAACTAGGAAATAGATCTTTTCCTATCCTTCCAGTTGGATTTTACCGAGCTGGTACTTCTGGAAATTGGTTTCTATTTATGTAATTAATCATTGCTTGTGAGGATTCTATGTTAAAGTAAATGCTAAAATCTTTAGGGTCTTGATCACGTTTCCTATATTGACTGCTGCCCAACAGTCAACTCATTTATACATTCACTTGAACTTAAGGTAGCAGCACTCATAACCGTCATTGCACCTGTTTTAAATTATAGGATTCTATTAGCAAGAGAAAAATAATGCTTGTGCACTTTCAAATGAATTATTTGGATACTAGAGTTATTCGTAAAGTCCCCCCCCAGTTTGGAGGGGACTTTTTCCGACAAACTTCCTCCGACGGATGACCCCTCAGGCGACCACGACCCCGCAGGTGACCAAGACCCCGCAGGCAAAGTCCGGAAGAAATTTATTTTTGGTCGATTTTCGTATGAAAGAAAGTTTGATATCCACTTTTGTATTGACTTTTTGCCCAAAACTTGCTTTTTCACAAAATTGTGGGGTTTAAACCTTGGTTTGGGTACCCCTAATGTGAGAATAAGTTGTGAATTTTGAAAGAGTTGACTACAAGTGCACCTAATACCAACGCTAGGGGCTAATATTTAGATGTAGTACATCCATCTATTCACTTCTACAAGATTTTAGAAGTGATGGTTATGGATATAGTGATGGTATGGGTGTTGCTACCCTATTAGCAAGTGGTGTGAATATGACTTTACTAAATGCCAATGCTCACTGACCTTTATAGGGAAACGGAATTATCTACTATCATTTGTAGTGATCTAGAACTCTTCTTTGAAGTTGCACAAGAAATGCATATAGGTCCATACTGATAATTTTTCTTATTTCAATAAATTTGGCTCTTGTACCTAAAGGTTTCTCCACAGCTCTAAACTTCCCCCCAATATCACACTCCTATTAATGTTGAAATATTTGAACGTGACAAAAAATAATACCAATATCTATTGCTCTAGGCAATTGTCGGAATCATGAGAAAGCATGCCTTAGAAATGTTTTCAATTCTTTCATTGTATCTTAGTTCCAGCTTAAATCTCCACATTTTGCTCTGGTTGTAGTGTTGGTTGCGGAAGTTTTTATGGTAATAAGGTAATAATACCTAAATGTAACAGTTATTGGAGAAGTGTTGATGTGTAGGGTGCAAACTAAATAAAATGATGTGTACTTGTTAGGAAATGGGTTAGGAAAGCAACAAAGTTGCTTCTACATTTTTCTAAGTTTGTATGAATATAAATCATTTTTTTGAAGCAACTATGTAGGCACCTACTGTGGATAGTAGACTTCCATACAAGTGGTCATAGATTAGGGAAGAAGCAATAGTGACGGAATTGTATCATGCACGGTTTAGAATGAAAATAAATGCATTTTATTCAACAAAATTGTCATCCACACATTTTTAATCCAACATCCACTCGTCAAGTTGTCTTATGACAAACAAGATAAGTCATCCTGTGAGAGCATTACTCATGGAAATATATCACTAGATTGTAACTTCTTCAACCGACTAGGTTCCTGTTCCTAATGTAAAACCCACCTCCATGACAGTGACGCGAGTCTTGTTACATTTAGATCTTCCTACTTCATTATTGGAAGAAAATTAGTCAACCTTAGGCTCTTATTATAATAGAAAATTTCTTTGCCTGCAATACAGTTGGATGCAATTTGTAAATTGCTTCAATCCATTACTTATTGTAGTAAATCCTTTCATTACAAAATATTTCAGGCCTCAACAAGACTACAAGTGCGTGATTTTCAGCCCCCGCAGGGATGCAATTATGGAAAACAAATTTATATATATATATAATTCAATATGACGTGGCGCTGATGTGGTGCTGACAGCGTTGACGTGGTCAAAATGCGACTATGTCACATTTCAAATTTTCAATTTTTTTTTTTTTTTTTTTTTTCCTTAATATCACCACGAGGGGGGGGGGGGGGGGGCAAGCTTAGCGGCCTTGTTGAGGTCTCAAATTTTTTGTAATGCTCAGTGAAGATCTTGATTGACCAAAGATCATCATCCTATAAAAATGGGGTGAAAGAATTTTAGAAACTTTGACCAAGTAGATTGTGAAAGTGGATAGAAAAGTTTTATTTGCACATTATACTACTAAAATCATAACTCCCTTTGTAATATCACAATTCAATTTTGAATAATATTATAGAAATTCAATTGCTTTTGTAATAGCCATAGGATACTTTCTACTATATATTATGTATTCTTTTCGTGAAATATTTGAAAATCAAATGGATCCTTCTAAAATAGTTTCAAAGAAACTTTTCAGACAACAAAACTATAGATAAATTCCATGTCTTTTTAAAATGTGATATTAAAGAATAGGGAAGCACCAACCGCTAGTGTTGCTCTGCATATTCAAATGTGAAGATTCTACTTACAATGTTCACTTGATTAATTTATTCTTATTGCAATGTTGTCATCTTTGCAAAGGTTATTTTGTAAAAATTATGATATTAAGATTTTCTTTAATTACTTTATATTGCACTATATAAATTTTTTCAAAGAATTATTGTATGAAGATGTCAATATTTTCATTTAAAGATTATACATACTTTGTTAATCTACATTCTATCACATGAAAAATTGATGAAAGTAATATATTAAATGCGTAGCAAAGCAAGCGCCAATCACTAGTAACAAATAAATAAAATAGAATTACAAAATTGAAGTCATTGGCTTCTTTCCAATGGTCAAAACACCTTTAAGATGGTCAATCTTCCGGGACCCCTAAACATGTCAACCTACAACCTATAATATACATTTTCAAGTGGTATAAATGAAAGGCAATAAATGATGGTGTAGGCCCAAGAACACTGAAAGAAAAAATATAGATAATTCAAAAATATGTATCTTGTGATAAAAATAAATATTAGAAGTCACTATCGTAATTTTGTAAAAGAATTTTTTCCTATTCTCTCTATTCTTCCATAACAATTATTGAGAAGAGGGAGATATGAAGATTTCAGAATCTAAAACTCTGATAAATTTTGATAGATTTCACACCTAAAATCTACATCTTGGATAGATTTCACAATTAAATCTACACAGTTGAACTGACATTAAAAGGGTGTTCCAACGACATCAAATAAACGACATTCAAACGACATTTTTTTTCAGTGCAATACTGTGCATCTCATTTTGATTCAGCAATCAAAAACTTTCCAATCTACTTCAACTGAAACTGCTTTGAGCTGTCGTTGTCCAGATCGAGCCTCCCAAGAGCACGTACAAAACGATCTTCACTGTTTCTGAAAACGATCCTCACGCGGTTTCCTGGTAGGGACAGTAGCTCTCGCGTGCACGAATGGCCAATTTCGTTAAAATGGCGGTATTCTTAGTGCCACATTTTCCTTGTGCCATATTCCTTGTGCCATTTTTTCAGACCACCCGCTCTGAACATCTAAAACAAGTATAGACTCCAGACATCTAAGGTTGTTGTAGATTTCAAATATCTAGGAACTCTATAGATTTCAGATCGACCATTCTGGAAAGTCTAGGATTGGTATAGATCCTAGATATAGGACAAGCCTAGATTTTTAGAACGTACGATAAGTGTAGATTTCAGAACGGCCGTTCTGAACTGAAATAACATGCCATTGTAATGGAATGCCGCCATTTTAACGAAATTGACCATACGACCAACTGACGTTCTCTCGCCCAATACTGAATACTGTAACGTTGTGAGCACTAGATTTTGCTTGTGCTTTGGTGGAATCGAACATTCGAAGCCTGTTTAAAATTCAGGAGAAATTCTTTAAACAGCCACGTACCCAAGCAGTCCGAAACTCCGAATGGTCTGCAGCTAGCTAGCTACACATTAATATAACTTATGCAGTATTTAAAGCGCGGCTACGCTGACTATCCCAATTACAGACGTACGAGTCGTCGTGAGTCATGATTTTTTTTTTGGACAAGTGTCGCCAGAAGCCTCCAAACCAAGGAGCAAATCTGGAGGGAGGGCGTCCGACAGGCTGAAACAGTCTGACAAGTGCGAAATTTCGCCCAAAAAAGACACGCTGGTCGTGACACAACAATGACGTGCACACAGCACCGTACCTTCACTGACGACGACGACAGCCCACCCACCTCAGCTCGATCGAAACGAACTTAACTTCAGCAACTTCTCGGCAGCTCATTCCGACGTCCCCTCCAAACCAGCCGGCGGTTGTTTCCATACTCTCTACAAACAATTTTGACACTGCTAACAGTACGTGTCGATGACACATCCATCACACAAATCGATCCAGCGCGTACAAGTACAGATTTTGATTCACTTTCATTTCCAGACAGTCCCTGTTCTGGAAGCGGGCCAATGATGTCGGGAACTCCGCCAGTATTATGAAATTATAGTTGACGTGTCCTGGTCGCCAGCTCCAAGTCTAGCTCGTGTCTCATTAATCACATTAAGTTATGCATAAATTCGCGTCAAGGTACTCCTCCAGTCTTCCTTTTACAGTACAAAAGCATAGTCTTTAATCCTGGTATTGGTCTATGGAGGAAAAATGCGTCGTACGTGGTACTTGTGTAATTAAAGCTGGTCGATTCATGTGCGTCTGGAATCGTGAATATTGAAGACCATCATCATGTTCACTGAAACTCCCTCCCTCACAGACGGACGCACGCAGTACGTGTCGCAGCTGGTTCATAAATTTCCCACCCCATCGTATACGTAAATATTGTACAAAACAGCAGGAGCCCGTGGGAGCTAGAGACAGATTGTTGAACCGGCAAGAAGGTGATTTGAGAGTGCATGTCTGTGTAGATATATCGATCGAGCAGCGTCTTGTAATTGTTTACATTTATCAAATCTAGAGCACGGAGGTACCAGTTATGGCTGCAACAGCTGGTCTGTCGAGCTTGTTGACGCCTTCCATCGGAGATGCCAACTCCAAGAATCTGCAAAAACTGGCTACGAATTCGAAATTCTTTCACCTGCGCCAACAAGATCGTGGATCGAAATGGCACCACATGATCAAATGCTCCTCCACAGAGGCTACAAGTGCAGATCAGTCGACAACTAAGTTAGAGACTCCACTGCCCATAAAGGTGAGCTTTCATTCTTGCGAAGTGTTAAAAGTACTTAACCTAATGACATTTTGGTTTGTGAAACTAGATCACCACAAAATAAATGTGCAAAACTGTAGATGTTGCAAGTTTCTAGATTGTTGTAGGAAAAAGTTCAAAGTTCGTCTGTGTAATTGGTGAAGGAATCATCTCCTTTACTGTATGGTGAATGGAGACTAAACACTTACGATTTGCAGCCTGCACGAGATTCACAGAAACTGGTGGTGAAGCGGCGAGCAGCGATGGTGGCATCCATGGCATCTTTTGGATTCAGTGCTTGCGCTTGCTGTTCTAAAGCAACTGCTTCGGAGGAGTGGAGCTATGGAGGGCCCTCGGGACCTCCTCTGTGGACTGGTACTTGCGCTACTGGGCGAAAGCAATCGCCTGTTAATGTGCCTTGGAAACAAGCGCAACGTGGCGAGGCAATGGGAGAGTTGATGTTCGACTACCAGTTGTCTAGCCCTGTTTTCACCAACCCTGGCCATGGCACTATGGAGGTCGACTTCGAAATTCAAGCTTGTGTATAATTATCCTTGTTTTGAAGGAATTGATGTTTGGAGTTTATTGGTTTAATGCTTTGGGTTTACTTAATTCAGTTTGTGACTGGCAGGTTGATTTTCCGGAAGGTGGGAACAAGTTGAGGGTGAATGGAAGGGAGCTCAAGTTGGTGCAGTTTCATTTTCATACTCCATCCGAGCATGCATTTGACGGATTTCGCTTTCCTATGGAAGCTCACTTGGTGCACCGTAAGTACTACTGCAATCTCTTGCACGTTGGCGGAACTTTTTTTTTTTTGTGTATTTCATTATATTTTTTACACTTTACAGTTGTATCTCTCTTGCTGCAATTTTTCTGCAATGCAAATAAACTCTGAACCCCAAAACTGTGCCAAAGCTGAAAATAGAAATTCAGCATTTGAAGCATGAGTATTGTACAGTACAGTACAGTAACTGTCAAAACATGTTTCTATCGTTAAAAAATGTGGGGTAGGATTTCGTTTCGTCTCCTTCTTTCTTGAAGCTTCTTAACTGATTTTCTTCAACTTCTATTGATAAAGGAGATTGCCACTTTAGATCATTTCGCACTTCGTGATCAACTTCTTCTGTAGCCATTCTTATAGAGCATGATTAATGTTTGTTGTAGCTGTGCAGGAGACGTAGTCACCAAAGCTACTGCAGTTGTTGGGTGAGCGTTTCGTATGTCGTGAACTATAGAATGGACTTGTGGCAGAATTGGTTATATTCTCAGGATTTTAGGGTTGCTATTCCATTCCTCAATCGTTTGCTGTAGAAAATTTTCATGTCCCTTCGTACTCGAGGTAATTAAACGACTTTCATGACTTGCAGAATTATGCTCGACGCCACACCTGACGCCAAACCTAACGGTGCTCTTACAGCAGCTCTTCAGTACTCACCCTTGGAAGATGGAAAGCCGGCTTTGTAAGCTCCCTCTATCAATTAGCGCTCACACATATTGTTGCATCTTTGCTTAGAATCATACAATTCTTGAGCGGTTGGGACGAACTCACTCTCCACCACCGTAGATCCCAAACTGAATAAGAATATTTCAGTAACCAAGGGGTTGTCAATGGGAAAGTCGATCATTTATGAGAATTTTCTATTATTTGCAGTCACTCCTATTCGAGCAAGCAAAGCCTTTTTAGTAAACCTATCTCAATAGACTCCGTATTCACAATGTTTGTAGAGTCACTGTCACTCTTCATCTACTTCTTCTACTGTTGTCAAAAATGCAAACACAAGATTAACACTGACCAAGAATGGCATTGAATTCCGGCAGGAAAATGCCCAAGAACGTGCAGGTCACTCCTGCAGACCTTCTCCCTACTGCGACAAAGGTACCATTTATTAAATTTACTTCACATCTTGAAGAATTACAGTGATTCAAATGTGGTTGATGAAGCAGGATTTCAAATTTAACTCTAGTCATATTTGCAGAACAGGATTCATGTAAGCTTGCAAGAAAATCCTTGATCATTTTTTTGGCACTTAGTCCATCAAAGAAGTCATAGTTTTTCTACAAATGAGGGACTCGTAATTCCACCGGTGTTTGCAGAATGAGATCAGACGGTATGTACATTATTCAGGTTCACTCACTACACCAACTTGCGATGAATCCGTGGACTGGTTTCTCTTGAGTGAGTAACATCAACCTTGCAATGCCTAAATCCTTTCTTGAAATTCTGCACATTTTAGCTTATTTGTATGAATATATCATTTACCTCAATTCCATCAAATTGGTCGTAAACCCCTCCTTTACGACCAATTTGATGTATTATTTGAATTATTTGACAAAGTTAACCCTCTTTATTTGCAATTCGCAGAGAAGCCTGTGATAGTAACAACACACGAAGTGTTGGAGTTTTTGAAGTTTGTGGGCGGCGACCAGACGTTGGCCTTCAATGCTGTATGACTCAAATTGCTTTCCTTCTTTTGTAGTTGAGTTCTCATTTGCCACGTTAGCAGCTGTGCAAACTCTGCCAACTGTTCATGTTATCATTTTTGGTCCACCCTAATTGCGTTGTATTTGTGTGCTTGTTGATACAGAGACCAATTCAGCCATTAAATGGTCGGCCAATCTTTGTAGGACCATGAACTATGTACTAGGGCTAAGAGGCCCAGGGCCATAGGCCCAAGACGAAAATCAGACATAACCCTCTCCTCGAAACTAAATCAGGATTGGACGTATAAGAAATATCTTGTAAGGGAAGATGGGTACTTATTATGACTTAACCCTCCACTTTTCCAACCACAACGCGCCATGTGGCGATGATTGCCACACGAGAGAGTAATGAAAAGTAGTGTACGCTAGAAATTACATGGTAGATTTGCCAGATTACACCAATATTTCTACTTACCAATTTGACGATTTTCAAATTATCAGATCATAGTCGAGATTAGTTATACTAATTTAAGTTTTTGGACAGTCAAGCTTATGCGTTCATACGTGAGGATCCCTCTGGGAACCGAAGCTATGTTGTAAATAAAACTTTACGAAGTCTTCTCTAGTGTTTGTGTTTCTGGAACCCAAATTATCCCGATTCATTTCTTGACTCTAATTTTTCTTCAAACCAAGTGCTCATTCATTCAACTTGCATAATGTTCTTAAGGACTGCCTCAACACCCCTCCAAAACCGAATCCAAATTCTTTTTGTGCACAATCTGGAACCATATCAAGAGGGAAGTACCAAAAGTTGTAGGAACAAAGAGAAGCACTCACAGCTGCTAAAGAATGCAAGGTGAAAAAACCTGAAGGTGATCACTTTGGTGGTGGTGCTGCTGCCGGTGGTGGAGCACCTGCTACAGGGAGCTTCATCACAGACAACCTTGGAGGCGCAAGGCCGGACTTCACCTCCAGTGCTATGAGCTTAAGCAACATCTTGTCCTCGCGCCCTTGATACATGTCGTGGAATTCTTTCGTTGCTTCCTCAATCTTGTGCCGACAAGCTCGCGCAATGCATTCGTCCAGCGTTTCTGGTTTGGCTTTCACATAATCGTCAGGGGACAAGCCGTCCAAGTCGGTATCATTTGGGTCAGGAATGGCCATTATGTCTTCAATTGCCCAAAATGTGAAGTGCTCCAGAAACTGATAAACCACACAGGCTATTTCGTACGATTCCCATGCGGCCTGCAGGATTATGACAAAGATTCCATATTACCGATCCTAAAATATTTTTTATCTCTACAATGTCAAATCGCTTACAATTTCCTCTGCTTTGGAACGCGTGAATTCTTTTTTGGAATCCATCCTCAGGACATTCTGTAGGGAAGCCCTACGATCCCTTGGAATTGCCAGGATGCCATAAATCTTGGGTGTCCATAATGTCTATTCTTCCATATTTTATAAAAAGATAGAACAAGAGGAAAGCATGAGGAGTGCAGAAAACAAGTGTGCGATGTAATGTAGATGCACAAGTTGCATATGAGTGGCAATAGAACCAAGAAGGAACAGTACTTTGTCAGTGCAAAATCTCGACACCTGTAAAGTAAATACAAAGGGTGTAGTGCGTCAAAGGCTAAGAAATGCTATGCTTCAACTCTGAATCCACTGATATGAAAACTGCAAATAAGAATCAAAGGGTATTCAGTGTCTACCTTTTCGTCATCTAATTCCTTTTGTGTGCTAGCCTCTTTCAGAGGTATCAGGAGAGGCGTTTGCACCCATACTTGCTCCGATTTGAACCAATATTGATGGTCATGTAAAAAGCAGTAGCTCAACAGAGTGTAGTGCTGGAAAACCCTGCAGTGTGACTAGTTGGTGCAAGGTTGCGCATATGTTACTATAGTTTCATTGTGCTGACAAATTTTCTGAAATTTGAAACATTCTCTAAAATCATTAAATTCCTTAACAGTTTCCAAAACCTATTTCTACCGATTCTTAGGTATTTCAAGCTACAAAAGTCTGACATTGAGCAAGTGATTCCAATGTGGAGAGGCTTACGTGGTAGTGAAAAATGGTGCAATCTTCTGGCAATCCAATAGAGTGAGCGGTGGAGTATCCGTTATATGTTGAAAAATGGTCAGCTTTAGAAGCAGCTTTCTAAAGTGCCTCTCCGCGTCCTCAAAGCTCGCACCCTCTGCGCCCAATATGCCCTGATACACTCCTTCAATTGTCATCGCTCTTTCTGTTTTGGGATAACACTCAGACCATTGTCTTGCATAGATTGCTTAGATTCAGTTAGGTAGAGGATAGTAAAATCCCTAGAGACCGGATCCCATCTCCTATACATACCAATAGGACATCATTAATTCATTCACTTCGTCCAAATTATTAACAAGTGGCATAAGCATGAACTGGCTACATGTCTACGGCTACTGATTTTTTAATGGAAATGGGAGTTGTCTGTTGTCAATTGCAGTGGTCTACAACCTCGCACTTTGAAATTGTATAAGAAGATTTTGCTTAGTCATAATGATCTCCACAGATTTGGCACTTGCACCCAGATATCTCTCCACAGGTCTCTACATCTTCCAAAAATCACGTTACTTCCCATATAAACCCCAGCGCCTTCACAATAACCATATGTGAAGAAGCCTTAGTGAAAAAAATCCCGAGCTTAATTAAGGTCCGTGAGGGAATTTTGAACAGTCACGCAAGGAATATGAGTGTCACCAGAGTAAGCACTGCAGTCACAACATGATACCTTACCCAAGATCAAGTCTAGCATGTCGTGGCTCAACTTCCACACATGGAACGTCACCTCCTTTGTCAATCCAGCTTCTTTTGAAAACCTGCCCATCCCTGTGACTCCGTGTCAGCACCCAAACAGATAAGGTAAACCAAGAAAGCAAAGATGCAAAAATTCTAAGCCATAATCAGGCTGTGCTAAGACTGACGAGAGTTTTATAAAAATGATAGTCTGCTAAGTATCACTCAGAGCAACAGGTTAATAATTGAACCTACATTACGAGAAACTAGGTATGAGGTAAGAAACTCAAGAGAATCCATTGCATTCATGACACCTTGTGACGTATTTGAGGTAAAGAGTGTCCAGGTACAATGAGAAAAGAAGAAGATAGTTGCACCCATCAAGGTGTACAATTTCTTGTTATCTCAGCTTGTCGTGTAACCGAATGTGGTTCCAAGAAAAGACTGTTGCCAACATCCAGTCCCATGACGCTCTTTAATCTACTATACTTGAGGTACTCTGGATGTTGATTTATTTCTACACTGTCAGAACTTTGAGAATTGCAGGGTGTGAACGCAAAGGTGACAACGTACAACAGGAATCCGGAGAAGTAGTCGACGATGATGGCATTGCGTGCCTTGTATGAAATGTCTCTCAGCCCGAGCACGCCTGCCAAGAAACTGTCATCATAATAATCAATTAGCCTGAAACAATCAGCTTCTCTGGAAACCGTCTTAAACATTGATTTCTTAAAAATCTCAAGTGACTGAAATTAGGGTTAGAATCAGTTGTCAGCCTGCGCAGGAACTAGGGCATGGACCAAATCTTCTGATGTTTGCTAGTGCAACAAAAGCATCTACGACAAAATTTGCTTAATCTCGCCTCACTTTAATCAACCAAGAAGCTGACCTAAAAAGCAGTCAGATTTTTAATAAGTATTGACAAAGACAATAAAGAGAAGGTGGGAAGCGGACGTGAGCATCTCTTCATGAGATGTGTAGGCCGCCTTGTAAAATCCGCTCAGCTGCTCTTCCGAGATCTCCTTGCGGTAAACTCCATCTGGAAGCTCAGGCTCAGGCTCTGCTTCGGAAGGCGGAGGAGGGGGAGGAAGAGGCGGTGCTTTGGGAGCCATGACTACAGTGTTCTCTCAAACTTTGCACATGTTAAGTCGCCTCTCCACCATGCTATTTCAACCAACCTGATTACACAATGCAAACAACTTTCGTGCTTAGGGTTACAATGTCTCAGACATGAACAAAATTTCCAATGACACTAACAACATCATCGCCATGGAGATTTCTATTCATACTACAGAATGGCGGGCTTGTCTTCTCGTCAAAATCATTTACGGGAGCAGATGCACTCAGGCTTGAGGACAATGGCGTAGTAAGCGCATATTTTCACCCCAAAAAATAATATAAAAAATCCAGGATACTCAAGTAACCGCGAGCTGCATATGATTGCAGCATATGAAATGATGAGTTCAGCATGCATATATACTGACAAGGTATTAAATGAAATGAAAATCTAGAATACATAATCAGGCACATTCCTTCGCAGACCTGCACGAAGGTCGAAGATTCTCGCCAGAACCCAAGTGATGACCAGCGATCTCAGAACGGTCATACCGGAAACCGCGGGAACGCTATTGCCGTGTGACAGTAGGGGCTATGTCCGCGATTTTTTTTTTTCTTGTAAAAACAAGAGACATAAAATTTGGGGAAAAAGGGAGTTTTTCTGCTCCCAATTTTTTTTGACCTAGTGTACTGCTTGCTATCCTACCATGAAATTGCAATTGTAGTAATGGCTAATTTTTGACTTTTGACAAGGGCTGAATTGCTAAGTGATGGACACAAGTGTCATAGATTGACAATTTGTGAGTAAATTCTATGTGCAAGGTGTTCATTTTGAAACGTTGTGCAACTTGAGTATTGTTTTGGAAAAATTAATGAACTTTGTGTGAATGACAAAGTTTGTCACTAACAAGGGAGTTGAACCCTTCTTACAAATTGCAAGACTGCCCAAAATGCAGTGTTAGTGTTCTGCATACAATGCAAATAAGCCACATTAGTAAAAAAGGTTAGTTTCCCAAATGTCAGTCACACAGGCAACTCCATTTTGCCAAATCACCAGTGCACTTGCAGCAAAGTCCTGCAACAGCCTCAATTCAAGTTACAGATCTTCTCTGCCAAAGTTACAGATGCCTAGGATGAAGCACTAGCACCCAGGTTTCCAGTTTTCCACACATCTCTGAAGGAGCAGACCACCACCGTGAAGTTTTCACACCTCCGAAGGAACAGAATACCACCGTCAAGGAAACAGAAGTTTGAGTTGCAAAGCAGGCTAAACCTCATGAAAAATAAGGAATCAAAGTGATTGACAGGATACGCACTTACTAAGTAAAGGATACTTTCAGTGATTTCCTTGGCGTCCAACTTTCACAGTACTTTTCCAGGATTGTATGGCCTCCTTGTAAGGAAAATCATCAATGGAAAAATACGATTGCCCAAACATGTGCACCACAAGAGGCAAGTGCTTCCCTAATTTGTTCTATGACAAGATTTTAGGAATTTCAAAGTGGAGAAGCATCTCTCATCTTCAACGGACCCAAGAACCAAAGAGCACCCAATCTCTACTAACTTAAAATACTCAGAGATGAGCTTACTCAGGTGGCGTGACTGGGATAGTCTGCACCACAACTTGATCAACAGATTCACATTTGAGGGAAGGCTTCACACTACCTCGCAGTTAGACTGCATTGTAATTTTGAACAAACCCTGCTGCAAGTCAAGAGCCAAAGCTGAGAGCATTGCAGGCATTGTATGGGACTGGCCCCCCTCATGCAAAGGCTTGCCTCCATTCACAGGTTTAGGATGACTGTAGAACTGTTTCAAAACCTCCAAGTGATGGGCAAAGCTGGCCTCAACTCCTTCTTGCTTCCAGTATTGAGGATAGATTATGCCAAAGGCATCTAAGAGTTCCTGCTATGGAAAGTGGCGGTCTAACTCATTGGAAAGAGACTGTGCTATGTTTGCGCCCCTCCAATGCAACAAACATGTTAACAAAAAAGACTGCCACAAATGTGAAGACCTCCTGTTTCCAAACCGCTAGTCCAGGACTCCAGGCCTATAAGAATAGAACACAAGTAAACAACAAAGTACTGAAAGAAAAAAAAAGAAAAAAAAGAAAAAACAAAAACAAATAGAAATAGAAAGCAAAGAGTAAGCAAAACAAAAAAAAATTGCAAAGAAAAAAAAATGCAAAGAAAAATAAAAATACAAACCTGAGAACTGCCGCTCGATATTGTCTTATAGGTGATGATAATCTTGCTAGGTCACAAAGATGTATTCGCCAGTGACCTTGTCATAGCAACGAGCATACACCGTGGTGATGGACAGGTCCCAGAACAAATGTGCAATGCCAAAATCTCCGGGAAGGTCTTTCCACTGCAATGAAATGTCGGTGCACTGTAGTGTGATCAGCTCATTGTACCGAGGGAAATCTTGCTTGTTGTAAGCAATTGCCCCATCAATGAAAAGCCTTGCTAGTTCCTGCTGGCACAACTTCACAATTTGCAAGAAATCACAGATAAACATGTCTCGTGACTGAGACAATTTTATCAAACAGTGCACTGCATTCACTAGCAGAATAAAACAAGCAAAAGACAACAGGACTTCTACATCTGCGAGGAGGTCAAAGATATCACCGGCATTAGAGACTGGTTTGTGCCCAGGCACTACTGTCATGTCCACCCCGACCTTCACAAGCAACGTTGTGAACTTCGACATGAGTTGCTGCGCAGGACTACGCATTGAAATCCATCTGGTCTCTATGTTACGAACCATCTTATGTCTCTTAGTTTCCATGAGATTAGCCAACTTCCGCAATTCAGCGTGCCTTTTGCTACTGCAGCAAAAGTATGAATACATCAATTGAAACAAGCCCTCCAGTCTTAAAAACCATCGGGTACTTGCTCAATGTCTCCACGACCAAGTTGATTCTGTGGTTCATACAACTGGCTCCCAAAGTATGGGGAGCCCACTTTTCCTTGATCTGCGTCGTCACTCCAGTTTTAGGGCCCTGGAAGGTACTAAGGTAAAAGACCCCATTGCGGTCAAATGACCCATGATGGACACCTAATGACCCCATTGTGATTTTTCAGACCACAATCAATGCCTTACATGGTAGTTATGGAGTAATCAGTGACCCCAACAGGTACTTCCAACTTTTTAGTGTAAAATTCTTTGTAAAAATTGATTTTTTAGGTCTTCCATGTTTGAAAATGTTGTGATTGCATTGGGTAGGAAGATGACCATATTGAATTCAAATTTTGTTAGTCATGAGGTAGCCTATAGACTCCTATAGGATGATCACTTCAAAAATTCAAAACTAATTCATACTTGGTCCAAAAAATATAATTTTAAATGTCCTCACTATCTCTCACACTTATCTTCGTGAGAGAAAAAGTTTGAAAAGTTTCAGCAATGGCATGAGGGCACACTCCTAATTTTGACCACAATGGGGTCTTTTACCTTAACACCATCAACACCAAAGCAGACCACTTTAGCAGCGATGTCTTTGTGCATCAAACCGCCTTCATTGAGCAAAGCACGCATGATTATATTGGTCAGGGTGTCTACAATGCCACCATCAGATAGACAAGAAAGGTGCAACAAATGGTGCATCTGTTCCCAACTTTGCATTGCGTATACATGCACTCCAATCCAAGAAGTCTGATCTACATTAGTGATCTCATCGGCACTGATAGAGATGATTCTAGCTGACTGCACCACACTCTTCAACACTGTTAGAACACTGGCATGCATGTGCTCCGATATTTCCCAACCTGTGCTTTCCGACCAGTGCTTGCGAGGCAAATTTCTGACTTTCAAGTGTCTAAGCAAGAACTGTTGCCTCTCATAATTGCACATAGGTCTGCCATGAGTAAGAACTTGAAAGAGGGTTGAGAATTGTACCCCTTTCCTTCTGAACTCACCCTCCAACCAGCGCTAAGTTGATCCGCCACAGTGCAACCTTGCTTGCGTGCAGTCTAGAGCTTGCACATCTTCACGTGCTTACAATCAGACTTTACAAACGTGTCGCCCTTCCTCAGGTGCGCCAGTGGGACTCCATCCACATGACACACCCTCTTACCTTTGTGCTTCTCTAAATTATCAAGCTTCGGAACTAGGGGCTTCCTCCGGCCATTGATCGTGGTGCAACTCTGGCACACTACAGCAATGAGGTTGCCATTACTGTTGAATTCGCCCTCCACCCAGGCAAATCTGCAAGTCCACACTTCTTGCCAACGTCGCGTAATTGTGGAAGGAGCAACTTGTCGCCTCTTGTGCACGGTCGGAGCTTGTCCTTCTTTGCTCACCGCGTCAGTGTCTGCAGTGTCTACAGCGTAAGTATTTTCTGGGGACGCAACAGTGGCTTCAGACGGAGGATGAAGGCCCAGTGATCGGGAGCGCAATTGAAACAGGCGTGTCTCCGAAACATGAGTGACATCCACATCCATCGGTGTAGCACCAACAGCACCGCTCGAATTGGGCCCCAAATACTTCTCGACGCCATTGCTGTTGCGGCTTGAGCCGAAGCATCGGACACGAAAATTGTCTGGTAACTTTAGCCGCGGCACCATCGTCACTTTCCAACCTGCAAAACAAGAACATAGAAGGCAATATCAAAAGCCAAGGAAGTAATTGACAAGCAAGAGAAAACAGCAGTTGATCGAAGTGCCAACAAAACGCAAAAAACGCAATGAAATCGCAAGGAGGGAGTGAGGAAACCAGAGCTTGCAAGCGCCGCAAAAACACAGGTGACAAAAGCGAAGAGCGCCAAGATGTGAAACACAAGTGACGATGAAGGCGCAAGCCACAATTAAATTTCATGGCGTAAACCTCCGCGCCGCCATCCAATTTCCTTAGCGTCCAACATCTCCTTGCATTTAATCGCTCCCAACCACCATTTCCCAATTGCACAGAATGCCAGGAGACAATGCGCGCCTCCGAAATTTAAATGCAGCCTGGAAGTGGCACAGTGGGACGTCGGAAACTCCCGAAATTGCAATAGACATTGCCAACAGCCCAGCAGAAGAATGGAACTGAAAAAAAATTGCACTCTCAAGGCACGGATCTCAAGCAGAATGAAGGACTGAAGGCGCGAATGCAGCCACGGCGGCATCAAGCATTGAAGACAAGCGTACAAGAAATCGGGACGTAAATGCAAATACTCAAGTAAAAGCAAAATTGAACTTGCGAATATTGGCGAAAATCTGGAGGGGCCACTGGCTACATCGTCGTCTGTGGGGGGGGAACCTAAACCCTAAACCTTTGCAAAATCAAGGCCCAGATGTAGCCGCCTGCCTCTATCTCGACGGCCTAGGTTGCGCCACGACTACACGGAGCTGAAACCCTAGCTGACAAAAACTACAAGGGATATCGATGAGTATGAAGTTCCGCAAATGAAAAGCCCAGGGCATTTGTGGTTCTGCTCAAAAAAAATTTTAAGACCAGTTTTCATTATAGTGATTTAGCAGGGCCTTTTTTTTGGTAAAAACAAAGCGATTTTTAGCTAGTTTTACAATCACTGGTGATGACAAAGGCTACTTCAAAAATACAGGACATTAGCTAATTATGAATGAAAAGTGTGAGGTTAAGTCTTGGACCTGCCTTTACATTCTTATTACCACAACAAATAAGCAATTTGTCGGGCTGACAACTCTTCCAAATATTACCTTCTCTTTACAATTGATATGTTGGCATAAGAAACAATGGTAGAAAGTAGACAAAAGTCTCTTTCACATCATGATGAGCTTCATCCATTCCATGTAGCATCCATTCCATGTAGCTTTGGTAGTAAGTCCTTGAAAATAATCATAATCCAAATATTGGACATTGGATCACTTAACTTCTAAATGTTTTTGACTATGTTTCCAGTTTTCACCAAAATCGCTTCAAAACTGCCATTTCTAATACAAGTACCAAATTTTAGAATCATTTTTGAACACATGTAACCTTGGATTGCAAGATATTAATATAGTTTAATATCTTTAAAAATCACTTTTTTGCAGGAACAAACTATGTTAAAACTACCCTAGCTAAAAAAACATCCACTATTTAGGAATAGATGACATGTTCATGATAGTCATTGGTGAGGTAAGTACAAGTAAAATGAAAATTTATGCGTTTTTTAAATCAATCATGACAAACAATAGTCTTTCATCAATCAAAACAGATTTCACTTTCCAACTAAATTTCATTTCTAGGAAACAAAGTTACAAAAGCTTGTCTCTAGTGAATCATAAATCTACGTACATTACAACTCTAAGATATCAATCATTAACATGTGTATTCTTACATTCTAAATTGGCACAACCCAATTGAAGTGTACACCTGACCATGCATACAATGCATACAAAAAGCTTGTTCCAGTGAATCATAAATCTATGCACATTGGAACTCTAAGATATCAATCATTAACATGTATACTCTTACGTTCTAAGTTGGCACAACCCAATTGAAGTGTACACCTGACCATGCATACAATGCATACATATGTTGAAGTTAACGCTCCCGGCGATATCCAGCCTGTAGATACTTTGCCTGTAGATTACTGTTCAAACTTAATCACTGTAGATTACATTAGTTACTGTAGTTACATATTCACTGCAGTTGCTAAATTTTTTCTGTATAAATGAGTGGGCCTAATGCCCAACCTTAACATGAGAAGTACACAACGTATTGTTGGTACTATTGAGCTCAGGGAAGCTCATCTTTAACAACATAAGGAAGCATGTCTTCAGAGACACCGTAATCTGCTCAGAATTAGAAAACGAGATGCATATTGAAACTCGAAGGTAGAGAAGAAGGCCAACCCTAGTTTTAAAGAGAAGACGCAAACACTTGAGAAGGTAAAGCCAAATTGACCAAGAGATACTTCCACAATAAGGCTTGTGTATATAGATCAAAACGTATAGTGGCCGACGACGAATATATACAAGCAAAATGATGTCACAAATCAACTGAACCCAATCGACAAGACCTCATAACGTCGCTGACAATTGAAAGAACTAATATAAGCCTGTACAGCTACAATTATCGTATGTAAAATCAATTCCTTGTTTACAGGTTTCAGGTTGTTGTCCACAAGTGTTGCTCACTGATGTTCCTTCCACAGAGAATAATCATGTATTTTAGAACTTGCAAATTCCAGGACCTGTTATGATTCGGACTCTGGAATTGGCGGTAAAATTTCCTCTACTTTAGCTAAAAACTGGTCTACAGTGTCACTTGACAACCGTTCATCACAATCCTCCACGATCTGTTCCATCACCAAAGAGAGAGAATGTCAGCACATACTCAATACCAGCGGAACTTCTAGGTAGAGGAGAACAAACATGAATCCCATACATTGAATAGGGATGAAATTCAATGTATGGGATTCAGTCGCCAATATATTTTCTACAGTGATTCTCACAATTAAAAGCTAATAAATATCATTACGATAATGCGACTGAATCCCATACATCAAATAGCGCAGAGGAGGAGGGTAACGTACCAGGTGTACTTCAACAGCAGAAGCTGGGCGCAAGTTGCTGGCTTGTAAACACTCAGCTTTAGTAAGCTTGTACTTCTTGGTTGCCTTAAAAAATGCCGCTATATTTTCTCTTGTCTGTTGGCCAGCAGGTGTCTTTACCAAATAATCATAAACCTGCATTAACAAAGCTATCTCCGTTACCAACAAGGCAATGTGGAAATCATCGTCAGCAACAATTGCAATCTTTGACTGCTGCTATTATATCAAAGTATCCAGAGCATACAAAACCTAGAATATATATGAGCTAATTTACCATTCAAGCGCCAACGGTATCTGGTTTACAAATGAACAATTCGATTGATCATATTGAGAGAAATAAAATTAAGAAAGGAGCAAACGATTATACCACTAAAATCAGTGAAGAACATTGCACGTGCTGATCAAAAAACAAAATGAAAGTCTCAATTTGGGATCTACTCTTCAAGAAAAAGAAAAGCCTCGATTTGGGATCCTTGGTCCTTTAGGGCTTGAACTTGCCCCTAAACCCTAAAAACCTTAAATCCTAAACCCTAAAAACCCTAAACCCTAAAAAAACCTGCAGAAAGTACTCTCCGGAATCCCATACCAACCATAGCAACCAAATTAACACATGAAAGTTCAGGCAAAAGACTCCAAAAAGGTTTGAATAACACAGAGATCCTGGAAAAGAGTAGAACAGACCTTAAGTTCGGCAGCTGAGAGGCTGCCGGTAGCGCCCATCCCTCGATCAGCCCCACGCGACTTGAACAAGTCCATGGTCTCGAAGTTAGTCAACAGACCCGCATTTCCGTTTTTCCTGAAACCCCAGCAACCACACGTCAAAAATCACTCTTCAATCCCTATAGAGTCCACAACTCCCAAGTTTCCAGACCCAAACAGTCTTGACGAGCAATTGTAACATTAAAAATTCACGGACCTGTCCCCGCAAATGAAGGGATCGTGGAAGGGCGGAGAATCTCACAATTTCATCGCGACAAAGGTATATCACACCGCGCAGATCTCTTTGGAATTGGACGGCAAGAAAATATTGCGTGGGAACTCAAGCCGCAGTCCTGGAAATAAGTGGCAGCACCATCAGCTCCAGGTCCACACCGGCTTAAGAATTCCCTGCACGAAAAAAGAGTGAGAAAAGAGAGCCACTGCTGGATAGCCAATTAGCCACCGGCATTGCCCCATAATACACCGACACAATGCCAGAGCATCAGCACACAAGAGTCGAGCCCCACAGCAAACCCTAAACGTCCGGCGCAGGCACCCTCTACAAGCAACAGCGAACCAAGCACCGGTATCCTTTGCGCTAGTCCCAGCAATCCAAACTGATAATACCGGTACTCACATGCTGAGTTTTTGCAAAATCTTACCTGGAAAAGCAAATCGAATATTCGGTCTAATATTCCAGTGGATGAATTCTTCAAATTTCCATAACCCAACAAAGAAAAAAAATACTCAATTGGCAGATCTACTTAATAAAGTCTACTGAAACTGCGGATGAAATTATGATAATCGATAATTCTATCCAAAGTATCTGTAGAAAAGCCTTTTTCAGTGGATGCACTCGCACCGCCCGCCGTGCTACGTCAGTCCAGTTCATCACTACGGAGAATCCCCAGGCCAACTAATTCCACCGCGACAGGACTCTCTGATTCATTCCATCAAGCGGCGGATTTTTCGTTTTCTGAAGGAATTTGTTTGGTATTGCCAAGCTTCGATCTGCATTGATAGCTGAGTTATGCATTATACTAGAATGTTTGCACCTCCGAATTCCAGAAGCTCGCGCCTCAGTCCCCAGCTGATAGGATTTTTGTGTGTTCTCGCACTTTGTGTCGATTCTGGACAGAAATAATTTTAGGTTTCCACGCAGCGGGTGATTAGTAGATATGGCAGTTTTCGCCTCTCATGGAATGCTGCTTCATCTTCATAGAACGAGAAGCAGCCTTGGTTCACGGCCATCGAAGCCAAATGTGAAGCCCTGGGTTGGCTCCAATTTAGGGTTGCGTGGGTTTCCTCGGCTGGGCAGTTTGTTGCATGGGCGTTGTTTTTTGAGGATTACGTCTTCGAGAGTAGGTCAAATTCAGGGCAAGGAGATGCAAGTCGTGGCGGTGAGGGCGGAGAAGGACGAGGAGGAGGAAATGTCTAAGGGAGCAGAGATGGACGCAACTAGGTTAGGCTTGGTGGAGGGCGTAGCCAAGTCGGTGCTGGAGGCGGTTTGTTTGGTGAAAAAGCCGGCTATGGTGGCTCTTCTTTTCTGCTTGCTGGTCTCACAGGGCCCGGAGATGGCAGTCGCGGCTTCAGGAGGCAGAGTCGGTGGCAGTTCGTTTCAAAGTTATTATTCTTACTCTCTGCGAGATTGTGTGATGATTGCATATTTTCCTGTAGGAATTTTGCAATCTAATTTGAAGATGTAGTTGTTAACTAGAAGAATGGCTTTCAATTTCGAACCACTTAGTATTACAGTATCAAATAGACGGGGTATATCTGGATTCTTAGCAACATCATATGTGCGTTTTGATTGTTCTTGTTGATAACATTTTTTGTTGTCTTGGGTGCATACTTTCGTATAGGTTACTGAAGTTTGTGCATGTCTCTTTGGACTGTAACAGGTGGGCAAACTAGGTCTGCACCAGCCAGGCCATCGCCAGCACCAAGACAATCTTATTCACGACCAAGTGCACCGATTTACAGTGCACCACCGATTCAAACCTATCATAATGAGTACTTCACCACCATTCCTCTCTCAGTCCCAGCTCCCAGTCACTATATGGGTCCCGCAACTAGCTTCGGACTTGGTTCCAGCTCCCTCTTCTTCATTGCCTTTTGTATGGGATGCGCATCTATGATTTCAGTGAACCGTTTTCTCTCAGAGAAGACATTTGGTGGCTCATTACGAGCTGGGACACGAACTTCGAGCGTTCTGAAACTTCAGGTACCCCTGCGTTCAACCTATGCTGGACAGTTTTATTTCTTTCTTTTAGGTTTAGAGCTCTGGACAGTTTATTTATTTGAGGTTTAGAGCTGACATGAATTGTATTAGAACTGTCATACAGATCTTTGGCCTCAGCAATTAAAAGTATTTGATAAAGTAGGTAGGATTTAAGGGTATTCATGAATTTGGAATAATCATAGTCCTTTGGGACGGAAATACAGGTTGGATTATTAGGGCTAGCGAGAACGTTACAGCAGGATCTGGACCGGATTGCTGAGGATGCTGACACTACGACAACGAAGGGATTGCACAATATTCTGACAGGTAACGTTTTGTAAACTAATTGATGTACGTACTTATCGTCTACACCAGATGTTGCTGTCTTGAAAATTTTGTATTCTTGATGAAGACTGTGTTCACTACTTTTGTTTGCAGAGGCATGTCTGTCATTGCTGAGGCATCCAGATTTTTGTATGTCTGGACTTTCTTCGGTATGTTCGCCATTTCTATCCTCCTTTTTATTGCGTGTTTATTATCATTAGCTAAGTCCTTTTCAATATCCTGTTATTTCATTTCATTTCATTTCATTTCTGTGGTGTTTTTTTTGCCTTATTGTGATATTTGCAACGGAATTGCTATATAATTTTTCAAATTGTGTGTTCCCTTGTATCATACTCCGTAACACTTTTGTAAAGCTTAAAGATTCAACAAGTTTTGATTATAGCACATTGGTACATAGTACGAGCTACTAACGAAAGATGCATTGGTAACAGTCTTTTGTGAAGCGCAATGAAAGCGACACTGAAGAGCAATTCAATCAGTTGTCATTGGAGGAACGAGGAAAGTTTGATGAGGAAACTTTCATAAATGTGAATAGTATACGGAAGCGCATGATGGCAGCATCTAAAGCCAATCGATTTAGCAACGAGTTTATTGTGGTGAGTACATTATGTAACTCATTTCATTTTCCATCATCATTTACGTTAGTTGATGGCTTACAAATTAGTTTCGAAGAAATTGCACATCCGTAGCCATGTACATGGCAATTTCATCCTTTATTTGGACTCTTCATGAATTTCTTGACTTTGTTACAGGTGACTATTTTAGTGGCTGTGGAGGGAGAACATAAACTGTCAGCGATCTCCAGTAGTGCAGATTTGCAGTTAGCTCTTCAGAAGTTGGGCTCTTTGCCAGAGAGCTCTATACAGGTATGTCGATTTCGTATTTCTCTTGGTTATTATCTTATCAAATTATTGTCTTATCTTAATTCGTTGTGCTGTCCTGAAGGCTTTTTTTGTAGTAAGTTTGGCTTGGGCTTGTATGAACTATTGAATTGCGTATTTTGGCAGGCTGTAGAAGTGCTGTGGACTCCGCAAGATGAGAATGATACACTGTCGGAGAGGGAGCTTCTTCGCAAGTATCCTCTCCTGAGGTCTTTGTAGGAACCCAGCTCTCGGTAGAAACCACTTGTACATTTCACAGAGATTTCTCCAGACAGAACACAGTCCTGCCTGCAATATAACGTGTACATTTTACAGAGTTCCAATATTTGGAGTGACATATAGGCCATCTGTTTCCATGAGATGCATTTCAGATAGTTTCGATTGTAATCCTGGTTTCTAAGTTGAACTGAATCTGAAATGGTTTCTTTATAAACAGTCCATTTGTTGTTTTTTGTGTTGCTTGCGAGTTACACCTGTTTAGAGCTCTCTGACAAAGAGCCTGTATAGAGCTTCAACATTCTTGATATCCATAGTATCCTATTCCTACAAGATCTAATACCGTAGTGTTCGTCTTCAATTTCTTGCTGTGATCTCAATACTCTGACTAAGAGGGTCTGTTATAGCTCACGAGTAGTACATTCTAAGTAGCTTCCAACAAGGCATCACTCAGAAAATTTGATAGAGAAATGCACTCAAAATCTGAATTAAAATTTGAGTGCAACCATTGAATGTCATTTCTGTATTTTATACCCTCGATTTCTGATTGAAAGAACGTCCTCTTTATAAACCTAGTCTCAAAAAGAGACAGAAATTCTTCTTTGTGCCACTCTACTCAAGCATCACAGATCTCGGCCATGAGTTTCTCAAATTTCAAACGAGATAAGGACCCCACTTAAATGACCAGAATGGCCCTCCCCGTTTGCCACGTAGCTTAAACTGAAATTTCTTGGGGTCGAGGGATAAGCTCCGTGGGGCCCTGATCAACCCCCTATCCCCGTGAGAACCGTCGTGCGAAACCGTGGGTCCCTTATCCTAATGCCTTCTTCCTCCTTGCCAGCATCGCTGCTCCCGCAGCCATGGCGACGTCGCTTCTTTGCCGCTGCCCTTGCTGGACGACACCCTCGCTGCCTGCAATTGCGCCTGCCTCGTCGAAGCCCTCTCTTTCAAGCTCTTTTTTGCCCCCATTGAGCGCCAATTTGGCCAAGAATGGAGTGAAAAATTCGTCGAGAAGCAGGAAGAGCTTGGTGGTGCGCGCATTGGAGCTCGACCAGGATACGATACTCGCAATCAGCGTGGGCGTGGCAGGCGTCGCAGTCGGGATCGGCGTGCCGATCTTCTACGAGACGCAGGTGAAAAGCTCGGAGACGCGGGAGAATGACCAGCCGTGCTTCCCGTGTAAAGGAACGGGCTCGCAAGTGTGCCGCTTCTGCGTGGGTGCGGGGAACATCACGGTGGAGCTTGGAGGCGGAGACCGGGAAGTCTCCAGGTGTATCAATTGCGAGGGCTCTGGCTCCTTGACTTGCACGACGTGCCAGGGGAGTGGAGTGCAGCCGCGGTACCTCGACCGCCGCGAGTACAAGGACGACGACGATTAGGGCGCGACGCAACGCGACGCGGTGTAAGATTTGTGAGTGGTAAAGGTTCATCATCTTCAGCCAAATTTGCTGAAGAGGAGTATCGAGTTGCTGGAGAATTGCTCTTGCTTGTGTAGGTGGAGAGCTGCTTTTTGAATGTTTTTCAGGTCCATTTGTAATCTTTGTGGAGTTCACGCTGACCTGGTTTTGAAATAAATTTTGAAATTTGAAATTGAATCCGGGTAGTTGTGGATAGGCGCATTCCTAGGGCAAGGGTTTGTGCGTGTAAGCGACATTTTGGATACTTAACTGACAATGCACTTATGGAATACCGCTGAATTGTGGTGCTGAAACGTGTAAGAGTGGTAGAGGTTTATCATCAGCGAAATTGCTGAAGAGGAGTCGAGTTGCTGGAGAATTGCTCGTGTAGGTGTAGAGGTCCGGGGTGGCCTTCCGTTTTTAATGTCTTTCAGTTCTATTTGTAATCTTTGTAAACTTCACATTGACCTGGTTTTGAAATAAATCTTGCTCTTGAAAATTGCCTCCGGGTAGTCGTGGATAGGCGCATTGAAGGTCAAGGGTTTGTGCGTGTAAGCGACATTTTGGATACTCATTCACAATACACTTTTGGAAGGTTACTGAATTGTGCTGCTGAAATTTGCGAGAGTAGTAGAGGGTCATCATCAGCCAAATTGCGGAAGAGGAGTCGAGTTGCTTGAGTCGTGATCATTTGCTCATGTGTAAGCGTTGAGGTTAGGATTTTTGGATGTTTTTTGGTTCATTTGAAACCTTTGCGGAGTTCACTCTATCCTGAGAGACCTGATATTGACATAAATCATGCTCTTGTAGTTTCAGAGACCTAACCGACAATGCCGTAATGTAATGGTGCTGAATTATTGCAAAATCTTGGAGGAACTTCTTGGGAATGGAATTAATGTTTTGCCTGTAGCTAGTCATTTTCATATGAAGTCTGACTTGACTGGTTTCGCATTGTAGCTTATTTTGTGTAGGACGTATATTAATACCCGTGCATTTGGTCATCGGTTACTTTCTTAACTTTCATCTGAGCACCATTGATTCCCAGATGTTGGAGAATTGATGGAACGAGATGCATTTCACAATGCTGAATGGGGACGTGCTCATGGCACTGTTTGTGTGGACATTGAAGTGTTGAACGTCGAACTTGGTTTCCATTTTCAACCCTGCAATCACTGTGGGTCAGAGCAATTTTGAAGAGGTTTATTTCACCGTACAGTAGTTTTGAAAACCCACAATAGTACAAGTAGTGTTGTTTTTTTAGGGGCTGTGTGAAGTGACAATTTTGAGCATATTTGTTGTAGGTTCTAGGTTTCATACATTGACTTTGTGATTGTTCTGTGAGCTTCTTTCGAGAGTTCGAAATTGCTAAACCCTAACCCAATTATGACTTGAATGTGAACGATTTGGCATTCGAAGGTACACAGTAACTAGAAGCACAGATATTCCCAGTGTTATTGTAGAAACTTCACTGAAACATGGAAGGGGCACAGTAGAATTCCAGATTAAGATCAAGAGCAGAGCAGATTCATTTAAGATGCCTTGGGGTTCTGATTCAGTATGACCTTCAACAAGATGTTTCGCACTTTTTAGATCTACAGTCCAGTAGACGATATGCACTGCAGGAGGAATGCAGCTAATTAAAAAATGGACACAATGGTCACTTTGTAATAGTCTATAAGGTAAACCTGCCTATGCCAGGCAGACCACCCAATGCAAACATCTACAAAACCATCCATTAGAGTCTTACATCAACCCATTTCAGATTTTTGTCAATAAATGAGATTATGACTTGATTACGTTGGTTAGTGGCCTAAATCAATGCCTTGGGAGATGGCTATAGAGTTATTAGTGACTGTCATAGGACACTTACACCTTTCTAGTGTAAACTTGTCATAGAAAGTTATTTTTTTATTCCTTCATGTTATGGCTATGTTAGGAAATCTTGTAGCCATGTTAGAAAATTTGGTGATTGCTCTAGGTGGTAAGATGACCATTATGGAAACACTTTTTGTTGATTTAGGGTAGTCTACATACTCTTTTAAACCAATTGGATTGAACACTTTGAAAATTCATAACTAATTCATACTTTGTCCAAAAAGTAAAATTTCAACTACTTCCTTTATGTCTCACATTTGTCTTTGTATGAAAAAAAATTGATTTTTTTTCCTAATGGCAATGGCCCAAACCACTCATTCTGCCTGTCATAGGCAGGTTTACTTTAACTAGTGTGCCCTGTGCCGTTGCCACAACCAAAACAAAAGGAAAAGTCATATTTTTATTTTTTATATTGATATAAAAACTTTGAAATTCAATAACTTTCACACCATCATTTCAAATGCCACAAAACAAAGCCCGTCCACCCCTCCTCACCAAGAGCTTTCCATCGGTACCAAGAACACGACCATAGTCAAAGTCAAAGTAATTTTCTAATTTTTTGATCCATAAATACTTTGAAATTCAAAAACTTATGTATAGTAGCTCCAAACGCTACAAAACCAAGCCCGTGCACCCCTCCTCGTCAAGGGCTTTTTGACGATACCAAGCATGCCACCAAAGGACACACAGTCCGGGAGATCTCAATGTAACAAAACAAAATAAATAGGTCTCTAAATATAGGCAAAAAAACCATGCTAACTTAAGGTATGGATTGTGGATTATGACATGAATATTGATTTTGTAAAATTTCATAGTTGCATTATTGCATTTTATAATGCATCTAACTACATAATTTGAAGAGGAGTGAGGACGTTTAGGGGGTAAACTCATTTGCATGGTAATGAAAATGTGGTACCCAAATTTGTGCTAAAAATAATAATTGTAAAATTGTAAAGTGCTATAAATCAATATAAATAAGTTTAGGCATACATCCATATTATATAGAAAAATGGCTTAGTTGGTAGAAATTGTGCCCCAAAATCACCATACGCTATGGCGTACAATATTTATGAGAGGCTTTACTAATAATTATTTTGATAAAAAATTGTAGTAAAATTTATCTATTTGGAATGAAAACTGTTCATATTATACGTCCATTTGAAGGTACAACATCCATGTCTTGTTGACATCATAGTGTGCTCTAGAATGGTACCTTGCAAACCATTTGATGGAAGTTTGTCAATGATTGGTCCAGATTTTGTCTCTCTCTTTCAGTATTATTGTATGTCAAGTGTGGTTTTTAGAAATTTGTTAAGGTTGGAATCATGAGCCAAGTTAGAGTTACACTTTGGAGTTGAGGCTTTTCAAGGGTAAAAATATTATGCATAGCATGTACAAAGCAAACAGCTTGCAAGATAGAATAAGAGGTAGCAAGGATTGAGAGGGATTATCTTCTTGCATAATTGTTCCACTAATAAAATATATAAATAGATACCCCTATAAATCCAACCTCAAGCACTTTTATATATCCCAGGCACCATCATTCAACTTCTCTTTTAGTACTTTGAACATCTATGTTGCCAAAAGATTCCTTTTTCTTTTGTTTATTTTCATTTTTTCTAATTCTTAATTTTGTATATTGTACCCATTTTGTTTTTTTTGTCTCTACACAAATCTAAAGTAATTGCTAGCACGGTAAGGCTTAGGTTAGGCAGAGATCACACGCTGAAGAGAGAAAATAGTCCTTTTTTACACAATATAGTTAAATTGTCAATTCTAAAGGAACAGCCCATGTAATGGGTGCACACTCACAAAACATATGTACAACAATCCTGCCGGTTTTAATTTCTTGTATCTCAACCCTCCAATTATACTGAATTTATTGATTCAAAATATATAAAAAAAAACATTTCTCTTTTAAGAATATGCATCTACTTACTCTAACTCTTCTACATTAACTTCTAAAGTTCCATGACAGTCACTATGTTTTCACAAAAAACGTCAAAAGCTGCCATTTTGAGTACAAGTACCCAATTTTTGAAAAAATCTTTTTGGACACATGTAACCGTAAGATCTTGTAGTATGCTGACTTGAGAGCATGTGATAAAAATTTCAGAAATTTCCACCATGTGGACTGCAAGATATAAGCATTCAAAGTCATTGAAATCACTTTTTGGCCCTACAAAAAACAGGGCAGCTGCACTTCACAAGCTCACTTTTCGATGAAAAAATGTCCAAAGTAATGGTGCTTCTTTGAATTCTTTTCCTAGACAAATTGGCTACATGCTTGAAAACTTTCACTTCATTTGGATTTGTCCAACATATAGGAAAAAAATAGTAAGTAGATAGCAGTAGAGAATGATTTAAATACTACATTGTTAATAATTTACTTATTTATACTACTAAATCATAACTCCCTCAGTAATATCACAAATGCTACCATCAATAATAGGAGCTCATGCTTGCTATGCTACGCATGCATTGTATCACATATTAGTAAAATTTTGATATATTTGAATAGAATGCATGATAATGATTTCAATAAGTCTTTGAAATAATTAATTTTAATGTTTTGTAAAAATGTTTTCAATCATGCATACATAAAAATAATATTTTCACACAATGTATATTACAAAAATTGAATAGAAGTCTGCAATCACCTCTGTAATATCACTTTTACAGCTTTTATGATTTCAAAATTCTATTACTACTACCAAATGATTTGAGAAATTTATTCAATTGAAGCGATTTTGGATTCCACAATAATTAAGTTGTTCATGAAGTTTTTGAAATTTACAAGTTCTTCTTTTCAATTCACCAAGTTTTTGGGTTGCCATTGTTCGTAACAATTGAGTCAACTTTTGAATGCATTGCAATAAATGTGTATCTTTTATTGTATTCACCATTGCAAATATTTCATTCATCATTCAATAAATTTATATTGTCCATTTCAATATATGCTTACTTATAAACAAAATTATACAAAGATTTTAATAATTTTTATTTGAAGAGTTATTGAAATTTTTGTTCTGCATTTTATCTAATACATAAAAATTCTAATAAAATTCTAATGATGAATGCGTAGCATAGCAAGCGCCAACCGCTAGTCATGCTACTAAAATCACAACAACCTCTATAATATCACAATTCAATTTTGAATAATATTATAGAAATTCAATTGCTTTTGTAGTAGCCATAGGATACTTTCTACTATATATTATGTATTCTTTTTGTGAAATATTTGAAAATCAAATGGATACTTCTAAAAAAATTTCAAAGAAACTTTTTAGACAACAAAACTATAGATAAATTCCATGTCTTTTTAAAATGTGATATTAAAGAATAAAGAAGCACCAACCACTAGCGTTGCTCTACATATTCAACTGTGAAGATTCTACTTACATTGTTTACTTCATTAGTTTATTCTTATTGCAATGTTTTCATCTTTGCAAAGGTTATTTTGTAAAAATTATAATATAAAGATTTTCTTTAATTACTTTATATTGCAATATATAAATTTTTTTAAAGAATGAGGATGTTAATATTTTCATTTAAAGATTATACATACTTTGTTTATCTACATTCTATCACATGAAAAATTGATGAAAGTAATATATTTAATGCATAGCAAAGCAAGCGCCAATTCTAGAATTGAAAAATTCCAATCCCAATGGTTGCAATGTTGTAATACACAATCTCTATCCTATAATTTTATTTTTTTCAAAAAGTATTGAAAATTGAATAAGATAAAGGACTTCAAAGTTTAGTTTAGAATAAAGAATGCATAACTGCCCGCAAACTAAAAATCTTCATAACTTTTGACTAATCGATCAAATGGGATGATTAAAAGCTTACCACGTATATATAATTCTAGAAAAAGAATTTCAAATTTTTGTTTTTGAAAAAAGTGATTTTTTAAAATCTGCCCAAACTGCCCAATTACAAAAGAAAAGTAACATATTATGCTATAACTTTTGACTCACATTTCCAAATGTCATAAAATTTAGTGCATATGAAAGATACTCCTCGTTCCTACCTTGAGTGTACATTCCTATAGTTCTCAAACTTTTATCAGTCACCTTTCTATAATGTTCTTTATCATGGCTAGCTGCAACTTGCATCCCTCAACTGCATCAATGCAATTACACTCCATTACATCCAAGACCAAATTGGCTGCTACAAGTCAAGCTTACCTCAGTACTACTGGAAAGTAGGATCCTTTGAACATAGTGGGACGAGTGATGGACTCGTCTCTCGCGTGAGAGTTTGACACATATATGAGGGCCTCTTCACACTATGGCCGTCCAAGTCGAGAGTCCGTTGTTTCCACCAATCATATTACAAGGTCCGTTGGTTCCACCAATCATATTGAAGAGTCCCACGGCCTCTCGACTTGGACAGCCATAGTGTGAAGAGGCCCTGAATTGAGGCATCTTGAGCTAGACCCCACTGTCCTGCAACCCTAGATCTCCTACAACTATAAGTCCTTCATTTCTTCCTAACTTTAGTATTATTAATAGTTTTATCCATGAGGTGGGGCGCTTGAGGCTCTATTTGTGTTGTCAACATGTTGATTGCTTTAACTACACCTCATTATGTTTCTAATAAGGTTAGTTGATCATACACAAATAATTCTGGAATAAGAAATGGGATTGTGGTTGTTGTGCAAATATCTTTCGTTCACACTTTGATGATTTGATGGACCCGTCTTCAATTGTTGGATTGATTGTTAGGATGCATGCCGAACTTGGAGAACCACTTTATTATGATCGAAACCCCAAAGCATTGTTGTCAGATCGGGCGAGTTAGAATCACTAGAGGGTGATTGCACAAAACACTTGTATTATTTTCTATCACACGTTGTGTGCTAATTATTTTTTTGGCTATAAATTTTGCATTTTGAATCCAATGACTCAAAATTCATAAACAAGGTATTTATGACTATTATACACCTTGTTTGATTTTTTGGAAATTTTTAGAAATTTTTTATTATTTAATAATAGCCCCCAATATTATGTCACACTTGCCAATTTTAAAGAATTTTAGTACTATTCAGTATCCAAAAAAACGAATTTGGAGCTGAAATTTAGTGGAAATGATCTTCTAGTAGACTTATAGTTATGTCCAAAGCTATTTTAGAAATACTTAATTTTCATGTTGTGTAGAAGTCCACAAAGAGAGCTTCATTCAACTTGCATTTTGAAACCTATAAAACATATTTGGTGGTTTCTTTGGTGATTGACCATCTCCGTAGAATTGTTAGAAATGGTCAAATTTTATTTTATTATTTCAATTTTTTTCCTATTTTTAACTAATTTAAACATCAAAATATCTATTTTCTTGAGTTTTGGTACTTTTCTAATCCTCCTACTCAGAGAATCTTCCTAAGCTTTTCCTTTGGTAATTACCTTCATCTTAACCTCTAAAGGACCGGTTGTCCCCTCGAGGGACAATTTGGGTCCGGGCAGGTTCCTACGATCTCAATTTTTAGTAATATTTTTTGGGATTTTTGAGGTTGTGTATTTTTGCGAGATCTTTGCAAATATAGAATTTTTATTTTAATTGATGCCCGGGAGCAAAAGTTATGGCACAATAAGTAAAAATGGAATTTTGCGGGCAGCCCACAAAAAATCACAAAAAGTCAAATTAATTTTTTTTCAAATTTTTGACTCAAAGATTATATTTTTGTCTACATGTGAAGCTTTGTTTCATTCAATTTGGACTAATAATGAGAAAGTTATGGACAATCTTAGTTTTTCGGGCAATCTAAGCATCTTCTTGAAAAAATAAGTTGTAGAATTCATTTTTGAATGCAATTTTGAGAATTTTTCAAAAAAAATTGTTAGATAGGGTTGGATTTTCTTGCTAGAACAATCTCACCATTGGGATTATTGTGATTCAATTCCATCTAAAAGCTATTAACAATTTAGTTTTTTCTTCAATCTTGAACCCACTTCTACTTAACAATTTTTTAATGAGTGAAGATTAAGTGAATTTTTTCCTAAATTTTTTTGGTAGATTCTCAACTCAACTACTTAACATAAATAAGTAGAAAATCGAAATCAGTAGTGCAAAATATTTGAACTAAAAAGATTCAAAGCCAAAAAATCTAGTGAAGCAAGGTGGAAAAAAAGTTGTTTTCTTCACTTTAAATGCATATATCTTGCAATCTACGTGGTCAAAGTTTCTGAAATTTCTTCCACATATTCATATACTAGTCAAGTATAAAATCTTACAGTTGGATATGCAAAAAAAACCAATTTTTTAAACTCTTTTCTCTTTGCAATAGAAATGACAATTTTGAATGGGTTTTGGTAGGAAAATCAACTCGGTCCTTTAAGGGTTAAAGGTATATATATTAGTCATATTTTTGAAATTATTTAAAAATTGTTTTTCTAATTTTAACCTCTAAAGGCCCAAGGCATTTTCTGGCTCCGAAACCACTGAAAACTACCATTTCTGTTGCAATCACTCAGGAAATCAAAACAACTATTTTTTAATTCTAACCGTAGGATCTTGTACTTCACTTGTTGTAGATCATGTGGTAAAAATTTCATGAAGTTTGACCACATTAATTGAAAGATATTAGCATTTGAAGTTGGAAAAAGAAGTTCTTTTGAACTATGGCTTGCAATTTCAGATGACTTTGACGGCCATTTGTAGATTTTTTTGGCACTACACACCATTGGATTAAATTTTTTTATGTTAAAACATTAGATGAGATTTGGGGGTCTTGGAGGGCTCCGAGTTCCCCTGTGCTCTGTTGCGTTTCCAGACTGCGGGAATGCAGCTACAGCAGTTGGCTGACGTGGCACAGCAACTGCCACGTCATTTTTTTTAAAACTAAATTTTTTTTTGCTTAAAATGATGCTTTGGTAAAAAAATTTTTTTTTTTTTTTTTGAAGAAAAAAAATCTGACACGCTCGTACCGACATTCGATGAATCTGGCCAGATTGGGGAATGGGCCTAAAACGGCCCTTTAAGACCCACAAATTTCATCTACTGATATGAGTTGAGAGTTCAGGAAAAAAATTTCAAAATGTCAAAATTTGATTTTAACATATAAAGAAATTGTTAAATAGAAGTAGGTCCAAAATTGAATGAAACACTAAATCGTTAATAGCTCTTAGGTAAAAATAAAACACCATAATTCCAATGGTGGGATTGTTCTTGCAAACAAACAAAATCCTTAAAAGAAAAAAAAAATAATTTTGAAAATTGCATTCAAAAATGAATTCTATAAGTTGTTTTTTGAAGAAGATGCTAGATTGTCCAAAAAACAAGATTGTCTATAACTTTCTCATTCTGAGTCCAAATAGAATGATTCAAAGCTTCAAATGTAGACAAAAACATGATCTTTGAGAAAAAAAAAAAAAAAAAAAAAAATTACATTCTTTTTTTCTGCCCGATGAGTTGTGTTTTTGACTTTGGATGGCATAACTTTTGCTCTCAGGCACCAATTGAAAAAAAAATTATATTTTTAGAAAACTAATGTGATTTTGTAGGTGTCTACTGAGGGAAATTTAGGCCTTTAGGGGTTAAATTATTCCAAAAAAAATATGAGTATTGTTACAAAACGCAACAAATAGTACAAGTGTTCCGTGCAATCACCCAAGACGTCCTAGATGGGTGGACATATTAGACAATTTGGATGGAGCGGATAAACAATGTGATTACTTTAACCCTTAAAGGGCCGGTATGCATTTTCTGGCTGTAAAGAGATTTTGGGCAGGTACATGTAACTAGAGATTTCTATATTTTAGGCTGAAATTTTAATAGATTATGGGTGCAAGGAATATCTTTCATATGCACTAAATTTCATGACATTTGGAAATTTGAGTCAAAAGTTATGGCCTAATATATTACTTTTTTTTTGTAACTGGGCAGTTTGAGCAAATAAAAAGAAATCACTTTTTTCAAGAATAAAAATTTGAAATTGGTTTTCTAAAGTCATATATATGTGAAAAGCTTTGAATCATCCCGTTTTGATCAATGAGTCAAAAGTTATGAAGATTTTTAGTTTGCGAGCAGTTATAGATTTTCTACTCTAAAATAAACTTTGAAGTCCTTTATCTTACTTAATTTTCAATATTTAAAAACAAAATAAAATCCTAGGATGTAGATTATTTATCACAACATTGCAACCATTGAGATTGGCATTTTTCAATTCTATAATTAAATTCTTGACAATTTAGTATTTTGAATCATTCTATACTACTATCTACTTACTATTTTTTTCTTATATGTTGTACAATTCCAAATGAAGTGAAATTTTCAAGCATGTAGCCAACTTGTCTAGAAAAAAGAACCCAAAGAAGCACCATCATCTTGGACATTTTTTCATCAAAAAGTGAGCTTGTGAAGTGCAGCTACCCTATGTTTTGCAAGGCCAAAAAAGTGATTTCAAGGAATTTGAATACTTATATCTTGCAATTCACACGGTGAAATTATCTGAAATTTTTACTGCATGCTCTCAAGTCAGTATACTACAAGATCCTACGGTAACATGTGTCAAAAAGAAATTCAAAAATTGGATACTTGTACTAAAATTGGCAATTTTTGAGCATTTTTGATGAAGACATAGTCATGGAATTTTAGGGGTTAGAGTAGTCACATTGGGCAGGTTAGAATCACCAGGCATCTTGGGCAAGCGGGTAAATTGGACAGTTAGGACAGACGGACCACTAATCCTTAAATGATTTTGACTATTTTTTCACCAAAATTGCTCCAAAATTGCCATTTCTTATACAAGTACCAAATTTTAGAAAAAAATATTTTTGAACACATACAGCCATAGGATCTTGTATTACACTAGTTTAAAAAGATGTGGAAAAAATTTCAAAATTTTCTACCATGTACATTGCAAGATAATAGCATTTGATTTGACAAAAATCCTTTTTTTGTCATTGCAAAGATCCAGGCAGCTGCCCTTCACAAAGTCACATATGTATGAACAAATGTCCAAAAGGGTGGTTATCCTTTGCATTCATTCTTCAAGGCAAGTTGTCTACATGCTTGAAAATTTTCTAAAATTATTTGGAATTGTACAACATATAGGAAAAAAATAGTAAGTTGGAAGAGGTAGAGAATGGCTCTAAATACTAAATTGTCAAGAATTTAATTAGGGAATCAAAAAATGCCAATAGCAACGTTTGTAATGTTGTAATAAACAATTGTCAACTTTCAAATGTAAAGTGCACAATACTTGTCTTCGGTTCTCTATGCCCTTTCTAATATCTAATTTTTGTAGAGTGAACAATTCTTTTCAGTGTTGCTCATTCTTTTGCACTTAGCATGCTGTGTAAATAGCAAAGATGTTTTTGGCTTTTTCATATAGATAGACATGTACAAGTGAGATAAACAAGTGGCCAACCCTCTACACAAATGAACCACTCGCATTTTTGACCTTGATGAAGTTTTTTTACTACATTCACCTACAAAAGTACACAAAAAATTGTATTTTGTCTCACCTACACTAATCAATTAATTTTAATGTAGTGCCATTACAAAATATTTTTTAATTTTTGATATTAATATAATACTATAATATTTCATCCTACATATATTAGATTAGTATGACTTTGAAAAATAAGTGTTACATGCATTAGAGCATCTCTTGCACCCCTCCAAAGAACCGCTCTCTTCTAATTTTTGGATGATAAGCAATCAATTTTAGTGTACTTCAGAGTATATTTTCACTTTCCCCTTTAAATAAGGCCATATTTGAAGGGGTCACTAACCCCTCTATATGCTATATACTCTCTTGGGATTAATAAGTTGTCATAATAAATGATAGCTTATTTACTACTTTTGTAAGTTCTATAACTTGTGATTGGTTGGAAGTATATTTTAGGCGATTGCACTATTGAGGATACAAGTGGCCATCCCCTGTACATTAGATGGATCTAGATTGAAGGAGCCTGGCTATTTGGAAGGCTGTAAAAGATGCTCTTAGGAGAGATTTGAGGCCTTTAGAGGGCCGTTTCAAGCCCGTTCCAATCTAGCCCGACCCTATAAACAGTGATACGGGCTATTAGATTTTTTTTATTCAAAATAAAAAATAAAAAATAACTAATAAACAAACAAAAAAATGCCAAAATATCATTCTAAGCAATTTTTATTTTTATTTTTTTTCAAAAATGACGTGGCATTGTTTCGACCACATCAGCCAGCAATTATCCTGTGTTCCTGTAGTTTGGGAACGTAGGATAACTCGCAGTCTGCCAACGGCTCCAAATCTCCCCTAATGCAAGAATAGAAAACATCAGGGGTCTGGAAAAAAAATATAGATCCAAAAAAGATTTGAAGTATACAATACATGAAAGTAAGATTTAACACTTAGGTGCTGAAATTGAATTTCTATGTTAGATTCTTAAGGGGCCATATCACCTCATACCATTCACAAGATAGCATTGGACGTTTTTTTTACAAAAAGACTGAATTTATGCCGACTCCAACCTTCATGAAATAGGATACCATATGTAAAGCTATGATTTGGCACTTGGGGACTGAAATTGAATTTCCCAGTCAAAGTCTTAAAGATTTGCGTCACCTCACACCATTCACAAGATGACATGTGCTTGTTTGCTTTGTTTTTTTTACAGAAAGGACTTAGTTTATCTCAAATCTGACCTTCATGATATAAGGTAGAGGCACCTATTGTCAATCTTTTAAGGGATTTACCAGCACATCATGAATAGTTTATAACAAAGCAAGTTTTTTCACATGTAGAAAGAGAGGAAATATGGAGATTGAAATTTTTTCATAATTTTATTCCCAAAGTTGAAATTACTGTCAAATTTTGGAAGCCAAAAAGTACTCAGGACCAGTTGCCGATCTCTAGACTCTTCCAATTCCGATCCATCAAGAAGTGCGTTTTCTCTCACTACTTTGGGACATGTGTCATAACCTTATTAGTTCCTACTTTGAAAAAAATCATTCCAAGCTTAGATTGGATTTGTTTAGGTTTGTTCTAGCTAAGATCGGAAATAGTACCCCCTACAGATTGGGAATGGGTCCAGATCGACAATGGGTGCCTCTACCTTATAGTAGGGTGTGTTGAAATCAGCACCCTATTTCGGCAGACATACAGTACTCCAGATTTACAGTGCGTTTTTAGGGTTCCACGGTGAAGATGCCATAAGCTAAAGGAACTGGTGGTAGGTAACGTGGATCCTAAAACTATTTGAAGAGTGTGGCATGAACCACGTCTTGTATCAATGTCCAGGGTGAACCGGTCAACTGAAGTTGGGGAAGCACAACTGCCTGTAAGTTTCGTTGAGCAGAAGTACTGTAGCTCCACAAGGCTGCCGCTAAACCGTCCTGCAAATAGACAGTGCCAGAGCCGTGAAATAGACTGACTTCACCAATTAGTTTGACTTTGGTATGAAAAATCTACCACCTAAATAGATAATATTTGAGGTACTGACCAGTGATCCCAGAACTAGTTTATGGAATTTAGTGCCATATGCAACCTTCAAGACAAACATGCATCACTTTTGGGTACCTTGAAAGTGAGTAGTATACAAAAAAATAGAAAAGAAAGGATTTTGCAAGTTGTTGAGGATTATTGGAAATACTATAACACAAAACTGACTAAATAGATCAACTGCAATTCCAATGTGGAGGAAGTTGCAAATTGGCTATCAAATTCTATTGTTTGTTGCAGATTTGTCTAAATTGTCTCCATTACAGGCCCTTTTTTACAATGTACTAGTAGCACAAGGATTTTTTTTGCTAGAAACTCAGCTAATTTCAACCAATTTAGAGATTGCCGCCTATTGACCATCCAATGTTGAAAGAGATTAGCCGGTTTGTTCATTGTTAGCGGATGGAATTGGGAAAAAACTTGGTTGCAATTTGAAAACATAGAAATTAGGTTGCCTTACCCCAAGAAAGTTACTTTACTTTCTTAGCCATCAAAGTCAACAAATACTCCTACAGGTATTTCCATTTGTACACATGGAGGTTCATGAATCCCAATTACAATGGTGATTATCGAAAATTTCAAAAGCAGTGCATTCTCATACAATAACAATAAATATTTCTATAGTATCAACTGTCGAGAGATTAGTATAAGGCAACCTAATTTCATTCTACCAAACAACCATTTTGATATAACATTTTAGTTGAATTTTTTTTCCGCTTGCACCTACAGATGAGAACATCAAAAAATTGGGTTTTTAGGGTGTTACCATATATCAATGTAGTGCAATAGGACTAAGATCACTAAGGGAGCCTATCCACATTCTACCTATATTCTAAGAACTATTCTTACTATTAAACTGTGAATTGTCATCTTAGAAATGAAAAAGAGTCCAGTGATGAATTGGTGCCAATTGGGAATTACTATTGCATACTTTTATGAGCCTTTGGGGAATGGGGACTACATCTGATTTGGAAGTATACAAAATTTCAATGTAAATAATTTGGAGTTATGAGTGGTGGGACACTTTGTGCCATCCTAAGCAATTACATACACCATGTTGTTTAAGTTTAAGGTTTACATGCTTTCATTTTGGGACTACATATGGACCATAGATGGACAATTGTTTGACATTTAATGGTAGTACCTATGGCCTTAGATAGCACCCTAGTGCTGTGAGCTTTAGAAAACTATATTTCATTTAGTTTTAGTCTAAAAATTACAAATCAAATTGTTGTGGTATGTGGATGTGCCTCCCTCTCTTCTTTCCTTGAAATTTGTAAGAATGTGCTTCGATCAGCATTCAAGAGATCCTAACCCAATATGAGTCTTATACCCTAACAATCTTATACCTGCCTTACCAACATCCCCAAAACATATTTTCATCAATACAAAACCATAAAAAGCAATGAAAAGAGGAATGGACATAAGCTACATTTTAGTCTTGAAGATTAGTCTTTCAAGTGGCCATAGTGCCTTCCACTACACAAAATTATAATGAAATTAGGTTGCCTTACCAAATAGGCTGCCTTACTTCAAATAAATTACCTCATAGATCAATGATTGTCCACATGGTGGTACATGCAACTCTCTGAACTAGGCCTCAGTGAACTATACTGAATAGGATATGAGGAGGACCAAATAATTAACCCCTAAATGTATTTGACTATGTTTTCACAAAAAGTGCTCCAAACCTGCCATTTCTAATACAAGTACCAAATTTTAGAAAAAAAACATTTTTGGACACATATAACGGTAAGATCTTGTAGTGCACTAGTTTGAGAAGATGTGGAAGAATATCAGAATTTTCCACCGTGCAGATTGCAAGATATTAGTGTTTGAATTGAGAAAAATCCTTTTTTTGTCCCTGCGAAAATCCGGGCAGCTGCACTTCACAAGGTCACATTTGTATGAAAAAATGTCTAAAATGGTGGTTACTCTTTGGATTCATTTTTGAAGTCAAGTTGGATATATGCTTGAAAAATTCAGATCATTTGGAATTGTACAACATATAGGAAAAAAATAGTATGTAGAAAGAAGTAGAGAATGATTCAAAACACTAAATTGTTAAGAATTTAATTATGGAATTGAAAAATGCCAATCCCAATGGTTGTAATGTTGTAATAAACAATCTACACCTATTTTTTTCTTTTCTTTTCAAAAATATTGAAAATTGAGTTAAATAAAGGACTTCAAAGTTTATTTTAGAGTAGAGATTCCATAACTACCCGCAAACTAAAACTCCTCGTAATTTTCATCTCATTAATCAAAATGGCATGATTCAAAGCTTTCCATGTTTATATGAATCTAGAGAACCAATTTCAAATTTTTATTTATTTTAAAAATGATTTTTTAAGAACTTTTTCAGCTGCCCACCAAGCACTGAAAATCACATATTATACAATAACTTTTTAATCATGCAGTCAAAAGTTATGAAAATTGTTAGGCCTTAAAGCTACTCCTCGGGAAAATGTTTTGTGAAAATTTCAAGGAAAAAAAATAAAAACTCCATTCGTAGTGAACTGGCCAAAATTGCTATGTTGCCCCAAAACGGTGTTTGGGCGTTTAGGGGTTAAAGGGACGTTTCTTTAGAAATTGTACATATTTGAGACAAGATGTACAACCCAAGGTAGATATTTATATAGTGTGGAATGTTGATTAATTAGTATGGGTCCACTTTATATCCCTATTCAGTGTAGTACACTAATCTATGCCACATACATGCTTTGGATTGAATGCATCATTGTACAGTAGTGAATATTTATATAGTGTGGACTGTCAAGAAATCAGTGTAGGGCAACCTAATTTCACTATTTTGTGTAAAAGCTGACTATACTCAGTGAAGTCAAATAACTACTTAAACATCAAAACCACAACTGCATTGAAAATATTCATCACTACTAAGGTAGACCAGCCCATTGTGGTCAAATGACCCATAGTGGACACCTAATGACCCCATGACAGTTATTTTGGCCACAATCAATGTCTAACCTGACACCAATGGAGTGATTAGTGACCTCATTAGGAACACCTACTTTTTCAGTGTAAACCATTGTAGGAAGTGACTTTTTATGGCCTTCTACATTAGAAATTATTGTAACCACTTTAGGTGATTAAGAAGAGCATATTGGACACACTTTTTGTTGGTTGTAGAGTAGTCTATTGACTCTTTTGGATAGATCACTTCAAAAATCCATAATAAATTCATACTTTGTTTGAAAAATATAATTTCAATTGCTCTCACTACTTCTCACACTTGTCTTCATGTGGGAAAAAATTTGAAAACTTTCAGCTATGGCATGAGGGTAGACTCCAAAGTTTGACCACAATGGGCTAGTTTACCTTAGTGAGTATCAAGTATCAAGTATCAAGTATCGTCTCCGTTTTGACTGCCAATACTGACTCTTCCAGTACTCCTCTCAACAGTTTCAGACTCTGAACAGAAGTAAAGTTTACCAGAACGAATTTCACCAAATCAATCAAATCAATCAATCAGCTTTCACACACAACACCAGATTGATTTCTCTCACCTGTTGCATATTTGCACTTCGCCCCAGCTGAGCCAAGTGCGACCACGAGTACACCAGAAAGTGCATGCATTTCAGTTGCTTTGGATCATTGGGCTCCATGTGTGAATTCGAATATAAATCACAATTGTGATTATAATCGAAACATCAAAACGGTTTGCGTAAAATCAAATTATGGGTCAGTGCAAAGTCAGTGCTAAGTCGGTGCTGAATATGATGAGATGTCAGTGGCACAAGTAACAATAATTTTTGGTGTTCACAGAACTGGCTAAAATTTGCTCCATTGCTACTTAAAAGTTTCAGTAGCTAAATGTACATTGAAGAAAATCATTGGAAAAATTAGATTTTCGCCAAGATTGAAACAACCAATAGAACTTGATAGCCAATTTGTTACTTCCTCCACATTGGAATTAGCATCTATATAGTCAATTTTGTGTTATAGTACTCCCAATCATCCTTTACAACTTGCAAAATCCTTTCTTTCTATTTTTCTTTTATGCCACTCACTCTTAAGGTAACCTCTTTGTCTTGAAGATAGCACATTGCACTAAATTCCCTAAACTAGTTTGCATATTGCACTAAATTTCATAAACTAGTTCTGGGATCACTGTCAAATTACTCATCCGTCTAGTTTACAGTAATTGCTACTAAAACACGGTCATCAGTGCAGTTTACTGTACCGGTAATTGCTCTTTCTGGCCCGGGTATAGGCCGGAGCATCGGTTCGGCTGTTTACTACTACGGAGTACAAGATTTGGTGGCTAACGACTACCCATGACATCCAGAACGCCAGGAGCACCAACAAGGCAGCCAGGGCATCTCGAAACCCGATTTTTTATGATGTCGGAATGACACAGCGTCAAGCAAAAGCCGTGCCTTGCTCCCTCGGGACTGAAAAGGCAGCCCAGGGTTGGCAAGGCCGCAAGCCAGGGCTTGCAGAATTTACAGGTTTTTAGGAGAAGAATTCAAAGGCGGAGATCAGTCCAGATGGAGGACGCAGGGCAGTACAAGGGAGCAGATCCTGGCTCGTGCATCTTCCCATGACTTGCAGCCAGGCCAGCGCTTCCAAGGAGGATCCTAGGCGGACCTATTCTCCGCCTGTAAGTTCCCTGCACAGAACTCGGGCAACCAAAATTTCCCACCAGTACGTCTGTCCTTGGCTCCATTATACAACACATTTCACATGGCTTCCTTGTCTTCACTTGGCTAGCTTCGCAGCACCGGATCTCTCGTCTCATCTCTCACATGCTAGCTTAGTTGTGAGATTCCGGCTGTGAGTACTTACAGTTTGCTGTGTCTGTCGATACTCTGCTCTACAGTAGCTTTCTTGCGTCGTGTCTAGAAGGTAATGTTGTTCTTGATCGACAGCGGCAATTGATTGATTGGCGGAACGAGGGTTAACTCATTTGTGTATGCAGCTGGAGGTGCTTTTGCGCTGGACGTGTGGGTGGGGAAGCTGTGTCTGAAAGAATGGGACTGATGGTGGGTGCTAAGTTGTACTTTGCTTTCTAGGTTGGGGTATTGCGAGCTTGTGATCGTCGATCGGCAGGAGCTAGGAGAACTGGGATTGCAGCTATGATGAGGCAGTGCTGGACTGTGGTGGCTCTGTTTCTGGTGGTGGCGCCCCTCTTGCTAGGTACGTAAATGGTTTTGCGGTCGATCCTCAATTTGGGTTGCGTTTGGACTGATTCACCTTGAATTCGATCGTCGCCCCATATTCTTTCAGCAATGCTGATGAAGCTCGTCGAATCACTGGGAGCCGCGGCCGGGTAGCATGCAAGTCCCTCAATTTGTTCGTTTAGGTTGTGGAGAGTTAGCGGAATGGTATCATTGTTGAAATGTTACAGAGTGTCCTCTGAATTGCGGAGGCTCCATCTGTTGCTAGGTTCCTGGATTTGGATTCTTGAAGGAGATAGACGAGGAGAAAGTAGAGCTTAAATCTGAAAGTAAGTGAAGGTTGGTGAAGAATTGAGAGACGGGATGCGTAGGCAGGATCAGTACACTCAGTCTGCAAATCGATCCTCCTATATGGATCCTGACTTGTTCCGCTCTTCAGTGGTAGCAAGGTTCAGAATGGGGAGCTTCTAGCAGAGCGGAGTTCTCTAGTCCTGGTGTATTTCCAGAAGCCCTAGCTAGCTAGTCCATGTGCTAAGATTCTGTTGTGGAACGGCAGGGATTGTGGCAGGGGGAGGAAACGTCACCATGGAGACGGCGAAGTTTGAGGACGTGCCCATGATAACGATCAACGGGACATTGAACAGTACCAGGCCGCCGGCACGGCGCCTGGCCACTGCCTCGGTGTGGTGCATTTCCATCCCTAACACTTCCGAAACCTCCTTACAAAGCTCCCTGGACTGGGCGTGCGGCCCACTTGCCAACCAAGGGCAAATCAATTGCGGACCTGTCAACGAAGGAGGGGTTTGCTACGATCCCAACACACTGGCTCACCATTGCGATTGGGCCTTCAATGCTTACTTCCTGCGGATGAATGGTACTCCGGAATCTTGTGACTTCAGTGGCACTGCACAGCAAGTCACCACCGATCCTAGTATGGACCCCTTCCCTTCTCCTCACCACAGCCAAGTTTTGATCTTTCCAGGTTGATTTAATGCACAGGCTCCATGCACCGTACTCACTGCAAGGAAAAGGCCTTTTCCTACGACAATCTAGAATCTTGCTCCATCTTCAATTTTGCGCATTTATTTTGTGTCCAAGTAAAAATCAATTGTGAAATCTAAATGGCAATAGACTGTTGAGTAGTTTCACACTTAGCATGGATCAAAGCTCGCATGTATGGTCAATGGCGGAGACGCTAATGCACTGTGTGGTCTATGGAGCCTCTACCTTACCCTCTTTTCTTGAGACGATAATTCTCAAAAACACTCTGTACTTGCATCCGGAATTGCGTCCCAAATCCCATTCCTCGAAATCTCTACACGTTTGATTCGAAATATTTGATGCGGAAGTGCATTGTTGATGCCCATTTGTCTGTTGAGGTAGTGTCATTTCGAGAGGGGTACCAAATTATGTGATTCCCTGTACCCGTGAGTCTTTCATGTTTCCCTCCAATGTCGATGGGACTTCTGTTTCGGTCATCTGCTTCAAGGGATAGTTGAAATAGGTCACAAAAGCTGAGGTTTCTGGGGAATGTGAGACTTGTCGGGGATTGCAGTCCGAGTCCGCCGGGGAGTCCACTCTGAGACCTAATTGTGAGTACCCAGGTGTCTGTTTGAAGTCTCGTTTTGCTCATTTCCATGGCCTACTTTTGCCAGAGGTTTTGTTCCTCCAGTGGTATTTTTTTGTATTAATTTGGGGTATCGTTTTGGTGCAAACAGGTTCAGGGACTTGTGTATTCTCACCATCAAATATGTAAGTGCTGCCACTTCCTGAGTTTCACTTCCAATTTAGTCTCACTGGGTCCAACAGTCGTAATCAGGGTTCGTTCATTCTTGCATTACTAGAGAATTGAATGTACAGCTTTGATCCCACTCGTGAAACTTCACCAATTAGCGGTTCATCCCATGTTGCAAATTCGGAATTGGTGCATTGCTGGAAAGGGTGCCATATCGATCTTGGCTGGATTTTCAATTTGCTTTCAACTTATTCCGGACTGAGGCGCATTTTGTGACTGAAAATGTTGTTTTGTTGTTGGCCTTGCAGAACACTGAATAATACAACACCGGGTTCTCCACCTGTTAATTCTCCTGTATCACCAAATGGGTCACCAATTTATAGTCCCCCCAATGCAGCCCCAGTGACCTGGCAACCCCACCACCTCTTCAGTGTCTCCACTACAGTCATTCTTCTGACTTACCTCTCCACATGACAAAAAATATTCTTTTAATTGTGACCTGAAGTGATCCAAATGAGGCTCTTATCCACCAATTTTGCCCGGACTATATTTTCCAAGTGGTTGCTGATCGACTGCTTCAGTCTCTCACAAGTCTGCCTCCGCTTAAATGCATTCCTGCCATTCCAAGTGCCATTCTCTAACGGTTTAGGGCTTCCACCTTGGTATGTGTACCGACTTCGATCTAGGCAAGGTGGAGAATTTGTTTGTCTCCCATGATTTAGATTGTAGTCAGCACCACCTTTCTCCGTTGGCGGAGGGTGGTTGTAAATGTTGTGCCAATTCGGGATTCATGTGACGACCCGAACTGTTGTAAACATGTACTGTAGTACTACTAACGAACACTTGATGTGGAGTCATCAGTGTTGAATCTGTTGAAATCAGACTGCCTGTTACTCTTTTAGAAAAAGGAAAAATGATTCCACTTCCAGTTTCCGGCGTTTAGTGTTGCAACATTATTGTGGTTAGTCAGAACAGCGCAATCATCACGTGGAATCATGCCGTTGTGCTAATAAACAAGTCGAAACAATCGGTGTAAGCACATTCTCTGAACAACTGTCATAGAGAAATTTAACATTCTCGAGGGCACGTGAAAGCCTGCCACATGCAGTACCTACCTGTTCATGTGACATTCGTTGGAATCCCACTGCTCCGCACTAGTGTACAAATTCATCATATTGGTTCTATCAAATGCTTTGAGTGACGTTTGTATGCCGGTTTGCAATTTTGCCTATTGAAAGGAGCCATTCATAGGGTACGTGGCATTCCATATACTAACTGTGGTATGGGAATAGAACAATGCTTCGTAAGTTCAAACTCAAATTGCGATCCAATCATGGTGGGAAATATCCTTAAACGTATCAATCATTGTCACACTAATGTAGATGGTCATTTAGAGTTGAGTTTACATTGTTTTTGAGTCTCTTCATCTTCATGTGTAGAATCCCCTTTTCACTTACACAAAATAGTGAAATTAGGTTGCCCTAGACTATAGTTCACCATGTCTGAAAGTGTTACCTATGAGAAATTAGTGTGGGGCAACCTAATTTCACTATTTTGTGTAGTTATCTCTCCAAGTGCTTTCATAATGCTTTCTCTAGAAGCTAAATTGTATAGTTAAATTGTTTAGTTAACCTTGAAAAAACTCTCTTTCCACTTTGCATACTTCAAACTTTGACAAGTATTCTTTACAAATGATAAATTGCAATTGAAAATTAAACCCATACATCACGGAATACAAAAAGTGTCAGATGAATGACCTTCACAATCAATGTAGAAACAAAACTTTCTACATTAACCTAATTATCTAATAATTGGATTGTTTTCTAGCTCACTACCTTAGTGCTAATTCTCATCCTTCTAAGGTTAAGAACTTGTGGAGTAATGATGATTATGATGAGTACTTCTTGACTCAACAATCAACATTTAAGTATTTCAAGTTACCATTGATGTGGGACCCTGAACAAACAGACTCTTACTCCAAAGAACTCAGAAGACCTTACTCTCTTATTGAAACATCGTACAGTACATTGGAGTCCTCCTGGAATCCCCGGGATAAATTTCTATTGATACATCCTTTGATGGAAGTATCAAATCTAATGATACTGAGTACACTATGCTCCCGAGAGGCACATGACCATCCAGTGTCGAGCATTTAGACTCTGGAATACAAACCGAACGACGAGTACTCTTCCGAAACCCCTTCAATTGCATGATATCCACCAAATCATGATGCTCCAATTGAAAATAGATTCCAATAACCTTAGATGCATCGATCTGCAGCAATGTTTTTAAATATGCAGGGCACCACACACGATCACTGCTCTAGCATTGCTACGCTAACCTACTTCCTAACCCAAATTACAGGTACCAAATCACAAAGCAACTAAAATGGCTTTCAACAACCTCATCCACAAATGTGGTCATTTGACACATCCACTTCCCACGCTGGACACAGTAGCTCAAGCGATATGGCCTCATGGTGCAACTGCGTCACAGCCCAGTTCCCATGAATTTGAAAAGGGTATGCAACAATGCATACCCTTGACGTCAATATGGAGAATTTCATTATCATAAATTGAATTGCCCCGGCTCCACCTTGAATTTACCTTTGGCGCCACCTGACTGCATCTTAGCCTCTTTTTCACCCTTCTGTCCAGTGAAAGACAACAGTTATTGTGGGCAGTAAAAAAATGACAACACAGAGAAAAAAGGAAACAGTTCTCTTCACACGACACTCAACAGCGAGAAGAGAATGGCTAGAAATGCATAATTATTGAAGAGAAAGTAGCTAATTCAAAGGACTTTACGGCAACATTTAATCCTACTCATGATTACTTAGGCTTGGAAATTGGACCACATGAGAAGGTCAAACAATGTTGCTTAGTCCTCCGAACTTGGTTAATTTCATACAAAAAATCCCTGTATTTTTAGCCGCTCTCCTCACCTATTTGATTGTAAATCTGTCCCATGTGGAAAGCACGGTAAAGTACAGGAGATTTCACACAATAACTGCAAGAGTGCATGTCCAGATAATCTCTAATGCCGTACGAGACATATACGTCACATCGACACATTCAACCACTGCTATCATCCATCACGAAGCATTTTAGAAGACATGTAGGATATCGCCAGATCGAGGAGTTGGCATTCTATCAGTGCTACTTGCGGCACCAAGGCATGCTCTCTTGAACAATAGAAAATCCAAAAACGGTAGGCATTTAGGGATTAAGGGAACTCCAAATTTCTCTCCAAATTTTATGCGCGGAAAATTAATGAGAAAGAATTAGAACGGGCTTCGCATGGGATAACAATAAACTACGTTCCTCGACAAGGTAAATCATGATATTGTAGCGGATGGAATTGTATCTGCTAATCCCTTTACAGGTACTTTTAGTGTCAATTTAACTAAATTTTCGAACCATTCATTATTACAGATTGATAAGGTGCTTTAGTGTTAGTACTTGTGCTTGTGCTGACCATTCGGAGACAGTGAATTACTTCTTTTCTGATAGCCTCTTTTCTGATAATCTCTTCTCTGGGCGTTTAGCTGCAACAGCGCTACCTTCCTGTGACGTTATGCAGAAAATCTCCCAAATTAAACAACTTCAGCTTCCATGTGTAAACATTCGTTTGTTTTCAAAGAAACTTAGATGACATATGAAGCACAAGAGCCTCCGGTTACAATACTTGACCCTGAGGATAGGCCAGGTCTTCCAGGGTTAACTTCTGTATTTTCTTCTGGCTGAAATTGATTAGGATAGAACGATTCATAATACTCTTAAACAGATGTAAAAGCTGCATACCTTCCAGCATACAGGAACTTACCTCTGAAAGGTATGGGTTTCTCACCTTAATACAAACATAAACATAATGCAGATCAGGATCTTCAAGGCTGAATGTCGGTCCAATTGCCATGTCATCTCCAAGAGGAACAGGTTCAGTAATGGGCCGGGATGTACCCTCATTTGCCCTCTTGGAGCCAGGTCTTGCTGCAGCGACATAAATCATGATTCATTAACTATGAAAACAAGCTAAGCAAAAATCGAATGCTTGCTAATATCTGGTATAAGATCAATACACCCAGAGACGTGCAAACCAGCTCTAATACAACTATCTTGTGGTTCTACACATCAGAATGTCCAATCGTACCTATCCAAGAACATAAAACCTCAGAAAGTCCACGGTCACCAAATAGTGAGACACCAAAAAACCCAGAGATCCAGCGCCTTCATTACAGAACCTTCAAGCATTGTCTAGTAAAAAGTGGCCTAATTAGATACATTCAATCATGCTGGACAGGACAAAAGAAGAGCACATTAGAAATTCAAGAGAAGATGCAAAACATACGTATTACATGCAGTTTGATTTCCCAAGGAGCTTCCTCGTTCTTCAAATGAGGGAATCGAACCCGTGGATCACCATATGTAATCTGCTCAAGATAATAATGTAAGAAACTAAACGAATGTACCGAAGTTAAAGATATATACACAATGGACCTACAGAAGCGCCTTGGTGCGTGACTGCCCATTGGCAAGTCCCTGGTACAAAAGTGACGCACTTACATGTTGTATGTTTAAAAGCTTAGCAATGCAAAAAACACTTACAAGCATATAAACACCTCCTGGCTTCAACACCCTGCAACCAGCCTCACCGGTGAGCTAAATGTTGTGGGTGCACAAGAACCAAGTACGAGGACAGTTATGCTTGAAAAATCTTTCAAGCTGAATTAGGATTACTTTCAATTGTCACACATACGCAAGTAGATAATCAAAATTCAATATAACACAGAACATCAAGACGAGCAGAAACGTCTATCTTTGACTCCTTGACTATTCATAGGTTTTCTTCAGAGACCATTGGAATCCTAAAAAATTAACAGTAGAAACTACAAGTCAATAGTAGTGTTGGAATACATGCAGACCAAAAAATATAACAGAAATACAACAGAAATGAATTATGTACCTGCGAACCTCTTTAATCATGGATGCAGCACTTGTTGGAGCACTAGACCCGCACTGCTACCTCCAACAGACCAGTGCATGCTATAAGGTGGAGGGTCTTGCTATACAACTAGCAACAAGCTCGTAGTTCACAACCCATAATTTCCACAAAATCGATATAAGATGTATCATATGTAGTTACACGCACTACTTCATAGTAACATGTTGTCAACCGTGAAGCAGTCAACTGTAAAACATGATTGCTAGGTTGTACATGCCATGGTATCATTTGACATATCAGGAATATATTCCTTAATAAGAACCGCAACGCAGTGCAGTAAGCACAAACGCGTACAAAAAACCAGTTGGTTAGGAAAACTGATACAAAGGAAAAAGACCATTACCATCAATGAGTCGAACATGCCTGCACATATTGCCAAGAAAATAGCGTCGGTTTGAGACTAATGAAATATAGTGGCGTCAATCATAAGGTGATGGAACAGATGTAACAAATATTGAGCTTCATGTTGAGAGAACCCTCTGCAAACCGGTCACGTCTAATAACACATCTAAGTTATACGCTCTTCAAACTTATGGACAATTCATTGACTCATCCGTCTGTTAGAAGTCCTAGAATGCAAAAAACAGTAGACTGACGTGAGAGAGCAAGCACCTTTATCAAGCACAGAATCAAATTCTCCGTCATTAAAAGTCAACTGTCGAACATCCATCCTTCGGTCTGTAGACACAGGAACAAAATGTGCAACATGTAAGCGCCTCTGCCAAATTACTATATCCTTTCTGAAAAAATAGATGAATGTAATCAAGAGCACTGATGAAAGGCGAAAACCTAAGATTCCTATTACCATTTGTGCTTCTAGTTGAACAACAGGAATTCTGAAACAGATACGCTGCAGCCTCAAGTAACGTAAAGCAACGGCTAATGAACGACCCGACGTAAGGTGGAAGCAAAATTACACTGAAGTTGTGGCATGTCCTTGTACTTCTCAATCATGACGTTTATCACAACTTGAGAGATGTCGATATTCATAATATTTTGATAGCCATCGTTTACCATGTCCTCCGATATGACTGTCCCCACAACCCACAAGCTAGCACCTGCCCTTCAGAACTCTTAAAGAGATACCGTATCTAAGACCAGCCAAATGCGTGATCCGACATGGCTTAGAAAGTGGTCATGTGCCGTACCCTAAGCACGCTTGGAAGAAGTGATACTCATGAAATGATACTTTTCAATGTACGCAGGACTTAAATGCAATAAAGTCCACTAGTCCTATTCTTGGAAGAAACCTTAAGGACCCTTTTGAGTAACAGTTTCCTTCAATAAAACCTCGAATTGTAATTCATGTAATGTAAATGAAATGTCTGAAACCCAGTTTCGGGAGGGAAAATGACAATAGGTGCCTCTATCATACCTATCCTGTACTCATTACGAACCCAAACTGCTATTCCAAAAACAAAATGGTTTCATAATGACTCACTCTAACGGCATGCCGCATAAGCCAATTTGTACAAAATAACCTCTCTAGTTTGAAAATATAACTTGGACAGGCACAAACCTGCATTTCCGCAGCCAACCATCATCACATTGTCTGTCTTGGGAAGATACATATTGATAAGAGGGGCTAAACCAGCATACTGCTGGTACCAATCAAACGAGCCAACGTCTTGACTGTATCTGTTGTCCCAGTAAGATTCATCACCATAGGCTTGAGGCTGGCCCTTTCCTTTCGTCATACTTCAATTACATGAAAAGAAAATCCTCAAACCTGAAAATGAGACAGCACTTTCTTGGTCAACAGCTTCTTACTATCAACACTTGCAGTGAACCGCAATAACAAAAACAGATTGAGCACTACCACCTTTCTCTTAATGGAAGATAACATGAAGGGGTTCGATTTGCTAGCAGATTTCACATGATTCGCAACACTGGAGAAATAATTGCTCAAACTACCTCACAAGTCCTCAGGAATAATTTCAGAAGAAAGTTCTGAAGAACAAACCCATTGACAAGTCGTCATGCACATCGCTCTGCTGTATTTGAGAGAAAACTATTTAAAGCGTAGGCTTAACAATTACATCGATCTAAGGAAGCGAAGTACACTGAGGCGAGATTGCCAACTGATCCATGCACAAATACCTCCATCTTCTCAAGGAATGTAAGAAACGCTGAACTTACTGTAGGAAGTAAACAGCAATCTCAACGCAATCAATCACCAAGCTGTCAATCGAGATTTCTCACGTCCGAAGGGGATACCGTTCGTCAAAAACAGCGACTAACCAAGAAAAGAACAGGTAACAGACACGATGATGAGAAGGCAGAATGTTCAAATAAAAACACACGATCGATCACCAAGATTCGGTGCCAAGATGCAAAACTTACATCACAACACCAAATTTTGTTGAGTTCGTTTGACAAGCTCAAGAATAATAAATCTCGAGAGGTTGATCCCAAATCAGTGTCCAAATGACCAAAAGAGGCCGCTGCCATAGCTATAGGAGTGAAATAAATCATTCAAAAAGCTTCAAGGAAGATAACAAAATGTGCCGATAAAAAGAAGAAATCATACCCTCAATGTTGCCAAAGTTACTGCAATCAACTATTATTAGCTTCCAAATCGGATTTCCTAATTTTAGCTGGAGTAGTTACTGGTTAAGATTACAAGAAGAGAATAGCGAACCCAATTCACCTAATTGCAAGGTTGTGGGCAATAGTGTTTTCTTTCCAATGAATCAGAGTGATCCAGATAAACACCAATCACCCAACCCTAGAGTTTTCAGAACAGAACGCTCGGAAGAAGTAGCAAGTTGACGGATTGATTTCACATCGCAGTACATGCTATAATTTTTTCATATAACAAAAGGCGAGGATATACGAAGATCAGAACCAGCATAAAGAGCAATCGTCACAAAGCTTCAGCAGCATTAGAGCAGCTTAAATAAACTTTAAAGACTAAACGTCAGCCCAAAGTGTCTAAATGGCAAACGATCGCAGAGAGACATTACTCCTGCGAGTATCGCACCAAAGCGAACACACAAGTAGGAGGTGCCCAGTACCACCCAAATTGCGGCATTTTTATATCTGATAAGACAAAATTCAATCGCTTCGCTTTCTGGCTACGCCCTCACCAGCAAATATCCAAAAGACAGTTAAAAAACGCCAACCAAAACGCCGTCCTTGAAACCAATTGGTGCATCATCAAGAGTCAGCTCAACTAAGCGGTACCCGAAGCTGCGTGCTGCGTCTAGGATAGTGCGCAATGTGAAGGCGACTGGCATAAGAACTACACACCAGAGGAAGATGACGGTCTGCTACAGTGACCTCATCTCCGAGCCCTGGCACGTAACCCCCTTTATCCCACAGCTACTCTTAAGATCCCCTCCATTGACAATCCTCTCGAAAACGTGACGGTTCAAAGCCCATGGAATTGACTCATCATCAACAGTCATTGATAGCCATACGAATTTCACCACTCCCAATCCCTCACTTCAGAAGCCAAACACATTCCTCTACGAGAATTTCGGATATCAATTTCTTCTGCCACGAACAGTTAAGAGGTCTGTCAGCGATTGAATGAGTTCAATAATGAACTATGGATGTGAATTACCAATCAGTGCAAGAAACGTATGACAAATAGGAGCACAAGGACAAATTTGAAATTGAAACCTTGTACAGCGAATCTCAGTTAGCCAAGGAGAAAAACAGAAACAAATTTTCACAGAGTATGCAATCCTGTGATGGATCGGATCGGATACATCCGAATCTCGCCAACATGATTACCCTCGTCCCAAGATGCCCTACACGAAGAAAAGTGAGCGACAAGAGAAGGTGACTGCAGGATTAGCCACCAGCATTGCCCCAAGCACATGACGACACAATGCCTGTCCGATCACCCCTTCAGCTGCACAGCAACCGCGAAACGCCCGGCACAGGCATCCAGCCACCCTTACACGCAACCATTCAAGCAACAGTCTACCAAAGATCGAGAGCTTCTTGGTTCCGGCCCTCCAGCAATCCAAATCGGTGTCGAAAAAATTCCTGTTGCGACGCGCAGAGGTGAAATCGAACACGAGGACGTACCGGGAAGATGCACAATTCGAAGATGCGATGATCTGGGCGAAACGTGCGCGTGAATTGGACGCCTGCTGCGGCCGTGAGCTTGCTTGCTTCCTTCCTTCTTGTGGCAAGAAGAAGAAGCAAATGATCGCGGGCTGGCAAACCGAACCCCTCATCGTGGCCATTGCCTTCTGCGACGGTCGGATGGCGTCCATTTGGTCATGGGGTCCCGCGTGTTTGGGATGGGGACGCGGGGATGGGCGGGACGGTTGCCTTCGGTCAGCGGGTTTGGGCCTTTTCGTAAGACAATTTTCATCAAGTTTTATGGAAGAGGGCGTTCCATATTCATGGGAATTCTGACCCCAAAAAACAGGTTGACAAAAAAGACGAGCCCAACGAGGAATGCTTGTTTTTTTGGGTTAGAATTCCTAACAACCAGGCGATTGCTCTATGTAAACACCCATTCAGAAATGAATGAAATATGTGATTGATGAATGAAAAATCCATAACCGGTTGTTGAGTTTTCAACACTCACGTGGCACCGTCCCATTGGCAATCCATCACCATTGTCATTACAAGTTGTAACTCATAACCTTCTCTCCTTTCAACTTGCTTCCTACACCCTTGAATCATGAAGATCAAAGGTTGTGATTGAAAAGTGAACAATTGGTTATGTCCGATAACCTACTCGCCGCTACCACGGCTCGTCGGTTATCTAATACATAATCGATTGCACAGATTTCATGCTTCAAGGAAGAGGTTATGGAAAATAATTTGCCACCTTCTGAATGACACATTTCTAGGGGGGAATTAATATGTAATATTGCCCACAGAGGGCAATGCAAAAAAGGAGGGCAAAGCCTCTATTTGCTCGTGTTCAGTCAATGTTTTGATATTTTTTAGAAATTACATTTTTAATTGAGGGTTTGTAAGAAAAGGAAGCTATATAAACTCTTTGAACAATTGAAGATGTGTTTCTTGCTTATTTAGTATAGTACATCTATGATTGTTTAAGATTCTTATGAATGTTCATGAAAAAAGTCAAAATATTCAAATCAAAATAGCCCATTAGAAAAATGAGGCCAAAAAGGGCTGTTTTAGTGTTGCTCCTCATATTAGGAACAAATTGTTCCCATCATTGGGAAATGAAAAAAGGAAATGAAAAAATGAAAAGATGAAAATGAAAATTCTATTTTTGGAATTATTTTTATTACTTTTGGAAAAAAATTATTATTATTATTTTTAAACAATTTGCTAATGTGGTAGATGCAATGGTAGTGTCCTCGCCATGTCAGCAATCTATATGGCATAGGAATATTATGTTGGAACAAAGCTCCCAACTTAGGAGCTCCAAGATAGCTCGTGGCCCTTCTTTGGCCTCGTTTCTCTTCTAAAGAGAAACTCACTGCTAAGTAGTTTTATCCACCACAAAGTATTTAAATCATTGAAACAAAAGAAATAAAAATTGGACTCTTATGATATATGATATAATTTCATTGCATTTGAGGAATTAAACTCAAACTTGCACCACTTGAGGGGATCAAACACAAATGAACACCTCAAGTGGTGCCAAGAGTAGTGCAAATATGAATTTGATCCTGACTTTTTGCAAGAAAGGGCCTAAGCATTCATTTAGGAAGAAGCCACAACTCAATATGATTAGATTGCATGTAATAATGTCATGTTGTTATTCCACAAAAAATCAAGTGGAGAAAATCGTACTTTGTGATTCCAAAAACTTCAAATTGGATTAGAATTCAAATGCTTTTTAGAATACGCATTGAAAGAGGCACCACATAAGTAAGGATTTTAGGTGACTTTACAATTATTTCTAATATATATATTAAGAAGGAAAGTGCAAATTCAAATCATTTGAACATGTTCTTAACTACAAAATGCCCAAGTGATTTGCTCTATTGTAGATCTTCATTACAAAAAAATTCAGCCCTCCGGAAGGACGTGAGTTCTACACCCGCCCGGTGCAATTATGGAAAAAAAAAATTAAAAAATTATTACTATTATTATTATTTTTATTATTTTTTAAATTGGATGCTGATGTGGAACTAGTAGTGCCACATCAGAATTTTTATTTTTATTTTTATTTAATATTTTGAATATTATTTTTCCAAAAGAAATATTCTTTTAAGAATTTCTTTTTTATTCATTCTGAAATTGCATTGCAGGGATCCTAAAAATCAATTCCTTAGCGGCCTTCTGGAGGGCTGAAATTTATGTAATGTATCATCTTTGCAGACACCATTCTATTTTTTAAAGTCCATCTATATTTTTAAAGATTTTTAATTAGATTTTTAATAAAAGACTAATGATTTATTTTATTTTTTAAAGTACCAAAGCGGATTTTTATACTTTGATTAAATATTTAGCACTATAGTGCTAATGTTGCTATCCTAGTACAATAATGATGAGTATCTTATTTAATGCCACTTGCCTCTCGTAGCTACTGGTAGGTATACAATACTCTACATCATTTCATTCCTCAAATGATGTGGAATATTAAGGAATGATGTGATGGAATCATTGATATTTGATGGAATCATTGAAAAATGATGTAGAATACTCCACATCACTATATCATGGAAGAAAGGCAGTCCAACTATAGGCTACTAAATATTATGTTGCCCATTTTATTGATTAAGTCATTAATTGCATTTCAATTAATTAGTATATTCAAATGATTGTAGAAACAATTTTTTATGTAGATGCCCCCCCCCCAATTGATGCTAATTTTGAGAAGTTGGACTTGTAGCACTCTAATTAGCATTTTTGCCACAAAACTTGGTGTTTTAATCCTATAACGACATGGTGGCTTAAAAATGTCTGATAGTTGATAAAGAATTTTAGAAGAGGTTTTCTACAATAAGTTTGATCTCTCATGTGTGTTTTTTTGTTTTCTTTAAGCAAATGATTCACGGTACAAAAAAAATGATTTCCACGATACCTAGTCATGGCGTTCTAGGGTTAATAAAGAAACAAATTTTGGACCCTAATTCATTAGTATTGAACAATAAATTTTTCGCTGCCTATTTTAACAACAAGGCAAGGATATGGTAATAATGTGGTTGATCACCTCAACTTCAGAAACATGTAAAGCATCTATACCTATGCTTTGAACTTGGAGTTTGTCCATCTGTCTTAGGGTCCGTAGAGGTCAGAGGGCCCACCTATGACCTTGTAGCAATCAAAAAGTGAGCCAGCCCTTCAAAAATTGGCTAGACCACTCAATAGTTGAGGGCTTGCAAGTTTGCTTTGTGGAACTTAGATATAGGAGAATTCATCATACACTCCAAGACAATTGGTTTATAAATTAAATCTTTCTTAAGGATGTTAGAGGAAAACTTAACTAACAATAGTACAAAAAAACAAAACATTAACTCCATTAGATCCAATTTTGGTGCTTCAAGGAGTTTTGTCCGTGTATTTTTCTCACACTCCAGTTTTGGTCCCTCATTGCACACATTTTACGATTAACTCTAATGACAAGGGGGACTTTTCTTTTTCTTTGTTTTTTTAGGAGAATGCACTGTGACATGAGAGATTCAAAAATAGTGTTAGTAACTTACCTGACGGCCGTCGCCTGCCGCCGTCCGACGGCCCTAACTTACCGGAGCTTTGAAGGGCAGATGAACGTCTGAGGCATTTGGCTGATTCTTATTAAGACGAGGCTGGGCAGGTGCATATGTGTGAGGCAGGCAAGGGGTTTAGGGTTTGGAGCTCTTGGTTCGTGTATGCTCCGCCCGAGCCCTGCTCACACACATCTCCCCGCTCACCGAATTCGGCCTCATCTTGCCCACGCCATCGCCACTCCTGCTGTGTGCCACCGGGCCATGCCATGGATCCCGGCCTCATCAAGCTGCTTGAAGACGATGAGGTAAATGTTTCTCCTCTGCTCTGCTCTGCACGAGACTCCATGCGTCATCAGGCCTTTCCTCTGTCTGGAGCCTCCGCTTTTCCCCCGTTCTCTTTGGTGCAACAGTGCGGGATTGAGCGCATTCTATCACAATCGGGTGGAGGCGTCGGATCACTGCATTGGGAATTGGTTCTGTGCGGAGTGCGGTTGTGCTTAACGGTGCCGTTGGTAGAATTACGAGTGGATTTCGTTCGTGTATTTGCCCTAAAACTGTATTTGGAAGAGGGATAACAGGGATTGCTTCGTGGAGGTTTTGAATTGCAGACTAGTTCTGGACGGCCGGTTCAGAGTAGCTAAGGAGCATCTGGATACCTGTTTGCGCCTCGAGAAGCTGGCTTCATGTTTCGTTGATTGACACTTCGTCTCGAACCCTCCGCTTTTCGCCCATTCTCTTCGCTCGCCGCGGGTGCATTCTCTTCGCTCGCCTCGGGTGCAACAGTGCAGGATTGAGTGCATTCGATCACAATTGGGTAGAGGCGTGGGACCATTGCATTGGGAATTGGTTCTGTGCGGAGATGGTGCGCGGAACGGTGTCGTTGGTTTGATTACAGTTGGATTTCGTTTGTGTATTTGCCCTAAAACTGTACATGGAAGAGGGATAACTTGGAGTGTTTCGTGGAGGTTTCTAATTGGAGTCTAGTTCTGGACGGTCGGTTCAGAGTAGCTAAGGAGCATCTGGTTACTTGTTTCCGCCCGGAGAAGTTGGCTTCATGTTTCGTTGATTGACGCTTCGTCTCGAACCTCCGCTTTTTCCCTATTCTCTTTGCTCGCATCGTTTGCAGCAGTGTAGGATTGAGTGCATTCACTTACAATTGGGTGGAGGCGTTGGACCATTGCACTTGGAATTGGTTTTGTGCGGAGTGCGGTACGCGCTAATGGTGGCGGTGGTATGATTACAGTTGGATTCTATTCGCGTATTAGCACTAGAAACTATTCGTGGAAGGAGGCCTCGGTTTTTCGTGGAGGTTTTGACTTGCTGGCCACGTTTGGACGGTAGCTAGTTAGCAATTGGTACGACCCGAGAAGCCGACTTCGTGTTTAGTGTGATTTGGTTGTTATTCTTCCCAAAAACTATTGACCTTACATTTGAGGTGACAGAATCCTTTTTCTAATGGAACGTGCATTTTATCGAACTAGCGGATGGTACACAATTATCGTGCGACAACCTGTTGCGGCATTGCGTTGTAGGGGTTGTGGTAACTCAATCGAGGCGAAGCTGCGACACGTCGAGGTAGTTGGTTTTTACGGAATGGCAATCTTCCTACTCTTGGGCGTGGAATTGTCGAAAAATTTCAAGCCTGAATCTCGAGCCTTGTGATAATTGTTGCTCCGTTGGCAGTCTCTTAATTGCGGTTTCATTTTTTTAGGTTTAGAGATTGAGTTGCTTTATTTACTGCGTCTTGGAATTACGCTGTGATTTTCAAATGTCATGTGATTAGGGTTTACGAGACATGAGAAGTTTATGAGTTTTGCAGTTTAATTTGGGAGTTTCTTTTTCCCCATCTTGAGCGGATTTGATAGTTGTTTCTTTGATCTCAGCGGCATTTCTGTTCTGTATACCATCCGAGCCAGGACCATTGTTACGTCCGTTGCTCCCGGCTGTTTTTTCGGAGAATTCCGCAGGATTTGGTCGTAATCGTCTTACAAGCGTGGGATAATGAATTCTGTCTCTGCTTTGGGAAGACACGATGTGCTGTATAATGTACTGCTAGTGACTTGATATGATTAGTGGTGAACTTCTAGTGTGGATTTTGTGCGAGGCAGACTGCTTCGAATTGAGGTGAACGTCGTCTTCAACACTATGTGCTGATTGTGATTGTGGTTGATTAGGAGGATGAGAGCGGACCGCCTGTGTCAGGAGCGGCCGTGGATGCCTACACGGAGAGACTGAAAGGGGACTTGGGTGGCGGAGGCTCTCGAGCTGCTGCCGCTGCTTATGGTCTTGCACGAGCAGGCAATGGCAGCCTGAAGCCCATAGCGTCTCCGACTCCTCCTCAAGCCCCGACTCAATCGTTCGTTCCTCCTGCCACAGGTTTTATGCCATCACCAATTGACATTGCTGAGGTTATCTGGCTTGATAGCTTTTGTGTGATGGCTTCTGCGTGTGTGGTTGAACTGCGGGTTGGGTTTTGTAAATTTTGGGAGAATCCGTGGGCGCGGGTCTTAAGGTGGCTTACTGGCATGAGTGGGAAGAATCATTAAGGCTATTGATGTTCACCCTTTATACAGGGAATGCGACCACCACGGCAGTCACCCCGACATCGCACGCAACGCCGGTACAGATCACGCATGCCCAGTGGCAGAAGCTGACGCCACAGCAGCAGCAGGTTTACCGTCAACAGCTCTTGTATCGCCAACAACAGCAACAGTTGCAGCAGCAGCAACAACTACGGCAGCAGCAGCAGCAGCAGCAGGCTGGAGCGCAGCAGGCAGCACCAGGTGCGGGGGTGCAAGCCCAGAGACGACCGAACAATATAAGTCAAGGCATCTCATTTGGGGCGTTGATGCCATTGCTGCAACCCCATCTTCCTGCGGAGCAGTCTGAGCGGCTAAGCGCGCTATACCAGAAATTTAAGGCAAGTTTAGTAGCGTTGGTTATTCACTTGGAGTGTCTGAAAGGCGTCGCCTGTGCTCCAGAAGTGCTTTGGAACTGTTGTATGGGTGCCATTGGGTATATTCAATAACGTTATATTTTACATTGTGTTGCCGTCCTTCAGTCCAGAACAGTTTACACTACAAGGTGCGAAATAGAGCGGGATAACATATTCCTCGTTACCGACATGAGTTTCTTTAAAACGCTTATGTGTTTCCTAAATTCTAACGACTTGACAGTGGTTGTCTGGCAGCAAAATGATATCACGAGGGAAGATTTTGTTCGTGGGGCAAGAGTCATAGTAGGGGATCAAGTTTTGGTGCAGACTATTCGGCAGATGCACCAGAAGGTACTTTGCTTTTCGGGGTTTGCTGATGGAGGCTGCTTTATCCTCCATCGTCGGATCTTCACATGTGACTTTTTGTGTGAATTGCACCTACTAGATACTACCCCGTGTTTTGAAGGAATAAAAGTTGTGGAATAAATGAGAATGTTGTCATGCGGGTTCAAAACTCAAACTATGAGCTCAATGCCACTACTTGAGCCTGGGTCTTCACTGTCTTCCATCATGGAAACTTTGTCTACTAAAGAGATTTTATTGGGGACTTTAGACCCTGGATTTTGCAGATTGTCGTGTCAATGACCTTGACACCTGAAGTTGTTGTGGCACTGGATCTGTGCTGCAGCAACAACAAAAAGGATCTCCTCAAGCAGTGATTCAACAGCAATCGAATAACTCTTCTCAAGTTGCTGGAACGCCACCATCAGGAAGTTCTAGTCAAGCGGCTACTCCTGCTGGCCCAAACACTCAGGCGGCAACTACTACACATGTTCCTGAGTCCCAAAGTGCACAAGCAGGGGCTGAGCAGACTCCTGCTGTGTCATCCGCTACGGCTGTGCAGGCTCAATCTCTACAACAGCAGCAACAGCAAGTTCAGCAGCAGCAGGTACAGAGAGGTTCTCTCATATGGTGGCATTGGATGGCCTTTTTCTGAATGATAATGTCAGTTTGAAGGATATCTCAGTCAGTGCATGAGCTCCATAGGCATTAGTTGGCATGCTTCCACCATCTGCGAAGATGATTGGAAGGTGTGGGAGTGCTAAAGTGTGTCTCATGTGTGAGAATCAGGGACAGATTTCAAGTCAGTCAGGGATTGGTCTGACAGGGCCCCAGCAGTCTAAATTGGAAACTCAACCCCAAGGGTCATCTCAATCTGGTCCAGCGAAAGTCGCCGCCTTATCTCAATCTGCGACCTTGCTGAGACAAAATCAAGGGGGAGATGCGTCAAGTCAAGGAGTATCAAGTCTCTCACCACCTATTTTACAGCAAGTAAAGAACGAGGTGGACAAGGCAGTGGGGCCAGCCCAGGCAGGAAGGCCTCTCCAAGTGCCAGCGGCAAGTCCTTTCGGTAGTTTCCAAGCTCGACCTTCAACACCTCACACTGCTGGCGTTCAAGTGCATTCAGGGCTCTCTGCACAGGTATGGGTTGATCGTGCCTGATAATATGAATGTGATGGCTTCTATTCTGTTATGTGCTGGATTTGGTGTGGACTGTTCCCAGGACATCATTGGCGGCGTTACGTTGGATGAGCCTGGTAAATTGTCCCGATATTGAGATCTTTCTGCTAGGATGCACATCTTTTGATTCCATGTATCACAGATTGTAAAGTGACGAGTGGGTGTCGTTGTGAGACTCTTCTGACGGGAGCAAGCAGCTGGTATCTGCAGGTTCCGAAGGTGCCTGCTCCCGTGCAATTCAGTGGGTTAGCACAGGGTGGTCAGGTGCGGCCTGGATTCTCAGCAGCAATTTCTGATTCTAGTCAGCAGTCGGATCAGAAACCCTTGACGAAGTATGCAAAAGCAAAGCTGAAGAAGGAACAGAAGAAAGCTGAGGAAGAAAGAATTAAGAAAATTCAAGAAGATGAAAGATTGAGGAGACAGCAGCAAGGAAGTGCTAGCGTTGTAAACACTCATGCTCAAACACCGGGTCAAGTAGCACAGTCTTTGTCAATGCCGGTGGCAGTACCGCAACCACACCCGAAGCTGCTCGAGAGCAAGCAGCAGGGAGTGCAGACTGTTCCTGCGATCAAGCAAGAGCCACAAGTGGAGCAGCATCCAGGAGTCGCTTTACAGAGAGTTCCAGTGACTACCACACAACTGGGTCAGGTATCGCATTGACTCCTAATTATTCTAATTGTATTTGCATTCACTTAGTAATTTCAGCTGATGCGCAGTTTTACATTCTGGTCTAACTTCTTTTACTCTTACTTTTTTCTTTTCTTTTCATTTCATTTCTCATATTAAACTGGGTACAGCGTCCTATCTTGTGTACTCCTTAAGACTTCGAGTCATGGGATTGTCTAGGTTGGAATTGTTACCGTAGTTAGTCGATTCGTTTAGCTTTTGGCTTCGCGTCTAATCGTCCTTTGCTTTCGCTGGTCAGGTGGGCATTAAAGCTCCTGGCCAAGTGGAACTTCCTGAGGTAGCAGGGCCTCAGGCAACTGCGACGGTGGCGAAAGACCCCAGTGTAGCCGCTGCAGGTGTTGAGAAGAGCCAAGCGACCACTGCACTAGCAGCGAGTCCAATGTCTCGGTATCCAGGTCTGCCTGGTTTTCCAAATCCTTCGCATCCAGGTGCGGGCTTAGGCACAGCGACCGGAAGCAATACGCCCCAGGCAGGTGGCCCCGTCAGACAGGTACCTGTATCGATCACGTTCACTTGCCAAGGGATGGGAATGTGTTCCAGTGAAAGCCGTTGTTTTTTGTCTTCTTTGGTCATTATTGTTCGCATTTGAATGCACTTCGGTTTCTCTATCCACTTTTACCATTTCTTTTTTATCAAGCGCTGAGATCAAGGACATGGGTTGACTGGATGACTGCTGCTGACGATGTGCAGGGACCTTACGTTCTTGCGTCTGAGTCACGAAGTCCTGCAATGAATTTTAGTACAGGAACGACATCAATTACCAAGGATGCAACAAGTAGTGGGGGTGGAGTTCCTGCTGTTGCTGGAGCCCAGATACTGAGTGTTGGTGTGAAAACGCCTCTTAAGAAACCAGCTGTTGCTGTGGGTCAGAAAAAGCCAGGCGAAGCCATGCCTGCGGCTGCCCAACCGGCCAGGTAACAAGCTGGCTGTCCGGCAAGTGTTTTTTTGTTTCCCATAGACAGAGTCGAAGAGGGGTGGAATCTATGGGATTTAACAGCGGGTTTGTTTCTGCTGTATTTTATACCATTGTAGTGAATATGAAGCGGGTATTAGATTTGGACCTGCTCAGATGTGGATGTGGATGTGGCTACAGAGACCTTTTGGATTAGAGCGGATAATCTTAGGGGCGGAGTCGCTAATTTTGCTGCCTGCCTTCATTAAATGCAATAAATGGGTTTCCTTTTTCTGTGCTACTTGGTGTTGTCTTTGGTAATTATACTTTTTGGTTATGCTCTTAATTGTTTATTTTTTGGCACTGTCCAATAGAGGATAGGGTGATAGTCATAAATAGAGGGGTTTGCATAAATGAGCTATCCACAAGTGGACACTTTGTCACTATTCGCCAGGTTAACCATAAAGCTCCTAACTGATGCAAGATACACGGTCGTCCTCACCACAATTGTTGTAGATAGGGCCATCGGACATATTATGTGCACTTTATTGAGTCAGTGTATCGAGAACAGTTGTTCTGATATGTTGGGTGGTGCTGCAGTAAGAAGCAGAAGACGCAAGGGACAGATGCTGACCAGAGCATCGACGCGCTGAATGATGTAACGGCTGTCAGTGGAGTCAATTTAAGGGTACGTTGGAACCCTAACTCGATGAGCTCTTCCTGATGAGATTTGGAGGAATTGACATTTCCGAATGTTTGACAGTTGCTTCATTCTGAGTCCTTTCCACTGCTCGAGTGGTGCAGTGTTGACGAGTTAGTGTAGATCTGCAGAACTTGGTGAGATGGTGTTTGACGGGTTTTTTTTCTTGCACAATGCTGTTCTATTGCCTGCATGATACTGCTGGTCGTGTGGTTAGCGTGGGGGTTGTGAATGGCGTTTATTGACATCTAGTGTGTACATTTTAGGAAGAGGAAGAGCAATTGCTGGCTGGTCCGAAGGAGGAAAGCCGAACGACAGAAGCAATGCGCAAGTTTGTTCAGGAAGAGGAGGAGCGGTTGTTTCTGGAGAGGGGTCCATTACGTGCAAAAGCTCAGGCTGTTGGTACGCTCTTCCTTATGAGACTAGAAGTTGGCTTAGATGATGTTTCTGGATTACCGCTTCATTGTTTGTTTGGAGGATAGAGAATTTGTGGATGGGCGTGTCTACACCTTGTGCCTTCTTCTGGGTACTTCTGTCATTCTGGATGTGATGAAATCCTTCAAAACTACGAAGGAGTGCGAAAATGCGGTAGTGTTTATTATTTGGGGACTTTTCACGATGTTCATCTGGACATTATGATGCCAGCCTGGCCTTATGATGCTTTCGATCATCAATGTCGATTTGAGACCTGAAGATCTTAAAGTCGGTGTTGAGATAGGGTTGGGAGCGATGTCGGGTGTATTGAGTGGAGCAGCATTGAGTGGGTTTGTATGCAAATTGTCATCCGGGAGATGTGATCGATGTCCACTAATGTCATATGGTTCTGTGCAATGGTTGCAGCTGCGAAAGGTGGGTTGAGGAGTGTGAGTGAAGACGTGGAGAGATGTCTGTCCATGGTACGCATTCCTTGAAAGCGCATGTGGCATTACTTTTATCTGAACAATTTTTGAGATATAGGGATTTAAAACAAATTCAATTTTAGAATGGTTGTCGGCAATATTGAGAAGTGTATGGTTTGAAAATTTGTGCATGGCACACGTGGGAGCTTGTTTACCTAGGAACTGACGGTTTGGGTTTGCAGGCTGCTGAGGAGCGACTGAGGTCTATGCTGTATAAGATGATAAAGTATTCAAAACAGGTAGGTCTGATTTTTACGGTTATAATTTTTCCTATTTTGGTATCCGTTGACGAATGATTCAAAGCGGTACTTGGTTCAGCTTGGCTTCTGGTGGGGACTAAGCTAGTTTTGAACAGGGGCTCATACCATATCTGGATGTGTGGAGAAGGATTAGTTAAGTAATTTCTTTTATGTAAGTACTTTGGATACGAAAATGTGTTAATTTCGGAACAAGGTAGACCGAGTATTGACGTAGAGAAAGTGATGATTTATGCAGCGTTGTGATGTGGAAAAAGACGCACATAGTGTATATGTAAATTACGACCCTAGGAGACAAGTTTTGTTGATGAAGAGAAGGGCCAAGGAGGCCATGGAGAAGAAGCAAGCAGATGAGAATGAACGGTTGCGCAAACTGAATGAGGTGAGCCAGGAATTGTCCTAGGAGTGTTAACTCCTCTGACGTGGTGTTTCTATTTAGTTGTGGTGTGGTTTTTCTTCTGAGACGAGTAGTTGCCAATGGTGAGTTCCTGGTTGTGAATGAGCTCACGCTTAGTGCTCGAATTTTAGGCTGTTTTGTCATGTCCTTAATGGCAATTTGTTGGAATGTTTTATGAGTTTTCATGCTTGCACATGTACGGGTTGTATCCATGGGAGAGGGAGTTGCTTGTTAACAGCTGACTTGGTTTGCATGTTGCTCAGAAGAAGGATAAAGGGTCTCTCACTGATGGCGACAATGAAGATTTGAGACTGAAGGCCCAGAAGGTAATGTCGAGACCATGTTCAGCTGCTGTGACCATTTTCAATTTTGCCGACAAAAAAAAATCAACTTGATAGTTCCGTAGGGGTGTTTTTTGGTGGTTACCCTCGTTTGTCTTAGAGGCTGGAATAGGAAAAGTATAAAAAATGCAGTGCTTGTTTCATGTGAAGAATAAAGTTGATTGTGGGTGGATAGACGGACTTGTTTGGTCTCTGCGGTGGTTGATGTTGGAGGTTGCTTGTTTCTCAAAGGCTCAACAAGAAGAAGATGACAAAATGAGGGCGAAGGCAGCGAACGTGGCTGCAAGAGCTGCGGTTGGAGCAACCGATATGCTGTCAAAATGGCAAATGATGGCAGCTCAGGGGCTTGCAAAACGGCAGGGTGGAGACACAGGTGGGCATTTGACGTTGATGAAATCTTTTGCTTCATGCTTTGTTTAGTGAGGCTTGGTGCTGAGCGGTGGTGTGGAACGGACGACGTTGTTTGATCGATGGAATGATATCTTCAATCGGCTGATTTGTGTGGGTCTTGTGAATACAGCGACCGACTCTGCGAGGATAGGCAACGTGGACGAAACGACAAGCAGCCGGGAGCAAGAGCGGAGACAGGAGAATGGTGAAGCAGGAAAGACTTCAGGATCTGGACGAATGGATACAGATGGCGATGGGCCTCCTGGATCTGCAGTCGCTGGCAGACCACCAGGTACAGCTGGGTTTCAGTGACACAATTTTTTTGATTGATTCTTTTCTAGGTCAGTTGTGCATTTGGGTTCTGGTCTTTTGATATACTGGCAAGGTGTATGTTTAGTGGCCCATATTCCTGGCTCTTTTCTGAGGATTTTATTTCTGGACAATGTCGGGGAGTGAAGTTTAACCAGTGCTGCCTAGTTGTTGACATCGCTGGTTGTTAGCAATACTGTATCGAGACTGCTTCATTGTGTTGTTCTGTTTTGGAACTGTGCTTTAATGAGAGCTGCAGGTCTAACATGGAAGTACTTTGGTACGCCATGCAGGGCCTGGGCCAGGAACAGGAAGGGGCAGCGGTGTCCGGAGAATAGGAGCAGCACAGGGGGGAAGGCTGCCCCGTTCAATAGCAATGACGGATGTTGTAGCCCTCCTGGAGAGGGAGCCACAGATGTCAAAATCATCATTTCTGTATAGGCTATATGAACGGGATCGCAAAGCTGAGAACTCTAGAAGAATTTAGATTGAAGTTTTTTTTCGTCACGTATTGGTCCACTGGTAGAGGTTGTTGGGACTATTGTGTTTCTAGCAATCAAATAGATATTAGGCGTTCAGGGATGGTTGCTGTACATTCTTTCATTCTTTCATCCTTGTTTCGGCAAGTAGTTTGAACCACACTCTCTACCTGTGAGAACTCTGAACGAACGAAATGGAGATTGCATTGGGGAGTGATTAGCATGGGCAGGAGTTTACTTGGCTCAACTCCATGTAAGGCATATTTTTGCTGTCATTTTATAATGTCTCACAGTCGAGTTTCCGCAACAATCAAGTCGCTTTGCTTCAAACTACACGACTTTACACTAAATATTTGCTTGGGGTCTTTTGTCTTAATTTATTCGACAAATCCAGGATTTAAGTTGACCAATCCTAAAATGTACTCGTATTTTGAAGTTGTGGGCAAAAAATTTAGATCAATGAGCAGCAAATGCATTAAAAAATAGCAGTGAATCATAGCGCAAGATGTTTTCAAAGTTGAACAGAGTGCTCCAAAGTCCAAGCATCGAAAGTAATATTGGAATGTTTTCTTTAAGACCAATTTGCTGGAAATGGGGTAAGTAATATACTCACAAAAAGTTATAAGTAACAATGTGCAAAACACTCAACAAATGGTTAGCTCTTGTTATAAATAACAATGTGCAAACACTCAAAAAACGATTAGCTCTTGAAGCTTGAAGTGTAGCTTCAAAGAACCTTGCAAAGCTCTTTTATTAGTTACCTCCAAAAGCTTGTGATGCTTTTGGTGGAGATTATGTGCTAGTTGTACCTCTTTATTAATGTCAAACTGAGGTGTTCCATTTTGTATGATATGCTTACATTATTAAATTTTGCAAGGATGTGGGACACTAGTTGTTTGAACTTCATCACTTTCTTGGTGTTGTTAACAATTAGAAGTTTATCCTAATAGGTTGATTTGAGTAGGTGTACCACCTAGTTCCATTTTCCGTATCAAAAGTTATGCGGCCCCAAAAAATTTGGGCAATTTGGACAACTTGTATTAAACCTTTCTTTTCCTTTTGAAATTTGGCATGTACCAGTATATTATTAATATAATATATAGTATACAATTGTCAAAAAAGAGACTATGTAAAACGCAAATATTTGTTTCCAAGAAGACAAATTTACTAACCTTGTGTGACTTGGTAAGAAACAAATAAAAATCTTCTAACTTCAAGCACTACAATTTTGCAATAAGTGAAGCCAAAGTTTTTGAAAATTTACGCATACGCAAATTGTTTGTTATTTTACCATTTGGATTTCAAAAAAAAAAAATATCATTGCACAAAAATTCATCAAAAAAAGACTAGTATATTGCTAGTCTATTGAATTTCCTTGTCTTACTGGGTGACGTGGTGTAATAAAGACCTTTTATTTTTTTCCACATGTTTCCTTTATGGTCATACACACTTTTGTATAGTTGAAGGTAATGAAAAATGATTTATTTTCAAATTTAATCAATTCACCAATAAATATATATGATATTTTTTCTTGAAAAGCATCTTTTGTCCTAAAGGTTTAAAATATTGATTTTTCACACATAGATAATATTATAAAATATTAAAATATTAAAGTAATAACAATAATGTCATATTAAAGTGATTCTTATGGTAGAATATTTTATATTTTATTTCAATAAAATTTATTTTTAGTCTTACTAAATAATTCATAATTTTATGAACTAGTATATACTCTAATAAATGAATTATTTTGTAATGAAGAAATAATAATTGTACTTTGTATAAGTATCAAAAAAATTATTAGAATGTTGGTTTTAACACTTGATTTCTATTCAATCACCTTCATTTTCTAATCCATAACCGGGTGCTAATCCATATGCATACATTAATATTATAGAAGTAATAGAGCCCCTTATCATCATGTGCACATTGTTTGCCTAGGATTCAGGATTTATTAAGTGTGCATATGTAAATTAAACCAAGATTAGAAAAATTAGAGTTTTCTTTGAATATTGAAAAGTAGTTGTTGGCAGATATATAAATAGCTTATAGTCTAAGTTGGGATAACACTTGCGTTATAGCCCATGCCATTATCCATAGATGAAAAGTCTACTTGAAATTCTATATGGCTAAATCCTACAACAAATATTTCTTTTTCAATTTCTAAAAGCGTTTTTCTTTTCAGTCTCTTTAAAGGAGGCCAAACAAAAGTCCAAATGACAATTATACTTGAAGTCTTACAAAACTTTCCTACGGTTTATCATAGATTTACACCAAGACCATACAAAGTACACCAATTTGCACCCCAATATTGACTACAACTTATCTAGTAACTTTAATAACCCCGAATACAAAAAAAAATCATTCATTCACTTGTTTTTATTATAAATTGTATACACAATACAATACATAAGCTCTACAAGAAGAACACTTCTTTTGTCCCATACAATATCCAAATATATTATGCCCAAATATATTATGAGATTGTTTATATACAACAAATTATGTCCAAATATATTATGTAAATGCACTATACCATAACTAAACACAGCAACTTCCATCCCTTCAACAAATCATAAAATATAATTTAATGAATTCATATATATAATGGCCACTTTTTCCAAATTTTCTCTTGAAAAATCAACAAATATCATCCACGTACATGTTCAAGACATCACCACTCAAGGTTGGAATACAAAACTACTAATAGTGATTACAACTAGTGCGCATGGCACCTCCAATATTTCATCCATCTCTAAAATATAAGATAAAAAACGAAATTTCAAAAACACACTATGCAACATCAACAACATTGCCATCAAATATGCAACATAAATTCTCCTTTACAAAACAAACAAGAAAATAACAAACATCTTCCCACTAATTTCAACACCTCATAAATATCTACAACCTAAACATTAACTTTATCATCTAAATTTCAATCTACAAAGTAGAACTTCCCTACATATCAGAACATAATATAGAGTCTTTCCTTTACCAAGGGTATGAATATTCTTGGTGCCACTCTTCATTTCTCTTGAGATCTAAGGTAGGGCACTAGATGAATAGACTTATAATTACGACAACCTTGATATAAGGTTGAAGCTCTTTCTCTCTCTACATCAATTTGCCTAATTATTGCGTGTTATGAAATGAATTTATATATGGTTACAGCATTTAACATGGCAAGAATATTTTTATCCATTGTATTTGTATCATTGATTTTCATATTGAAGATTCTTTACAAAAATCATTGGTAAAAATATTCTATCCCTATAAAAAGTTATAATCATATACAAGCTCATTTTGTAACGCGTACCAATGAAATAAATAGTGCACCTTTGTCGTAATTGTTTTGGACATTGCTTCTTATAGTTACATCCAAGGTGCTAATGATTTGGAGTGATTTCCTTCCTTTTGTCTTGGTATAAACATCCTCTTAGTTTCAAATGGTCTTCATTTTTTCATGATTAGGTAAAAAATTATTTTTTCACGTATGAACAAAGAAGATGCTACCTCCCAATATTAGTGACATTAATTCAAGAAGTTGACAATTTTTTGAAACTTAGAAGGTAATGCAAAAAATAATTAATTACCTTCTGATGATTAAATCAGGAAATTTGGAATTCATATTTGGAATGAAGGATCCAAACTAGGCAATTTTTTCTCATTTTTCTGCCAAGGTGAAGAAATTGGAGTTTTACACTTCAACTTTTGAAGCAAATTTCACAAGTAAGGTAAATACACCTAATTGTCACTTGCTTGCAAGAGTGTTCCAATCAAAATTTTGCCTAAAATGTAAGCCCTTTGAATATGAGAGTCTAGATTTAATTTTGGGTACATTTATTTTCAACTGTTTGAAGATTTCTCATTTATTCATATATTGTCCGAAAAATACTGTAAATGTAAAGAACATCTCAAATTCCTTTAAGATTCAACAAAAATCTAGACAATTTAATAATGAATACCATGCTCAAATTGCTTATTTGAATGATTGTAGATGTGGGTAGAATATCTTTCACTGGTTTGGCTTTCAAGCCTACTCTAATGTTTTGGGACAAAAAGTGAACAATAAATGTGTAGTCCAAACAAAATATTTTATTTCGGCTACAACAAAATTGATATATCATTTTTGCAACTACACAAATTTTTTTATAACTCCACATATTGCTATTATTTAGTTTTAAATAGTACATTGCTACTATCAATAATGAGATTCATTTTGTTTTTGAATATTGAGAGACTTGCAATTGGTTAGAAATTCAAACACTAAATTCAACAAGTGGGGCACATAAGCCATTCTCTCTCCAAATCTTAAACATTGTGTTTTATCTAAATGAAATTATAGACAAACCATTGAAGATCTTCTTACCTCAAGGTAACTACACCTAATTGTGACTTCTTTCTAAAAACCAACCATGACAGATTCTTACCTAAAATATACTCCCTCTATCTATTCATGAAAGCCTCGAGTCTCTTTCTACTACACCTATTTTCAGCACTTTGAAAATTCAAACTTCATTTATTTGGTGTCCCAAACCTGCATAACAATCTAGATTCCACAATTGACTTCCAACAAGATTCAACAAAGAATTAACCAATTTAATAATACGAATTAGGGACAATGCTTAATTCCTTATTAGACCTGCAATGTAGGCTGCAAGTCAAAAACGCCCTGCTGTCTTTCCTTTGACATACTGTAAGCATGACTCAAGTCTTGTGGATTCTCTGCAGAATCACCATCGTCGTCAACAGCGGCGGAGTTATCCGTTCCTGCAATTTGCTTTACTCCGACAGCATCCGAGATCTTTATTGTAGCTTAAGCAATTCGCGTCGTGACGATGGGCACACACCATTGAGCAATTCTGTTTTTACAAATCGCAGTTCGGACATCTGATTGCTCTCCAGTGGGGATGGCGGTGGCCGATGTTCGTGGTGCGGCAGCTTTCGGTTTCGACCGTCGGGCTTGAGTGTGGATTGTGAGGGTTCGACTGCTAGGAGGAGGAGGAGGAGTGGAGAGAGAGCGAGAGCTATGGTGGCAGATGGGTCGGGGAAGCAGCGCACGCGGCCGGAGTGGCTGCAGCAGTATGAATTGGTGGGCAAGATTGGCGAAGGCACGTATGGATTGGTGTACCTCGCCAAGAGCAAAGAGCCGGCGCATAGGTGCGTTTCTTGTTCCGCACTAGTCAATTTCTTTTTGCGAATTCGGTTGGTGATGGCGTAGAGATTTCGCAAGGTGAAGAAATGCGCCAGAAGTATGATTAGGGTTTCAGTTCTCTGTTGCTTAGGTGTGGAGCCGGTGTGTAGGCTCGTTTCTCATTCCTGACTAGTCCATTTGCTGTGCGAATTCTATTGGTGAGGTAGAGCGATGGCGTAGAAATTTCGTAAGGCGAAGGAACGCGCCAGGAGCACGATTAGGGTTTCAGTTCTCTGTTCTTGAAGTGTAGAGCCGGTGTGAAAGTGATTTTGCAATTCATGGCTAGTCGTAATTTGTGTGACGATTTTGACGAGACGGAGGGATGACCTCGAATTTAGGGCATGCAAACGAAACTCGCCCGTAGCAAGATTAGGGTTTGTGTTCTCTGCTTTCTTATGTGTAGAAATTCCGGTTGTGACCTGGCCATTTTATGGTTTGGTGCTAATAGCAGAGGTATAAAAATTGCGATAAAGAAATTCAAGCAGTCGAAGGAGGGCGATGGTGTGTCCCCGACAGCCATTCGGGAGATCATGCTCCTGCGAGAGTGCATCCACGAGAACATTGTCAAGCTGGTGAATGTGCATATCAACCATGTCGACATGTCATTGTATCTGGCATTTGACTATGCCGAGCACGATCTGTACGAGATTATTCGGCATCATCGGGAGAAGATCAGTTGCAACATCAACGCGTACACAGTGAAGTCATTGCTTTGGCAGATTCTCAATGGCTTAAACTACCTTCACAGCAACTGGATTGTTCACCGTGATCTGAAACCTTCCAATATTCTTGTGATGGGAGAAGGGGAAGAGCAAGGCGTGGTGAAGATCGGTGATTTTGGACTAGCTCGCATTTTTCAAGCGCCACTCAGACCCTTGAGTGAGAATGGGGTGGTGGTGACCATCTGGTATAGGGCCCCGGAGCTCTTGCTTGGAAGTAAGCATTATACCAGCGCCGTGGACATGTGGGCAGTTGGGTGTATATTTGCGGAACTGCTCACTCTTAAACCCCTCTTTCAGGTATTGAGCTGCATTGCTATTTTTTTCGTTCGTAACTGCTTGATATCTTGACCTTCTTGAAACGAAAGTTCGTCACTGTGACTGCTAGAAACCCGCAGGCTAGATTTTTCTGGAGAGAACCTGGAGGATGAAACCCTGAATAATATAGGATTTCTTCCTCCAGGCCCGATGCTTTAAAAACCTTGCAGATGACGACCCCCCGATCCTGGCTTCAAGTGCTCTTCGAAGACCCTCATCAATCACAAACCTTATCGTGCAGAGCGAGTGGGGTTTGTGTTAAGGCCTGAATGCCCTCGCCGTGCAGGCCATCCCACGTAGGGTCTAATAAATTCATCACAAAATACGGGTCGATCTCATGGACTTTCTGGATTTTATATCTATACTAGAGTCCTTTTTACTTTGCAGAGGACTTCGTTGCTTTTCATACTCTATAGAACGCCGGGTCTGCACGGGGGACCCTCTATACTTCTGTCCGCACCCGCTTTATGTCTGCGTTTAGGTCGAATCAGTAGTTCATGATCGTATGGTTTTATTCTCAGGGAATAGAAGACAAAAGTGGCCCCAATCCGTTCCAGTTGGATCAGTTAGACAAGATTTTTAAAGTGCTCGGCAACCCTACGGCGGATAAATGGCCGACGCTCACCACTCTACCACACTGGCATTCGAATCGTCAACAAATTCAATCTCGAAAGTTTGACAACCCAGGCCTCTACAGCATTGTACAGTTGCCTCCAAAGAGCTCAGGGTTTGATTTGTTGTCAAGGATGTTGGAGTACGACCCTATCAAGCGGATTACGGCTGCCCAAGCTTTAGACCACGAATATTTTCGGAATGATCCAATTCCAGGCCGCAATTCTTTAGTTCCAGTCAATGCAGCGGACAAGGTATTATCAACTGTGACACTATTTTTCTGAATCTACCTTGAGTGTACTTACCCTGTAGAATGGACGGGTGCATCTGATGTGCTTGTAGATTTCGCCTTCTCTTCCTTTGATGAAGTTGATGTTAGCTTGTTTACTTTAATTAAAATTGGCTCAATGTTTGAGACTTCAACACCCATTAAAATTTATGTTCGTCTTTTGTAGTTCTTGGAGGGTATGATGCCTGAGGTTCAGCTTTGCTTAGAATGCAAACCCTAGCTTCGTTTCCCTCTTTAGTCTTGTTGCAAATACGTAAATACCAATTTTGTTCTTGTCGAGTAATACGGTACCAGGTCAAGCAGGACTGTTGGTAACTCGGGCCAAACTAGTTATACTCTTTCTCAACCTGTGTGAGAACTCCGATTGGTTTTCTTTCTTAACAGACTTGCTATTTCTGACATTGCTCTTCGGATCCTCCATTCCCAGCACGGGACATGTAGTAGCAGATTTGGAGATTCACGTGGGAGACATATCTGAAGTAGAAGTGGGACATATCTACGTACTTAATAGAGATATGCCTGTTTGTTTCTGTCACTTATTTTGTCTGCATTCGAACTCTTTCGTATCTACAAATATGTTGGCTTTGGTGGTTGTCAGGTGGTTCCTTATCCTCAACGCCCCGTGGATTATTCGACCGATTTCGACGGCACATCGGCCCCACCTCCACAGATGCCCAACTCGTCGAACATGTCAAATCAGATGCATCAGTCTATGAATGTGGGCATGCAACAACATCGGGTTCAGAACCCAAACAACTTAGGTGTCAATCAACCAGTTGCAATGCATGGGATGAACTCTGGTGGGAATATGTATGTGCAAAGAGGGAACGCAACAGCGCTTCAGCAGCAGCAGCAACAACAGCAACCGCAACAGCAGCAAGGTGTGAGAAGAAAAGAGCAAACGAACGTGGGGTACCCTGGCCATTATCAGCCTCCAAATAAATCCAGGCGAATGTAGAGCAAGGAGGAGCCTGTGTTGCCTCGGTTTGAGTCATGGGCTAATATTGATTTTTTTTTTCTCATGGATTCTTGCCTTGGCATAATACCAAAGAGGCTAGGTGTATATACTCATGTACAAGAGACGCCAAGGGTTTTAACTTGACACATGACCCTTGTTGCCCCTGTGGCAATTGTATTCAATTTGCTCCAATACCTGCTCAAAAGACACCATTGATAAATGTTTCATGGGTAAGGTAGAAGCACCAGTAGTCGATCATTTAAGCAATTTTGGAGCAGATTGTACGCAGTATGAGGTGGTGGAAATTTTTACCACGTAGGAAGATAGGAAATGTGGGGATTGCAAATTTTTCAGAATTTAATTCCCAAAATTGAAATTACTTTGAATTTTGGGAGCCAAAAAGTGCACTTCACTAGTAGCCAATGTCTAGAGCCTTCCAATTCCAATCATTCAAGAATGCTCACTACTTTGGGATATGTGTCATTATTAGTCCCAACCTTGAAAAGGACAAAAAAAACACCACTCCAAGCTTGATTTCCAAAGTTGGGTATTGGGTGTGGTTGACAATTGGTGCTTCTACCTTACCTTGATCAGGCAGTGGACTTGTTACCTATATCACACCATTTTTGAGTATAACACGTATAGGGAGTAGGTTTTCCAGCTCTAAACAGGGCTTGATCATCGGTTGGAATCTCCAGAAATGCTAGTAGCTTCATTGCAAAGAGCTTCATTGATTCATTTGCATGAAGCATTAAAAGCATCTCTTGCCACCTTCTTTGATTGAGAACACTAGACTATGGATTTCTAAAGGGAGAGTGGTGGAGTCAAAGATACAGTGGCAAGATACAGTTCGCAAATCTCTTGCAGACTAGAATAAGAGGGCTAGCAAAAGATTTCTTTAGCAACAATTGGCGGATGACTCAAAGTCATAGAAGTTGATTCGGAGTCACCATGGCTAGGGAAGGTTGTCAAAGGGAGCCGCATTCATTATAGGCTGTTGCAAGGACATAGAGTTTCTCCGGAATTGTTACTTTACAGACAATCTCCTCCAAAGTCCTAATTTTTTTTCGTCTAAATATGCCATAGTTAACTAATTTTGGACTCTTCAATGAATTCTGGACTATACGTTCAAAAATCTTTGGATAATAACAATGGGAGATCTCCCGATTTTCCTATAGATCTCTAGATGTTTTGCATAGATCTCTTGATGTTTTGGATTATCTCTTGATGACCATTTTTTTTCTCTCCCAATGACCATTATTAATTTTGGACTTTCAATAGTCCGAAAATAGTTAAATATGGCATAAATCTAAAAGTGAACAAATCTAAAAGTGTCCCATACCAAGACAAACTAACATCCAAGGATCTTATAAAATAAGAAAATATGTACAAACTGTGAGAGAAAAACACATTCAAAAATACAATTACATTTTAGCTATCAATTGTACATTTGTAATGATATAGAAAACTGTCACATGTTCCTCCTACATGTGAGAAAAACTACATTGTAGTAACATGTACCTCCTACATGTGAGAGACACTTCAAAATGGTCATGTGTTTGCTGGTTGGGGTGACTGTCAGAAATTTTTTTCAAAGTGTTGGCCGCTTTGTGTGTCTCCTTTGGTGTTTGGGTTCACCCTGGACTTGTTGTGTAGGGGGGTAACAAATCGTTGGGACGGTGAGGCCGAATCTTAGTGGATCGTAGCAGCAAGGCTACTCTACCACTTACAATACCTCATCCCATATTGAAGTCGTCTACAAAGGATTCATCTCCCCGATCATCTGAAATTGAATGCAAAGCGCCCACGCCGGTGTGTTCCGCCGGCGTGGGGAGCTCTCGACACATGCTTCTAGGGGCGCATGCGCGCCCCTACTAGTAGTTGGGTAACAACCGAGGAGGTAGAAGCGCCGCTTCTAGCATGGATTCTAACTTAGAGGCGTTCAATCATAATCCTACACATGGTAGCTACTCGAATGGTGTCATATTAGACTTGTTTTGTAAACACAAAATTTGCATTGATTTCATGCAAATCAAGTAATTTGTAGATGAAGTAATTTGTAGATGGAGGAAGGATAATGTAGTACTTGGTGGTGTGTTTGAACTTGGTATTATAGGTGATGTTAGCAAAACCTTAGAAGGAAAATGGAGGTCCAAAAGGGCTGTGAGTTCCCTTCATGTTCCGAAGGTCACTAGTTCTGTTGACACTAAAAAAATCTCCTCCACGCCATCAGCTGACGTGGTTGGGAACTTCAGACGCTGCATGAGCTCCCTTACAATGATCGCCACCTGTGAAGAAGTGGAGACACGTCAGTCTTGCCCATGAACCCCGCCACATTACAATTTGTGAAACCCATCCTGGATTTCGTCAAACCCGTTTTGTATAGGGCAATGCCCGCAGAGGAGGGCATTGCGCCAAATAATTGGCCGACGAGGAGGGCGGAGCCCGACGAGGAGGGCCGATTATTTGACGCAATGCCCGACGATAAGGGTATTGCCCGATGTAAAGCACAAGCAAAATTCAATGAAAACCCGGATGATAAATTGGAGCCGGATGAAAAATCCGTAATCCCCGATTACGCGGGTTTGCCCATAAAATCAGGCATTACGGCGCAGAAACTTCCCCGCAGAATGAACGGGAGAAGTCTCGCGAGTGGTTTACGGATCTCGTTGGACCTTCAAGCCACTGTGTTCGATTGTTTTGAGCGAGGGTTTGACTGCACTAGTGAACCTTATAATTACGAAGAGAGCCCAACTTGGGAACAACAATTAGACGGCCCTTTTCAAGCTTCAACTTTGTCCTAATGTGAGTGAGTTTAGTTCAAAAATGTACTTAAATCGTGTCTAAAGACCCTTGTTATTAATTCCAAGTGAGAACATAAATACACACATTTAAATGCAAAGCATGTCACAAATTCACTTGTCACAGTTTTTACCACATTCACACAATTTTTCATATGTTCATTCTTGCAAAACCCTAATGATACTCTAAGTCAAATTTACCTCTAAAGGTGACCAAGTTGCATTTCTTTGGCAATATAGCAATTTTGGATAGCTCACTACAAATGGAATTTTTAATTTTTTTTCTTTGAAATCTTTACAACTGACATGGGGACAAGGTTTTTGTTTAAGGCCCAATAATTTTTATAACTTTTGACTACATGATTAAAAAGTAATTGTACTATATGTAGGTTTTTCCTTCGGCTGGGCAATTCGGGCAGATAAAAAAAATTACTTTTTCTTAGAAACAAAAATTTGAAATTGGTTTTCTAGATTTATATATACGAGGAAAGCTTTGAATCATTCCATTTAGATCAATGAGATGAAACTATGAAAAGTTTTAGTTTGCGGGTAGTTATAGGTTTCTACTCTATAATAAACTACGAAGTTGTTTATTTAAACCAATTTCAATGTTTTTGGAAAAAAATAAAAAGATTGGTGTAAATTGTTTGGTTCAACACTACAACCATTGGAAATTTGGAATTGGCATTTTTCCATTCCATGACTAAATTCTTAACAATTTCGTATTTTGAATCATTTTCTATTTCTTTCTAGTTTGTGCTTACTATTTTTGTCGCTCTATTTTATACAATTCCAAATGATTCAAAAAAAAACAAGCATGTAGCTAATTTGCCTTGAAGGTTCAATTCAAAGAGTAACCACCATTTTGGACATTTTTTCATATAAATCGGACCTTGTGAAGTGCAGCTGCCCAATTTTTTACAGGGCCAAAAAAAAGATTTTTGTAAATTCAAATAGTAATATCTTAAAATCCACAAAATAGAAATTTCTAAAATGTTATTCACATCTTTTCAAACCAATGTATCTACAAGATCCTATGGTTACAATATGTTTCAAAAAGATAAACTACTAAAAATAGCAACTTGGTTGAATTCTATTTAACTTCAAAATATTGTCAACACCAAAATTTGGTGCCTCGGGCATTTAGGAGTTAAACAGAGGACTTTGGAAATTTATTTTAGAGTAGAGATTCTAAAACCACCAAACTCTTCATAGCTTTCATCTTGTTAATCAAAATGGAATGACTCAAAGCTTTCCACATGATTATATAGAAATCTAGGAAACCAATTTCAAATTTGTTATTTTTAAAAATCATTTTTTGAGTTTCTTATAGAGCAACAAAAACTACATATTATAAAATAAATTTTTAATCATGTAATCAAAAGTTATGAAATTTTTTGTGCCATAAAGCTATTCCTCGAATTTTTTTATCTTTGGAAAAAAATTTGTAATCTTTGCACTTGCACAAAGGTGGTGCACTTCGAACACATGTAGAAAGTGGATCCATTATTTTTTTTTTTTAAATCTATGTGTGTTGCATAATTTTAATAGAAGTCTTCATAATCTAATTCTGACCATCAAATGGGCATTTTTAGATTGAAGACAATATTTAAAACCATATGAATAGCCAAAATCTTCATCATTCTTTGTGTAGAGCAAAAATTTTACTTTAGAAGATCTCGATGTTTGCACGCCGTATTTTGCAAGAATTAAAAAAAAAAAAAAGTTTTCACTTCAAATATTATAATCTTTCAATCCACGTGGGCAAATGGGATAAATTTTTTCCACAAGTTGACTTATTTACTAAGTACACTTTTATATAGTTGAAATTTTTAAAAAATAATTAAGTTTTAATTTTGGACAATGCATCAAAAATGGGCAGTTTGGGACTTTTCTTCTTCCAAAACCCCCTCCAGCCTTTAGGAGTCAATAATGAGTTTACTAGTGAACACTTCAAAATCTCCATTAAAAATATCCCGTAAACATCCCATTTAATATGAGTGTGTTTAACATATATGGCTTCAAAGAATGAAGTTAAACAACTATAAATTCTATCATCATGTTGTATAGTTATTAGTTTGTTGAACCCACCAAGGTAATTAGGTAAGCCTTTCTATTTGTGTAATGTGACAATACCTGCCACTTATAGTCAGTGCTTTATATTTAGGCTTAATTTTTTTTATATACACACTACTAGTACCATGGCACAATTTCAATCAACCACCTTTCATTGTAGATTTTCTTGACTATGTCCAATTTATCATCTACATGAAATTATTTGTTTACATCTATACTCATTATACTATGAAGTATAACCACTAATTGTTAAGGCTAACTTATGTAATTAATAAAATATGGAATAAAATTATAAAAAAAAATCTAGTTCTCAAAATCATGAACTAAGAGGAGTCAAATTCTATTAGCTGTGTTGGTATGGCTTCAAGAATAAACATTTTCTTCTATTTCAAGCCCGATTATTTTGCAATATGTGAAGTCAAAGTTCTTAAAATTTTTCCCACATATTGTATTCCAAATTTTTGTCTCTAATTTTTATTGTTTAGATTTTCAAATTAAAGATTTTCTCATTGCACAAGAAATCATCAAAAAATGACTAGTAAATTGTCAATGCATTTAACCTCCTTACATTGCAAATTGCTTTAGAGTAAGTTAGACTCCATATTTGCTTCTAAATTTTTTTTATGAGTAAAAATAACAGAAAATAATTTTATGTCTTAGAATGGATGATTGCTGAAGCTCTCCACACTACTTTGAAACATCCCAATACAATTGAAATTGAATGTTCACTATTCCGTTGAGGGCACTGAAGACAGACAAATTTTGTATGCCATGCATTGATTCAATATGATGAGGCAACAAATACAAAATTAAGTTCCTAGGAAAAATCCAAAGCTACCAATTAAAGCTGAGAATTTTTTTTTTGATGGAAGCACCACTATTAAAAGAATCTACTAAGGATGTACTAATCTTCATGCCAAAATACATGGTTTGTTATCTCGCACCCCTAGGTCTTTTCTACCTACATATCGTAGAAGGCTCTAAAATCACACAGGCATTAAGAACCGCCCCTATAAATGGCTGTGAAATGGACATGCGGTGGTTCTAAAATTGACCTCTATAGTCATTCAATGTATCAAGGAAACAAGCATTATTAATTGCAAGAGCCAATCATTCTCTTTGCTTTCCCCATCTTCTTGTAGAATTGCAAGTGAGCAGTTTATGGAAGATCTATTTCACATAAATAGGCACCTACGGCACATTTTGTTTGGAAATTCATAACTAATTCAATAATGCTTCAAAAAATATGAAACCACTTGTGTTAGATTCCTCTTCTAATTCTCTATGCCTGGAAAAATGAGCTAAAAATAATCCCATCCAAATAAGTACATGAAAAAGCTAGACCAGCCCTTAGATGAGCGATTTCTGAGCCTTCTACCATATTACCCCTTTTAACTCCAGTTTCTTTCAGTGACTATAGTCTTATCACAAACTCTGCAATTTGCAATTAATACTCTTGTATCAAATTTTGGAGCAATTTCGAGGTCTTCTTTTGGAACGTGGGCTTTTTTTTTGCAAAGACCTCAATTTTGTCCCATGTCTTCAAATCCAAGTTATACAAAATGGCCCTCTCCTCAAGCTCCAAGCAATTGTACACAAGCACATGCTCACGACAAAATGTAGTTAGAAAATTTTGGTGCCCTAAACCTGAATCCATCATCCATTGCCACAAATCTTTGGGCATGCAATCAAACACATCCCACGACTCTTGAAAATGGGCATTCATATGCCACACTTCAAGAACCAACTTGGACTTCATTCTAAACGCAAACCAGTGGTCTCGCCACATGCCAGTGCTGCCATACTCCCACTTACTATTGAAACCTCTAAACACCTCGTAACGCCACACATGTTTCTCGAGATCATACGTGTCTATATAATATGCGTTCAATGTATACAATTTTTGTTTATAATGTACATTCGATAGTGTTGGGGGTAGTTCGTGAAGCATGTGCCAACCCTCAAACCTCACCATCTCATCCATCAACATTGGGGTTGTCCAAGCACCAATGCTTGAGTCGTAAATACTAGTTCTAGAGGGTTCAATATACTCTTCAATAAAAATCCTAAATCCGTAGGGGATTAGGGTGGTGTCCACCGTCATTCCCACAGCACAACGATCATCCTGCATGAATGCCAAGTACAATCCAACTATCATTGGAAGAACAAACACACAAACACACAAATTACTGATTCAAATTTAGGCTAAAAATCACTCAAATTTGAAAAAACTCTCAATCAAATCGATCAAAGAGAAGGCTAATCGAGACAAATGAGCACACAAGGACTGACCACAAGCTTTCCAAAGGGAAGAGGCGGCAAAGAATGAAACATGCAAGTGTGCGGATCGAAGACTCGGTGGCGGTCAGAGTCTTCGTAGAGCAAGCCCGACACTTCACATCGTCTTTGAGGCAGAGGCGATGAAGTCCTCAAAGAGGAGTCTTGGGAAGAAGTCCAATGACGATGTCTCGTTCCTCGAGCAACTACGAAGGACAGGTTGGAAATCGGAGGTTTGAAGTGTTGTTCCAGAAATCAGCGGTTCAAAGCCATGCGGTTCCATTCCTTACAGACTTGATGCAGACGGAAGAAGGGCGCCAGGGGGAGCTTGGCGTAGATCAGCGAGAGGTCTACGAAGCTCTATAGCTCGCCCCAGAGAGAGGAATTCATGTTGTCACCAACGCCATGACCGTCGCCATCGCCAAAGCTTGTTGGTGTGGCCTCGGTAGTGCGTCCGGAGCGCAACTTCATCGGAGCGGTGCGTACTACCAGCGCAAAGAAGTAAGAAGTTGAACTGGCAATTTGCAAAACACGGACTAATAAGCTCTCAGGCAGGGGCATCAAAGGTGCCTTTGGAAAAACTTGACCGGCAATTCCGAAAGCAAATTGAGCAAGGAATCGCTACACCTAGTAGTCTGTGAATTCTTAGATGTAGTTTGTGCATTGCTGTGATCAAGGTTTAGTGATATGGTTCCTGTAAGATTTTTGACTTTGTTGCCTCCGTCCTTCAAATATGCTATAAGTATGCCTTGTTGCCACAACTAAAATAAAAGTAAATTCTAAAAGTAAAAAATAAAAAAATAAAAGTAAATGTAATTTTATGAATTTTTCTTTAATTTGTAAAAAATTTGAAATTCAATATCTTTCCTTCCATGAGTTGGAACGCCTTGAAACAAAGCCTGTGCACCCTTTTTTCATGAGGGCTTTTTAACGCTAAAAGGAATACAGCAAAGGGATGCAAGGTCCAAAAGATCCCATTGTAATAAACAAAACTATCAAACAACCTAATATAATCCAGGTGCCTTGTTCCATTGTTCCATTGTTCTACAACCAAAATAAAAACAATTTTTTTATTTGTAAATAATAATTTGTAAAAAATTTGAAATTTGACCTCTTTTTTGCACAAAGTAATGCAAGGGCTTTGTTGCGGTGTAAACATTTGCATTTACAATATGAATAGAAAGCTTTAAGCATGAAGGAGCTCAAGGGCTTTGTTTAGTGACATTTGCACGTTCGATGTGAAAATTATGTTTTTTGCAGTGTAGAAGATAATTTAATTTGACTTTTAAATTAAAAAATAACTCAAATATCCACAACTTTCAGATAATTTAATTCAATTTTCTAATTCATAAAACTTTGAAACTCAATAATTTTCACACGGTAGGTCCAAATGCCACAAAATAAAGTCTATGCACTCCTCTTTGTAGAGAGCTTTCGTGCGGTATTAGGAACGCAGCTAGAAGACTCACAAATTCTTAGATCTCAGCATATCAAACAAAACAAACCACCTATTTAAGGTATATCCTATGTTGTTGCAATATTTAAGATAAAGTAAACATAGTTTTCTAATTTTTTCATTTGTAACAAGACGTGAGGAACCTAGAGAATCACCTACAAAAATCTTATACTGAAGAAAATTGGATCTATTCTCGGGGGGTGCATGCACTCCTTGAAAAAATAAGGATATAGGTGGGAACACCAGATATTTAAATGGGAGGTATTACTTTTTGTTCATTCTTTATTCTGAGGTCTGTCATGATATAATTTCTAATTTGAACCATTAAGGAGGGGGGATGCATTAATTATAATTCCTAATTGACATAAATATGTCATATGCGATATTGGTTCAATTTTTTTGCACTATTTGCATTTATAAAATTTGGTATAGGGTTTAGAGTTCACGATTAGGGGGCTTCTTACCATTTAGTGCTTTGAAGTCCAAAAATTCATATCTAATTCTACAAAGCTCCAAAATTATGTAACAACTTGGATTAGATGCCAATTCTATTCGTCTTTCAAAGAGAGTTTCTTGAAAAATATTTTAAGAAGTTTCACCTCCTCAAAATTCAATTACAATTCTTAAATGGGCAATTTATGGACCTCTTACCTTTTACGCTCAATTTGTAATCAATTTCTCATTCATAGATTTTTAGTAGCAAAATTGATATCCATGTAAAGTGTAAATATTTGCACCTTCAAAAATCATAATCCAATTGTAAGCTTTGTCATTATCTAGATTTTATTTTATTTTTGAAACAAATGAAACATATTTTCATTGGTAAAAAATAACTTACAAGCTAATTAGCCACAAGTGGCCAAGGTGAATTGCCCCCATCGCTTGTTTCCCCAAGTCATTCTAGGGGTGCATGTACAAAAAACGCCTCCTACTTTGTACTTGATTAATTTATTTTGTACAACCCTCCTTGCTAATTATGGGGCTTTTGATTGCAAATATAAATTCAAAAGTTGCAAATTTTATCATGCATTGCAAATTTAAAAAATCAACATTTTCCCTTGGAAGCAAGTGGAGGGTCAGTTCACCTAGGCTTTACAGGTGGCTTGTCCAGAAGAGAAACAAGACGTACATGACCAGACCAAGTAAAGCTATCTGGATTGTAAGCTCTGCTTTTGGAGAAATGCATTTCTGAGTGCACTCCCATGATTTATATGTTCACAATTTATTCCTCACATGGAGTTATAACCACAACCTGCATATGATAGGATGATACCCTCATTTAACTCTGACACTACAAGTGGTAGGTAAATTATAATAGATCATCATAGCTTAAAGAATCTAAAACAAAAAGACAATGTAGTATAAATGTGGAATGAAATGCCAGCTCTAAACCCATAATTAAGAATCTTGACCAATTAAATTAATAAAAAAGGGGGTATTTTAAGTCTTAATTTTTCCTAATGCATCCCATTATTCCACACCCTATAGTATTTACAATACAACCAATGACATTTTACATACGCTATAGTATAATCAACCAGTTAATAATTTTGAGCTCTAATGTTTTTTTGGCACCCTATCATTTGTTTGCACGTAGTTTGCTACTTCTACCCATTAGATGAGATTTGGGGGTCTTGGAGGGCCCCAAGTTCCCTTGCGATCTGGTGCATTCCTAGACTACGGGAACGCAGCTGCAGCAGCTTGCTGGCGTGGCACAGTGACTGCCACGTCATTTTTTGAATTTTTTTTTTTTTTTTTTGCTTAAAATGATATTTTGGTAAAAGAAAAAAAATTATTTTTTATTTTGAAAATAAAAATTTCTAACACACCCGTACCGGCGTTTGCTGAATCCGGCTAGATCAAGGAACGGGCTTGAAACGACCCTCTATGATCCCCAAATCTCATCTAATGACTTACTGCACCCCCCGAGGATCTATTATAAACTGCTTGAATAATACCTTTATCTCTAAAACATTGAAAATAACTACATGAGGTGCAATAATGGAGACTCTTTTTAGACTATTTGTAATGAATGTTTAATGTCTAGATCCCTGTGACTTACAAAATGCTCTGCATCTCTTCTACCTTACACATGCTATTCATTGAAATATTTATATATACATATTAAATAGTTATACCTAATTGTAGTATCACATATGTATTTAATCCTTCATGGCTTGGATTAGAGGGAGCCCAATTTTGGAAACAACATGGGTTTTTTCTTAATGTATTTGACAAAGAAGGACCGTAGCTTGAGGTACACATTAGTGACAAAAGTTTGTCTTCATATTGGCCCTGATCTCATGACAAATGAAACTCTCAATTTGGATCATTATTGTACATCCTACATGCGAGAGAAACTTCATGATGATCATGTGTTCTACTTGTTTCGTAAACTCAAAACTTGCATTGTTTTCATGCAAATCAAGTATTTTGTAGCCATGGAAGAAGGATAAGGTAGTACTTGGTGGTGTGTTTGAACTTGGTATTATAGGTGATGTTAGCAAAGTGAGTTTAGTTCAAAACTGTACTTAAATTGTGTCTAAGGACCCTTACTAATACCACTCTTAATATCAAGTGAGAACATAATTACACACATTTAAATGCAAAGCATGTCACAAATTCACTTGTCACAATTTTTACCACATTCACACAATTACACACGTTTCATATATTCATTTTTGCTAAACCCTAATGATATTCTAAGCTGATTTTACTCCTCTAAAGGACCAAGCTACATTTTTTTGGCAATATAGCAATTTTGGATAGCTCACTACAAATGGAATCTTTAATTTTTTTCTTTGAACTTTTTATACAACATAGGGACAAGGTTTTTGTTTAAGGCCCAACAATTTTCATAACTTTTGACTACATGGTTAAAAAGTAATTATATGATATGGAGTTTTTTCCCTCGCTTGGCAATTTGAGTAGATAAAAAAATTCTTTTCTTTATTAGAAACAAAAACTTGAAATTAATTTTCTAGATTTATACATACAAGGAAAGTTTTGAACCATTCCATTTTTATCAATGAGATGAAATTATGAAGAGTTTTAGTTCACGAGTAGTTATGGGTTTCTACTCTATAACAAACTACGAAGTTTTAACTCAATTTCAATATTTTTGGAAAAAACAAAAACATTGGTGTAGATTGCTTGGTACAACACTACGACCACTGGAATTGGCATTTTTCTATTCCATAACTAAATTCCTAACAATTCAATAATTTGAATCATTTTCTACTTTCTACAACCTATTTTTTTCCTATATGCTATACAATGATCTGAAATTTTTCAAGCATGCAACTAACTTGCCTTGAAGAAAGATTCAACTTGCCTTGAAGAAATGGCAATTTTGGAGCATTTTTGATGAAAACAAAGTCAAGGAACTGTAGGGTTAATGATCCAAAAATGAAATAATAAACAATGATTTGCAAAATGCACCAAAATTGGCAGCCCCAACCAAATTCTTGGAGCCACTGTTACGGAAGGGAGGGAAGAAATGCTAGGGTCAATGTCCTAGCAGTTCACAATTGCTAACAATTTGGAGACACTATACGTTTACAAGCCCCAAAGAAGATTCTTCTTCAGCTCTGCTATCCAAATAATGCTTGTGCAAGAATTAAGTCTCTGGTGCAAATGTGATGGAACATGGGTGCTTTCACAAGAAATACTTCACAAGAGCATTCTGTTGTCTCTCATCTTTACGACCTCCTTGGTGCGTCATTGCAAATATATGCATGTATTGCCATACTCGATGTTTCTATAAGAAATACAATACAGTAGAACCTCTCTATGTCAAGACTATGCACTAAGAGAGGTTTATGCATTTGGAGAGGTGCATTAATGGCCACTAACTAACGTGGCATCTTTAGAACTACACTACTTTCAAGAAAAAATCCTTGAAATTGGGCCCACCCTACTAACTTTCTTACTGCATATTATGCACTACCAGAGTATGCATTGAGGAGAGGTTCTAATGTACTAGGTTTGAGTATTGTATTGTGCCTCATATATACATCTAGAGATTGCAATTAAATCATCACAATTGAAAAGCAAAGCATCTCGGGCATGCCAGAATTGCAAACAAAACATCTGATCTTAATACCACTGAAATAAACTTTGAGATGGGCCTGCACAGCTATTTTTTAGACATCATACACAATTATATGATGCAACAATAAGTTGAAGACTGAGGTGAAGATGAATCTCAACCATACAACTGCAAGCATTCAAGTTCCCTAGTTTCAAACGTAACTCAAGAGTCAACCAAACCTTCCATAGCTTCCATCGTAGAACATGACCCGACCAAGTCCAAACTAAGAACGCTCAATCTCAAAAACACGGGTGGAAGTCACTTGCACCAAAAGTTTACAAATTACATGAAAAGAATAATTTGCTTTATTCAATCCACAAAGGATAGTATGAAATATGCCAAAGATACCAAGAGATCCTAGAGTACAAACGTTGGTTAATTGTATTGATCATTCAAGCAAAAACATAGAGCAAATCAAAACACATGACCACGAATCTTTCCTCCCAATGATACAAATTGCACATAAACTACTGTACACATTTGTTACAAGAAACCTCCCATTCTCCAATAGATTCGGCAATTACAATATATCAAATTTAACCCTAATTGACATTGCAACCCCAATTGACAGAAAGTTGGCAACTTTCTTGAATTCAGAAACCCCAACACAAAACTTATAATTCAACTTTTTCATTAAAAATCCAAACAAAAATCAAGAGAGAGAGAATACCCAAAATTCTTACCTTTTCCAAGATGAATTTGATTTCAACCACATGCTTGACATTCTTTTGCCATCTTTGGATCCACGACACACGCCTAATTGACCACATTCAAGTTCATTGTTATACTCACGGATCAAAAGTATCAAAGACGTCACCAAGAGAAACAAAGACAGAATAGGAACTACAAGCAGGTTTACCAAAAATTCCATTGATGGTTACACAAAACACTCAAGAACTGGAAACTAGGTCGAAGTTGGATTCTCACCTTTACTACGGTACCAACCAAAGCGGACAAGTCAGTTTCTTCTACCTCCATCTTTGTTGTCGTAATCCAGATCAAAGCTCATGCGAAGTGGTAACTAGCGTCTTTCTACAAAGAACATTACCAAGTAAAGGTATAAGAAACAAAGAAACATTATTTACTCTTATAACCTCTTCAATACCATATCCTCACGCTTATGTAAATCTGTTTCAAAACTTTCTTACCAGTTCTATAATTCTGTGTATACAAAAAGAAGAAACAAGGTCTCTGCAAATCGGTAAATACTTTGCCAAACCCTAAACCCTACGGCTGATGAAATTTTATAAGCACGACATGAAATGCTCAAGCAAACCAAAAACAGTGAACAAGTTGCGACGAACAAGAGATCGAAACTATATTCTCACTAAATATTCCTCACATACTATCCAAGTTCCAAAGAAAAAAATTACCTTCTTCAGCCCGCTACGCCTCTAAAAAAATCAGACATTCGCACTTGAAACGTAACTCCATATTCTTTAAAATGGTGAAATATCACAAAATTGGAGAACATCGAGACGAGTGAGACCTGAGGAATCGGAGCAGTTTTGAGTCCTCCAACTGAAAAGCAGAACCCAGCTGCACCTCATATCTATAGCAATCCTCAATTTCAGAACTGAAGGTATAAATAATTGGCCACATCAAAATCATTAAAGCACTTAAAAATCAAAGCTCTATGCATCTTGAACGTTCCAGTTTTCACAATTTCAAGGACTTGAATGCCACATTTTTGGTACTCTGGAAATTCGTCAATCCGGTGATCATTTAGCTTTTGAACATGATCGGCTTGTCAATCCGCTGATCCATTGCCCACAATGGATTGTCCTGGATTGGGCTCGGTGCTCAATCCTCGCCATCCTCGCCATCCCCGAGCTCCGACTGCAAAATTCGACAGGAAGAGGTCAACAATTCATAAGCAGAACCTCTGTAAGAATTCTCGCTACAATGAATTCAAAAGAAAATTTCCCAAAACCTAGAGGTGATAATTATTTTAATCGCGATAAAACATGAACCAAAATCGATGGCTATACAAAACCCTACACTACACAACCACCTTAACGAAAAGCGCTTCGCAAGACTGACCGCCCAAACCTTACCAAAACGCACCAAACATGCATCCCAGCACTGAAGCTAACAATTGTTGAGAAATTGCATTTCATCATTGCGCCTTTGTCTTGCGCCTTCGTCGTCGCATAGTCGACGGAGCTCCTCCTTGTCTTCTTGCCCGAAGCTCCATGCACATATTGAGGGCAAGTCTCTCCGTCGCGCAATTGACGCCTCCTTGGAGGCCGCCACGGCGCACGACATCGCCGCACTTCGCCTCCGAGGCTCCCGGGCACTTCTCAATTTCCCCTTGTGCGCCGCCAAGGCGTTCACGTATCCACAGTCGCTCCCTCCAGCCCCCAAAACCTCCGTCACCAGCCGCGGCTCTTCCAACGACAAACTCACACTGCCAGCACCCCCTGCAACACTATCTCTCTGCAACACGTACAGTTTCGTCCAACATCCCCTGCAACACGTATAGTTTCGTCCTTTGCGGCTGTTAAGGGTGCGGAGCAGGCAGTTCACGACGAAAGTGGACACGCACAGCTAACTACATTGCAAAGCAGATTCTCATGTCAGAGTACAAGAGACCGGAAGAGGATCGGTCCAGGATGCGAGAGTCGGTAGCATGCAAGATCGGGAGAGACAGACTGCATGCCGCAGTGGAAGCAATCGCGCGTACGCGTTGTCAGAGAGTTCAATGTGCTGCCGCCGCTGCTGCAAGCTTATTACTCGGGCTAATTGCTCGGTTCATCGATCTCAAGGTTAGCATCAATCCGTGTACACACATTCTGAAGCTACGCTGGATAATTACGTACAGTCACTACTAATGAAGTTGTCCTGGTATGCCATCTTGTACGTACGTTTGCATGATACCACACCAAAGGAATCCAAAGAGTCCATATGTATGTAAACCCAATTCCATTGTGGAATTACGGAATCGATCTTGCAGTTGCTCTCTGGAATTGGGTCTCTGGACTTCTTGGGTTTGGTTTCTCTAGCTGGTGCCACTACGCTTACAGTCATTTTCAAGCATTTCTATAGTACTGGTTTCACTTCTAGAATTCGTAGACTCGCTTACCTACAATGCGATGCAGATTCTCCTGTCCGCTTGTCCAGGGTTAGGAATTCATCGAGTTGACCAATTGCCAGATTGGGAAAGACGACGTGCAGCATGCAATGGAATTGACGCAAGGGCGCGTCGGCGTGCAGGATCCGCCAAGTCGGTGGCGCCGTGAATTGCAATCTAGCTGTGCACGAGAGATTTGCAAACGTACGATTGGTTTACACAAGGAGAACGGGAGGGCGTTAACCCCCGGTAGAAATTTGGGGGTGTGACTTGACCCCCTTAAAACTTTCTATCTTGTGGGGTTCAAATCACACACCCAAATTTCTACCAGGGGGAACGCCCTCCCGTTCTCCCTGGGTTATTGCTTTGGTTAGCAAAAAATCTCAGATTAGAGTGTGCCAAAATGGAGTCAGTGGCTTGATTAACTTACTTTAGTGGACAATTAGTTGCCCTTTATTCCAAGGAAAGTTACTGTACAGCACAACTAAGCCATCAAAGTCAACAAATGCTTCTATTTAATTCAGACATTTCCATTTGTACGCATGGAGGTTTAGGAGTCCTAATTACAACAAAACCTGATTAAAAAATAACGCACTTTTGTACATTAAATTGTAAATATTTGTGTAGTGTCAAATGTCAAGAAATTAGTGTGGGGCAACCTAAATCCACTATTTAGTGTAGTTTATCTACTAAAGAAGACATCCATTTTATTAAATTGGCGGTATTCGATTACTTTGTCACCTTTCCGAATAAAATACGTGTTTTAAAATGTAAATCCAAACAAGCCATATATGTTAAACCTGTATGTATACATATATCACAATTTTCAGAATAGCACCACTTTAGTAAACTTGACGGCAGAGGCGAATGCATCAATTTTGTCAAGACACCGGTAAATTGTACGAGTAGATTATAGAAGAGTAATTATTGTTTGTAATTATCAATGCCTGGAAATGATTGCAACTTCTTATTATACAAAATCACCTCAAAGGACCTTATTCCGGTTAATTTAGGATTATTGTCCGATACGAAATCTATTAGAGAAACTTTGGACTAGGGTTGTCCAAATTACGTCATGAATTTACGATGTTAGGATGTCACGACTCCAAAGTTTGTCATGATGAAATACTCTAACTATTTGAATGGAATATGAAAATAAATGGAGAAGTTCTTAACCCCTAAATGCCCGAGGCACCAAATTTTGGTATTGACAATACTTTGAAGTTAAATAAAACTTAATCACATTGCTATTTTTAATAGTTTATATTTTTGAAATATGTTTTTGAAGTCTTGTTCTAGCATCAAAATTTTGAATTTGAAAATGATTGATTATGATTTTTCTATTCAAGATTTTGTGCAAGGGTGTCCATTGCAATCTTGACTTTCCATAGTGTTAAAGTCTCTTGGAAATGAGCCTCAAATGCACTAGATCTTGGAGAAAAACTCACATTAGAAATTCATTTAAAAAAATTAGAGAGTAGATTTTGAGACTTTCTATAGATTGATTGGGATTATGTATGTTACAACCTTTTACCTCAAATTCTTTTGGTGATCAACTTTTTAGATTTGACATGTGAAAAGATTATTGAAAGACTTCAAATCACTTTTGCAGTTCAGCAGCCTCTTGATTAAACGCTATTATAATCTTTCAGTTTGAAAATGATAAATATACATTTTTTTTTTGTAATGTAATTCTAACATGTTTAGTTTGAATTTGTATGTTTTCTATTAAAAAAAGATGATACGACGTATCAAAATTTTGATTTTTTGTTCAATTTAGTGCAAATTCGTAGAATCTTTGGGCATATAGGGATTAAATCTTCATCCTCTTCTTTTAAAGTTTATAAAATTATAGTGACAAAATAAATCATAATTAGAGGGAGTCTTAAAAAAATATAAAAAATAGGAGAGTTTTTATTTCAACATCTACCTTTTCTTATTTAAATTTTAGATCAACGCGGCAAATAATACATGAACATGATAATTCTTTAATATATACAAAATATAACTGGGTAAGTTCTTACTTAACCCCTATAAGACCAAACACTGTTTTTTTGGCAACATAATGATTTTGGGCAGCTCACTACAAACATAATTCTTAATTTATTTTCTCTAAACTTTTCACAATATGTACCTAAGGAGTAGCTTTAAGGCCCAACAATTTTCATAACTTTTGACTACATGGTCAAAAAGTTATACTTTTCAATGTTTGGTAGGCAACTTGAGGAGTTCAAAAATATTTTTTTAAAATTACTTTTATATGAAAATAAAATTGAAATTAGTTTTCTATATTTATATATACGTGCAAAGCTTTGAATCATTTTGTTTTGGTTAATAAAATGAAAGTTATGAGGAGTTTTAGTTTGCGGATATTTATATACTGTCTAATCTAAAGTAAACCTTGAAGTTATTTATTTAATTTAATTTTCAATATTTTTGAAAAAATCAACAACACTAGATGCAAATTGTTTAATTCAAAATTACAACCGTTGCAATTGGCATTTTTTCATTCCATGACTAAGTTCTTAACAATTTAGTATTTTGAAATATTTTCTACTTTTTTCTAGTTTCTACTTACTATTTTTTTCAATACATTATACAATTCCAAATGAATCAAAAAAATTCAAGCATGTAGCCAATTTGCCTTGAAGAACTAATGCAGAGAGTGACCACCATTTTAGACATTTTTTAATATAAATATAACCTTGTGAAGTGCAGCTGCTCGATTTTTTGCAGGGATAAAAAAAGGAATTTTGTCAATTCAAATGTTAATATCTTAAAATCCACACAATGGAAAGTTCTGAAATGTTTTCCACATCTTTTCAAATCAGTGTACTAGAAGATCCTATGGTTACTTGTGTCTAAGGGTCATTGCAAGAATGACCTTCTGTTTTTGTTCCACTTTGGCAGTTTTGAGCCATTTTTTGGGGAATCCTATAAAAATAGAAAAACATTTTAAAAAAAATATGAAAAATATGAAAAAATGTATATACTTATAAGAAGAAGGTCTCCTATGAAGGAAAAGCAAAAAAAATCTCTAAATAGGAGAATTAGAAAAGTGCAGAATTGCAAGAAAATATATACTTTGACATTTTAATTTGTAAAAAATAGCAAAAGTAATTTAAAAAAATTGGAAAAATCCCATTTGAGAAGACTTTATGGTAAAGAGATTTCACCAAAAGAATGATCCTAAAACCATCTTCAATGTTCAGAATTTTGTGCGCAATAGAGCCCTCTTTGTTTGGACGTAGAAGATATAAAATAAAATATTTTTTAATGCCCCTTGGTAGAAACACAACTTCCTACTATGGAAATAGACCATAGAAATTTAGCTCCAAATCATTAAATTTGAAGACTCCTATGTACGTAGTAAAAAACCCTGAAACTCAAAACGTAACATATTAGTTTACATGATTTTTAAATATAAAATGATTTTTGAATATTTTTGAAAAACATGAAATGTAATTAAACTCATAAGAAGAGTCTCTAATAAAAATTTCAAGTTCATGCAAGCCATGCTGCAAAAGTTATTGCAAAATGAAGCTCCGGCACTGCGTTTGTAACAATGTTTCAATACCGGTCTTTCTTGCAATCACCCCTAAAAATGATTTTCTTTTCCTAAAACTTGGTACTTGTACTAGAAATGACAGTTTTGGAGCAGTTTGACAAATAGAAATGGCAGTTTTGAAGCGATTTGAAAGATAGGAAAAGAAAATTCAATAATATTACTTCCAAATTGAAAGATTGAAAGATTATATTGTTTAACATGAGGGTTTTAAAATTGCAAAAATGATTTGAAGTCTTTCAATCCTCTTTTACATGTCAAATCTAAAAAGTTGGTCTCCAAAAAAGTATGAGGTTAAAGGTCGTAACATACATAACCCCAATCAATCCATGGCTTCTCAAAATCTACTCTACAATTTTTTTTAAATGAATTTCTAGTGTAGGTTTTTCTCCAAGATCTAGTACATTTGAAGCTCATTTCCAAGAGCCATGAACACTATGGAAAGTCAAGATTACAATGGATACCCTTACACAAAATCTTAAATAGAAAAATCATAATCAATCATTTTCAAATTCAAATTTTTGATGTTGAAACAAGACTTAAAAATATATTTCAAAAAAAAAATTAATTACCAAAAAATATAGCAACTTGGTTAAATTCTATTTAACTTCAAAACATTGTCAACACCAAAATTTGGTGCCTCGGGTATTTAGGGATTAAATAGAGGACTTTGGAAATTTAGTTTAGAGTAGAGATTCTAAAACTACCAAACTCTTTATAGCTTTCATCTTGTTAATAAAAATGGAATGATTCAAAGCTTTCCACATGATTATATAAAAATCTAAGAAACCAATTTCAAATTTTTATTTTCTAAAATCAATTCTTGAGTTGCTTATAGAGCAGCAAAAACTATATATTATAGAATAAAATTTTAACCATGTAATCAAAAATTATGAATTTTTTTGCGCCTTAAAGCTATTCCTTGAATTTTTTCATCTTTGGAAAAAAAAAAATTGTATTCATTGCACTTGCACAAAGGTACTGCACTTTGAGCGCATGTAGAAGGTGGATCCTTTGTTTATTTTTAAACCTCTATGTGGACTTATATAGTTTTAATAGAAGTCTTCATATTCCAATTTTGACCATCAAATGGGCATTTTTAGATTGAAAACAGTATTTAAAACCACAGTTTAAAATGCATTAGAATGGATGATTATTGAAGCTCTCCACATCACTTCAAAACATCCCAATACAATTGAAGCTGAATGTTCACTACTCCTTTGAGGGCACTAAAGACAGACAAATTTCATATGCCACGCATTAATACAATATGATGAGGCAACAAATGCAAAAGTCAGTTTCTAAGAAAAAATCCAAAGTTACCCATTAAAGATGAGAAGCACCACTAACAAAAGAATCTACTAAGAATGTAGTAATTCTAAGGCCAGAGCACCTGTTCTGTTATCTCGTGCCCCTAGGTCTTTTCTACCTATGTATTACCCCTTTTAACTCCAGTTTCTATCAGTGACTATAGTCTTATCACAAACTTTACAATTTGCAATCAACACTCTTGTATCAAATTTTGGAGCAATTTCGAGGTCTTCTTTTGGAACGTGCGCTTTTTTTTTTGCAAAGACCTCAATTTTGTCCCATGTCTTCAAATCCAAGTTATACAAAACGGCCCTCTCCGCCTCAACCTCCAAGCAATTGTACACAAGCACATACTCACCACAAATTGTAGTTAGAAAATTTTGGTGCCCTGAACCTGAATCCATCATCCATTGCCACAAATCTTTGGGCATGCAATTAAACACAATCCACAACTCATTATGCCACACTTCATCCATCTCATCCATCGACGTCGGAGTCGTCCAAGCACCAGTGCTCGAGTCTCGAGTCGTAAATACTAGTTCCAGAGGTTCCAATATACTCTCTAATAGAAACCCTAAATCCGTAGGGAATTTGGGTGGTGTCCACCGCCATTCTCACAAAACAACGATCACCCTGCATGAATGCCAAGTACAACCCAACTATCATTGGAAGAACAAACACACAAACACACAAATTACTGATTCAAATTAGGCTAAAAATCACTCAAATTTTTAGAAAACTCTCAATCAAATCGATCAAAGAGACGGCTAACCGAGACAAATGAACACACGAGGACTGACCACAAGCTTTCCGGGGGGAAGAGGCAGCAAAGAATGAAACATGCGAGTGCAGATCAAAGACGCGGTGGCGGTCGGAGTCTTCATAGAGTAAGCCCGACGCTTCACATCGTCTTCGAGGCAGAGGTGATGAAGTCCACGAAGAGGAGTCTTGGGAAGAAGTCCAGAGACGGTGTCCCGGTTTTCGAGCGACCACGAAGTACAGGTTGGAAATCGGAGGTTTGAAGTGTTGTTCCAGAAATGGGTGATTCGAAGCCAGGCGGTTCCATTCCTTGCAGACTTGGCGTAGACGAAAGAAGGGCGCCAGGGGGAGCTTGGCGTAGATTAGCGAGAGGTCAACGAAGCTGTGCAGCTCGCCCCAAAGAGAGGCATTCATGTAGTCACCAACACCGTCGCCGTCGCCATTGCCAAAGCTTGGTGGTGTGGCGACAGTTGTGCGTCCGGAGCGCAACCTCATCGGAGCATGGCAATTCGCAAAACACGGACTAATAAGCTCAGGCAGGGGCGTCAAAGGTGCCTTTGAGGAAACTTGACTGGTAATTCTGAAAACAAATTGAGCAAGGAACCGCTGCACTTAGTAGTCTGTGAATTCTTGGATGTAGTTTGTGCATTGCTGTGATCAGGATTTTTGGCTTTGTTGCTCCATCCTTCAGCTGTGCTTGTTTTCACAACTAAAATAAAAGTGAATTCTAAAAATAAAAAATAAAAAATAAAAAAATAAAAGTAAATGAAATTTTATGAATTTTTCTTTAATTTGTAAAAAATTTGAAATTCAATATATTTCCTTCCATGAGTTGGAACACCTTGAAACAAAGTCTGTGCACCCTTTTTTGTGAGGGCTTTTTAACAATAAGGTCCAAAAGATCCCATTGTAATAAGCAAAACTAACAAACAACCGAAAATAAGCCAAGTACCTTGTTCCATTCTTCCATTGTTCCACAACCAAAATAAGAACAATTTTCTAATTTATAAATAATAATTTGTAAAAAATTTGAAATTCAACCCCATTTTTGCACAAAGTAATGCAAGGGCTTTGTTGCAGTGTAAACATTTGCATTTACAATATGAATAGAAAGCTTTATGCATGAAAGAGCTCAAGGGCTTTGTTAGTGACATTTGGACATTTGATGTGAAAATTATGGTTTTTTCAAAGTAAAAGATAATTTAATTTGACTTTTAAGTTCAAAATAACTCAAATATCCATAACTTTCAAATAATTTGATTCAATTTTCTAATTCATAAAAACTTTGAAACTCAATAATTTCCACACAATAGGTCCAAATGTCACAAAACAAAATCTATGCAGTCATCTTTGTAGAGAGCTTTTTTGCAGTATTAGGAACGCAACTAGAAGACTCACAAATTCTTAGATCTTAGCATATCAAACAAAACAAACCACCTATTTAACCCCTAAAGGACCATTGTCCCTTCAGGGGACAAATGGGATTTTGAGCAGATACCTGTGGGCTGAAATTTTGTCGGGATTTTTTGAAATTTTTTTTGGGGATAGAAAAATTGATAAGCTTTGTGTAAATATAATTTTTTTTCAATCGGTGCCCAAGAATAAAAGTTATGCCTAAAGAAGCTCAAAACAAGGGAGAGGGGACAGCAAAAAAGTTTTGCAAAATTTTTTTTTTGCATTTTTTGCATTTTCTTTCCTTATAGATTATATTTTGTCTATTTGGAAATCTTTGATTCATTTCATTTGGATTTTTTATGAGAAAGTTATGGACAATCTTGTTTTTTGGGCAATTAGAGCATTTTTTTGAAAAAAATAATTTGTAGGATTCATTTTGGAATGCATTTTTTGCAACTTTTTGAAAAAAAAAGTCCCACTTGGTTTAGTTTTTGTGCTAGAATAATCTCACCATTGGGATTAGTGCATTTTAATTCCATCTAAGAGATATTAATATTTTAGATTTTCCTTCTATCTTGTACTATCTTCTACTTAACAATTTTTTTAAGAATGAAAATTAAGTTTTTTTGAATTTTTTTTTTCCTAAACTCTCAATTCAATCCTCCAATATAAAGATTTAAAGCTCAAAAGTCTATAGTGCAAAAAATTTAAGTTAAGATTGTTCAAAATCAAAAAATCTAGTCCCGCGATGTGCTGAAAAACTGTTTTTTTTCATTTCAAATGCAGATATCTTGCAATCTGTGCAGTCAAAAATTCTGAAATTTTTCCCACACATTCTCATACTAGTTGGGTATAAGATCCTATGGTTAGATGTGCAAAAAAAATAGTTTTTAAGTTTTTTTACTCTTTGCTCTAAAAATGGCAATTTTGAGAGCTTTTTGGCAAAAAAAAGGCCTTGGTCCTTTAGGGATTAAGGTATACCCTATGCCGTTGCAATATTTAAGATAAAGTAAAAATAGTTTTCTAATTTTTTCATTTGTAACAAGACGTGAGGACCCTAGAGAATCACCTACAAAAACCTTATATTGAAGAAATTTTGATCTATTATAAATATTAAACTATTTGATTAATAATCTTTATCTCTAAAATATTGAAAATAACTACATGAGGTGCAATAATGAAGGCTATTTTTAGACTATTTATAATGATTGTTTAATGTCTAGATCCCTGTGACTTACAAAATGCTCTGCATCTCTTCTACCTTACACATGCTATTCATTGAAATATTTATATATATATATATATATATATATATTAAATATTTATACCTAATTGTACTATCACATATATCTTTAATCCTTTATGGCTCGGATTAGGGGGAGCCCAATTTTGGAAACAACATGGGTTTTTTCTTAATGTATTTGACAAAGAAGGACCGTAGCTTGAGGTATACATTAGTGACAAAAGTTTGTCTTCATATTGAGCTTGATCCTATGACAAATGAAACTCTCAATTTGGATCATTATTGTACATCCTACATGTGACAGAAATTTCATTATGATCATGTGTTCTACTTGTTTCGTAAACTCAAAACTTACATTGTTTTCATGCAAATCAAGTAATTTGTAGATGGAAGAAAGATAATGTAATACTTGGTGGTGTGTTTGAACTTGGTATTATAGGTGATGTTAGCAAAGTGAGTTTAGTTCAAAAATGTACTTAAATTGTATCTAAGGACCTTTACTAATACCACTCTTAATATCAAGTGAGAACATAATTACACACATTTAAATGCAAAGCATGTCACAAATTCACTTGTCACAATTTTTACCACATTCACACAATTACACACGTTTCATATATTCATTTTTGCTAAACCCTAATGATATTCTAAGCTGATTTTACTCCTCTAAAGGACCATGCTGCATTTTTTCTGGCAATATAGCAATTTTGGATAGCTCACTACAAATGGAGTTTTTAATTTTTTTCTTTGAAGTTTTCATACAACATTAGGGACAAGGTTTTTGTTTAACCCCTAAAGGACCATTGTCGGCTTGGCGGACATTTGGGATTTTGGGCTGGTACCTACAGGCTGAAATTTTGTTGTGATTTTTTGAAATTCTTTTAGAAGATAGAAAAAGTGAAAATCTTTGTGGGAATATAAATTTTTTCACAATCGGTTCCTGGCAAAAAAAGTTATGACCAAATAAGCTCAAAAGAGGGGACGGCGGGCAGTAGAAAAAAAAGGACAAAATTTGAATTTTTTTATTTAATATTTTTTTTTTCATAGATTATATTTTTGTCTATTTGGAAAGCTTTGATCCATTTCATTTGGATTTGTTATGAGAAAGTTATGGACATTCTTGTTTTTCAAGCAGTTAGAGCATCTTTTTGGATAAAATAACTTCTAGGATGCATTTCTGAATGCAATTTTTCAAATTTTTAAGTTTTTTTTTTTTTTGCATGTTTTTTCTCACTTGATAGAATAATCTACCTTAGGGATTAGTGAATTTTAATTCCATCTAAAATGTATGAATACTTTAGATTTTCCTTCTATCTTCTAACTGCTTCTATTTAACAATTTTTTAAAGAATGATAACTAAACTTTTTTTTTTTTTAATTTTTTTTCCTAGACTCTCAACTCAATTTTGCATTACAAAGATTTAAAGCTCAAAACTCTGTAGTACAAAAATTTTAAGTTAAAAATGTTCAAGGTTAAAAATTCTAGTCCCGCAGTGTGCTGAAAAACTTATTTTTCTCACTTTAAACATAGATATCTTGCAATCTGTGCGGTCAAAAATTCTGAAAGTTTTTCCACACACTCTCAAACTAGTTAGGTGTAAGATCCAACGATTAGATCTGAAAAAAGACATTTTTCAATTTCTTTTACTTTTTGCTATAGAAATGGCAGCTTTGAGTGTTTTTTGGTAGAAAAAGGGCCTCGGTATTTTAGGGGTTAAGGCCCAACAATTTTCATAAATTTTGACTATATGGTTAAAAAGTAATTATATAATATGGAGGTTTTTCTCTCGCTTGGCAATGTGGGTAGATAAAAAAAAACATTTTTTTCTTTGAAGCAAAAATTTGAAATTGATTTTCTAGGTTTATATATACAAAGAAAGCTTTGAATCATTCCATTTTGATCAATGAGATGAAATTATGAAGAGTTTTAGTTTGCGGATAGTTATGGATTTGTACTCTATAATAAACTACAAAGTTATTTATTTAACCCCTAAAGGACCGGTTGTCCCCTCAGGGGACAATTTGGGTCTGGGTAGGTTCATGTTGTCTCAATTTTTAGAATTTTTTTTGGAATTTTTGAGGTTGTATATTTTTGCAAGAGCTTTGTGAATATATAATTTTTATTTTAATTGATGCCTAGGAGCAAAAGTTATGGCACAATAAGCAAAAATGGAATTTGGCGGGCAGCCCCAAAAAAATCACTTAAAGTCAAAATAATTTAATTTTAATTTTTTGACTCTAAGACTTTATTTTTGTCTACCTGTGAAGCTTTGTTTTATTCAATTTGGACTAATTATGAAAAAGTTATGGACAATCTTAGTTTTTCGGGCAATCTAAGCATCTTCTTGAAAAAATAACTTATAGATCTCATTTATGAATGCAATTTTTAGAATTTTTCAAAAAAAATTGTTAGACAGGGTTAGATTTTCTTGCTAGAATAATCTCACTGTTATGATTATTATGATTCAATTCCATCTAAAAGCTATTAACAATTTAGTTTTTTCTTCAATATTGAACCCACCTCTACTTAACAGTTTTTTAATGAGTGAAAATTAATTGCTTTTTTCCTAAATTTTTTTGGTAGATTCCCAATTCAACTGCTTGTTATAAATAAGTAGAAAATCAAAATCAGCAGTATAAAAAATTTGAACTAAGAAGATTCAAAGCCAAAAAATCTAGTCAAGCAAGGTGGAAAAAAACTTGTTTTCTTCACTTTAAATGCATATATCCTGCAATCTACGTGGCCAAAGTTTCTGAAATTTCTTCCAAATATTTATATACTAGTCAAGTATAAGACCTTACGGTTGGATATGCAAAAAAAAAACAATTTTTTAAACTCTCTTCTCTTTGCAATAGAAATGACAGTTTTGAGTGGTTTTTGGTAGGAAAATCATCTTGGTCCTTTAGGGATTAACTCAATTTCAATATTTTTGGAAAAAAATAAACACATTGGTGTAGATTGTTTGTTACAACACTACAACCATTGGAATTGGCATTTTTCTATTCCATAACTAAATTCTTAACAATTCAATATTTTCAATCATTTTCTACTTCTTTCTACTTACTATTTTTTTCCTATATGCTATACAATGATTTGAAAACTTTCAAGCATGCAACTAACTTGCCATGAAGAAAGATTCAACTTGCCTTGAAGAAATGGCAGTTTTGGAGCACTTTTGGTGAAAACAAAGTCAAGGAACTTTAGGATTAATGGCAAAAAATGAAAATAAACTGATATATTTAATCCAAAAATGAGAGAATAAACAATGATTTGCAAAATGCACCAAAATTGGCAGCCTCAACCAAATTCTAGGAGCCACTCACTACTAGAAGAAGGGGTGTTTTAAGAGTGTTTTTTAGTCAAAAATCGCATACTTAAAGTGCAAGAGTTTTAAGTAATTTTTACTTAAAATGTTGTGTCTAGGACGTGCCTTAAAAGACAATATAGAAAGTCACAAATATGTCTTTTAAACACTTTCTACTACGTCTTTTAAATTGACCATTTTCACTAAAGAGAAAGGGGGTCTTTTAAGTGCAAATTTAAGTCCAAAAATGCATACTAAAAAGGCGCGGATTTGCATTAATATATAGTTCTTAGCGACTGAATGTCGCCCTTTCAATACATAATTCCATGACTTTTTATTTACCACAATTTGAACCAATCCACCTACATTGCTTCCATAGCCAAACCCTGAAATGAACCAGTACACCTACATTACTTTTATAACTTTTAATGTTATGAAAGTAACTGTATAAACTAAAACCTATGCAAAGCTAAGTCATACAGTTACTTTCATAACATTAAAAGTAGCTACTACAAACTCATCTCTAAAGAAAGAATTGGAGTTAACACTGACCGTAGCAAGGCCAATCGCGAGGCTGCACACCACTGCACTCACAAATGAAAATAGGCAGCATTGGGTTCAGAGCTTTCAAGTCAGCATAATTCTGTTGAATAAAAATCCTGCCAAGAAAAAACATAAATCTCAGTAAACCTACAACCTAAACCACTTCATAACCCTTAGGCACCAAACCTACATGGTTTCCATAGCCATCAGAACGAAAAACCCAAAATTTCACATTCAAAACAATAAGGTATAAGAGAGCCTCTCCACAACCAAAACATCTAGTACATCCAAATTTATCTCGTGAAGAGTCTGAAATCCAAAAATACACCCTGAACCCGAAAGAACATCACAACCCTAACAAGTGCACCTACATTGCTTCCATAGCCAAACCCTGAATTCAAATATTCAAATAAATCTAAAGAGTATAGTATTGTCAATCTTGCAAATATCAGCTTCGATTACGGCCTGGATCTTATCATTTGTGCTGTCCGACAAATAAAAAAGTGCTTCTCCATCGTTGGAGTGAATTAATCGTTCCAAAGCTGGAAGCGCGGGCTTGACTGCAAATGATCTAAAAAAGCCAAGTCAGTTGAGACCGCTTGCACCGGTGGACAGGTATACTCTCCAGGAGATGGTGTAAGTCCCTAGAGGAAGCGAGTACACAACCTCACCTTCCACATCAAACCAACACACAGTTTTCAACCGTGCAATATTATTCGGAAACCTGGATCATTAAGAACATAATTTTTGTCACTGTGGATGAATCCTGAGTGATATCAACAGTTTTGTCTCTGTGGATGAATCCTTAGTAAGATCATCAGTGATATCAACAGTTTTGTCTCTTGTTGATATCACTAATGAGCTTACTCGCCTCCTCCGCCTCGATCACCAAATGGTTCATGGTTCCTTGCACCACCTGCGTGTAGGCAGATATCACCTTGGAGAACGACAACTTCTTTGTCGGCACATTTAGTGCGCTATTCTATAGAAACACCACACAAAATACCATAATAATCAATAAGACGATCCTAAAACTCAAGAGCACTTTGAATCGAAGCCTCTTCAATGTGTCAAAGCAAAAGAATGAAGAAGATCAATTTAACACACACAAGTTGTACACTGTGTCTACCGACAGTTCCATTCCCAAGAGACGGACGATCTTGGAATAACGTATTACAAGAAAGGATGACAACAGCAACCTACGAAGGCAGATTCACGCTTCCCTAAACCTAACTTCAAAGCCCTGGAATCAATATCCAAAACTCCAAACCCATGAAAATTCAAAACAAGAAACCCCACCCAAATCAAACCAAACCAAGCTAAGCCAAGTCAATTATGATCTTATCTGAACTAACCAAGATATTGCAACAATATCTCACTGCCTTTTAAAACAAGTTCTTTCAACAGGAATGCATACACCATAACCAATTGCTGATCAAATCAACATATCCCATAAAAACTTCAAATCACATAGACCACCATAATCGCACAACCTCAAATGACCTGAATCTCGAATTTTCAAATCGTATTGAGTTGTCATTAATTAAAGAGAACAGATAATAACAATCAAGCAGATCAGTTATAATTTGATTCGGTAGTATGTGCTTGCAATACATACACCATGATCGAGCTACAGTACAAGCGGCACCGATCTTCAGAATGGAAGCCGACAACAATCGATGATGATAGGTTTCGATCAACGCATTTGAGTGACATACGGGACTACATAATATTCCAAATAATTCAAATTCATATTGGTAAGAAGGCATGTCGTGCTAAAATATCTCGATAAGAACGGTATTATTTACCTCTAGCCTCTAACACCTCCCTGCAAATTCTCCACGCATATTGTCCTCAACTTTGCCGTAAAGGCTGTTTGGAACGTGCGCTTTTTTTTGCAAAGACCTCAACTTTGTCCCATGTCTTCAGATCCAAGTTATACAAAACGGCCCTCTCCGCCTCAACCTCGAAGCAATTGTAGACAAGCACATGCTCACCACAAAATGTAGTTAGAAAATTTTGCTCCCCTGAACCTGAATCCATCATCCATTGACACAAATCTTCGGGCATGCGATCAAACACATCCCACGACTCTTGAAAATGGGTATTCATATGCCACACTTCAAGAACCAACTTGGACTTCATCCTGTGGTCTTGCCACATGCCAGTGCCGCCATACTCCCACTTACTATTGGAACCCCCAAACACCTTGTAACGCCACATATGTTTCACGCAATCATACGTGTCTATATAATATGCGTGCAATATATACAATTTTTGTTTATAATGTACGTTCGATAGTGTTGGGGGTAGTTCGCGAAGCATGCGGCGCCAACCCTCAAAACCCACCATCTCATCCACCGACGTCGGAGTCGTCCAAGCACCAGTGCTCGAGTCGTAAATAGTGGTTCCAGAGGTTCCAATATACTCTCTAATAGAAACCCAAAATACGTAGGGAATTTGGGTGAAGTCCACCGCCATTCTCACAAAACAACGATCACCCTACATGAATGCCAAGTACAACCCAACTATCATTGGAAGAACAAACACACAAACACACAAATTACTGGTTCAAATTAGGCTAAAAATCACTCAAATTTTCAGAAAACTCTCAATCAAATCGATCAAAGAGACGGCTAACCGAGACAAATGAACACACGAGGACTGACCACAAGCTTTCCGGAGGGAAGAGGCGGCAAAGAATGAAACATGCGAGTGTGCAGATTGAAGACGCGGTGGCGGTCGGAGTCTTCATAGAGTAAGCCCGACGCTTCACATCGTCTTCGAGGCAGAGGCGATGAAGTCCACAAAGAGGAGTCTTGGGAAGAAGTCCAGAGACGGTGTCCCGTTTTTCGAGTGACCACAAAGTACAGGTTGGAAATCGGAGGTTTGAAGTGTTGTTCCAGAAATGGGTGATTCGAAGCCAGGCGGTTCCATTCCTTGCAGACTTGGCGTAGACGGAAGAAAGGCGCCAGGGGGAGCTTGGCGTAGATCAGCGAGAGGTCAACGAAGCTGTGCAGCTCGCCCCAAAGAGAGGCATTCATGTAGTCACCAACGCCATCGCCGTCGCCGTCGCCATCACCAAAGCTTGGTGGTGTGGCCACGGTTGTACGTTCGGAGCTCAACTTCATCGGAGTGGTGCGCGCTACCAGCGCAAGGAGGTAAGAAGTTTGAACTGGCAATTCGCAAAACACGGACTAATAAGCTCTCAAGCAGGGGCGTCAAAGGTGCCTTTGGGGAAACTTGGCCGGCAATTCCAAAAGCAAATTGAGCAAGGAACCACTACATTTGGTGTTTTCAGCAGTAGCCTGTGAATTCTTGGATGTGGTTTGTGTATTGCTGTGATGAAGGTTTAGTGATATGGTCCCTATAAGAATTCTGACTTTGTTGCCTCCGTCCTTCAGCTACGCTACAAGTTTCTACAACTAAAATAAAAGTAAATTCTAAAAATAAATTCTAAAAATAAATTCTAAAAATAAAAAAAAATAAAAAAAATGTAATTTTATGTCACTCAGTCACACAATCATATTCGGAGTACTACATTTGACTTGCTCTTATTTACCATAACTTAACTCATGTAACTGATACTCTGATAGTCAAGTGATACAACTCTGACAAGGTGGGTCACGTGCATGGCCATTGGTGAATTTTTGTGTCATTTTGTGCACTTATAAGTCATTCAATTGCTCATGAAACTCGGAAGTCCTGCTCATTCAAGAATGTTAACAAGTCTTATGCAGCTTGGTTGGGAAGCTTGTTTCCCCGAGCTGTTGAAAGTACCTGACTGTACCTGTGACTCATCCTTCCTTGCAAACACGCACCCCTCCATGTTGAAAGTACCTGACCGTACTTGTGGCCATCCTTCCTTGCAACCGCTCCTCAATCCACACTCTTGACGTACTACGCCGGCCTCACCCTCAATTAGCCTGCGTGGCTTCTCCGTACCTGCTGGATTTTCTGCCTTCGATGGACGTGATTCTGCTTCTGTCTGTTGGTCTCCCTCTTCTTTTTAGTAGCTAGATGTGCTGCAATCCATGGTGTACATGTATACACTATCATCTTCTTATACAACCTTTGATGACTGACACAAGGTAACCGGGAGGTCGATATCTGGGGGTATTATATTCAACACTGTACCTTCAACCCCCCCTCCAATCTTACTTAAAACAGAAATTTCAGGGCAGGGTGAAGTTACATGTTGAAAATAATACCCCTCGTGTATCGACCTCCCGTTTTCCCTGTGTGAAACAAGCTAGGAAACTAAAAAGAACCCGCCCAGGCTGACTTGCTTAACTTTGACAATGAAAATTAATTACTTGAGTTCCTATCAAAGGTAGTCTACAAGAAATCATTCAACCATGGTTGTGTGTTGCAGGCAATCATGCAGGTGTTGGTAGCAGTGTTGATCCTCGTGCTCTGGGGAACGTGGCTGAGAAGACGACCACCTGCAAATCTACCTCATGGGCCAACCGGACTGCCGCTGGTGGGGAGCCTGCACTTGCTTGGCACCTTGCCTCACTATGGCTAGAGCCTGGCCAAGCAGTATGGCCCTCCCATAGCCATCCGCTTGGGGAAAGCGCAATGCATAGTCGCATTGTCACCGCAAACTGCCACGGAGTTTTTCAAGAAATCCAGAACGCCAATTTCTGCAACAGCCCTCCTGGCGGGCTGGCCAAGTCATGCTTGGCCCTGGTGAACCTCGAGAATGAATGAATTCAATTATGCACTTCACATGCACTATGCTTGCTCCCCTAGCTGGCTAAGCACTAGAAATGCCAGGTGTAGCCGACGAGAGTTCGATCGATGAGGCTTCCCAACGAACAATCACGCATCGTTAACTGAAGGCTTGTCAACCCCAACTAGCTCTTTTTTGTACAATCAGACGAGTGGGCACGTCTTGTTGATCAAACATCCCTCACCATCTATGCTGCAGTACAAGCTGACAATCGTTGGCTCACCATTGCAATAGAGAAATCCAAATTGTCCACAGACACCATGAAAGTGTCAGTGGAATTTTGTGCAACGTTCGACGGATTTCATATTTTTGAGCTTGGACTATGAGTCTGTCTAGCTCGTCTTATGGAGTCGACGCTCTTCATTGTAATGAGTGTTGCTTCCGAAAGCAAATTATTTTAGGCTATATCTTTTCATTGATGAAACATTTATTTAGATTTTTACTTATAATAGTTTTACAACATGGTTATTGCTTGAGCTATCTTAATTAGTAAAAAAATACAAATTTAAGAATAACTTGTTCAAAGTAACTTTATTTTGAAAGCAACACTAAATAGAATGAAGAGTGTAGCTATCATAATGCAAGCTCGCGATTGGTGATTTAACATCCTTGGTTGGAATGCATTGCCAGACTGTATCCTGTTTCGGAACACTTAGGCAGTGGGGCGCCAGCAGAGGAAGATGTTGAAGACGAGCCTCACGGGCAACAAGCGCCTGGAAGCTACTCAATACGTGCGCCAGGAAGAGGTGGCACAGCTGCTGCGCTTGCTGCAACGCAACTGCAAATTCAATCTGCGCAAACACCTTCGCGTGCTCGTCACCGGCATCATATGTCTCGTTTAGTCGTCAACTGCAGTTTCAATGCGCATTCTTTATCTGGAAGCCACGAGTTGTCGTCGCAGACTGAGCAGACCGAGCGGGTGCGGGAGATCCAAGCCTTCCGAGGCATCATAGGCGCCATTGTCAAGAATCTCAGCTCGTTCTACCCCGCCGACTTCATTCCAGCCGTCAGGTGGGTGTTGGACTTTCAAGTGCTGGACAGTCACTTTCGAGAAACCAACAAGCGCATGGACGCCTTCGCCACGCAGATCATCGCGGACCATCAAGCGCGGCGTGGATGCGGTCCCTTGACTGAGCACGAGACGGACATGGTGCACATCCTCCTGGACAAAGCGGAAAACTCCAACGCCAATGCGGGCCCCTAATCACCATGGCCAACATCAAAGGCATCATGTGGGTACGTTGTGTATTTGTCATAATCCTGCAAACCAAAGGTCTCCAAGGCCTGTGCAATTTATAGTGAATGTGAGTAAACGAATGTGGGGTCCGTAAACAGAATCAACTCTCTAAAGTCAATTATGTCCCTATCTATATTTAATTATTAAGGGAAGAAAGTTTGATTGAACACTTGCAGATAGGCACACTTCAAGCTACGAAGTGAACCTGGTCAGAAGAGAGTCCCAATGAATTCTTTTAGATATTATTCAATTAAATAGAGTCAATTGACTCTGCACCTTGTGTCGTGGAAAGCAACCCCGGGAGCAACCCTTGCAATCGCCAAATACTATAAATTTTAGCCTCCCATTCTGTACTATTAGTTGAATGATGAATTCAAGACAGATAGCTATCTGTAGAGAGCTCTCGAACAATGATGATCCATTATCATCGATCATGCCAATGGCAATTAAAGCGCATGCTTGTATTTTCTGTACAAGATGTGATTGCCGGGGTCAGTATGTACACCATTCTGTTTTCCTGCGAATGGATAATGTCCTAAGTGGTGAGCAACCCAAGCATTCAAGCCGCCGCGCAAGCGTGTGCAGGAGGTGGATCTGCCAACCTGCGCTACATCCAATATATAGCGCCGCTGCTTCGACACGTACATCAATCCCTCCACGCTAGCAAGACCTTCGGCTACGACATCCCAGCGAACACGCGCTTGTTCGTCAACGTGTGGGCCATTTCACACGATCCCGCCATGCGGTCGGATCCTTTGTGATTTCAGCCGGAGCGCTGGCTGGGGCCGTCATATTGAGAAATTAGAGTATTTGCCGTTCGGGGCTGGGCGACGCATGTACGTGCCCAGGCATGGCGCTGGGGATGGTGACGCTGGAGCATTGCGTGGCTAGTCTGTTGCAGGCGTTCAAGTGGTCCGTCACGGCGGATCTGGGCAGCGCGGAAGCCCCCTGGCTCACGCCCGCTGCTCGTCACCGCCACTCCGCGATTGTCGTCGCAGGTAATGGACAACGATAGCGCGCGCGATATAAATCGACGTCCATGAATGAGAATTGAAGACTTCGACTGCATGCATAATATATATAACTAGGGAATCCAGTAACCGCGCACTTAATCCTAGAAGGATGGACTTCAAGCCTCAGTGTCCATTACTTTGCTTGCCATTTTGCAACCAGATATGACTGAAAATTTTTATATTCATTTTTTCAGAGACGAAATCATATGTCTACTACTCTTCAAAGTCTTAAAAATTTTCAATTTGGGGGGGGATTTTAAATTACTGCGAATTTTTTAAGAAAAAAATGAAGAAAGTTCCTATAAGTATAATATATAAAATCTAAAATATTCACCATAGATGTATATTATAGTCTATTAAATCTTGGTATAAACCAAAACGGTTATAGTGTGACTCTAAAATTAGAAAATCAACAAACCATAGTTATAGGCCTAAAGTTCATATTGCTATAAATTATTGAAATTTATAAATTTTTCAAAATTTCCTATTGGCATAGAAAATACATTTGATAAACTTTATTTAATTAGTTGAACTCAAATTCAGAAAATATCATTTTTATATCTAAAATTTACAACAAGAATAAATAGCAAGAAATGGCCAAAATATCCCACAAGGGTGGATTAAGCATCTTTTTCTTTAAAGAAGTCAATAATACTATAGTGAAGAAATTTACAATACTATTTTCTAAAAATTTAACAAGCAATTCCACAAAAATTGGATGAAAAAACGTTTTTTTCCATCGTACAATCTTAGATGAAGCCATCTATGGGACACTTAGTATCCATAGCGTCCTTCTAGGATTAACTATAGCATGCCATTTCTCAATGACTTAGTTTTGAAATAAAAAAATTATTTGAACCCTATTAGCACAATCAAGACTATTTTGTGGTGAAATCTTCAAAATGAAAATTTGAAGATTTGAAATTCCAATTGCCCAAAATGTTGAAAACAATTTAGAGTGTTATTTTTGGACTCAAATTTTATAGGAACCTATCATTGTGCGCCCATTTTAGATTTAGACTTGCAAATATTTTGGCATTTTCAACTCTAAGTTTTGATTCAAGTAATTTTTGACTTTGAAAACAGTAAAAGACATGCAATCCTATGGAAATATACAATCACTTCAAAATTGAATCTGTGTTTTATTCAATTTCACTCTAAGCAGTGATATGTTGAAAATGAGTGCCTAGACAAAATCCAAGTGAGCAAACTTGAATGTTGTAGTATCCTTTGTGTACTACGTTCCAAAGAATTTCCAAAGAATATTCTAAAGCAAAATGCAATTGTAATTTGGAAGTAAATGAATTCCAAAGCTAACCACCCCTATAGATTCAATTGTTGAGGCACGTTTTATAATCACTCTAAAAATCAAATATGCATTTTTTGAGCCTTGATGACTCGAAGATGCTAGTGCATATTGTTGTACACCATTTAAGATCTCCTTCTTTTGTTATTGTAAAATTTTAACATATATGTGCTTCAAAAAAACTATACATAGAGAAAAATGTAGATGATATTAATTTGAATGGAATTTGAAGATTCTTAATGAATCAAAGGCTTGACATTTTATTTGCGGTCATAGATGATCTATTGTTTGTAATTTGAACCATTGTTGCATCTACTTTGAATAGATTTCAAGACATTTATCATAATATACAACTATTACAAATCATTTTAATTTATATTTAGCAACCAAAATAATTATTTTCATCGTAATCTTTTTAGATTCAACGTTAACATATTAGTTTGTAAAGATTATATTTAGTACATTTGTTTGGGATCTTGTTTGGGATCTTGTTTGGATGTAGGTGATTTAATATAATATGATGTCCAATAACAAAGTGATACCCAAATTCTGACAATATGACTTAATTTTGTTCTTATCAAATGCATTTGTCAATATTTTGTCATATACTCCGTGTATTTTTATTATTCTATAACTTAAACTATATATTTTATGCATTAGTGAATTATTGGATTTCAATTAGAAGTACTTCTTAAAAATAATTCTAAATTTTGGAATCAAGCTAATTTAACCCCTAAATGCTCAAGGCACCAAATTTTGGTGTCAACAAAAGTTTGATTTTAAATAAGACCTAACAAAGTTTATATTTTTAATAGTTTATGTTTTAGTTCAAGTTCTTTTTGAGGTCTAGTTTTAGCATCAAATTTGGATTTTGAAAATGAATGATTGTGATTTTTTTGTTTAAGATTTTGTGCAAGGGTACCCATTGCAACCTTGACTTTCCGTAGTGTTGAGGGCTATTGGAAATGAGCCTCAAATACGCTAGATCTTGGAGAAAAAATGCTAAAAAATCACATTAGAAATTCCTTTAAAAAAATTTGTAGAATAGTTTTTTTTCTTTTTTTTTAAACATACAGCCTTTGAGGGCCACAACTAGAATAAACTTGACACGGCCATTGCAAACCATGGACCTAATCCCCGTCAGGAACAACAACTGGAGGGACAAACAAGAACTTTTCATGCACCACCACAAAGAGCCACCATGTGAGCAATGTCAACATGGGGAGTTGAATAGAATAGATTTTGAGAAGCCATAAATTGATTGGGGTTATGCATGTATGGCCCTTTAACCTCATATTTTACTGGTGACCAACTTGTTAGATTTGATATGTGAAAAGAAGATTGAAATCACTTTTGCAGTTTTAACACTCTTAATTATGAGCAAAGATTCTAATCTTTCAATCCATAAGTGATATTGTTGCGTTTTCTTTTCTATGTGATCTCTAACATGTCTAATTTGAATCTGTACGGGTTACAATTAAAAAAAAACTGATACAACTTATTAGTATGTTGACTTTTTGTTCAAATTAGAGCAAATTCCTAGAAGCTCAAAAAAGGCCTAGGTCATTTAAGGATTACAGTTCCTATTTTACTTCCATTTCATATGTATCTAGTTTTTTGATACTATTTTTCTGACATTTTAGTGTCAAAGTATTTTTTATTTCAAAAGAACCTTAGGGGAACCTTAGCTTGTAGCTACTTTTGTATGTGAAAAGAAGGGACAAAAATAAGAACCCTTGTGGGTTTAAACTAGACTCTACAAAGTTGAGGAACTTAAAGTACTTCAAACAGGGTCATGTGATCAAGAATACAACTTATTCTTATTATGCTCTTTTCAATGAACCCCTCCATTTCTGTAGATCCAAGCAAATAATCAAGCCCTATTCACACCTCAATTCTTAAGTTTTAGGATTGTATGCTAAATAGGGAGTGTTCCTTTTGAGGGGATAGTGAGTGAATTTACGTTACTCACCTTCTCATCATAATAAATGAATAATTATAAATAAAATTTTCATTACCTCCCATATGTATATTTTTTTTGAAACATGCTAGATCTCAATTGATAAGGAATTAACAATCATATCCCATATCTTAAACATATCCCATATCCCATATCTTAACCATATTCCATATCCCATATCTTAACCATATCCTATATCCCATATTCCATATCTTAACCATATCCCTTATATCATAATATATCAATATTTTATATAAAACATTTATATTCCATATACCATATCCATGTGTATTTTGTATGCATGCCATATATCATATCGTACAAAAAAATTGGTTTCGGATTTTAGGGGGGAGGCGAATTAGGTGTTTTGTTCATTTCCTTTTGATTTGCAAGGTAGTTAATTAATTGAAAAGATTTGTGTATGTCCCTTTTCAAGAAATAATATACCTTGAAATTGTAAGTTGCAACATATATTTTTGGGAGTTTTTTTGAAGCTAAAATAGGATTTTGATATTATAAAACTATATAGTATTTTGATAGGAGTATAGAAGCTAAAGTCAAAGAAATTAATTTTCAAATATAAATTTATTTGAATTATATTTATTTAGCATTTATTAAATTTGTGTAAATATATATTTTATATGCATTGAATTCTATTTCAATGGAAAAAAATTTAACAAAATATTTGGGACTTGTATTTTAAAATTTCAATTCCAATAATTTGTAATATTTTTTGATTTTGTATAAGGAAAATTGTGCGCTATGCCAATACTCCAATGGCTTTGGAACTAAAACTTCATTTCTAGTGCACATTTTGCTCATAGAGAAGTTATTACAAAAATGATAATTTTAGAAAAAGTTTTGTAATGAACTCTTATAAAATTAAGAATCTACAAATTGATTTATAGAAACTCTAATATATGCGTAAGAGCTCTATACCTTTTCTAAAACAATTGAAAAAAGTTTCATTGCAAAGATTTAGGCACTTAAAAGTCCACTTTGAAAACTATTTCAAAATAGTTTTTGATTAGAGTTTGAAAGTGAACTAAATCACAAGTAAATATAAAAAATTGTGTATAAGGTGAATTTTCTTACATCTGGATCTTACATTATTAGATCACCTTTAGATACAATTGTTTGAAAAATATAAATTTAGACACAAGGTGCCAAAAAGTTAGTTTGAATTTTTTTCATGTTTGAATTTTCTATTAAAATATTATAAAATCTTTAAATTTTTTGAATTGAAAATAAAGTTTTATTTTCTTTTAATATAGATGAGTGAGTTCTTAGCACTAAATTGTGAAAGCAAGTATGATTTTTTGTTGTATTTCCATTTTATAGTTGTAAAATTGCCAGCTATTGGCTTATAAATACATATACACGTAGATAGATACAAAAAAAACGTTCATCTATTGGAGATTGATCTTTTAATTCAAGAAAATGGTCTTTGAATTGGGGTTGAGGAATAAAATGCCCTCATTATGGTTTGTTCAAGAAAAATTAGGAGAGTTTTCCCTTAAGAGTCCCTAGCATTTTTGGGCTTAAAAACATCATTGCTTTTTATGCTAGCCAATTATTCAAAAGTACCTTTTTTGAGCTGCAACATAGTCTTATTGTTAAGAAGGTCATTGTGAAATAACTTTCTCAACAACAAGATTGATATTATAGGATGTTACTCTTCAAAAGTCCCTCCAAAAGGTCATTGTGTAAAAAAGCCTAGGATTGATTTTACTATAGTGCCTTTTAAATTTTATTTTAATAATCATTCAAAAATATAGAACATGATATTTTTTTCTTACAAATGTATAGAATTGTCTTTCTTGAAGCTTTTTAAATGATTCTATATATTTCTTGATAAATACAACTATACAACTCGGGTGGATCACTCTTTGTATGTTTTATACCCCCTGTGTGGCGAGGGGGTATTTTTTAGGGAGCTATTTACCTCCAAGGCCTCAATAAAAGGGCCCCTATAATTATGTAATTCAGCAAAATGGCCTATATTATGGTACTCTATTATTACTTATACTAGCCATATAAGAACAATTTTCTTTAGGCTATTTTCTTTATAAGGAAAAAAAGTGAATTGAAAAGCAATGTGAAAGCAAAAAGGTTAAAAAAAAGTCCAAATATTGCATGCATGGAAATCAATCATGTTCCATGCATTTTGAAACAACTTAGTTTTAGCATTCCAACATTTGAAAGTTTTATTTGGTACAAAGCATGAATTTCTTTTCCACACCCTATTTTTTGTGGAGAGACTACGATTGATGTTAAACTTTTTTTTCTTTTGACATCCTATTTTTTTTTGTTTAGGCTACTTGATTTAGGGTGTATTTTTTATTCTTTTTCCACACCCTATTTTTTGGGTTTTAGGGTGAACAATTGGTGTGACTTTTTTTTTCCTTTTTGACATCCTATTTTGTTGGTAAGGCACTTTGGGTGGTTTGAAAAGGATATTTCTTTTTTGCACCCTATTTTTTTGGTGACACTTTTGTTGGTGGGCAATATTGAAGCAATTGTTGATCTTCTATTTTTGAGATTAGGCTATTTGATTTAGGATGTATTTTAATTCCTTTATTATCTTTTTTCACACCCTATTTTTTTTTGTTTAGGATTGACGGTTGGTGTGAATTTGTTTTTCCTTTTTCACATCCTATTTTGTTTGTAAGGCACTTTAGATGGTTTGAGAAGGATTTTCCTTTTTTGCACCCTATTTTTTTTGTGAGACTTTTATTGGTGTAAAGTATGTCTTTCTCGTTGACGTCCTATTCGTGAGGCTAATACACTTTTGTCGATTTTAGGACACCAATGTATTTCTATAAGAAAAAAATACATCGCATACCCAAAATTCAAACGCGACACAAATAAAGCAATGGCATTCCAACTTAAAAAAGGGTTAGGATATCAGAAATGCTTCAAAATATGTCAAACCACTTGGGACTAAGGTTCTTTCAATTTGGCTTTTAGGTAAATTTAATGAGAAACTCTACAGAATGATTAGCTGAAAAAACTCAATTTCATCTCGGTTGTAATATTCAGGTTTCGCTCTGGGCCAACATACCAGCGTACCTTTGGAAGTTAGATTCGCTAGTTGGATTTTTTATTTTTGAAATTGGACAGGTTTTTGTATAGTTTTGAACTTGTTTTTGCAAGTTGATTGTTGATTTTATATTGATTTGAGTTGTTTTGGGGTAAGAAGAGTAAAGTGGGGTGTATATTTGGTTATAGGGGTTGGCTACCAAGTAGGAAAATTTATCAAATATCCGAGGTGGAATTGCAAGGCAGTTCTAATTTGGTGATTTTGGGGCAGTTAGTTGTCTTTTCTGTCATTGGTAACTGTTGGGCGGTTCCTATTTTATAAAAATTGTAAATGGTGACTTTTTCACCAGTTTGGAATTATACAAAATATCTGCAACTCAATTGATGTTGATGCGAGTATGTATGGTTAAAATGGTCTGAAAAATGCAGAACTGTGATTGTTAATTATTGGTTGATTGTAATGTGATTGTAATTTTAAAGGCTGGTTATTGAAAGTTTATAAGCTACTTGATGGTTGTGAGTTTATATTGCCTAAGTGTTTAATTTAGAGAGAAGTAGAATTGCAGTTAACATGGTTAATATGATGGAAGCATGGAGGAGTTTATGTGATCTACTAAGGTGAAAAGTATTTCCCATGTGTACATGAAATGCTAAGGTTACATGATGTTATAAAGTGTGGTTTGTGGTTGTATTTGATTTTGAGTGAAAGTCTACAAGTGGGTGTTAATGAGTATTGTGTCAAGTGAGTAACTACTAAAAAGTACTAGAAGTGATAAGAATAGTTCTGGCCTAGTGAAGGAGTATAAATTTTGTAAGGATGAGAATTATATGAAATCATATTTTGTATAAAAAGGCAATCACAACCCAGCTGTAATGTACTAGATATATGAACCCTACTAAATATAATACAGAGGATCCCAATGACCAGCCCCTAAATTAGATGTAAAAAAAATTAATGGTCTAGATTTTCAAGCTAACCTAACTTATTTATAATAGATTTTTCCTTTTGAATGAACCCTACTTTATTTGTAATAAGATTATAAATTTTACCTCAAAAGAATAAATCTTTCCCTATTTTATGCCGCACGTTGTTTCTAAAATGCGCTAAGTGATCCACCCGGGCTATACAAGCTACTTTGACTATTTTAACACTTTGGATTTGTTTTTATGAATTTTTTGTAGGAATTGAATAATGAATTATTACAAAAGAATTGGATTGATTTATATACATCAAAAACAAAGTATTCAATGGGGTATAATATAAAAGGATATTCTCCAAAGTCATTGGAATAGTGTATCCCACACTGTCTAATTGAATTTATTTGTGTAATTATATGAGTGAAAAATAGACAAAAATATCTTTTGTTAGAAATTGAATGTACTTCTTCCGTTGCAAATAGCTTCTAAGTAACTTTTGAAAACATTAATTGTCTATCTAATATCTCCAATTATTTTTCCAATTTCCAATTTCCAATTCCTTCCAGCTTCCATCTAGGGTGGGTACGGAACCGGCCCTTTGTAGACAACTACATAAGCATTGTGTTCAAAACTAATTTAAAACTAGTTGAGTAACACAATTTCTTTTCTTTAAGTCAACACTAATTTCTTGAAGTAACCAATGGATGATGTAGAGTTCTTTGAGGTAGCCAATGAAAGTTGAAGCATTTTGTCCGATTTCAAGGATGTCTAATTTCAAGGTTGTTTGATTAATTTGTAGTCTATTTGCATAGTCTATGAAAATTCTCAAACCAATTGCATTTACTTACACTTTCATTGGCTAACATCTTCGTGTGATTATTTTCTCTGGCTGTCTTGTGTTTAGATATGCTATATCTCAAAAAAATGTTTGTTTTGTACAATGTTTTTTTATGCATGAATTTTTGCCCATTGGCTATAGCAAAAGATGTTGGCTATTTTTTGTAAAGGAAACTTTCATTTTGGGAGGTCAAAATAGACTATTGTATTTTCATACAAGTAGTCAAATTTTACCTATGTATCACCTAGTTTTCATGTAGATATCACCAAGTTTTCATATAGATATCACCAAGTTTTCATGTAGATATCAATTAAAATACATACACATGTGATATCACCGAGTATCACACAATTCTCACCTGAATATTGAAGAAACAACTGGCTCCTTCTCCAAAATGAAAAAACAAACACATTAAGCCAATGAGAACGCAGTTTTCTTTTGCGTGAGGATAATGGACCCCTTAGAGTTCTCGCAGGGGAACGAACTCCTAGGGACGGCTATCAAACAGGGTATCAACTGGGAAACCCTAATAGGGCGAGCGGCGCGAAGGAGGAGCTCTCTTTGGCTTCAACCTCTCGCGCGATAGCTGCGAAAGCTCTTTTTCCTCGCCACAGGTCTATCGCTCGCTCGCGCGCGACGTAGTGTTGTATCACCATGGCTACCGCAACGGATTCCGTGCAGTGCTTCGGTCGCAAGAAGACGGCCGTGGCCGTGACCTATTGCAAGAAAGGCCGGGGTTTGATTAAAATCAACGGTTGCCCCATCGAGCTTGTGGAGCCCGAGATTCTGCGTTACAAGGCGTTCGAGCCAGTGCTCCTTCTGGGCAGGCAGAAGTTCGCCGACGTCGACATGCGTATTCGCGTGAAGGGTGGAGGCCACACCTCGCAGATTTACGCCATCCGGCAGAGCATTGCCAAGGCGCTTGTGGCCTACTTCCAGAAGTATGTGGATGAGCAGTCCAAGAAGGAGATCAAGGATATTCTCTTGAGTTACGACAGGACATTGCTGGTCGCCGACCCCCGTCGCTGCGAGCCCAAGAAGTTCGGAGGTCGTGGTGCCCGCTCTCGTTTCCAGAAGTCTTACCGTTAAGCAACGGCGAGGCGATTGGCGTTTTAGTTGTGATGGTGATGGCTGTGCACGCCGCGCAGGGGAGGTACTTGAGGTCTTAGGTTTAGGTGACCTAAATTTTAGGTCTGCAAATCTCAGGTTATTTGGAATTCTCCAGCTGCGGAAATGCTTAAATATGTTTCACCCTTACGACAGAAAAAGTGATTTTCCTCGATTTTGGCATACGGTGTCTATTCAGGATGAGGTGCTTACATATCTGGTTGTAATCGTTTCGATGTATACAGATGATGTTCTCTGTATGAACTTTATGAATTCTAAAAGATAACATGCTGCAATAGATTATCAGTGCTTAGCACTTATTTCCAGGGTTTGAGTTTCTTCATGTTCACTGAATGGGCTTTAATATTGAGCAGTCCTGGTTGCGTTGTAATTAGGTTACTAGCATTTGAGGCAAGAGTGTAGACATAGGAAAAGCATGCGCTTGGAAGCACCAGTTCAGGCCGAGAACTGACAGAGCAAATTCTGAGTAGGTTTCCCGGAAAAATAGTGGAATCGAGAAGTGAGTTTTACAGTCAGGCGTATGCAATTCAGCCAGGCTGGTCGAGTCCATTAATCTGCACTCTTGCCGTAGCACATATGTATGTTGCATTATCTTTCCGAGGCTCTAACAGGAAGATCATGGTTGGAAGTGGACTTCAGACGTATCTTCCTGAGTTTCTAACTATTCGCTTGCTTATGCTCTAAAAATGTCGAGCATACGGCTTCAACTTTTTACACTGTCGAGTATATCAGTTTCAGTGTACTGGGTTAGGTAGGAACCGTTGCTTTGCCTCACTCAAGCTAAACAAATGATGTTCATCTAAATGAGAATTACCTGTAAATGTCCGAATCCAGTGAATGACATTAGGACTTCTTACTCGTAGCCGATTGTGGCCTTCCGTTACAACGTCTAATTGACTTTTCTTCTCCAGATGTTGTAAGACTGTATCTAGATTAATTTGTACGTTCACCGATGTGTCTCCTCAATATTAAAGTGACAATTATCGTCGCTTTAGATGGCCTTGCTTCTCATTCTAATCCTCAGCTCACAGGATGACCAGGTATTTAGAGGGTGAGTTCATCACAACTCCCGTAGGCTGTAGTGCTTCTGTTAATGAGAATCCATATCAGAGAATGCTCATGTTGCTCCACCACCCTGGTTGCTTTTTGTACCCGTCCGGCCCGTCCGGCAGGTAAATGCCGACTCTGTCGGTGATGTCTGACTCCACAATGTTCACAACTCCCGACAACTACCAAGTACATCTGTCTCAACTCTACCTGTGATCTTTCTGTAATCTACCCTGAATACAAGTAGATGGGTTTGCGTGATGAGAATTCGAGGTCACGAGAGGTTCACCTACGGCAGGTTGCGGTTTTCATCTGAACAGCTAATACTGGATTTCTAGATGCTTCGGAATCTTTGCACGCCACCACGATGTTTAAGAAATTGTACATGCGCATGGACCATACGAATCGCAAAATAACACATTTGACGAATTCAGCTGGTGCCGTGCACATGAGCTTGTGGCAAGGACATGGAGTTCGTTTCGATAGGAGCTGACTGTGGGTTGGATTTTATACGATGGTGCGCATTTTCGGCGCCTTGGCTGTGGCATAAAAGAGTTCTAGTGTTACCTACTGCTGTAGTGGGCAGATGGTGTTTCGCATAACGTCCTCCTTATCCTAAAGGCATTGCCCTAGTATGTGTCCAGATAAAACCTAAACTGGGAAGCACGAACACACCTGTGCAATGTCATCATCTGAAGCTGTGTTTCCAGACAATGCAGACAGTGTTTAGAATGGGAAATATGGACAAAAACCGCCGTCGCCGCAATTTTATTGAATTTCCAAGCTTCAATTCCACCGAGTTGAACGGACAATTCTCTGTCTTGAATTTTCAGTCACGTCTAATTAACGCACAGCCAACAGCACGTGATTCATTGCTTGATAATATTTGCAACAAATACGGACTTTTTATATCCCCCACCAGTCATTTCCAGGACAGATCATAATTCATATATCATGACACGAACAGATTCACTTCCGAACTCAGTCTCTTAGAGCTACGCACTGCGATCATGGATGCAGCTTGGTATGACTAGGTCAAAATTCCCGATCGCAAATCGAAGTCCGAGAAATCGAACTGAAATCTGAGGAGCAGCATCCCCATGATCACACCGTAAGCGAGGTGGAATTACCAGGACTGGTATCCCACACAATCCGCGCTCTCGCGATCCCCAGACTTTGCATACTAGGCCCAAACTGCTCCAGCGTCACTACCACATCCGAGTAATTCTGCTTCCCCAGCGTCTCCAGTTTCGTCCGCACCGCCACCCGCCACTCACGCTCATTCTTCAGCTGCGCCTGCCCGACATGCGGAATGTGATTGAACGTGCCCACAAATTCAGGGCAGCTCACGGACGTGCTCGCATCGGCGGACGGGTAGAACAGATACGCTGCCCAGTGCGCCTGCAAGAAGGGGTCTAATTGAATCCCCGAGATTTCCAAAACCTCCTCGCCACCACTAGTCTGCTCTGGGCGAGGCACGCGGAATGTGAGTGGCTGCGATGTCAAAACATCGTTAGTTTGAAGCTCAGGCGTGGTGAAAATCATGGCGCGCGTCTGAGATGGATTCGTGGGGTTGCAGAACGGGACGATCTGCTCTTCACCAGCTCTCTCCCCGTTCGTAATCCACGCCGCAGTCGATTCCTCGTACTCGTATCCCAAAACCTTCGTGTCCAGCGTCTGGGACACATTCACGATCACGAGATCCGCGTTCTCGTCGTAGAATGTAAACTGCGCGTCGAGGAAGTCGCGGTGCACGGGCTCCCGGCGCTGCTGCCCTGGCAGCGTCTTCCAAAGCTCCCAAATCCGGTCGACGTTCCCGTGATGGCCGAAGAAGATGGGGTCTCTCGCGGACCGTCCGAAGTTGCCCATGTCGTCGAACGTCGTCGCCGCGTCGGGACTGCCCACCCACAAGTGCACGTTCCCGTGGGGCGTGTCTTCCAACGTCCCGGGGCCATAGCCACCAGAATCACCATAGCGATACGGTTGTCCAAAGAACAAATTCGCCGTTGGCGAGCCGGCCACAATCTGCGTATACATCAATCGCGTATTTTCGACCCTGAGCTCCTCCGCTGTCTTGGTCGTGCACCCACCGGCTGAGTTGAGATCCACTGTGTACGGCGGCTGCGCGCATTCATTCCGATTCCGGTTCCACAACGACGAGGATTTATTCACCGCGTAGACAACCGGCAGCGTGTTCGCAAAAGGAGCCTCCGGCGTTTGGTTGTCCCAGTTCCAGTAAGGCAACGTGAACGTGTCGTCGTCGAGCAGCTTCGCCAGGATGCGCTCGTGGAAGTACATGAACATACGGTGGTAAGGCAGGAACAGCCAGCCGTTGTGAATCTCCAGCGGCCAGGGCATGTCGGGATATGAATACGCGTTGTCGCAGTACAGGCAGTGCAGCTTCGCCTGGTTGAAGAGGTGACGGGGGTCGGTGTCAGGAAGAGAGCGCAGGAGAGCGTAAGCACGCTCCAGTTGGGTGATAGCGTCCACAGGAAGGGTGTGGATGGGGCGGCGGACGCGCAGGGGCAGAGTGGCGTTGGGGGTGAAGTGGCGGACTGGTTTCCCTGTGTAGGGGAGAGGCATGCAGCAGTGCTCCTCGCTGTTGCAGTGGTTGGGGATGTCGGGTGCAGGGATCGGAGCGGCCATGGCGGTACGTGTGCACAGGGTCTCATAGGCGAGAATTGTTATCAGCAACGTCGGAATCAGGCTCGTGATGATAACCGGGTCTCGCATACTGAAACTTGTTCGAATTATCTCCTTGCACCGATCACCAGCGCGCATCCCATGCACATGCCCAATCATCGATTGTTTCTCGATGATGTGTGCAGCATTAATGCGAATTCTCCTGAGCTGTGATGGTGATCTGAACTGTGCTGTGAAGTACCTGCAATCGCTTCATGAATTCACGGAGGCGCCCAACAAAAGGGCGATCGAGCAATGATATATATACCATATAGCTTACGTAAGTCCTAAACAATCAGGTGACTGATCAATCCATTTCTGCTGTAGTTGGAGCGTTCTTGTGCATGTAAGTTGAAGTATAATCTTCTACTAAGATCAGTACGTATGGTAGTACGTAGGTTGAAGTAAACGATTGCACAGAACACTTGCACAGAACTTGACAAATGAAACCTTTTGCGAAGACAAACCTTCAAGCCTCTGTTCTAGGCTTATATATATCTACAGTAACTACTAATCCTGGAAGTGAGAACTAGCTAGGCTACAACGCGCATTGGAGATTTAAGGTCGACTACTAATTTGTGGAGGGTGTCGATTACGGGATGAGCTTCTTATTGATCAGGTAGCTAGCTTCTTGCTCCAAAAGTAACGTGGAGAGGCTGCTGCTGTTGATTTGGTCTTGGCAGAGATTGTTAAGCTGCACGTCCGATAAAGCAACAGGCCACCAGCTGAGCTAGCCGAAGCCATCTGCGTGCAGACTCGGTACATTCTTGATCAATCGATTCAGCGAATTCTGCAAATAAACTCCAGTCAGACAGATTGAATCATTCCGTAGAAAGTAATTTTAATTATCACGGACTTAGTGACACCGGGAAACGATCAAAAGGTTATTGTTCAATGAGTGCAAAAGCAGCTGAAAGTTTGATTTGAACGCTGTGCCCAACTCAAAGCGGTAAAGAGGGGGTGCCGCGGTCAACGCCGACAGCGATCGACCTTTCATTTTGCATACATCGACCTTTGGCCATTTTTGGATTATTTGTTTAATTCGTCTTTTCATGACCGAATGTTTGCAAAATTTTGTTCACCTTAGAGTTGGGGCTTCCCGTGTTTGGTGAATAGTACGTGGTGAGGAGTCTACAAAGGAATTTCCATTTCCATTACAATGGAAGTTTCCAGAACGTCAATTTCGATATATTGGCGCAATTCAGAGTTGTGAGTTGAGCCAAGTTCGCGACTTTCAACTGCGCACAGCTCTAAAAACTAGGACTCATGCATAAATCTTTACGTTTCAGGAGGCTCTAGTTGGAATTAAAGTGGTTATGTCGTGAATTTTCGCCAAGATAATGAGATTACGTTTCGGTTAATACGGCAAAGTTTCGTGCGATTAATTGCTTAACCTACAACTGTCTTAGATATCAAGGAGAAAGCCTTTTGCGCCTTCCATTCTAACTTGGGCAATTGTCGTCTAATGAGCACAGGGACTGAGTGGAAACTGTGCCGCTGATGGTCGGCCAACAGCTAAGTAAGTAATCAATCTGGTGTCCGTCCAAATAATGGCTCAAGCAATTCGTCCTCATGACGCCAGATTGAGTTCGACAGGTTCCTTATTCAGCCAGTGTGGTGAGTGTTGGCGCCGTGCCGCCCCTTCTGCACAATCCTTCAATATACTAAAACAAGATTGTGATTTTTTTAAGACGCTATTTCTGGTCCGCTCGGGGGTAGAACCACCATGCTATGATATCAGTCTATGAAATCAGCATGCTCCACCTGAAAGTATACAAGTCAGAGCAGGCCGGGGGGAAGCAGCAGCTGGCAGACATGGATTGAAGGATGAACCCATCACAACATTTAATGGCGACGGTGAGGTATCACATCATCTTTTGATTCTTTTCCCTTTTCCAGAAAGCTTGGTTACTATAGGATATTACATTAATTTTGTCTGGTTCTTGGTATTCTTTCTCAGTCACTCAATGACTGTCAATCACTGTCATTGCAAAATGAAGTTTGAAATTTTGGTTATGTTCATTGACTTGGCCAATTCATTTCTTTTTGCATGTGAGTGGCCTTGCAACAGGAGCTTGTATTGCCAATCCCTCAACACTCTTTCATGGAGGATTGCTTTCAACCTGAAATGTCGCTGACACTGATGGCCAGCTGTTTCTAACCCCGAAGACCGTAGAGATTTTATTTTATACTAGTTTCACAATATTGCTGACGACTATTTCTCACTGATATGAAGCTCCTTCAATCTCGCAGAGTGGCTTTGCAAATCATTCTGCAGTGTGGGTCTTCAAGCTGCTAACTTAGATCAGTATTAATACTGGTGGTAATTTGGCGGTTTCCAACATGATTTGGAAGAGAATCACGATTGCAAAGGGCTCTTCGACAATACCAAACTTTCAGTAACATTTTGGCATAAGTGGCATGGTGCCAATACGCGCTTCTGGGCATTCGGGGGTTAACCAAAAAATATATTTTTGTACGAGCCATGAAGTTTCTGTGCAAGTTTGTTGAATCTTGCCCATGAGCACTTTGTTGACAGTGCAATAGCATGAGTAAGCAGTCGCTATTTGATGATGAGAACTCGAACTTCATTAAGACTGTAGATATTGTAAGACGGCTATGCATCTTATTGAGAAAATGAGACTCATTGAGACTCGTGCAGGAGGCTATGAATGATGGGAGGGTACCGATCCAAGAGATCTCACTGGTGCTCAGTACACAATGACAAGACAAATTTGATTTCCTGGATTACGACAGGTGCTCTCTGAAATTTTCTTAGAATTATCTTGTGTAATGCAGAGAGCAATCTTCACTGGCATAAACATGGATGAAACAAGAAAAATATGGATTAAAACTGTGTCAATTGTTCATCCCAAAGTGTGTGCATTTGTACATATTAGAAAGAGCCATACGATCCCAAGAACTTATAGCAATGTCATTCATCGAGAAACGGGCAGTTACATTGCCAAATATTCCATTTGGATATATTTTTCTTCTCTCTTTTGAATGAGTTTTTGCTCATTCAAGACAGAACCTGGTTCCTCTTCGAAGGTATGTCACATCTCCTCCAATTACGGTAGGAATAGCAGAAACCGTGCTCATCCATAAACGGTTTCAATGTAACTGCTGCTCTTGTCATTTCACGGCATAAATGGTATTCCTAATTTATTTGTATACGTCAATGAACATCCCACGGAAAGCATGCTGCTGTCGATGGCTGTGAAACTTGGCAGGAGAACTTGGTGCGCAAATAGTCAAACCTAATCACTTCTATCTGTGCCCAAATAAGTCAGTCTAGTCCCTTACATATCTGTAAGAGTTGAAATACATTCAACAGTTAAGGAAAAGTTACCAAATGTGCCAATCAAAAGTAGAAATTGAATTCTCACATTTTTGAACAAAATTGAATATGTTTTTGAGCAGTAACTGTTATGTTTTCACTCAACTACTAGAGTTGACTCGTCCACTAGAATTGACTTAATATTGCTTCCAATGTGGACTTTCTCTTTCTAGATTGGACACGTAGGGTTGAAGTTCGCCTCCAAATGGTGATTGCTAAACGTCAGGTGGTGTTTGAGGCCATTGCAGAGCTTTTCTAATCAGTGACACAAAGTAACCTTTAACCCTGTAACGTTGCTGTAGACACAAAGTATTTGATGGATGACACAAAAAAAATATAAAGATGTTCATCCTTGGAAGTTGGTATGGAAAGGGGAGGTTTTGCATAGTAGTTTGACCTCCAGTGAGCACTCTTGGTTTTTTTTCAACAAATTTCTGATTCACAGAGTATCCAAAAGGATGATTTCCTCAATGACCGACCCATTGTTTGAGGGTTATCCTCTAAGTGCTCTAATGTCCAATTTCTGAATGACAAACAAATTGAAATTCAAGTTTCATCCTCATTACTGCTTGAATGAAAGTCATCCTAATTTGTGAAGATACTTTATCCTATCTAATGGTTAGACTTGGTGCTACTTGGGTACATATTTTTCTAAAATTACAAATGTGCAAGTATGTCAAGTGGTTGACCAAACCAAAATTGCATTGACTCTAGTTCAAAGCCAGATTTGCAATAATGAGGTCACAGATTTAAAGAACGCAAAAATCTCAAAAAATCACCATGTCAAGAGAACCTCATTTCAAATCCATTCCAACAATATCATTTTTTGAGTAATATTGTTTTTAATCAAATTTTGGTGGAATTTTGAAATTTCACTTTCAAAAATTACAAAACAAATACTGTCAATCTAGTATTGGTGAATCTATTTGTACAGATGGAATCTACAACTCAAAGTCTACAACTTTTTATTTGTATATAAATTCCAAAATATTCTTCCAAATAGTATTTTATACTGATTTTCCTAAGATCGTAAATTCTAGAGAAGACTCCTTTGGACATTTAGCTAGGGGTTAATAAGTCTCAGGTGCTGTCAGAGGTCCAATTATACAAGGCATGTTAACCCCTAAATGCCCAAGCACCCAAATCTAGTGTTTGCAAAACTTTGAAGTTAAATAAAACCTAACCAAGTTGCTATTTTTAGTAGTTTACATTTTTAGAAAGATCTTCTAGAAGTCTTATTTTAGCACCAAAAATCTGATCTTGAAAATACATGATAGTGTGTTTTTCTATTCAAGTTTTTGTACAAGGGTATCCATTGCAATCTTGACTTCCCGTAGTGTTGAGAGCTCTTAGAAATGAGCTTCCAATACACTAGATCTTGGACAAAAAATCACATTCAAAATTCATTTAAAAAATTTGTAGAGTAGATTTTAAGAAGCCATAAATTGATCGGGGTTATACAAGTTAGGCCCATTAACCTCATATGTTTTTGGTCACCAACTTTTTAGATTTGACTTGTGTAAAGATCACTAAAAGATTTTTGCAGTTTTAGCACCCTCATGGTCAAGCATTATAATCTTTCACTCCATAAGTGATATTGTTGTGTTTTCTTATCCTATGAGATCTCTAACATGTCTAGTTTGAATTTGTACGGTTACAATTAAAAAAAAAATGATACAACTTATCAAAATGTTGACATTTTGTTCAAATTTCAGGAAGCCCAAAACAGGCCTTGGGCATTAGGGGTTAACATTCATTCAACATATTTATTCACTTGGTCCAGTTTTGCACTTGAGGCATGCCTTGTTGCAAGTGCTATGTACCACCTGTAACTATTAAGCAATATAATGGGAGCACAAACATGGACTGGTTTCTTCATAGGAATTTGATATAACGAGGTTTGGCTTCAGTTACTCATTAGGAAAATCTAATCTTCAAAGAAGCCTTGGTGCTCCAACATCCAAAATCTAGATGATGAACACTGAGGTTCTAAGGACATTTTTTACCACCAAATTTCTCATTGATTTCATCCAAATCAATGTCTGACTTTAAAAACATATATGATGAATTTGACGAAATTGATGTAAATAATATATATTGATAAAGATACAAGCAAATAAATGAAAAAATTCAAGAAAGGAGTAGGGCACTAATTTAAAGTGTTAAATGTTGTCTTGCCCAAAGCAACTCATTGCCACTATTGTGCAGTCAGTTTGCGTAGGTTCTGATGATCCAACACTACCTGACTGAAGCCCTGCAACTTTCTCCATTCTCATGGTAGCCATGCGGCTTTGCCCAAATCCCAAGAGTCCACCTTTGCTGCTTTTTGAACTCAATGTAAGACTACCCTATCACTAGAATGCCGATGTGTTGCAATGTGGTCACCGTAGCTATATTCGTCATGCTCCTACTCGAGCATACGAACAACTTCAAAGCTCATGAAATTAACTCATAGCCTCTTCGAGGACTTGTATTTCTCGTAATGTAATGAATAAAATAATACGGATTATAATCGAAATCTAAGCTTGTTTAAAACACACACAAATCAAAGAAATAATGGGCCGCAATGTGTGCGGCAAAGGTATCCAACCCCTGAAATTCAAAATATTTTGATGACAAAGTAAGCAACAATCATGAAGCATAGTGAAATTCCTATTCCTCGTTGCCCAAACCGCTTGACGTATAATCTTTACTTAAAAGAAAAGATCTACTAGGTTGTGACTCCAGAATTTGGAATTTTCGGAGAGTATTCTAAGCATAGATTCCTTCATGAAAACTTTGGGCACAATATTGAAGAGAATTTCGGCTTAAAGACCATTGCTCTCTGTTGGACAACTCAATTTGACAATTATTGGTTAGCTTTTATCATTATAAACTCAAGATTGCATTGTTGAATCGCGATGAAACTGTAGAGTGGTGCCCTATTGAGTATACTTCAAACATGCAAGCACACTTGACTTGATTAACTCAAAATCAAGTCGTCTTTTGATACTTTGTATTAACACGAGAAACATTTGACGTAAGCTGAGAAAACTTACATTGTGCCCATCCGGTGGACCCACTTTGGTGCCCTATTGCACGGGATCCAAGACCCTCTTATTTATCCACACCAATAAAAATCTCTACTAAGTATAACAATCCAATGATCATCTATGCCGACAACAAGTTGTGTAGTTCGATCTCAGAAGCTCTAGAAACACTGAAGACCTAAGACATATAGATTGAAAACGTTACCTAGAATGCTAGTTGCCATTTAAGGAGCAGGAGCAGCCATTTTCCTAGGCTTGGGCGTGTGCTCATTCTTCTCCTCTCGCAGCGCAACAAAGGTCTTGACCTCACTTGCCACTGGGTAGATGAAACATTGCCAGGGAGCTTCACTTGGGGCCTTCCAAACCGCGGTCTCCTCCAAGGTCGCGTCTTCCGTCAAATCACGCTCTACACACCAAACCACGTCCAGTTGCGGCTCTTGATAGTCATCGCACACCACGCACCCGAGTGCCACATAACCCTCTGGCGCCTTCGGCATCCAAATGGAAATGGGACTGCCAGATCCATCTTTCCAGTTCCTCCATACCTGTGCAAAGTATTCTAGACTGCTTAGAAAAGGGCTTTCGGAAAGGTTAGATGTTACCATGATATTTGGACATCAATCACGAATACGTGTGCAGTGGAATGGGGAGATCATCTTTCAATGGTCGGAAAAGAAGTTAAAATTGTGGGACAAAAGAAAAATTATGTCTTTATGAAAGATGAATAAAATTTCCCCCCTATACCCTCTCTAATAGTACTGGCTCAGGGAAAAAAATGGAGTCCCGTAATATGTTCACAACTTTACAATTGTACAATTCCCAGCATATCCTGAGAATCTGTCAAGTTGTGTTCACACTTTATTGGACAACGTCCAAATGTCGTGTGTGCAAACTAGAGAGAGCTGAATGTATAAGATGTGAGAAGCCTCATGAACGTTTTTTCTAATTACAACGAAGGACATGCCCAAACTCAATGGAAGAGGAAATAGTTGGTGAAAGTAGACGTTCATACCAGATCAAAACCCACAGGCTTCTCAAATCGACCCTCGTCGTATCTGTAGGCTATGACCGTTTGACTGTCTGAAAAGTCTCCAACGTATGCCACATCTCCAACAGATACGTACCTGCAAGATCGAGAAAATGAAAACTAAGAGCTTAGCTTCCACAAACAGAGCAACCATCTCAGTCGGTGAAATTTTGACATTCAATTCAAAACCATTCTTCGAATATTTCCGACAGCTCATGTGAAACACTGGAGCATCGCAAGTTTAAGTGCGTATACAAATTGCTAGTATTTCCTCTCACACATAAAATACCACATAATGCGGCCAAGTCAAAGGGACTCACCCAGGTGGTGGATCAGGTCGCCAAAATGAGATACTATCAGCTTCTGTTGACCCCTGCAACACAAGGAATGTAATTTTCATGAGCTCATTTTCATGAACCGTAATAACTGTGGTCGATAAATTAGTACGTAAAACATACATAACTAAATCAACGAAGTCCTGATCGAATTACGATTTTATAGTAAGTAACCCTACGCTAAGGTATCAAATTCAGCTTATCCATAATTATTATTAAGAATGACGAGATGCTGACAACATGAGAAGTCGTTCTTACCGTGCAAGAACCGTTCGTATTACTACAACTCCAGATTGATGTGCCTAAAGAGGTTTCCATCCGAAATTCGTCATCCCCTCCACTTGTTGGAGCTCCCTGTTCTTCCCATCCTTGTCCTGAAGAACCTGAAGGATCAGCCCCATCGGCAAGAAATCGGCTAGAATTGGCTTGGCTACTCCTGCCACCTTTTCCATTATCATGTGCCGGTCTTGACTTGAAACTTCGTCCAAACTTCCGGGATTTCTGTCATTAATAACGTCATACATCCCTCTTTAGTATGTCGAATATCTTAATTAGAGCTGGCGCCATTTTGACTACGATGAAGATGTCTGCAATTAGTCTCTAATATAAAATAGCACATGCATTGCTTCAGTCCCGGGATCAGCTCATTACCTTGACCTTCGATGGATCTTCAGGAGTTGGACAAACTGCCCTCCATTGCTGGTGAATGGCCTGGTGAATTTCAGTAACTTGAGGGGTCTCAGAACCATTTGAAGGGTAGCACGGTATGACTTTAGTAAAATCCTTTGTGGAATTTTTGATGTGAAGGAGGACCTGCTCGTTAGCCTCCACGGCCAGCAAATTGTTCCATTGAATTTCCCACTGAGTTGAGCATGGGTCTGAAAGCTCCTTTTTCTTATCTCGCGTATGTGACGACGGGCTCTGTCAGAAATGATGTAGAACCACGTCTCAGTTTTCACAATCCAGTGACCAATCACATTCATTGCAAACAAGGATAGGTTGCTAAGTAGTCGCCTAAACTCATCCGATACTGGAACTTCGTCAAACTATGAGCAACATATTTGATAAAGAGTACAAGTCCAGATTCCAGGGCACGAAAAATGTGTTTTCTTTGTACATTGCTCATTGACAATCCACAAAATAGAGCTTTTCACCTAAGATGACACCCTCGATCAAAATTAATAAAGACCGCAGTCGCTAACCTGTAGCATCAAAACGCGTCGGTTGGTGATCATGAGGATACAGTTATTGGGGAGATAAAAATGATTCTGGTAAAAGTCTGAGAAGGCAAAAGCTCCTGCAGTTTTGAGCACATCCTTGCTCCCAATTGAGCCGCCACTTTGAGCTAGCTGTAAAATGGCCTGCAATCACCCAAAAACACTGAATTCAATCTTACTGTGCTGGAGCAGGTCAAAATACACTCTTCAGCAACGTCGCACAGCTGCACTTCCGAGGAGTTCAATAGATATCACGGTAGTGAAAAATCTCAGAGCGCAACTTCCTTTATCGATATTTAACAGGACATACCTCTTTTTTAGAGGATTTGCACTCATTCAAACTCGTAACACAAATCACCAGTCACTGTCTGGTTGTACACAATGCAGCCTGCGGAGGAATGGCTAAACTGCAATTGTAACCATACCTGGCCTCGGGCCGCATGAACATCATAAGCAGTGAGAACACCGTCTCCCTTGATAGCGCGAGGAAGGCGATATCGTTGAAATTTCTGGTCGTGATCAAAAACTTCGAAGCAGTTTGAACAGCTTGTGCCTATGCCACTAACACTCAAAGCCATAAAGTCCAGACACCCACTTAGGGGCTCCACAACCACCCCAACCAAACCCTTGAGCACCCCTTGCATACATCCCGCAGCTCCCCTACTTTGAGCACCATCGATGGGTTTTGTCACGATTCCTTTGACTCCGTAACCGACACCTCGGGCCAATGACGTTGTTCCTTGGGCCACGCCAGCTCCCACGCCTGTTACTTTTCTCGCGGTCTCCTGCAACCATCAGAAAGATATACCATATTCCTCAGGAGCCGCCAAATACGCGAATTGAGCAGAAAAAACCTTTAACTACTCAAATGACGGTAATAAAGTTCTGAACCCTCATGTAGGGTGATTCTATCTGAAACATAGGACTGAAGTGTCCAATTGAAAAGATGACATGAATCAACAGCCTGACCTGATTAGTCCTGACACGCACGAAATCATCATCTTTTGATAAACTTGCGGCTCCTCGGCTCATAGTCCCAAGTGTGGAACTCGTCATGCCAATGACGTTCACACCTGTCAGAAGCCGAAGAGATTGGTGAATAATATCCCGTTTCACTCGGTTCAATATCTGATCCTGTACTTGACTGTTTCGCATCCGCCGATTTTCTCGAAATATAGGGCGGAAGTTGATCTGACATCAAACAGGATTGGTCTCGATTAGCTCTATCAAAGAGAATAAAGACAATGCGATAGTGACTTGCAAAGTAGAATGATGAGCGTGCAAGGATAGACTGAGATAATGTACACTAATAACCCCACTACATTGGAAATAAAAATATAAAAGCAACTGAAGCTGATGCGGATCACCAATTATGACCTTCCACCCGTTATTATGATGCATATTGAATGGCCACAGTGCGGTCAGTCAATTACATTTTGCTGCAATGTTTAGCTGATCAATCTGCATCTATGATACTGTAATTGCCCAAAGTGGATTTAAGCAGGACACGGCACAAATCATACAGCACCAACACACAATATCAGTACTAACTTACTACAGATCATCGAGATGGAAAATACTAACCGGCATCTTAGAAATGTTCCCTAGCGTGGTAACTGCAGGACCCCAGATGCCAAGTTTTCCCTGCGGTCGCTGTTCTGGACTTGTTTCCAATGAGAGCTTCAACCGTACTTCAGACAAGTTCAACGTCCTGAAAATAGCCACACTTTACTAAATCTGATTTTGAAAATATCCTGAAATCAGCCACATTGAACTCTAGTTGGAATATTTGTTCGAATTCGTTTATAAAATACTTCTGAAACCAATCGCAACCTTAGGGGCACTTTACATGGGACTACGATGCGAAACAAGAATGATCACAAGCAATTCTACATGTTTCAATACAAAATAGGCGTACAGAGCAATAGTGCTTCTCAATTCTTTTATGTGTTGCAACACATAAAAAAGTGTTGCGAAATAAAAAAAAAATTCAGGTGTGATGCTTTTCATATGATTTTGATATCAAATTCATTCCAATAGAAATTCAGAGCAAGAAAAGTGATTGGGAAATATGAGCATACTCTATGCGAATCTCTGGGTCCACTTGGACAACTGCTGGAGAATCCGATGCGAGACGATCAAGATGTAGCTTGTTATACATCTCCAACAATGCCCATATTAAGGCTTCGTGTACATTGATACGCCATGCGCTTTTTGTTAACTGCAATCATTCCATTGGTTTGCTTCAATAAAGCAGTTTCTCTCATGTGCAGAAGCAGCATGAAACACCTCTTATAAACATGAAATACATAAACAGTATATAACAGCCGAATAAGATGAAGTGTCTACTTACTAAAGCCTGGACTTTCTTTCCTGAGAAAACTTAGCACATCAGTATCAACATTGACAACAACTGTGGGGTTCACATGATCAGCAGAGTCATAGCAACTGAGAGTCAGAACAGCGCACCTGCAAACCAAGGTACGGATAAACTTTAACGGCTTCACTAGTCTCAGCCTTCATGGATGCAATGGCCTTGATAACAAAACCCTCATGTTCTTGAAGCTCAGGGGCTAGTAGTACAGGCATGGGTGTATGAGGAAGTTGATTGTCTATTTGCATATATCCCATCGTGGCTGTGAACCTGTACCACCTTGCAAAATTAATGAAGGGAAGACAAAAACAAGGTAGAGTGAACATGACTGTTGCATTACAGTAAAGGCGGTTATAGATCTTGCTCTTACCTACTAATGTCCTCGCCTAGTCCAGTTGCATAGGTAAGGTCCACCTTTTCAATAACAAGGAACGCTAACTCCCGTGGCTGATGGTCAACAATTGATAGACCAAGTTTGCTAATACCCACAACGATCTGCGTTTGAGATGGAGCTTCCGGGCGCCTCTCTTGGTCATCTTGCATGGGTTGCGTCGCACCTTGACTTGGAACCGTTTGTTCGATTTCGTCACCTTCAACATCTTCTTTGGTTTGAATCTCCACTTCTGGATCAAAGAACCTCACTACCTTGGCCCCTGGAGCATCCAAAACCTGAAAATATAACAGTGCTTGGCATGAATTTCATTTGCGACAAATTCAAAACAAATATTAGAAACATTTCAATAGAACCAGAACGATCTGCATCACAAATTCGTGCCAAAGCCGTTTCATAAGTAAATACAGGAACAGCTTTCCACCGTAATCACTTCTGCTATCTTCTTAAACAGATGAAAGAAAGTTTGGATTGACATACCCGAACGCAAATATTTAAAGAATCAGACTTGCCATCAGAAATCATAGGGTGATCACCCATTTTGTCAAGATCTATCTTAGCACTTTGTGCGACATCCCTTCCGTCTTGGATGACCTCCAAAAGCTTTTCACCTAGAAGATTCTCCCAAGCAAAGGTGGCTGACGAATGAGGTCTTACATTCCTCCATGAATTTTCATCTAGACCAACCTGACGATACTTAATTTTAATCCTGCCCGTCCTATTTTCAACCCTGCAAGACGATGACCGTCGATCAATATGAGTCTGGAGTGAAAGTGTATAAAAGAAGGGATCGTATTGGAAAATATACCTTGTAGAGAATTCAGTAGAAACTACCTTGTACAGAATTCTCAACTACTGCGGTTCATAGTTTAAGACAATGCTAATTTGCATACATCCGGCATGCGGAAGCACCTTACATGATCAAGAACAGTGTTTACATAAGATCTGAATAAAAACATAAATGGTTTCGGAAGCTGAATCTTCACATACCTGTAAGGGCCTCGACATGAACCCAACTGAAAGATGGCAATAAACCGAGATCCATCCTCATACCCACGGACATCCAGCCGTACTGATTGCCTTCGTCCATCAGTATGGCGCACAGTAATGTTCATAAGCTCTTCCTTATCCATAGGAAACGGGAAAGACCATTCTGATCCTTCCAATCGAATCTGAAAGAGAAAATGTATCATAGGTGTATTTCGGTCAGCTTAATATCGAACAATAAAAGTCCATATCGAATATTGAACACTTGCAACTCCAGTTCCAGCATAATATTAATCAGATTATGGTGCTCATCCAGTATCAGCACTCAATTTATATTTCATAATCCATTGCAGAGAGTATGTCCTTCATTCACCTGCAAATGAAGGGGTTCCTGGACCGCTGGAAAGGCAAATGTGGTCCGCCAATCCCAAGGATTCAGGGTCATCAATTGATCCCCACCCGCCTGCCTCAACTCAAGAGGTAGTCCAAGTCGATTTGTGAACAATGTGTATGGACGTAAACGGACCACCTGGTTCACATCCCACAGGTCAGAATAGTACTTTGAAATAGAGGAAACCCAATAATCTTTGTTAGTTACACAGATGATGCAGCTGGACCGCATTGATTGATTCTTAAAACGAGATGGTAGTACCTGTGTTTGAGCAAACCCATCTGGGTGTGATGTTGTTGTAACGAGGAATCTGAAGTGCGAATTATTATTATCAACGACTCGAAGATCTACCTTCCCATCCTGCACGTAATGAAATCACCAAGAACATCAAGTTTAGCCCTGTCATAATAGTAAAGTGGTTTAAAAACATAAACATGACTTCCAATACCAGTTCTAATTGAAATCTTCTGCTTTCCATTCAGCGTTTCTGATCATATGGTTTGAACTGTCATCTGGAATCGGGATGCGTCTGGAAGCTTGGGGCATTCTAATTGTCACAAATCACATTTTCTATTTTTCAACTAAAGCTTTCCAATACCTCTATAGACAAGGTAGAAAATGAGTACTTACAGGATCCTCTAGAGGGTCCAAGGATGCAACAGGGCCAAACTGCGTGCTTTCAGACCCTGACATAGCCACCGCTAGTCCCATAGTCTTGCTGTCGAAATTCGACATCATGGTTGGAAACTGATGCATATCTTCTTCATCAACCTCCTCCATGGACTTTTTGCTAAACCAGCTTCTGTCGCTCTTCTTCCGCCCCTGATTCTCAACCCCAATCAACTTGTATTTCAAAGAAGGGCAACGTGCACTATCCAACCAGCACGGAACGTAAAACTGAATAACTCGGGCTGATAAGTCATTGCTCCCATTATCGTATTGCATGTGGATGGCCAAATCCCTGCAGCATTCAAATCCCGATTGTACTTTCAGAATATTGTCTCAGACTCGCCAATCCATTTTCAGTACAATGCTGCAGAATGTTGAATTTGTCAGCACCTCCGTATGCGACGAATTTCATTGTAAGGACGCCCTCAAATCGACCATGACAGCGGTTGTTTGCCCACAATGTTCAAATAATTACTGGAAACTCTATTGCACTTTTTCCTTTGACAGAGAACTTCATTCGTGCTCAAACGCAGATGGGACTCAAATCAAGCACATGTACGGACTTGTGAAAGGTTTTCCCTCCAAATTACCGCGAGCACGGTAACATTCATTTGGAACAAACTAAATTTAAAAGAAATTTCTCTACGAAAATAAACCTGCAACCATAAAAATAGACAACTTATACTTGGAAGACATTCAAATTGAAAAAGGTTTGCCATCAAGCACACATAAACATCATTTAAAAAAAATATGGCACATTTGTAAAGGAGAACATAATCTCGAATTGACAACCAAAGACTGACGAAACACTGAGGTGAGCGAGACTGATCAATTTACCTCACTCCATTCGTGACCACCACTCCCTTCGCTGGATCTTTTCCCGACTGCGAGATCAGGACGTCCTCCTGCATAATACAAGCATCATAGACACATAATTTTAGTGAAACACGTAGGTTAAGAGGACCATAATCAAGACCGTCAGATTTCATCTCCAAGATTCGAAGATGCTACACACCAGATTTCTGAAAGACATACAAACGAAAACGCAGGTTTGATAGAACTCTACCCTCTGGGCTTGCCAGCCACCCTCTGGAATCCACTTCAGGTAAAGGGGTTTGCGCAAGTCAGCAAGGAAAACGGCCTTCGATTTCCCAGGCTCGACTAACCCACTTTGGAGCTCCACAAGATCCTTCCCATTGACCTTTTCAGAGACAGTATATTTACATGGTACAGGTAAAAAGTTCACGAGGTCGAGTGGTGCAGAGATAATTAAGCGCCAATCCTCAATGGGATCCAGATGACTACTCTTGCCAATCTCAGTTGCCTTGATTTGGAGACAAAGCCAGACATCTTTCTCATTGCTGCTGCTTGCCAAGACAGCGCAATTTAAAAGATCTTCAGTGTTTTGAAGTCCACGGATACGAAGCTCTTTTGTAGGTTGTCGAGCCCTACCGGGCTCAGGCTTCCCTCTATATGAAACAGCTGAGCTCCAGCTATGTGCCACGTCTGAGTTCACTGATCCGGTACGAGGCTTCACCTACAAAATTTGACGCCCAAAGTGAATGTTAGCTTTGTTGAAAATTTCATGAATAATATATACGCTCAGAGATTAGAATTTCGGAAACAGATGGACTAAAACTAAGAGATTTCTTTGCCAGATAATCCCACCATTTTCAAGCCTTAAATTCCAGCAAAAACAGAACAGAGATCTTCTAGTAACAGTTGGATGCAAGCAACCTTTCAGAAAATATGTACTCAACAATCCAGAAGCAGTTTCACGACGAGCTAATAATATTTGTGCCTGTCTAAGAAATCAGTACCTGAACAAAGTAATCCAGTCCACCTGGCCGCAGACTGGCAATTGGGCAGGCAACAGTCGAACGAGGCTCCAAAGTTCCAAGCGAGATCACCATATTCCTCGAAGTGTCCTTACATAGCCTTGAGCGGATCCACCGACGACGTCGTACGATCATGGAGCTTTTTTCATTAACCCTACTACTAGGAGGCCAGTCATTCAGCTTGTGAAAGTCATTCGCATAAGCCCATCCATCGTGATCGACTTCTCCGGTTCTGTCAAGTCGCCAGTCGGTCATCCAAACCCAACCCTCAGAGAGTGGAAATTTAGGGAACTCCTGCCCATTGCAGATATAACGATTACGGATAAATTAGTATTTACAATGGTCATGCAAGAATAAATATTAATTTAAAATATGAAGGCGACAACTAAACTAGATTATGTAAAATGCATGGATCAAGGCAATAGATAATCTCCCTACAACATAGAGTTCGAGAAACTTCAGTTGACAAGCATGCTTGAGGTGCAGTGTATAATGGCTGTGTAGATATTGATTCGACTAGCTTCTACAGTAGAAGCAAACTATGTGAAGCATATGTAGATTTGAAAAAATATGGTGATTGAATAGAATGGTAAAGGTACCTTCGAGGGCCCAGACAGGTCTCGTGAGCACCAATGACCTGGATCATTCGGCAACGTCGGATGATCCCATCCTTTCCCAGATTGACTTCTTTCGTTCTCAAATATTTCTTCCTCCACGGAATCCTCCGAATTGTTATCGACATCCCTTGTGTCTTCCTCGGTTTCTTGACCCACAAGGAAATCTGGACACAGGCGAGCATCCAGATGATACTCCGTCTCGTTCATAAGCGTCACCAGAGTACGAACAAAAAGATGTTTCACTCCGTCGTTAACAAACATCTCACTAGCCAAACTATCCCTTCCTAAGTGCCAGGGTGCTGGACCAAGTCCATAATTTAACCTCACTGGAGACCATGGGCCCTTTTTCGACCCGGATACTTCAATTGAGGCCAAGTTCTGAGAACCAACATGTTTTCGAGAATCTGCATCCTCAGAATCTTCATCATCGGTGTCTTCTCCATACACGGTGAAAAAATGTGCCGCTAGCATCATGTGACCAGTTTCACCAGCTTCACCATGCAGATCACCATCGTCCTGTAAGTTGCAATAACCGATAAGAACATATCGAATTTTGAACAGAAATCATCCACAGAGTAGGATGTTTTTCGCCATAGACTTCATCACATTAAGTAACAGTGATCAATGTCAGTGACAAGCACTCAAGCCACACTCAATTCAGGATTCAACCGTCCAAATACAGTAGACTAAGCCAACCAAGGCTTCAAAAACTTGGAGATTACCTCTCCTTTCACTTCTTCTTTAGGTGGATAGAGAGTTTGAGGTCTTAGTTCAAGAGACGAAGAACCAGTAAGGTCACTTTCGTCCATTCTGGATCTATTCCTCCCTTTATCAGTGAGCTCAAATGTGCAATACCCCACAGACGACCCTGCCAGTTACCAAAAACGGCACGAAATCAGCGTCAGGTGGCAAGTCGGCAAAACTTTTAGGGGCGTTCGTGTTTCCTCAAATCCGAAATCTTGCCTAGCCTAAGTCTAATAATAATTCTATAACCATTAGATATCAGTCCTCATAAGTAGTCAAGAAATAAAATTACCTCTAGAGAGGTCATTCACAACAATCTCGACTCGATTTACTTCCTGCAGGACGAGTACATTTCAGCCTTGATTACACACAAGCACGTGTTTGTGTAATCCATAAATGTATCCATCTTCCTTTGGCCTAAGGAGAGGAAAAAAAAGACATAAGCAAGAAAAAGGAATATACACACCGCCCAGAAGACATTAAATTGTCAAAGAATCAACAAAATTGGCTGAAAAAAAGGACACGTAGCAGACGTACCCCAGATTTGACTTCAAATACAAAAACTTCATCCCAGAAGACTCGCACTTGGCGGTCAATATCTTCGCTGGGATTCACACATCGAGTACGAGCACTCTGAAATTGTAGTTGCCTGCTATCAGTGGCTGCATGTACAGGCACAATTCGGATTGCTGCCAGGTACTCTCTTCCTCCGATACCTTGAACCTGTGGTAACTGTAACGAATACGAGTTCTTGAAAACACTGAAGGATGATAATGCAATCAAAAAAGCGAAGCATAATTCAATCCTGCAGCCGCTCCACACAGAGTTCCATACACAATTTCCGAAGCGCTGTGATTGTTTGATGGGTCTAGTAGGACACGAGGTGATAAACAATACCACTGATGAAAATCATATCTAACACATCGCCAAGCCAACATTGAGTTCAAAAATTTACCTCAGCATCACCAATTCTGATGGCCACAAATTTCCCAGAGCGTCCCTGGGCCATCTCGTTGTGAGCTGAATCTTGAATGCAGCGATTGACTGGCAACTTAATTGTCGCCGTTCCGTTTAATGGTAACGCTGACACTTGATATTTGCCACTTCCCTCAGCAGTTCTCACCCAGAGTTGTTCTCCTACCTCGTTGTGGGCTAGTATTAAGGAATTCTTATTGCCCTTCCCGTCCATGGGCATATCAGTACCGAGTCTAGAAAGTCTTCGACTAAAATCCAGCGAACTTCCACTTTTATCCTGGACAATTTCCAAGAATGTTAACATGTGGAACGGATAAAATTACAAGCGTAAGCACCACAGAAAATTATCGTTTCTCCCTACATTGTGTTAGGTAGATTAGAACCAGAAAAAGTATTTTAACAATCAAAGTCAAAAGAAATATTTTGATTAACACACTAACTTAGGGTCGGAAACCAAAATGCGCAAGACGACAAATCATGGCAGAAGTTACTTCATATGAAAATTACCTGCAATTCCCGTTTCTTATTGCAAGCTTCAAGTTTGCTGAGATTCATCCAACTGGAGTAGGCTTCCAACAACATGTTTGCGTTGGCGACAGAAACGTTGACATTAAAGTCACTCTGCGTGTTGATTTGAACTCTTGAGACAGTAGGTCGAACTTTGTCTTGTGGATCACTATCGTACTCGTATCTGATTCATCCATCAATAGAATCCACTTAGACTTGACGTTTATATCTCCACATCGCAAAAATTTGACTATAAGAACTTAAACTAAGTATGTTACGTCCCCACAACTTCCCAATATCATTTGCCTAATTAGTGTTGAAGCGTCTAAGATTCCGATTGCAACAATAGCGATAGCTGACACAACAATCGATTAAAAAGCATGTCAGCACAAAAATGCAGGAACACACCTGACAAACGCATCACATGGTTCGATAAGAGGCTCCCATGCGTCAAACTTGCTGTTGAATGTCGTGGCTGTCAAGGCGAAATTGACAACTGCGCTAAAGGTCTCCATACGACCGTGCAAGCTTGCTTGTATACCGGTAATTGACAAGTCCAAAAGCGGTGTCATCTGAAACTCAAAACCAACGAGGACATTTTTTAAGATTTATTGACATGAGAACTCATGAGATAACGTGATGGTCAGATCAGATTATACACAACCTGTGATCATGGTTACAAATATTGTTGTAGAAGGATACGGAGCATGTGAGACTATAACATATAATAGTAACAATACCAAATATACAATATTAATACAAGAAACCAATACATACCAAATTAATAAGAGGTTCTCTACGCTGTGATATCAACATGATCATGAAATAGTCACAAAGGAATGACAGAGCTTACGAAGCCGCCAAAATCATCATAGATTGTCGCAGAGGCACCCTTGACTTCCAGAGCCACACTCAAATTGTCTGGTTGTGCTTGCCTTCTCAAATCCACCAACCCAAGAGCACTTTGAGGTGAGGGACTTTCGTAGCTTCCAGGTTTCACAAAGAAGGAGTTTGCCTGCAGCAAAACCAACATTGCGAATATCTGACGAGAATAAATCATATGATACAGAACTGGAATCGTATAGGGCAATCGAAGGTAACTGAAGAACGCTTACATTACCTAGACCTTACAGTACAGAAAGCGGATAAAGAATCAAAATGAATAACATAAAGAGAGAAGTTGCGTGACATGAACTGCACGAACTGTTACAGAAGATTTTAAATTTTTAATAATAAAAAAAACCTCACCTCATTTTCTACGGGCCAAATACTCAGCTGCTGCTGTCCCGGTTTCATAGACCTAGTGCTCCAGAGACTGGAGCCTACAAAATTAGCACCGCTGACAAGGTCATTCCGCACACAACGAATACTCTCCACGGCATCTTTGTCAGGACTGGAGCTCTTGCCAGCTATGCATCCAATGACTGAATACCCGGGGGGAGCAACTGGGATCCAGAAGTAAACACCGTCCACATGTCTTTGTTTAGAGATGTGCGCCAATTCTTGGAAACGTTCTGGTTTGCTAATTAAGTCACCTTCCTCTGTGTCACGGAGGACAAGGCCTGTACTTGGAGGTTCATATCTACACGCAAAGAACAGCATTGATATTAAAGGCACTGCTTTCAGACTTCCAATTCATACATATGTACAACAATTCGGCTGATGTATAATTTGACATGCAATATGCGAAAAAAGATAAGAATTTACCCTTTCACGGCGATGTCCCCCACAATGGCACACCCGGATGGCACATTGGGTCGCCATATGGAGATACCTTCTTCAGATCCGCTGTCCTTGTCCCACCATACCAACTTGAACCTTCCCACGTTCTCGTATATCCTTCCCGATGAGACCACCTCTGTCAATAATCCAGTAGTTTCACCTTCCTCTTCACCTGCCAAGACAATCGACATTCGAAATATTATCATATCGTCCAACCTATGTCCAGACAGTGAGAGGCGAGGTAAAAATTTGACGAAATGCATCTGCTGATCTTCCCACCAATATTTCCCCTCAAATCGCAACTTAGTCTGAGCCTCACAAGCTGACTGAACGAAAGCATCTATCTTCCCCGAAAATCAGAATAGTAAAAGTCGGGAAATTAAGCTAGAATAATGAGAAAAAAACTTAATGACATCCGACATACACCAAAGATCCTTGCGTTCCTCAGTAACTTACGAATGGATGACTTCGTCTGTGGTTTGTCTGAGCCTACTGGAACTGTTTCGTCGACAGTGAACATCCCATAATTGGAGATAGCAAGACGAAGGTCATAAGCCTGGGGTTGAACCAATTCCTTTGGATCTATTTGCAAAAAGAAAGTGCCAATCGAGCTATCTGCTCGCCAAAATGCCCACTTCTTTTGAGAATCCATTACGGCTTCCCTGCAATCCATTTGATTGAATGAAATTGGATAAGTAAAGAATTATTTTTGAGAAGATTCTTCCATCAAGCTATTACGTGTGCGATATAAACTCAAGTGAAACTGCCTTTGCCATACTCCCAGAGTCGAACGACTTATTAGAGGTATTCGATCTGGTGCAGACCCCGAGACATTCTACCTGGAGGAACACACTCGACTGCTCTCAACATCGACCTGACGATGCGACCAACTGCCACTAGACACCTAAAAAGATGCACAATTTCTGGAAGGAGTTGCACTCACCTCGGACGTCCCTGAATATTGATACAGTCTCGCATTGAACATGGTGATGTAAGTGCAGCCAAAACACACAAACCTGCAGACTTCGGAGGTTCTTCCTGTCCTTTCCACACCACAGAACCAAGAGCGACGTACCCTTCTGGTGGAATCGGTAACCAGACACAGCAACTCCGTTCCTCACCCTCTTCATCATCAGATATGCTACTCGAAGCATTATCCAATTCTTGCTTACTATTATTTTCACTCAATTGGATGGCTTTCCCATCTATATTAGACTTCTTTGAAACCCCAGGAACAAGGTCGATTGATGACCAAACGCATTTATATCCAACGGGTCTCTTCACTCGCACTAATGCCATATTAACTGTCAATACGCCCTTTGCTGGTGGCTCATCCCTACAATACATATCACAATAATGAAAAAATATCACATCAATACACAACACACGGATAGCACAAATAACAGTACTCAACAGTGCTTGACGTTCCCTTCAGTAAAATTGCCAACGGGCTTGAGAAAGAGTTGGACAATGCATTCACAAAAAAAGGAAAACTCATAGTCTAATCGCAGTCCCCTTAAAATTAAATTGTCGGACTCAAATGTGCCATCAAAGATAAGCTGAGCTTCACTGCTGGATAATGCAATGCAAAGAACTGCAAATAAAGATATTCTAAATCTGGCTCCATGAAATCTTCAGGAAAAGACATACAGGGGTGTAACACAGTCACCAAGCACTCCAAATCCAGGTGGAGGTCGAGGGCGCCAGAAGGCTAGATGCGATCCACCTGCTGCAATTTCAGAATCTGCCAAACAAGCAGCTCAAATGAGCACATCCATCGGACAATGAAAGTACGGAACTCCACACTTGCCTCGCATTCTCTATTCAAATCAGGATATCTACAACACCGAGCTAAAGAGCTGCATCGTACTACAGATTGCATCATCTAAGGCCTGCCAGAATTAAGCAAATTGTAGGCAGGCATAATTTGAATTCGTGACATGAACTTGTGGATTGGCAATCTTACCATCATCTGCCCATATCTTCTCAAACTCGGAGCATTCCACTGTAATCTGTTCAGATGTAATACGCATGATAGACATGACATCATCCTGTAGGCGTAAAATAAGCTGAAGAATACTGAAGGAGAAGTTGGTATAAATCTCTGTCACACCGACGTGGATGTTCTGTTTCCCTGTCACTTGCGAATAGGTTAGAAAAACATCAAAAGGCTCCAAGACATTCATGCCACTTGTTGATTCCACCGTAAAACCATTCAAGTTTGCCGTGAGTTCCATATCATCTCCTTTCATTGAGAATCTGCAACAAACACAACGAATTATTATTTTTTAACTGCACCTCTCTTACAAAGATCTGAATATTGAAAGCAATATGAACCTCACACTAGGGAGGGACTTGATACGACCTTAAATGAGCTTTTGTTGTTTATGAGTGGATGGAGCAGTGGAGCCCAGTGTACGTATTACTTAAAAGCTGTTATAAAGCAAGAAGCAATAATATAACGAGACTGCTATGGTTCCGGGATATGTTGACAAGAGTCAAAATATATAAACAAACTAAATGACTAAGGCTACTCTAAGCTAATCCCCAACAAACCAAAATTAGTTCAGTATCATAAAAATAGTCATCTCCCCATAGAATATATCCAAACAGAAATACAGGTCCAGAATCAAGAAATTAATTACGAATGACCTGGAACTTGCAAAATGTCAAGATTTGAATACTCGTAATTGCCGATCACTTACAGCACTTCACCAAGCACAAAACGGAAGCTAAATAAATACCTTGCAAAAGCATTCAGCTTAGCACGAAGATGCCTCTCGGGAAGGACAAGACCGGATGGTCGATTAATACTGTCAAAAAGACTCAGCTCAGGACCAACCGCCTAGAAAAATACACAGCCTGTCAGAGCTTCTTTCAAGGGACACATAAATTTAATGATGAACCCAAAGCATCCGACCTGGAGACAGATGCTTAGAGTACTATTATGCGACCGCAAATGACCCTAGAATTCCAGAGGAGATAAATTCGATGCAAAAGAATGTGCAACAGTGGAAATATAACTACATGTTTTACAATATTGCATTCGCAAGCAGTTAGACATATGATCAACTTAAGATTCCATCAAAAGACCATCGAAACGAACATAGAAATTCCACTCTAGGTTATTTAACTTCTTAAGGTGGCAAGAACAAAAATGCTATCATGTGGTGGCTTTGGGTACACAGTATAGTACCTGCAAGTCAAAGACGATCTCCACAGGAGCTTTGTCTGCCTCTTCTTTCTTATTGTCCTTCTTATCCTCTTCATCGGATGACGCGATGCTCGACGTGTCAGAATCCTCAGGAGGCCCTTCCATAAATACTCCATCGTCCCGAGATGCTGAATAGCTGCTGTTACTGCCGAGGTAAATTGACGAATCCAAGTAGTCGCCATTCTGACACAAGTAAAATGCTTAGAATGACTACTTTATCTCGAAAGTACATCCACCCCTTCCTGGTCCTCTTGAACCGATTCTCCTGTCTAGACCTGTTGAAGATAAAAGCACAATGGAATAGACAAGACGATTCGTACAAGAAAACTACAAAAATACCTGAATGACTACGTTCCTGAATATAAGTCTTTTGCCATCAGCGACAAAAATTAAGGCCTCTGGGGAAAACATAGATAGATCTTCGTCATTTCGGTTTAAAAGTCTCAGTGAGTTCCCTTGACCGTTGTATATGTACTCTTGTACACCTTCGAAATCAGCAACTAGAGGCTTCTTTGGCGAAATCCGAACTTCCTTTGCTGTTTGTTTGTATATACGGTCGTTTAAAAATATCCCATTCTTCATGTCTAGGGGATTCTCATCTCCCTTCTCCGCCAGCATTGCATGCATTGATGGGACGAAAAATTCACCCACTGCCAACAAAAAATCAAAAGCAACTACCAACCGCGGGCGCTGAATGCGAAGAGAAACTTGCTGACGAGTTGGACTAAGTTGTGCGTCAACCACAAGCATTGTCAATCCGGATCTGTGCATGAGAGTTTTTTTTGTTAAAAATATTCTCGCACATTAAATTATTAGAATCTGAACAGTGAAAAGATTTGCGTGAATTCAGACATCGCAGCCCAACTTGATATGTAGACAGGAACCACGCTCAATATTGTAAGATTATTAGGACGACCATCATGTATAACTGTATGATCACTTACAAACGGGTTCCAAACAACCGAAGCGGAAGCCATTTTTGTTTCCAATTTCCATGCGATATTGACCAAAGACTATTCTCCCAATATTCCCGGGTTCTTTTATTTTATATAAGTTCCAGAACATGGCGATGATATTCACAAAGGACGTATCAGAGGGCAGAAAGTAGCTAGGTGAGAAAATCATACCCCCACCCACGGGTTGAGCTTGAGGGTCCAACTGCCGAATCATTTTCATTCTTCTCTTTCTTGTTTCTCTGAGCATGAGCAAAGTTACCCTCCAAGGTGTTCGGTGCCTGGTCATCTGCATGCCCAATCATGTACTGCATCTCCGGATCAGTTCCTTCACGTTCATCTTTGAGACTAAGTCTTTCCAGTGATGCCATCACGACTGATTCCTCAATATTATTCGCTTTATATGACGCCCATACGCCAATTACCTGCAAGTTGTAGGCAAACATGTGTCAAATTGCCGAAGGCATCTATGTCAAGACATCGCTGCATACAGCCTAGTCCAAACAATTCTTCTTTCAGCTTCTGTCCCTCTATCATCGCACATGAACGTTGAAACTGAAATTAGTATTCGGGTAGAAGCTGGTTCATTTCAATGAATCTCAAGCAATCTTTCTGCCCTAACCTGGACAGTAGCAAGCGATGCGTCCCTGGTTCCACCAACGTACAAGCCCAGTTCCACCAGATCAATCGCTACTCCAACTTTGATCGTAGTGTACGGCTTCTCAGCTGATGAGTCACTCTCTTCTTGACCTTGCTCCGTCTCTTCTTGAGGGTCCTCAGTAGTAACAACATCTGCACCACTAGCACCTTCTTCTAACTTTTGAGCTTCGTCCTCTGCACCTGACTTTTCCTCCTCTGAAGGTAAGTTACCATACAGAGTAGGAGGCAAATCCGGCGTTTCGGCCATGTTTTGTGTTACGCACTCGGTAATCACTTGATATTCTTTGTCGGAGAGTGATGCCCGAAGCTCTTCAATCTGCCAGTGAAGCCGAAATTAGAATTTTCAAAAAGAAAAAAAGAAACACCTTGAAGACACGTTCGTCGCCATATACGGCAATAACCTTACCACACGAGATCAATCAGTTCGATTATAAATGGTTTGAGTAGTGACTGATTTACTAGGAGATACGTCGATGAGGGGAGAGGATCACCTTGACTGTTGCTTCGATAAGTGGAACCTTGTGCCAAAGATCACGTAAGGGTCGCCTAACTACCAGGCCGATCCCTCTCGCTCGATCGAATATCTCACTCCCAACATTACCTTTAACTCCAACTGTTAGACTTACGTTTTCAACCTGCATCGCCAAATTCAGAAACAACTTAGAACAGGGGTCTAATGACAAGGAAAACATATCCAAGTTCCCACCAAATGCCACCCAACTGAAACTCCAACTTCATAATTAGAAGCAACAATCCAATCGATGTCAACAGGTCATAGATGAACACTATACATCGAGCGTGATTGTTTCTAAGCGAATGGCTCCAAGTTGCTCCTTCCCACCACCAAACCACTCAGAGCTGCTATGTATATTGATGTGCAAAATATCAAGCTCCATGAAACTGTTCACATGACAAAACGTGCAAAAAGATTACGATGGTAGGCATTCTAACGTCAGAACGAAAATAGCAGAAGCATGGCAGATAAAAGAATTGTAATAGGATCCAAAAGTATTAACGACGTGACTGAGAGTAGATTGCACTCACTCTTCACTATAAGTTCCACGAGGCATGATGATGATAGGCTTCAGAAGAGAAATATCCAACTTCAGTGAGGGTTGTCCCTGTATCTCGGACTGAGAGAAACGTTTTTCATAGTCGGATGCACGATCCTTCAGCTTCATTACATAGCCCGAACTTTGAGGGACAAGACCCATAAAATAAGCAGTGAGCTGCAATAACGATAGAACAGGTATGGCATTACAGCAGACGTACAGATACGCACAGGTCTTAAGTCTGAGGACTACAATTTCCGGTGCATTGTGATTTTCTCTTACCGCAAGATATCACTTCCCATCACACTCGAGAAACTTTAAAAATTGAATTGGCATATCTCCAAAAGTGAGTAACGGAAGAATCACCTCCTGTACGAAACGGTTGAGGAACACGAGCCGAACTTCTGAAAGTTTCCCGGTGACACTGAATTCGTAACCCTCATAGTCAAGGTCATCTTCATTGAATGACACAAACTCTAACTGCAAACACAAATGAGAACGCAGATGAAAACTGATAATTTTAAAATGGCGTTACCAGAATGCTGGTCTCCGAGAACAGCGCCCACTCGCATGAAAACCAACAACAAAATAGAAAGAATTTTCAGTTCAGAGTCTGAGTTTGGTTGTCTACAGAGAGAAGATCGCATTAAGCCCCAATAGATGAAAGACTTATGTCTTATAGGTGAATCCAAAGCGTCAAGGGAATGTTAACCTCAATAAAAGAAGAACCGCCTGGATCCCGCATGTCACAAATGTACTGATAAGGAATGCCTCCATGGTGACTGTCCATCACATTGTCGTCACTGATGCGAAGATTCCCTAGATTAGCTTTCACTCCCCACGAAGCTGGATATATCTGGTCATCAAAAATCTCTCCAAGTCATCAAACTAGTACGTTCTCCAACGACATTCGCTGACAACATGCAAATCTCACAAACTCAAATAGGAGAGTCGTGGACACAGGAATGTCGTGATAAACTGATGGCCCACACATAACAAACCCAAACAGAAATTTATGAAGCATCGCTGGTACCTTGACGTCAGTGTGAAAGTTGTCTTGAGAAAGGGTTGAAAGGGGAGAACCATCTTCCTTATTGAGAACGATTTCTGCAAGCTCCATGTCTAGTACCAGCAAAAACACCACCCTATCTTTCCCTTTTCCGAGTAGTCCTTTGACAACCGAGTCTTTTTTCTGCGGAGCAATCTTAGGGTTGCCCCGCTCATCTACATCGCCGACAACCTTGGGATTGACTGTGGTCACAACCGCATTAGCATTGGCAGATGCCGACGGAGAATCTTTCTCGTCACCATCCTTCTCTTTGTCGATCTCTGACGAACCAGAGGAAACTTTAGTGTCTTCTGAAGAGGTTTGTGCATCTTCCTTACCATCTTCATCCTTCTTTGGCTGGACTTCGGCAGTAATAGCAGTCACCAGATTCAAAGCAGCGACTACTGTGGGCCGATTGCAGTAAAATGACAAAGTTGATAGTGACACTCGCACCTGTCAAACGCATGATTACGAATATTCAAAACCTATTCAAACAGAGATGAATCACTGCCATAATTGTGCATCAAAGGTAAAGTAACAAACTGATATCAACTAAAACCAAAACAAATCAAATTATTCATAAAACCACAAAGTGCTATGTGGCACTCAATTCATAAGTGGTTACGAAACTAGGTCTACGTCAAAATATTGATTGGCACACTGATTGCTTACCTCTTTGTCAATAGACGCATATGTAGGTGACTCTGGTGAGGTCATGACAACTTGGGCCTTCACGAAGCTTTTCAGTTCCTCATTATCAGTCACATCCGGATCATTTTTATTTGGCTCCGGTGAGGCAGATCCCGGCAATAGACCAACCTCTCTCTTAAAACTAGGTGGTGCATTTTCGTCATCTTCAGCATCATAGAACTTAGCTGCAGCATCCGAGCTACTGCCGTGTTTATGTAAACTTAAGGTACTTGAGCTGCTTTCATCACCACTCTCATCGATGGCATCAAAAAAGCGTTCATCTCCTGAAGTACCAGACTGACTCAGCTTCGATTTTGAAGAGCTTGCAGATCTAGAGTTGTTACCAGGTCCCTTTGTGAGCTGTTTCGTCCCTCCTTTGCTTCCTTCTCTCTGAAACTGCTCTTCCCGTTTCTTTTTGCTAGAATGGGATGAAGACGATGCCCTTTCTCCATCATGCCCTCCTTTTCTATTCCTTTCCTTTTTGATATATGATCGAGCCAAGTAGCGACAGGAAGGTGAAACATGCCCATGGAATTTGTCCTCAAGCTCTAGAGCTTGTAAGACAGCTCCGATTAACATGTCGTTCTTTCTCATGACAAATTCCACCTACAAATAAATCTCGAGTTAGTAGATCTGTTTTTCCCATAGTACTCAGATGCGGAAGGCCATTGTCCAGGATCAATGTGCAAAATTTCAGAAAGTAGGCCCAAACAAGACATGGAGCAACTACTCAATAAAATCAACTTCAGATTTGTTTATAAAATCGCTTTGTTCAAAGAGCATAATCTTGTACATTAATTCAGTGGTTCGTATCGACTCCTTCTTGATACGAACAAGATCATGACATTATATATGCAATTGCCACCATATTGAAAAATGGCCCAGACACAAGATATGAAGTCTGAAGTCCGCCAAGCAGATCTGATCAAGCAGTGATCAGTGAAGGAGTCATAATAAAGTCCACAAGGCCGACCGATTATCCTCGAACTCAAGTCTAGAATATGATTACCTTGGTCCCAATGGCTCGGAGCTCCAAGAGTGGACTCTCAGGGGCCAATAACAGCTTGGTTGATGCGAAATCAATCTGCAAAGGGCAGAGCACATTTGACGATTTCATTATTTCAGCTGTTGGTCGAATGAAACAAGAAAAGTCTACAAACAGAAGTCTGAGTTGAAGTCATCACAAGTCATCAGGTGACCATTTACGATATCCTTCAATCATCAGTTTCGTTAAATTGACGTGATTCTGGGTGCCAAAAATTGTGACATTCATCTATGTAAAGCTTCAAAAACTAGGACACGTACAGATTTTGATTTCAGACCGCACGCTCTGAAACGTGCTAAAGTCGTGGAATTCAATCAACTGAACCAAATTGACGCTCTTCAAAAAAATCCTAACCCCAGAAGCACAATCTCGCAACAGAATAATCACAAACGCAGTTGCAAAGAGCAGGCTTCAATTTCCAATCAATGGGCTCAGGAAACAAATTCGTGAACAGAAAAATGGGTCAAGGCAGTCAGCTTACATCACGACTGTTGCTTATGACAATTTTCAGTTCATTAAGGACGCCAGTCAAGAAGATTGTTTCTTGCTCAGCCAACTTCGTTTCGTCAACCTCTGTCGATTCCGGAACGTCATCCCCCTCGGAATCGTTCTTCTCGCCCTTTCCACCTAGGAGCCCTGAAACTGCATCCGGGGTCTACATTTTGCAGCAACACAAGTGTGTTAGTCCGAGATTCCATATGACCAGCAAACATTCATCAGAAAAAACGAAGGCAGCTGAAAGCAGACGAAGGCGCTATAAGCAGATAAATCCAAGACTTTGTACAACTGCGACGAACGAGGACTTCCATTCTTGAAGAATTTCGAGTCAATTGGACAACATAGGCCATTTGGAACATATAATGGACTACTTGAGGAAGATTGAGGCCAAATTTGGAAAGTTTGAGGCCAAATTCCTTAAAGAACCCTCTCGAATTCATTAAGCCATGGATTGAGAAATGGTTATCACTCAACGGACTATAACCAGATACACTCGAGCCAGGCGCTACGCTCACTTATCCTATGAACCCCTTTGGATTTTCTGAACTCTAGATCGAGAAAGCATTTCTATGAGCTGAACAAATTATATTTGAAGGGATTTTTATAAGCCATTTATAATTTGAAGGGGTTCTCAAAAGCAGACAAAGACTTAGTATGAACACAATTAAGTATGAAGGTGTATAAAGACTCAAAATTCAGGACGGCCTTCAAAAGAATGCACTGTAACCTACAGAAGACCGATATATGGCGCCAGCAAATCGTCCTTGCCAGTTATTTCTTGCATCTTCATCCGCGAATCGCAGGAGGAGCGCTCCTGCAGATTCTGCAATCTGGGCTCAAAAATCCAGAAAACCAGAAGAGTTATTAGATTAGATGACCACGAAAATCTAGTACTGGATTGAGAATACATGGCTGATCAAGAGTTTTAATGCCCCTTGAATATACAAAACAACGCACCTTGTTATCAAGCTGTCCTGCATCACAAATTGCAAGCACATTCTCCACACCGTCCAACGATTCTTCAGGAACATTGAAAACCTTTTTTCCAATCAAACTACGAACACAATAACAGAGAGTTAGTACGGGTTAAAATAAACATTTAAATAGTAATTCTAAAAAATAAAACAATGAAGTTAGCCTTCGATTTCTCATTCAACACCAGAAAGTGAAGTTCTCAAACAAAAATATGTGCTAAACCGCATGCAGCGCAAAAGTCATGCCGAGATAGTGAGTGGCATACGAATGATAAGTTTTATAACTGCGTGACGAATTTGATTCCAATAAATAAAGAAATGGCCCTGCCAATGCACCATAGCGGCTCTCCCATTTCGCCTCTCTGTGCCCCACCCCCTGCAAGTACAAGAGTGTGAGACTAAAACCTAAAAATGCGTGTGACCCTCGTTACCAATGTGATAAGTAATATTCTCGTAAAGAAATCTTCAGGGGTTTGCAGAATCAAATACTTCAAAATCCAGCTTCAGCAGTATATAATAATCATAATGAACACTAGATTACAAGAACAAGATTGCTAGATCTCTTCAAAGCAATCTCATCACAAATAGTACAGAACTATCATAGAAATGACCATAAGCTTTCGCAGCTTCAAGCCAAGGTTAACCAATACTCTATTTGTATTTCGAATGCACAGATTTTATTTCACTTGGGTCAATGTCACATCCTACACGAGGATCGCAAGATACATGATTGTGCTTTAATATCTGCAGACTCTTGAGGGAAAGGTTCCCAGCACTTCAGACAAGAAATTATAGAACTTGCTAATGATATCAAACTTGATTCAGAGGGCGGGCGCCAAGTCCAATGATATTTCATCACAACAAAGAGTAATGACGTAATAATACATGAAGCTTATAGTCAAACAACAGTGATAATTTGACATACTAGTTTACGTATAAAGAAGAACGCAGAAAATTCTTATTTCTGCCTCTCCAGATGTTACAATATATGATTCTTATGAAGCCCGAAAGGCGTCACTTAGTGCCTTCAATTCTGCCACCGACGACTCACCAATTTAGAAACAGTAGTTTGCACATACGGTCATTACATTTTCAAAATTACCCCAGCAAAGGAGAACATATTAGGAAAGTTGAATTTTGGGAATCCACACAAAAATAGTCTAGATTACAAAAGGATGATTTCAACGGTATAAACAATGGCATCATCAGAGTATTAGCAGTGAGTGATCAAACCTTCCAGGAGAGAACGGACATTTGACCATCAAAATCTGGAGAGTCCCATGGTCGAAATGCTGATTGGGTATCCTCTCCATCAGAGTCACCAGAAAATACCTCCACTACTTGCATGATTCGATGGTATCGAGCAGGAGAGAACTGGAATCCGACAGACTGAAGCCTTACTGCAACCCTTGTGGTTGGGTATTTCGGGTGAGGCACACAAATCTACATCACCGAAAATGGATGTGTCAATGAATGCACGATACCCGTTGTAATCTATTAAATATTTAATGAAAAAAAAAACACTTGAAAGCCATTAATATACGTATTAATCCGCTATGAATGAACAAAACTTACAAAAGCAATCAACAAAACTAATGCAACAGTAATCGCTATATCTCGTTCTTAAAGACTTCTGAAGATAAAGTGAATAAGGTACTATAACATCAACAGTATTCATATCTGGCCATCAAATAAGAAATAAAAGGGGAAATAGATAACTGCAAAGAAGGTTCATGTCCCCAGAATTAATGTAAGAGTCACCTGCTCAAGCGCAACTGCCATTCCAGTTTTTTCCAGCATGGGCAAGAAGAACAAATCTCCTTCGCCTGAATCAACTTCTTTCTTAGACTTCCCCTGAGATTGACTATCATTCGAAACAGTATTCACCTCTTGCACATTATCACTAGCGCCTCCTTCCTTCCCTTCAAAACCACCTCGGTTATCTCCAGGATTCTCCGTACTTTCCGAGTCCTTCAGCAAATTGGCATTTACGTCGTGAAGCCTGCCAGTTGTAGTGTTCACATTGTACTGCTTTCGCCAATCGAAATCCCCATCTACTAAGAAAGCTGAGATGTCCTTCAGACCAATGAGGAATCGCATGTACAGCTGATGTTCTTCAGTGGAGTCATCCGTCGAGCCATCCGTCTACAAGTACAACGAATCGTATGACATAAAGATTCAAAAAAATTCTGTGTGCAAAGGCACAGGAGGCGCACAATTGCCTTAGAAAGGAGATTTCCGGAGATCTCAATGTTCAAAAATTAGAACATAAGAGGATATTAGATGGGCAGTCATGACGAATTACAACAAAATAGGCTCCGGAAACCACATAATAACAACTATGAAAAAGCAAAAGAACATACTGGTAACGTTTTTATGCTGAAATAACCCAAGTCAAGGAACATTTTGCATTGATGTCGACCGTCAGGGTAAAAATCTGTCGGTATAGTGACCTTGGGAGCAGCAATGTCTAGGTCCAAGAAAAATCTGGATAAATACCACACCGCAGGCCATAAGAACATTCGGGAACAAAATATGGAACATACAGTACCAAAAAAATTGCTCACTAGAACCCTAACAGACAATTAAGACACTGGTCAAAGTCTGACGATACTCTTTCGTGGAAGATCCAAAATTTTCTTGCTTAGAGTGGTAGATCTACCTCTTCTTTTAAGAGATCTTTAATTTAACTACTAAAATACACTAGTACTCTTTCCATAAAGCTAAGCTGATAAAAGCATGCACACTATACATAACAGAAATTCACCACTAACTTCGAGTCGTAACAATGAGATATAGAATGAATTTCTAATCTTCATTTTCCATGTTCTTACCAACAAATATTTGGCTTAACAGAAAAAACACAGAAACATTTTCCTTACTTGGGTTTGTTTTTCAGAGCATCATTCAGTTGTTGCTGGGCGTTCTTGGAGACTTCATTCACAGTTGACTGCAAAGGGCAACAAACACCACGTAAGCCATTAACTGAATTAATCGGGAGCTGAAAGAGGCAAACCTCTAAAACTTCATTATATGAAGTACGTGAATAAATGATGCAAGGAAATTAGCCATATGCAGGTGCACATATCGTTATGTGCAAGATAAGCCAAATCAATTTACAAAAAGTGACACGAACCTGTAATGCTGCAGCTGTCTGAAGAGCAACATCTCGGCTTACAGCTTCTTTACTCGAGAAGAACTGAGTAATTCTATTTATACTTCGCATCCGCACCTTTAAACCATCCAAAAAACAAAAAATTATAAATGCTAAAGCGTTCCCAGGAAACGGTTTCATTTGATATTTAGAACACTACCCCATTAACAATTAGCCAGCGAAACACTCTTGTCTTTAGACTGACCCACAGCAAGTCCTAAAGCTCCCGCTAAAGCTACACTGCATGGAAGTACGAGAGAAACGTTAAAATACGTACAGTCACATAGCAGGGAGCAGCCTTAGCCTCCAAAGACCAATCTAAGTCTTTATCCCATGGGGACAACGTAAATGTTCCATACAAAGATTTCTCTTCATTTGCACTCTGCAAGGCAGAAGAAACGCGTTAGAATTCTAGAAACTAGTAAGAGAAACCATAAGGCATCTACTGTCACGGGTTAAATATGAAAGTCAAATTCAAATATGCAAAACTGGCATCATTTATCCAATGTAAGATAACAACGTGTATTCAAAAGAAGGATAATGAATTTCAATAACAACAAAATAAGAAGTATCTGCTAAAACCTCTGACAATAAAATATCGGGATCAAGACACCAGAAATCATGAATAGTATGAAACGCCCAATAAGAGTATCTGCACCAAAATTTAGCGCATTTTCCTCAACCTTGCAAACAAACATGGTGAAAGTAATAATAATGAAAATAAATATAATAATAAATTTGCTGTATAGGTACCTCTCCAAGAAGTCCTTCTGGCGTAGAAATCTTGTAGGAATCCAGCACAACATTGAACACTTTAGTTTCAGGGAAGAGTTTAATCCCACACCCAAGGCCTTCTGCTGTAAGCTCTAAAATACTTTCTCCACTTGCTGATATCAGTTTTGTTCCATTATGTTTCATTTGAACTTCCACCAGAGTATGAAGCATGTTGGGCTGATCCGCCCCAGGAATCATAGGAGATGGTTTGCCTTCCTCGTAGCCAATGATTTCATTGACTCTATTCCAGTCATCATCTGTGAATTCTTTGTTGCCAGCATCACTATCACTACCACCACCCCTGCTCATAGGAGAGTAATGTCAGTAAACAAAAGTATCATCTACCTAGATGTTTGTACAAATGTTAGATCGTTCAAATGATCATTTCTCATAATTATAAGACCAGATACAGGTTTGAAAGATTTTGTGCATATACTTTCGTTAGGACAGAATTTGCAGCACTAAGTTCAACCATGTAAGACAAATACAAGTAAATGACTTGCAAACCAATGTGTATGTATGTACGTATGTATATCAGTTGATAAGGTAGTGCGTATCTTACCATCCGAACGACCACCAACTTCGATTAGCTTGTCGTTCTTGTTCACCCTTTTTCCTCTCCTGGTCCACAAATGTATGAGCCAACATTCTGAGACACCGAGAATGAAATGAAAATGTTAGCCTCATCCATACATGGTTGCGAAGTCTGTTGGTAGGATAAGAAATCCTATGAGAATCATGAAAGTAAACAAATCAACAGCGATGTACATATGAATTTCGGTACAATTTTTAGAGAAACGATATAGTTCACCAGAGTAAACAGAGGAGACGTGTACCTCCATTGAATGATGATCTCAGAATCAAGCTGGCGGTCCAACTCCTTGATGTCCTTGTTGTCATTGACAGAAATTGATTTTGAATTTGCTTGAAGAGCTTCAATGTACTTGGACACATACTGTTTGCGCAATCTCGAGTATGTCAAGATCTTCTGCCATGAAAGATATCCTCTAAAGAATAACACCACAAAAAGTTACTGAGGACTGTCAAAGCACACGAACAGGCTGATCAAGCCTTGAAGATATAGCACCTTTGAACTACTATGTGTTCCGGATTTTGATTAACGTTCCCACTTAGTGAAAAGCGAGAACCAGTAACGACACATCTCGACTGCAAAATTGCAGTGGTACACCACCTAACATGGTAGGAAATAAACGGCACGAGAAAACAGCTTTTGAACAACGCCAACAAATGCCCATAGGATGCAAAGCTCCAAGAGTACAACCAAATGACTTAAGCCACCTGCAGCCGCTATTCCCAAGCATTTCCATGACTAGAAACAAGGTTGCACTTACTTTAGAAGCTGTTCATTATAGGAAGTTCATGCCCATTACTGCGAGCATTAGTGATGCAAATCGCGATATGCTTCTCGACAAATATTAGATACACAGTCCAAATTAAAAAAAGATTACGACAACTGGATGAGGGTGCACCTGGCTTTCTTTTGATCTTCCGACACAGCAGAATATGCATATAGCCACCAACCCTTCCTATCTTCTTTGATACTTCTAAGAGGACGATGGTGAGCGTATTGGATACGTTTACTAAACGTCGAAATATTTTCAGCCAGTTTCAAAGCGTCTCGATATTGTTTCTGCATTATCAGGAGAACCAATAGATCATTCAAATCTGATACAAATTTAAACTTTTGTCTCTAGATGAATAGCTTGGTTGACGTGGAAAATGCTGATCAAGTCACACCCAAAAATTCTATAAAAAATGGTCAATTCGAAATAGGATTTTATTCTGATGCACAGGAACAAGGTCTCAATATAGAAGTGCATTTTACTTCCGAATCAAGTGCAATTTGAAAAGAACGCTTAGGAAACTTCATACCTCAGTCAAGCTGATTGTAACATCATCAAGAATAGCGATGGCTTTTTGAGCAGGCTTGTCGGGACTCCGTTTGTCCTTCTGCCCAAGTTTGAAGTACCTCGAGATGCCACCTACAGGCTTAAGCACATAGTGATGGTCCATTATCCATGCAGGCTTCTCTCCCTGGTAAGCAGATGGTTCTTCCTTAATTCCTGGTGAGAAAACCTGCGACAGAAATTTGAATTCATTTTTACTTCATTCAGATTAGGAGGACAACGCTTTCTATCGTGGAAGAGGAAATCAAATACTCCTTCACAGTGCGGAAGGAAAGTCAATACAGAAATGTCAAGTCGATCCGCACAGACAACAGTTTTCAGTAGTTCTATGTGACTAAGGATGACAGAAAGAAAGGTAAAATGAAACAAAACACTGCAAATAATCAAACTTCCCTTCAGTCCCACTGCATTTAATCATGATACTAGGTCAAAAACTGTGAGCATCATTAATCATGATACTAGGTCAAAAGCTTTAACAAAATCCGTGCCAAAGCTCATCAAGTAAACTGTCGACTAGGGGACAAATATCGTACAGCTTATAGCAACCGCATGTGCAGGTGTAGAACGTACCTTGCTCCACTCCTGCGGCACAAGCTCTTCCCAAGACTTTTCCATGGGCCAAGGTTTGGTGTCTGTGTCGAAATAAAAGGATAATCGATTAAGCTCCCCAGACTGCAGAATTACAACATTATTAGTTGCTGTCACACTACACAGCGCAAGACTCCTGATTAAATCATGAAATCTTCTTTCTATAGAGCATTGCCTCCAATTGGGTATAGGTTTCTATTTATTGCAAGTTTTGCAAGTATAATTTCCATGACATAATGACGACAAATAGAAGGAATGAAGACAAATGGTCTGACACAGGAGAGAAATGAAAAACGTACGATAGATGGACATGTTTCTTCTAAATATAAATGAGAAACCATTGAAATTTACATCGTAAGAAATGTCTGTAGAAGATCGTAAGAATAACTTAAACTCAAAGAAAGAGTCATTCATAGACAGTTACAAATAATTGATGAAAAAGAGAAAACCAAGTTGAACGAAATCAGACCACCAAAAAGAGAAAAAATTGAATCAAACTCTTGAGGAATCACCCCACCACGGTCGAAGAGGGCAAGAGACGAAAATTTATCGTACACACCGCATCTTCAAAATTTCTAATGCGTAAAGGCTTCATACTCATGGGACTTGTGACACTGAAGTACACAAGTATAAAAATAATTATGATATTCATAAATCAGTCGCATCGCAAGAACTACTTGCCTTCTGTACACGATCAAGTGCTCCACCAGTGACGAATGTCTCTTTGCCATTTTCGTCCACTGTGACAGCAGCTAGCTTAGCTAGAGTCAATCCTGCAGCAAAAGGATGCCCAGCATTGCTGCCATAGTAAAAGTAGTTGTTATTTCATTGCAGCACGTCATCAATAATAAAAAATTCCCACCAAATACAGACACTGAACTCCTAAGTTACCAAATATAAGGAATAGAAAGAAGATAAGCCCCCCACACCTTCCTTTATACCAACAGCAATATGATATTTAATTATTCCTATTTTCTAGGCTAAACTATTCTTAGCGTCACAATCTTCTTAAAAAAACGTGAAAACCAATTATATGGCTATTTCATACCTCTCTTCGTCCTCGTACCGAATGTGAACGTTAGTGATTGACAGCTTCAGGTTGCCAATAATTGTACCGATTAATGATGTTAGCCATGATGAGTTGCTCTGCAAGCCAACAATATCCCCACACTTTTTTTTACTTCATCACGACGTTATCGCCTGAATAGTAGACGTATATTCACTAGCACTTGAGCCATAGACAACATGTGAATGTCAAAAAATTAAACAGTGATCAACTAGATTATTAGTATTCAAACAGAGGAAACAGACCAGAGTACGACAATAGAGACATTATGAAATTTACATCCAAAATAATGCCAGGTCTTTAAAGCAGGTTTATGTAAAACTTAGACCAAATGACAAATGATGTACCGCTTCTTCAGGCTTCTTGTTATCATCTGTGATGCCCTTCACGATCTTCTCTTCCTCTTCCTGCAGAGCCCACCTGATACATCAGGAACAAGTCCATCTTCTCATTCATGCTAACTGGCTCTTTATGTACGACGCCTGTATATCAGGTTACTGCTGAATCGACTGCCTCCTTGTGCATTCAACATATGTCACAAATTATTCTCGAGGAGACAGAATCCAACACCTCAAATTACTAATGTCCAGTAATCGCACCGACAAGAAATGGACGGATCAAAAGTCGGGAGCAAAACACGTAGAGCAAGTTTCTGAATTTCAATCACGAGGTCAAACTGCCAATCGGATTCTCTGAAGCTGGCTCAGTAACATCTGGCAGTACAAAAGACATATAAAGACGACCCAATACTCACGTTTAAGTGCCGAACAAATTCATGAGATTGCCACAGCATCTCATATTCGATCTCAACTAGTTCATAATAACATAATCCGTTATCCCCAAAAGAAGACAAAGAACTCTCCTTTAAAAGAATAATCAAGAAGGCACACAAAATAGGACATACCCGCACTCGACGAATCTTTGCTTCTTGCACTGAATCAGCCTCACCACCTTCCACGTTTGTAGAAGGCTCAGCTAATACAAAAATGCGGTCAAGTTCAACGATCACTGGCTCTTGTCCGAGACGGCTCCACGGGACCTACATTTGATGTAGTCGTTAGTTACGAAGAGTGCAGCTAATTGTCAGTCCGGATTGATCAGCTGATAGCATTTCCTAGGACCATAGAAATGATGTCATACCTTGAGCTTCACAGACCCAAGAAATCCCGCCTTGACTTTGATTGGTAACTTCAAAGCATTGAGAGCCTCCGGCTTCAGTTGCATATTCTTAAGCTCCACATTTCCTGCACCCCAAAAATGATCCAAAAGAAAATCATTTACAACGATCCTAACTGGCAACTGACAAATAATTATACAAAGAACCGTGTCAATTGATAATTATCGTCGTAGAATAACACAGTGATTCTCTTGTAGGTGTTTGTAATTTTCGACCACCCAGAACTGTGCGATCCGATCACCTCAAAACGGGGTCGTTGCATTGCTCAAATAACAAGTACGCCCTAAAATGAATAAGCTACTGGCATAAGTGCTTACATGAAGAAGTTTATGGACCTTATTGAGCAATGTCAATGAATCAAAACAATATACAATATGCTGGGCATAATCAAAGATGATGAAGAACTGATAAGGAAAGTCACATTGCCCCCCAGTACCTTAAACCCTAAAATCCGACTAAACCCTTCAATCTCAGCATAGGATACCTCAGTGATCAGACCCATACCGACTATTGAGTAGAGCGAACCTGTCAATCCCGAGGATAGATTATCTATCCAAAAGTGAATTCTTCAACATTCCTTCCCTCAATTAACTACCAGTGAGTGAATCTCGCCTTTCAAGATCGTGCAATTTCCCCGATGCTCCTAACACTCATTTTGATCCCCTTACAATAAAAATCTCCACCACATTCAATACAAAACGATCTACAACCTCAATTCTCTTCATCGTCGCCAACCACGAATCAACAAAATTGCACATTGAATTCCGACATTGAATCCCCGATCGTCAAGGCTCATACCGACAGTCCATCTACCGACCAACCCAGTAACCCAAATTTCCAATCTCAAAAAGGAAGGGAAAGCAATAACAAGAGATGGAGATTGAACTAACCATCCCACACGGAGACCTTGAGCGCTTCCTTGGAAAGTCCCTTGACATACTCGCCAAGGTACTTATCCAAGTAAAACGCTAACTGCTCTTCCAACATCGTGTTTCCTCAGAGCTTCTCCGCCTTCCTCCTCCCCTTGGTCCCCATGCGCGTCCTCCAGTCCCAATCAAACCCCAAAAAAAAAATTCAAAAAACAACACTCTTCCTCCTCATCCTCCTCCTAAGCCACCGCCGTGTTCTCCTCGATACCCCAAAAAATTTCGCAGCAGTGAGCTCGCAAGCAAGCAAGCTCATGCAATCGCCAATCCAATCCCCAGAAAAATTCGCCCACCAATTCAAATCAAAGGGCACAAATGGCAAAAATCCTTTTGGCAAAACATCAAATCCCGGTGCCAAAGTTTTGTCGATTGATCAGAGAAAAGCGTAAAGTGTGTCAGTGGAATTGGTAGCTTAGCAAGCTCTCGAATCACCGAGCGAGCACCAATTGGCCCGTCTCGCAGAGCCTGTAACAAGGGGAGGATCTGCTGAACGGGGGAAAGAGAGAAAGACAAGGAGAGACACGAGGGGGTCTGGCAACGTGCCACGTAGAGGCGACGCGTGGCGAGTCAGTCGGGAAGAGCGGGAATGGCTGAGCTGGTAAGTGATGGATGGAATGGATGAAGAAATTCAGTTCGTCGGAGACTGCCGGCGGACTGACGGAGATCTGAATCTTCGCCGCCTTTCAGTTGCGGAGACGAAAATCATCCAGATGAATAATAATAAGTTATCTGGAAAGTGCCAGCCCTTACCAAACCCAACTTGGCCTCCAGGCAAGTCCCAACAACAACTTTTTAAAATAAAATGAGGAGAAAAACACCACAGAAGGCATCATAGTGGGTTAAAAAAATTCTCCAAATCTGTCCAATACAGATTTTATGTAAAAAGTGCCCCAAAAATGGGATATTGACTTTTTTGATCCATTTTGGAAGCGTATAATTGCTATATCATATTATACATGCAATAAGTTGAGACTTTTGCCTTCATACTATGAGTCTCCAGTTCCACATTTGATTACTCTGTATTTTTTATTCACCTTTTACAAGATCCAAAAATGTTGGGATTTGGCCTTGAACCAACGGGACTTCGAAAGTTGGGAATTGGGACATAAGTGTAAAGGAGCTCTTAGAATGTGTGTCTATCTTTGAAGTTAACTTTGTCCTTGTGTTTTCAAGGGGACAAGATTATTTCTATGACCAATCTTGCATTCTCCACTGCCAAAAAACATGACAAGTCTACTTTAAAAGGTGAACTTGTGAAGAAGAGTTGACATGCCCTTCAATTTTCACAGATGTTCTTGTTTCCTTCCCAAATAAGAAACTTATGTTTTTGGCCCTCTTCCTTTTAGCATCTTGCCAAATTCCTCCTAGTTTTTTTACAAAGACTTGTAAGAACTATTGTTTTTATTCAAGTTTTAACAAATGAACATGTCCCACCCTATTTTTCCTAAGGTTGTATTGGTAAATCATCAAAAAAATTATAATTGATAAAATCAAATAGATTGAATCATCTATAGAGTTTGCTTTTCTATAGATCATAATAGATCATGTTTTAAAATTATTTGAATCTAGAAAAAGTATGATCTTTTGTTCTTAGTAAATAAGTGTTTAGGTACATTTGGTCTAGGAGAAGTCGTTTGTAATAGTCATGAAGTACAGTGAAATCCCTCATAATGCAAATTTCCCACTTGCATAACTAACTATAGTTCTTTATTTGCATACTCCTTATGTGCATAAATTCTACTGCACAAACCATCAATGAAGTCGATTTTGTCAGGCATCACTGATTTTTTAGATGAACAACCATATTGAACCAATCAAACACAATTTTTGTACAATATGAGCATATTTAATTAATTGGCGTTTCGCACTTGAATTTCTTTATGAGCATATTGCTAAAGCTACTCTTCACCATTCCTATGCATGATAAAGGAAGTTTGACTCCAGTTAATTTACTCTTCTTCATGGAATAGTGGGAAGAGATCACAAAGTTTAGAACCTGTGGTTTGTCAACAATTATCATGTGGTTGTTGTTGTTTCATGGATTTGAACATTTAACCCTAAAGAACCAAACAGTGTTTTTAGCACCATAGCAATTTTGGGCAGCTCACTATGAACGGAATTTTTTTTTATTTGAAAATTTCACACAAGACGTGCCCAAGGAGTAGCTTTAAGGTCCAACAATTTTTGGAACTTTTGGCTACATGGGTAAAAAATTATTGGATGATATGTCATTTTCCATGGTCGGTGAGCAACTCAATTTTTTTCTTAAAAATGCTTTTAAAAAAAATTTAATTTTGAAATTGGTTTTCTAGATTTATATATCCATACCTTAAGTTTGGTTGTTTGTTTACTTGTTTGTTTATTTTGCTTTGTTTGTTTTATTTTGTTACGTTAAAATCTCCTGAACAATATACCCTCCGGCCACGTGCTTGGTACCGTTGGAAAGGGCTTGGCAAGGAGGAGTGCACGGGCTTGGTTTCATGGCGTTTGGACCTACGGTGCGGAAGTTATTGAATTTCAAAGTATTTATTGAATCAAAAAATTAGAAATTATGCTTTTACTTTGATTTTGATCACCTTCTTGGTACCATTGGAAAGCTTTTAGCAAGGAGGGGTGGACGAGCTTTGTTTCGTGGTGTTTGGGATGACAATGTGAAAGATATTTAATTTCAAAGTTTTTATTATAAATCAAAAAATTAGAAAATTATTTTTACTATGATTTTGGTTGTAACAACAACAAAGGGCACACTAATATGTGTAAAGCTTTGAATTATTCCATTTTGATTTATGAGATGAAAATTATGAGATGTTCTAGTTTGCGGCCACTTATGGATTCCCTCATAAAATAAGCTTTGAAGTCCTTTATTTAAATCAAGCTTTAATATTTTTTGAAAAGAATAAAAGCATAGGATGTAGATTGTTTATTACAACATTACAAAGGTTGGAATTGACATTTTCCAATTCCATAGTTAAATTCTTAACAATTCTGTGTTTTGAATAATTCTCTATTTCTTTCTACTTACTATTTTTTTCCTATATGTTGTAAAATTCCAAATTTTCAAGCATATAGACAATTTTCTTTTAAAAATGAATCCAAAGAGTAACCACCACTTTGGACATTTTCTCATACAATGTGACCTTCTGAAGTGCAGCTGCCCCATTTTTTTGCTCGGCCAAAAAAAGGGGTTTTGTCAATTAAAACTCTAATAATTTGCAATCTACAAGGTGGAAAATTCTGAAATTTTTTCTGTATATTCTTAAACAAGTTTACTACAAGATCTTATGGTTACATGTGTCCAAAAATGTTTTTTTCTAAAATTTGGTACTTGTATTAGAAATGGCAATTTTGGAGCATTTTTGGTGAAAATATAGTCTCTGACCATTAGGGGTTAATATACAGTCTAGCGCATCCTTGCAATGCATTACTTTACAGTTTATAGCATCGTTACGATGCATTACTTGCAACTAAAAGTAATACATCGTAACGATGCTATATATTGTAAAGTAATGCATTACAAGGATCCGTTAAGTTGTATATTAACATGCAAACCCACGAAACAACAATAACCACATGGTAACTATTAATAAACTACATATTCCAAACTTTGTGATAGAGGTCTATATATTTATGTGAATTACTTCTAATGGTTCTATAGATCTACATAATGCACTCTTTAGAATATTAGTTCTAGATTGTTTACCAAAATCCAAACATCAGGAGAGAGAATGTCCATCAAAATAATTCAAACAAGCTTAAAAAATACTAGTTTACCTACCAAAATAATTTAAAAAACAACCAAATAATTCAAAAAGCAATCAAAATAATCAAAAATAATTCACACAAGCTAAGAAGCTCAAAACTCACCTGTATCAAGCATTTTTGAAGTTATCAAATAGTAGATGCTTGATTCTCAAGTAGTGGTCAATTGTGGTGCACCGATCAGGATGAGCATCCTTCAAAGTCGGAAATTAAAGACCACAATAGCCTCTTTACATGACCTCACAACATTATTCAATTCACCTAGAGATAAGAAATGAGACGCTTCATTCCGAGTTTGGACACAAACTTGGGACATTGCCATTACCTCCGCAACCTGATTTGGCATCTCCATTGCAATTGCAAGGTTCTGCATAGAATCATGGCAAGATATGTCTTGTTAGTGTAGACTCATAAGGTATATGCACAAGGTTTGTCTTGTTCGTGTCACTAGAAGAAAAACATGTCCGACACAACCGGCTACAATGCAACTAGTGTCCTATACAACTATCCAGCAACTGTAATCCTCTCTATTAGCACCACATCTAACTTAATTGTTTTATGCTGTTGTTTTACATCATTGATACATTGTTTTAGTTGCAAAGAAGTCAATCTATAGTTGCAAAAAACGACTAGAAAACAACAAAGAAAAAGATTGCAACTGTAATATGATCAAAGTTCTTTACTAGGCGCTTTCTAGTCCCTTTCTAGTCGTATACTAATTGTTTCTTAATCATTTCCTACACTACTAGAAAATTTAGCTTTTCTATTGATTTCGTTGCATAGATTTGATTCATTTTTCTGTTGATTTGGATAGTGATTTATTGATTTGAAAGAAATCAATAGAAAGGTGAACCAAATGAATGTGACCAAAAACAAAAAAGCTGAATTTTCTAATAGTGAAGTTAGTTGTTTCTTAGTTGCTTTTAAGTTTGTACACTAGTTGTTTTTTAGTCATTTTCTAGTGGCTTTCTAGTTGTTTCCTAATTGCTTCCAAAGTTCATTCCCATTTGTCTTATATCAATTGTCCCATATTAATTGTAAAGACTACCATTTAAATTGGACATATAAGACTTGTAAGTTGTTGTAGTCTTATACAAATAACTTTTTTGATTTAATTCTAAGATTTCTATGGTGTGTAGATTTCTACAAGGTATCAATTTCTATAATTTGTAGATTTTTATAATCTATAGAAATCAAAAAATATTTAAAATCTAAGAAATTTTAAAATCTATAAAATTGTAAGGTTTCAAAAACCAATGAAATCTATTACATACCAATATTCGAATTTTTGAAATCTTGAAATAAGGTAGATCTGGAATTTTAAAACCTAGAAACAAGAGAGATTTGAAATTCTAAAATCTAGAAGAAAGGTAGATCTAAAATTCTAAAATCTAGAAAATATGGTAGATTTGAAATTCTAAAATCTAGTAGAATGGTATCTCTGAAATTATAAAATCTTGAAAAAAGGTAATCCTGAAATTTTGAAATCTACAAATCAATGAGATTAATATTCTAAATCTACAAGTCACAAACAAGTCGCACATGAGATGGTGTCTACAGCAACTACAAGTCTCCTGAGAAGTCTCCAAATTATCACCAGTTGCAAACCAGGCATAAATGTCCTATACAACTAAAAACCAGTTGCATAGTGTAGTTGCAAACCAGGCACAAATGTCCTATACAACTAAAAACCAGTTGCATAGTGTAGTTGCAAAACCCCTCATTTCCTTCTAGTGTGTAGACTCACACTTCTTTGACAAGAAACAATTCAACTCTTTCTTATATATATACTGGCCATATACAATGCTTCCATGACTCCTGTGAATTTTCTTGTCTTTTAAATTTATTGCCACAAAATTAAGGCCTCCTATATTTGCTAGAATAATAAATAGCATGTAGTCAAGAAAAGAGTGAACCTATAAATCAAACTACATTGGAAAAGCCTTCCAAATATATTTGTGCTATATTTATATCTAAATGTATATGTTAGCACTTTCCAACTCAAAATCATAGGTGACTAATTAAAAAACAAAGAGAGAGAGTGCTCCTCGCTTATTATGACATAGATAAACCAAATTATCAGAGTCCGCCAACCAGAGCACACTAGGAAAATATAGAGTTATCTTTCAAAAGACAAAAAATACTCCTCTAAAACAGGACACTTTGAAAAGAAGTATCCAAACATCATTTCTTTGCCTAGAAAAACTTCAGGCATTTAATGTCACTCTATAGGATACTTGAAGTTGCATATACCTGTCCAAGAATAGCAAGACTTGTAATAACAAAAAAATGACTCATTGTTCATACAATCTTGGTAGGAATCACTAGAAAAAACCCAGGGTTTTTTTTATGTCAAACCCCAGACATGTGATGTTTTAGTAGACATCAAGATGTTAGAGTGTTGATAACCGAGAAGGGTGATTTCCATGGATGTCGCAAAGTGTATTGGTAATTATTGTCAAAACACGTTGATACTATCATTGACATTTATGTTTTATTTGACATGAACTCAAGCATAGTGATGTTTTTTTGAACATCCAAAAAATTTTCTTTTCGTGTATAGTGTATATTCATCCCAATTTCTTTTTTTTGCAAAGCATGCCACGTGGCTACCCTTCCCAGGTGGGGTGGTAGGAAGTGAGGCACATCCTATGGGATATATAAAGTAAGAACTGCACTCAAAATAGAATGTCTGAAACAATATTTCGATGTCTAAAACAATGCCCCAAATCCCCTAACTGTTTAGTGATTAAGCTCCCATCTTCAAATTATTGCATATTGTTTGTCTATCCATGGACGGTCAAGGGATTTCACTATAAATACATCCCCTCCACCCTTCATTCTTACTAATTATTAATGAGATAATTGCTTTACTTTGCCATCAAAATTTTTTTGTGATAGATGGTAAATTTCTTTGATTTTTGTTGATTCTAACAATTTTCTTTATTTATTTAATTTTAATTTCTTTTAAATTTTATATTTTGCTGACCCTACTCTATGGGTACGGTAAGCACCAATTGATGTCTCAGAAAACGTTTGGACGTCTAAGTTGACATCTTGGAAAACGATATGAAAATTTTAAGATGATGTAAAAGTATACTGACTAGGCATGCCACATCATTTTTACTGGTTGCCACATCATTTTCCCCACTGCTATGTCAGCCGCCACATTATGTGCCATGTCATGGACGGGCCGGATGGAAAGGAAATCTAAATGTCTTTCCTCACCTATGTAGCTCTTATATGGCACGAACGTAGCAGCTACATGGCAAGATTTCTTTAAGTGCAGATCAATGTTTCTATAGACAACCTAGATGATAAATATGTGGTGTTCCCATTACTAAAAAGGGGGCCCTAATTAATATAGGATTAATTGGTTTCTGTTGATTGTGAAAAAAATGGCATTTTGTGTATTGATCCGGCAGCCAATGCATTTCTTGACAAAATCACAATCAACACAATTGTGTTGATTTTGAGCAAAAGCAAAATTTGTTTAGTTGATTCGGCAATCCATTGAACATCCTAAAAGTAGAATTTCAAACTTCATTTATGCATAGTAAAATATTTTTTTTTTAAACTTTGAACTAAAGAAAGGTGGAAAATCAAGCCAGTTTCATTTCCAAAAATTTATTTGAGATTTTGAGCCTCCAATCAAAAGTCATTGAACAACTTTTGGAGAGGAGTTGGAAGGGACATTTTCTTAGACAATTTCAAGCTTACTCTTTAAAATTTGTCCATAACTTTTGATTTGAGGCTCAAAATGTCAAATGAACTTTTTGAAACTAAATTAGGCTTGATTTACCACCTTTTTTAAGTTCAAATTTTTTTTTAAAGTTATTCTACTATGCCAAAATGAGGTCTAAAAATCTACTTTTACCACAATTTTTACTTTAAAAATTCAAAAATGACAAATTCTGTGTTTTTTGCACTTAACCCCTAATGACCCAAGTGACCATTTTCTGCTCGTTGCCCCTATTTTCTGAGCTGCCCTTTTTCAAGTTCTAAATTTTTGGAAAAATAAAATTTATTTATACAAAATAAACTCTAATCCAAATCCAATGGTGGTGGTTTCATCAAATTCCAAGTTAAACTCTGCCTTGTGGAAATTTTCAAAATTAAGAGGTGTAGTATAGTTTACAGCTCATTTTTTTGTGATCGGTTTGGACATGGACTAAAAAGTCAGCCAACCAATGTGCTTCTTGCCCACCTCATAGAAGTCAGACACCTCAAAATAGGCAGATCCAAGAAGTTCAAGGAGAAGTGTCCCAATCTTTTTTCTCTTGCAAACACTACTCAAGTTTCAGTGACCGTGCATTGCAAGCTTGACCGTGAATTGCAAAATTCTTGGAATGTTATGAAATTTCACGTATACATTTTTCAACTCTCTCATCTTTCACTAAGCACAAAAATGACATCATCTCAAAATATTCTCATAAAGATATGCTCCTTCAAAGTGCGTTGCCCTGTATTTCCATTGACTCAAGAAAATCTTCAAAAATAAATATCTCCTAAACCGTGCGGACAAATAATCTGAAATTTTTTGAGGTGCTCAACTTCAATGTTAACTTCAATGTCTTTTGAGATAAACCCATTTCTATTGTCATGACTCTTTAAAATTAATTAGTTTGAAATAAATTCTACAAGAGGAAACATTAGAAGATATTTGCAATCCAACATTGATTGGAGATATGTATGTAGAAATCCACACAATAGTATTGCTAATTTGTATATTTATTTGTTTTGTCACTCTACGTAGTGCATGGGTGAATTGAGAAGAACCTGTAAATTTCTATAGAACTATTAGGGTTGAGGGAAACTTTGCAAAACAAAGAAAGTGTTAAATTTCAAAAAGGACAAAAGGAGTCGCACTTAACAAACTCAGAAAGTGGCGCATTATGGAGACAGACATACTGTTATTATCCAAGTATCAGCCCGTGGACAAACCTTAACATTACCCAGGAGTGTTCTTAGAGCTAAAGAAAGAGTTCTAGACATGAAACTCATTACTGATACACAATGTATTATAAAATGTAACAAACGACAGAATGGAAACGTCTTCGCAAACCCTCTTGCCAGGCAAAAAGCTTACTACAAAATAGTCATTCATCTTCCACTCTTGAAAACTAATTTATTCCGTATTGTAAACAGACACCAGAATTTCCATTGCTCCTACTCCATGCAAGGAAAATGGCATAAAATGTATGCTGAAGTATTATCAAAGGGGTCATAACTAGCCTCCCTCCTGAAACATGTCATTAGTCGAGCACACCCCAGAGGGGGCCCTTGCAGATAGATCCTTAGGAGATCATCCAGAGGGCATTAAAAACTAACCCTCATACTTGAGTATGTGTGCTACTTACTCAGGATTGCTTCCGACTTCCCTTCATAACAAAGTCTTGACGCATAAGATTTGCACGAAGGAGCATTGCTCTGGTTTCTCTCTGAAAATCAGAGCCTGTTTGCAGTACTCGCTGAAAAGTTGTATTCCGTTGGTCAGCATGCCGGGCATACAGAATCTTGTTGTGTGAATCAATTCGGGCCTGTCACAGCAAAAGGGAAATTAATAATTAGCCAGAAAGCCAGATATAATTAACAGCAACTATTTCCTATGAATGAGAATCATAAACGTATCTTGAACTATCCCACCGCCACTGTGTCAAATATCAGAATAAAGTATAAAAGGGTATGCGCCCACTACACAAAAGCCAAAAAGATGCATCCACACATGAACATGACAAGCACCTGAATCTGGTTCTCCGTGATCAGGGCGGCCAGCTCTTTCTCTAACCCTGCTACACTTGTCTTGAACGCACTGGCCATTGTGTTGAGATCTACTGAGATGAAAGGGTTTGTGTACTGAATGAGAGCCTTGTGTCTAATCTGCTCATATAATGTCTCCACGTGATCGTATAGGTGAATATCAAGTAATAGGCTTGGCTTCAGCTTTTGCAGATATCCCAAGCAAGAAGCATACCGACTGCCAAAACAATACATAATCAGCGACAGAATCAAACGAGCATGTCCACGAAATTTCAGAACACCGAATGTCCTGAAAATGCTCATGTTCAAGACCCATGGAAATCATCAAACCACTAATCCGACTGTAAGATTATCATCTAACGTACACTCAATAATAAATACAAAAATCATGGACCACGCATTCCAAATCTCTCCTAGTGCAGATGTATGAAGAAAAGATGATACTCAAAAAAAATCCTCACCTTGCATAGAAGTCATGAATCAGCTCTCGCACTTCCGGAACAAGTTCCAAAAAATTACGGAAGTTGATGTTGTCAATCACTTTACTCTGTACAAACAGGTTTTCATCAGAGAATGAGTTCAGGTTCAAAGTGACAATACTGAACCAAAGCAATCTCAAAGCTGTTCTAAACAAAACCCTACCGCACTACATTAATGATAACTGCATTACTCTTTACCTTAAGCTCTGCTCTGTCGAACGATGCAAGCGCGCAAAGACCTCCGTATGTTGCAACATCTTGAGGGGCTATAACATCTGAGTAATTGCTTCCCAACTCGAAATTTGAATCAACAAACTGCGTACAAAACCCTGGCATGAGCTGCTACACGCCTTCAAATTGGACCGGAACTAAAACTAGACTTCACTTTCTCTTCTCAGGGAGCTGAAAAACGGAGCATTTGTACATCCTTGAGCGTTTCGCAACCCTCGTGGAACTAATCCACCCTAAGCGAACAGCAAAACGTCTTGTAACTTCAGATGAAGCTTAAAAACCCAATTCTCACAACAAGCCAGCAACTATTGTCATGGTGTCTTTGAATAGCAATACAAATCCTTAAGATCAAAAACAGGCATAGCGATAGAAGATGTACCTTGCGGGCAGCAAGCTTGTACTTCTTACTCTCAAGGTGAGCCAAACCGGCGGCACATTTGAGTTTAGCTAACACGACGGGGTCTTGCACATCAGGGGTTTGATCTGCTTTAGAAACATAGTTGGAGACATGGACAAAGTGGCCAAGCTCAATGCTAACCAAAATAACATTCAAGCACATGGCGATTATGTGTTTGGAGGTGGTGCAATAGTCGCGAGTCCGCACATAGCACTTAAACGCTTGCTGGAGATCACCTCGCGCGTAATGGAAATCGCCCAAGTCATTATAACCCATGCGGATGCTCTCCTTGATCAAATTAGTCTGCTCAGGAAGACACGCGAGATTAATCACCACACTACAACCTCCTCAATAATTCTTGTATTCTCAACAGTCCCCCCCCCTACTCGAAATATCACGAAACCCTAAAAGCTCGTTCGGCCACAGAGCGAGACAGAGAGACAAGAGATCCTCTCCTTGATCAGATTGGTCTGCTCAGAAGGAAATATTGATTAATAACCACCGTGGAAATAAACCCTGCAAATTCTTCCATGATTCTTGAATCTCAAACGAAAAATCAATTCTTATTAACAATCTTCGACACACGCAGAATTTCAGAAACCCTAAAACCTCGTTCGACCAGTCAGAGAGAGAGAGAGAGAAAGAAGATGCTCTCCTTGATCGGATTGGTCAGCTCAAAATGACTAAACACTGCAATCTCCTTAAAGATTCTTTCATCTCAAACGACATATCGAACGACCTGCAACAATTCCTCCCACACACGAAAATTTTCAAAACTTTCACGAAACCCTAAAAGTTCACTGGGAGAGTGTTGCGCGAGCACACCTTGTATCCATTGAGTTCCATTTCGAGCTTCTCCTGGCGCTGCGCGGCGCGGCGGTCCACCATGTCGATCCACTCCTGGTCCAAGGCGTAAGCCGGCCCGAGTCGGTTGTTGATCTTCTCCACGCACTCCTTGAACAGCATCGTGTTGTCGCCCTTGCGAATCTCGTCCAACGACATGCGCAGGGCCTCGAGCTCCAAATTGCGCGAGTGGCAGTGGTCGGCGATGAAATGCAGGCGTGCGATTTTGGTGTGACCCGTGTACAGGGAGGCGTAATTCTCCACGTCGATGTGCTCTGGTGGTGTGGCCACGCCCGAAGCGACCACCGTCACAGAACGGACGTGATTGCTGTTGTCATTGTTGTTCTCCGACCCGTCCATGGCCATCAACAAGAACCAGCTGCTCGCTCGCTCGCTCGCTGAATTGCTGGCGGGCGGGCTTCCTTGATTGCTCGTTTGACTCTCTGGACCGCAAAAAGGGCTCGAAAACTCGCTAACAGACTACCGCGTACAGATGAATCCACCCCCGCTTGCAAAATCAGAACGACGACACACAAATTGCCCAAGGTGCTGGAGAGAGAGAGACACACACTCACTCTCACTCGCACTGGAGAAGCGCCCTTGGTTTCATCGCAGAGGAATTTTCAGCGTACCGACTAATTGGGATGAATGTACACATTTTTGGATGAAGAAATGAGTTTTTTCCCCTATTTCATCCATGTATGGATTGAAAGAGCTTCGTGACTAGAGCGACATGACTTGCCTTGTGCACTGCCAAGGGAGCTGACCCCTTTCCAACCACTTAAGGTGGGAGTACCCATAAGCCATGTGGAGCAGACCATGAAGCCGGTGTAGAAAATAAATAGCCAGAAAAGAAGGCATATGGGAGAGTGTAAGACCCAAAAAAAAAATCTGGAGCTCTAAAAAATGTGTTCAGAATTTTTGGTCAAAGTTCCAAAAGGATAAGCACTATAAATTGATGTTCAATGGCCCCATTTTCAAATATAAATCAAGGAGAATCCCAGGGCTATAAAACCACCTGGCAGTTGGAGTTTGGAAACTTGATGGGCCGATTAGAAGGCAGTTAAAGGAAACGGATTCTGGGACACGGAGGGAAATGGGTGCTCCTACCTTAAACAATTATACATATCTACACGGCGGGATTCTTCAAGAGAGGAATTTTTTGGTATGTGGAAATTGAGTTTGGAAGGTTCCCTTAATTTTTCAAATCTTTATTTCTCAAAATATAAATACTATGAATTTTTTTGCTAAAGATTTGGTTTGATCTATATTTGTTATATAGACCTTTTTTATTTTCAACCATGGGTTGGTTGCAAATCTACCAAGGGTTGCTTGCAATACTAAGAATCTTGTAGCCAATCATAATGTGCCACAACTTCGTCGGAAACCATGCTATAATTAATTATTGTTCATCTCTTGCTACACGGAAAGAGAACAGTCTACATACCAAGAATGGGGGGGTGGCTCCCTTACACAAAATGGAAAGGGGCCGGCTCCCTTACATAAATGAAATGAAAAATCTTGGCTTATTTAATCTTTTAATACATTTTCGTAAACTAGAACAAGTCTTTAATTAAATTCTTGTGTTATAGCCCGTTCACAACAAGTATCTGCAAACAGAGAGTGTTTAGACTTTGGCGATTGTCTAAGACTTTAGGAACTTCAATTTTTTAGAGAATGATTAGATTTGGTGGGATGCTAAAATTTGGTAAAGAAGTTTTGAACCCATAGGACAATTGGGGTTCAAATATACTAGTAGAAAAGATGGAAGAAGATGTGTCATCAATGACACTTATTTGATTTCATCTTTTTGAGATTAAAAAGGATGTTGGAGAATAGGAGATGCTTTATATCAGGAATAAATACCAGTAAAATAATAGTTTATAAAATCAGAAGGTGCAAACTAGAAGAGTTGGATTAATAAATATGGATAGGTGAGGTACTAAATTTGTTTGAATCTTTAATTGGATTAAATTTTGAAAATCACTTATATTCAATCCTCAATCAATTCTGAAAAAAAATTATGGAATTTTATTTAATATTTGATTACTGGTTTCAAATTCTCAATCAATAAATATTTTTAAGTGCAATTGCAAATTTAATCACATGACTGTCATCTTATATGTGTTGTTGTTTACAACTTATTCTTAAAAGTCATCATTATAGTTTATAATTGACTTAACAACTCTTTACATTTAAAAAAAATTTGGATTATCATACAATCCAAAAAAATTAAGGTGGTAATTTGGATGTAGACACTCAAATCTCATTGTTTGAACACAATTCCCATCAAAATACCAAAGAATTCTTAACTTAATAATGCCCATTGTAATTGATTATATTATAGAAATTATAATTCTAATTGGATCACATTTTATACTACTAGAATTAGTAGGAAAAATTGAATGTATACGTGAAAAAATAAATAATATTGGACCAAAGAAATGACCTCATATGGCCACTCAATACTACTAAAAGCCTTTCAGTTATTTTTTGGGACCTTCAAAAATTGAATTGGTAATTGACATTGTATAGATTAAAGAGTATAAAACTAAATTATTAACAATGAACGATATCATTTATTAGATAACTACTGTAGATATAAGCCTAATTGATATAATATCATTGTAAAGCCATTATATTATACTATAAATAGGTGGATGCAAGATGATTGATGCAATAAAAAAGCTTGTTGAAATAAAAGAGACTATAGTTATGTGGGTGTTTTCATACCTTAATAAAGAATCAATCAATAACTTGCTCCAACTACACTCATGGCTAGAACATCACTTAGATTGGGGATGTTACTGTTTTGTGAGCCTTAGAGTGTGAATCCAAGAGCCTGTGAGCCTCCAATTTTTGGTGTAATATTTTGTGAATTTTAGATTGTGGACCTATGACTATGGTTTACAATTTAGGAAAATAAATCATTATAGCAATTGAGGCATTGATATCACAAAATAGATTGAGTTATAGCATATACCATTAAAAAATGCAAGATATCATGCCCTCAAAGACATCACAATTATATAAAAATATAATAGATAGGGTTCATGGAGTATCTTTGTGAAGAATACTACTTGAAGATCTAAATGCAGAGCTCTCATCACTATCTAATGATTCAACATTGGAATCTTTAATAGAATCATCTATGAACATCAAAACACATGGATCTACTAAATAGGCTTTGGAAGGCAGTTTAGGGTCCTAGGTCTCAAACTTTTTGGATACTGCCTCAACATAGACTAGCAACTAAAAACTTTAGAAGATCTATGGAAGAATGCTGGATCTTGTCAAACTTTGTTAGTTGTTGATTAATGTTTATGAAAATTCCATGAGGTAGTGACCCGCAAAAAGCCTCTTTGTATCAAGAGGGGATTTGGAGGGCACTACCTCATGGAACTTTTCATTTTTGAATTTGGGATGTTGTGAAATAAATCAAATCATACTCCGTTAGTTGTTGATTAATGTTTATAAAAGTCCATGAGGTAGTGCCGTCCAAACCCTGTCTCGGTACGAAGATGGGGTTTGGAGGGCACTACCTCATGGAACTTTTTCATTTTCAAATTTTGATAAGTTGTCAAAAAAAAAAGAAATTGTTCAAAATAGAGTCTAATTATCATCTATCATCAACAAAACTTTAGATGGCGATGTGAAAGACCTACTTCATTGACATTTGATGAGAGTAAAGGGTGGAGATATCATATTTATAGTGAAATTTGTTGTCCATTATAAATCCTCAAAGGATATGGGATAAATTGAAGATGAAAATTTGACCGCTCATCGTCAATATCTAGAAATTGTGTTCAAACGTAAAATTTTAGACCTCATTTAGCTATAGTAGAAAAAACTTTTTTTTAAAACTGTGAACTAACAAAAGTTGGTAATTCAATCTAACTCTCATCTCCCAAAATCCATTTGTGCTTTGGAGCCTCCAATATGAAAGTTATGAACAAAATTCAGAGAGGATGTTTGAAAATGTTACAAAAAATGAACAATCAATCAATAACTTGCCTCCCAATTCCACTCATGCGGCTACAACAAAACTTGCATGTCATCGTGGCATCTTTTAAATTGAGAGCCATGCATAGAAAAGTTGGTGAGTTGAAAACACATCATTTGAACAAAAAATTGGAGAAAGGAGATGAGGAATTTGAGGTAGCTAGGAAGTTGGGTCCATTAAGGTCAAGCATTCACCCTAAAATCACCACAATGAGAGACCTAGTAGGCATAATGAAAGTTTTGATTGTAATAATAATAGGCTCAACTATTTTAGGACCTTGATGTTGTGACCACTTAGGAAGAAGCCTCAATTTCATCAAATTGATTATTTCATTAGAAGGCTATCTTTAAGAATATGACATTGGATGAATGAAGAATTATTGGAACAAAACATTATCCAAAAACACTCTGTTCATCATCCAAAATATGGATTTAAGAGTTGTTATCTAGTTTAAATTTAGAATGTCTGTCTTTCTAATCATTACACATTCAACATACGTGAAGGTCATATTTTGATTAAATTAAATCATTTTTGCATAAAAGAGCCACATGTCATCTTGTGAAAGGTGTGAGGCAACATGGACCCCCTGAGAATCTGACATGGAAATTCAATTTGAGCACTTGAATGCCAAATCAGACCTTTCAAGTGACGACTACTGCTGAGAGCTCTATTTTGTCAAAATAAATACGTTTCAAACTTTTTCCTATGCATTCATAGTTACAGTCATATGGAGAACCTATGGCGGCATCCTGAAAATTTCAGATTCTAATACAACATTTGTGGTATTCAAAACATAAATCTACGCATGAAACTGCCATCCATGATCACAGTTACTTTTGCGTGTCATTCCATAAGTTATAATGCAGCTCAACAGGAGGTGGTGTTGGAGCTGGCTTCCAGAAAGGCATTGTCAGAATCATGTTCAGGATTTCTACGAGGGACAAGGGACAGACAGTAGTTTGAAGGAAGAAAAATGACATTGTCAGTGTCCAATTTGGCAGCACATCTGCAAATCGTAGTCCCGAGGTCAGACATGTCCCTTCATAGCACCAACACGTAGCCTTACACAAATCAGGCTTTCGTTGAAATTGGAAATTAAAGAAATTGACCTCAAATTGTAAAACTCCAGTGTTGCATAAACAATAAAAGACACCACTTGCAGCTTAGGAAGATTTCACCTATTAGTGCTGAAAACTATCGATAGTTCAATCTATAAAAGTAGATGGAGACACAAACGATCACTTTCAACAACAATTTCATTTGCACAAGACACTAGGCAGTAAAACTTGTGGCACGCTTGGGATGGCTACATTGTAAAGGGCAGCTGTGTACCCATTCCTACACTCGTCAATCTTCTAACAGAAGCCCAAGATCAGCCCGAGGACCACTACACACAAGCTTGAGTTCCGAGAAACCCATTGGCGTTACTACATAGTACAACCTCTAAAATTTGTACAGCTCACATCACCTGAATCAAACATCGCTGGAGCAAAATGCTGACATCAAAGTCAGGGATTGAATCGCACAGCTCCTGGAGAAACAAAGCAGCATTTCGACCTCCAGGTACAAGGTACGAGATGTAGTAAAAATCAATGTCGAACAGTATATCTCCAAATGATTGCTCCAAAAACAACAATACCAGCCGTCGCTAATGCTACCTGCAGTCAAAATAAGGCAAGTAAGTACAGGATCCAGAAAAGTCATCCTGGATTAAAGTCCAAAACCATGCCAGTCAACTCTCCACATTTGTAAACCTTAGAAAGTAAGACTCCTAATCAAATGACCAATTCCCACAGAAGGGTATATTTAATGGGTTGTGCAAGATATGCTAGTAGACACCAGACACGAATCATGCGCAGAAACATCAACTACACATCAAATCCTGCAATGTGTAGCAATGATTAGCAAAATCGAAAATATCAAATATGGACTAGGAGGTTTAAGCTCGAGGCTGCAGGGCATGCTTTTTGCAGACTCTGGAATGTCGGAAACGCTGGATTCCATCGAGTTTACCTTGGTCTCTTTGCTTAAATTCTGCTCTGTCCTAATAAGGCTAGTAAGAAGCTGTTGCAACCGGGGAGGCCTCGGTATCAACGCAATTGCAGTGTGATGCTCGATACATGGTACTGGAAGTATGCGACAAAGTGCCTCTTTCATAATGACATCTGTTGCCTTTGACCTTACTGCATCTCTCCATTGTTCTTGAGCCTGCATATAAAACTTGCATCAATCCTTGCACAACCGACCAGCATTATCCAACATATCCAGTAAGAATCAATACTGTGGACTATTGACATGTCCCTGAAACCATTACACGTTGCAATATGCTTTCATGGACTCTGAGACGAGAAAACACATCAAATAATGCTATATTCACCTGCATGGAGTAGATGAGATCCCCGTTGTAAGCTCGAGACTGATAAGCGCGCAGAAGACGGTCTAGCCAATACCCATTCTCCTGAATACCACAACAGAGACACCAAAAATCAGCGAATTGAAATTAAGTAGAAATGGTTCAGACATGCAGAAAAGCAAGCACTACCAATGCATCCGCTTCTCAAATGAGCATCTGATTTATTCAATTGCAAAGAGGCAGGACGTCGAAGTCAGAAGAACAATGGCAAACTAAAAAATCAGACCTGCTGTCCATTCTCATATGCACGCTGCTCAAGTTCCAAGATTGTTGATACATCTTCAGAAGTAGGCCCCTGATCTTGAAGTCGCTTCACTTCATCCAAAGAAAAATCCACCTGTGAAAAACGTTGGTTTGTCAATACCCGAACTTGCGTTAAAGAAGATGAGGATCATTAAGAAGGCAAAGAGTCACAGCAAAGTACAAGGAATACAAGGAAGAAAACAAGAACTGGTTCATTCAGAATACACCCCAGCGAAGTGTCACCTTTACACGGCAAGACCGTTTTGGCCATCAAAAAAAGGGCGTACCAATTTCCACGCAACGTCAGGATCACAAGAGAAGCTGACAGCGACGTCACCACGCACATTTCCAAATCTTGACGGTTTACTCCCTCCTAGAAACGCTGACACAGCGACGGTGTACACCTGCACATGCAATGTAAAAAACGCTCAAATAAGTTCACCGACTTCTAAAAAAGTCATGGAGATCACCTTTAACGGGCCACAGGTCCTAAAATTTCTGTGTTTACACTCATTCATGGACACGAATTATTTACAGAACAAAGAACTTAATACAAAGGTAGAGTACAGCTAGATGCAGTTTCAGACACCCTAAAATTCGGATATCGCAGCAAGATGGTCCCAATTAAACAGTTGAAAGCTTCGCTAAGACATCAGAAGTCTGGAGGTTACTTATTATATACCTGGCCATGTTTGAAGCGCAGAACTTGCATGATTTTAGTCTCTAGCAGCTTGCAGATAAAACTTGTGTAATGCACCTCTTCCATCTGAACAGAAAGCATTCCACAAAATGCTCAGCACTGTTGCTCTATGAAAGAGTATTAAACATCCCACATTTCCACAGGAGATAAGATGGAATTATTACAGTTGAATGAAAACCTCACCACATTAGGAGCTTTCAATTCTACTGGAAATGTAATCTGAACTGAGCATTGGGCTTCCACCATACTCTTCCGTACTTCTTCCCTGACAAAAATAACACAATCAAGGTTCAAAAGTCAAAATAAGAAAAGTTGAAGCACTCTCGTGTAACAACTATGGTATCGTTTTGGAGAATCTCCTGCAAATCTTTTTTCATCTTAAGCCGTACTCTGTAGTGCAATAATAGATGGGACAATCCTCAGGTTCAATGACGTCTGACTTCATACCTAACTACTTCAGCAGGAAAGGTGAACGGAAGGGCTGACAGTTCATCTCGTGTGTACTCCATAACCGGAATTTCTGGCTTCGAAATTCCACCCTACGTTCAAAACAGGAGGTGTAAGCATAAGCGTCTTCTCAGTCACAACAGATTACAACACAAATTCTGGGACCCTAATACAAGAAATGGAAAATAAATTAACATAATCAATTGCATGGATTTATTTGTGACAGTTCACCAGATACTGAAGTATGAGCGGCAAGGCTGTTTCAATTTCAACTTTTCCAACTATGGCCACTGTAAATCCAGATGGATCTTTAAAACAACTGTTAAAATACTGGCACGCTCTTTTTGGATCAACATTCTTCAGATCCTTTGCTGTTATTGGCTGCACAAGTGGCAAAACCTTTACATTAGTATTTACGCACCACGCGCAACTTGCGCTCCTAAAACATGTTATGAAGTACGCAACAAAACCAGTGGAGTTGTGTATAGGGAAAAGTAATTTGCAGAGAAGTTCCCTTTGCGAAAGTGAGAGAATGACACCTTGAAATAATATGAATTCCCATAATTTAGTTCACGAACTCTATTTGCGTAAGTTGTAAATGGATCTCGTTCTTGGGCTTTGATCCCTTCAAGTGTCATTTGCATCACGAGTTGCACTTCCTCATCAGCAGGTTCCACCTCTGCTACGAAGAGCTGGTACACAAGCTGCAAATAAATGACGTATAAGCATGTCAGTCAAGTTCCCAAGTTGCAGTAAAATGCCATTCGTAGAACGAGCAGACAACGCTATTACATGGAACATAAACGGACTGGGTGAGCACAGAATGAACCACAAGAATACACATTGGGAACTACAATACAAAGTTTCAATGCACAAATTCAGGAGAAGCTATAACCTGAAGAGCTGCATCTAGATCAGTTGGCGAACAATCGCCAGAAAAAGTACGCATATAGGCTCCTACTTTGGTGCCTACTTCGGCACGTTTGCCAGCTAGCAACTCCAGTAAAACTGAAGGTTTATGCCCAAACGCTCCAATTTCGCCAGCTATAGTTGAACCCATGGAACAGGAAAGAAATTCGCTTTCCGCAACCTCAGAGAGACCACCGTAGGCGTAACCACTAATAAGCACCTGACGGAATCACCAAAAAACAGTATAAATTTAAGACAACTTCTCAGCAAAGCAACGCATTATCATTAGTAAGAAAATATCATTAAGGAAGTATACTGAAGGCTTCTAAAACATATTAGGAAAAGTCCTCAATGATAAGTCAAATCGACATGAACGGCATTTGGAAGTGACCATTTACCTGATCGTCAAGAAACTCTGTGCGCTTGTAACAAACTCGCATCCCGTTGCTCAATATTAATTCCGTTGCTCCAATATCTGGAAACTCTTTGGAATGAACCACTAAACTGGACACACAACCACAAGGTCAAACAACTTCAAAGGCCAACAACAAATTCATTATCCTGAACTGGAAAAACAAGAAATTATGTAGAAAATTGAGCAACATCTCTGGCAAACACATATGCGCCATATCTACAAGACTAATATCTAAGATCCATCATCAGGTCAACCTTTGTCAGGTGCCTTCGGGACTCCAAATGAACACCAAAATATGCCATAAAGATCATTATTGTGAACTGCAAGTTCCTAGAAAGAACTTGTGCACTGACTGTTGAAAAGATCATACCCTGGTGTTAACAATTTATCCACAATCGAGTCAGGAAGTTGTTCTTCATCCCATGGAGAAATGTCTCCACCCTCAAGAGCCTGAACCTTTGCCACGACGGCCTTCAAGTCCCTTTCGGTTGCACGTGCACGCGGCTCGAGAGTTTTGATTACACAACTGCACTTGGTGTGATAATTCTCCGCAATTCTTGTCACTTCAGCGGCTGAGATGTCTGGCATGAAAACATGCAAAGTCAAACCCAGTGCTGCATACTGTTTGAAACTCTCTTCTCAATAAAGGTTGCTTATTGTAGTAGGGTACGTTACATGATTATGCCGATCATCCGCCAAGAGGTAAACAGGTACAAACCTGGTATCAGGGTCTTTTGAAGCTGTGCCTCATACTCAATGCCTAGTACTGGCTCGCCTCGCAGAAAATGCTGAAACATAATTTTATCAGTTTATCAAATCAAAGATTAGTCTGTGAAACATGAAATCACAGCAACCACTAAATGCAGAAAATGACACTCCAGCAATAATCCATCCGACAAAAATCAGTTGAGAAAGTTCAGGTAATCATCTCCTTGAGCATGTCAAAAAGCAGGTAAATCATTAAACAGGACCTGAAGCCCTTGTATGACTCTATGCTGAACCTCAACGCTGTTGTTACTAATAAACATGGCTGCATGCAAGAACTTGTCTATTAAGAAAAGACAGATACTTTTGTAGGTATATAAGGATGAATTTTTTGCCATGGAAACATGAACATTGAATGGCATGACACAAAGATAATCCTACCTGCAAATACTCCTCACGCAAACTTGTGGACTGCATCTGGTCCCTTTCTAGATATGCCGATTCGATGTCTGCCATCAAAAAAGCACGCACTAAAGCTATTTCTCGCTCAGAAAACCCATGCCGGCGTACTCTTGCAACCTTGAAAATTACAAGCAAATCGTACAATTAAAATTATGCATTCAACATCTTCTGCTTCGAATTTTAAATAGTAACAAATTATTAAAAATAATCAAAGACCATTACAAAGAAGCCACTAACGACCAGCAGTTCTTTAATAGCAAATCCTGAGTCACAAACGACGTAGTCCCGAGTTTGACACCAGATCTACATTCAGTTGAGACTCTACCGTTAACATAGTCGAAATACTCTTCAAAAGTTGGACCAAAATGTTCTACCTCTGTTAGCATTTGTTCCAGTGCCTGAAGTGTACCGCGCTCTTGACAGTTGGCAGACATGATATAGGCTTTAACCGGACGAACCAGGTTCTCGCTAGATGAGCTGCAGGAGAAAAACGAAGGGTTCTTATTCCTGGAAATCTTGAAAAACCTCTGATTTAGAGCACTGTGAAACATCTGCTCTACAATCAAAAACCGATAATCCCCAATTGTTGTGTCTTGCTTTGCTGGAACCTTGCAGCTGATCATAACTGCAGACTGATCACAACAGATACAAAAGCTCGGCGGTTAGTTCTATTGCCGGATCTGTCAGAATGACATACTTTCCTTAGTAGGATAACCAATAACGGATTCAGAATTCAACGGAAACCAAAACTACATCCTCAACAATTCAGAACAAGAAAGTTGACACTTACCACACCAGCTTCTGTTTCACCAAAACACGAGAAATGAGGTTCCTCATGTGGGGGCACTGGGAACGTTGGAATTATGGTCAGACTCTTGTCTTCAGAATGTGGTTTTCGTTCCTCAAAATGCTGTTTGATGAGCTCCACTACTTCCTGTAATGTATCAAATAAGGCACCTTTCAATCGATTAGGACAAAGATAGTAAATATTTAGTTCGAAAGACGACTAAGGGAAGACAATACAGTCTTCGAACAGATGTTGCAATAAGGTTAGCAACACACCATTATAATTGAACCACATGAAACATGAAAACCAAAATCAGGGAACTAAATCAATTTAAAAGAAAACACCATATCCCAAAACAATACCATCAGAACTGTACAAATCATTTGGGAAGGTCAGCTACTGATAAATACCACAGTATTTGGGAAGTCACCAACTGCTACAATGGCCATATGTTCTGGCCTATACCAGCGGTGATAGAAATTTTTGACACGTGCTGCTGTGACATTCTTTATAACTTTCTCTAATCCAATTGGTTGTCGGTTCGCATACTGCAAAATTTTAACGCATAGCAAAGCATCAGAACTCCCAGTTATTGGGGGGTTTCAATGGATATTCAGTCTGCAAAGTCAGCAAGGCTACGCAAGCCATAAACAAAGTAACCGATGAAGGATAATCTTAAATATATCTTTAGCGGAAAATCAGATCTATATTTCATTGAGAAGGTCCCCTTTCCTTGATGGTCACAGCTAATATACAGGCATTCTTTGCATAAAGGCCAACAGTAAGGAACTTAAGTACTACACGAGAGACAACAAGCTCCATTGTAGGCAAATTTGTGAAAGGGATGGTGACCATTGCTCTAAGACAACATCATAGCAAAATACAAACACACGCCCTGTTATGGTGGCACCTAGACCCCTTAACGCAATTAGACTTTTTACGGTCAAGCCGTCGAAGGGTTCCTGGTGATTGAATAGGAACATGGAAACAAGAAGTACAAGTCTTCGAGTAAGGCAAATAAGTACAGACATAATCATCAAAGACAATCGCGTAAACATACCAGAGAGCCTTTCATCAACAGCATCCAATGCGCTTCTTGAGTGCGACCCATTGCATTTCTCCCTCCCCTCAATTCCTCTAATACAGCACCCCTTTCTTTCTCAAGATCCTCATCAGATATTCGAATCTGAACAAGCCACTTTCATAGATAAGCTGCAACACGAGGAAAGTCTGACAACAACAAGCATTTTGCTTTTGCAATGTGCGGAAGAATATAGAGTACACCAGCATTGTGGACTTACGTATTAATAAAAGAATCTGTACAAGGTAAATATCTATATTGGATCTATGCTAAAGCCTGTTTCAGAAAACTAACAGAAAGTTCAGGATAAGTCGAAAAATTACAAACCTCGGTACTGAACTCAGCCAGGATGTTGAGGGCTTGAGATAAGATTTCGGGTTTATCGATTGGAATCAAGAGTTCGTAAATAGTCTCATCAGCAGAAGTCGATGCATTTTGACAGGCCCCAAACTCAGCACCGATGCTTTCCAAGAATCGTATGATATCATGATTCGTATGTCTCCTTGTAGCACTAAAGGCCAAATGTTCCACGATATGCGCAACACCTCGCTCCTCCTCGTCCTCCAATATAGACCTACAAGGACAGCATTGAACCCTCAATCTCTAAACGACGAAGGTACACATAACCAAGCATTATCCGTTGTGCTAAGAAGATTACTAAATTACAAAGAAATTTGCAAAAAATAATCTCACTAAATAAAACCAACCTAACGCAAATATACGTTCATCGCCACTTCCGACTGGTGGACAACAATTCCCAACTAGGCAGACTAGAACCTACCCGAGTTCAAGCGAGGGGTATAGACGAATTGCATTGGTAAAATAAACGAGAGAAATCGGTACCAAACTCGACAATCCATCGAGCCACTCCAACATAGCGACCAAACTCAACTCAAAAGCAAAAGACGAAACACAACCAGCACAACTACAACAGAGTGTTGATCAAGCTATGCATATACTTGTCTGATCTTTTACAAAGTCCATGAAGTGCTTACTGCTGTTCTTAGATCGTCGTATTCGTTAAAATGGCCAAACTTGAAGAAAAGAGCACGTTTTTAACGCTCGTCTGGGACCTCAGATTATACCAGTCCTAGATTTCAGAGCCCTGTGAACTTAAAAGTCACAACTTTGGCCATTTTAACGAATAAGACACCATTTTGATCGAATTCGTCTGGACCGGTAACCCTACTTCCGGCAATTACATTATCTACTTCCTGACCAAGAATTTCAATAACGGAGCTAATGAAATTGAAAATCATCGCAATTGCCCACACACCCGACTTTGACACCCAGCGCAAGGGCAGCCCGCTCCTTCGGTTTCGCATTCTTGCGCACGTAGTAATGAAGTCCATTCTCTAGAACACCATACTCCACTCCCACTGGACCAGCAGGAAGAACATCTTCGGAGTTGACGATCAAACGCTCCAGAGCACGGAAAGTCGGTGCAGGCCCCGTAGTCGTCGTCGTCGTCGTCGCATTTCGTCTCTCTGAGTCCAAAACCAATCCAGGCACCAACTCTGGCTCCATTTCGGTGCCAGCGCCAGGATCATCCCCGTTTTCGGAGCCGGATTTCGACATCGCTCGCGAACTCCGCCAACGCTGAAACGATTTCCCCACGCCAAAAGATAAAATAAAATTAAGGACACTCGGAAATCGGACCACGCATAGCTCGGAACAGAATCGGGCACAAATTCCGAAGCGATAGAGAGAGACGAGCAGCTCAAGAGTGTACGGTCGTGTTCAATGTGAAAAAGAAGTTCAAAATTCAGCGCTAGACCGACTTGTTGTTCAAGTCCCCCGAGTGTCTGGTCTCGGTCGTGATGCCCGGTCCTTGCTGTTGTGGCACTACAGTGAGCTAGTCCTGCAAGCTCCAAACTACAAACCCTAACTGAGCTCCAAACCCTAATGACAAAAAATCAATATCTTGTTTCACAATCAAAGTCGAGACGGACCCCCGAAACCTCAGTCCACAGCCTACGAGAGGCACCACATGGTAGCCTCAGAACCGATCCTTTCGCTCGGATATATGCCGGGTATCTGAAAATATCCACACCCTTAGAGCATCCTCAGTCCCCACCGAGTCCTAACAGTATGTTGGCCCACACGGTATATTTTTAACTTTTCAATGGTATATAATTAGAACTTGAAATTGAAATTTGTATCATTGGAAGCGCATCCGAAAGCAATTTGAGTAGGTGCAAGAAAATTCAAATGTGGACATTGGACAACCACTTCAAAAGAAAGTTAAAAGTCACAAATTATAGAGTGTCTTAGCAAATCATAGATTCCAAAGCAAGATTTGGCAATTGACACTCTAAAAAGACACACTTTAAGAGTATCAATGGCCAAATCTTGCTTTGGTCCATTCAAAAGCTAAAAGATTACTAGGAAAAATCTGAATCCATGGGAAGGCTGTTAAGCTTTCATTTTTCGGCACCCCACGGTGCAAGTACAAAAAAAATAAAAAATAATTAAAAAACAGTAAAATTTGACGTGGCACTAGTAGTGCCACATCAAATGCTAAATTAAAAAATAAAAAATAATAAAAAATAAATTTATTTCCTCTTTAATTGCACCAGGGGGGGCAAAACTCACAGCCTTCTAAGCCTTCTAGAAGGTTGAAATTTTTTCTAATGATCCTATGGGCCAATATACTGTTTAGGACTAAGGATGCCCTTATTTGTCAAATTTGGCACGCTCAAATTTTTCATTTACATACTATAGTAATTTTGAAGAACCCTCAATTTTCTTATCCCTCACCTTTGGTCACCTAATTCCAACTTAGGAGTTAACACTCACTAGTATTCACATATAAATAGTTGAATAACCACTCATCAAATAGAATAAAGAATAGAGCAACTAAAGTTAGAATGAAGAGTGATTTCAAGGGTCATTCTTTGACATGCTAGGATCGAGTATTAAGAGATTATTGTGTGGGTCCATAATACTTTTCATCCACATTTGAAGAGTGTCAGACCTTTAGCATTAAAAGGTGCCCATACTCTTATGTCGGCGCTTCAATACCTTCTTAAAACTTTTTATGTTGAAAAAATGCAACAAGATTTGGATGTTAACTTTGTAGATATATTAAACATATGTGCAATTTCATTAAAATAGCGATATTTTTTCCAAATGGCATGAAAACAATTTAGAACGATCGTTCTAAATCTATATTTGTCCTAGATGGTTCATAACAACCGTTCAGAAATCTACATATGTCCTAGATGGTTCATAACAACCGTTCAGAAATCTACATATGTCCTAGATGGTTCATAACAACCGTTCAAAAATCTACATATGTCCTAGATGGTTCATAACAACCGTTCAAAAATCTACATATGTCCTAGATGGTTCATAACAACTGTTCAAAAATCTACATATGTCCTAGATGGTGAAAATGACACACTGTCAAAGTGGCACATTAGAGAAAAAATCAACCCTTTGGAGGGCTGCTCCATGGACCCCTTTAGTACCCTAAAATTTTGTTTACTGGATCTCAAGAATTAGTTTTTCTCCTATTTCCGAGCAGTTGAAACTACTGTGACAGTGGAACCCAGATTTATGAACATAAAAAAAAAAAAAAATATATATATATATATATATATATATATATTAAAAAAATAAAAAATACATCTGCGAAATCTGACTGCTCCGGCAAGCAGTGAAACATATAGCTTGGCATGTTAACTTAGAGCGACTCTCCGGAGGGATGATTTTTGCTCTAATGACTTGGAATACCGCCATTTTAATGAAATTGCCCATACCTCTATACTTTAGCTTTGAATGACCATCCATCTTCAACCAAAATCACACCAAATATTCAAAAGCAATTGATGAGAGTTCAAGCATTTCATGCTTCAATTATAATGGTTGTTTAATCTTCAAAGAACAAGGCCCTATTATCAAGGTAGCTTCAACCAACAATTATCAAATTCCTAGATGAATTTTGTACTTGGAGGCTATGTTTGGCAAATAATAAATCTAAAATAGATGCCATTTCTTTTCAAGTTGCTTTTGAAAGTGTCTAAATTTTGTTTGATCTTGCAAGAAGTCAATAGGAGACTTCAAATTCTCTTTATGTATAAATTTTAGACAACATTCATTTAAAATGTGAATTTTCAAAGTGCTAAATATAAATATCCACAAAATCAACCTTGCATTCTTATATTTAGGATACTCACATATTACGCAAAAATCTAGATGGATAGTGTTGCAATCACATCACAATTAGGTGTAGGTACCTTACAATAACATTCATTTGTGCACATCAATCATGATTGTCCAAACATCCATGATACCATAATTAGGAGGTCTCAAAATGCACTCTAAATGAAGCCTTCAATATACACAATTAGTGGCACGTTCAGTAAAACGGTAGCACTGTGGAGTATGTTTCCCTCTCTTTTGATTCTCCATAGAAAACGGTTATCAATGGCGTCTTTTCACAGAGACATACTCGACCTAATTTTATGTTGTTGCAATCAACGTAGGCTTAATTAGTCTTGTAGGGACATGTCCGGCTGTGATCCCAATATGTTTTTACAACCCCACTAATTGCCATAGCTGGAGATTGATAAGCTAAGAGAGAACAAACAACTGCAGATCGAATGGAGAGCAATGCGGAACCAGATCCGGTCCCGTCTTTCTTGCCATTTCCGGTGCCACCAGCCGACACGGTAAGATCGACAAAGGAATTCGTGTCAATTTTGCTGCAACTCTCGATCACGTCGAGAGATTTTCAGAAGAGTCGATCTGTTTGAAAGTTTTCTCAGTTAAGTGTCGATCAACCCGAAAAGCACTCACGTGTGCAAGAATTTTGTTCATTTTTTGATGGAGCAATCTGTGACTGTCATACTGTATGAAGGATGCATTCATCGATGAGCTCTACTTTGGATCAGACAATGCGGAGGGGTGCCTGCCACCGGTAAGTTAAGCTCGATATCGACCTTTGGTTCATTAATTGTTACCGAATTGATTCACGTACTAGCTTGTAAGTTATATAATGCTTGATCAAGTTCATGCATGCTTGGCTTGTAATGGCGACATTCAACGAGTTAATTCCTGCTCTCTTTTAATGATATTTAGTGGATTGATTTCTTAATTTGAAGGACCTTCAGATCTTGCGGCAATTGTGTGTCGTGCAGGATTCTGCTATGGATGAATTGAATGAGTCAAGGCCAGAACTCTATAATCGTGTGCAAGCACTGAAGAAGGTGAGAGACAATGCAACCTTCAGCGACTTTTATATTATAAATAACCAGTCGGATGGAACATTGAAGATTCCCATACAGTTGGAACTCATGTTCTTTTGGCAGTTTTGAGTGGATCATTTGTGGAATTAATCTCAATTGTCCAATTTTATTATCTTCTTATCAACATGTGCAATTATCTTCAGTGATTCTAGGGATTTGACTTCACTCCATTTGAATAAATGTTTCTACTAACATCGTGACCAATTCAAATTTGTATTTAATTCCAAAAGGTTCATGATTGCTTTATCGAAAAAACTGCTTCAAAGCTGTCATTTTTAGTGCAAAGGCGGCAACAATGAAAAAAAAATACTTTTTTGCGTATTCACCCGTGAAATCTAGCATGAGATTTGTGTGAAAATATGTGAAAAATTTTCAAACACTTTAGCTATATATAGATTGTAAGATGTTAGGATTCAAACTTCAAAGTGAAAAGAAAAGATTTTTTGCACCTTGCTTTAGTACCGTAGTGTTTTAGACTTTGAATCCCCTTAATTTCAATTTTTGCACTACATAATTTTGAGGTTTAAATCATTCTTCCAAGAAATTGAGTTGGAAATTAAAAATAATAATAATTTTAAAATAATTTTTATTTTTAAGAAAATTATTTAATAGAAGTAGGTAGAAGATGGAAGGGAAAATGACATCCTTAGTAGTTCTAAAATGGATCTCAAACATGCCAATTCTAACAATGAGATTATTGTACCTACACTTAATGAATGGTTTTTTTCTGAAAAATTGTGAAAATCAAGTTTAAAAACAAATCCTAGAAGTCATTCTACAAAGAAGATGCATGCCCTAATTGTCCAAGAAATAGAACTCTTTATAACTTTCACATCACTGATCCAAAGGGAATGAATCAAATCTTTCTATGTAGATATAAATATACACATATACATAAATAGGAGGAAATTTTTTAATAATAAATAGTTTTTGAAGTTTTGCTTTTCATTTTTTTGTCGTCCTCAATCAAGCATTTTGAATTGAGCTAGAAGGGTGTAATTTTTCTCCCAAACACCGAACAAAATAAAAAAATATATATAAACAAAAAACTATTACATTCCCTTAGCTTGATAAGAAGTTTCAAAAATTTACAGAAAAATTTGACATCATGTAAACATACCCAAAATCCTTAACCTTATATCAATGCAATGCCCTAAAAGTGTTCAATGGGTGACAAAGAATCCTTCTATATAAAACAAAAGTGGAAATCCTTGGTATTTTGTGTAAAAAGGAAAAATCCTACACAATAATCTTGCCGTTCAATCAGTGAGTACTCTTTTTTTTTTTTAAGAAAATGATTCACATGGTACCCAAAAGGATGATTTCCACAATGACTAGCCCAACTTTCTAGGGTTTAATAGTCTCCTTCCCAAACTTTGAATCTTTAGAATTTTAAAACTATTATGAAATCTTGTTTGTCAATCTATATTTATGTTTCAATCAATTGAGCTGCTATGATTGGCAATTTCAATAAAATGGCGGTATTCCAAGTGCCACTTTGACGGTGTGCCATTTTCACCATCTAGGATAGGTATAGATTTTGAACGGATGTTCTGAACTATTTTCACGCCATTTAAAAAAAGTATTGCCATTTTAATGAAACTGCCCATTATATTGCAACTTGACCTCCTTGATTGTCTTCTTTTCTCATGCCTTTTGGCTGATCATGTGCTTCATCTCACAGAAGTGAAGAGAACTCGTTGTTTGCCACAGGATCTCAAGGATTGGCGAGGGATGCTGAACTCTCAAGTGAAGTCATACCGGGAGGTCAGTCAAAATGTTTCCACAATGTGAATGGCTAGAAGCAAATTAAGCTTAAACATTCCTTACATAGTTGTGAGACTCTTAAATTAAATTCAAGAACTGTTAATTAAAACTCTTTACCCTAAACGATGAAGACAAGCAAGCTAAAATACATTATTTTTTATCAAAAGACACCGGCTCATTTGCATAGACGAGGGAATGTGAATGTAGAATCTCAATTGTTGTGAGAAATAACGTGACAAGCTACAAGAGAGCTCTTATTTCCATAACAAGAGTATAGTTTCACATTATTTACCAAATGTAACCTCCATGGTTCAATTATGGATCTAATAGGGAAGACATCGTAATGCCAAGTCTAGTTTCAAGGCAAATTGGTCACCATTCCATTGGATAGTTAGAAAGGCATTGTAACTTACAATGCATCTCTTCTTTTTACATTTTTAGATTTGTGAAAAGTACAAATATGTAGACGTTTATGATGAACTATAAGACTTGGCATTTGACTTAGCTCTCAAGCATTACATGATGTTAAAACATCCAAAACATCAAAATAAGCATTTCAATGTAGTTTGAGGCTCCTTTTACAAGAAAAAAACATTTTTGTAGTAAATTAGCAATTGAAAATCATGAAATTCCACCAGAAAAAATGATTTTTGGATAAGACATGTAAATACTATGAATTTTCAAAGTTGAAGCTCCCTAGACCACTAAAACTGTCACATAGTCTGATCTTAAAACCAAAAGCTATATGATTAGTAGTCCGCCAATTACAATTAAGTATGGGAACAATTTAATTGCACTTTTGGGGATACTTTTAGAAGAAGTCTACTTATTAGAAATGGGTACGGTCAATTTTGGATGTTTCACCTTTCATTAGTCCATAATGCTAAAGAAGCCCTATATAATGGAGAATGGAATACAATATTGGATGGATTAGTTTGGTCATTTATTTTTTATTAATAAGTTATTTGACGGTTATTAAATATTTTTTCCTAACTTTAGCAAACCTTCAAATAATCTTGGATGTTGAATGGTTTTATTCATTGCATAGGAAAGTAGTAGTCATGGTTTCAATGAACTCGGCATTACATTTCATAGTCATAGTGTCCCTACTTTGATATAAAGTTAGTAGAATGAATTTGGATTCTGCATTATTAATCCCTAACTACCTGAGCGCTACAAAATTTCAGGCTCATTTGGATACGGGCAATTAAATTCCTTCGACCGGTTAAAAATTTTTTATGGGCAATATTGAAGGTTAACTATTGAAAACTTTTATTTTTCACTAAAAAAGGTAAATCTTTGATTTTTGAGAGGTCCTCAAAAGCATATATGTCTCATTGAGAAAGAGTAAAGCTTACAAATTTTATTTTATTTCTTGGCTTTAAGCAAAGCTTGCCAATTTTACTTGAATTGAGATCTAAAAAGTTCTACTTATTCAATTGCTTTGCAAATGGTCCCAATGGAAAGATTAAAGTGTTTTCATGATTTTCACCGTTGAAAATTTAAACATGCAAGTGTTGATTTGGAGTTATTTGCAATTTCTACTTATAAAAAGAGTTGCATTTCAATAATTGCAAGGTGGATTGTGTAATGAGTTTGATAGCTTTTCATGTGAAATTAAGTTTTTTGAAAGTGTATTTTAGTGTGCTAACATAATTTGTAGTTGTTCATTGTCACCTCCAATCCCCAAAATTTTTTATATGCAAATTTCTCAAACATTGTGGGGAGGGGCAGCATACTAAAAATAGAAAACATACATTTCTCTTGTTATGATCTCACAACTCCTATGCAATTTTGCACTCAAATCTAGAATATATACTAATAAGCTAGCTCTTTAAACATTTGTAAGGTTAGATTTTGAAAAAAAAACAATGTGCGTCATCGGGGATAACTACAAGTCCATGCTCTTTTTTCTTAGGAAGAACACACTTGGAAAGGCTTAGGCACTTAGGGGTTAAGTAGACATGTATTATTTCCGATATTTCAACTTTATTTATGTTTAATTACCAAAGGTGGCCTCAAGCTATAATATGCTCATAATATCATTGGATTTCTCAAGCAAATTTTTAGATGGTCAAATGCCTACTCTTAAGATTGAAGTTGACATAAAGTATGCAACCTATTTCTGACAATGTTAAGCATTTTAGCATATATTTGACTGAGTAATGGTGGTGGTGGGGATGATTTTCTCTAGTCTAGGAATAGAAATAATGAAGATTGCACTATTTTCTACTAATTTCCATCAAGTTTGGAATTAGTAAAAATTTAAGATATTGTAGAGTACAATCTAACTTGTTCTTGGTGTATAGGCAAATTGATTTTTAATAAGTGCAAAACTAAAAACTGATCTTAGCAACTTCAATAGGTGTCAATGTGTTATTCGTCACACAAAAATGAAGTTGCAAAGACCATATCATATTCTCTTCATTCATGAAAATAGACCCAAATAGGGCTCTTGTAGGAAACCGGTTGTCAATACCTTACCACAATTGTTTTGAATTCTTATGCCAATTCTTTTGAAGTCAATTATTTTGGAAATACCCAGACTTGCAAAACTATCTGCAAGGGTGTTACTTTGATGTCCCATGTGTGTGATTAACGTAATTGTGCAGGAGATTGGAGGTTTAAGAGACTCTCTTAGTTCCGAGGTGGAACGATTGAAAACTGTACGTTTCCCATTGTTTCTTTCAAAATTCTGAATGGGCTCTAGTCTCACTGCATTTGAATGGATGCAGTGAGCACATTTTTGGTGGCGAAAACTTCTCTATCTCTCAGAGGTTTTTGGCCCACATCACTTGGTTCAAAATGTACCTCAGTCCTTTAGGGGTTAAAGTATTGCAAGTAGGAGTTGCAACTTGATTGAAATGCTCCACTTCATGGTCTCTTTCAGGAATTCAAGAAACTGAGAAGTACGGTGAATGACCAAATGGAGAAAGCTTCATGCAAGCTAGCTCAGCTGGTATGTGTTCTAAACAATCTTTTGCTTTCTTTCCCCAATTAAGCGTTTCAAAACAATATTCGACATTGCATTTGGATGACCACAACCACACATTTGTAAAGTGGTAGATTTCAATGGAATTGGCACATACTCAATCATTTCTCCCACCTTGGATTGACAAAACTTCTAGTTTTAGTGTTGTGAACATCTAGTCATTAGAACAAAGTTCCAAAGGAATTCCAAGCATCTTGCCCTTCAAGCCTTAGCACTTTGTATTCATTAAATCACTATTGCACAACTCTTAGACAACTTTCATTTGGTGGAATTATAATTGTCTCGATAACTATAATATGTGACAACCAATACCTTGTTGACATAAACTTTGAATCTTGTCAAGGGTTATGAAATTTGGATATATATATATATATATATATAGTCAACTCTAGAATCTAGGGGCCATGGCAAGATTTTGATTCTTTTGCTAAAGCAAAGCCCTCAATTTGGTATTTGATTTGTCCTTTGCAATGGAATGAATTTTCCACTTATTGAATGGATCCACATAACAAATCCACGAAGTCTTCTTTAAAAGGAAAAAATCTACAAAAGTAACAATTGAAAGATACAAAAAGAAATTCAATTGTTGACACAAAAAAAATACTCAATTTTAACAAATATGACAATTTGCAGTATAAAAACTTGGTGGTATGTCAGGTTGTTAAATGAACCACACATAACATTCTTGAACCTAGCATGAGTCATTAACATGTGTAACAAGAGATGTGAAAGTATGAACTACTAAATTTAGTAGTCTACAAAAGTACCGTAGATGAATAATTCCATCTACAAATTATATCACAATAGCATGATTCAAGAATTATACATATACATAATTATAAATGTTGTTAAGTCGTTGCATACTAAATATGAATCTCACTTATTCTCTAATTGGTGTATTTTTTTTATCAAGGATGAATCTGAAGAAATTGTCTCTTCATCAGAACCTAATAATAAAACACAACCTTTGTCAATTGCACCAATTGAGTAAAAATTACAACAAGATAGAATTGAACTTAGCAGACAATCCAACCTTTGTCAACTGTATCAATTGAGTAAAAATAGCAACTAGATAGAATTGAATTTAGCAGTGCAATTTGGACATTTATCTTACTTACACAGTTGCAAAATATTACATAGTGTCAAAAGTGTACATTGTACGGCACTGATAAATCTTGTTAGTAGTCAATTTCAAAGTTGTGTACTACCAATATTCTAACTACTGCAATGATAAAAATAATAATACATCATGATAAATGCATTGGTTTTTCTTTCAAAAAGGTATGGATAGGCCCAAAGACAAATGATTAAATGACAACATGAATGTCAATGAAGAATAGGAATGTCATTTCATAGGTTTTATGCTTGTCCACAAGCCCTAGATGTATGAGATTATGCCCAATCTATACTTTATCACCTTATAGGGGTGCCACCTATCATTGGATTTTTTCCCATGATAGACTAGATTTTTCCCATTGCAAATTTGGCTCCTCAATCCCTAGATAGTTCCAAGACCTTAAAATCATTTGGGCACGGCTTTGTGGCTCTTCACTTTGGATTATTTGGATCTCCCAGAATAACAAGGTTTTTGCTCAAAACAGTTGGCCGTTATACTTCACACATACAGTGATCATGCTGCCCAATAGAAGGCTCAACTCAAGGCTCGTCAGTACCCACACAATGCGGCAAATATTTGGACCAAATTTGATTGTATTTGGCTTAAGTCCCCAGTCTTGGCTATGAGGAATGGTACTAGCATCTATTGGAACAAGAGGGGTCCCCCCTCTTGCCTTTTTTCTTAGCTTGCATTTCATTGCTTTTCCTTTTCCATTTTGCTCTTATCTCTTTATTGACCAACCCTCACGGCTTGGCTAATATGCATTCTAGGTTCTTTTAATGCAATGATTTGTTCCATTTGTTCCATTTGTTCAAAATAAAAAAATAAAAAAATGAATAGGAATGTCAAATATGTCTACTAATAGTCCATTATTCAGTCCATTGTCATCAAAGATGCTATTTAAAGGATGTGGCTCCCCAATCCATAGTCACCATAGTCACCAAAATGCTCTACTTATTGGACCAATACATGCATTCTTTATTTCTACAATGAACAATGAAATCATCCAAAACCACTTTTTGGCCTCAACATCCTTCAAGGGTTAAAGATTGTTATGAAGAACTCAATACCATTTCTGAGTCAGAAAAGTGTCCAAAAGCATCTGAGCTCTAGAATCACAATGGTTTGGGTCATTCTATCCTATGGTGCAGCCACAAACTAAGGAAAATGCATTGCCCAAGTGCTGAGATCAAAAGCATAAAATGGACTTAAAAAGAAAACCATCCAGAAAAAACATTCATGCAAAACCACATGATCCATGTTAGACACCACAATTCACTGTAACAATTTTTGCCCATTGTGCTAGCAAATTTTCTTTTTACACTTGTATCCTGAAGTAATCACTAAAGCCATTATTATACACATCCTAATGTCCTGATAAGTGGAGTGCCACTTCTGTACAACAGAACATAATTATGTGCCCTAATTGATCTTTTGATCAGAAGAAAGAATCATGGCTACAGATGTAAAAGGATAGCTCTAGGATACTCACTTTCATATCGCATCACTCTTGTATCTCATGGTGCCTAAGTTAATCAATGCTGCTCCCTTTTGAATCATCTTAGTAGAGAAACAGATGTCAGGGTCGTTCACTAGCTTCAGGACAATACCTGGTTCTATGGCAATCAAGCTGTGAGGACATTTCTGACAGCCATTGGGGAAATTCAATGTCTACTTTGTACTATATACCAAAAATAAAGATGAAGACTGAATATTAAAAGAGAGTCTTCATCCTGGGTCATAGCAGGTTCTTGAACATAAGATGAGCTTTGACAGGTCGATGATCAGAAGTCTTCAATGAATCGATGGCATCATAACTCCGAAGCTCGGCCTTCACGGTAGTGGCTTTGTATAGGATTCTGTCAGTCCACGAAGGTACCCGTTCCTGCACGAACACATAGTAAATTGAGAACCTTGAGAAAAATCAAGATATAAGGACCAAATAAAGTTTGAAACTTACAGAACTGAATTCCTACGCGTAATTCCTACGCATTACATATTAAAACGCATATTTCAAACAGCGTCCAAAACAAACCTTGACGCTCGTGTCATAGTTGTCCGTGCCAACATCGTACTTGAAAGTTGGTGGGAACAGGAGCGGGCCCTCTTGAAATCCTTTGAAGGCATGACCCTTACGTAGTGCTGTTGATAGTTGATCTTTGGTCCACAACTGCCAACAGAGTGCACAACATTCATAAGATTGAGACCTCTCATGTATCGGTTTCTAGAAGCCGTAAAGGAATGTCAACTCTGAAGAAAACGGAGACATTCATGAAAAGATGAAGAAAGCAATGTGTACGAAGTGAACAACGTACTTCCTGCAGCCTATTGTTCTTGATCGCGGTTTGAACTGAACTTCTAGGAAGCTCCACGCGGTAATTCAAGTCACCCAGCCAGATTACCACGTCGGACTCCTCCACAACGTTGCACAACGCGCCAGGAACCCGACAGTTCACGTCATCTGAGATCTTCGATGGACAAAAACAGGAGAGTGCTGATGTTGACTTTGCGAATACAGTGTGACAAATGTGAGCACATTGAGCATTGCGAGCCTTCACGTTGGACTCGTGAGCTGCAATCAGAAGCATAATCCGAGCATAATCAGTCGTTTTCAAAGCCAAATTACTAATGGCATGTCACCACCGTGAAACAAGGATCTATACAATCTCGAATTGAATCTTGCAGCAGCGACTTGGCCGAAATCGTTTAACATACTGAAGAACGTGATGGGGAACATCAATCATATATGTGAAAGACTTACGAGCCAGATGGGAAGTGATGAAGAGCAATGACTTGTCGTCGAATTGTAACCGAACGGCTGCAGCACCCTTCTGTTTACCCACAACACCACTCAGACGCTTCTCCCACACTTTGTCCACTTTCACACCTGCTTCCAACAGCACACAATCAGGACCTCTGCCGAGACAAGGATATGTTTTTTGCACCAAAAAATCTCTGAAACAGAAGAGGAGTTCTCACCGGGTTCAGACCGAATGAAAGGAAGCTATGTATGCTGACAACGAAAGCAGGGTACTTGAAAAAAATGGAACATACCTGTGATAAATGGCTTGAGGGCACGCTTGGCAAAGATGAACAGTTGAAGGGACATCAGAACAGATGATTCTACCAAACTGTAGGAAGAAAGACACACGAACAATAAGCACTACGAATGCATGTTTCCAAATCCACAAACAAAACTTAAAGCATTCATGACTAATCCAAAGAACGGACGTGCCAGTCCCAGAGAAGGTAAATCCAAGAACCTCACTACACGAAGTATCACAGTCAAGAGAGCAAGATTCTCACCAATACTTGTCGCCCAAAACTTCTGAGATGGAAGTTTTAAAATCGCTGTGTGGTGCTTCCTGAAGACCAACTACGAAAAAGTCGTAACCCTCTCCAGATAAATCGAGGAGATCCGCAAAGTTGCTGCTCGTGGGGACCTGCAATTGTAAAAAATGTAAGCTCCAATGGTCTACAAATAAGGAGCATTACAGTCACCGCAGAATAATGACAGATACCTTGAACAAGAAACCAGGAGCACACACCGGCCACTTCACACAATGCATTTACAAAATTAACATGACGTTTCCCTCCCAATGTCATTCCACAAATGTTTCTCACCTTGCCATTCATATTCCAGGTCACCACGTAGACATTGAGATCAGCAGCGGTGCTTTGCACGGTTTCGCGCTTCAAAGAAGAGGACTTCTCCTTGGCTGACTTCACACACCGCACTCCCGTTCGATTCAACTCTCTTCGGCTCCCCTTCTCCTTCCGAGTCCCAGGTGGTCCTGTAATCTCAGGTGCCACCGCAGCTGCTTTGAATGACTTCCTTTCAGCCGCGAGCCTTTCAACAATCTCGGGATCGATCAGTTTCAGCTCAGATGGCAACGGGAAGCAAGGTTCAAAACAAGTGGTACACAGATGTTTGTGGCAGTACAATGCCGTATTGGTGGCAGCATGTTTTCTATTGAATGGCAGTAGGTTGCTGTTCCCGCAGTCTAACAAACCCCTCGCCACCTGCTGACCATACTTGGCAATCCATGTGTGTCGGTCGTGGGGAAGAACAAAGTCATCCGCTCTCCCCACGCAGTTCCCCATCGCACTACTAACCTTCCGAGATTCTATCTGCTACTATTCAGGCAAGGCAATCGAAAAGCCTGAGATCTCACAACGCTCTCAGTAATATCCTGAAAAATACAGACATTAAATACTTGTCAGCCCTCACAAGCTGAGGCAGCATAACAAGCATTCTTGAATTATGCCAATCCCAAGTTTCAAGCAACTGTGCCACTCAATAGTTGGCTAATCAGAAGAAGGATGGATTCCATAACCCTACTACCCAATGTGAGCCCTTCCAAAATTCAAAGCGTTCCTCAGTAGCACCATAGCAGTGACGATGTGAGATGCCAATTTAGCATTGGCTTGAACGGCACTCAATGTACATACATCACTCTCTGTTTGTCAACACCTCAGATACCCTCAGACGTAAACTACAAAATAAACCCTAAAATTCATAATAAACACGACAGAGCAATCTTCCATGCCCTAAATCAGAAACCACCAATTCCCCGACCACTCAATTCTCCAAGTCCACCCAACACACAGAGATGCATTTTCCAAGTCACCAACAGAAACATACAAAACCTCGACCCGCCTCCACTCGCTCCTTTGCTTACCATCAATCAAAACTTCGAAATACAACCGCTAAAGACATACAGCATACAAACAAACAGCCACCCCTTACCACAATTCACATCCCTCAACACACACGAGTCGACACCCGATCACCTACCAATATGACTCCCCCAAAATCCGAAACGATTCCGAAACGCACTTCCAAAAGAAGCCAAATACTCACCGAAGACTCGTCGTGCGCCCAAGCTCCATCGAAAGGGAGCTTCGCCCGACCGCAGAAAACCACCAGAGTGCACACATTATGCTCGCACACGTCGGTACAGACGTTAATAAAGAACGCGAACTCAATTTCGGTTCCGGCTCCCCCACTCGATCGATCACTCAGCCGATCCACACCATCACGGAACCAACCAAACCAACCCACCAATCCCCCAGACCGCGTCACTGGCAGGACAGCAACCGAGACTTCTTCTTCCCCAAGGGGAGACGCTGGCCGGCTTGGCTTCGTTTCCCAACTGATGGAAATTGCAATCAGACGCGGCGACTAACTGACGGTGGTCGAGACGTCACAAGCCCAAAAGGCTACTACCTAGGTGATTTTATTTAAATTATGTTGATAGAGAGAGTGCAAAGAGCAAGGACTGCGGCAACGACGACGACGACGACGACGAGTCTTTTGTTGCGGTCGCCCGAGCTCCCTGCCAGCGATGGCGGAGCGGCAATTGCTTGATGAAGGGGCGGGCTTCTCACTGGGGGTGTGGGGGCGTTCATGGCATTGGGAAGGGGGAAGGCAAGGGGGGACGGAGTTGAAGCGTGGGCGGGCTCGTCCGCGTCTCCGAAGTCAAAATTTCAAATGTGGCGTGGGAGCAGTTTCCAAGGCAATGCGTTCGTTGGGCTGGCTGCTGACGAACTGCAGTCAGTTCGTAGGGTGCTTTAAATTAAGGGAGGTAATTGAAGAGTAGGTGTTGTGTCAGAGTTTAGTTCAACACTTTTTTGTCTTTCAGTTCAGTTGTTTGGAGATGATGGCGGCAATTTTGAAAAAAAGGGCATGGGAATGAAGTCTTCACCCGGAGATTCATCCTTTTGAGGCCACAATTCTCGCCTTGTGGGGGAGAGTCAGTGGGAGGGGAATTATGGCAATGAGTTGATTTGGTTGTTTTTTATGGCTCTGGTAGTGGGAATTATGGGTACGAGGGTGGGCATTGTATTGACAAACGCTACATTCGAGGTGACTAAGTTTAGGGCTCTTTAACCCCTAACAGACCAATGTTTTTTTTTGTTTTTTTTCCAAAAACACACTCAAAACTGCCATTTCTATAGCAAAGATTAAGAAAATTTTAAAATTGTTTTTTTTGCACATTTAACCGTAGGCAATGTTTGGAAAACTTTTTGAGTTTTACCGGCCAGTTTCCTTCAATTGCCAAATTGAACCGGTTTTTCAAGAATAGAATCCGGTTATTTCCTCTATTTTTTATTCAAAATAGAAATTTTATAGATTTTTTCACCGGTTTTTTGCTGATATTTTCAAATGCAACCGATTTTCTTCCAAGTTCCACCGGCTAACTTTGAACTAACTGCCGTTTTTTTTCGATCACTGACCGTAGGATCTTACACATAACTAGTACAAGAATGTGTGAAAAAAAAATCAGAATTTTTGACCGCACAAATTGCAAGATATCTGCATTTAAAGTGAAAAAAACAATTTTTTAGCACATTGCGGGACTAGATTATTTGACTTTGAACCTTCTTAACTATAATTATTTGCACTATAAAGTTTTGATTTTTAAATCTTGATGGTGGAAATTGAGTTGAAAGTCTAGAAACAAAAATCAAAAAATCAAAAAATTTAATTTTCATACTTCAAAAATTGTTAACTAGAAGTAGGTACAAGATAGAAAAAAAGTCTAATTTATTCATGTCTCTAAAATGGAAATAAATTGCACTAAATCCAATGGTAAGATTGTTCTAGCAAGGAAACTAAACCATGTTGAATTTATTTTTTTGAAAAATTGTAAAAGTTGCAGTCAAAAATGAATCCTACAAATTATTTTTTCAAGAAGATGCCCTAATTGCCCCCCAAACAAGATTATCCATAACTTCCTCATAACATATCCAAATGGAATGAATCAGAGCTTTCCAGGTAGACAAAAATATAATCTATAAGGAAAAAAATTAAAAAGAAAGAAAATCAAATTTTTCAGGTTTTTTTTGTTGCCCCCTCTCCTCCCCTTTCCAAGTTATGAGCTGTTTGGGGCATAACTTTTGTTCCTAGGCACCAATTGAAAAAAAAATTATATTCCCACAAAGCTAATCAATTTTTCTATCTTCAAAAAAATTTCAAAAAATCATAATAAAATTTTAGCTAGTAGGTACCTGCCCAAAGTTTCCATTTGTCTCCCGAAGGAACAATGGTCCTTTACTCATACTTTGGGAAAAAAACATGAAATTAGGGACTCCCAAAAGCGCCACATTTTTTGTCAAATCTAAATTGCAATTATATGATTTGTCAAATATTGTGTTTTTTTCTTGGCAACCGAAAAAAGTTTCTAATGCACCAAAAAATGTTTCATTTGGATATTCCATGCAAAAGTTACAAGGGGTCAAAGTTTTTTGGAATATATATTGAAAAACATTTTTTTGGTGGAGTTAGATATTAATTGGGTGTACATCTAATGAAGATGGTGCTTTTGGATTAATGGCGCATTTGGAAGTCTCTACCTTGCATGTAATTGCAACCACCACCTAATTGCTTCACAATGTGTATGCTTCACAATACTCTTTATTTCATAACCTATATTTAACTTAGTCATATGCGTCTGTTGTAGCACAAGAAAGTAAAATCCCTCTAGTAGACGTTCTAACGTGTGAAAAAAACGTCTTTAGGATGACTTGGGTATCGTTCCCTCAGAGATCTAGTTTGGACTTCTATAGTGATGATCGGAACCGGATGCGGAAGTCACAACAACCACAAGCGAACCGGATTCTAGAACAGAAAGTTTAATATTCCTAAATGATTGCTTCCCATCCGGTTGGACTATCCCTCTCTAGTCCTGATCCACTCAACAACAATAGGGCAGTGTCTCAACAATGTACCGCCTTCTCTCTCTCTCTCTAATACAACTATGATCCTAGGACTCAAAACCGGAACCAAAAGGAGTGTTGTTACCATGTGCCTCTTCCTGTTTCCGCTTCTAGATCCTCAATTTTAGTAACCGGTTAGAAGTTTAGCCTCTATATCAGAGGGTTCCGCATATTGCAATTAAGGAAGGCTGCGTGAATTCCTACCCTTCAATGTTTAGAGTGACAAAAGTTTCACTGAAAAGAAGAACAATAACAAAAGACAAAAAGAAATAGGACTTCAATTTCTCCTCACAACTAACCCAGAAGCTTAATTTGGATCAGAAGGTCACTCAGGAAACCCCTACCATCCTCACAATACTATGATGACAGATTCCCCCAACCCAAGCTCTCAGATAGAGATGCTACTTTCGGAAACCGGATACAAGAAACATCCGAGGGCACTCATCTTCTTCCAAAACCTGCAAATACAGCTACCCGCATGAAGTAATGGTTCTAGCATTACCGGCATACCAATCCAGCATCGAGACTTTTCAGACCAACATTTAGGATGTGGAAATCAGAATACTTTGCAATGGAAAATGAAAAAGAACACAAGTGTAAGATAAAACTATTCTATCAAGCCCGGGATTGAAACTAACTTCTCCCCCCTAAATACCAAATCAAAGGAAAACCAAAAAGGCCTCATGAGAATCCTAACTACAGACTAGAGAATGATATGCATCATTCCCCCAATTTAAAAATCCTAACTAGTAGTGTTGATTTCCTAACAACCGACCCTTTCCACAAAAGCGGATCTCAGATCCAGAAAATCCAGATCTAGCTGTCCAGTTGCAACCGGAAAGCAACTAGAAAGCTGCTTTCTAAAACTTTAACTTTCCTCTACCTAACTGAACTCCACCTATCTTTTACTTTCCTAAAGTAAACTTAACTGGACTCTACTTTTACTTTCCACCTATCAAAAACTGGAGTTCCACTAACTCTCCAACTCAACTTCTAAAAACTTTCTACCTACTTCTTTTATCGCTTGGATGGCGTTGGTGTAGTCTTGACTGCTCCTTTCTTTGCTGGCTGTTGTCTACCACCAGTAGACTTAGAAGCTTTCCCCTTTGGGGACGTTGGAGGTTACCTTTCCCCTTTTCACGCGCAGGTTCCGGTTCCGGTTCAAATTCTTCTTCTCCTTCCTTGGACTCTTATCCTAATTCGAACTGGCTCTCCTCCTTCTCCGTGGTCTCTGGCGACTCACCCTCTTCAGATTCAATCTCAATTGTGGTGATGCCTCCCTACCCCTCTTTGATGTTGATTTCCGTCGTTTTGCTGCTAGTTTGTCTAACCGACCGGAAAGGGTGCTCTGTGGAGTGCCCTAATCTAGTTCTGCAAACTTACTCTGACTGCGGATCTAGGATCCAGGTGAAAATCCTTTTCCAGTTGCCGTGTCAATCTTCAATTTGGAGCAGTTGATTGGTGTGGTCTTCTCCTCCGGTTCTTCCTTTGACTTCCGGTCAGCTGAACTCTTCGACGGCGTTGCCTTGGTAGGAGTTTCTTCCTTCATCTTTTCTTTTGCCTTCGCCGGTTCCGGTCCCAAGTGGAAGCTCGCACTCTCCATGACTTCTCTCAACTCAAATAAGGTACGCTCCATCTCCTCATGATAGGACACCAAGACTGAAACAACCTTGGGTCCCATCTGAGATCCCTCCTTGAGAACTCCAGCCTCAAAAAGTTTGGCTTTGTTAACTACATCGCCCGAATTTCCAACAAACTTCCGAATTCGGTTAAGGGTGTCTAAGGTTTCAGACGAGAGCTGTCTAACCTCACTCTCAGACTTTTTCCCTATCTCCTTCTTCAGATCCTTTACTTGACCAGTTAGGCTAGCTATCCAATTTTCTGACTTCCGGGTCACCTCCTTATCACTCATCATTTTCTCTCGGATGCCCTTCAGTTCACTTATAATTGCCCCAAGAGGGTCAGTTGACCTTGCCCAAACTGGATCCTTACTAGTCCCCTCTCCAACTACTTCCTTGCCTTTCTTTTGGGGTTCCTCCGGTTTTGACTCTGGTTTTGACTCCTCTATTGACGCCTCTCTCTGCTCTTCCGGTTCCAGACTAATGTCATGCTGTAACATCACGTCCGTAGACTTGTACTCGATTATTTCCTTCCCTCTCAGTAACTCATTGTGCTCATAGAGGTGGAAGAAAAAGGGAGATAAACCAAAAGGTCTAGACTTGCCTACAATTGAGACCATTTTGCAGACAACTTCCTTCAATATTAAACCCCAATTCACTTTCCTCCCTCCGGCCAGCGCTCCAAAAATTGTCTTCGCTATTGTAATGGTGGCCCGAGTAGGACGCTCCGGATTCATAATCGGAACTAAGAACTCCAACACTTTCCTATGCCTTAAGTTTGTGCAATCTGCCACGGCATATCCATCCTTGGGGTGGACAGGGTTGCAAAACTTACCACTCTCAAACTCGTGCTGCCGTCCAGCTACTCCTTCCCCTTCTTTGAGAAAATTGTACACTTCGCTCCATATCTCTAGAGTCCATCTGGTTGGCTGTGCCCGGATCGTGTGATGCCACTCGCTTGACTGCTTTGTGAGTAGCTCCCCAACCATCGACTCGTTCTTCAGGTTCCACGGCCTCCGCATGAAACCATCGCATCCCAGCCTTTTCAGGTCCTCCCGCAAGTGCGCCTTCTCCTTGGCATTCTTTGGCAGTCCGGGTACTACTGACCGGAGTTTGAGCAAAGGCGACTCTTCACTCGCTTCTGCCTTCACCATGGCTTTGAGCAACTACTTGGATCGACTAACAACCTCTTAACTCTTCCTGCCCTAGTCACTTGCGCCCTATTGTTGTTCTCTCTCACAAAAGCCAATCAATCTCACAATCACTTAATCGGGACCGGAATCTCAAAACTTGCTTTCTTCTAAGCTCTCAGCGCCACACTTCCTTGCAAACATTCACTCATAATAAGGAAACACTAGAATGTGAAGATTGAATGCAGATGCTTCTACTTGACCCCTTCCTCTCTCCTGACCGTCCAGTTCCTCCACCGTTGGAACTAGCCGTTCCTGTCTACACCGGGAAATGATTTTTGTTCAACGGCTCTCTAGTTTTCCCGAGAGTGACTGTTGGCTCTCGATTTTCATTTCCGATAGCCATTTGACTGTTCCCGAATCCTTGGAATCCCGGTTGTGATCCCACATATATTTCCGGTTTCCAGTTCAAGACAAGAACAATTAAGATCAGTCTTAACCATTTTGTCTCTTTTAAGAGATCCGATGGCTGCTAATCTAGAAATCTACTAACTATGTACATTAACCTATAAAACAACAAAAAAAATATGGAAATAAAATGTCTTTGACCTAATTCTATTACAAAGTAATAGAATTTGGTATTATGGGCTCCCACATCGTCTTATGAGATTTAACCCATATTTAACTAATTATGGACAATCACACCAAATATGGACAAATTCATAGTCCACATTCACCTTAAAGAAGAGGAAAAAGTAATTTGAATGGTAGAAAAGTGTTGGCGGCCCACCCACACATTGTCTTGCTCAAGTGTTTGTCTAACAAAATGGATTCAAATAGGACCATTTGACTAACAGAAATTAGAAGTAAGATAATCTAATAGCAAACACGACAGTGATAGCAGAAGAGATGCCTATAACCGTGCCCCACAATCCTAAAAGCAAATCCTCAAAACAAATCCAATCACTAATATCAAATCATTTCCCAATCCTCAACACAAGACACCCTAAGCTCCATCACATGTATCAGCTGGCAGCCGATATGAGAGTCCATAATAACGCAAGCAGTCATACATAAATGGAACAATGAATATCAGAGTAGTACAAGTAAACATTGGAAGAGCGCAATAAATCAAAGTAGTGAAAAAACTGCTCGCGCAAGAGCATCATATATATTAAAAATAGAAATGATCAAATCCAATTACATACTGCACTAGAAGACTAGCCGGAGGACGACAAGAACGGGAATAAATTATGCTAATACTGTAGTGCCTACATTTGCTAACTGTGTCAGTGGGCAGCCAACAATAACTACAAATGGCCGAGGTATCGCCAAAAGGATGGCTGATTTGAAGCTCCTCCCCGAAGACCCAAAACGAGACTAAGAAAAGTGAAAACCCGGTTGGAGTACCGAAACATGATTATTGTAGTGACAAAAGTGTGCGACGAATAAACAGAAGTATGCAATACATTGGCTGGCAGGCAGCACCTCCATCCAAGTGCTGATCCCAACAAATAGAGTCATTTGCAAAACTGAGAAGAAGTACTCTATTGGCTGACAGTCGACACCTCCATCCAAGTGTTATTCTCAACGAGTGGAGTCATCTACAAAAGTGACAAAATGTACTCCATCGGCTAACAACCGACACCTCCATCCAAGTGCTAATCCAAACGAGTAGAATCACCTGCGAAACTGACATTACGTATATCCTGTCAGTTGGCAGCCGACACCACCATCCGAGTGCTGGCCTTGACCAGCGGAGTCCTGGGTTGAACTGACATAAAGTGTTATAGCGGCTGGTAGTCGACACCCCCCGAACAACTGGTGGCGTCAATCCTCACCTTTGTCGTCAGCATCTCTGTCAACAGCAACACCCGTGGCCTCCAGATTCGCAATTGCAGCAATAACAGAGGCCTCCGGAATCAAATGAGATGTTGGAGGTCCTTTCTTTGCATGCGAGGGCATTCTCTGCGAGTACAAGACAATGTGGACATGAACAACTTGTGGAAGACGGAGTTACTTATGCCATCTCCAGGCCCAACACTCCCTCGCCACCACCGCCTTTCCCTCCCGTTTGCCTTTCAAAGGAGTCCACCATTCCACCTTGAAATTTCTATACGATGGCCCCAAAGTCATGACCACACACTCCAGTATCCGCCCCAACCAAACATGAAGGTAGTTGTTGTGACATGGTCGATAGAGAACAAGGTCCCCTAGCAGAACGTCGCAAAACGGATTAAAGCTCAACCTTGGACTGTCCTTCGCAGGCCCACAGTATGGCAAACTAAGGTTCTTGATCATCTTCCGGTGTGGTGTCAGGTGGATTATCTGGATCCGCTCTGTCATCTGGAAATGCCGATCTGTGATCTCCTAACCATTTCGACACCAGCCAAAACCCTTCTTGAAGCAATTTCGGTGCAACGGGCAGCAGCAAACAAATCTCCACCAGAATTTGTTCCCAGTATGCTATAGTACCTGCCATTTCCTCTGCGTACCGCTTGTTCTTGGCCATTTCCAATTTCCAGAACTCGATGTACTTTGCAATTCCACTTTTGATGAAGCTCTATTTTTCACTGCATTTGCTGGCTCTGGCAGCTTCTTTTTCTGCATTCCTCTTTCTGGGATTAATGTCCACATTTCCCTAGAGTGCCTTGAATCAAATAGGTAGTGGGTCGCCCTCCGGAATTTTCGGATTGCCATCATCATCCTCTGTCCACATTTTTACAGCTGGACCAGGAGAAAGCCACAAAGAATCTGTTGTCCTTTTCTTGTACCTCATGACCGGCCATCCTCAATCATCTCCAGATTCTTCGACGTAAAACTTGAATAGGTGTTTATCTCTGAGTCCCACTATCTTGTTCACTCCATCATGATGGAAGCCCTTCAGGTATGATTTAAAGTTAGCAACCTCTTGAACGAACTCCGGGATGAAGGCCACAGGCTTTTGAGAATCCATGAACACCTTCATGAGATCTGCGAGGACGTATGTGTTCTTCCTCTTGATTAGCTTCAATAAATAACTGAAGTGCGTGTCAATGTCTTCGTGCTTATGTCCGACAATGAGAAATCCAACTGTTACTTCCTTGAAGATGCGCCTAGTCGTGAGTAATGAGCAAAATGCCATGAGAAACCGATCTTTATTGTCCTTGGCAGAATTGTCTAGTTGCAAGAACAACTTTTGCGGGAGTGGAACATGAGGTCGTCCTGGCCTTGGAGTAACTGTGACTCTGTCAAAGTTTGGCGGAATGGACGAACTGCATCTCGATTTCCCATGAAGCAAAGCTTCAAAGAAGCTATTTTGAGGTGGAATTGAGAACAAGATCCTCGACTCCCTAATTGATGGCATTTCTAGAGCTTGCAAGACCCTGCAAAGCGACAATATTGTGAAGTTCGAATCCCCTGGCTAGAGTGATGTGGAGTAATGAGCAAACGCGCCATTGCCATGTCCATGAGTGAGCATGCCAGTACACGATATTGGAATCTGCCCAAGCCTGACAGTGGCCTTGGTAATACGCTGCATTCTAGAAATAGCGGTCTTTGTTTTGTCCATCTTGTCGTACATAATGCAAAGGAAATCTGATGGATTTTGCACGGATTGCGTGGTCCATCCTCCATAGACATTTCTACATGCGCGCTGGTAATTGAGATGTCATTCTCTGTCATCGATAGTGTTTGCCACTCATCACAGCCTCTAGGATACTTTGCAATGAACTCGACAAGGAAGTCACATTCCGTGCATTTGGAGAAGTTGCTCCCAACCGCCTTGACTTCAACATTCTTGAAATCAGCTTTTCAAAGGCGGCTGACGGCAGACTGTGAGACCGGCTTCATATTGCATATTCCATTGATTTGGGTGTAGAACAACAACGATTTGATCAACTGACTGGAGAGACTGTTCTATCGGCCAGTAGTCGACACATCCGAATATCAAGGTAATTGTTGTACGCGCAATCTAGGCGTAAGTATCCTTAACACAAAAATGTGCCAAGATAACACGAAATATCGTCCCAGAGAATTTCCGGATTGTATGTAGCATATTCTAACTATCCGGCTTTTCTATCTTCCTTTCTTCTCACCTACTCAACATTTTCCGGATATTTTCACAACCCGGAACATAAACTATCCGGAATCCGGTTTACGTCTCTTCTTCCAATCCGGTTTTCAATACCTCTGTTTTACCTTCAGAGGGTCCACTAGTTAATCTTTTGAGGGGGGTAGGGACTTCACCACTCTTGTTCTTCTATAATTCTAACAAACACAAATAACAACACCCAAATATTCAAGAGGTTGCAGCAAGATGAAAAGATCCGGATCCTCACAACTTCCGGATGGTGATTCCGGACAGCAGGTCACTCAGGAATACTTCACTCTCCCTTACTACAACGACAAATCTCAGAGTCCTGAACCAATACAAGGGTGTAATCTTTCTAGATATTAGATGAATTCTGAGGTTGGTAGATTTTTCGGACAGGTGGGGGCTTCCTTAGGCGGGCGCTTACCTCCGCACGGCTTGACAACCGGACTTGCTTTCCCGCTACTCTATGATCCGGACTATCCTTCTGGTAGTTTAAAGACATAGTGCGCAGCTCCTAAATCAACAATCCAATAACATTACAATAGTACACTCTGGACTCAGACCGTATTCCCCTAAATCCGGATTCTTCTTCACCCGTCCTTTCCTTCCAACACCCAAACCACAGATCAACAAACTCCGGATACACTGATAAAGCCAAAATGCATACCCGAGGGCTCAGATTTCAAAAAAGAAATGAAATACAATTGAATATCAACTAGGAGGGAATGAGGGGCAACTAACTTGCCCGCCCTTAAAAACCCAAAACAAAACCAAAGTCAACACCCTAAAAGCAAAAAAGGGCTCCCCAAAAACCGGGGCAACCACACACACATTAAGGAAATTCTGAATAAACCGGGAAGTCCTTATCCCTAAGTTTCCGGAAACCGGGCCCATGCTTGGAATCCGGTTCCGGGACAAAATTATCTAAATTCTAATCCACCTTCCACAAGTAGTCCCCTTCTAACTACTTGGCTACCCGAGATTTCTTTGAACTCCCGGCTCCTTGTTTGGCTGTCGGCTTATCGGAACTCTTCGCTAGCGTCATTTTGGCGGCTTGAGGCGGATTTTGACGTGTCGCAAGAGACGTCTCCTCCTCCTCCGTATCATCCTCAGACTCTGATCCTGACCCAAACTCACCAGACTCAGAGTCTTCAATCTGTTGCTTCACCGGCTTCTTGCCATCCGGTTTCCGCTTCTCAGACTTCCGGAGTTTCAGTTGCCTCTCAGGTTCCACCATCTCGAATTCTTCATCCGGATCCGTGATCTTAGCCTCCACTATTTCTGTCCTCTTGTTCAGCCGGGTTTCCGGTCTGGGTTTTGGTTTTGCCTCTGGAGCCGGATCTCCTAAGTCAATCAATTTGGCACCTCGTGCTGGTGACGGTTGCCACACATGAGGGAATTCCTCCAGATGTTTTCTTGCCGGATTTATCGTCCCCGAACCTTCTAACAGATCTCTCCGGATTGGCAACCATTGCCCAGCCTTTCCGGTTTCCTGTGGAGACTGTGAGGAAGGGGCAAAAGTATTTACCGTGCCCCACTTCAGGAAATGACTTGAGGAAGGCACCTTAGGTATCTTAAACAGGGACTTCAAGCCTGGATCCTCTTGTGTTCCGAAAGTTCCGGCTCCGTGTTTGCCTGGGGACTCCATGAAGATATTCGGAAGTAGCCCAAAGTCGTCCTTGGCCACATCCAAATGATCCAGCAACTGCCTCATATCGTCCAAAATGATCTTCATCTTGACCTCGTAATCGACCAAGACTTGCAGCACTCTGGATCCAATAACAATGCCGTCGTTCTCGAGTTTCTTCGTGTAAAGCGCGGACTGGATGATCTGATGTTCCGGTTCTTCTACCAACGCCCTCAAATCCATGACTAACTTCAGGGCATCCGTCTCCTTCTTCCGGGCTGAGAGCGATTGCCCTCCGTCTAGTAGAACTTGTTCTTGTAGTGATCCCGTTCCGCCTTAAACAGCTCAATATGCTTGTCCTTCTCTTGGAGTAGTGCCGGATCCGGTCTCTTCCGGTGTTCGTTGAAGATCTGGTCCGTCTCAACATTCAACTCTCTGGCGACGCCCGTGATGACCTCTGCCATCTTGGTGTGCAACTTCCGACACTGCACCATCCATCGGATTCCGGCTTCATAGAAGTCGGATACATCGAAAGTTTCCGGTGATGGCTGGGTCAGATACGGATTCGGTTCCGGTACGTCTAGACTCGTTCTTCGTGCGTCCGGAATGGTGGTCTTCTGTTGCTTCTTCTTCTCCAGTGGCTTCAGTTCCGGATCCTCCTCTTCTTCTTCTTCTTCTTCTTCTTCTTCTTCTTCTCTTAGTGCCGCTTCTCCCGTCGGCTTCAATTCTTCTTTGAATCCGTACTTCAGGATCTGCATTCCGATCTCATAGGCTATTTGTTCCTGCGGGGTCATGAAATCAAAATGATGATACATGTGAAACAAGTAAGTATTGAGCGGACTCTGCTTGGCCTTGTCGATAGCCACCGCCATCTTCTTGACCTTCTGGTGGATTATGGTCGCCCAGTTTACGACCCGACCTTCAAGTGCTTCATAAATCGTATTTGCCACCGTAACCGTAACCCTGGTTGGCTTTTCCGGATAGACGATGGGAATCAGGAAATTCAATAATCGCCTATGGCGCTCATCGATACAGTCACTAACGGTGAAACCCTCCTTATGGTGCGGCGGTTTTTTGAACTTGTCTTCATAAAACTTATCCGTCCGGGTCGCATTTTCGGATCCGGACTGCTTCAACCCGTAAGTTTCCGCCCACATCCCTTCCGTCCAAGAGGCCAACCGACCCCTTGGCGTCGGCTCGAATTGGTTTGGCGTCCCCATAACCAGCTCACGAAGAAAATCTTCACTCCTAACTGTCCAGGGTTGCCGGATGAACCCGATATACCCTAGTTTGAAGAGATCTTCCTCTAACTCTAAGCGCCTAGCGGAGTCCGACGGAATGACTGGGTACAAGAGCTTGACAGAAGGAATAGTCTTTTGCCCCTGCGCCGATGATCCCGCCATCTTCTTGACCTACAATCCGGTGCAATCGGCACCCTCCTTTCCTTCTCTCCCTATCCGGCCTAACTCACCACTCTTTCACTCTTCTAAAAGAAACGCGCTCCAAAACCTGCAAGCACACACACCTCCTCGAGCGGAAAAAAGAGGGAGAAAAACAAAAGGCCCATCTGCTTAAGTACCCGGCCAGTGATCGACACCCGTTGGTTCGGCCATTTAATGCGCCGCCATTTGCAAACGGATCCCTAGTTTTCATAGGTCGGACCCCTAGTTCGTAGGTTGCCTGAATCCAGATTCCATTCCGGTTTCCGGATTCCGGCTAAAGTCCGTTTCTTACCTATTCTACAAGTTTTTGCAAGCCGGAACTTCCTGACTACCTAGTTTCTACTAAATGTTCCGGTTTGCGACTTCACTACTACCAATTTTGAAAATATTTACGGAATTGATCCTAAACTAGTCCGGATTTCTAAATATTGACATTGTGTATTCCCACAGTGGCCAGATTTCTTTTGGTTTAGACTCGCTGTTCATTGACTGTACAGCTTATCTCTTAGCATCAAACATCTTTAATAAGTCAGACACACGTATGCATCCTCACATGTTATGAACATATAGGCAGACTAAACTTGAGGTCCTGTTGACACCATCTTCCTTCAAAAAATTTAAGTCAAATGTACTGAAGTATGCAACTCTGAGTTTCCAGTGTTGTGATGCTACAGGCCAGAAATCGCATGTTTGAAGAAATGGATAAGCTGATGGCTCAGAGGAGAACAAATCACAACTCTGGTGCAAATGATCTACTATAAGCTTTGTAGTCATTTGAAGTGGCCAAAACTGGTTGTTCATGCCAGAGTTGTCATATCGGACAGAATCGGACAGAATCGGACGGAATTGGACGAAATCAGGGTTGACTGGCTACAAACTTTGGAGGTCATTAACTTTTGCAAAAATGATCCTAATTGGACATATGAGATGTTTTTTGGCATCTACAGAAAAACAGTTTTCTGTAGATGCCAAAAAACATCTCATATGTCCAATTAGGATCATTTTTGCAAAAGTTAATGACCTCCAAAGTTTGCAGCCAGTCAACCCTGATTTCGTCCAATTCCGTCCGATTCTGTCCGATATGACAACTCTGGTTCATGTGTGTTGCTGTCCAATTTATTTCAGTTTGATTCTTGATATGTGGTGTTCTCAATCAATAAACAAATTGTCTCGATGTTGTTCCCTTAGGACTTATGTTCGGATGACATCTCTATCTTAGAAAGGTAGAGAATTTCATAACATCTTCTTGTACATAGTTCATTGATGTTATGAAATTTCCTTTCTTCAGATTTGGAACATTGGTTCATTATTTTGCCCACGTTTACTTCTACACACAGTCATTGCAACAAGTAACACCTCCGGAGGAGCAGTACAGGACCAAGAAGGTGAGAAGTTAAAGTGATACTAGAAGGGAAGATCGTGAACCAGACTGCAAAGCGGACAAACTGATCTGAAGCCAGAAGGGAAGGTCAACCACCAAAGTTAGAAGCTGAAGAAAAGCTAAAATAGATAGCCAGTTCAGAAGCACCCTCGGATTTCAGACAACTTATTTGTCTACTGTAGGTATTTGTACTAAACTTCCATTGCATTCATATATGTTTGTATGTTAGTTTTGTACATAATATTTGAACTTTGAAATTTCTTTAGTCCTGTAAGCTGTCTTCAAGAGCATTTGTGCTAGCTGTATAAAATTTGATACTATCTTCTAGCAGCAGCTCTAGCTGGTAAGTACAAAATTCTATAAGTTCTTAAATATTTGATAACTATTTACAGTATAGCCAGTGCAAACTGGAGCAGAGGCATCTATTGCTTCTCAAAACAAAGCAAGGAAGACTGAAAAGCAATAGTGTTGTCTCTATTCTATAGGTGACTTGGAGGAGTAGATATGCTTGGCCCATGGAATAGGATGACATGGAGTGACGGCTCTTGGATTCTTCCCTTCTCGTTTGAATTTTAATCTTAATGCTGCTACTTGTTGATTCCAGATACAAGGGTGAGGAACGATACCGTAGAAAGGAGCACGGTACATACCACTTGGAAAAGCTCTTCCACTTCTAAGCAGCTTGTACAAATTATCTCCCTAGCCCTGTTTTTTTTGGTCTTCATAGTAAGCTTTAAGGCGTTTCTCATTGGCCCTCTCCTCAGTCTTTTCCTTTTGCTCAGCTGCCTTCTTCCTCTTTGATGCTTCCTTGTCCTTCTTCTTTGCTTGTATCTCCAGCCTTTTAATCTCAATTTCCCTGGCAGCAGCCTCTTGTTTGTCTTGTAAGTCCTTAAGCATTTGCACATGGTTGTTGTCAGTTAGTAAAAGTGACACAGAGTAATCTATAAATGGTTGAAGTCTTTGTCTCTTTGATGGCCGTGATGAAGGCATTGGGACTTCTAAGCTCTTGTCCATTTTGTTGGGGTTGGGCTCCTGGCTTGACTGTTGGTCGCTCTGGCCTCCCTTGATGGCATGGACAGGACCTGTATTATCCTCCTCATAGTCAATAGATAGAGGTTCCGTCATAGTAGGCTTATCTTCAAGTAACACCTCGTCCATGAGTTCTTCATAGCCCTCATCTTCTTCACAATCATCTACTTCATCAACGAGCAATTTTGATGGACCAAACTTACTATCCATAGCATGAGAATTAAAAGGAAAAATCCATGTGGCTCAAAATCCACTCTTGATGTTGCTACTGCTTAATGCTCTTCTAAGAGAGTAGTAGATCTATTTTGCTAGGATAGCTTTAGTCACTGCCGTTCCTCTGTTGTGCTCGATCCAGATGTCTCTATAGATGCGGAAAGCCAATTTAAAGGTCTTAAAGCAACTCACATCCAAAGGTTGTAGCTCATGAGAACTGTGAGAGGGTAAGGTTAGGAGATCTATACCCACTGAGCGACATTTCTGTATCACTTGCATTGTGACATGGGAATAGTGGCCGTCGACTATAAGTAGATGGCGATTAGTGGATGACACCCCCCCTCTCTTCTTTAAATTTTCCACAAAGTGGTCCATCCATTTATTGAATAAAAAACCTGTCATCCAAGCGTTTTCTTGCATTCCCATCCTTGCTCCTTCTTCACACTTAGCTATGTGTGCGTTTTGATATTATTTCCCTTTGAAAACATAATAGTTAGGAATACTGTCACCTGTTGCATTGATGCATGAAAGTGCTGTCAAATGTTCGCGGTTGTTTGGAGTGATTATATAAACATTTTGCACACCAGTTTCTGCTAAAACTCTTGCTCCGCCGCTTCTTCCTACTTGTGCTCCGCTTTCATTAGCATTCCATATGTGGCTGTCTTCATACTTGTTCTCTTCATAGAGTAGTTGTAAGTTGTTGTAGAAAGTGGCTACATTGCTAGGATTCAAGGCCTTTGCTCTAGCCACCTCTAGTGGTTGTGCTTTTCGCAATGATATATTAGGATGTCTTTTCTTGAACCATCTAACACATCCAATACCAGGGATGCCATCTTTGAATGGGGTAGGACGTTGTTGTGTCATCATGGCCACCTTTATCCTTAGTTTCACCCAAGTTAAAGGGAAACCTCTATTGGCCATGTCCAGTAAGTACTTCACTAGTTCCTGCTCCTCAGCCGTTGTGAGTACAGTATTGCTCCCTTGTTTTCTAGATAGGGTTCTACCATGAAGATGACCTCTAAAGCTAGTTCTAGAAATTCCGTAATAGTCAGCTGCAGAACACACTCGAGCTCCTTTGTCTACTGCTCTTAAAGCTTTCTGTAATTGAGAATCACTCCAATTGCCATTTTTCTTCAACTTCTTCTTCTGAGCTTTAGAAAGAGGAGTCATACCTTTGAACTTTGCCTCTTGTCCACAATCCTCCTTTGCTGGTATGTTCCTTGCTTCTTTGTTTGGAGTTCCTCTTGTATTTCCTCTTGGCCGATCCATGACTTGGCTGTCTTGAAGCTCCCATAAATTTAGAGGTTGCTTCTTCTTCTTGTTTGGTCTCAAGTGCATACGTTCTTCTGGAGCTTTGGCCATGTGTAAGTCACCATTAGTGTGATCATCTATCATTCCCTTCATGCTGCTCCTAGGCTGTAGTATTTGGCGGCAGGTTGTCTCTGGTTCTTCAATTTTCGAGAGAAGTTGTGAACTGCTTTGACCTATTGGAATGTACTAAAAGACTGTGCTCCTCCAAGTTCGCCAGACTTTGACCACAACACTCGCATGTCCTGTACTTTATCTATTGCATTCCTTGCTTTCATGGCTGCTACTAAATCTATTCCTCCAACTGTAGCTTTTGGACATGAGATGCATCCACGCCCAAGAAATTGAACCTGCTCACCCTCACTACTACTCTTTCTTTTCACCAAAAGACCATGCTCTCCTGTATTCATTCTACCCTGTTGTTCTTCCTTGTCTGTGGACATCATCTGTACAAGCTTAGAGGTGCTGTAAAATCAAAGAAAGACATGGAAATAACACATACTCTAGCACAAGGTCTTCTAACAACACCAGGATGGATACTTTCCTATGTATCACTTCACTTGAAATGGAGCTCCACTACAACATTGAATTGCCTTTTGGGAACTTTGCATTTAATGGTAGAAATTAAAATCGCCACCTTCTTATTATTAAATGGTTCTCTTGTAGTAAATGAAGAGCGCCAATTCTGCTCCAAAGTACAATCAATGAGCATTTGTAAATGCTCTACCAATCTCTGAAATCATACTTAACCCCTAAAGGACCAACATGCGTTTTTTGGCCATATAGAAATTTTGGGCAGGTACGTGTGACTAGAGGTATCCATATTTGAGGCTGAAATTTTAGTAGAAGGTGGGGGCGAGGAATATCTTCATGTGTACCAAGTTTCATGACATTTCAAAATACGAGTCAAAAGTTGTGACCTAATATGTTACTTTTTTTCGTAACCGGGCAGTTTGGGCAGATCAGAAAAAATCATTTTTTCCGGAATTTAAAAAAAAAAAGTGGTTCTCTAAATTTATATATACTTAAAAAGCTTTGAGTCACTCCATTTCAATCAATGAGTCAAAAGTTATGAGGGTTTTTGGTTTGCGAGCAGTTATAGATTGTCTACTCTAAAAAAAACTTTAAAGTCGTTTATTTAACTCAATTTTCAATATTTTGGGAAAAAAATAAAATCTTAGGATGTAGGTTGATTATTACAACATTACAACCGTTGGGATTGGCATTTTTAAATTCCATGATTAAATTTTTAACAATTTAGTATTTTAAGCCATTTTCTACTTCTTTCTACTTGCTATTTTTTTCCTATATGTTGTACAATTCCAAATGATGTGAAATTTTTCATGCATATAGAAAACTTGTTTAGGAAACTGAATTTAAAGAAGCACCACCTTTATCGGCATTTTTTCATTGAAAAGTGAGCTTGCAAAGTGCAGTTGCCCAGTTTTTCGCAGGATTGAAAATGGTTTTCAAGACTTTGAATGCTTATATCTTATGATCCACATGGTGGGATTTTCTGAAATTTTTACCACATGTTTTCAAAATATCATACTACAAGATCCTACGGTTACATGTGTCAAAAATTATTTTTTTCCAAAAATTTGGTAGTTGTATTAGAAATGGCAGTTTTGGAGCGTTTTTGGTGATTACATAGTCGTGAAACTTTAGGGGTTAAGGAGTTGCAAATAGGCCCCAATTATGTATCTAATTTTTTTTTCTTCATTGCATAATCCTTCAGCCGTCACCTAACCATTTGTATTCAAGTACTTTATTACAATTTGTACGCGTCTGTAATAAAAGTGATATATTCAGAAGCCATCGTTTCTCATTCACTGACAATTTCCTATACATATTTATACTATTCAGGTGCTTCTTTTAGCTGGCGATTTAAGGCACTGCACGATTGTGGGGGTGCCCACCTGAACTATAAGCTACCCTTGTATTCTCAACTTTGAAAAGTTGTAAAATATTTCCCTAGTGTTGGAAAATTACGAAACCAATTGGGTTGCTAAAAGTGTCTCTTTTAGGTGATGCTAATTTCCTCAACCCTCAAAGTTGGACCCAAAACTGATTTTCAGTGCGCTCTTGAGCTTGAGCTTGTCATCGCCCGCCGTTGTTGAGCCTCCCGATCTGAGCTTCCCGAGCTCCCGTGCAATCTTTCGAAACATGAGACCAAAAATCGGATGCAAGCCTGAATGGAAAGTTTCAGGATGGTGTGATTTGCCGCACTGATTTTCTTCGTCATCTTTTGAGTGCAGAATTCGATCATATGGCGTTGTCGAAGTCCTGGTCCGCGCTGCAGCGGACCCTCTCGTTGGGCGCCATTTGCGGATTCGCCTTCCTCCTTCGCATGCTGTTGTCGCTGCATCCTTATTCCGGTACACAACTCTTCAATTAATCTAAAATTAAATTCACAATTGGTACGCTCAGGGTCCGAGCATTTCTCTGGTCCGCAATCTGTTTTAGGGTTTTCTGGGAGCTTTCAGGTTCTTTGTTTTTTGAGTTCGTGCTGCTGCTGCTGTTGTTGTTGTTGCAGGGGCTGGTGTCGCTCCCAAATTTGGCGACTATGAAGCGCAGCGGCATTGGATGGAGATTACCGTCCACACTCCTGTAAAAGAGTGGTACGTGAACACTACCGACAATGATCTTCGCTACTGGGGACTGGATTATCCGCCCTTGACGGCGTACCAAAGTTGGCTCCATGGACGCGTTCTCCATTTTCTCGATCCTGCAGCAGTGGCTCTCAATTCCTCTCGAGGATACGAGGATGCGAAGAGGTACTACTTCTTGTGAATTTGGAAACAGAGTAGGCTTTTTTTAAAGTGCGTTACTTCTATGTTGAAAAGTTGCGCTTTGTTCTCCTTTTTGCAAGCATGTCAATTTATTTGTCTTAAGAATTGTAAACATCTGTAAGTATGTGTTAGCAAGCACAAGTTTTCTCAGCTGTCTTGTAATGTCGTGTTAAGAACTCTTCTTGCCTATATTGCATAATTTTGATCACCGTGACGTGGATTCTGCCTAGTATTTTTTTTTTTTTTAATCTGTGATGCATGACTGCCGAGTGATTGATGAGGTAGACTTACCTAATTGCGAAGTTACGAGACGTTACTAAATGTGACACCGTAAGCTATTGGACATTGAGTACTTATTGATTTTGAGAATCACCTTAACATCAGAAATTATGTTGTTCTTTAAGGTCAACTCCTAATAAAATCTTGAACCCTTACAACTTTTGCATACAGTATCCAAATAAGTCCTACTTTTGTGCACTGGAATCCCTTTACATACATCAATAAAAATTTAATTAGGCTAATAATTGAAAATATTCTCAGCGCTTCAAGTGTTGCTTGTAAGTGTGGTTACTTTACCTCATGATTTATGGATCAGGTACAGGCAGCACATGCTGCATTTAACACTATGAAAGAAATGATGGTGATCTCTTATAGTGGAGGAAATTGGGAACGTTGGGCGGATGGTGCAGCAAATTCTTGATGCGATGGACGGTATTGTCATCAGACGTTCTGGTTTTCTTTCCTGCAGCCATCGCGTTCGTGGCGTCTTATTATAAGCGGAGAAGATTTGAAGAACGGGCCTGGGCGTTGGGCATGATTCTTCTCCAGCCAGCTCTTATGCTTATTGACCATGGCCACTTTCAAGTTTGTCTTTGACCCCTTCACGCTTGAAAGTCTCTTGTAAAATTTATAATTTTCTGGTCTTAGTTCCTCAACCAAGTGGAGGGTTGTAGTTTGGATTTTGAGAGCATAAGCTATTCTGTAGGGATAGTCTTTCGAAGTTGATGATAAGTTTTGGTTGTGGTTTCACCAGTTCAACTGCATCAGTTTGGGCTTAGCGGCTGGAGCCGCTGTGGCTGTGGTCTCAAGGCACGAGCTTGTAGCCTGTGTGCTGTATTCTTTGTCACTCAATCACAAACAGGTGCTCTTTAATTTCCTGTTTCCCCCAAGCATTTCCATTGCAAATAGCATCTTACCACTGAAAATTGGACACGTGCAATTAAAACCATGATCACTTGACCTTATGACACTTGCAACTGCTGCAAGTGTTTTAACATAGTATATCACATTGATTTCACTTCACTTGCTAATCGCTTATATCTTAGTTTGCTGATTAATCATCTCATAGCATTGTTATTCTCACTTTGGTGCCATTTATAATGGGGTGGGGGGTGGGATGATCAGATGAGTGCATACTACGCACCGGCATTCTTTGCTCATCTTCTTGGACGGTGCATCCAACGTCGCTCTCCAGTTTCTGGTGTCTTGAAACTAGGATTCGTGGTCCTGGTTACGTTCACGATCTGTTGGTGGCCTTTTTTATCATCTTTGCAGTCAGCTGGTCAGGTAAATGTTTCGCAATTAGTTTCTCTAGACTAGTTTTGTAGCCGTACATACTTCAGGATGTGTAATCTAAATGTATATAACTCCAGTTCTAGAGCGGAGCGAGCTACAAGGTTTCATTGAGTAGCTCTTTTGATGTCAGTAGAGGATTTAGCAACAACATATGTATGAAAAACTGTGCGGATGAAAGCGGACAAAAATTGAGATCGATGAAATCTTGACGCAGTTAGCATTTAGTATAATATTCCCTCCGTCCTGAAATACGTGTCCGCATTGGAACCTAATGTTTTTTTATTACCAATTTCATTAATCATATTGTAAATTGCATAATTTAGAAGGGTCCAAATTTTATACCACCGAATCAATGAAGAACGATGCATGTGTATGTTGTGTTGTAAAATAAATAGAAATGGGGCCCAAGAAAGCCTCCATACAACCTACTCAGACCTACTGAAAGAAACATGAGTTTCTAATGCAGACACTTATTTCGGGACGGAGGGAGTAATAGATAATGGATGTTCGTGTCTAAAACATGCCACTAACATGATTTTCATTGTTGCATTTCTTACATATTTCTATTTAACACCCGTTCCAAGGATTTTGAAATGGAACTCATTGTGCAAACTCAAGATATTGAGTTGCAACGTATTGAAAGGTCTCTGTTTTGCTCTGCTCAGATTTTGAATCGATTGGCCCCCTTTGAGCGTGGGCTCTTCGAAGATTATGTTGCAAACTTCTGGTGTGGTACTTCTATGCTCATCAAATGGAAGCAGTTGTTCTCCATTCCAGTGCTAGCGCGGTTGGCGTTGGGCGCTACTGTTACAGCGGCTTTGCCATCTATGTTGCAGCAGATCCTAGCTCCAAGTGTTCGAGGCTTTCTCTTGGCCATGCTCAATGGCTCTTTTGCATTCTATTTCTTTTCTTTTCAAGGTAACTTTTTAAGCACTTTGTTACGGACTTCTTATGGTGTTCACTTTTCACGTATTGATGAAGCTCCATTCTGATGATCAATTTCAATATGTGAAGTTATAATTTTGAATGAGAATAGATTACACGATAAGCAAGTTGCAAATTCTGTTGTGGTGACCTGATTTGGTTCAAATTAATGAATAAAGCTATTTCATGGATGATAACCATTGGAGACCCCTCGCAGTTTTGTAGTGTAATTTAAAAATGAATCGATCTAATGGCTATTATAGTGATTTGAGCACGATCGTGCAACACAGTAGGCTTTACTGTAAGGAAGCACTTTCATTACAATTCAGAGCTTAGCAAAATTACATTAGGCAAGAAATGTTAGTTTCTAGATGTTCTGGTCATTGAATATATATTCATTTCTCCTACAAGACTTTTGATCTGATTTACTGATCATCTCGTTTTGTTGCAGTGCATGAGAAGTCCGTCTTGCTACCACTGCTACCAGCTACTCTTTTAGCACTTGAGGAGCCTGAGGTGTTGCAGTGCCTTGTGCCTTATGCTGTCATTTCAATGTTTCCCTTACTCCGACGCGATGACCTTGTTTTGCCCTACTTTGCCCTGCTGGCTTTCTTCTTCCTCTTACCCAAGTGTCCCGCACGTGCAGAGGCAGCAAGAGACTCGCCATTCAATTGGTTGAATGGCTACATCTTGAAAATGTGTTCCATTATAGGAGCAGTCATTCTTCATTTCTTGTATCTCTTCGTTCAGCCACCCTCTAGATACCCATTCCTGTTCGAGGCTCTCCTCACTTCATATTCCTTTGCACATTTTGTAGTCTTAGTCATTTACACAAATTACAAGCAATGGTTTGTGCCTGCTGATGACCAGTGGATGTCATCCTCTAAGAAAAGTAATTGACCAGAGGCGTTACAATTGAGTTTCTGCGGTGTATTGACTTCCACCTCATGTCAATTTCTACATTCCATTTGATTTTTGTACTAGAATTCAGTGAACTGACAAAAATACGTGGACGCAGTTCACGGAGGACGAGTTCTTCTAGTGGTAGAGTAATCCACTTACAGGCAGTGACAGCTACGAGGCTATATAGGATACTAGTCATCTACATGTAGAATATGCAAAGAGTGCTGTTGGATGCTCAGTGCTGGTCCTGCTCAACTTGTACAGTACAACTGTAGTAAACCTGCTTTCTAGCATTCTGGCCATCCTAACAGCTATATCTTGGCAGAATCAACGGAACGGAAAGGGTCAGTCCAACATCAACTCTGAGTGCTCCAGGAAGGTAGGTGCCATCTGACCTCTAAAATCAGCTGTACTGTACTAGGGAGTCTAGACTCTGTGTTCGTCCATTGAGAAGGAAAAATTTCAAAATTCCTTATAGAAGTCGTGATTGGTCATTAGTGCAGGATTGAGTGTGATTGGTGGAGGATGGAGCGTGTTGCGAATCTTTGCAAGCAAGCGGTTGTGATATGTAATTGGTCAGCAGTCTCTCAGACGGAGTCATTTTGTTTCATGATTTCATTAGAAGAAAGACGAATAGTTCGAGAGGGACTTGAGGCTACACATTGCTGTTCTCTGCTTACCAAACGCGAGTGACCGAATTTGCCCCAAAATTCTACATTCGAAGTATCTTTCATGTGGCCATGAACTAGAGAATGCTTCGAGAGCCAGAATGCACGAGAGCAGTTTCCGACAAAATGTTCCGAGTTGTTATTCTTGAGGAGTTGGATAGGTGTTGGGCTTGTAGGTTGAAAATCATTTCACCCGAGGGCCGCACGTAGAAACTCGCTTCAGAACTGTAGTGGACAGAAACTTTCAGTTGTGGGCCCCTTACGGGATTAAAAAATTGCACTAATTTGTTCAATGGTGTCTCCCAACGTTCAATGGTGTCTCCCAAAGTTCAAAGGTATCATGTCGGGGTCGTCAGCCTAATCCCAGCTTCGGAATACACTCGGAAACACTCAATCCCGTTGAAATATTGAACCTGAACCCCTGCGCAAGTAAGCAGAGGGGTCAAGGGTAAAATCTTCTTCCTAGCAACCAATGAATCGATGACTTGTTTTCTCCAACAGTGACTTTGGTCACTCGAACACCGACTTTTACTCAAACTCAAGTGGCTCCAGAACGTGTGCTTGGCTGATCATGTGAGTCAATATATGTAAAATTTTATTGCTTCGGTGGCAGAAATTGAAGATCAGGATGATGTTCTTTATAATGCACAAGGTCATTTGGCAAGGACTGGGTAAGAGAGTTGACGTACACACTGACCACGTCTACCCATTCATTTTGTCATTATAAAAAACATCAACTTGAGAGCAGTCATTGCTCATCTCATTGCATTCCCAACAGCTAAATGATTATATACTCCATGCTCAGAATCAAGTAACTGACCTTGGAACTGTACAGTGCATTACAGTGCCGTGTTCAGAATAACGACTCAATTCTGTTGGTCAGGCTTAACTCGTTTAATTGCTGCGAAGTGTGCCAGCAGCGTGCTGATGTGCTTATGGCTGATTGAAGTACGTTGTCTTCCATAATCACCAACGAAAATAGCAATATGCGCAAACTACTGTGCGACAGGATGTAATCGTTGAGTACAAAGCGAATGAGGTTCTGCTTCTATGCTTCTAGCTAAGGCGACTAACTGACTAAGAGTACAATCTACCCAACCCTTGAAGAATAGTGCACAATGCATCAAAATTCAACATCCATTGTCAAGCAAGATCAACGGCAGCTACAAGGAGGCAAGTTAGAAGAGATGTTCACATGCAGAGACAGAGAGAGCACAAGAGTCTGAACGACAACGAAACCAAATGGAAGCCACCATAGGAAAGCAAAAGTTAAGAGAAAATATGGAGTGGAGGGAGCACATAACATTCTAGATCAGCACCCTTCTTTAGAAAAATGCCAGAGACTTCAAACATGGAGCCCAGAAATTTTCTAAACAATTGAAACCGCAGATCGATTTGCAAGAACTGTCATCAGTTCAGATTGTATCCAAAAAGAAAGGCGATTCTATTTCTAGAGCAGTTCTCGAAGAGGTGTTGGAAATCCACAAGACTTCACCTATGAAGCTCAGAAATTTTCTAAAACAGTTGAAACCGTAGATCGATTTGCAAGGACTGTAGGTTGTGTCCAACAAGAAAGGTGATTCTATTTCTAGAGCAGTTCGAACTTCTAAGCGGTGTTGAAAAGAATCCTCAAGAATGTTATGGAGGGAGACACGGAGAATGACGTTTAATTTGAAAAAGAGGCAAGAGCAGGGAGAGGCGGCAAACAAGCCAACAAAGAGGACTCACTCATCAGTAGCTTCAATTTGCTGGAGAGAAGCTAGTGCGACTGCTGCGAGAAGACTGCAAACTGCAAAAGTTTGAAAAAACAGTAGGAGCGACAAACAGGAGGTGGCCTGGTTTCCGGGGTGACCGTTGAAAATTTGAATGTGAGGAGGACTCGGTCCCCCCTGCCCGAGGCCAATTTGAAATTCCGGGCTCTGGCCATTACCTCGGCGAGGGCGGCATTCTCAAGGCGCCCTTCCGAACCGGCTCGCTACTGATTTGACTGCAGCTTGTGGTGTGGCATATTCTGGACTGACTTACGCGCTTTTTAGGTCTTGGTCCTAATTTAGAGTAAGATCACATTGATTCAAATTTTTTTTGGAGTCTTGTGGAATTATTTGAAATAAATAAATGTAGAAGGGTGTTCTGAAAGTGTCCCCACTTTCCACCATAAATTAAATATTTATATTACTTCCATGTGATGAAGAATTTGATGCCTTCGTACTACCTGGGAACACTTTAATTTAGAGGAGGGGCAATTTTAGAAGACCCCCACTAAATAAAAATTGAAGTGCCTTCTCAGTGAAACCATAAATTTAGGAGAGTCCATTCGTCCATTCCCTCCGGAACCTACAGTAGGTTCACGTCATTGTCTCCATATTCAAGAGTTATTAGGCCAGGAAGGCAGGAGGTCCATAAAGCGTACATTTAAAAGCTGATAATTAATTAATTTGGGGAGATTAAACTTCTTGAAATGTTTTTAAGTACATTTTCCTTGAAAGAAAAATGGAATTGACATCTAACCCAAGTCGTTTTGTATTTTTTGGAGCTTCATGGAATTAGTTATGAATTTCTAAAGTTGAAATGGAGCAATCACTAAAAGTGTTCTCTTGAAATGTACACCATTTGTACATTGTTGGTTCAATGAGAAAGCAAAATGCACATTTGTGTTAGAGGATGCTTTTAGAGCCCAAGTACTTATAGATCTCCATCATTATATTCACTTCCTACAAGACCAAGGGTGGTTTGATGTAAAGGTTTGTTTGTCCACTTGTCACAGAGTTCCAAATGAAAGCCATGAAAAAAATGACAGAATTAGAGACATCTTAAGTTCATGTCTAATTTGTATGATGTATTGTTACTTTTAAGTTCCTATAAATAAGTGTCTATAACTATCAATATAATTTATCCCACCATTCTAGATTAATTAAACATTCATGCAATTATTTCTTTTAGCCAGTTCAATCATTGAAGGAATAAAATTAAAACATGGCAATAGGAGGTTGATTGTGAGTTCATTCAACTTTGAAAGTTAGATGAAAAACAATGTAAAATACATTTCAGCAAACCAACTCAAACCTCACAAGTATATTCAAATGTATTCAATTTCAAACACACCTAGAGGTTTTTCTAATCTATCTTATGACTAAAAGAAACAAATTAAACAAAATAGAGCATGAATCTCAAAAGTATAGTCAAATGAAGTCATAATATGTATAATATAGTTAATATATGATATGTTCTATTTGATTCAATCTTCTCCTTTAGTTTGCATGCTGATCCTTGTAACCCTAGCCAAGATAAATGTTAAAAAATTTAACCTCTATAATTTTTTTTCTCGTTTATTTTGGAGGTGTGAATCCAAAAACTAAGCCTCCATTGCCCCCAACCAAGATAAATGTAAAAATGTGACCTCTGTTTTTGTTACGGTTTAGGGTTTAAAATTTTGAAACCTAGTCTATTTAATCAGGGTCAAGGATTCTAAAAATGAATTAAGGTTTCTAAATTTCATCATCAATCATAATTTAAAGAGTTACCATATTTTCTTTAGAAAAAAAGGGGAAATGCAAAGGGTCACTTGCCTTGAAGTTCAAGAAGGGTTCATATGAGGCATGTAAACTAACCATAATCTACCTAAAACAATGCACTGCAAACAATGATCACCATCTGCCTAATAATTTTTTATTCCCCCACTTCATACTCCTTCAATCTATCTCAAAATAAATCCATGATCTCTAGTGGAAAACTAGCTGATGTACTCCATATTTATTTTGAGACAAATCAAGGGAGTAACTCCAACACATGTACATACGAAGGGGTTCAGTACTTCTTGCAAATTGGAAGTGCGACTTCCTTCGTACCTTCGATCACTTTCATTGTTTTATTGTAAGTTGTATATCATGTGATGAAAGGGGTTCTTCTTAATTGAAAGTGCAACTTCCTGCCTTTGTTTTACTGCAAGTTATGTGTATCATGTGATGAAACAGGGATCCTTCCTGAATTGAAAGTGTGACTTCAGGTCTTCTTTCCTTCCTACTTTCATTGTTTTACTGCAAGTCAAAGTTATGTATCATGTGCTGAGGAAGGGATCGGCCTTCCTAATTGAAAGTGTGACTTCCTTCTTTCCTTCACTTTCATCGTTTTACTACAAGTTCTATACCATGTGACGAAAGGGATCCGATTCACAACACAAGCGTGGATGTTTCAATTCTCAAAGCCCTCTCGGGAAGGTGAGTTCTCCGTTCTATTAACGTAAACCACTCTTGGTTCCCGTCCCGTTCAATTGACGGGAAGCTTCTGTGCCGTAATCCCCGATTACGCGGTCAAAATCGCGTAATTGGGGATTACGGATTTTTCATTTGGCTGATTGTTTCATCCAATTTTATCTCCTCTTTCAGTCGTGATTTACATCGGGCAATACCCTTATCGTTGAGCATTGCCCTATACTTAGAACACATATAATCAAGTGAGTGGTGAGGGGGTAACTGTTATGTTACATTACGATCCGTAATCCGTACAATCCAGCCTCTTTCGTTGAATGTGATGATGTCTGAAGTCATCTGCAAGTCTGGCAAACGTGGAGACTGGCATAAGCTTACGGTGGTCCTTTCCAAGCAGACAAGAAAAACAAGGAGCCACTAGAACTCAGTCTCTGCTGCTGCTGCTGCTGCAAGGGAGTGTGCTCCAGCCAGCTTTGTGACACTACTGCCACTTGACGCAGATTGCAGAATCAATCACAGACTGACCCCGCGAGTTTGGTAACCATGTTTGAATTAAAGGTAACCACCCCTAAACTGGGTTCAAATCACATCAATACCTTAAATGAGGCTTTTTGTTTTGTTTTGTTTTGTTTTGTTTTGTTTGTAGCGTGGACAACTTCCTGACCGTGCGTCCCCCGGCCGCGTGCTTGGTACCGTCGGAAAGCTCTCGCCATAGAGGGGTGCACCGGCTTGGTTTCGTGGCGTTTGGAGCAGTGGTGCAAAAGTTATTGAATTTCAAAGTATTTATTGGTTAAAAATTTAGAAAATTACTTTTACTTTGATTTTGGTGGCGTTCTTGCTACTGGGAGTGGAACCGGGAATAGAACTAGGAGTAGAATCGGAAGTAGAACCAGGAGTGAAACCGGGAGTAGATGAAAATTGGGCCAACGGCACAGGGTCACACTAGTCAATACCTTAAATGAGTTTGTTTGTTTGTTTGTTTGTTTGTTTGTTTGTTTGTTTGTTTGTTTGTTTGTTTGTTTGTTTTGTTTTGTTTGTAGCGTGGACAACTTCCTAACCATGCGTCCCCGGGCCGTGTGCTTGGTACCGTCGGAAAGCTCTCGCCAAGGAGGGGTGCACTGGCTTGGTTTCGTGGCGTTTGGAGCGGTGGTGCAAAAGTTATTGAATTTCAAAGTACTTATTGATTAAAAAATTAGAAAATTACTTTTACTTTGATTTTGGTGGCGTTCTTAGTACTGGGAGTGGAACCGGGAGTAGAAGTGGGAGTAGAATCGAAAGTAGAACCAGGAGTGGAACCGGGTGTAGATGAAAATTGGGCCAACGGCACAGGGTCACACTAGTTGGACACTAAGGGAGGAGGTCCATAAAGCGCTCACTTAAGAGCTGAAACTAAATTTTGGGGAGATGAAACTTCTTGAAATATATTTTAGTAAATTTTCCTTCAAAGACAAATGAAATTGGCATCCAACCCAAGTCGTTTCATATTTTTTGGAGCTTTGTGGAATTAGTTATGACTTTTTGAAGTTCAAATTTTGACGCTTCGGAGGGCTCTAAAATCGCCCACCTCCTCAAATGTTCACAGCTTATACATTGCAAAAAGCAACATGTACAAGCAGTGAACATTGAGGAGGTGGGCGATTTTAGAGCCGAACGGTTTAAGAACCTCCTCCCTTACATAACATTCAGTAATCTTCATATCCATTGCCTTCCCTTCATGCACCCTACTCATCACATGGAGGGTCTGTTTATCACCAAAAAAAACTTGAACTCCAACCCATGAACACAATTTGTACCTTGTTCAAGGGATGGGATGAGACCATTGTACGTGGGGCACCATGCTTGAAACCGAAGGGACTTACAAGTAAGGTAGGCACCTTCAAATGTGCCACTGACCTTAAATTGCCATCTACACTTTGTGAAGATTTCTAGAATCAAGTTATGTATCTATGTGGAAGAAACGCTTTTAGAACCAAACTTTGTTCCTTCATTACTTTTGCATACAATATCCAAATGTCGTGTTCTTTGGTGCTTTGGAACCTTCTTTCACTTGCCAATAAGAAAATATAAAAATTTGAATAATCTAATAATAGTAATTAGGCACAATAGCAATTAGTGTGGAGTATCCACCTTATATGGTGGCCAAAACATTTGGTGTAAACATAAAGAATTGAGTCATGGACCAGTGTACTCCTGGATTGAATTTTTAAAGTAGATTTATCCACTGAAAGAATCAAGCCACCAGAAACAGCCCAGAAACAAGCAATAAACAAACTTTATACGATTGGCTAAAAAACTATCCTTAGATTTCCTCCTAACCTTTGAGGTTGGATACCTCCAAGATCTTCCCAAAAAATACTCTCCTAGGGTCCAGGAAGTCACTATCCACTTCAGCCATGTATGATTCTAACAAAGATTTTCATCTACTAAAAATGTGAGTTCTATTTGTCAGTGTAAACCCAAAAGCTAAGGTACCATAGCTATCTTCCAACCAAAACATTTCATTTTTTGGAACTCCAATCCAAAGTTTTTTGGTGTAAACAGGGACTAAGCCTCCATTTATCTATTTAGCTACTGATGAAGTATTGTTTGGGTGTGAAATATTCCACACCATTTGCTATAGAATCAAGGCAGTGACAATACATGCTATTCAATGCAATGTCGTTTTAAATTTTTTGGTTAACCCCTAAAGGACCAAACACCGTTTTTGGCAACATAGCAAATTTGGGCAGCTCACTACAAACGGAGCTTTTATTTTTTTTCTTTGAAAATTTCACAAAACATGTGCCCAAAGAGTAGCTTTAAGGTCCAACAATTTTCATAACTTTTGACTACACAATTAATAAGTTATTGCATGATATGTAATTTTCCGCGTTCGGCGGACAGCCCGAGCAGCTCAAAAAACTCCTTCAAAAATCACTTTTTTGAAAAATGAAAAAGTTGGAAGTGGTTCTAAGGAAACATTTAAGAGCGGGAAAATTTGAATCACTCCATTTTGTTAAATGAAGTGAGAGTTATTAAGTTTTCCAATTTGTGGGTAGGTTTGGAATCCAGAGACACCATACCTACCCACAAATTGGAAATCTTAATAACTCTCACCTCATTTAATGAAATGGAGTGATTCAAATTTTCCCACTCTTAAATGTTTCCTTAGAACCACTTCCAACTTTTTCATTTCTCAAAAAAGTGATTTTTGAAGGAGTTTTTTGAGCTGCTCGGGCTGCCTGCCGAACGCGGAAAATTACATATCATGCAATAACTTATTAACTGTGTAGTCAAAAGTTATGAAAATTGTTGGACCTTAAAGCTACTCCTTGGGCACATGTTTTGTGAAATTTTCAAATAAAAAAATAAAAGCTCCGTTTGTAGTGAGCTGCCCAAAATTGCTATGTTGCCCAAAAACGGTGTTTGGTCCTTTAGGGGTTAATGGATACAATTTGACTTGTGACTTCATAAATTAATTTTCTCTATGCGTAAATTTGGTAAGAATTGGAAATTAGAAATTGTATGCATAGATGTGTCCACATGCATTTTTCTAATGAATGATAAATGAGTTTTCTAGACATTGTAAGAAGATCAATGTCTATTAATTATTTGAAGGGTAAGTAAAAGATTACCACTTGGTAGATTCTTTGCTACTTGAGGTCTATGACATAAAAATTCTCTCTTTTGGTCATTAAACTTTAGTCAATTATTTTTAAAATTTTCTTCTTTCACCCCATTTTGTAATGTTCTAATAGAACAATTGACCATTTGGATTGTAGAACAAGCCGTTTTTGAAAATCTGGCGATTCTAATGACATTTTAAAGTGTACTACTCTTTACAAAGGAAGCATGATAATGCAAGGGGTATAAAGTAACTAAGTCCATTATAGACCAAATGTAAAGGAACCCATGCCATTGCGAAAAAAATTATATAAGTGGTGTATATTCAAGTTCTAAAATGTACATCACTAGTATAATTTTCCATGCAAGGGGCTTGCTCCCATTTGGCCTATAATGGTTCACTTAACTTAAGTGTTGCACATAGTAGATCAAGTTCTATTTCTTGATGTATTAGTTTCTACCCTAATTAAAACATCATATTATAAACTGCAATCTAAATTTCAAATCTTATAACTTTTCATTGGAAGTTTGAGGTCCAAATTCAATTCTTATTGAAAAATAAATAAATAAATTCTCCTTTGAGCATTGAGATCTTACAAATGACAAAGGATCAGATTGTGCAACTTTTGGTACATTTTTTTTACGAAGGTAGAATCAAGATGCTTTAGTTACAATTTTCAACCTTTTAGAGTTAACCTTAGAAAAATGCTACAAACACTAAGTTTCCAATGGAAGATAGAGAATCCTTTTATATTAACAAAAGTGTTGATGTACATCGTTGGAAGCTTGTGTAACAAGGGGAGGATTTACATAGTATAGATGCTCTTGAGTTTTTTAACCCCTAAAGTGCCAATGTCCCCTAGGGAGACAAAATGGTTTTGGATTGGCTCCTACAATCTCAATTTTCATGTTCTTTTCTTAAAATTTGATAATAGAAAAAATATATCAACTTTTTGGGAATATAATTTTTATTTCAATTGGTGCTTAGAAGCAAAGTTATGCCACTCTAAGCCCCAAATGGGAGTTGTTGGACAACACAAAAGAAATCCCAAATAGTGAAAATGATTTTCTTAAAATTTTGTTTCTTATAAAAAGTATTTTTGTCTATATGGAAAGATTTGATTTATTTTATTGGATAAGTGATGAGAAAGTTCTGGACAATCTTTTTTGGATGGGGGCAATTTAAGCACCTTCTTGAGAAAATAATTTACTGGAGTCATATTTGAATGCAATTTTCATAATTTTTCAAAAGGAATTGTTTGAAAGGATTAATTTTTTCTTGCTACAACAATCTCCTTGTTGAAATTATTCTATTTCAACTCCATCTTAGAGTGTTTGACAATTCCGTTCTATCTTGTACCAACTTCTACTTAACATTTGTTTAACTCCTCACTGCCCAGAGTCCAACCATGCTTAAAAAAGGCATGCCTTTGCAAGTTTGAAAAGTCAAAATTAGGTGAGGTATGAAGATCTCAACCGTACAATATTATAGTGTGTATATTTTAGATGGTGTGAAACAAATTTGGGGTCATTTGACCGTTTAGATTGAAAGATTATAATGTTTTAGTGTTCAAAAAAGGTGCTGAAATTTTCTTAAAAACACATTTGGAGGTGAAATTCAATTTCTAAACCTACTCAAATGAAAAAAATTTAAGCTACAAAGTGATTCAAAACTAAAATATAAACACTTTGGTGAAAAGAATTTCATAAAAATGAATCATTGTGTCTACATTATGGATTTAAAATGTTCCAAAACAATGAGAAAAGGAGCAAAAAATCACATCTACTATTGAACCTCCTTCTACTAAAATGCTTCTTAGACAATCAAAACTTCTTGGATTGATATGAAATTTTAGCCACAAGAACTAGACAAGTATATGCAACTTCTCCAACAAGAATTTTTGAAAAAGGATCATGTATAAAGTAGTTATGAGCCCCCAAAGTTGACTAAAATGCAATAATATCTGAATTTTGAACTTCAAATTGCTCCCAAGAATTCAAAACAACTTGATTGGCATGAAAATTTTACCACAATAACTAGACCTTAAGGGGTACAAAACCCAACAAATTTGATTGAAAACAAACATTTTTGGAAAAAGAGACAAGCCCCCAAAGTTGCATTTATCACAACGTAGTGTGCTAAACAAAAAATGACCCTGTGAACTTTGAATGGCTCTCGCAAACTCAATTTGTCTTGGATTAATTTGAAAATTTTACCATATAAATTAGACTTGTATGTGCAATGTTTCCGACAATTTTTATTGAATTTGGACATTGGATGCAAAAGTTATAGTGCTTCAAAGTTTGTGTGGGGACAATTTTTGTCCTCTTGGGCGGTGAAGGATTAAAGAATGAAAATCAAGTGTGTGTTTTTCAATTGCTTTTGTTCTAGGCTCTCATCTTAATTTGTCGACGTAATTTTTTATTTATTTCAACATGTATAGTGCAATAATTTTAAGCTAAGATGATTTAAAGCCTTAAAATCTAGGCACGCATGCAAGATGCAAAAAAACATTTTTCTTCACTTCAACGCAAATGTCTTGCAATCCATATGGTCAAAGTTTTTGAAAATTCTTCCACACACTCTTATACTAATCTTGTGCAAGATTCCATGGTTATATGTTTAAAATAAATAGACTTTTTAAAATAGGATGATTTCTACAGTGACCAACCCCATCCTTCTTGGGTTAAAGGTTAAAACTCTCATCCTAATGTTACAATGAATAACATCCAGTTCTATTTACACTGAATAGTGCAATTAGGTTGCCCCAGACTAATATCTCGACATTCAACACTATATCAGTATCCAAGTTACTGCAGAAGGATGCAAAGATGTGGGGAAATATGTGTGCTACATGGGTTGGTACACTGATTCACGGCTCGGGATCAAAGAATGACTTATGCCTCCATCTGGACAAGCTATGAGTCATCAACTAACATGAGGTAACTTCCCTGGGGTAAGGCAACCTAATTGTCAAGGCAACCCAATTGCAATATATAATGTAAGTAACATATACTCCCTCCGTTTGGAAATAGTGTATCCATTCTCTATAGTGATTGCACTAAGAATGGATACACTATTTCCAAACGGAGGAAGTAGTTGACTAATATATGAGGCAATATGGTACCGTATTGCGTCCTCCACATTACGTGCTGATCATGACCAAGTTGAGTGACTGCACTTCTTGGAAGTAACAGTGGATGAGTGCCAAAGTAAGCTCATGCGGTCGTGCCTTTGTAACTGATGGGCATATAAGGTAGCATGCTAAGAGCTGATTGCATTTGGGGAGACGCTAAACTCCTTGGAACAATTTTCAGTAAATTTTTGTAGGAAGGAAATTGGAATTAGCATGTAACCTAAGTCGTTTCACATTTTTGGGACCATAGTGGAATTAGTTACGAATTTTTGAAGTTGAGACGTAGTGGTCATTAGAAGCGATATGTCACCTCCTGAAATCTACACTATTCATACACTGAAAAAAGCAAAATGTACCTCTGCATTAGTGGTCGCTTTTAGAGTGGGGTCGCTTTTAGAGCCCCTTACTACCCTTAACCCCTAACTGCCTGAGCGACCAAATGTCGCTCCAAAATTTCAAGCTCGTTTGGATATGGGCAGTTAAATTCCTTTGACCGCTTAAATTGTTTTTACGGGCAATATTGAAGGTCAACTATTGGAAACTTTTATTTTTTACTAAAAAAGGAAAATATTTGATTTTTGAGACGTCCTCAAAGGCATATGTGTATCATTAGTAAAAGAGTAAAGCTTGCAGATTTTACTTGATTTCTGGGCTTTGAACAAAGCTTGCCAATTTCACTTGATTTGAGATCTAAAAAGTTGTACTTATCCATTCGCTTTGAAAATGGTCCCAATGGAAAGAGTCAAGTGTTTTCAAGATTTTTATTGTTGAAAATTTAAACATGCAAGTGTTGATTTGGAGTTATTTACAGTTTCTACTTATCAAATAAAATTGCGTTTCAACAACTACAAGGTGGATTATATAATGAGTTTAATAGCTCTTCATTTGAACTTAAGTTTTTTAGAAGTGCATTCTAGTGTGCTAACTCAATTTCAAAATTGTTCATGTCACATTCAACCTCCAAAAACTCTTATAAGCAAATTTCTCAAACATTGTGGGGAATGGCAGCATACTAAAAATAGGATACTTATATTTCTCTTGTTATAATCTCACAACTCCTATGCAATTTTACACTCAAAATTGGTAAGTACACTAATAAGCAAACTCTCTAAACATCTAAACAGTTAGATTTTGAAAAACAAAACAATTTGCTTCATTGGAGATAACTATAAGCTTATGCTCTTTTTCCAAAGGAAGAACACACTTGGAAAGGTTTAGGCACTTAGGGACACTTCACACAACGGCCGTCAGTCGAGAGTCCATCGGTTTCCACCAATCAGATTTCAGAAACCCCGAAGTTTGGCCTCTCGAGCCTTCACACTACCCGCCACAATCCAAAGTCCGTCGCTCTCAAAACTGCCTACATGGCAGCAAAATGCTTACATGGCAGAAAATTCCGACGGACTCTCCTCGAGAGTCCGTCGAATTTCCAAAAGAAAAAAAATCAAAAAAATCAAAAACTGACAAGATCTCAGCCACTAGATCTTAGCGGACTGTTTTTTGCAAGACAAAAAGCAGGACGCGGCTTCTTCTTCTCCTCTCTCTCTCTCGTGCGTCTTAGTAGAAGCCGCTCTAATTTTTTTGCAGCTCTTTGTTGTTTGTTGTCTCTTTCATTTTTTCACAAGTAGAGAAGATGGACAATTTTTCTCAAAACCCCTTCCTTTGTAGCCAGCCAACTTTTATGGGGAGCGAAATTTTTTTGACCCCAACTTCTTATGGAGCATTTCAACCCTACTCAACTCAAATTACAGAGAAAGGAGTAGAAGAGAGTCAAGAGACAAATGTTGAAAGGGTAGAAGAGAGGCTTGTTGAGGGAGGAGATTGTGAGATTATAGGATCATCCAAAAAGAAAGTTGCTCCTAAGCAAAAGGCTGTCCCAAAGAAGAAAGCAACAGCCAAGAAAAAGGCAGTAGTAAAAATTGAAGGAGAAGCCGAAGGAGAAGAAGCGGCTCGCAAGTGGGAGGATTCACAAGTCTTTCAATTGATTGCGTTGAAGGGAGAGATGGAGCCTGAATTCATCCGAAACGGCAAAAAACAAGGTATGTTACCGTTCTACCCTAATTTTAATTTTTCAACAAAAGAATTCGGATTGAGGCCAATTAGGGGCCTAAAGGCCTTTGCCTTTAGCCGCGCGCCCGTGCCCGGCCCCCAGGCCCCCCTTTCCCCCCATTGCATGTGCAAATGCAATGCCACCGTTGGGGTTTGAAACCTAGTCTCCACCATGACAATGGAGAGACCTTATATGATGTGGCCAAACCCTCCACCTACTTCCTTTCCATGATGAATGCCACCTTCATCTTTCATTTATACCTTACAAAGCCCTTGTAGTCCTTGTTTCACAGTGAGAACATGTGCTGTGATTGTTCTTTCAATGCCATTTTTGACCATTTCATCATGTTTTTTGAACCTTTTGCTTCCAGGAATTGACACATGGGTGAGGCTTCATGCTAGAATGGTTGTCATGCTACCAAATTTCAATCGCACTGCTGTGGCATGCCGTAAGAAATTCAAGTCCATTTTTGATGCTTACAAAGAAGACAAAATGGCCAATGGTATTTCTGGCAATAATCGGCAAGAGAGCAAATTCTATGATGCTCTGGACGAGTGGTATCACCAAGCCGGGCAAGTGATGAAGCATGTCTCGGCTACAACCACAGATAATGTACAAAGCCAGACCAATTCAGCCCCGGATGTGGAGAGTGCACCAACTTCAACAACCATTTCTGCACCCCCATCAATAGGTAAACAAAATTTTCATGATAGAGCCATTCATATCTTTGAGAAAATGGCAGAAACTAGCACAGGTTTGATGAAAAACTTTGAGAGAACAAATGAAATGCTAGAAAGAGTAGACTACCAATTTGATTGTTTGATCAATAAGCTCTAGAGTATGCTACTCTTCATCTATGCTACAATCATCATCATTGTCATCTGAAATACAGTTTTCATACTGAATGTCTGAATTTCTAGCCAAATGATCTTTGTAAAAGGTCTCGGCTAGTAATAGATGAACTCGACTTAAATCAGCCACCATTTTCTTCATTTTCTCTTGTCGCTCTATCTTTGTTTCTTCACGTGCAGGATTTTCTACATTCTCGATTTCTTCTTCTTCTCCAGGTTCTATAAATGGAGTTTCCTCGGCTTATTGATTTTTTTTCTGGAGTTCCCTCATTTCCCTCAATGATGATTCGAGAGAGTGAAACATATCTGTTCTTTGCATTTTTCCGAATTCCAAATTGGCTTCAATCTGTAGCTCTTTCTCTATTTCTTTAGCCCAATCCATGGAGAATTCATCATTCTCTAGAATGCACAGATTGTGCAGACATAGAGATGCTGTAACAATATCAAGCACATTTCGGAGTGGCATGTCAATTCTTTTCAGTAATATGCGCCATCTTCCTTTTAGAATTCCAAAGGCTCTTTCTACAGCCATATGAGTGCTTGATTGGATAAAATTCCAATATGCTTTTCTTCTAGGCAATCCTTCTCTTTCTCCGTTGAATGGTGAGTAAAACCACGGCCTCATAGGATATGCAGCATCACCAATGAATTTGTAAGGTAAAAATGCACCTCTCATAGTCTTCTTCCCAATTTCAGATTTCTAAAATAAGGCCCAATCATGAATTCGTCCAGCCCATCCAAAATCATAGTCCCAAAATTTGCAATCGGCATCAACAACCCCTTGTAGTAAACATGAATAATATCCTTTTTGGCAATAGTATGCTACAGGGTCATGAGATGGTGCTGTAATAGGGATGTGGCTACCATCTATTGCCCCTAGAATAAGCGGAATACCATGTAGTGCCTCAAAACCCTTTGCTATTTGTTTCATTGAAGCAAGAGTTGGTTTTTTAAAAACTAATGGTCTCAAATGAAGCCTAGTAGCTTCACAACAATCCCTCACAATGATAGATGTTGTACTCAATCCCACACCAAATAAATCACCAATCATTTGCAAAGAACTACCTGTTGCTAATCGAGAAAGAGTTATTGCAATCCTCCGCTCCACACTAATACTTTCTCTGAGATGTGTATCCTTCTTTTGCAAAACAAGCCCCAAAAGAGTACATAGATATTGAAATGTAGATTTACTCACCCTCATCCGCTTCCGAAAATCACCATCTGAAAATGTCCCCAAAAGTGTATGCTCCAAAAAACCTCCATATCTTGGAAATTGCCAACATTTCCTCTGAGAATTCACCCTCCGTCCTTGGGCAATAAAAACTGCCATCATCATCATTTGGGCATTTTGTTCAAAAATTGCAACTTTTTGCAATGCCAAAATGCCCACAATGACATACTTTATGACCAAGAAAACCGAAAGCAAAACAAGAATGTGTTCCTTTCTAGACTCCATGATTAGAGAAGGTGAGATAAAAATTTCAGAAATTACATGGGTTTTTATGTGAAGAGAGATTGATACAAGCCATACAAATGCTATGGGTTTGGACTTTGAAGGCTTCACACTATGGCCGTCCAAGTTGAGAGGCCGTGGAAGTTCATTGCCATGGGTTTGGACTTTGGGCTTGGCCTTTGGAGGCTTCACACTATGGCCGGCCCAAGGTTCCAAAAACTATCATTTATTGCTCATTTCTTCGGACTCTCATCAAAAGTTTGGACTCTCAATCCCACGGCCTCTTGACTTGGACGGCCATAGTGTGAAGAGGCCCTTAGAGGTTAAGATTATAACCAAGTGCGTATCACATGGCATCTGAACTTTAATGTGCATAATGTCTTGGTCATGATTGGAGGAAGTTATCTTAAAAGGGTTCCGTCTCTAAATTTAAAGTGGCCATGGGGCCTTCTTCATCAGCAATTGCCGTTCAGAAAATGGCAGTCTGTGGCAATAAATATGAAACCAGGCTTACTCTTGAAGTCCCTTCTGAACAGGGCAGGGTCCGCAGAAAATAATTGTAAAAACAGATGCCAACATTTGGGGAAACATTTTTTTAAGACAACTGAAGAATGGTACAGTATCATCAGAGAAAAAGAAATCTCATTCCATTACTAATAAAAGAGATTTTGGGGTACTTCAATTCTTATTTTTCATGAAAAATAAACATTTTGCACAGATCTACAAACTCCACCGTTCGTGCAAATGCAATTTGTACCAATACTTTCAGTTACATTATAGAATTTAAATTTTTCGACCATGTATAATATCAGTACCATAAATTGTTAGAGTTTGGTATTAGAGGCCAATAACAGGGATGTTCGAATTGGCCTTTAATTAGCACTATACCTTGACAATTTAGCTTGGTGCTCTAGTGCTTCCTCTTACTAATACTCTTACAATGAACATTTTGAAAATTCATAGTTTATTCAACCTATGCTCAAGAAATACTTACTAAACCGCATTAGAATTATCATTCAATTTCACCAAAGAATTTAAGACTCTCTTATAATAAGCATATGTTCATATTCATATTTGAATCTTTGGGTGTATGAGAAAACTACATTTCATTGTGACTAGTTCCTAATATTGTCCCCAACATGTTTTTGCCTAAAATGTACACCTTCTATTGATGAGAGCCTAGCTAGGATTGATTTTGCATAAATTATTTCTTACGCATTTTGAAAATTCATAGTCTACTTATCAATTGGCATCTAAAAAATACATTGATATTGTTAAGCAAATCTTTAATCTCCTTGACTTCCAACAACATTGAACTTTTGAATGAATGTTTTGCCAATGAAAGTCTATATAATTTTATCTTTTTGCTTGCTCCTACTTGGGCTTATTTCAGTCACCTGAGTTTCAAATTCAAACTTCAAATGAAGACATCCAAAACTGTCCCTATATCCATTTCCGACAAGAAAACTTCTACACTAAATAGCGCAATTGGGTTGCCTTGACAATTAGATTGCCTTATCCAAGAGAAGTTACCTCATATTATCTCATGACTCATGGCTTGTCCAGATGGAGGCACAAGCCATTCTTTGATCCCGAGCTATAAATCAGTGTGCCAACCCATGTAGCACACATGTTTCTCCACATCTCTGCATCCTCCTACAGTAACTCGGATATTGATATAGTGTAGAATGTTGGGATATTAGTCTCGGGCAACCTAATTGCACTAATTAGTGTACTGAAAGTGTCCTCCCCAAGTGCCATTCCAACGGATCTTGTAATGAACTACAATTGAATGATTGTTGATCCTCTAGATTTTGGTTTTATGACCGAGCTATAATATGATGGTTTCAGTGACCTCAAGCATTTTAATTTTGAAAAATCCACAGTAATTACATGTTTTGTCCAATTTTTTCTTTCTTTCTTTCTAAAATTCATGAAATCTTTTCAAATGCTAATACCACAAAACACAAATTTTTTTTCCTCGAAGAAAGGTACCCTCCAACTATGCCGAATTCAGCGTGCTTATTTTGGTGGTGGCCGTTTCTGAGCCCGTGTTTTGACCTCGTTTGATTAGTTTTCTGATCCCACTTCCAATGATACTAAACTCAAGTTCTAATTCCACATGGCAATGCAAAACCTTGTTCCGATTTGCACGGTTGGGTTATTGTTGTACAATGATGCGCGTGACCGACCGACGAAATCGAACTTCATCAGTGGGGATCATAGTTCCTAAACTCCCATGCCAGAGGATGATGGCAAGAGATCAAGGAATGGCAGTTGGGTCAGTAATTGTCAGATGGGGCGAACATGAAGAGAATGGGGAATCGTGGCAAGCATGATATCAGTGCCAGAAAAGCCCTGCAACACTACCACCGATTCAATCAATGATCAGTCCATCCGGGTCAAATGGGTTAAGTAAAAGTTAGTGGTACCCATTACCGTTACACAAACTAAGGTGAAATTGAACGTCCATGTTGGATTCTCAAGGGTTTACAAAATGACACTTGGCAAGTTTACAAGATGACACTTGACAAGTTTTATTTTACAATCAAATATGACTTAATTTGTGTTGAATCTGAGGGCCTCTTCACACTATGGCCGTCCAAGTTGAGAGTCCGTTGTTTCCACCAATCATATTGCAGGGTCCGTCAGTTCCACAAATCATATTGCAGAGTTCCACGGCCTCTTGACTTGGACGGCCATAGTGTGAAGAGGCCCTGAGTGACCTTCATATAGGGTAATTAAGGTAAACCAACCCATTGTGGTCAAACTTTGGAGTCTACCCTCATGCCATTGCTGAAAATTTTCAAAAATTTTCTCACACAATGATAAATGTGAGAGACAATGAGGACATTTGAAATCACATTTTTTGAACCAAGTATGAATTAGTGTTAAATTTTTAAAGTGATCAACCCCTAGAGGACCTCATGACCAATAAAATCCGAATCCAATATGGTCATCTTCCTACCCAATGCAATCACAACATTTTCAACATGGAAAACCTAAAAAATCAGATTTTACAAAGAATTTTACACTGAAAAGTTGGAAGTACCTATTGAGGTCACTAATTACTCTATAACTACCATGTAAAGCATTGATTGTGGTCTGAAAAACCACAATGGAGTCATTAGATGTCCATCATGGGCCATTTGACCGCAATGGGGTCTTTTATTTTATTGGCCACTTGTGGGAATTGAACAAGTGCATCGCTTTTGTTTCACTTTTTGATTTCGTTTTTTGTTTACTTTGGATAGTGCACAAAGCAATCTTTAATGGAGCGATGGAGTTGTCTACATCTAAGGTACCCCCCAAACCGTCATTTTTTGCTACTAAAGGACACTTGGGACTTCTTTTTACAAAAATGGCTTAATTTGTGTTGAATCTAACCTTCACAAAGGATATTTGTAATAGGCTTGTGGAAATTGAACAAGTACATCAATTTTGTTTTATGGGGGTGAAGCCCACTTTTTGTTTTTGTTTTTCATTTGCATTTATTTTGGATAGAACACAAAGTGATCTTTGTTAGAATGGTGTAGTTGTATACCAATCTAAAGTGGGTACCTCCAAAACTGCCACATTTGGCTATTGTGCCGCCTAATTATTATTATTAAACTAGTCAAATTATCATAGTTCCTTTGTTGGCAAGTAATAGAGGTTCCAATGCGCCAAAAAACGTGACATTTGGATATGCCAGGCAAAAGTTATGAAGTGTGAAAATTCTTTTTGGTACTAAGATGTTCTAAAATCATTTCATCAACATACATATATAGAGTAATGATGGTGATTTTAGGCAATTTGGGATAGAAGGATTCTCTATCATCCATCGGATATCTTAGGTTGCCACATTGTTACCAGGTTAATGCTAAACAATCTTTACTATCAACCTTGAAACGCTTGGCCTATGACTATAGAGTTGGAGGTTTAATTCTATCACTCTGTTTTCTTGACTTTCCAAAAAATTTAGACTTTTTGGTAGAAAACTATTTTTTTGAGAATTTTTGAAAAAAAGTTAAAGAAATTTCATATCAAATAGAAATTTATCTCTAAACATTAGAGGGGATTTGGGGCCTTGAGAGGGCCATTTCAGGCCCGTTCTCCAATCTGGCTTGACCTTGTGAACAGCGGTACGAGTTGTCAGATTTTTTTTTTTCAATTTTTTTTTTCCAATTATCATTTTAAGCAATTTTATTCATTTATTTTTTTGAAAATGATGTGGCATTGTCTCGACCACATCAACCATCAATTATGTTGCGTTTGCGCAGTCTAAGAATATAGGATAACTTGCAGTCTTCTATAGGCTCCAAATCTTCTCTAATGAATATGAAAATTTCATCAAATGTATATATTATAGTGAAGAACATCATAGTGTAAATAGAATCTTTATGCAACTCTATTAATTAAAATTTTATAAGCATTGGAACACATCAAAGGTTCATATTGCAATAAAATATTCAATTTTTGGAATTTTTTATAATTCAAATTAGAGTAGAAACTACACAAAATAGTGAAATAAGGGTTTCCCTCATTAATTTCTTGACATTCTACTATATAAATATTTTACTATTTCTCTACAATAATGCATTACTTTTGAATTAAGTATTGTTGTAATTGGGACTCATGAACCTCCATATGTACAAATATTTGTTGATTTTGATGGCTTATAAAGTGACTTTCTTGAAGTAGGACAACCTAATTGTTAAGGCAACCTAATTTCACTATTTTGTATAGAGGAGATGGGCTTTGTTTCATTAGTTTGGCTCAACTCAAAAAAAATCATTTTTATCAAGAAATTTTAAGTTTAGAACAAGGAGCAACAACTTTCTAAAGTACATTAAAATAACATAATTTGCGACCCATTTTTCAACTAACTTCTCATTTATGTGAAGACAAACATTGGCAAGACTTGCAAAGTCAATTCCATGCTCTTTATAGTCCACTATGAAAGGTCAAGAAGAAAAATTTGAATGATAAAATGCTTCTATAGTGCCCATTCAAACTCATTTGATTGTCATCCAAATACCACAAATTGACGTCCACGGCCTTCTAGGATTAATAATGTGGGGATCACACGGAGCATATGAATTGGAAAAATTCTCATCCCAATGCTTGAAGGATGACACAAATTTGATAATAAGGAAACAACTTATAAAACCAATTGAATAAACAGTTGAGCACTATTACTATTAGTAATTCATCTAAGTTTTTATTGGATCTTGTTGAAAGTCAAACTAGAATTCTAGACTTTTTTAGCGTGCATTTTTTGAACACCGTATGAATAAATTATCAATTTTCAAAAGGTTTGAAAATAGGTGTAATTAACCTTAAATGATTTTTGATGTCATATAAAATACCACCATGCAATTTCTACACAAGGCAAAAGGTGCATTCATTAGTCTATAATCTTCAGGGATGCTTTTGAATTACCTAAGCAATTATATAGGAAGTTAAAAGAACCACTTTAGAATCCAAATGCATGCAAATAGTTCCCCATAGTAATTACAATGGAAAGCTATATGTTTTGATCACCTTAGTCGTGAGACATCCAGATTGTAGATGATGAGTGGAGAGACTCTAGGGACTTTTGTGACCATATTACTTCTCATCCATCCAAACCAATGTTTGAACCACACCGTTACTTATTTGGTGAAATTGAGGCACTAAATAGATAAATACACTAAATAGCTAAATGAGTCCTCCTCTTTGTTTGTTCTCTTAGCTTCTTGTTTCCTTTCTGCTCATCTTTTCTTCATTTGCTCTTATACTCTTCATTTGTCTAGCCTCCGGCTTTGCGGTTACTTCTTTTTTCTCTTAATATAGTGGTCTCCATTTGTTATCAAAAAATAAAAAATAGATAAATAAATTTATATGTATATAAAGGCAAAAAAATATGCAAAAATTCATGAAAGGATTCAGCTAAGGGGTTAAGCATTCAAACGTCTCAGTGATCGGAGTCTCTCAGACCCCTTCATGCATCCATCCACCGACGTCGTCGTCGTCCCCGTCCGTCGAACGAAAGCAGCGAAGTCTAACGGACATCTGCATTCATTTCATCCATCCGCTCATGGGCATTCATGCATTCATGGCCATGCCATGGCCGTGAAGGGAGATGAGAGAGACGAGGTTGAAGCTGCCGGAAGCATAAGCTTAGCATTGCCAAGCTATGCCAAGCTAAGCCAAGCCAAAGAAGGCCGACGCCTCCCCGGCAGCAGCAGCAGCAAAGGAATGCAACGCCATCGCTATCGCCATCGCCACTTGTAGTAACAACATTGCCAACAACGACCTGCATTGCGATCCTTCTGCATTGCATCTGCTTGGGCCATTTCTTGCTTTGTATCCCCTTTTCCATGTCCGCAGTTTGGTGCAGGTCGCTCTCGTGGGTCGGGATTGAGTGGGGTGCGAGGAGCTTCGCGGTGCGTACCGTTGGCTTCTTGACCGGAATTCGCAGGTCCTGCGGGGCATGAGCAGCTGGTCGGATGGCCCCGACGTTGAGAACGCGCGCGTGATCGCAATGCGGGTGCGCAGGGAGGAACATGGTCGCGGTTTGGGTGGGAGTGATGGGTGTGAGTAGATCACGTGTTTTGAAGTCCGTTTGGTGGAAGTTCGTTTCCCTGAGATGATGCTCTTGGACGTCGCCAGCTGAAACATCCGTTGAGCATTGGTTTCGAGGACCGTTTTCGGGCTTGGAGTTCTTTTATTCTGGAATACGTACGGGGTTGACAAATTTGGCAGTCATGTCGTTCGATGCTTCCAGAAGTTCCTTGGAGGTAATGCTGGATTCAATGCGGGGGGAAGGGATGGAGGATTCAATGTGGACTGCAACAGAAGAAGAATTGTCACCGGTGGACGACCTGCTCCTGCCGCTCCCGCTGCGGCCGACCTCCAGGGCGCGCCTTCCGTCGTCGGCGCGAGCTAAGAAGGCACTGGGGGCTTCCTTGGACAATCTGGCGGTCCCGAGTAAAGGCTCCCCTGCTTTGTTGAAGGAAAATATTGCCCTGGAGTCTCCCATTGCTAACTTGATGTCCGATCCCAAGTGCGTGGCGAGACCCGATCTTGCATCGGAGAATGGCCACACACCTCTCGCGGAACGAGACGTCGTGGCGAACAATGGCAGCTTCTCCTGTCTCCAGTTCGTCACCTCCCCGTCCGCTATGTTCACGCCGGCGAGGGCAGGTCGAGAGCTGGAGGGAGGATACCAATTGCCGACACGCAATTTCGACGAAAGAATCCATGGTTCGGCGGAGCGACTCAGTTTCAGTTTTCTAACGGTTCAAGAATCCCCTATCACACCCGCAACAGAGAATTTCGCCCTTCCTGCGACCACGACGTCTCCACCGTCGGTCAAGAAATGGAAGGATGACGGGACATTGCGACTGAAGAAGGTGCGCCTTCCTTCCCGCTCATCAACCCTCCTCTCAACTAAAGGTGTGAAGCTCTGTGGCTTTGCTGACAAGATGAAAGCACGCCATGGATCACTCTTAACTGCCACCGCTGATCGTTGGACACGACGACTTGGCCTCGTCGTTTGTAGTGACGCGGTTGGTGATGGCGTCATGACTTCGGCTTTGCTTGTGCACGGGCAATTGTGTCGCTCATTTTGTTGTCTTTCTAACGGAATGTATGGCCTGCCATTGCAGAATCTTCGCGTCTGGTGCTTATCTTCCGAATACACATGGATCTCTGGAACGATAGTTTCTGCTGAAGAGACAGAGGCCATGGTCCGCACCTCCGATAAAGAAGTGAGATTTTGCACACTTTGAACGCGTCAATTGGAAATTTCCCAGTTCCATGGATTACTACTAACATTGCACAGAATTTGAAGATTGAAGCCATCCTTATAATAAAACGATAGGACTGATGTTTGTTGTCTTGAATTGATGCAGGTGATCAGAGTCAACGCCACCAGACTCCAACCAGCGAACCCTGATATTTTAGAAGGAGTGCATGACCTGATCAAACTGAGCTACCTGAACGAGCCTTCAGTTTTGCACAACTTAGACTTTCGATACGCGCAAGACAAGATTTATGTAAATAATGCTTTTCTCTTTGTGGATTCGTTTTTCTTCCCGTCAAGCTCTCTTGTTGTTTTTGAAGAGAGTCGCTGGTATCATTATCTCTGAGGTCATTTCACAACGCCTGGGAATTCGCAGTTTCAATCCCCGTTTAGTTACGACCTTTCCTATAATGAAGAATTGTTGACCGTGAGTGTTGCTGTGCAGACCAGGGCTGGTCCTGTCCTGATTGCTATTAATCCTTTCAAGAAAGTTCCCATCTATGGTCCAGACAATGTGCGAGCGTACCAGAAGAGAACTTCGGAAAGCTCTCACCCTCATGTGTATATGACAGCCGACTCAGCTTTCAAAGCCATGGTTCGAGGTACATGATCTCGATTTGTGGCGGTCAATCATGTGAGGCTAATTTGCAAATTTCCTATGGTCCCGTCATAGGTCATGCATTGCTCATTGATGTGATAATCTAGTTCAATCTGAAACTATGTTGAAGATGGACTTGGTTATAGAGCTCTCTAGTCATATACGGTCTCAAGTTGCTGAAACCCTGCATTGTCTTCTATGTGTGCAGATGGCACTAATCAATCCGTTATTATCAGGTATGATAACAAACTTCGTTTGAAGCACGGACATACCTCTTGAATAGCCCTCTTTTGCTCATTTGTCTCCCTCAGGTTGTCAATATGAGAGTGGATGAGAGCAGATCCGTACCTGTTTTCTGTTCTCTTACATTTGGTTCTTTTTGTTCCCCTTCCAAACAATGGTAAAGCATGTTTCATTATGGATGCTGTTTCGGAAATTTTAGCAGGGAATAATATTTAAAATTGAAAAAAACTTAATAAGCTCGTGCGCTTCCGACACTTGCAGTGGAGAGAGCGGTGCGGGGAAGACGGAAACAGCGAAAATCGCCATGCAATATCTTGCTGCACTTGGAGGCGGTGGAGGGCTAGAAGATGAGATTTTGCAGACAAACCCTATTTTGGAAGCATTTGGCAATGCCAAAACGTTAAGAAATGACAATTCCAGTCGCTTTGTAGGTTTCTTCTCCTTTTACCTTTCATCAAGATTCAGTGATCACTTTCTTTTTTAGCGGTCCGACAGTAACGGTATTTCAACTCCTAAGGTTTCGCAGATCCTCCGAGATTGACAACAGGGTTTCTCGTCTTGAAGAATTGTGTTTGTACTGTTGGTGACACTGTTATTCATGTTTACAGGGCAAGCTGATTGACATACATTTTGATAAAGTGGGCAACATATGCGGGGCCAAGATTCAAACTTGTAAGTCTTATCAAATTCCATACTTGGGGATGCTATTTATTATTGGCTTATTTTCGCCAACTACATTCTTGTGCATACGTAATTGCACATTCGCTGTCATTTTTGATGAATCTAACTTTCGCTGAATTGTTATGGTTGTTCGCAACTCTTATATACCTGCGTGCGTGAAGATTTATTAGAGAAGGTAAGCCATCTTATGCTGGAGCAATCTACAAATGCTGTTTCATCTTGAGAATTATTGCAGTCTGTTAATGATTTGGTGCATCACCTACGTACTGCAGCAGAACAATTATCTTTCCTGAGTACATGAAGTCGTAAGCTTATGAGAGTACATTAGAATATGCAGCTGTTCAGCTAATGAAGTTGTATTGCCTGAATTTTGTCGTGATCTCAGTCACGAGTTGTACAGCAAGCTTTGGGCGAAAGGTCTTATCATATTTTTTATCAGCTTTGTGCCGGAGCTGGTACAGATTTACGAGGTGACATGATTTACTACGCTAAACCCTTTCAACCGTCTCATTGATTATGGCATCTATTTTTATTCTCGATTGTAATCATGGTACCCGTCATTCCGCAAGTGTTCCTACCGTATCGCTGACCTGAACCCAACATGGTACAGAACGACTGCATATAAAATCTGCGAAGGACTATCGGTATCTGAATCAAAGCAGCTGTTTATCCATCGATGACGTCGACGACGCAAAGGAGTTCCAACTTCTGAGGGTGAGTCTTTATTGTCACTGCGCTTAATAACTTCCATTAGGGCTTGGTGTCTTCCATGTGCCGACACGCTCTTTGAAACTCTCGAAGTCCAACTCACTAATAAAAAAGTTACCCCCCATTGGGATTCTTGAAGACCTAGCCACGTTAAAATAGGTAGGGGTTTAGATAAATACAGCCCTAAGTGGCGTTATAATTGGCAAGGTTTAACACGACTAGAAAGCTTCTCGGGGGTTGGTTTTCTACCGATAGGGTCTACCTGTTTAGACACTTCCATACCTCACTGTGTGGCATCATGCTTTATTTGGTGATTGACTCTTCTACTTTGTTGGGGCCTTGCAGAATGCTATGAATGTGGTTCAAATCAGCAAGGAAGATCAGGAGCAATCCTTTGAAATGCTTTCGGCTGTCCTGTGGCTTGGCAATATCACTTTCCGCGTAGTTGAGCATGATAGTCATGCTCTTGTAGATGATAATGATGGTATGCATCAACCGTTGTTTCTGCATCGAATTTGTCCTTCGATGCAGCTTGAGGTTTTTTTTCGACAAATTTGTTGTTGAGGTCTTGTTCAGCACATTGAATGTTGAGATCTAGTTTATATCCTTTGTGTGCAGCCGTGGAAGTAGCTGCAGCGTTGCTTCATTGCAAGTCCAGTGATCTCGTGACAGCTCTTTCTACACGACGGATCCGTGCCGGAGGTGATGACATCGTACAAAGATTGACCTTATCGCAGGTATTGATTCATTTCCTCCAATTCTTGAAGTGATTAAGCAGCCCTGGTTGTTTCAACGAATGTAGAAACATAATTACTTGCATGCTAGATGCGGAAGATCATTCTTTGTTTGCTCCTTTGAGTCCTAATCTTCCATCTCAAGGAGACCTAATGGAAGAATATTGCAGTTTGTACACAAGCGTCGTTTTTCTCTGATTCTCTCTTGGTCGCAGGCTACTGATTCGAGGGATGCTCTTGCAAAAGCTATCTACTCAAACTTGTTCGACTGGTTGGTGGAGCGGATCAACAAGTCTTTGGAGGTTGGCAAACAGAGGACAGGAAGATCGATCAGCATTCTGGATATTTATGGTTTTGAATCTTTCAAGGTAATAGGGATGTCCTTTAAATTGTGTCAAAGTGAGGGTGCTGAACCTCTGTCAATATATAAGTACGTGTCATTCCCCCATTCAATTTGCGGGTACTGACAAACCTTTTTTGGTCGATTTTGCCATTTTTTTGTGAAATAGGGTTATAAACCGTATAAGTTAAGGCATAACTGTAATATTTTTCGATGATAATGGTTGAGATTCTAGATGACATGGCATGCTTGCGTTCCATCAGCATTTTCTCCCTAGAATTTGCCCTTCGTCAAAACTAGTCTATCTCAAACTGTTTTGGTGTGATTGCAGAAAAACAGTTTTGAGCAGTTATGCATTAACTACGCAAACGAAAGGCTGCAGCAACACTTCAATCGTCACTTGTTCAAGCTTGAACAAGAGGTAAATTGAGGGCTGATTTATTTGGCATTCGTTATTTTTTCCAAGGTTTCAGCTGATTTTGCATTTTCTAGAATCTGAACACATTTTCACTTGCGATCTGTACATTTCTTGTTCATGACAAGACCTTTTAATTGTCTGACCTAGAAACTAATAAGAGTGCCGCTTTTTGCTGTATTTTTTTTCAGGAGTACACCTCTGAAAATATTGATTGGACAAGAGTGGATTTTGAAGACAACCAGGAGTGCCTTGATCTTATTGAGAAGGTACATGTACTTTATATGACACTATCTACATACTCAAAGTGAATCGTCGTTTAATTCCCACAAGCTATCTGGCAATTATTGTTCCCCTCGACTCGACTGGCACTGTATTTTATAAGCCGGTTTTAAACCAGATAATCTCTTTGTGACAGTTTGGTAACCTGTGACTGGAGTAATCTGAATCTTGCACTAGAGACTGTCACAACTCACAAATCTAACAATATTTGGAATATGTGTTTTTCAGAGACCACTAGGACTGATTTCATTACTTGATGAGGAGTGCATGTTCCCACGAGCTTCAGATTTAACTCTTGCCAATAAACTGAAAGAGCATTTGAAAGGCAATGACTGCTTCAAAGGCGAACGTGATAAGGCATTCAGAGTTTGCCACTACGCTGGAGAGGTATTCGTCTTGCGATTACTTTCTTCCTAGCCCATGAGAATCTCTATTTGCTACCCTGACGCATGAGAAACATTAGATCTTGAGGTTTATTCGCTCTCTGAGAATATTCTGTGTTCCTCAAGCATGTGTAGTCCGGCTGCCAACCCGAATTTAATAATTCTAGACCAAATCCTCTTTTATATATTTTTAGCTTGTGACCTGTTGTTATCAGCTTCGGGCAATTAAGTTGAGGCCCCGGTTGCAGGTGGTTTATGAAACAAATGGGTTTCTCGAGAAGAACAGGGACCTGCTTCATGCCGATTTGCTGCAGCTGCTTGCGTCTTGCGATTGCGCATTGCCGCAACTATTTGGTGCCTCTATTGGAGAAGATGCGCAGAAGTTGCTCAGTCCTACTCGTAGGGCTAATGGCGGTGGCACAGAATCACAAAAACAGAGTGTGGCAGCAAAATTCAAGGTGTGGTCCGATTACCTGCAAAGTTCTTCTATCTTTAGGATTCATTGTCTAGATCATCCCGATGTCAACATAAACTTCCAGCCAATTATGTGTTTATTTTCTTCTAAAAACGATATTGAAGCTACCTACACATTGTGGGTATTAGTGAAAGATTTGGATAACTAACAGCTCTTCTTTTATCGTTTGGTTTCATAGGGTCAATTGTTCAAGCTGATGCAAAGACTGGAAAGCACTGAGCCACACTTCATAAGGTGCATTAAACCCAATGCATCACAGCTTCCAAATATTTTCGAGCAGGAGCTGGTGTTACAGCAGCTACGGTGTTGTGGAGTCCTTGAAGTTGTTCGCATATCTCGTTCTGGCTATCCAACCCGCCATTCACATGAAGAATTTGCATTCAGGTAGAGTAATACTAATTGAGTTTTACATGATAAGTAAGTGCAGCGTAGGTATTGAGTTCTCAAATTGTCAAAGCGATTTCCAAGCCCCTAGATTTTTGCCACCTCCATACGTGTATCTCAAATACCTAGTTTTCATTTTCTGTCAGCATGCGAGGTACGCATGAAGGCAAATATGCGTAGGAAGCACATCGTTCAGTGATATTAAAACAATGCACTTATGAATGGACAGATATGGCTTTCTCCTTCCCAGAAGTCTGTCTAACCAAGAGGACATGCTGGACATCTGCGTTTCCATTTTACATCAATTTGGCATATCTCCAGATATGTACCAAGTTGGTATCACGAAGCTGTTTTTCCGTGCTGGACAGGTAAGATGTGACCGCTGACAACAGCCAACTTCTCGTTTCCTGCCTGATATGATTCCTATCGTGGAGTACTTCTCAAGGATGCTTCATTTAATTACTTTTTACATGTCGTTAAGCTACTCATGTATTTTATTATAATTTGAGGATCCAACGTGGCATCGAAACAAGATTTTTACATGGCTGACACTTATCTTGAAATTGATATCACAGATAGGACATTTGGAGGACGTTAGATTGAGAACCCTTCAGGGTATTACTCAAGTTCAAGCATTGTACAAGGGTTACAAGGCCCGCTGCATTTATCGAAAACGACGTGCAACCACAATTTTCCTGCAATCTCGTAAGGCGTTCCCTTCAGTGCATTTTAACGCTGTGTCACATAGAAGATGCTTTTATCTCTTGTGCAGCTTGTCGACTGAATTGTTGCAAAGGATTCAGTTTCTATTGTAAGGTTTTCCTGTATTGACCTTGCTTATTTTAGAATTAGTCTTGAATTGTGTGACACTATTATTTTTCCAGCAAACCATTGCCCCAGCAGTATTTTACGTGGATCAGGATAACCAAATAGTGCTTGAGTGGAATTTCTCTGTTGGGAATGTTTCAGTGGTGAGAGGGGCAAGAGCAAGACGTCGATTTGAGGTTCTGCGAGAGAGGCATCGTGCAGCTATTGTGATCCAAAAGTACGCACGAAGGCAGGCTGCCTGCCGTAAGTATCAATCAGCAAAGGAAAAAATTGTGTATGTTCAAGCAGGTAATATTTCTTTCAGTCCAAAATATTGATGTGATTCTCTTGTGTTATGTGCAACTGCCCTGTAGTACTTCATTGATGTACTCGCAACTTGAACTCGGGAATGGCATGCTGCAGTTGTTCGCATGTGGCTGGCAAAGAAACAGTTCCTTGCTCAGAAAAGGGAGGCTGAACAACAGAAACTGGCAGCTGAGGCCAAGCTAGAAATGGAAGCTCGTGCGAGGGAAGAAGAGGAAGCTAGGTTAAAAGAAGAGAAACTTAAGGAAGAACTTAGAATCAAAGAACAGGAGGCACTTGCTGATGACGAGGTTGATGCAGTTGTGGAATGCATCAAGGAGGTGTCTAACCCGGAACCTGCAGAAACTGTGGCAGCAGAGGTGGGTTTACATCTACCATTCTGTACTAAAGCAGATGATACTTGCTGCATTAATTAGAGCATTTAAACCAGTATGAAGGATTGTGCTTTCTAAGAGGTCAGCTCGGAGTTGTGGAGAGAGCCAAATCTTTTGAGACTTTTTATTACTATTTATGAATTTCTTATGCAATTTCGAAGTGGAGGTTGTAGACCACTATCGAAGGGACAGGAGACAACCGCATGTCCGTTCAATGATCAGTGACCATAGACATTACGTACTCATCTTGCTAATTGAAGCCAACCATATGTATGAATCGATGAGTTACTAACTGTTGGTATCATGGTCGGTCAATACCAAACGGGATCGAGTCCGCAATGGTTTTAATATTCTCTACCTTAATGCTTCAGAAAGCTCGTCACATCTAGACCCTTGAAACTGTGGGATTTCACTTTCTGTGTGAAACATCTTGCAGGAAATGAAAGAGGCCACCATCAAAGTGCAACCCTCGTACCTTCTGGAGCTCCAGCGGCGGGCTGTCATGGCGGAGAAAGCGCTGCGAGAGAAGGAGGAAGACAACGCCATACTGCGGCAGAGACTTCTCCATTACGAGGCACGCTGGATGGAGTACGAAGCCAAGATGTCGTCCATGGAGGAGATGTGGCAAAACCAGATGTCCTCGCTGCAGCTCAGTTTAGCAGCCGCCAAGAGGAGCTTAGCAACGGACGACTCTTTGCTGCAAACGCCCCTGAAGGATGACGGGCACTTCAATGGTGTAGGGAAGCACCACCGTACGAAGCGGCAACTTCTGCCCCCTGATGATGAAGACTTCGATTGGGATGATGCCACAAGCAACGGCACCAAGAGTCCGGACCAGTACATTAACAAGTATTTGTTAACAGGTCCGGAGTATGGCACGCCACGGGGAGACGTGGATGCTGCGCGCTCTGTTGTCAATCACCTCGTTAGAGAGTATGATCACCGAACTCAGGTGTTCAACGACGACGCTGATTTTCTCATTGAGGTGAAGTCAGGGTTAACAGAAGCCCAGTTGAACCCTGAGGAAGAGCTGAGGAAGCTGAGAATTAGGTTTGACACGTGGAAGAAAGACTTCAAAGCCAGATTGCGAGAGACCAAGCTCGTGATGCACAAGTTGTGTAACATGGATTCGGCTGAGAAGGAGAAGGATAGGACGCGCAAAAAGTGGTGGGGAAAGAGAACCACCCCTTGATATTCCAAGTACAAAGCCCCATTTGTAGCATACACCAGATTGATCCCACTCAATGGCAGCATTCATGGTTTTGATTGTAAACCTTGGAAGTGGCCTGGAATTCTGCAACTAGCCACCTGACTGCTTGTCAGGATCACGTGACCTTCCTCTCGAAACTCTGAGCCACCACATGTATGACCAAGTGCACCCCCGAGTGCAGTCTAGGAGCATTCCCGGCATGGGACAGTGATGGCGGAGTGATCAGAGAAAAATCCTGTCCTCGTGGATGATGGACATTTAGCGGGAGCTTGAATCGACTCGACATCATGACATTTGTATATAACGGTACATTCACGGTATATGCTCTACTCAGAGACACTATTCGTTCCTGTCATGAGACCCATGTGAGATGGGTGGTCACACGGATGATGTACTTTGAGGTGTAAAAGAATCACTTTTCAATTTTTCTGCTTATTCTTCATTGTTCTTGGTTTGGTCTTCCATGGAGAAGAAGCCTTGTTTCTTTTTGTTCTTTGCACTGTATGGACAATGTTTCTCAGAGTTTTGCGGGTGTACAGTACAGTACTGCACAGGACCGCAGTGCCACCAATACTTACTAACGTCGAAATATTGGGCTCATGGAATTGTTAGGGCTACTCTGGATTGGTCCTCATAACAATTATTCATGATGAACTCCAATGAATAATTAATTTTCTCGTAGATTGGTTCTGATCTACGAACTTTTTTGTTCCCTTCAAGGCACCTTAAGGTAGGCACCCCCAAATGCGTCACTGATCTTAAAACGCCATCTACACTTGTTGAAGATTTTCAGAATCAATTATGTGGAAGAAACGTTTTTAGAACCAATCTTTGTTCCTTCATAACTTTTGCATACAATATCCAAATGTTGCATTCTTTGGTATGTTGAAACCTCCTTTCACTTGCCAACAAGAAAATATAAAACTTTGAACAGTCTAATAATAGCAATTAGGCACAGTAGCAATTAGTGGCAGTTTTGGAGGTACCCACTTTATGCAAAAATCATTCCCGTGTAAGTGTAAGCCCCCCACCTCCTAGGATCTTGTTGAATGTATGGATTTTATATAGAATACCCCCTAACATTGCAATCCATCATGCTTATTAGATTTTTTCATTTTACTTCCTTAGTAAATTCTTGTCTATTTTCCCCCTGCATGAATACGCTGCCTATTCTTCATATGAATCCTCTACAATTTTGTGTATGACAATTTCATGAGGTCTTGATATTTTTTGGGAAACAAAAAGGTCACTACGGCTAGTATAGAATGTCATGATGTGCGCAATGACGGGGCTGATAGTTACAATAGATTTACAATAGATTTTAGGACGCAACACTAGAGCAACACAAACCCTGTACGGGGGTGATGAAAAATGTTGTATTCAACATGAACTCATACCGACTGCCAGTCCAAGTCCGGGTGCGAGAGCAGACTGCTGTCGGAAATACCAAGTTATACATGAAACGATAAATATTACACAAAATCCGAACCAGAGTTCAGAATTCTTCTTGAATACTATTTTTGACAACTACGTCGTGCTTTTAATATCAGCTGGGTACAGGATTCCTTCACTGTGACATCCATAATCGACAAACTGCTGCTACGCCTGCCATGACCAATTCGGTTCCAAGCCACCATTACAATACATGGCCTGTTTTTTCATCGTCAGTGGAAGTCACGCTCAAGGGACAGTGAAAGTATGCTTAGCCCATTGTTGAGAAGTAGCAAGGCTTCTTCACATTCAGCTACCAGTTTGACCAAAGAGGATTCCTCAGTTGTTGCCACAACCGCATCAGGGGCTACGTCAGATCCCGCAGCCACAGCGGAGTACGAATCGCGCATTTTTTGCAAATTTCGCAAAAGCTACAAGAGCCCACAATTACAGATGAGTCACAATAACATGCTTGAAGCACTCTTTGGTTGTCACAGAAAACATAGAAGTTCAAACATACTTGCACATGGTGATGTTAAAAAAAGAAATTCACAAAAATCCCTTCCTAGAGCGAGTGATTCATGGCCGAGGTGGTCTTCCCGTGTTGTCCTTTAAATGTTCAAGCCTTACCCTCAATAATTGGCCATAGGAGTCCAGCAAACGATTGGCAGCGGGTCCAAGTCCATGAAGCTGGGGCACGTCCATCATGTGGGTCCATGGTCGAATTTCCTGCTCAGCAGACACTACATGATCACAACCTACTGATATAATAATAAGGAATTGATCATTCCTCGCATTCCTTGTTCAAAGAATGATGATTTCAAAAATCAGTTTTCAAGCATTACTAGAGATTCACGGCCCCTTCACTGTACCTTTGCATAGATAACGTTGAAAGACTTAGCTGAGTCTAGGAATGTCGCAAGGCGAGCTCGCAAATCGATCTCCGCATCCGTGTAGTCCTCATTGGGGTTATAACTTTGCTGCAAAATCCTCTCTAGGCCTTACTCTAACCCTTCATTCGATGAGGTGAGCTTCACCGTCATAGACAATAACAAAATACAAGATTGCTCGCCAGTTTGAGATGAATATGACACAGGGTAATATGAGCATACCAAAATGACCTCCATAGACCGCTTGCAGTCATAAGAATCATGTACCTTGGCAGACAGTTCTGCAACTGAGGATTGCAACTGCTCCACGGATTTAACCTGCTCTGAGAGCTGACGTTCCAAGTCTATTATGTCATGCCTGCACGGGTGCCAAATAAAGATCATGTTCGAGGGGGAAAATCCCACTTCCTAACCATCAGATGATACCAAAGACCAGAGTTTTAGTGCATGGTACAGATCACTAAGCTATGAATCCGGTTACTGCATGGAATCCACTGACTTGTGGACATATATTCTCTAGCATAGAAACTTGGACAATTCAAATAATGGCAAATTATCATCTTCAGAATGAATGACTAAGTTAGTTTTTAAAAGACAAGGGAAAAAAAGAATCTGTGAATAGTATCAGATGCTCTGGGAATCGAATCGGTGTTTCAGGCACTAGATGCCATTGAAAACAGGAGAAGATAATGACGCCGAGTATACATACGTTGTACCGTAGGATATGATTGGTACGTCTGCAGGAAAGAGTTTGCATTCGTCCGAAAAGACTTGAGTTTGTTTTTCAGCGATAGCATCAACAAGCAGGATGTCCTTGGCCACTTGATCATCAACGCTGTTTCCCCTCCCACGACCAGTTCAACAAGGTCACATTATGGCTGAATAGGGAACCAAAAAGTAATCAGAAGACCATAGGCGCAACGCTAGAAATAACAGGGGTGAGAAACATGTACCAGACATGCAAATCGGGCATTTCATTGCTTTCTGTGCAACAGTAAAACACCTCAAAGAAGCTATCTAGATATAAGGGTCACATACATTGCACAAGCTGAAGCAACAAGCTTACAATAACGAGAAACCCTACACCTCAATAGGTGCAAAAATCATTATTATTGTCTTCCGTAGTTTTGTTCAATGTATTGACTTTACACTACTCCAAGTAACAAAAATGAGCACGAAATATTGGTACTTGCGAGTCTCCTATGCGGCATGTTAAAGATACTTGAGATAACAAGGTTTCAAGCTATCTCTCTGAGGTGGATTGGACCCTTGTTACCTCAGTTGTGTCATAAGTGCAATGGATTATTATTAAGCTTATATCTCACTCCCGGTTGCATTTAACATTGGTTCAAATAATAGGCTCGTCCAACTTTAAGTGGCCCTACTAGCCAGCCATTCCATGAATTCATCGGTAAACCAAATTCAAACTGGACCCAAAATGCCCATGCAGTAGCCTCACCTCCAATCAGGGTTGTCAGTGACGGTGCTCGCTTCCACAAGCTCCACGATCAAGTGAAGCATTTCTGCTCGACTTTCATAGCTTCCTTTCCCCTGCATCCATCATTGGTTACTCAATTGACTATGAAGAATGTACATTGACTACAAATCAAGCAGAACGAGCGAATTGGAAATGGTATAAACAACTGCGAAAATACTAATGTGGATCAAAGAGACATGATCAAACAGAACGACAATGTACGCAGGCTCAGAAAATCTAACCTGGATTGCATCCGGGTCTACTGAGGGGGTCAATCCCAGGTACTTCGCAATTTCAGCTAAATCTGCCAATTGAAAAATATTGCCGTTAATCACAAACATGTTTTGTGCAATGGTTTTGTGCGTTGTTACTGAGAGGTTGCTAAAACTGCCCCCACTCCAAATGCATCACCAAGGAAAATCTAAAACAGTAAGGTAATATTGAATACTATAATGTAGCACTGGTGTACACATTCTGGCGGCGACGCTAGTAGAGCACTATGCCATTCAACGAACTTCAAAACTTGTAACTAATTCCATAAGAGTGAAAATATGACTTAAACTAGATTAGATGTGCATTTCATTTGACTTCCAAGAAAAGTTCCTGGAAAATGATTTGAGACGGTTTCCAGTGTTGGGATGGACACCTAACTAAATGTGACGATCCAAACTCTTGCACAATGAATATTGATTTCAACTCATCTACAAATAACCTTTTCCATCTGGTATCCAAATAACGCATTCTAACCTCTTCCACAACCTAAGAAAAACTAATTTTAAAAATCAGGACAATGCTGAGCGCTCAAAGTGTCGCAATCAAGTGTCGTTTCCTTGCAACAATGCCATGGCATACAACCAAGCGAAGGTTTGGAAACGCTACCCCTCGGAGTTGATCGCAACTTAAAAAAAATTAAAATCTGAACAATGCTGAGCGCTCAAAGTGTCGCAATCGAGTGTCGTTTCCTTACAACAATGCCATGGCATACAACCAAGTGAAGGTTTGGAAACGCTACCCCTCGGAGTTGATCGCAATTTAAAAAAAAAATTTAAAATCTGAACAATGCTGAGCGCTCAAAGTGTCGCAATCGAGTGTCGTTTCCTTTCCTCCTAACAACGCCATGGCATACAATTAAGCGAAGGCTCGGAAAACGCTACCCCTCGGAGTTGATCGCAACTTAAATAATTTTTTGAAATCTGAACAATGCTGAGCGCTTCAAGTGTCGGAATCAAGTATCGAATCCTCTCCTTACAACAATGCCATCGCATACATCAGCCAATTGAATTTTCGGAAACGCTAACCTCGGAGTCGATCGCAACAGAGAAATTAAAAGCGGGAAGGAGGAAGGGGGAGAATAGGAGAAACGAACATTGAATGCGAGCCGCCTCTTCGTCTCGGTCCGCGCCTTCAGTGAGAAGCCCTTGTTGGCTGGTGAACGGGGACTTGTCGCCAAGCAACCTGCAGAGACGCGAGCATGAGCCTAGCTGCGGGACGGCAGAAGAGCTAGAGGAAGAAAAGCTAGCTAGAAAAAGGAAAAGGAAAGATAAAGAAAGGTAAGGAAAAGCCAGACCTGAAGAAGAGCCAGTCCAAGAGCGCGTATCGTTCCAAGCCGGCGTAGAGCAGCGACTGCGAGGGCGCGGAAGATCGCGGGTAGTGCAGCAGCGACAGCTTGTGGTGCACCTCGTCCATGGAGCGCGGCACGCTCATGGCGATGGCGGACGCCCGCAACTCGGGCGACCAAGGAATGCGACGCAGAGGAGCTCCTGAAGAAGAAGAAGACGACCAAACATCACTTCAGGGGACATTCAAGGGGGGAAATATGAAAACTTAGCGGGCTAACTTACCAGTAAAATTTCAAACACAATTACCGGTATATGAGATTACCTTAACCCCTAAATGTAAATATGTAATGTCCAAAGGCTTTTTTTCGGCTTCTTGGAGTTTGCTCAAAACTAAAACAAACAATCCCAAGTTTTGATTCGTTTTATCAATCAATTTATAGAAATTTGTAACTGTATGAATTCAAATTAGACATGTTAATATGAGTTACGTAGGAAAAGAAAATATGAAAACTCAACGAGTTACTAGTAATGTTTGAAATCAAACACAATACTGGCTACGTGAAGGTGAGATTTGGCATAAATGAAGTCATTTTTGTATTAAAAGTGCCAAGTGTCATCTTCCAAAATGGTATGAGGTCATGGAACCTTGAGAATTTGATGTAGAACTTCAATTTTAACACTTGAGTGCCAAATGAGACCTTCATGTATCATAAATATGAGATTTACTATTCTTAAATGTCCTAGGTCTTTATTTTAGCCTTCTTGGAGTTTGTTCAAAACTAAATAAAATGTCCGAGTTTTGATTAGTTTTAATCAATTTAGAGAAATTTGTAATCGTATAAATTCAAACTAGACATATTCTGAATCAGATAGGAAAAAAACAACATTTACAATATCATTTATGAATTGAAAGATTATAATGTTCAATCAAGAAGCTTGTTGAAACTATGAAAGTGATTTGAAGCCTCTAAATCCACTTTTTACAAGTAGAATCTAAAATTGAGGTCATGACGAATTGATATAATTGAGGCTAAAGGAATTAACATGCATAACTATAATCAATTTATAGCTTTTAAAATCTACTTTACAGTTTTTTAAATGAAAATCTAATGTGATTTTTTATTCAAGATTTAATACATTTGAGGTTCACCTCTATAAACCACAAGTACTAAAAAATCAGGATTTGCAATGAATACCCTTGCACAAAATATTTAATAGGAAATACATGAACAATTGTTTTCAAAATTGGATTTTTGATACGTAAAACAGACTTAGAGGGTATTCAATTAAAAAAACTACCAAAATAGTAATTCGGTAAGATTTTATATAACTTCAAATCTGAGTAGACACTAAAATATGGCGCCTTGGGCATTTAGGAGTCAATGCCTAAGAACATCACCACTCCAAATAAATGATCAAATGAACATTTAATAATTTGAAATCTATATATGACAAATCTTCTACTCTATATGTTATATATCAATTGAAATGTGTCCCCAAAATAGTGAATTGATCAATCACAAGCACAAGAGAACAAAAGGTAAATTAAATTTAGATTTGGCATGTTCAATTATCCTTAGCAACTAGTAGGATAGGGTGCTTTGAGAAATATTGGAAGGGCCTTAATCTCTAAAGGACCAAGGTGATTTTCCTACCAAAAAACATTCAAAATTGTCATTTCTATTGCAAAGAGAAAAGAGTTTAAGAAATTGTTTGTTTTTTGCATATCCAACCGCAAGATCTTATACTTGACTAGTGTATAAATATGTGGAAGAAATTTCAGAAACGTTGACCACGTAGATTGCAAGATATATATGTTTAAAGTGAAGAAAACAAGTTTTTTTCCACTTTGCTTGACTAGATTTTTTGGCTTTGAATCTTTTTAGTTCAAATTTTTTGCACTCTTGATTTTGATTTTCTACTTATTTATGTTGAATAGCTGAGTTGAGAATCTACCAAAAAAATTTAGGAAAAAAAATACTTAAATTTCACTCATTAAAAAATTGTTAAGTACAAGTAGATTCAAGATTGAAGAAAAAACTAAATTATTAATAGCTTTTAGATGGAATAGAATCACAATAATCCCAAATGCGAGATTGTATTAGCAAGAAAATTCAACCCTATCTAACAATTTTTTTTGAAATTTTTAAAAAAATGTATTCAAAAATGAATTCTATAAGTTATTTTTTCAAGAAGATGCGTAGATTGCCCGAAAAAATAAGATTGTCCATAACTTTCTCATTATTAGTCCAAATTGAATAAAACAAAGCTTCACATGTCAACAAAAATATAATCTTTGAGTCAAAAAATTGAAAAAAAAATATTTTGACTTTTTGTGATTTTTTTTGTGCTGCCTACCAAATTCCATTTTTACTTATTGTGTCATAACTTTTGCTCCCGGGCATCAATTAAAATAAAAATTATATATTCACAAAGCTCTTGCAAAGATATATAGCCTCAAAAAATCCCAAAAATATTATTAAAAATTGAGACAGTAGGAACCTGCCCAGATTCAAATTGTCCCTCAAGGGGACAATTGATCCTTTAGGGGTTAACCCATTAGAGGGGATTTGGCCCTCCCAAAGGGCTGCGAGTTCTCGATTGCAAGGAACGTGCTGCGCTACAATAGCTGCAGCGCAGTAGTGTGACATGGCCAAACTTCGGCCACATCACCTCTTTTTTTTGGATTTTTTCTTTTTTTTGTTTTAAACTTTTTTTTAATTTCAGAAGCAAAAAAAATTTATTTTTTTATTTTTGGTAATTAGGGTTCTGACAGCAGCCCGACGTTCCTTTCCTGCATCGAGAATAGATCGGGGAACGGGCCTGAAACAGCCCTTTACTACCCCCAAATAACATCTAACGCACTTCTTATGGCTACTTTGACACCAGCTACACAGTAGAACTCCTTTAAATGCATAGGTCCGGGACCGTCTGACAACATTCGTTTAGAGAGGTTTTGCAATTATAAGGGGTGCATTTAGAAGGAGTTCTATTGCAGTACCGCCTCAAGCTTGGACCTCTGGGACCGGATAGTTAGAGAGTTTTTTGCAATTATAAGGGGTGCATTTAGAGGAGGGATTATAAGAGTACATTCACAGCTTCACACCAAAAGTGAAGAAAAGGTTGGATATAACGTGTAAATAGCTGTCTTAATTCTTAAGTATTTAAACTAGAGATAGAAATATTACTTTGAAGATCTATAATATATAATTGAAAATCTTCTAAAATATATACATCATTAATTCATGTAAACCATTCATTCTACTTTCCATCAAAGTTTCTTGAAGCTTTTTTAATAAATATTATGTAGATGAAGTGCACTTTTCACAACTTTCAAACAATGGATTGTTGAGTACGTAGAAATGAAGAGGAGTTTAAAATGTAATCCATGCAAAGATAAAGATTCCCTCTTCCCATGGGGATTAAGTACCTTCACTATTGCCTTTGTGACACATCTTAGTAACTTGAAGAATATAATCCCGTGGTTGCAAATTATAAGCTTCAAGTGATTAACATATAACCTAAGCATTATGTCATGTGCTACATTGGATGAGGGTGAATATTAGCCCATTTGGTGAAAAAATTTTAGTTGAGTTTGAAATCTTAAAGTGTTAGATTTTATATTTTTCCTAAGCTGTAAAATGTATTCTAAGAGCTCAATAGTAGGAAAGAGATTTAGAGCTTTAAAGACAAAATAAATCATAAATTGACAAGATTAAAAAAAAAATCCCTTATTTGTTGCAAGTTTCGCTTTTCTTCCCATGGCTAAGCAGTAATTGATTTACAAAAATCATAAAGCATCAAATGACCCAATAAATCACATTATAGAAGAGCAAAGAAAAACAATTTTTTTTAGTATAGTTGAATGTACTTCATTTATTTATAATAATATCTTCCATAATAAGCTCTTAAAATCATTTATCATCCATTTATTTTATGCCAAGTACGTCTCTTAGGGATTGACTCTTAACTACACTTCAAATGTCCAAATAAGCATAAGTATAATCTTTTGTTAGATCTTGTCAGGAATCAAAATAGGATTCTTCATTCTTTTACATAACATTTTGGAAACATTGTAGGAATAAACTGTCTACTATTAAATTGTTGAAAATCTAAAATATCTAAAATCAATCTCCTTAATAGATATTTTACAATTTTTTTTTAACAAATGGCAAAACCATTGCATTGAAAAAATGGAACCCAAAACAACCAAGTTGTGAGGCTAGACAATGAAGAGAATAGAAGAGGAACCAATGAGGCAAGAAACTACTGAAACAAGCAGGGAGGAGGACCTTTCTTGCTCCAAATAATATTAGAGCCAAACCTGTGTGCTAGAGATGGAGAGTAAATCCAAATAAGGTCAAATTTAGACTACAAGATATTTTTGTGTGCAACCACAAGGTATTTCACATACCTTTCTTACTCTAAATAATGTTAGAGTGTGTATTAGAGCCACATCTATGTGCTAGAGATGGAGAGTGAATACAAATGAGGTCAAACTTAGACCACAAGATATTTTTGCACGCAACCACAAGGTGTTTTCATAGAGCCAGTGGCCACCAATTGTTATTTAGGAGACTGTTAGAGCCCGATCTATGTGCTAGAGATGGAGAATGAATACAAATGAGGTCAAACTTAGACCACAAGATATTTTTGTATGCAACCACAAGGTGTTTTCACAGAGCCAATGGCCACCAATTATTATTTAGGAGACTAATTAAAATGCTTTACTTGATTCAAGATGGGTGGCCGGCCAAATTCAAAGCTCAACCTAGTGTTTGTCATCAATCCCACCACAAAGACAACATCTAGCCTAAATTTGACAATATTTGGCTCAAATCCTCAGTCTTAGCAATTAGAAATGGTGACTCTATCATTTGGACTCTGAGGGGCATTCCATCTTGTTCCTTTTCTTAGACTCTCTTTTGGTTGTAAATTTTGTTGCTCTGATTCTTCATTTCCAACCTCATGGCTTGGTTGATTTGGTGGTGACCAAATACCAGCTGCTTGGTTAAGACATTGGTGAGCCCCGAGCTTTAAGTTGTGCCGCCTACCCAGTTTCAAGTGAAGTTGTGCATTTTAATAAAGAAATATATAGGATTTTGCTTTAACCCCTAAAGGACCAAACACCATTTTTTGGCAACATAGCAATTTTGGGCAGCTCACTACAAATGAAGTTTTTATTCTTTTTCTTTGAAAATTTTACACAACATGTGCCCGAGGAGTAGCTTTAAGGCCGAACAAATTTCATAGCTTTTGACTACAATTAAAAAGTTATTGCATGAAATGTGATTTTCATTGGTCGGCAGGCAGCCCAGGCAGCTCAAAAAACTTCTTTAAAAATGACTTTAAAAGAAAATAAAAATCTGAAATTGGTTCTTTAGATGTATATTGAAGTGTGAAGCTTTGAATCATTCAATTTGGATCTATGAGTCAAAAGTTATGAGGATTTTAAGTTTGTGGGTAGGTATGGTTTTGAAAGACTCCATATCACTTGCTGCTAACCACCTACTGGCCTTAGAGGAGTGTGTGACATGTCTCCAAAGAATGAATTGAATGGTCTGGGAATGAATGATACCAATCAGAACTGAACCGCAGATTACAGGGAGCCTCTCACATTTAGATTTCAGACTCTGCACCCAAAAGACCGCACTGTAAGCAACATTCAAGAGTAATCAGCAACTGCTATAAAAAAATGACTAGAATCGATGTGAATACCAGAATAAACTCACATGCTCTAAGATGTTTCTTAAACCATCTGACGGCCGTGTCACCCATTTCCTGACTCACGGCGTGTGCGACTCCTTCCTCCGCTATGAACTGCAAGCCACTCAATCAATCAAACCTTTTTAAAAATTCTCTACCAGACATCAAAACAAGTATCTAAAACTCTTTTTACTCTCTTATTACATAGTGGTACGCCTTGCCACACAAAATCTATACAAAAGGCGACCAGATAGCCCATGAGACATTAGCCTCAAATTCGCCCTAATGAAGATCACGTGACAACGACGTTTGACTATTTTGACCATTACCCGAAAGTATAACTTTTCCCTTCGAACATAAAATCTGAAGTGTGTGCAGGGCCAAGGCACACGATGATAAAAATCAGAATTGCATCTCACCTGGAAGTGTTTTGGCGCTCCGGCTTCCTTGTACCTCTCAGCAGTCCTTAACAACACCGTTCCCAATCCCTGAATTGGACATCGAGGGTCTTCTTGTCCTACAAAACACAAACTCTGTTGTCACCAGCAATGGCACGTAATAATCTGTTTAAACTATCACACCCCGTTTCTCTTCTTCGCAAGAATATATAAAAGTTGATAAGTGTTGATAAACAAGTGTTTTCTGGTCTCCGCGTCCAAGACAACTGCAGTATTGCGGCATTATGTTTTGCGGCAGTACGCCTGTTTTCATCAGAAGGATAGTTTTCTGTAATATATTGCAATTATAGAACTATGGCAGGACAATAACACAGAGAGCGTACATTTCAATTACGTACCATTGTAAACGAGAAGAGGACGAGGTGCGATTGCCGGAACGGATATTGGAGAGTCCAAAAAATCCATCAGTCCCGGTGCTAGTCTTTGCCATACCTTCAAAATGGGTGCAATATAGTCAGATACTTATACAAAACATCTAACGATGTCATTGCCTAAAGGTTTGTTCGAGAACCATGTGACGTTAATTCGAAGCTTAGTATAAAGGGCGGCATACGGAAGTCCTTCAAAAACTGCAGCAAGTATATAAAAGCGTCGTGAATTAATGAAACCAGAAATCACCCCATGACATGACGATACATTCAGAAAACTTACTGCGGCGACGGTCTCAGAATCGATTTCATCTTTCCCTAAATCCTGAGCTGCAACTGCACCCTCGTCACAGTCCAAGTCACAAGAAGTGTCAGTAATGAATTACAAAAAAATTTCAAAGAAACCCAATTGATGGTCATTCAGTGATTAAGAAATTTGCTCGGTTCACTAACAGTCCGATATTAGCAACAATTACAGGCAAGCTCACATCAGCATTATAAGTTCAAAACTAAGTTTAAAACTAAGAGCTGGTTGAGAGAAACAAGTGAAAAAGCAACAACAGGGCGATAGATTCACAAAGAGTTCGCAGACTCGCTAACCTAGGAATACTTCAATAATGCTGTATACCCTGCCTTGCCAAAGGTCATTCAAAACCGCCCAGCCGAAATTCTGCTTTGTCAGAGGCACAGAATTAAGACGTCGAAAAGAACTCACGAGCCAGGGTCATGTACCAAGATATTAAAAAAATCATAACGCACCCAAAGCCTCTAATCACTCAAATAATTCCAGTAAGATCAGATAAATACCATTAACCAAAGATTGTCATCATGACATTCACGGAGAAATTAATTACCTGAACACCGATTAACGGTAGTGCTGCACTAATTCGAAGATCTGCAACCGCTGTGAACCATGTGGTCATGCCTGAAAGCAGGAAATTAAACAATACAGTTACGGACCAGGATAGCATCCAAAATTATTAACTTCAGACACAAAATCTTAACCTATTGATGAGTTGCACCGAGTGTGACCGTACCTCCAAGTGAGATCCCCATCATTCCAATGCGTTCAGGATCAACGTCAGGTCTTCCTGTGAGGTAATCTACAATTTTAATAACGTCCCAGACCTAACCAATGGGATGCCCACCACCTGCATTAAATCTCAATTACAAGCTTGAAACTGAAACAAACGTCTCAAAAAGGCGATACATCAACTAAACTGTTGAAAGGAAATATAAACACTATTAAACATAAAATATGATCCATACCGTGTCAAAAACGAAGGGCATCTCCAGACCAGTCTTCCATCCAGCAATTAAAGCCTATTTCAGAATTACATATCCGTCAGAATTAGTCAAGAACGAATAAAGCTTAGCGATGTATGATTCAATGAAACACATGTCTGATCCAGTTATATACATGTCTGTGTCATGAAGGAAGTTCATAGACAGAAGTTCATAGACAGAAAACTAACATCCATATAAGCATGTCTCCCATCTCCACGATCTCCATGATACCGTGCGTCCACAGCTACGGCCACAAATCCCAGAGCAGCATATGCCTGTTACAGTGAGCAAGCTTAATTAAACTCAAATGATGTATAGTAAGAATGCCAATGACCAAGCAAATTTCATTCCTGGACCGTGCACCAAGCATAGTTCACTTCAATTTGCAAATTTTCGTAACAGAACGGTTAGTGCACGGTGAAGGACTAATGTTTGGTGAATGGGATGTCTACGCTATATGATCCGCATAAACCAGCGATTGTTCAATCAAGGAAACAAGGTGATTTAACAGAAACTTTCATTTCTGATTCCATAGGTATCGAGCCTTAACACCGTGAGAATCAGTGAGAATGCTTCAATCCGGGATCTTAAGGGCAAAATTAGATCCAAAAAGGAAATAACAAGAAGAGGAAAGAAAATCCACCTCCATGTATGGCCGCATCGACTCCTTGTTGTGTCCCGTACCGTGCATACATATCACAACTGGTCTTCGTTTCTTAGAGTGATGCCACTTAGGGCGAATGATAAGAAATGGGATTTTCCCTTGCTCTCCAGCCTGCATCACGTGCACGTATTACGACGTGAATAATTGGCGACACCCAGCATATTCCAGCGGCAAACAGAATTCTGAGTTTCGGAGAAACTTCAGAGCAATACTCTAAAGGAATCTACATTCGAAGTGCAATTGACTCAAATTTCAAGTGAGTGATGACCGCGTCACAACATAAATGTACCTCTACAGCTTCTATTATACCTCTACTCTTAAAACCCTGTTTTCCTCCTCGATCTCCAGCGTGTTGTGATGCCGGGCACGTTCGGCTTTCGGGCAAAGCGCTAACACCTGTCAAGGTCAATCAGCATGCTATCAGTATTCGATGGACTAATTCTTCGTCCATGAAATTGAGGATACAAGAAATCTCCACAGAGAAATGGCGTAAGAAAAAAAATCCCCGCATAAGATCACAACCCGAGAATGAACCATGGATCCAAAAGTGTAAAAAACCCAGCCCAAAATTCAAAGCACAGGCTAAAACTTGCGATCCAATTGATCTGCCACTAAAATAAAATAAAAACTGACCTATTCCAAACAATGCTTAAACCCTTCACCGAAGCATGCAGTCAAAATTGAATCAGAGCAAGGGCTAACAAACCGCGGGATCCAGAAACGCCGCAGCTTCCTCTTGGAGGTAAGGGCGGAGCCGGGGCTCAGCAGGCAAAAGCTCGGGCGGCTCCACTGCACCAGCGACAACCATCAGTAATTGAATCCAAGCACGCACACACCACACCACACCACCCAAAAATCGGAAAATCGACATACCACCAAGAATTTACCGGCTTGGCGTCGCCGAGACGCGAGCACTTCCAGGAGCTGCTGTCGCACTTTCTCCCCCTCGACATTCTTCCAAGCCGACGACTCTGACTGAAATTCGAATCCATGAGGGACGGCGTGTTCGTGCACAGCGTGGAACGAAGCCAACGAAGGCGTCATGATGTGGTGCAGAAGAAATGAGAACGCGAGCCCCAGGGAAAGAACCACCCCACCAGCGAAAGAACTGAGAATAGGCATGGCTGCTGGCTACTTCACCTCCTTATTAAAGAAGAAAAACGCAAGATTCGTTCCGTTCCGAAACACTTCAGTTAGTGGGGACAACTTCACAACAGGTGGGCGGGGGAGAACAAAACAGGTGGAGGGCCTGGAGGCTATCGCTTCGAAGATGGCTTTGCAAGGTGCATACATAAAGCTTATGACTACTGCAAGAGGCAAGAGTGACGGTACAACAGGACCCCACTCTGACCAAGTCTGTGATGACCCCACACCCCAAAACTCCACAGGATGAGCAACAACTGAAGATGAGTACTATGAGCAGGATGGTGGTGGCCAGCTTTCCCGGCCTTCTAATGCGTTTTTTCGTGTGCTATAAGTTATCATCTGCGATCCCCGACTTGCACTGGGTTGCTAAGTTTGGAAATGTCGGGCAGATTAACAGCAATGCGCGCTCCAATGAGTTGGGTGGTGCAGTGCAAGAGTCCATGGGCACGTTATTTGTGCATGCCTTCGCATTCTTCACTGAGTGATGCTCTTTGCATTCTTCACGTGCTTCAGTTCCTGTCGCCTCGGGCCGCGCGAGGCAACTGACGGGACCACCGACGGTCCGAGTGCCGTGCCGTCAGTAGTGTGGGAATATTCGCTACACAAATACCGGTGAGGTAACTGCACCTTAAATCGCATAGATAAGCAATTCAGCGTGATCCAGCATGGTTTTTACTATTACATTGAATATTTTTTTGTGGGGTCCCATTGGTAGTCAAAAGAGGAATCTAGATTCTCTAAGAATACATTTTTTGGACACCATGCGAATAAACTACGAATTTCCAAAGTATTGAGAATAGGTGTACCCAAAAGTGATCATAGAGTCATATGAATAGTGGGAGTACATTTTAGGGAAGAATATCCACTGTGTGCTTTTAGGAACCGTGCAATTTTAGGTGTAGTTACCTTAGTGAAATTAGGTTGCTCCTCACTAATAATTTCTGGACATTCGGCGTTCTACACTATATGAATATGTACTGTTACAGTACTGTAGAAGGATGGTAGTAATGCAGAAACCGTGCGTGTTGTTGCATGGGTTGTTGCATTGGTTCATGCATTAGCGTTGCCACGGACACTTATTGTGTGATGAATGACAAAGAATCTTTGCATACAAGATAGAGGTGTGATTGTTCATCCTTGGAATTTCCTGCAAAAAGAGGGGAGCTTCTACAGTAGCTTGTCCTCGAATGAGTGCTTTTGATTTTTGCATTGTAGATGATGCACATTGTATCAAAAAAGAAGATTTCCCTGGAGACCAGCCCATCTTTATAAGGTTGGAGGAAATCTGGGCCCTGTAGAGGGCCATTTGACTTTTGGTGTATGTGTAAATCCAGAGTAAATTTAATTGATTTATTTATTTATATATTTAAATTTATTTTTTTAGTTCCTAGTCTTGAGTGGCACCAACCGTGATTACATTTTTGAAAGAAAAAAAATATTTTTTTTATTAATAATTTATTATTATTATTTTTAATTGCACATTTTACAATAGTCAAACAACCTTCCACAGGGTCCAGATTTCTTCTAATGGCCCAAGATTAAAGAGTTGTATGCACCTCCATGTGGACAAGTGGTAAGTTATAAGGTAACTTTTTTGGGTAAGGCAACCTAATTGTTAAGGCAATTCAGTTTTACTATTTTATATTGAGGCCCATTGGCCTCGCAGCTGCCTAACGGGTGTCAGATAGTTGGAGTTTGGGGATCTAGAGGTCTGGAATCTAGTGCTCAAAACATTCCTTTCCAAACTGCATATAGAAAAGATTTGTACTTTTTGGCATATTCAACCGACTAATCTTGCACTAGACTTGTATGAGAATGTGGAAAATTATTTTTAGAACATGTATTGAACTTGAATGTATATAAATGATTCTTAGAAAATCTGGTCCAAGTAGATTGCGAGAAATTAAAGTTTAACCCCTAAGCGCCTTGGTGCCCCAAATGTTGCCTCTCTCAATTTAATTTTAGCAAAAACTCCCCTAGAGCTTGGATATACTTCCCTAAAATTTGTACATGCACAACGGAGAGTACAGGGATAATGTGGAAGAATAAGAGCCCCTCCCACCAATGCCTTCCTTATCACCATCTCCATTTGGATGAAGGGGAGCAAAGATGGGGATAGGGAATGCAAGCCCCCAACAACTCTCTCCTAAATAAATTATTGTTTGCTAAATACAAGCTGCCATTAAGTCAAAATGCAACTACAAACTGTACTAAGGGCAAAGGAACAATAGTAATGCAAATCAAGGTTGTATACATCATATTTCAAGTGTAAAGTCAAATATACAGTATAATCATTTCAATTCCCTGTCCAAACTGCGATTTAAAAAATTAGAGGCCCCCCTTCCTAAATTTTTTGGGATACGGGATGTTGGTCGAGGGTTTTTTTCCCTATCCAGATGATTTTCATCCATATAGGGATAGGGAAGACCCTTGGTGGGGATGCTCTAAGGCCGTAGGATTACAACTTGGTACATTGGAGTGGGGACCAATGTGTAGGGAATAACAATATTCATATCATTCACAACTACCCCTTGTTGCCGGTCTCTCATTCATGCCTCCGAGCAAGCTTCGGAAATCTTGCCTAGGTAGTCAGCTAAGGGCCAGCTTACATGTGAGTCCAGTGGATAAAAAAAGCAACTAAAAGATAAGAACAGTTCCACCAATGATTGGTAAGCGTGGAAGGAGGAGAGTGAGTTCTACGGATATCAATGTATCTCACATTGTAGAAGGATCATAAAAGTGCTTTCTATATTTCGATATTGTTGATCCAACCCACCCACCAATACCTGTAACTCTAGAAATTGGCAAAGCATCAAATGCATGTGTTCCAAACACACTCTCTGAAATTCCCAGACAAACTCCACATTCTAAGATATAGACTGTTGTCTTTTCGTGAATTTGTGGCTCAATTCCCGAAGCAAGTGTGGTGCAATAAGATTGGCTGCAAGGTGGTCAATATTGTAACCAGCCTTTGATCAATTTTGCAATTAGCCTATGGTCAAAAATAGAAAGGTCTATATCACCAATATAGGTCTAAGAAAATCTTTCACTAAAAAATTCATAATAATTACGTTTTTGGTAATAAAATTCTGAAAAAATATGCAATCCTTCCAAACTCTATTTCCGTACACATAAAAAAATTCCGCACTCAAAAAACCTATACTCCAAATATGCGTAATAGCTTAAGTCGTTGGAAATGGGTCAATTACCTTAGCTCCGACAACAGCAAGTTCCCAAAGTAGAGGACCCCTACAAAATTACATATCACAATGAAAGCCAACGGTCCATTTGACCATTAACTTATAATCTGCCATTGCAGATGGTGGAATTTCTTCAAATTTTATTGGCAGCTATAGACCATAACCCTTAATTACTTTCTATCATTAGCATTACAAAAAGTTTCACGCCTCAACAAGGCCGCTAAGCCTTGTGCCCTTGTGGTGCAATTATGGAAAAAAAATTTGAAAATTTGAAATGTGACGTGGTCATTTCGACCATGCCAGCGCTGTTAGCACCACGTCAGATTGGAAAAAATTTTAATATTTTTTTTTTTCAATTTTTTTTTTCCTTCTTCCATAATTGCACCTCGTGGGGGCTGAAAATTACGCATTTGTAGTCTTGTTGAGGCCTGAATTTTTTGTAATGATGACATTTAAATTTGAGGCTTCTAAGGGACTACGAGTTAGCCTATGTTCCCGTAGTGTTTCCAGATTGTGAGAATGCAAGAGAATTGCCGGCAGATGTATTCAAGACTGTGCCACGTCATTTTCCCAAAAAAAAAAATTTGCTTAAAATGATATATGGGAAAAAAAAAGCCTTCTCTTTTTTTAATTTTTTTTTGACACTGGCTACTTGCAAAATCAGGCCAGATTTGGGAATGGGCTTGAATCGGCCCTCAAATGCCATCTAATGAGTGAAGTCTGCTGAATTTCTTTTTTGCGCTTTTGGTAAATTTTGAACCAGGGTCTACACCTTTGGAAATTTGTGCTAAATGCATAGGACACTTAGATGTGACATGAAACTTCTTTTGCTCTTGACTTTAACCCCTGAAGTAAGGACACCGTTTTTTGGCAATATAGCAATTTTGGGCAGCTCACTATGAACAAAGTTTTTATTTTTTTTCTTTGAAAATTTCACAAAACATGTGCCCAAGGAGTAGCTTTAAGGTCCAATCATTTTCATAACTTTTGACTACATAGTTAAAATTTTATTGCGTGATATGTGATTTTTATTACTCGGCGGGCAACCCAGGCTCAAAACACTTCTTTAAAAATCACTTTTTTGAAAATGAAAAGTTGGAAGTGGTTCTAAAGAAATATTTAACAGTGGAATAGTTTGAATCACTCCATTTTGTTTAATGGAGTGAGAGTTATAAGGAATTCTAGTTTGTGGGTAGGTTTAGAATCCAGAGACTCCATATCTACCCACAAACTGGAATCCCTCATAAATCTCACCTTGATTAAACAAAATGGAGTGATTCAAACTTTTTCACTCTTAAATATTTCTTTAGAACCACTTTCAACTTTTCATTTTTCAAAAAAGTGATTTTTTAAGAAGTTTTTTGAATTGCCCGAGCTGCCCACCGAGTAACGAAAACCACATATCATGCAATAACATTTTAACCATGTAGTCAAAAGTTATGAAAATTATTGACCTTAAAGCTACTCCTCGGGCGCATGTTTTGCGAAATTTTCAAAGAAAAAAAATAAAAACTCCTTTCATAGTGAGTTGCCCAAATTCGCTATATTGCCAAAAAATGGTGTTTGGTCTTTTAGGGGTTATTAGGTCATCAAACATTGAATTTTGAAAAGTTAAATTTTTTTTGCACTCTGGGTTTTGAATTAGAAACTCAATAAGCTGGTGAATGGAGTCTAGTGTCAAAGAAATGAATTTTGAAAAACTTATTAAATAGAAATAGGAATAAGGTCAAAGCTAAATCTAAATTAGTATTAGCTCTAAAACGGAATAAAAACATGTCAGCCCTTTGGTAAGATGAATGTAGGAAGAAATCTAAATTAATAATTTACTATATTGGAGAATGGAGTTGAGAGTCAAAAAAAATGAACCTTCAAAAATGTATTGAGTAAAAGTAGGAACAAGATAGAGGGGAAAGCTAAATTATTAGTAGTTCTAAAATGGAAAAGAAATATGTCAATCCTTAGTGAACAAGCAGTCTAAATCTCATAGACATTTTTTAATGATAATTATGAAGATTGAGTTCCAAGAATTATGCTAAGTGTTAGTAAAGCAAGGCACTTCATAATTTTCACATCAAAATTTCCAAATGAAATGAATCAAAGCAACTGCCTATATATTTTTTTATTAAAATCTATAATGTCTATTTATGAGAACCATTAGAGAATATTTGAGGCCTTCAAAAGACTCAAAAATGACATAGTGAAAAGTTTGACATGGTTGAAAGATTGCCATGTTAGATAATAATATTTAATTAGGATTTTAATTTTTTTAAATATTTAATACTCTGACGATGTACCGCTAGTTCACAACAAGGGAAACAAGCTTGAAATGTTCTCTTGAGTGTCTTCAAAAATCTTCTAATGTTTAGATCAATTTTGAATGTTTTCGAATTTTCAACGATTTTTCAAAAGACAGTTTATTCATACAATGTTCAAAAATGCTATCTAAGAAATTGAAGAATCCTACTTTGACTCCCAACAAGACAACCAAAATTTAGCTACTTTAGAAATAAAAACCATGCTCAAATGCTTATTTGAACATTTTAAGTGTAGTTTACATTGATCCCTATAAGAAGTACCTCGTAGAAAATGGATGGAAGATAAATATTTTTAAGAGCTTATTGTAGGGGCTATTATTATGAAACAAATGAAGTACATTCAATAATATACATAAAAAAATATTCTTCTCTACTCTTCAGCAATGTGCCCTGAGTTCTCAGGTCATTTGATGCTTTATGATTTTTGTGCAAGATTCTATACCATTTAATGTTGAAATGGTAAGAAAATCAACACTTGCAACAAATAGAAGATTATTTTTGTATTCTTGTCAATATATGATTTTTTTTGTATATAAATCTCCAAATTTCCTTTCTACTAAGCTCTATTAGGATACATTTGCACTATGCAGGAATATAAATTCCAAAATTTTAAGATTTTAAAATGAATGAAAGTATTTTCACCAAATGGGCTAATATATATCCTCATCCAATGTGGCTCATGACATAACGTTTAGGTTATATTTTAATCACTTAACCCCTAAAGGACCAACATGCGTTTTTTGGCAACATAGAAATTTTGGGCAGGTACGTGTGACTAGAGATTTGCATATTTTGGGGCTGAAATTTTTCTAGAAGGCGGGACGAGGAATATCTTTCATATGCACCAAATTTCATGACATTTGGAAATAGGAGTCAAAAGTTATGGCCTAATATGTTACTTTTTTTGTAACCGGGCAGTCTAGGCAGATCAGAAAAAATCACTTTTTTCAAAAATAAAATTTTGAAATTGGTTTCTTAGATTTATATATACTTGGAAAGCTTTGAATCATTCCATTTTGATCAATGAGTCAAATGTTACAAGGATTTTTAGTTTGTGGGCAATTATGGATTGTCTACTCTAAAATATACTTTGAAGTCGTTTATTTCACTCAATTTTTAATGTTTTTCAAAAAAATAAAATTGCAGGATGTAGATTGTTTATTACAACATTGCAACCATTGTGATTGGCATTTTTCAATTCCATAATTAACTTCTTAACAATTTAGTGTTTTGAACCATTCTCTACTTCTTTCTACTTACTATTTTTTTCCTATATGTTGTACTATTCCAAATAATCTGAAAATTTTTAAGCATGTAGCCAACTTGCTCTGAAGAATGAATCCATAGAAGCACAACCATTTTAGAATTTTTTTCATAATAATCTGACCTTGTGAAGTGCAGCTGCCCGGTTTTTTGCAGGGCCAAAAAAATGACTTTTGCCACTTCAAACGCTAATATCTTCCAATCTACAAGATGGAAGTTTCTGAAATTTTTTCCACACATTCCCAAACTAGAGTACTACAGGATCCTACAGTTACATGTGTCCAAAAATGATATTTTTCAAAAAATTCGTACTTGTGCTAGAAATGGCAGTTTTGGAGCATTTTTGGTGAGAACATAGTCAAGGAACTTGAGGGGTTAAAACTAATCGTTTCTATTAGCAAGATTATATTCTTCAAGGTATTCAAAGACAATGTGTCATGGTAGTAGTGAAGGTACTTAATTCCTGTGGGAAGCTAAGGGAATACTTATCTTTATATGGGTTACATTTTAAACTCCTCTTTGTGCTCAACCATCCATTAGGTGAATGTTGTAAAATGTGCACTTCTTTAATAAGAAAGAATTGCGGATCTCAATAAGTTAACTTTAGAATGCTACTGCAGACACTAAATGTTCGACGGATGACTTCATCTAACAATGTAGGATGGAAAAAAATTGTTTTTCATCCAATTCTTTTTTTTTAAGGGTGTTTGAGTACATTTTTAGTAAACAGTATTGCAAATTCCCTTATTACGATATTATTGACTTTTTTAGAAGAAGATGTTTAACCCTTTAAGGACATGTTGGGCTCCCCAGGAATCATCCTTTTTGATATAGTGTGCATTATCTACTTTAAGAAAACCAAAAACATTCATTCGGGGACAAGCTATTGTAAAAGGTCTCTTCTTTTTGCACAAAATTCCAAGGATGAACAATCGCACTTCTGTCCAACATGCAAGGATTCTTTATTATTCATTGGACACTAAGTGTCCGTGGCAGCATTACAGGATTAATCCATGGATCACCCTTGTAGTGTATTTTGTCCATTCTTGCTATTTACTCTTGATGCAAGTTTCAGCCATAAAAATGATGTTTTTTAAATTTGAGTCCAACTAAGGAAATGAAGCTGATTAATCCCTAAAGGACCAAGGCCTTTTTTTTGATAAAACTCTCAAAATTGTCATTTCTAGAGCAAAGAGTAAAAAATTTTAAAAATGTTTTTTTTTCACATCTAATTGTAGGATCCTATACCTAACTAGTATGAGAATGTGTGGAAAAAATTTCAGATTTTTTGACCGCACAAATTGCAAGATATTTGCGTTTGAAGTGAAAAAAACAAGTTTTTCAACACATTGCGGGACTAGATTTTTTGACTTTGAACATTTTTAACTTAAATTTTTGCACTAGAAAATTCTGAGCTTTAAATCTTTCTAGTGGAGAATTGGATTGAGAGTCTAGGGAAAAAAAGAAACCCAAAAAAACGTAATTTTCATTCTTAAGGAAATTGTTAAGTAGAAGTAGGTACAAGATAGAAGGAAAATCTAAAATATTAATTTCTTTTAGATGGAATTAAAATGCACAAATCCCAATGGTGAGATTGTTCTAGCACAAAAATTAAACCATGTGAAACTTTTTTATCTGAAAAATTGCAAAAATTGCATTCCAAATTGAATCCTACAAGTTATTTTTTTCAAGAAGATGCTCTAATTGCCCAAAAAACAAGATTGTCTATAACTTTCTCATAAAAAATCCAAATGAAATGATCAAAGCTTCTCAAATAGACAAAAAAATAATCTATAAGGAAAAAAACTTTTTAAAAAAATTAAATTTTTTGCAAATTTTTTTTGTTGCCCCTTCTCCCCTGTTTTGAGCTTATTTGGGCATAACTTTTGTTCACGGGCACCGATTGTGAAAAAATTATATTCCCACAAAGCTTATCAGGTTTTCTATTTCCAAAAAAAGTTTAAAATAATTACAACAAAAATTCAGCCCGTAGATACTTGCCCAAAATCCCATTTGTCCTCCAAACGGACAATGGCCCTTTAGGGGTTAAGTAGAGTTTCTACTCCAATTGGAAATTTTGAAAAATTCATAAATTTCAAAATTTTATAGCAATATGAACTTTAGGCCTATGACCATGGTTTGTTGATTTTCTAATTTTAGAGCAACACAATAACTTTCGTTTCACCATGGTATTGTACACTACAATATACATCTACAGTGAAAACTTCAGATTTTTTGAGCATATTTTGCATTTGATATGAATTTTCTTCATTTCTTTCTCAAAAAATTCATAATAATTTTAAAATTTTCCTATGACTTGTAGTAGACATATGATTTCATCTCTGAAAAAAACTCAAAAAAAATTTCATTCATATCTAGTTGCAAAACAAGGCTTGAAATCAGTGGTCACGGGCCCTTTTTCCTCTAGGTCTGAATTCCATGACAGCTGAATTACGGGTTTTTTCAGGGGTTAGGGGTTAGATGACGAATTCCGGTGGTGGTGCTGAATCCTTTGGCGGATGCTTTCACCGAGTTTAGCGGATCCTTTGGCGGATGCTTGCACGATTTTGAGGGTAGAGGACACGGACGAATTTTTTGTGAATTTTTTGGAGCTTTTAGGACGATTTTTCAGAGGTAGATTCGAGCCTGAGTATGCGGGATTGTGCATCTGTGGGAATAGTCTGGTGTACTAATGAACATCTGCAGTGACGAAAAGATGTAGAAAGAAGCCGAGCTGTGAGTTCTTCGGTGGTATTTATAACTTCTTTCGGAATCTTTCAAACGACAGTTCTTGCGATATTGGTTGCGATTGTGCTCGCAATTGGAACAGGTCAAAATCCGCTGGTCAAAATTATTCAGGTATGGACACCGCGAAATCCTCAATTTTTTAGTAGCGTTGAGCATTATTACTGCAGGGTGCGCATTTAGTGCAATTCTTATCAAGAGTAGCGTTCTGTGAGTAGCTCAACTTGAATACGGTAAATGCGGGGAATTAATTTGAATGAGTATTAATGTAGCGACATTTCTCGAGGTGTTGACAGGAATCTCCGAGAAGCCCTGCAGCAGTGGAACTGAAGTTGAGTCGACTCAATCGAAGATAAAACTCGCCTGGAGCAGTTCAAATTCAACTTGAGGTAAAAGTTTCGAAGTCGTCTCTGTTCGTCTCTGCTGAGGAAAGTGAATTTCAGTATAAAATGCGTCTTCCTCGATGGGCTATGCGTTCCATTATTGGCTTGTGCTTCTTCGACTCTAATTCGCTTACATGTTTCAAATTAGATTGGTTAGATTGCTCTTGTCACTGAATCGCAGAGAATTGCTAAATCGTTGTTCATTTTATCCTTGTTTAGGGTTCAGGGTTTTAGCTTTCGGGTTGTTTCGGGGTTTCGGGTTTCGGGTTTGGCTTTTCGCATGCTTTCGTTGGAGCCACAAGTAATGATTCTGTGCTCCCGATACTGGTAAATCGCTCAATCTCTAATTTCATGCAATTCTTTCTTCTTCAGAACTACCTTGGGAGTTCTAGGTTTACATGAGGGAAGGTTTAGATTTATACCTTGGAACTGTGTTTCAGGTACGAGTGTTTTTGATTTTTTTTTCTTGAAAAAGACATAACGCAATTTGAAGTGAGAAAATGTGTAGAGAATAAACCGTGGAAGCTTTCTGCAATGAGCAGAGCTCTACATTCGTGTTATTAGGATTAGCTCTACTTTCAATTCACGACGGTAGGCAAATGCTGTACTTTCAAGTCTAGAAGGTAAAATGCTGTATGAACAATCAGTGCCTCACTGTATTTGAATTTAACGGTATAGCAACCTTCTTGGGGCGTTGCATTCAGGTTTTATGAATTACGCTAGTTTATAGTTGTTCGGAAATGGAATTAGTTCATGAATTACATTGACAGCCTTGAAAAACAAACTTGTAGGCGTGAACCTTGCCGATATTGTTGCTGGTAGGCCAGAAGTGGAGGCTTTGAATGCCATGACTATCATTTCTTCTGCTCTTGAAGGGAGCAAGCTCAAGTCCTTGAATTCATCTGCTTCATGTCCTAAGAGTTCATGTCCTAAGAGTTCATGTGTTGGTAGATGACCTAAATTCTTCTGGGATTGTTTTGCAATCGGACCCTAGGGTCTTGCAAGTTGTTTGGAGTCGTCTGAAAGGGGTCGTAGAATCCTTGAGGTAGAGTCGGTTCCAACGTTCAATTTTGGGAACCCTGATCGAAAAAATTGTCAAATTCAGTGTACGGTTGTTACTGTTTGTCCGTTCTATCCTTACGCTGGCAAGTGGCCACAAGGAGAATCGATCTTCTGTAGAAGATGAGCTAAATGTCCTTCTCTTACTAGTTTTTTCCTCTTGGGACTTGAATCCTCACGTTTGTGTGTAGAGGCGGGAGAAAGTAGTCACGTAATCAATTGCGCATTTGACCGTAGTATTGATGATTTGATTGGTTCTTTACAGGATCAAGGTAACCTGATTGGTGTTGGCTACTCTCCAATTGGCGATTGCAGTTTCCCTCGTCCTCTAATTATTGTAAGTTACTTCATTTTAAGGAGAATTTTGACGACCTTCGTTTGCAATTTGCTCTCATACATCAAATGCTGTAATTTTAAGTAGAGGTTTCGCAACAACTGGTCTAGCTATCTTGTGTAAGTATGAATCTTTTACCTAGGATAGCTAGACAAATCATGGAAAAAATTAGATGAAAAATTGAAACATATCTAAAATGGCATAAAACTATGTATTCTAATTATAATAATATAAAATAATTTGTTTTCTTCATTTTTTGTAAATGAGTCCCGTCTCCTGACGGGGGAACTTTTTGGCCCTTGGAATACCGAGTCCCCCATTGAAAGGCTTGACTGTGGCCTGTTCAGAAAAACTGAGCTTCCCTGTTTCCAATTCTTGAATTCACTATTCTTTTTCCTCCGTTGCCTCATGCTCGATGACGAGAATCATTTAGGTTTTCTGAAATTGCAGCACAAAAGAGAAAGAGGTCGCAGATTGAGTAGAGATTCACCTCAATAAACTCTTACGAATTGTAAATGCGCATAGTGTGCACCAATATGGCAGCATCAACAGCAAAGAACAAACACAGATTAATGGAGGCTTCGTCTTCTTCGTCGGCAGCCACCATGAGCTTGGACGATTCATCTTTGCCCGTGAACTTCCATGGGAATCTGGCCAGTGCTCACAACGACGAGGAGCTTCGGACTCTACTGCAACGAGCGAAAATCTCCAAAAGACCTGTGAGTTCCTAATTAGGGTTTCATGGCAATCTTGTTTTGAGCTGTTTCCAATCTATTGTTTTTTTTCAAAAAATTCTGCACACCTTTGTTGTTGTAGAAATTTGAAGAATGTGCATGTTCGATTCGATGTTTTTTTGCATTTGCGTTTGCCTTAAGAACGTTTGTGTGGGGGGACTTTTGCAGGCTATCGTTACTTATGGTGCCCCATGGTGAGAGCCTTTTCTATCTTTAATCAAAATGCACATTGTTTGAGTATTGAAGTACAAAAGGTTATTGAATTTGTACTTTTTGCACATCAATTGAATCTGTAGCAAAGAAGTTTATGCTTTGACAAGATATCATGCAAGGGCGCTATCTTTGTCCATGTTGTGAAGTTAAGCTATCTCAACGAACTCTTGGTTCTAGAAAGTGTTACATTACCGTTTTCATTGTCTTTCTTAGAATTGGATCTTGTAACATCAGAAAGGTTTTAGTTTTGATCCCTCAAGGTCCAAGAAGCTCCAATTAGGCTTTGGTTTTTTTGAATAGGTCATATAGGGACTGTCGTCTTTTCAAATGCAATATTGTAGTGATATTAATTGTGACTTAGTGTGAATTAAATTCTCACAGTTCGATCAATAGGTCCAATAAAGCCATGAATCCTTAGTCCGTGAGGGGTTAAGGGAAGATAGATGTTGAGTATTGTACTTGTTAATTGATTTGGTGTTATGACTTGGGGATGAAGGTGCCGTGCCTGTCGACATATGTTACCTACATTTTGCAACTTGAGCAATGACTACGAATCAGCGATGTTTATCTACGCCGATGTTGACAAGTGCTACGAAACCACACAGGATGTGCGGTACACTCCAACATTCCGGTTCTTCCGAGATGGGGAGAAGGTGGATGAGTTTTACGGTACAGGACCTCAAAGATTGCGAGACCGAGTGTGGCTCCACACTTGAATTTCCTTGTAGGGGTGTCAAGGGACTTGAATATGGAATCTCTACATGGGCATTGAGGGGAGACCCTAAACAATTGTTGTTCAAGATTTTGCACTGGAAGGAAATAGTCGTTATTCGTCCGAGCAGAACAGAGCTTGTGTTAACGGAGCCTGTTATTGGAATCATCCGAACAGGAATTCATGCTGTAAACGTGCTATTGTTTTGGGGGAAGTAAAGTTTCGGTGGTGCTCGATACTCTCACGCTTGCATCCCTGCCTACTCTCTCGACTTGCAAGGTGGGGTGTCAAGAATTCTTTCTGCATACGATTGAGATTATAGGACATGAGAATTCAGCGTAGTTTTCCATTTGATTTGCACACTTTGCAAAGCATTTTTTCCAAGTGGGAATCAGTTTTCCAAACTGAATGCAAATGAGAGTGGGTAGATTTTCTTCATAGCTCCAGAGTGGTGTCTACAGTGAGCAGTGTAAATTTTACGTTCACACAATCTCTTTGCGTTCCCAGAGACTCCTAACTCCAGCGTTTCATACTGTACTTTTTTGGGTTTCATCTCCTGGAACTGTGTTCAGTTTCGTGGGTGTGGCGTTGCACCAGGTCTCCACTCAATTGGGGTTTTACAAGGAACCTTAATTGCAAGCCACAGGGAGCTCATTGCCCTGGTTTGACCATGGATTAGAAATATAAATTAGCCTCTTCTTCATAGGAGCATCAAATTCATGAAACGGGAGTTCTGGATTTCCACAGGACATTACAATTAGTACAGAGACGAAATCACACCATGATGAGACGTGGTAGAATGCGTTTTCAAAATGAAACTGTGCCTGCAGTTTCTAGCTTCATTGTCATTGTGACTGATCTTTGGCTCGGCTCTTCTGTCTCATCTCGGCAAGGGCGGGTCTTGGTCAACGAGCATTGGAGCCCCAGCACCAACTTGTTTCTGTCGGAATAAACACTCCAACAATAAAATCACGGAAACCCCCGAGCAACCGTAATCACGACCAGCTTACTGAGGTCCTGCTCCATCAAGCCGCGCTTGCGCTTCGCCATGGCTGCGAAATTGGGGCAAACGGCAGGGCCACTTTAACATCAATACTTGAAAGATGAGAGTTTGACGTCTTGATTCATTATCAATCAAGAGACTTTGCATCCCCTTTATTTATTTATGCATGCATGCAAAGTAAAAGTGAAATAAAAGTAGAAATACAATGGTACCATTTGTTTTAGTTTGTTTTGTATGTAATGTTGAGATATCCTCGGTAGTGTGCTCACCGGTCATTTTCTTTATACCATTGGAGAGCTTGACTTAATGAGGATTGTATTAATCCCTTAAGATCTTGGAGTACACTAATTTGAAAAGCTATGGAAAAAAAATTCAGAATTTTCCACCTTGTAGATTGGAAGATATTAGCATTTGAATTGGCAGAAATCCTTTTTGGGGCCTTGCAAAAAACAAGGCAGCTGCACTTTACAAAGTCAAAAATGGTGGTGCTTCTTTGGATTCATTCTTCAAGACAAATGGGCTAAATGCTTGAAAATTTTCACTTCATTTGGAATTGTACAACATATAGAAAAAAAATAGTAAGTAGAAAAAAGATAGTAGAGAATGATTCAAAATACTAAACTATTAAGAAATTTAGTTATGGAATTGAAAAATGCCAATCCCAATGGTTGCAATGTTGAAATAAACAATCTACATCCTATACTTTATTGTTATTTTTTTAATATTGAAAATTGAATAAAATAAAGGACTTCAAAGTTTATTTTAGAGTAGAGAATCCATAACTGTTTGCAAACAAAAACTCTTCATAATTTTCAACTCATTGATTGAAATGGAATGATTAAAAGCTTTCCATGTGTATAAATCTAAAAAACTGTTTTCAAATATTTGTTTTCAAAAATAGTGATATTTTTTATTTGCCTAGATTGCTCATTTACGAAAAAAAAACTAACATATTTGGTCATAACTTTTGACTCATATTTCCAAATGGTATAAAATTTTGTTCACAAGAAAGATATTCCTAATCCACAATTTCTTTTAAAGTTTTTTATGTCATTTTTAGCATTGCCAAAAAGCTCTCAATGAGTAAAAATGCGCCAAAATTGTTTTGCACTTTTGATTCTTAAGTGTAAAAGTTATGGGTTTTCAATTGAATTTTTTATTTATAAATTAAATTAAGGATAAAATATTCTAAAATTTAAAAAAATCAAACCAATACGTAGGTAAATCACAGAAAGGACTTGGATAATTGCACAACACCGCATAAGTTGTTTGCAAGTCAAGCTTAAAAAAATTATGTTGATCTTAAATTTTTTTTTAAAAGATAAAACAAAAAAAATCTTTGTATTTAAGAAGAAAAAAGTATTTAATTCAATTTAAAAATGAGTTTAATGTTCTCTAAGTAATTAAATAAATCTTTAATTTGATTTACAAATACAAAAAACTAAATATTCTAAACAATGATCAATGCATTGTATATATTTCAATTTAATGGTCAGTTTTCTTATTTTCTTATTATTATAATTTAATAGTGTATTTGCAACTTAAAATAAAATACAAAATCATTTAACATTATTGAAGGAAAAAAAATCAGTAATGATAAATTGATTATAAATTCTATATATTGAATGAGATTATTTAAAATGAAGCAAAATTAAATGAAATCATATAGTGAAGTGAAGGAAATATAAAATGATTGCAATAAAATTTGTCATTTTATTTGTACACAAAAAAAAAAGTGTTCAAATAAGAACATACAAAAATGAAAACCAATGCTTTGTAAAAAGCATCAATATGACAACTAAATTTTCTAAATCATCATAGTTTTACATGTATGATAAATCTATATGTTAATGGAAATACACATAAATTTTAATATGAGTGCATATAATATCTACTACATCTTCTATTTTCTTCTTTTGTCTTCATCTTTTTTTTTTTTTTTCCCAATTGAAGTTGATCTCGGATAAGGAAATTAGAATTTCCAAGGCAATTTTCTACCTTACAATAATATCTCCATTGTATTTCAAACTTATTTAAATCAACCGTAGTATAATTGTTTTGTTTGATAAGTTTCTTTTCAATTTGATAATACAATAAATATGAAAACAATTGAGGAGGAACCTGAGAATTTGATGTGGAAATTCAATTTTGGCAACTTGATGTCAAATCAGACCTTCACGTACTGTACACTAAATAGTGAAATTAGGTTGCCCCACACTAATTTCTTGACATTCTACATTATATAAATATTTATTGTTTCTTTACAAGAAATTACTACTTTTGAATTAAGTATTGTTGTAATTGGGACTCATGAACTTCCATGTGTACAAACGGAAATATTTAAAAAAAAAATTGTTGACTTTAATGGCTTATAAAGTAATTTTCTTGAAGTAAGGCTAATTTCATTATTTAGTGTAGTTGAAAATGCCAAATGGATAAGCAATTCAAAGTGAAACCTTAAAAATGAAGTTGTAAATGTCACATTTCACAGATGTTTGAGTTTCTTAAAACTTAGGAATCAACATTACAAATGGGTGACAGTCCATGTTCAATTCAGTTTTCCATACGTTCGAACCACCCTAAACTTAAGATTATGTTCTTTGCAGTTTGAGTTTTGCCCATATTCCCCCTCTCGACGTTGTTAGTAAAAAAATTGAAGGTGTAAATGAATGTTTCATAAGGGATAAGTGCTTCTTGAGTTCAATTGGAAAAGTTAACCACAAAAGGATCAAGACCTATCACCAAAGTACTTCACCAATTTTCAAACCAACTAGTGTGCCCTGTGACATGGCCACAACCAAAATAAAAGTCAAAGTAATTTTATGATCCATAATTGAGGATAATTAAAGATCCAAAAATATCTCAAAAATCCATAACTTTCACACCATATGTCCATATACCACAAGATAAATTATGTGCGCCTTCTTCGTAGAGAGCTTTTCAATGGTACCATGAACATGACTAGGGGACGTACAATTCCGGAGATTTCAAAATAAACAAACAATCTAATCTTCATGTATAGATGTATTAGAAAGGTGCATTCTTCATTTTGACAATAATCTTAAAAGTGATCCATTAGCATCCCTCTTCATAGAGAGCTTTCCAATGGTACCATGAATGTGACCGGGAGATGCATGGTTCTGGAGACCTCCAAACAAACAAATATTAACCTAATTTAATTAATGTATAGATGTATTAGATAGGTGCATTCTTCATTTCTACAATAATCTTAAAAGTGATCCATTAGCCACTTTTTTGCTTCAACATCCATCCTAGGTTAACTCTCATGAACAAGATAAATCAATGTATTGTATAGTGGGTTATAATTCATTTACAAACTTGCTATTTTGCCATTCAAAGAATTTTCCATAGTATAGAATAGGATTAGCATTTTTTGTCTTGTATTATTAACATTCAATTCTTATGCAATCCCAATAAAGCATACCAAATTTTAGTTCCAGAAAAACAAAATTCCTTTTTTGAAGAATTTTTAAAGCTAATGTTTATGGTTTTACAATTTCTTATATAGAAAACAATTTGTGATGATTTTTTTTAATTTGATTGCATAGCCACGTAAGGAACATCTATGTACGCATCTTTCATATTAAAAAACACCTCATTAAGTTACAAAAAATATACTCTAGGAAGAGTTCAATGTCAATGTGAGGCATCATATGACCAAACTTTGTGAATAGATATTTCTATATATTAATTAGATTTTTCTATTTGACCTTCACACTGGGACTATTTTTGTACATTTAAACATGATGGTATGATTACTTTGACAAAATCTAGTTATAATATAGTGATATCTATTTTATAAAGTTTAATCATATGACGCCTCACATTGAGTTCTTCCTAGATTATATTTTTGTTACTTAATGGTGTGTTTTTTAACATGAAAGATGTGCATATGGCTATTCTCTACATGTCTAACAATCAAATTAAAAAAAATTCATCACCAATTATTTTCAATGACGTATTATGTAAAACTCTAAAAATTGGCTTCAAAAATTCACCCAAAATGGAGTTTTTCTTTTTTTGGAACTAAAATTTTGTATACTTGATTGAGATTGCATAAGAATTGAGTGTCAATTATGCAAGACAAAAAATTCCAAATTTTTTCTACACTATGCAAAAAAAATTGAATGGCGCAATAGGCAATTTGCAAATGAACTACCCCACTATTCAGTCGGGTACAGCAACCTTACAAATTTTTCAATCAATTTTCACAAGAAAGTTTATTAGCTTTAGGAAGTTCTAATATGCTAAAAAATGATCCAATTTTGAAACCGCAAATTGCATTGGAATTGCAATGAGTGCACTTCAACTTAATAACAAGTGAAAAACAATTAATTTAAAATCAAACAACTATTCTTTCAAACATTGTATACCATTTCATAAAAAACCTTTAGAAGATAGTCAAAGATTTTTTGAAGAACAAGCAAGAAATCATACAAGCAGTTCAAGTGGTATGAGATCGAGTATCTCTAAAGCAATTGTGAAGGCTCACTTCTAAAATGGACCATTAAATACTAGTTGTAATTTTTACAAATGGTCATTTTTACAAATGGTGGCAACACTAGATGGTAGTGTATAGAAAACATTTCAATAAGTGTATTTGCAATGATGATAAGGTAGATAGTGTATAAAGAACACCAAACTTTTTGTATGATTTTCAATTACATATATGTATTTGCAATGATGATAAAATAGACTTGAGTGTAATTCCAATGCAATTTACGATTTGAAATTCCCCCACAATGGGGGGACAAAAGCCCCCTGTTGTTCCCACACAAACGCCCCCATTTTCAAACACTATTTTTTATAATTTTTAAGTAATTCTTGGATCATTGCATTCCTACTTAGTCCCAATCATGCATACCAAATTTCAACTTCAAAAAAGCAAAACTACATTTTTGGTGAATTTTTAAAGTCCGTTTTCATGGTCTTACATAATATTATATTGAAGACAATTAATGATGAAATTTTTTAATTCAATTGTGGAGGTATGTAGCCAATATCCATAGACACATCTTTTATTCAACAAGCATCTCCAAAAAAAATTCACAGCTCCCTCCATAAAAAATTCACAGCTCCCTCTATATTGTGGTGACAATGTCCTAATTTATTGAAAAAATAAACCAAGAAGATGTCTTGCGTGAGAACCACCACAAAACCATTTAGAAAAATATAGGACCCTCAGATCATATCCTGTAATATTTCATCCCCAAGAAAACCAATGGAAATGATACTGCCATGTAATATCACACTACCTTGAATTTGTGACAGGCGCAAAATAAAAAAAAAATTTAGCAACTAAAAAGTGAGGAAATCTATGACCATATTATCCACCCACAAATCAACACCATCGATCAATGGTCAGGGAACGATGCACACAGTAGCAGCATCCGAGGCAATCAAATAAGTTCTTATCCAAGAGATTCATGCCCTTGCACCGTCACCCAAGTCAGCCCCAAGTACCACTACCGCTACTGTACAGTACAGTATAAGAGTTGTCTGAGCAGGACTTGAACGAAAGACTGGACATTTTCGATCCCGACCTCTGCTACTTGCAAAGAGTTACAGTTATACAATTGGCATAGAATAGATTGAAGTGACAAAACTGTCTACACATTAAGCTTAGAAAAAAACTGCTCTGATCAGCAATCCAAGGTACTAAATAAAAGACTCGTTACCATGGAGGATCTGCCTCGTCGGTCATGCCTTGGAATGAGCAAGGCACGAACGGCTGTAAGAGTTACTGGCCTTTCACATAATGTGGACACCCTTCGACTTCGTAGGAACGGTCACCAGCTTCATGAAAACAAGCCCCCATGGAAATGGCACGTTAATTTTCTCCACCATCTGCCGAAAGAGATATCTCCGCATCCTCACCTCATCTACAATAGCTTTGATGACCCCCCCAGTAAACTAAAGCACCTCCCTCATTGTTGCTCGCGGTAGTAAACTACAACGGTTTGGAGATACATCAGAAACCTTCAAGTCCACTGAAGCACTCAAGCCCCTTCATTGAGGGTGCCACTTACTAAACACAGTCGCAACTTAAGTTCCTCTCCTTTACATGAGTTCCTCCCGCCGACACTCAGCGACTACTTATCCAGCTCCATGCTAGTCCAGTCGGTCTTCCCAGCATCAATGGGATTTTCAGAATGTAGAGCCTGCCCTTTACAGCCTCCTTGAAACACGTCTCCACTGACAAGGTACCAATCAGCACATGCTCCTAATGCCCATGCCCAAGCATCCTGCAGTAGAAGCCACTGGCGAACACGTAAAAATCCTGAACTGAGAAGCCGTCAGCGATAACACACCCTACTATTGCTGAATGTACAGCTCTTGCTTTGAGATGTAAATCGACCCCATTTGCTCCCCCGGTTCCATGCAAAATTGTTCGTTGAAACTGCCCATTCGCCGCTTCTCAACATCCATGCCTGGAGTACTCGGAATCCCTTCCACTTGGACGCCATCACCTGTATAAACCCAGGCTTGCATAAGAACAGCAACTTCCGACCTCCGTTTCTATGTTCAAGAACCAAAATAGTCCACTCCGGTTCATATCCGCGCAACTACCAGAAACCCTTAACATCATACAGCTACTTTCTCAAGAAAAAGACCAAGGTGGCGGTACAAATGCTCCCAGAAAGACGCTCCCCATAATCAAGCACCCTCACGTGCAACACCTTGAGGGGTAGATAATCGAACCTGTTGGCACAAAGTGAGTTCCGATCACGAAAGTTCCCGACACGCGAATCATGACTCCGCGTTTTGCAAATGCACAGCACTGCAGATTTTCCACCACATGCACTAATCTCTCTTCGGCTCGTTCACCAGCTAGCATGCTCCTGATGTTGCTCAGAGTCGTAAATATCTCCTCCGCTCCCGTCACCGCCTGGTTTGAAAACCTGCGACACATAAACCAGGAGCATCGAATCATTGACATGGACAACACGCAGGAAATTTAGAGAAACTACTGGCACTACCTGGTACTTCTAGCGAAGTTCACAAAATCAAAGATTTAAAAAAAATGAATAGAGATGATTCAGCCTAATAGGCCTTCAATCGATTCGGACGCTTTGACCAAACTCGGACAACAGAAGTGAACAGTTCGCATGACTTTCAAATATTCATTCTTCACAAAACCGAATAAATAACCAAGATTCCTTGAAAACGGAGGAATCTAAGCTACAGCTCTCAGCACTTCCATATATAAAAATGAATTTTCCAGATCAATTTACGCAGCTACTACAGCCCTTTTCAAAACAAACTGGTACAATTGGCTTGAAATCGCAGCTAGAACTATAACCACTTACGAAAGGGTGGAGTTCGACGAATAGAGACCCTTCATGTGAGGCCACCGCACATCAGAGCCATCAAACAACATGTAGTAGTGCACTGTAAGCATCTGATTCACGCCCAGAAACCAAGTTTTAGAAATTAGAACTCGGCACACCACTTCTTCCTACCCCGGGGACATTAAGATCGCTTTACGGAATTTAAAGCACAACCAATTCAAATCATGCACAATTCACGTCATCACACCACCCAACGTCTCACAGAAGCTTACGTCTGATAAATCTTTCAGTCGCTCGGTTGGATCGAAAACGCTCTGCACAAATCCCGCCAAGTCAACCTGTTGCTCCTCGTACTTCTTGATAAACGGATGAGACATTAACTGCATCCACAAAACAGAACATCGCCACCATTTCAAAGTTACCACACGTCTGTATGAGCAATTCACTACTTTGCACTCAACAATTGTTCAAGACCGCCAATACAAATATAAGAAGATAGATCCCCGGTCACCAAACAACAATCCCGCCCTAACTACTTCGGAAGCACCAAATGTAAAACGCTAACATTCCAACATTAGTCTATCCGCTTCACGCCATGCACTCAAATGATCGTGAACGATCGAACCAACATCAAGGACTAGAACCCAGGATCTGCATGCCTGCTCAGTTTCTCTAACTCTGACGGGAAAGTTTGCCATCATCCATGCTGACACAGCGCTGCCCACAAACTCGTAAACCGCAACAAAGACACACAAAGAGCGCAGGCCAGGACAATCCTTAACCGCACTCAGAAAATCATCGACTGAAGCAAACTCTCAATTCAGACCAACAGCCTATGTCGCCTCACAACCCATAGCGTCTTTCCCTCTCTCGTTGTACATTGAACGTGACTCGTGTGTGCATCATCAGCGAAAACACCAGGCACAAGTGCCCAATTGCACAGTTTACTTCTTGAAGACCAGCACACAAAACACACAAAACACACAATACACACAAAACACACAAAACACTATAAAGCAAAAACGGTACAGCTCACCGCTTGAAAATTACAGAGACCAGTATAACCTCTCCATGAGACCGAAACACAAATAGCAAATCCCACCTGCTCAGCCGTTGGACGAGCCTCCGCCTCCTTCAGAAGACAAGCGTCCACAAACGAACGAAACTCCCATGAAAAACGATCGGCAGGCGGTGATGGTGATGGATCGTACATAACCTGCATGGCGCAAACGCACAAAGCGGTAAGCACTCTTCAGATGTCACGAAACCGTCACCTCAATTTTGAAGGACATCGAACCCGCCCCCTCATCAACCAGACAAATCAGCAGAACATTGTGTCATCCGCAGTTCCAAAGTACAGCAAAAGCGCATTCACTCCAATCCTTATCAACTTGCATTCACGGAAAGCGGTGGTGCCCAACTGTTGTCAACCCCCGTTCCAGATATACACACTTTCTCCAATTTCTCACCCACAAAACTCTTGACCTACTTAGATAACGTACATCGAGAACCGACTCATGATTTTCTCATTCAATCACCGCACATATTGGGAAATCTCAATGATCAGGATACCCTACTTGAAGCATCAGGTTGACGGGCCCTTTGTTTGCACTGTACGGAAATTCGCCAGTTCCGCACTCCAGCAATGCTAGGCCCAGACTCCATATATCTGCTGGGTACGAATAGCACTCGTTGTTGATCCTCTCAGGGGACATGTACGTCACCGTCCCTACAAACGTAGCACACTGCACCCAAGATATCACTCTCTTACGTTGCGCTCAACAAGTGGCAGCCACACTGCCACCAATGCACATACGATGTATCAAACGATCTCCGTCACAATCACATGTCTATCACTAAGTCCAGCTTTCAAGTCTAAACTATTGAGAAAAGTCATGACAAGGAGGGAACCAACATCCAAGTACTCCAGGGAAACCAGGCGACCATACAGACCCTTGAACCATCAGCGAAGAAAATTACTCACCATAGCAATAGAATTATCAAGCCCTGAGCTGATTCCAAAATCGGTTATCTTCGGCTCTCCATTCAGATTGATCAGCAGGTTCGCTGGCTTAATGTCTCGATGGACCAAGTGCCTTACGTTGTGCAGGAACACCAAACCCTGATCACCAGTCCAGACACGATGTTAATAGCCAAAACATGATTGCCGCAGCAACTAAGTCTAGTGAAATGATACAATATTAGGAGCCTGGTTTTCACACTCCAACATCAAAACTTTATCAACTCACAAGAGCATGCACTACTTTCCGTACATGACCTTTCAGCTTCATGAAAACAGCTTCGTCAGAAACCTTCACCACTAAATTACTGCTCCTTAAACAACCCTGCTCTGACTAGATTGCGCACGAATCACCACAGGATGCGGATTTCAGTGCGGACATTGCTACTTACCTGTAGCACTTTGCGGATGATCACAGAAAGAATAGGTTCCGGTATAAACTTCTTCGTGCGCACAATGTCCGCAAGGGACCCACCATCCATATACTCCAGAGCTATGCTGATTTGTCCGCTATCCGGAGAATAGAAAGCTCCATAGAACTCTACCAAACCCCTAACTTGCGGTGCCTCGCAAAGGGTTCTGATCTCGTTCAACAACTGCTGCCTTTTCTCCTGAAAAACACCCAACGCCGGAGGGTATCAGACTCTCTGCACAACACCAAACTCCTTGCGGGCCATCGCACTAACCTCATAGTCTCTCACTGCTCAATCAAAAGTCTTCCCATCACAACGACACCAAGCCCGTATCATTCCACTTACTCCTAGACACATACGAGAATCACGTCAACCCAGGACTCCAACAATCGTACCACAGTGCTCGATAAGGTGCAATGACTATGAGAAATTGAGCGAGTGCTTGCTTGCCTTCTCAAACACATTGATCTTCTTCAATGCCAGAATACGATGAGTTGGAATATGGATGGCCTTACGGACAACGCTGCTGGCTCCCCAACCAATAGCCCCAAACACGCACATCTCGCTCGACGCACACTGATATGTCTTCTCTTGCTCCCCGCCATCCCCAGCAGCATCCAGGGTGGTCGATCTGCGCTTTTGTAACCCCAGCTCATTGATGTTGTACTCGGCACACGACCTGCTCAGCAGATTCAATGAACCCCCATCGGTCACCTTCATCACACCACAGAAGACCAAGATCAGACGATTGCCTCCATCATCGGCCACAACGCATTGTAAATTTCACCTCACATGCTAGCCCAAAGCCAACAGGATGCTCATGATCACAGATTCTCAGTACTATAAGCAATCGCATGAATAACACTAAGCATTGTTTTGTCTCTCTCATCACAGGCATTGTCGAATGCACGATACCACCATGCCATTCACAAATCGAGATTTCCACATCTAATTAATGCGGAGCAGGCACCAGTTCTTCAACAAGATAACCTTCCGTTACTAGTTCAGGAGAACCCTACCACAGTGAGCCCTAAAATAAAACGTAAGGACGATATTCTCCTTGATAACAGGACGATCATCCACAGAACTCAGACACAGTCATGCGCGATCTGGCCTACAGCGTATACTCTCAGGAAAAACCTCAAATTAAACTCATCAAACAGTCCAGCGACAGCAAGCTGTTCCCAAGGATATTGTCGACTTCAGGGCATTGTATTAGGTGTGCCCCTCAATCGACACCATCGCTGTTACACTGGAGGTGCCGCCTTCACCAGCAAAGTAGTTCTAAATCTCTTTGATCGCCCAACACAACACAGCTGCCCACACGAGTGCAATGGCTGATGGTGGATATATACACACAAATATTTGACGAGCGATCGCAGAAACAGAACAACGACCGTCGTCTGTTCTTCGTCAAACTTCACTTCCCCTGGCGAACGTCAAGAATCGTCCTCAATACTACAAAAAAAGGGACCTAGTTTGGGGAAGTAGTAATGCAATGAACCATCCAATGACGCAAGCCGGACTTCTCGAAGCCGATTTGTGCTTCTCCGTGAAGGCTGAATTCGCTTAGGAAATTTAGACCAGGAAGATGTAAAGGAAAAAATTGACCCATACAAAGTAGCCATTTTGAACTTCATGCGCGTTTCACTACGGAAAATATGATACTGATGACCATTTTGAACTTCATCAACCCAACAATGAATGAGGACCTGAACCCCGAATGCACGCACGGATGTGAAAATCAGGCAGACAGTGATCCACCTACCTTGTACGAAGCCGATGCGTCCATGGACATGCCCGGCGCAAGGCTCGAATCCATGTTCAACAGTGGCAACAGCTTCTTCTTCATCTGTTCTACGCCCGCCATGTCTCCCTCCCCTTTCTCAACCCTACCCTGTTCGCGTTAAAGGTCTTGATTTACACTCCAAAAATACACACAACTAAAAAGGATTACCACAGCACACAATTCTCCGCCCGAATTTGAGATCTATATGACAGCCAACTCGATAATTCAATGCCGCCCAGACATTTCAAGTTATCCTCCACCGCTGAGAAGTAAACTCAGCAGCAAAACCTACAATAAACCGCAGGCGGATCCTAAACCTGCCGAATTCTACCCGGTGATCAATCATTCACCACCCGTATCCTCGTCCGCGCACAGGCCCCAACCGCCTCAGAGTTCCAAAACGGCAGCCGGAAATGTAGTGCAAAATTGAGGCCGGAAATCGAAGCTACGCACGATTTCAGTGGTGAAATCCATGGACACCGCTGGCAACGAGAGCAAGGACAATAGACACACGTCGGATCCCATCGAAGATAAATACAGATGACGGAACGGCATCCGACACAGCCCCGGCGTCCTGCGCGTCGGCCCGTAACCTGGAATTGGGATGTGAAGGCGAATGTTGTTGCGGAATCGAATCCCGACTCCCAAGCGGATGGAAAGGAAAGGAAAGGAAAGGCGGCAGAGAGAGAGAGAGCCGGAGAGAGAAAGAGTACACAGTAGTGTCAATTGGAGAATGGAGACAACGGCGATGCGGGAGAAAAAAACACGAAGAAACAGTAGTGGCGCGCGAGCCTGCAACAACACGGGAAACAGAGTGTGAACTCAACGAAGAAGCCTCCGTTGCACTAAAAGTCTGTCTGTCGACGACGACGACATTCTAAACATCGCATCAGTCCTGCATCTTGAGCGCAGCGGTCGTGATTTGCGCGTGAAATGACACCAAATGGCAATCGCGGACCCAACTGCGTTAACTTTCGGTTGCGATACTCGTGCACCAAAACAGCAACGGCGACAACGACAACGCCATCGCGCCGCACCATGCTCGGGGCAACACCACTCACGCTACCGGGGAGGCTACCCGGTTCCCGTGGACGAGGCCCATGGATGAATGCATACATTCGTCCTATTATGATGGATGAGAGGGGGAGGGAGGGATGAATGTGTGGATGAATGTGGATGCTAATCCTTGCCTGGATGTGCCTGAGTGAAGGTGGATGGATGGATGAAAGCGTGGTCTGTCTGTCTGTGCGGCCTGCACGAAGTAGTGCCACCCTGGTCTGGCACTCTCGCTCCTCCGTCCTTGTTCCCCTTGTTCGAGACTCTTGCAGAGAAGGGAAATTATAATTCCCCACCTCTTTATACAGGTTGGCATGACTTAACCGGACGAGCTAGTCTCCGCAGAAATCATCCTTTTTGATAATAGTGTGCATCATTTACTTTAACCCCTAAACGTCTCAATCTTTTTTTGAATTTTTGCGCATTTTTGCTTATATCTTTGTACAGAAACATCATTTATCGGAATTTCATGAATTTGGTCATTAAAGAAGGTTGTCTTTTCTAGATTCAAGTATTACATTGGATGAATGAGAACTTAGTTGGACGAAACACTGTCTTGAAGCCCTCTGTTCATTGTTTAAAATATGGACGTCGGCGCGCTTTGGGGTTAAGAAAGCCAAAAGCACTCATTCAAGGACAAGCTATTGTAGAAGGTCTACACGAAATTCCAAGGATGAACAATCACAGTTTTGTCCTACATGCAAAGATTCTTTGTCATTCATTGGACACTAAGTGTTTGCGGTAGCGTTACAGGGTTAAGTTATAAGAGGCACTTCACACTATAGCCATGGTCAAGGGGGCATTGATTTCCACCAATCAGATTGCAAGAAACCAAGAATTACTTCACACTATAGCCAAGGTCAAGACTTCACTCAAGAGGCTGTTGATTTCCACCAATCAGATTGTAAGAAACCAAGAATTACTTCACACTATAGCCAAGGTCAAGACTTCACTCAAGAGGCCGTTGATTTCCACCAATCTGATTGCAAGAAATCAAGAATTTGATAGGTGGTCATAGACAGCCTCTTGACCTTTGGCTATAGTATGAAGTGCCCCTTAATTGACCCCCGAGTGTTCCAAAGTCCATAGTCAAGATGTTGATCAAGTGCTTCAAGTAAGGTAATCCCATCTATGATTAATAGATAGAATGATTGGTTTGCCCTATTGCGGCATTGTTGAAAAAATTTAATTTTTTTTCCACACATAGGCAAATGTGACAAATGGGGAGAGCAATTGAAATTTTACTTTTTGTGACAAAGTATGAATTTGTTATGAATTTTTGAAGTGTTGTAGTCATAGAATCTATAGGGAATGTGTGCATAATAGAAAATTTTGGTTAAGTTCTTTAATTTTCATAGATCTATAGTACTTGAGAGGTTAATGTGTTGATATTATTGGTTACAATAGATTTTTACTAGAGGATGTTATCAATAGATGAATAACTTGGGATGAATGGGTTGCAACTATAGATACGGTTACTCAACCGATTGGCTGAAGAGGGTAAAAGGGAACTATTGTGAAAGTGCAGCCCCAATCTGGAAGAGTGTCCAGAGCTGCTGCGGGTGAGGCCGGCAATGTGTGAGGGATCGATAGTTGTATATTTGTGTTGTGGATAGTGAGTGTGCGATTGTTCTATTGTGCTAGTGTCTGTGGTGGTTGTGCTGGATCAATTGATGTTACGGAGTGAGATTCTGGAAGAATGGAAAACAATTGTAAAATCAATGTGGTAATATAATGTTGAATTGAACGGCAATGGTGTATGATTGTGATGGCTTGACTGGATTCAATTGGTATTTGCGTGTGTATTTGATTTTGTGTGATTTGAATTCATTGATGTTGATAGGGATGTGCTGATTTTCTATAATCTGTGAACTTTGTGATTGTTGTGAAGGTGCCGAGATGGAGATGAATCAATTGGTTATGCTGTGTTTGGGATTGAGTGTTAGATCTATAGATTCAGTCTTTGGAGAAATTGTCTATTGTGTGATCAAGAGTTAATGTGTTACAATGGCTGATTTTAATGGAACTATTAATTGTGTATGAACTGGGAATTTGAAATGTAGTTTACACTTTGAGAGTTAACTGGAATTTTATTAATTGGTGTAATGTAATAGTTTGACTGTCTTGAGTTGTAAAGATATCATTATGAGCGGATTCTATAGAAATAGAGGCAAATGTAAATTTTGCAATAAAGATAATTATCCAAAGCAAATGTGCAAAGACCTTGTAGTTAGAACCAAAAAGCAATTGGAACCGGAGCATAAAGAAGTAAATCAAAGTGACCAAATATCTATGGAAGCTGACAAGACTATAGTGAAGAACGGATTTGGAGTTCCAGTTAAAGAGTAAGAAGCAATGGATCTTGGAGGGTGAAAAAAAAAGAAATCAAATTAAAGATTATAAAGTGTGACATTGACAATTGATGTGATAAGTTCATTAACCTTGGATTTTAAATATAATAAACCTGAATTTATCATCTATTGATTTTTGATATTAGGTCAAGTATTTCCCTTACCTTTAATTGTGCACAACTTTGGGATGATTAGTTTCCCTTAGGAATTATCCATAGTGCATCCAAAACTCCTTGTGAATGAACTTAAAACTATAGGATTTATCAATATTAATTTATAATAAAACCTAATCTACAAGTGTGTTGCCCAATTGGCCCAGAAAAGTCTCTAGTGGCTATTCCAAAGCCGCCAAAAAGGTATCCATAATGGTCAGCTTCATCTAAAGTGGTCAAAATATTTCCTAACATGGCCGCAACATGAAAGCCTAAAAAGGTCACTTCCTATGATGAATTTACACTCAAAAGGTGGAGGTTTGTATGACAATCACTAATCACTCCGTCACCATCATCCAAGATATTGATTGTGGCCACTAACTCAACCTAAAGTAACCCAAATCTTGTTTATTGAAAAAGTCCATCATAGATTGATGCAAGACTATAATGATCATTCTTTAGGTGTCTAGCATGGGCTTTTGGCCTGTCATAGGCTAGTTTATCTAGTGTATCGGTAATTGACCCTAATTTATTATAATTGAATATAGTTACTATCATTAAACATAAATTATCAATATTATTAGATTATAACCCCTAAAGCATGCAAAAAAATTGGGTAGTTGCGCACAAAGTTAACCCCCTAAAGGACAAATGACTGTTGAATGTGTGCATGTGATCTCAAATAGGTGCGTATGAAGTCATTTTCTAATAAATATTCTTCAAATTTTGACACAAGGTGTGAACATGTACCTCGTAAATGGGAATATAATTTTTTTTCCGATTAGACTATCATTGGTCTTTAAAAGGATAAGTAGTCACAAATGTTGTGTTTTTTAAAATGGATTTAGAATGGATTGTGATTTGATTTCCATGCATAAGTGTTAGAAAGGATTTCATTTCTGATATAGCCAAGTTTTAACTTTTTATAATAATCACAAATTGGGCTAATGCAACTAATTACTTGGTACATACTTACTAAACTTTTTTATTGTGACATTCTAGTATATCAACAATGCTAGTATGTAAGCATGGAAGTGCAAATATTTGAGCCTTAAGCATACATATAACTAGATATCCTACAACCATTGAAGGTGATTATAATAGAAACATCTATAATATAGGTATCTATAACATAAATATCATATTATCATGGAAGGTTTCTATAACATAAACACCTATAATACAGGGTTGCTATTTTGTGAGCGTGCGAGCGTGAGCCTATAAGCCTGTAAGCCTGTGAGCATATAGTTTTTAGAAAAAATTCTATGGTAGAACCTATGACCATGGACATTATATCATTCAAGATTTAGGATTGAAAGATTGAAATAATCTACTCATTTTGTCAATAAATGGAAATTATAGATGTCTTCAATTACCGACATTCTTCCAAACCACGCTTGATGCTTTTGGAAACCAACGTCTATAGTTAGGAGCTTTCATTCACTATAGAAGAGACTGCAACAGGTTGTTTAGAAGATTAGGGATAGAAGCCACAAAGCTAATTTTTTGCAGTCTCTAAAGGATATTTCAATGGCGTAGTTGTCAATAGGCTCATCAGCATTGTCGTTTGAACTATCTCCCTCAGCATTTTCATTTATACCATAGAGCAGTTGTTTAGTGGCATGGCATTTAAGTTTCACAAAAAAATTTGTAGAAAAATTGATTTAGATCAAGTTTGAAAAAGAAAAACAAACAATTAAGGTCCAAGTGGTTGATGCATTTAATAACATTTGCTTACTATATAATATGCAAATGCATGATTATCAATAAGGTTAGAAAATTTAAAGCCAGTTCCACACTAGATTGTAATTATGGGCCTACTGCACAAGAATAGCTAGAGTATAATCAAGTTGCAAGTCTAAACTTTTAATAGAAAATCTTGAATACACCAATAAATCTTCAAAATCATCATGATTAAACGAAATTACAAATTTTTTATTTCTTGATCATAGTTATTGGAATGTGGACTCCCATTGGTGCCAAGAGCTCTTCTAAATGATCTAATATGTTCCCAAAAGAAACAACCGACTCTTGCAGAAACACAATTTGATCAAACCCAAGTTTTAAGCCAATTTTATTATTCAAAAATCTTATATACATGAACAAGTCCTTGATAGCTAAATGAATGAGCTAGAATATAAATTTGGTTTTTCCTTAATCACTTGTTAGGATGTGAGGAATACCTCTTGACACCGTTGGTAGTTCTTTGATGGCGGTCTCGCGGAATCAAAAGACAATAATAATGGTTACTTTTTGTTTGCAATGAAAGGCCTCTTGTAGGTGCCAAAAAGTCCCATTCACATCTTAGCAAGTGATCAAGAAAAAACACCCAATCCTTATAGATGTACAAATCTTATAGATCATTTTATTCAAGCTAGAATAAAAATTTATTTTTTCTTTGTCATTGGCTTCTGAATTAAGGACTCCCATTGGCGCCAAGAATTCCTCTAAATAATCCAATATGTGATTTAAAGATTAAACCAACCTTTGCAGAAGCAAAAGCAAATTGAACACAAGCTTTAAGCCAATTTTTTTTAATTTAAGAATCTTGTGTATATAAAGAGATCCTCAACATCTAGATGAAATAGATTGCATATAGATTTTATTTTCTCTTGATTACTTGCTAGGGTGTGAAGAGTACTTCTTGGCAAGGAGAAAAATAAAAAATAAAAAATAAAAAATAAAAATGTAAAAATAAAAATTGCATCTAAAGGTCTCCCTTTGGCGTTGAGTAGAACCCCTAGAAATCTCCTTTTGGCGTCAAGAGGTATCCCTCACATCTTAGTAAGTGATCCAGGATAAACACACTACTTTTGTAGAAGCTCAAGTCCTACAATCAGTATGGCTAAGTTAGAGTACAATTTTTTATTTATGATCATTGTCTAGTGACAACAGAGCTAGGTGTTTCCATTGGCATTGCAAGGTTCCCTTCAAATCCTAGTAAAGAAAAGACACTTGACACTTATAAAATGGTTTTGAGCTAGCTATGCTTATGCATGGGTCGTGTTATATTTCTTAATCACTTGCTAACTTGTGAGGGGGACTTCTCGGTGCCAATAGGAGTCTATAGCCTTGCAACCAATGGTTGAAGAAAAAAAATTGTATTCTAATTGAATCATGACAATCTACAAACCCTATTTTAATTTGAAAAACTTGAAAAAATAAGAAATTAACCTTGTATTTAAAATGAGCTCTAGCTATGCTTGTTCAAGGATTGAGTGTTTATTTTAATCACTTGCTAGGATGTGAGGGGGACCCCTTGGCATCGAAGGGAGCCCCCAACCTTCCACCTAGTGATCAAGATTCAAGACATAATAAATTTGTACTCTAGCTCAATTAAGATGTGTAGGATTTGTGCTTTTGTGAAGGCCAGGTTTTAGGATTCATGATCACTTGCTACAGTGTGTGGGGTCCCCTCGGCGCCGATGGGAGCTAACTTGTCCTAAAAATTTTAAAAATAAAAATAAATAAAAGTTTTTTTTTTTTTTTTTTTTTTTTTTTGCGACGCAGGGGCTCCCCTTGGCGCCGAGGGGAACTCCTCACACCCTAGTAAGTGATCAAGAAAAAACAAAATTTGTATTCTAGTTGTTCTTTTATAAGAAATTTGAGAATAAACTTAGCCTTACATCTAAATGTGCTCAAATTGTGCTTCTACAAGGGTCAAGTGTTTATGTTGGATCACTTGCTAGGGTGTGAGGGAGACTTCTCGGCGCCAAGGGGAGTCTCCAACCTCCCAACCAATGATCAAGACAGAATAAAATTGTACTCTAGAATACAAATTTTGTTTTTTCTTGATCACTTACTAGGGTGTGACGGGTTCCCCTCGGCGCCGAGGGGAGCCCTGCGTTGCGGAGGGAAAGAAAACTAAAATAAACAATTTTTTTTTTTTTTTTTTTTTTTTCTTTTTGGAGGACAAGGTAGCTCTCCTCAGCGCCAAAGTACCCCTAGCACACCTTAGCAAGTGATCATGAATCCTAAAACTTGGCCTTCACAAAAGCACAAATCCGACACATTATCTTAATTGAGCTAGAGTACAAATTTATTATGTCTTGATTCTTGATCACTAGCTGGGAGGTTGGAGGCTCCCTTCGGCGCCAAGGGGTCCCCCTCACACCCTAGCAAGTGATCTAAAAAACACTCGACCTTTGCACAAGCATAGCTAGAACACATTTTAAATACAAGGTTAATTTCTTATTTTTTCAAATTTTTAAAAATGGAATAGGGTTTGTAGATTGTCATGATTGAATTAGAATACAATTTGTTTTCCTCAACCATTGATTGCATGGCTAGAGACTCTTATTGGCGCCGAGAAGTCCCCCTCACAAGCTAGCAAGTGATCAAGAAATATAACCCGACCCATGCATAAGCTTAGCTGGCTCAAGGCCATTCTTAAACATAGTATCTTTTGTCCCATTTTTTTGGATTTATTTCTTTTATTTTGAATGCCTTTGAATTTGAAATGTCTTTTTTTAGGAAGAAAATATTTCTACAAAGAGATTGCAAGATCAAACCAAGAGCAGGGTGATTTATCTTTTAAGGTCAAGAGGTAACTTGACTGCCTGTTGACAAGATCCAAAACTGCAACACTATGTGAAGCCTATTGACATTTTTGAATCAAAATGGGGAGGGGATAACTTATTTTGGGGGGCCGAGAGGTGTCTTCTTAGCCTACTAAAGGGATCAAAATTTGTAGCACCATGCAATATCCAAAGTAATGTCACTCTTAGGATTTTTAGAAATTTTGTTGTAGGCCTCATCACATTGTTTCTCTTGCAAGGATTGAATGCTGAAGAAATGGCAGACATGCCATCATGCAACCTATCCAAAATAGATCCTACAAATGGTTGCAGTAATTGGGTGTTTGACATAATGATTTGTCTGCCGCCACTTGTGATGACTGCATTTTAGCCTTCATATAGATGACAAATTATTAAACATTCTTCAATGGCAGAACACCAAGATCAAATCTATCTAAGGAAGAGCTGAAGTTAAGAGGCGCTAGATGCAATGGTATTTGAAGAAGATCGTAAAAGCATCGAATGTTCTTTTTGGAGCATCTCGTGTTGCAACGCGTATTCCACACTCCCAGGATGAAGAGATATTTGGCAGTAATAAGCTCAAACCGTGGCTCAAACTTGACCTCCCTATTTGTTTGGATGATGACCTCCATCAACTGAATAAAATGAATTTTTTTAGCCAAGAGTATTGACTTGGTCCACACGCACACCTACAAAGTTCTATGAGGAAGCAGAGAAGGTGGCTAACTTTGAATAAGTACTACATGTCACTACCACATTGGAGAGCAATGGTGACACTTTACAATAGCATATTGCGAGATTGTCCCACATGTTGAATTGCAAATGTCATGCCCAACAACAAAGATCAAACGTCACAAAAGGATGAAAGACACTCTAGCTCTAGTATACCATGGTAGAAAGAAGTAGTATAGCGGAAATAAGGATATTATAACAAATTTTTGGTTTTGCGCAAATATTATTCACTAATGTATTCAAGGCTCTAACTATGCTTGGATAATTGACTAGCCTAAAGTACTAGACATTTGGCCTATACAAATGGACATTAATGAGGGTCTCCTAATGAAGGTCTTTAATATACGCAGAAGTCTACAAAACTATAAATGCCTATGATATGAGTTTGAAATAATTTTGACTAAAGTTACACATGTAGCTGCAAAAGTGTCAATTTCTCTTTGAATAAATATTGTAATTATTTGATGGAATATTCTATACAACCTTCTTTCCATCCTTGTTTATTTTTCACACCTAAATCTTTTTCATCTTTACAATATATATTTTCAATATTATAGGCAATATAAAAAATAACAACCCTAATACAAGTAGTATATATCTATGGTAATAGGTCCACAGTAATAGGTCCACAATAATAGGTCCAAGGATATAGGTCCTAAAGTTATAAGAAACAAAAAATATTGACAAATTTTTTTGGTAACTACCCATTTTCCTAATATTATTGAATTTTATATAATTTTTTTAAAATTTGGAGCTCACTGCTTACATAATCCCCGCTCACTGCTCACAGGCTCACAAAATAGCATTCTGACCTATAACATAAGTGTATGATATTCTGGGCTTATATGCTCATGATCTTAGGTTCATATAATAGCACTTTTTCTAGTATACTCAAATTTTTTTATGACATAATTAGTCTTTGTGACTTGTACTACAATCAATAAAAGTATGTGAGTGTACAAAATGTGATAAATATTATAGAAATCAATTTGAAAAGGTCACATAATTATAAAAATAGAATTAATATATGAATTTACTTGAATACCTAAAAAAATTCAACATCAATGATTAGGAATTTAAATAAAAAGGATTTCATTGAAATAATTGAATGGAAGCGACAATACTCAAAAATAAAAGTTAGATGTACTTCATATAGAATTGAATTTTTGAATTTATTTTGGTTAAATGAATAAACTATAGGGAACTATGGATTGTATGGTGCATATATAGAATCTTTTTGTTTGTGGCATACATATCCTAAAATGCAAATCTTAGATGATAAGATTCTACATCTATTCAATGCTACTTATGAAATCATCCTAGGCTCCACCAAATAGATATCCTAAAGACGAAACACCACCAGGAGCAGCTTGGACTCTTGTAGATGGTCGGTCCTAGCACATCAAAATCCACGCAACCACAATATCCCATTGTTTTACTTGTTCTTCCACAAAATGGCATAAAACCTCTATAGAATCAATGATGTTAAATTTGATAATAATCGTAATAATTTATTGACTTAAACAAATAAGATATTATTGAATGACTAATAGTAAATATCTAAACTATTATAACAGACCGATTCTTATTGAAACACCTTTAAATATGGAAATATGTATGGTTGCATGCATTAACAATGACAAATGTTGTGAATATGTTTATATAAGTTTTGGTTTTAAGTAGTCAATATGAGGAATTAGAAAAATATGCAAAAAAGACTCTAAGTACATAGGCTAATACTCAGCATTCTTTAAATTGCACCAATGTTATTGGAAGGGCTTCTAATGAGACACAAGAGCTCTAAATTTGGTTGAACCTAATATAAAAAGGCATTGGCAATAGATTCACAGATTCAATTTTTTTCATAATATACTTAAATTGTGCAAGGCAAACAAATGGCAATTAGAGAATGGAAAATATGTAATTTATTCTTGATCAAATTATAAAATATTATATTTATATTCTCAATTGCATTGGATACTAAAAAAATACAGTCCAAATTTTTTTGCTTAATTTGAGCCCTTTATTCTATTGATTGCACATGATCCAACAGTTCAAAATTTAGAAAAATAATACTTTAAACTAGATAAATTTAAAAAACTTCTAGCTTTAAAGATTATTTAGCATAGTCTTATCTTAGTTGCACCATGGAATATTGAGCATCCATCATTTATCAAAATTTTCACTTTGAGCAAAAGACTTATGTATAATGTTTTCTAGAAAACACAATATTTTCATTCTAAGAAATCTCACAGTTTTAGGTTGTAGGGTTTTTCAATATATTCTTGAAGGTTGTTTCAAAGATGGAAGTATGTATTCAACATTTAATCAACATTGGAAAAAAATTCAACTTGTTAGTAGATACCCCCCTAAAAACTTGAATATTTTATTTGCAAGTATAGCTTAAACTATAGTTTAGTTACAACCTTCATAATCATAATGATGAATCAATGAGAGAATGAATAAGACAAAGAAAAAAAGGGAGAATTAACTAGTTGCTTCAAATTTCAAATTTAATATCATCTACAAATATAATAAAGTTAAGCCATGCACAAGGGATGCCTTTGATGAACAATGTACGTAGTTTAATAAATGTAGCTTATTGGTCTCTATTGACATTAAAATAAGAAACACACAAAATCATTTTGGCATAAGCCAAAGTCATTCAATTTTGTGAAAGTCTAACTTGACTTGCACAATATTGTTGTCATTCAAGAGATGAGGTGCTTCCAGTAACACAATTATTATATTATTCTAATGTTCTTAATCTTTCTCCCTTCTTGTGCCATAATCATGGAAAGAAGACACCATGCTACAAATGAAGATAGGCTGTTAAATAGACAACATAGTTAAATTTCCAAAAAACATTAAAAAATAGATGAATTTTTGTAATTTATGACTTTTCCAAGTCAAAACTTTAAGAAACCTTGAACTATGGCATAAGTGCAATTTTGAAGTGCCTTTTAAAAGACCCAAAGCCATTTTTATTTAACAAGTGCATAGTTGAAGTGCCTTTGCAATTTGCAATCATTTCTTAAAATTATGAAAAAAATTTAGCATTAAAAACAAATACAACAACAATGGGCAAGTTTACTAGCTTAGTAGAATTGGTTTTGATCACTTTCTTAAGATCATTGAAAAAGGATCTTGTATGTGAATAATATGAGAATTCATGTCCTTTGCAGGGCCACAAATTATATTTCTAATGGAACAGAGGAAACATGCTTTTAGATATGTTTCCATATTACAACAACATTTGTTGTTTTGAAGCACTAGAGCATGGCCACAAGATGCTAAATGAGCTAGCTCTCCCATCAATCTTTTATATGAAAAGTGTTCAATTAATGCATGGCCCTACTAAATTATTTACTTTAGCATGTCAAAAAAAACATTTTTATAGAAGACAGATGAGCGACTCTATCAAAACCATTTTTTCTTCAACAATGATGAAGTTTGCTTTTGCTTTATAACAATATTGTAGGAGACTTGTATTAATTGGTAGAGTTATAGTGTAATATTGCATGGATGAGGCCAATAAATAATCCATGTCATAAAACACTACCCTTATATTTTGGCATAATGATCATTTCTAGGCCCACTAGCCATATTCTCAAAGGATCACAAATAGTCTTCGAAAAATTCATCTCGTCAAAACACAAGCTCATTGCAAGAATTTCTGCATATTTGTCCCACTCATGCAACTTTTTGTTTCACCTTCCATCCAATCTTAAGTCTCTAAGTATATAAAAGCAATAGGATTCTCCATCATCACTAATCCAATGAATTATTTGCAAAAGAAAATGTAATGTTGGCTAAGTAGCCCTCACAAAAATGCCATTTTGCCATGCCAAAAAGAATATTTTATAGAATCAAACATTTTAATATGTACTTTTCATCCCAAAACACCAGGACTAGGATTATTTAGTGTACTACTAGCCTACTCTACCAACCAAAGATGCTAATATGTGAACATGAAAATGCGAGCATGTGAGCCTTGAGCATATGAATAAGTAGATATGCTTAGTACAACCATTGAAGGTGCTTATAATGTAAACACCTATAATATAGGTATCTATAACATAGTTACATTATAACTAAGGAAAGTTTCTACAATATTGACACCTATAACCTGAGTGTATAGTCTTCTAGGCTCATGGACTTGCGCTCCTAGGCTCACATAATATCAACCCTCTTCTACCAACCAAATCAATGGGATTTTTTCAAATAATATTTTGCTCAAAAGTAGTACCAAAAAAATTTGGAGGATTATTAGAAGCTATATCCTCCCATTATTAGTGGATGCAATTGCATATTCTATAGACTATCACACTTTTTGGGATGAATGTATTTTCTTTTGGATGAATAATTTAAATTTAAACCAAATTTTGTATGTTTCATTCATTTTTAAAGATGTAAACAACTACATCACCCCACCAAAGATTGCTTCTTGCACTTTCCAAAATAAATGACAAAAGAACTACCTAAACCACATGTTTGGGAAGAATTGGCAACTTGTTCAAAATTAGCTACAATATTGGATTTGAGAAAAAAACCTGTTTGCAATTTGAAAACATAGGCAAAAACCTAGTGAAAAATCTATAAATTTCTATTTTGAGGAAAAAATAGAAAGAATTACCGGACTCTACACTTGAATGACCGGGTCAATTTGGGAATTGAAGGAAAATAGCCGGTAAAACTCAAGAAGAGATGACTAACGGTGATGAAGTTGCCGGAGTTTTGGCCGTGGGCGCGGAAGTAATTGTTGTTGCCCCCCATGACCGACATGTCCAACGACACGCCGCCGCCGTCGTTGATCACCTTGCCGGCCGCGCACGTCTGCGGTAGGTAATTCCGCGTTGCATCCGCTCCTGCTCCTGGGCTGCCGCTGTAATAACGATTCCCGTCACTGCTGTCCGTCCCCGGCGTGTGGTACCCCGAAGGCGTCTCGTAGCCCGTGGGCGTCTCGTATCCTGTCGCGTCGTGCTCGAATTCCTCGTGCGTTGAATTACTCAGTCCTGTGTACATGTTGCTTACGTTTTCGGATGGCTGCAGCGGCCGTGGCGGCGCTCTGTTGTTGGGCCGCGCCAGCGTTGTGGCTTCGGATCCGAACAAGTAGCCCAAGGAACTGGCGCCTCCGCCGCTGCTCGTTCCTCGTCGGCCCATCATCGCTCAATCTCAACCTTCTTAATCTCTCTTACAATTTTGGCACTGGATCGATCCTTCGAAAATTGCGGGAATTGAGTGCATCAACCGAATTGCAGTAGTAGCGGAATTAACAGAGAGGTCGGCAGGCATTAGCAAGAGGAATGCGAATGTGACGAGAGAATGCGAAAGCGGCTTGAGAATGATCTCCTTGTTTACTAAGCAGAGGAGAATTAGGTCGGAGTTGCCTGTATATATCCCGTCGTCAATTGCCACACCAGAAAAACGGTCAAGACCTCTGCGGTTATTAATTAAGATCGAATTCGATAACCAAACCGAAATGTCACACTCTAACCGATGTGGTTTCGAGGACAAGCTTTTTCATTTTGGTTCAGGTTTACGTTCGCAGTAGTACAACGGAGGTTAGTACGAGTTACGAGTGATCCATCGAGGTGCTGCAACAGCGTCGTCAGGGCGGCGGTCGTAGTGTGCATTGCAATGTCCTGGTGTTGATTTATGACGACATTGAAACTTTTGCGCGCATGCATCGATTGTGCATGCACCAGCAGCTTCGGCCATGAATCGTAGTACATTGTGTCAAGATCGATTGAGATGACAGTGCGATAGCAGATTGAGATTCGAGACAAGGCCCTGCAAGGAGCAATTGAATGCTGGAGCACCAGCATTGGATTACCTCTCTCGGACGGAGAAGGAGAAGATCTTCAAGACCAAATGCGCCCAGTGCCAAAGCATCGCCGAATCCGAAGGTCACAAACAAGGTACGTCCGTCATCATCTTCCGCTTTCTTTTTCTGATTGATTCTCTCTGCACATGCACGGTTCGTCCCTTCAATGGGACCTGTGTCCACAAACTTAATGCTATCAACACATGAGCTCAGTCGCGCTTGACCTGCATTGCATATCGCAATTAGGATGAGCCAGGTCAGCACTTCCAGAAGAAATCCATGGCAACCTGGTATATTCTGGACGTCTAATTTCTTTGGCATCTTCCAAGAACACAATGATCATGTCCCACAGGTACGAGAGCAACGCCTTCACGTTAGATCAGAAGTACTCCGTATTACGCAACGGGTGTGATCATGCTCTCCAAGACACGAGAAATGTCTGTCTCCAGAATGATTGAAGAGATGCTGTAGTCTGACATGATACATTCGGAGGCCTGCGAATTATCACTGTGCCTATAAGGATATCGACCTTCGCATGAAGCGTAAGGTTCATTGCTTTCGACATTACCAGGATGATTCTTTCGGATGTATTTCCAGTTGTTGATAGTTCCAGATCAATAGCTCTTCCGGTGTTTTGATAGCAGCAGAATCATTGTCCTTAAAAAGAAAATTCATAGTCATGTGGGCTCCAAGCATCTTAATTCCCTGTAATCACTATCGCACAATTTGTCGATAATTTTGAACTTTGATGACAGGTGTGCTTTGAGATGAGAAAAAACAAAAAAACTCGTTGTTTGCGAGCGGAGAGTGTGAAGAAAATGACTTCTCGACACAGAAGTTAAGTGGTTACGTCTTGGAAATTGATTGGAAGTTATGGGACTCAGGGACCAAGTCTTCCAACTTTTTTCTATTGTATTGCGTCATCATCTTTGTAAACTAATTTAGAATGAAGTATCTTGGACTGGATTCCAACTTTTGTGGTACTCGTTCTGAAAAGAAGAGAATCGTTAACCCCAGCTCGGTCCAACTCATTGTGACCCTGGTGCAACTTGTGTGCCTGAAGTGCTGTTTGGGAGGACGTCAGGAACTGCCGCAGGATTCTCCTTCTCCGCTGCCAACAAGGCCAAGGCTGTGAATTGGAATGAGAACACCCTCTACGACTATCTGCTCAACCCCATTCAAGATGGTGTGTTTCATTATTCTTCTATTGCCTTAAGATTCTTCATCTCCCTTCCTGTCCCTTTTCTTCAACATTCATTTCTGGCAGACTTCGTCGTTTCCTACTGCCAAGCCTAGTGTTTGAGGCAACTCTACCACTTTCATTATATAACCTGTATATAACCTGTAACCAGTATAGACTATAACCTGTAATTTGTCTCCTCTTTATTTTTTCTTCCTTCCAAATGAGATCCGTTAGATTAACTAAAACAAGCATGTATAGACCATCTTCAGGGCAATAAGTACCTACGATAACATTTTCAAGCATAATGAATCGTTCAGTCACCTCTTGCCATAGGTTTGCAACTCACAAATCAGAGAAGTATATGGCATTTTATTTTAATCTTATTAATTCTAAATTCTTTCAAATTCTTTATTATTATGTAAGCTGCTTGTAACAACTTCAGATAGATTACAATGAGAAGGATCCACCGAAAAACAATTTTTTTCTAAGCTTAATAAAGAAATAGGCATTTACAAATAACTCTAAAAACTTACCACAAGATAATTATTTGCTATCATGCCATTCAGACTACTACAACCATAACATGCTGAACTACTTAGATGAACCATCCATGTGGGAAGAAATCTTAAATTGGTATATGTGAAGCAATAATGATGAAGGAGAATATAGTGGAGAAGACAAAAACAATCAAATGATCAAAGGAAAATGAATAAATTTGAGGAGCCCAAATAGGTTCCTCTCAGGAATGGCCTAAGTTATATGCCACTCAAGAATGTTAAGGTACTAATTCATTTTGGTGATGTTAATGCTTGCCTTGCAGTACATTCCCAGCTCCAAGATGGTCTTACCAGGATTAAAGAAACCCCAAGACCGAGCAGATCTCCCTGCCTACCTCAGGAGTGGCTCTTGACTCCTCTCTCTGAAGGCCCATTGTTTTCGCAGCAGATTATGCACACGAATACATTCTAGACCCCGACATTGGATTTGAAATTAGATTGAATTCTGTGCAATGACTCTCTTCATTTGTATCAATAGCACAAGGTTGTCACGGTACTTCCGAAACTCAGCTCTTCGAGTGTGGTTTGAGTATTTATTTTTCTCAAACCCCTAAACTATTTTCTAAGGCCATATGTGACACAGTGACACCTCACAAGTGGAGGATATTCCACCCCAAGATTCTTGGACAGGAATTTTAATTGTAGTACTCCCCGACAACTCACTCACAGGATCCCTGCAGGTACTGTGGGAGACAAAGGTACAGGTTAATAATGTGATGTCAAACAAGTGCAGGTAGACCCCTCATAAACTTGTAAAAACGTGTGACCAAGTACATATAATAGTTGAAAAGTAAGTCCACTTGAACACCTGCAAAAAGTCAAAAACGAACAGGTCACAACTCACAACACCTGCAGTCATTTCGCTCAAATGCCTTGACAAATGAATTAAACTCTCCATGATGTTCTCGCATGCATGTACTACTTCCGAGTCTCTTCAGCAGCAAACATACATTGCAATCAATGAAACTAAATGCCTGCAACGCTGGACCTTCGTCAGGTGTCACTGGGTTAGGATGTTGTCATTTGTAATAGATGCTGCTTCACCTACCTGTATAATGCAGCACATGCCTCGGAAAACACCAAGTTATCACCATGAAGGTTGGTTGCTTCCCATTCCGATCAATCGCTCCTGTACAGTAGAACTCAATCAACGTATCTTTATGGTCTAGGGACTCAAACTAAAACTCTACAAACTAAGATTAAAATGGAAAGAAAAAAAGTCCTAATTAACAAAGAATGCATGATAGTAACTCTTTCCCGTACATCCTGGAAGCTAAACTCAAGCAGCTTTGGCATCTGTTCTCAACTCTGCGACCAATCTTCAAAACGATAATCCGTTTGAGGCACGAAAATTGGTGACCAGCCTAAACAAAAAAATCCTCATATTGATGTCAGATGCTGACCAAGCATTTGATTTCCAGTGTAAAGCAGTGAACCGCCCTTGAACTGTTAGTGGGAGTAACAGCTCGGATCTTAGAATCAATCCTGGAAGCAACAATGTAAGAGGACAATGGACATGGCATCGAGCTCTTACTCCTGCTCCATATTATCTGCAGCTTCATCTTGCCGGCGTTTCTCCTCTTCAACTGATACACGCACAATCAATGCAAAAAAATGATTATTAAATCCACTCTTGATCAGAGGAATAACAGTATTTCAAATTGTAAATCTTGCGTACCATGGTGTGAGTAGTAAACCAATGGGACGTACAACTGTGAAACCATTGAGCAACTTGGCATCTCAGCAGAACATGCCCCTGCAAGCTACTAACTTATCACTAGGAGAGAGCTACTCCTAAAGAGACTTACATACACCTTGAAAAAAGTTGTGAAATATGCACCCACAAATGTTCTTCGCAATATTTGCATCACAGGTATGCAAAGGATTCTTCATCCAAAGACTTTAGTCCGCAAGTCGATCTCCCATGTCACGTAGAGATATAAATCAAGCTCAAGCTCGGGATACTTACTCATGAGCTCAACAATAGCTCGTTGTGTACGCCGCTCTAATTTCTCCAGCTTCTTGGCTACATCTCTCCTTTTTAAGGTTCCAATTTGGTTTCTTAGGTGCAATACTTACAATGGGATCCTGCAGACACAATGTAAGATAAATTGGAGTATAAGTTCTTATGTCCACGCACAAACAGAAAATGCAGAGTTCAGATGCTGACAAATAGACAAGTTACAACAAGCAAAGAAGCCACTCCATTCCGGCTAAGTAACGCTCCCCATGACGACAGCAGAATCATCAGAAAATTCGACAAAATACTACGACGAGATGGAGGAACCAATTTAAAAATTGCAATCTGATACAATACCTCAGTTCCAGCGACTTGAAGTGGGTTCTGTAGCTACGGGGTCCTCGAACTTGGGTGCTTGGCTTTCTGCAGATCGCCGTCCCTCGGAAAATAGTTGCGAAACTTCATCTCTGCATCTGCCCTGCGAACAGGTAGAATCACTTTCTCAACAACCATATAATTGCCCTAAAACTTAAATTTGAAAGTCATAACATTCAGTAGCATGTGTTGATGTTGCCTTGCTTCTACAGTGATGGTGTGCTTCTACATCCTCCACCTGTCCAATTCATCAATAGCTACTGATGAAACATTGTTGGGGTGTGGAATATACCACACCATCACTATAGAGCTACTGAATGTTATGGTAAAAAACAGAGTTTCAACTAATTCCAAATGACCAATCCTTAATTTGAGAACGTAAACCCAAAGAATATACCCTCACGGCCATGCACTTGGCATACTTCGACTGGTCTAAGTAAATCCTAAAACCATGAGAGGCATGCTTTGAGTGGTTTAAGTAAATCCTAAAATCATGAGTGGCATGCTTCTGCTGGTTCTATATACATTCGTTATAAGGTAACTACACCTAAAATCGCACGGTTCCTAAGATGGCACATTGGATATTCTTGTCTAAAATGTACTCCCACTATTCATGTGATTCTATGATCACTTTTAGGTGCACCTACTTTCAGCACTTTGGAAATTCGTAGTTTATTCACACGGTGTCCAAAAAATGCATTCTAAGAGAATCTAGAATCCCGTTTTGACTACCAATGGGACCCTATAAAAAAAATTCAATATAATAGTGAAAACCATGCTGAATTGCTTAACTGTGCGATTTAAGGTGCGGTTACCTTACATTATGCAGTGATTACCACAAAATCCTAGGTTTAAGTAAATAATTATATTACATTATGTGACCTAAATTGCCCAAATCAAAGTGGATTGGAGAAACAAACATTCTCAGGTCATTAAAAGGAAGACCGGTCCTATTTCTCGTCACAATGAAATTGACCTTGTTGTTTTGTGGAATAACCTTTGAATCCAAAGTGCAAAGAACATGAATTTTTTTTTGAAGATGGCAAACTTTACGGTCATAACTTCCCCCTTTTTTAGAAATTTCCAAAAAATGATGTTATATTTAAAAGATAATTTTCATAATTTGTCAGAATGTGACAAATGATGGTTTTCACTACGTTTCGAGATATCAAACGGAATGGTTAACCCCTAAAGGACCAACATGCGTTTTTTGGCAACATAGAAATTTTGGGCAGGTACATGTGACTGGAGATTTGCATACTTTGGGCTGAAATTTTTATAGAAGGTGGAGACAAGGAATATCTTTCATATGCACCAAGTTTCATTTCATTTGGAAATACGAGTCAAAAGTTATGGCCTAATATGTTGTTTGTTTTTCAACTCAGGCAGTCCGAGCAGATGAGAAACAATCACTTTTTTCAATAATAATAATTTGAAATTGGTTTATGAGATTTATATATACATGGAAAGCTTTTAATCATTCCATTTTGATCAATGAATCAAAGGTTACAAGGATTTTTAGTTTGTGGGTAGTTATGGATTGTCTACTCTAAAATAATCTTTGAAGTTGTTTATTTCACTTAACTTTCAATATTTTTCAAAAAAATAAAAATTGTAGGATGTAGATTGTTTATTAAAACATTGCAAACATTGGGACTGGCATTTTTTAATTCCAAAATTAACTTCTTAACAATTTAGTGTTTTTAACCATTCTCTACTTCTTTCTACTTACTATTTTTTTTCGTATATGTTGTACAATTCCAAACAATCTGAAAATTTTCAAGCACGTAGACAACTTGCCCTGAAGAATGAGTCCAAAGATGCACAACCATTTTAGAATTTTTTTCATAATAATCTGACCTTGTGAAGTGAAGCTGCCCGGTTTTTTGCAGGGCCAAAAAATGGACTTTTGCCACTTCAAATGCTAATATCTTCCAATCTATACTATGGAAATTTCTGAAATTGTTTCCACACATTTTCAAACTAGAGTAATACAAGATCCTATGGTTACATGTGTCCAAAGTAGCCTTGGTTATACAATTTGTTTATATACTTCGAATCATTACGAGGGGGCAGTGTCAATTTAGACATTTTTTGTCAATTTTTTGTCAATTCACTACTAGAAAATGGCATCCAAATCAACCCAAACTTAACAATTTCTTGTTGATTTGGGTACTGGACTGAATTGACATTGCTTCCTTGTTGATTTGGATACTAGACTAAGTGTGAACTATGAAAGTGTTCAACAAAAATACAACATATTTTTGTTGATTTGGATACTTCATTTTTGGTTGATTTGGACAGTACATATTTTTTGCCAAAGGGTGCTGACTTTTTATATATGGAATGGCTAAAGACTTGTCAAAGGTGATTGCTAGACATACTTGTCCTATTTTTTGGTTCCTTTAACTACAAACAAGTGGCTTGTTGCTCATAACTGTTGAACCTTTGTCTAAATTCTCTAAAATTCAAAATAAAAGTATATGTATTACTTTTAGATATTCTGTAATTTTTTTTCATGCCTTAAAAATCTGATTATACTATTTTAAAGCAGCCCCTAATTGAATGTCTACTTTGATAGTTGAGAGGGTATTAGTCCTATTTTTCTATCCAAAAATGCAAATTTGAAGCTCAAGATTGGAATACGTGGATCTCTTTAGAAGTGAAAAAATCTCAAATAGAGATTTTTTTATAGTAATATAAATTCTACCTTCCACATGTGTGCAAAGTATAGAACCTCCTTTGTGCAAGTGTAGATTACCCAATTTACTTTCCTAAAGATAAATTTGGTTAAGAAGAGAGTTTTTATGGAAGGAAAACTAAATCTTTTTAATTTTTTCTATTTCTCTATTATTTTCTAAATTAAAAATTTCATGAGTCTACTTTCATGCATTTTCCACATTCATTGAGTGTTTGTAACTTTAATGGATAACTTTCCTTAGGTCTAAATATTTTACACAAATTTTTTCTTAAGCTTTACAAATTATCCTCATCTCATTATATTTAAAAAAAAATTCTTTCAAAATCACCCTTTTCTACAACTAAGACTGTTTTGAGTTGAAATTGGTAAGTATATTGCCTAAATCCTCATATCCCTCTCTAAAAAGTTTTCAAGCATTATTTTAACTTGTATTTTAATGAGATGTTCCATAATTAAAATCCACATCTTGCATTACAAGCTTTGTTACCAATTTCATTATGAAGCCTATTTTAATTCATTTCCCTTTTTTTAAATTTCTCAATATAGAAGTCTACATCACAATAAAATCAACAACTAATTGCGAAAGAAAATAATGCAATGCAATTTATTTATTATAACCATTTCTTTAAGAAATACATATTTTAGCATTTTAATATTTGAAGGTCTCCAAAGGCTAGAAAATCATGACCACATGAAAAGGAAAAACAAATAATTTTTTGTTGTTCAAGCACTTTAATGATTTTTTTTTTTATTTTCAAAATTTTTGTAAGAAAATAATTCGAAATTCTAATTTTCATTTCTTTGCAAGTAATGGCTTTATTTCAATAGTTTAAATTTAGTAGGTAAGATTTTTGTACATTTCATAATTAAACAATTAAAGTTTGAAAGTTGGAATGACAAATTAAGGGATCAACAAGCAAGCCTAGGATAAGTGAGCAGCTTTGAGCTAAAGCACCATTTTCAAGCATGCTTCAAAACCTTTCAATTGTTTATAGATTGAACTACAACACAAATAAAAAATAAACATTTCAAGCAACAACATAAAGAGTCTACATGCAAAGCAATATGCATTGATCAAAGAAGAAATCAAGGAAAAGTCCAAGGAAACATAGAGAGTGCAAAAAACAAACAAGCACACCAAACTTTTTTGTTCTCTGTCCTTCAATTTGTTCTAGGAGTTATAATGCCTTGGAATTAAAGCCTAGGCAATAATGTTTCATTTTTTTTAGTGTCATTCAAATATCATGCGGTGGAAAGTAGCTCTATGCAATGACAATTTGTGTGGAAAGTGTATGGACTTGTTCTAGTAATGCATATAACAAAAGGGCATACATAAATGAACATACAATTGATTAAACTATCCTATATTCAATTTTCTAAAAATTCATAATTAACCATAAGATATTGCAATTTCTTTCAAGCACTATTAGAACAAATTGGTATAGTTTAAGAGTATGGTTTATCCAATGCTTTAGTGGTAATTTCTTGTTACATGCTCAAGTACAATAAATCATTGTTATGGCAATAAGTTGCAAACTTTGTAGCTTTTAATAACTCTTCAAACTAAAAGGAATTTAGTTTCAAAGACACCAAAGGAAGATAGGTTCCTACTACATTTTAAGTCCCGTGTTTCATTGACTTCCTAAGCCTTGATTGGTTTAATGTTCTTATATTGTGGCATTAGAGCAAGGTTGGCACATTGATGCCAAATAAATAGATAAGTCTTAAAGCAAATTTTTACTTTTTTTTTGAATCTTTACTAATTTCAAGCTATTTTTTACTTTTTGGTAGATTCATCCCGGTGCAATGTTTATTGGATTTTTGAGGATTTTTACCAAATGTGTCTTTCACATTTTGAACCAATTCAACTTGGTCTAAAAAATTTATATTTTAAAAGTGATTTTTTATTTTAGTTTGAAGCAACCATGACAAATAGATTTAATTGGTCTAAAATTCTTTAAGTATACTCTCATCAAGGTATTTAATGTCATCTTAAAAGTTGAACATCATGCAATTTCATGACTTTGATGTATGGGTGTTTAGAATAAGTTTTCTTCATGTTGGCAATGTTCCAATTACCAGTGTCAAATTTTGTATAAAATGGTAATGTTTATTTTGTGATTAACCCCTCACTACTCAAAGCACCAAATTTTGGTGTCCACAATACTTCTAAGGTAAATACAACCAAACATAGTTGATGATTTTAGTATCTAAAATCTTTGGAAAATTCTTTTTGAAGTCTATTTTAGAATTATAAACCCAATTTTGAGTGATTGATTACAATTTTTGTATTCAACATTTTGTTCAAAGGTGCCATTGTAATCTTTTTTTTTTCTTGTAGTGTTAAGGGCCTTGGAAATGAGCCTCAAATATACTAAGTCTTAGAAAAGATGAAAAGATAGTATATTTTTATTTTAAAAAAATAATAAAAGTCAAAAAATCTATACTGAGTTAGGCATATTAGGCCCTTCAATCCCTAAAAAATCAACCTTGTGGTTTTGGTAACATAATTTTCTTAGGTAAGTACATATGAATGAAATTTTTATTTTTGATCCTTGAATTTGTCACACAACATGAAGATGAGGAATATATCTTAAAGACGCAACAATTTTCAAAATTTTAGACTACATGGTGAAAAATTATTGTATGATATGCAATTTGTTTCTCAACTTTGCCAGCTTAAGGAACTAAATAAGTCATTTTTTCAAAAACAAATTTTTAAAATTGGTTTTTTAGATTTATAAATATATGTGAAAAGCTTTGAATCAATCCATTGGGATCAATGAGTCAAAATTCATAAGGATGTATTGTTTGCTAGCATTTAAAGATTTTGTAATCTAAAATAAAACCTTTTAATTTTTAATTTTACTCAATTTTCAATATTAAAAATAAAATTCATAGCATTTAGATTGTTTATTAAAAAGTTCCAACCATTTAAATTGGCATTTTTCAACTTCATATCTTGAATTGTTAAGAATTTAGTATTTTGAGTGATTTTCTACTTCTTTCTACTCACTGTTTTTTCTTCTATGTTGTACAACTAACTAAAATGAAGCATGTAGCTAATTTGCCTTGAAGAATGAATACAAAGAAGCACCACCATTTTGGACATATTTTCATGCAAATGTGACCTATGTGAAGTGGAGCCACCTTATTCTTCTCAGGGTCCAAAAATTGAGTTTTATCACTTAAACAGCTTATAATATCTTGCAATATACACGGTGGAAATTCTACAAACTTTTTCCACACCTTCTCAATTCAAATACTATAAGATGCTACAATTAGATGTGTCTAGAAATGTTTGTGGTCTAGAATTTGTTATTTGTTTTAGATATGACAATTTTGGAGCATTTTTGGAAAAAGCATAGTCACGGAATTTTAGGGGCTAACTTAAGAATATATTAGTGGCCAAATTTTTAGATATAAAATTGGAAATGATGATTGAAAGGCTTTACACTAATTTTGCGATTCCAACACCTTTATGATAAAAAAATTATTGATATCTTTCAACTTACAAGAATATTGTTAGTATTTTTATTCCTATGTGATTTCTAGCATGTCTACTTTGAATTTGCACGGTCACAATTGAAAGGAAATTGATGCAATTCAAAGGATATTGATACAATTTATGAAATGTTAACTCTTTGTTTAACTCGAAGCAAATTCCTACAAGCTCAAAAAACGGCCTTGGGAATTTCGGGATCAATCATTCAGAATTTAATGCTTTTCAAACTCAGCAGATTTGGGCGGCCATTTGAGCATTGAAAAATAACTTTTTTCAAAATACTATAAACTAAGAAAAGTTGTAAATTGGAGTTAAGATTCATATCCAAAAAACCGTTTGTGTTTTCAAGACTTTTATCAAAAGTTATGGACAAAGTTCACAAAGGGGTAGAAAGGGACATTTTTTTAACATTTTTAGACACCCTCTTGGAATTTTGCCCATAACTTTTTACTGATATCTTCAAATGTCAAATGAATTTTTGGGTAATAAATTTGACTTGATTTCCCAACTTTTATTAGTCCAATTTTTTTTTCAAAAAGCTATTTTACTATGCCTAAACGGCCGTCAAAGTCTGACGGGTTTAACAAAAAACAAATCAGAAATGTATAAGTGAAATTAAAATAATGTTTGAAGACATGAATGTGCATCTGTGGTGTATGGGTTAGGTCTTAGTGTCTTTGGTTGGAGGTCCAGAGTTTGAATCCAAGTGGGGACTTCCACCAATTTACCCCCTGCCCAAAATATCCGGGTAGTGGGTAGCGGGGAGCCCTTTGAAGTAATTTTTTCTGCTGCCCAGAATTTTTAGTAACAATTATTATTATTATTATTATTATTATTATTATTATTATTATTATTATTATTATTATTATTATTATTATTATTTACCAAATCAACAAAAAAAATCAACAACTTTTTGTTGAAAAAAAACAAATTAGTGTTTAAATTAACAACAATATGAACTCTTTTTTGTTGATGAAGAACACAAAAATGTCAATATAGACATCCAAATCAACACTTTTTGGTAACACTTTGTCCAAATCAACATGTCCAAATTAACAAAAACAATCAACACTTTTTTGTTGATAATTTGTTGATTTGGACATAGATTTTCTAGTAGTGATTTGAACATTATTTTGTCAATTTTTTGTCAGTTCGGACATTTTTTTGACAGAACTATGACAATTCAGACATTTTAGTCAATTGGATTGTGTCAATTTGGACATTGTTTTCCTATAGTGAATCTTGTCAACATATCATGAAACCATAAACAACAAAAGCGTATTACATCTCAACAGATTACAATGTCACAAATTTACAAATTTCAGTCACAAACTCTATGCTGCCTATATACTATTCAAGCTTGGTTCATTGTCCGATGGCATGCTCAATTGAGCCTCTTCTGTCCCCCGTCCAATCCAGCCTAATGTCCTGTCAAGGATTTTTGAAGCTCTTAGAAAGGCACTACTTAATTCTCCAATATTTCTTGATAATCTTGCACTGATGAGGATGTGTGGCCTTCAAAGTTGGGAAGAGCATAATTGCCTCCTCGCAAGATCTAACAGTATTGTCAAATTTCTCAGCAATTCAGAAGTGTGCGGCTTCATTACGGGCTAGTATGCAAATTTATGACATAGATTTCACCTCTGGAACTTCATTAGCCATTTCCATAGCTATTGCAAGCTCCTGCACACAAACATTCAGATATGTCTTGTTAGTCACTTGAACAAATTCGAAGTACATAAGCAAATTCTATGACCAAGCACTACAAGGAAACAACGTCCAAATTGACATGTCCTAGTTGACTAAAATGTCTGAATTGATATAATTTTGTCAAAAAAATGTCCGAATTGATAGAAAATTGACAGAAATTTGACAAAATAATGTCCAAATTGACAAAAAATTGACAAAAATATGTCCAAATTGACACTGCTCCTTTGTAGCACTACAAGGGAGCAATGTCAATTCGAACATTCTTTTGTCAGTTTTTTGTCAATTTGGACGTTATTTTTTCAATTTTATGTCAATTTGGACATTTTTTTGACAGAATTTTGTCAATTCGGACATTTCAGTCAATTGGGACGTGTCAATTTGGACACTATTTTCTTGTAGTGTAGTGAACGCTACACCATGCTGCATTTCACAACTAGTTGGCAAACTCTCTCCTTGTTTCTTAATCATTTCTCAACTACATGCTAATTATAATCAATTTTCTTTTAGAAGACAAAGAATCCTCCTCCCCAAGACAGGACACTCTGAAAAACACTAGTAGAAAAAAACAATGACCAAATTAACAAAAATCAACACAAAAGTGTTGATTTTTTTTGTTGATTTGGACATGTTGATTCGGGTACTTTTTAACACAAAAGTATTGAATTTTTGGTAATTGGATCAATTTTTTTTATCAATTTTTAATAAAATAATCCCACGTGGCAACGGCAATGCACGTCATGTAATACATCGCCAAATCAGCAAGACACATTGGTTGCCTGCCACGTGGCAAGCCACCTAGGCAACCCTTCCACACAGGCAGGCCATCTAGGCATCTACATGGCAATTGAGGCGCTAGCAAGGTTTGGACTTCTTACTTGGGGTGCAAGGTTCAAACCATTGCACCACACAATCACATACACGTGCATGTGTAGAATACTTATTTATTTATGTAGTTTATGTGGGTTTGTTTTGGTATTTTTCAAAGTCAGCAGACTTTGGAGGCCATTTAGTAATAGAAAAAAAACTTTTTAAAAAAAGCTTTGAACTAAGAAAAGTTGCTAAATAAAAGTACCGTTCATCTCCAAAAATTTGTTTGCAATTTCAAGTCTTCAATCAAAAGTTATGAATAAATTTCAGAGAGGGTCTTTCATGATGTCAAAAAAAAAGTTCAATTCAACGTTGCTTTGAATATTATTATATTTTCACTTTTCTCTTTTTTCTCTATTTTAAAATTATATTTATTAAATTAAACACATTCTGATTTATTTATCTTCACTATTTTATATCATATTTTTATTTTTAAATTTTTTACAAATTAAATATATTTTCTAATATTTAATTTTAGCTTTTATAATTTTATTTTATTTTTATCTCAATTTTTATTTTATAATTATATTTGTATACGTATTACTTTAAATACGGAGCTAGTATAAAAAAATACACTTTAAATATTTTAAATTCATTTTCATTTGTAAGTCATTTTTTTCTTTTTCTTTTCTACATATTTGTGCTATTCTTTTCTATCAATTTTTGTTAGAGATATTTTTGTTCAATGTATTTAAATAATAAGTATTCTGCAAGATACTCTATTATCTCAATATTCATCTCCTTATAATATTTGTAGAAGGATTGATTTATAAGGAATTGAAAAGATATATAATGTATTTTAAAGACTTTTTAGTTGTTGACAAGAAAAAAACTAAAGCAAATGGAGGCAATTTCTAGACATCACATGAGTAGTTAACCAAAATCTTACATTTTATTACCAAAAGTTCTTTCTTTCATATGTCAAGGGTTAGAATATGTCCAATTAAACTATAATCTCCATTGCTACTGGTCTCTTTGGTGCACACGTTTTTGAATTATGCAAGCACGTTCCTGAATTATGCAAATGATTTTTCCATGATTTTTTTGGATGAAAGTGATCAGCAAGATGGCCCTAACTAATAAAAAAAAGTTCATTTCTATTTTTTGTGAATTAATGTGTGGATATTTGAATTTTTAAAGTAAAACTGTGACTGCCCGCCTCCGTAGTACTGCTTTATGGAATATAGAACTGCATAGTACAGCTATTGACAAGGGAGGTGCTCACGTGGCATATAAGATCTATAGAATTAGACGCCAATTCCTTCCATTAAACCGACTCATTTATGCATGCACGTAGCTACATGATTGACGATCGAAGGTGGTTTACCTGCCTTGTTAATGGTTGGGGCACTGGCGGCTCAGGGTTCCTTCACTGTGCCATGCAATTCTGACGTAGCGCATCTAAATTTTTTTGCGTACGTCTTCGTAGTGTTTTGTTCCTGTAGGAATATGACTGCCAGTTTTTGGGATAGTAGTATACATATGCACCATAGACATGTCGTAGGAAGAAGGGAGGGGCCAAAGGCATCGTCCACTACGGCGTCTCCCCGCTATGAGGCTTGGACCGTGCACCAAAGAAGCAGCCCATGCGATTGATTTATAGGAACAACGTAGAGACACTCGAGAGTGGCATTGACTATGCTGCACAAGGGTGGCGGCCGTTACCTTTGACGAAGAAGGGCGACCACCGCCAAGAATGGAGATTCTAGGGGACAGCGACAAAAATGATGACCGAGCTGTGTTCCACACCACTGTCAAACGACATGTAGATCGCATTTCGGGAGGCTTCATTTGCCAACTTCTGCAAGTACCCAACGCCCAAGTTTGTGCTATAGTACTACACAGGATTTTCACATCCATACACGTTTGGCCGTTGCTGCCCAATTATTACACAGCTCCCATAAATGCCAAAGCAAAGCGACAAATGTTGGAGAACATCCATATTGAGCTGCAGCAAACCAAAATTCCGCACTCGAAAGGTAACTTGGCAAGAAAGTGGTCTATTTTGGAAGCGGATTTTAGTAGATTTCATAGAATTTTGGGCATGAAGAAAACAAATGTCGCGGGGGCTGTGGATTGCTTGCACATTGCTTCCAATGACACCGAGGTCATATTCGGTATTCTCGGCAGGAGAAAACGTCAGAGAGGCCTTCTAGAGGAAGTAAAGTCCGCCGTTAGTACTTGGTAGACGGAAGAAATTTGCATTAGCCCAAATAGAAAGGACATAAGGAGAAAGCGGGTAGGGCGCAATGTCTATGACACACACCCTGCTCATCTACTGTTGGAGACTCAGATTCGATAAGCAGCCCTCTCCTTGTAGTTCCTACCATGTTTCTTTGGTAATGCTATACATAGATGGTTTGGTGCTGTATTCGACGAGTCATGCTTTGCTATCTTCATCATGTTTGTCTTCGTTAGCACGTAGAAGTATGAAAGCTTCTCTAGGCGGTTCCGCTCAGCCCGTACGAGACGTCAATGGGGTACAATGCAAGTTAACATGTCAAGATATGTGTGACCTTGCACTTTTTCCTCCTCGCATGATAATCAATGGAATTTAGATTCAAATATTCATTCTGGAATACCGGAGTGGGCGTAATTGGACATAAGACAACCAATCCCGCTCCTGTGTCTGCTAAGCACTGCCGTGCACCTTGTGCAATGTAGATGCTATCTTCATTACGGCAGCGCTAAGGTAGGAGGTCCTTAAATGAAGCAGATTCTAAATGCGTCCCCTATCTAGAGTGTGACATATTCTCTGAAAAATCTACTACAATCATTGATGAGATAGGTGGGCTTAAATGGTCCATTTATGGACCTTCTACCTTACTCTATGGCATTCCTTGCAATAGTGGAGCAATGTTTGGAAGTCATTTCAGTACTTTTTCAAGATGCTACATGTTAAATGTCAATCTCGGTGTCATATTTAGGGAAGAACCTTCGTCCTTGCCAATTGTGCCTCTTGTAGGCACCCTATTTACTTGGTCAGCAAGTGCATTTCGCATTAGATGTACATGCTGCGAAGAATTAGTACTCCGGATACACTTCTACTTGTTGTTTTTGTTCATGGATTGTTTTATTAATGTCCACAAAAATGCGTTCCAAAAAATAGTGAAAACATCCTAAAAACCATGGGTTTCTTATAGTGAATAATTTTAAGTGGCTTTTGAATTTGTGTGTTTTGAGATGAAAATAGGAACCTCTTTATAGAAGTAGATAGTGGTAGATAGAACAATGCATGTGGGATATGAAAATTAGGATGAATAGGAGCTCCACCGCTCATAATTAAGTGAAAAAAATAAATTGTATTAAAAAGCATAATTTTGGGCTTCATTTAGGCATAGTAAAATAACTTTATTGAAAAAACTTTGGACTAAGAAAAGTTGGATAATCAAGCTCAATTTCATATTCAAAAATCTTTTTGAGATTTCAAGTCTCAAATCAAAAGCTATGGACTGGATGTATGAAGGAACATTTTCTTTGACATTTTCTTTGACATTTTCTTTGACATTTTCTTTGACATTTTCATTCATCCGGTTTGAATTTGGTCCATAACTTTTGAATAGAGAATTGAAATCTCAAAAGGATTTTGGGATATGAAACTTATTGAGTTATTTAGTAATCCCTTTTGGTCATAATATTATTTTAGCTAATCTTAATATAGGTTGTTTTTTTTGGATTGCTATTTGTAGTATTGCCCTCTGGAACTTCTTATGGCAAGATATGGATCTAATAATAAATATTCTTTTTTAGGTGGTCTTCAAGTAGCAACTCAATCTATTAGCTATGAAATTCCTTTAGCTTTATGTATATTATCTATATCTCTATGTGTGATTTGTTAAAATAATTTTTCAAATAAAATTTTAGTAAATAATTTTTTTTCTCATTTTAACTAAAAAAAACTAAATTGTCATATGTGTCAAATAAAACAACTTTTCAATTTGCAGTGATAAAATTTAATCCAAGAGTGAAAGCATGCAAAACAATTAAAAAATGTACCCCAGGTTCAAATTAGTTATTGAGACTTGATAGCAAGAGCAAAAGATAAAATATATAAAAAATCTTTTATTATTTTTTTATTGTATATAAAATTGAGCAAAAATAAAAGGTTAGAAACACAAAAATACACAACAGATTAGTATAAAATAATTTTATAGATAACCAAAATTTATTAAAATACAATAAAGATTTAGCACTAGTAGAAATGCATAAAAAGTATTTCCTTAAAAAATCAATCTGAATTATAGCCCTATTTATCAAAACAAAATGACTATTAGGAACAAAGTAATCCTTTTACAATCCTTATTTATAATTAAAATATAGTAGAGATAATTGGAGCTGGTACTAATAATAGCTGTAAAGGCTGAGATAGATTCCAAAGCATTTAATATTATAGCAAAAAGAATCTCATTGGTCAAATGAATAAATTTCTCTATAATGAAAATTATAAGATTTTTATTAACATGACCGTTGAGGAGCCGTATGATGCTAAAGTTTCATGTACAGTTTTGGAATAGAGATATTAACATTAATGCTAAATCGACCATAATTATCCAATAGTTTAAGTACCACCAATATCATCGAAGCACAGTTGAAATATGTTTTTTGGGGGTGGAATTTATGGCGTCAATCTATTGGTTTTTTTGCTTTTTTATTGCCTCTCTAGCAGAATGTGAAAGATTACCTTTTCAATTTACCAGAAGCAGAAAAAGAGTTAAAGAATTGTTATAGATAATGAAGAAACTAACAAATTTAAATAAAAAGCAACATAAAATAATCCAAATTTTATACCTAAATAATCTGTTTGATAACCCTAACAATGTGTTTACTAAATTAAATAGGCTTCAAAACTATAGTGAACAAGAAGTTTCTTCAAACTAAGTTGCGTTAAAAGCATGGAATGTATTTGCACCATCACCATCTTCAAATAAAGTATTTTCAACAGTAGCATCGTGAATAGAGCTTAAAAGAGTTGCTCCTAAAACTCCAGCAACTCGCATCTTATAAAAAGGGTTTAAAGTCCAGTTATGAAAACCTTGAAAGAATAAAATAAATCAAGAAATGGATGCTACACCAAAGCTAGGTGCAAAAAACCAACCTGATTAGCTAAGATGATAGATTAAAAATACAAAGACAAAAACAACAATTGGACCAAAAAAAGCAATTGCATTATAAGGACGTATTTGTACAGATCTAGCTAGCTCAAATTGGCACAACATAAAGCCTATTAGTGCAAAAGCACCATGAAGAGCAACGAAAGTCCATAAACCTCCTAATTGACACCAACGAGGAAATTCTCCTTGAATGTGCTTCAGGACCCCATAATAGTAATAAAGAATGTACTAAACTATTAGCAGGAATAGAAACTGCAACAGTTAGAAAATTACAGCCTTTTAAATAAGAGCTAGCCAATCCATGAGTATACCATGAAAAAACAAAAGTTGTACCTATAAACCATCCATCTAAATCAAAATAAGAACATGGAAAAAGTAATAAACTAGACCAACCTACAAAATAATACAAAACAGTCTCTTCGTAGCCAGTCATCCATGCTATCAAACAAACCTTTTGGTTCTTTGGAAGACTTTCCAATGGCTAAAGTCATAGTGATTCTCCTATTCAACTATTTTAATCATTATTAAGTACCTTAAATATAAAAATAAAAACAAAATAACATTTCTATTTTTTTTTTTTTAACTCTTCTACATTTTAAACAGCGAAAAATTTAGAAGATAGTTAAACTTTTCTTTTCTTTATTATTTATGTTCTTGCATGTCCCTCTAACTCAAATTTGTTTTTCTTTTCATCTTTTTTTAGTAAAACCTATTATAAGAATAGCCAATTTATTCATAATAATAATCTTTAAATTATTTGGCCAGCAGAAGTGCCATCACCCCAGAAAGGGTATCCTTGGGTGGAGATGCCCTGACCCAACTCGGCAAATTTCGCGACCACGCCAGCGAAGTGCTCCTTGGTTCCCCTTGGCATTTGCGCGAGTGCCGGGACACATCTCTGTTGCAATTTCTGTGCAGATTGCGCAAGGGAAGAGAAGCACGGTCTGTGGATACACTTGACGTGAAATTGCCCAGCGCTATGGTCTTGGTTTACAGTTACGAGGGCTGATGAAGCTTGCTCGGATGGCGACTCTGGTTCCCTCCATGCGTCCCCCGCCACACCGTTGGCGATGCCGCCACTGCTCCTGGTGCTCTATTCCGTCGCTGCATTCTCCCACGATGCGGTCCTTCAGGGTGCCCGTGCTTCGTGTTCTCGTGGCGCACGGGAGTCAGCAATTAAACGGAACGTTCACGTCGAGCTGGTTGATTTCGTCGCTGCCGCGGCTTTCGTTTTGTGACTCTGCGTCAGGTGTGTAATCTGCGAATGGTCCAGGGATTTGAATACTTGCTGATGAGTAGATTCTCGTAGTTCTGTTGGAACGCTGCCATTGAGGTGATCGGGAGAACGGCGCGAGGTGGAGTAAAAGTAGCAGGAGTGAGGAGTAATGAAAGTCTGCCGGGGAGACTATGATTCTAGTCCATCAATTCCATGAAATTGGAGTCGCACGGAACGCGACATAATCCGCTCCTGAGTGCGTGAGTTAGGGTTTTTGAAGTTCATGAGCTGATTGTTTACTCTTTTAGTACAATTTCCTTTTCTTCCATGAGCAGGAGAACACTTGGCTGACGCGTCCAAGTCGACACTCCTCAAGATCTGCCTAGTTTTTGAAATGGTGATTTCAAACCATTTGAGCATGCACTCGTACTATCAAATTAACTGTCAGATGCTACCACATGGTGGTCTTAGCATTCTTTTGGAAGTAGTAGAATTCCCATTCTGAGGCTGATATGAAGCTTTTTGCACTTACCTTAAACCCTAAACCCTAACTCGGCGTCTTGACTGATGGAGATGTTTGAGAGAATTCGAATTTTTTAGGTTCTCTCTTTATCCACTCTGCATCACGTTCTGGGAATGTCGTCTTTGTTGTATTGGCTCAACGAGTTAAACTTAGGCTTGTCCTGTTGGTCACTCTTGACCATAGTTTTGCTCCGTTGCAGTAGCTGCTCCATCTACTGAAATGATTATGATGGAGCTCTGCCATCTTTCAGCTGTAGCTTACCCAGTTTCTACGTCTTGAATGCTCAGGTAGTTGTGTATGTCGAAGTTGCCCTCCAGTCTGTTCCTCCATCCCCTTTGGAACCGCTGTCAAGTCTCCTAGGAGAAGATCTCTTTCTCACCTTTGTACAAGTTCTGAAGGCCAGCCCATGGTAAGAACTTTACTGTGAGGATATGAAGATGCAAAGCCTTGCTTGCTTTTCCTGCTCTTATGTCGGGCGGGTCCGGAGCTTATGTGGTGGCGGCTCTTGCAGGTATTGGATGATGGGAAGCTATTAAAAGCTATGGTATATGAAGCTCAACATGGTTTCTCAAATGTTTCCGGCGTGGCTTCTCGGTAAGCTGCACGTTACATCATAAGAAGTTGTAAGATGTTCAATTTTGAGGTTTCTATGTATTGCATCAGCTCTATTGAGTAAAAGCTTTGAGGGTGTGACTTACGATAGTGTTTTTTCTCTATGTTTGCGAATTTTGATTGTTTCAAGTATTGTGTTACGATGTTCAGGTTCGGGGAGTTCTTGTACGCACAACTTTCCCTGAAGTCGACCGCAGCTGATAGTGTCTTTTCGTCTTTGGAGAGCGATGCCAAAAGATATGATCGATTGGATTCCTTGAATCGTGCCCAACTTCTGGACAGAGTATGCCTGCATATCTTCAAGTAATTCCGAGTTGATTGATTTGCCATTCTATCCGTTGTGATTCTGGGGTGGTTTCATCTTAATATTAGAGTTCCTCACTTCTTCACTGGTTGTGGTGATTGTTTTGCCTGCGGAAGCACTTGGAGTTCATCTTCCTTTCCGAATTTTGTGAGTGTGGAGTGGTAACAATGCAGTTTTCTGATTAGGTAGCTCAAGCCATGGGCTTTCTCGACACCCAGGATCTAGTTGCTCATCATGTTGCCTTACGGGAGGCAAGCTTTGGCCTCCAAGACCCGCCAAGCTCTTCGTCAGAAGCTCCTACAACATCAAAATTGAAAGTCAAGGTAGGGGATTCTATCAAGGACAAAATATCTGATGCCAAGAACGAAGCGGTGTCGCCTTCCAAATCCATCCCTTCAGCAATAAAATTTGGAAGCAGTGAGCCGATTGAACTTTACAAGGGGAAGAACTTTACAACTGTTTCGAAACTCAGTCCTGAGATTGCCAACCCCTCTGAGACAACCGAGAGTGAGAAAAAGTCACTCATTGACAAAGACGTGCTTAAGGCAAAGAAAAAACTGGCAAAAAGTCCAGTGGCAGTTGCTCCAACACTTGATACGAGAATTTCAGTCAGTACTCAGTCTCCTACAGATTCTGAAACTCACAGTCAAGTCTCTGACTTCGATTCTTCGTATGTGGAAGAGGATAATACGGAGCTGAAGCTCATGAGGGGAGCTGCGGAGTACAGAGACTGTGTGCTTGACATTCCTTTGCGTTTCGTGAAGAATTTATCAGCATATCAGCGTTCTCGATTAGAGGAGAATGGTTTTCACACGGTAAGTTGACGAGTATTTGGATATACAAGTAGGGCCTTGTTGAAGTTGCATTGACTGTCCACGGTTGGCCTATGAATATGAACATGAGAGACATTCTACCATGAGAAACTGCTTTTCTTTAGCAGGTGTCTTTGTTTAACGAGGGGAATTGAGCATTCTTCCCGTTCTAATGAGCGCAATTTGGGCTATCAGTTGCGGATGCTACTTCAGCACTTTCCCAGGGCATATGTGAATTTCCAGCAGGCCGGGCAGAGAGTTGAAGATGGGCAGCATCTAAGTTTTGTTGGAACCATCGTATCGTCAAGGTACTTTTCAGTGTCAGTGCTAATATACCTTTTATATTGTGCAACAATCAACATGGTCGTCTCAGCAATTTTTTCATCATCATTATATTTTGCATTCTTCTCACTCTTGCATTCTAGGTGGTTCACGACTCCTAGCAGTTTATATTGCGTTCTGAAGACCTTTAGAGAAAGTTGTTGCACTTTCTGCTACTTGCAAGAATTTGCTAGTTTTTAATGTACCTGTGTGCCACCTGCAGGGGTCTTCGCTTGGGAGCGAGCTTAGGTGCCATTGAAGTCGTTGTTAAGAGTAAGGTTGATTCTCAGGTCGCCTCAGGCGAGCCAGCTGATGAAAACAGTTCCCAACAAGGAAAAATAGTGTTCCTGCATCTGAAGAAGTTTTTCAGGGGTGCTCGCTTTACAAATCCGTGGTTTTTGAACAAGATGGCTGCAAATTATCCTTTAAATGCACCGGTGGCTGTGGGTGGCAAGGTGAGCCTTTAAGTTTTCTACAACTTGATGACTTCTATTCTGGAATTTTGTCGCTGTGACCTGCATCAGTATATTTTTCTCATGTTTGACAGTTTTTTCTCCAGTCCAAACGTGTGTTGACGTGCTTAATGATCACCAGTCCTGGAGCTCACCGAGATGGACTGTTATAGGTAAAAGCGCTGCCTCGTGAGGATCACTTTGAAATAAGGGAGTACAATCTGGAACTCTGGGACCAAGGCTCCAACGACTCAGCTGTGGATGGTGGTGACGAGATGAAACCTGAGCTTGAGATGAGTGGAAAACCATACCCTGTCTATCCTTCTAAGGGTGGGTTGCAACCCAAAACTCTGGAATTTTGCATTCAGCGGTAATTTTTCACTTCTTCCTGTTCTACTTGTATATCTGGTAGAACTTCAGCGATTCTAACGATGAAGGAATTTTACGTTCGATTAAGCCAATGGTTTTCCGAATCTTTGCTACTCTGTGATCTTGAATAGAGACTGATATCTTTTTCTTTACCTTGAGTTCTGCTTTCTGAAGCTAGAGTATGCGAGTGATGTGGAATTCAAGCGCTTCATTGGTGTGATTGCTTATATACATTCTTACATACTCATATATGATTATTGTGCATTAGTTGTAAATTTTATTTGTTCTGAGCCGCAGACTATTGCCAGCCCTTCCATTGAATCTCGATCCATTACCGGAAGACATCCGGAAAAAGTACGAGTTTGTGAAATTGCGACAGGTATTGAAGAGGGTCTCATTATCATTAAATCTAGAAGCATGTTCCTAATTTGCTGAGCGAAGAATTTTCCTTTCTTAGCTCTTCCAAAGCTTCGAATACAAAGTGATGCCAAGTTTCTACAGTGTCGTGCTGGATGATGGTTATTTTGCATCAGATATGTACAAGAATTTAGAGTACATTCATAGGGTATTTGTCTCCTTTGACTATTATTTGTCTCTTTTGACTGTAATGTCAATTTGATTGCAGGCCTACTTTGGGATACACACTCCTCAGGACTCAAAAGATGCTGAACAAGCTCGCCAGAGACTTGTGTTTGATGAGTTCTTCTACCTTCAGGTTTTTGCCATTAGATTGGCACTGAAGCTTTTGGATGCTCTAGATCGTTTTCGACTAAGGTTGTACCGGCATGGTTGATCAGTCGCACTTCATGATTGTTTCCTCGAAGTTGGACCCAACACTGCATGTACTGCTGCGTTTGTGCAGTTAGGATTGCTTCTTCAAAGACAGCCTTTGGCAAACAAGTGTTTGGGATCTTCGGGGCCATCAATTGGTGGAGAATGCGGCACTTTAGACATCGAACAGTGGTCACCGTTGACCCTGAAGTTGGTGAACTCACTGCCCTACACGTTGACAGATTCTCAAAAGAAGGTAGCATCTGAAATAATGTGGGATCTTCAAAGACCAGTTCCGATGAGTCGTCTTTTGCAGGTATCTGGAAACGCTTATTTCTGGTCAATTTGGTGTAGTCAGATATGATTGATTGTCAGTTATGAGAGGCTTTGAAGGAAGTGCCTAATGTATTTGCCACTCTACGTGTACGTCAGATCGTTCTTGTTGCCTTTTTGTGTAGCTCACACTCCAGTATGAAAACCTTTACCTCGTTCATTTGAGGAACTACGGGTGGGTTATTCATTAGTATCAAAATGCAAGCAGTTATATGGAGGGTCAATATTTAGAGTGATCACTGTGATCCGAAATACTACAAGCTTACATTGTGCTTTCTTTCAGTCCACGTCGGTAGTCCAAGTCGGTGAACAAATGTATTCTTCAATTTTCGGTGATATTCTTTTGCGTGCAGGGAGATGTGGGATGTGGAAAGACTGTGGTTGCCTTTCTTGGCCTCATAGAAGTGATCGATGCTGGTTACCAGGTCAGGTCTATCCTCCGTTTTCGAGTTTTAATTGGGTCAATGAACATATTTTCTGTGGAATGGGACGTGCTGTTGCCACTTATAAGGAAGAAGTGGAAAAAGGAGGTGTGGTGTGATAAGTAGCCGTGAGGCAATTTTTTGACATTATTCCCTCTTCTTTCTGTGTATGGAGGAGACTGATGCATGATGCTTATGAATATTAATTCTGTTGGTATTGCAAAGACTGGGCTATGAGGATCATGGGTAGTAAGAAAGACGTTCGTGGTGCTGAGTTGCTGACAGAGTTGTACTCTGGTGCAGGGAGCTCTGATGGCACCTACTGAATTTTTAGCCATCCAACATTATCAAAGGATAATGGGGTGGCTGGACGTTTTAGAAGACCATGAACGACCTCGGGTAGCTCTACTGACCGGGTCCACTTCAATCGCCAAAGCTCGTAGTATACGAAATGTAAGGTCCTCACTTCTTACGTCGATATTCAAGAGTTCTTGTTGAAGAATCATGTTGTGTCCAAAGTACTAAAAATTCCAGTCTAGGTCGCTTATGTTTTTGTTTGCTCGTCGTTTTAAAACAAATGCACGCTAATTTTCACGGCCACGGGACTTATGTGGAAATGAAGGCATTGGGAAATAGGTGCTCACTGCATGATGTAAGTGAAGAATTGGTTTGAAGCAATTTTTAGTAATTTTTAAGCGCTTCGTGTCTGAACTAAAATTAGAAAGTCAATTTGGGAACCTCATTGCCAATTTTAATAAGTTTCCCAACATATTTTTACTTTGACAAACATGTAGGGCATGGTTTCTTCTTTCAATTTGGTTCAAGGAAATTTCCCGAACGGAGTTTCAGTTCCTATGGATGCGGCCACTCTTGGGCATTACGCACTTCAGGATTACTGCACTCATCTTTGGTCACTGAGATATCGATATTTATCGACACTTGCATCTGGTATCATCTTTAATTATCTACGTTGTATGTTGAAGAGGATACGTGTTACCTCTTTGTGTCTTTGTGATTGAGATGACATGTTTGTGGTTGAATTTTTTTTTTCAGGACTTGGAGAGCGGGGAGATAACACTTGCAGTTGGAACCCACAGCCTCATTTCTGAGAGTGTTAAGTTTGCAAACCTGGGCTTAGCTGTTGTGGATGAACAACACCGTTTTGGTGTTGCACAGCGTGGGCGACTAACTAGCAAGGTCGAACTTTTGTTCCCTGATATACCTTCTCGATTCCTTGGCTTCTGTGCAATTACAATGAAGAGATTTACTCAACAACTTTTCAGAAGAATATTTTTGATGTTCACAGCTTCATTTCCAACCTGAATTTACTCTTAGTGTCTTCATGTATTGAGGCCTTATTATTGAGTATTTGATAATTGATTTTTTTCTTGATGTCCCAGGTTCGAGATAATGGAGTGGTGCTCAGTGGCGAGAACAGTGAGTCGGTTGAGGGTGTGGACAGTGAGAGGGAGGGACCTTCGAATGTCCTATTGAGTGCTCCGCATATTCTGGCAATGTCAGCCACTCCCATTCCTCGCACTTTAGCATTGGCAATGCATGGAGACATGTCAATGAGTCAGGTTTATTACTGGCCATTAATTTCTTTCAATGTGCTTGTCATTATGTGAAAGACTGTCAGTCCAGGAATACGCTTTTGAATGTGTTTTCACAACGAACAAGGGGCGTTCATGACTCAAATATTAGGGGTTTTGAGATTTGGTAGGCACGGTTTTCAAATATCTTTTGGAAGTACTTCATTTTATCCATATGTGAATATTCTGGGCGATACTTGTTGGTTGAGTACTTGAACATGTTCAGTTGTTTCTGTTCAGATAACGGAGTTGCCACCTGGACGACCGAAGACAACCACCATGGCATTTGAGGGCAACGAGAAAGGACGTCTGCAAGTTTATAAGGTCTTGTTTTCTTCTATTTAGAGCATACTGTACAGTGACTGCATCTATTGCAGTGTACATGGAATTACAAGCTTAGAATCTGATCGCATGGAGCTCTTATAAAATCATCAAGGAATGAGCCACCTCTTTAGTATTGTCAAGTGAAATTTCTTGTAGATAACTTGTAGTTTAGTATGTTACTATGGTTGATTAGAGGACAATTCTCGTTCTCACTGGTTGTGATATGTGGTTGCAGATGATGAAGGAGGAGCTGGAGACCGGAGGGAGGGTGTTTGTGGTGTACCCAGTAATTGAGCTGTCAGAGGAGTTACCAGAACTACGAGCAGCTGAAACAGAATTTGAGACACTTACGAAAGAGTTTGACAATTTCCAATGTGGGATTGTTCATGGTCGCATGAAGGTTTTGACATTACCATTACAATAACTCCTTCCAAACATAATTGTTGCATTTTTTGTCGTCCGTTTAGTTAAAGTTTATGCGGAAAATCCTGACAAAGTGCTCTCTGCATCTCATTAGGCCCATGAGAAAGAAGCAGCAATGGAACTTTTTAAGGCAGGTAAATCCCAGATTCTGGTTTCCACAACCGTTATTGAAGTTGGAATTGACATTCCCGAGGCATCCATGATAGTCATCGAGCACGCTGAACGATATGGCATGGCGCAACTTCACCAGCTCAGGGGACGTGTAGGACGTGGCAGCAGGGACTCCAAATGTATATTACTGGGATCTTCCGTGGCGTCTTTACTTCGTCTGCAGCTCCTTGAGCATTCTAACGATGGATTCTACTTGGCCGAGATAGATCTGAAACAGAGAGGGCCTGGGGACATGTTGGGAAAAAGGCAGTCGGGTTATCTTCCAGAGTTCAGCATCGCAAGGCTTGATCAAGACGGGGAAATTTTAGAGCATGCACGTGCTGCTGCTGAGGTACGCGTGTGCAGTTTCTGATTTTTAAATATAAAGAGTGCCTTAGGAGGTAGTGTCGGAATCTCCTAGTTGTTTTTGAACATAATATCCCGTCTGCAATAATGAAATAGAAAGATTGACGGTGAAGTATTGAGATGGGTGACTGATTCCTGTGAAAACCTGTTTCTTGTTTCTATGTGTAGGAAATTCTTCGCAATTTCCATGGTCTCGAAGGTGTACCTCGTATCAAGCAGGAGCTGAGCATACGTCGACCACCAGGTAATTTAGGCTAGTGTCAAATTTTTGATAGGAGCCTGTTCTTTCAATGTGCAGGTTAGTGACCAATCTCATGGATTACTCCACTCTGCAGCTGAAAGGCAGTTCAGGTTGACACTAACGGTACTACACCTTTCAGCAGAAAAAGGGAATTTGTACCAATATCATGATCTTATTCATGTCCAGCATTTGTTGTGACAAAGTTTTGCAGTCGTTTGAGTTGCGGTAGTTCAACTAGCTGCTAATCACAGGTGGAGTACAGAATATGGGATTGAGAGTAAGATCCTAGGCAAGCAGCAGACAGGCTGCGCGTTGTAGTGCATTTAGCCCCTTCAGTGCTCGAGTTTCTGGGTATTCAGCAGCTCACTGTGATGCTTATTATCAAGGTTTCCTCACCTTATTATGACTCCACCCTAATTGCAACATCTATGTTTTGAGGGATGGACGTACAAAGGGATTCAAATCCCCAGCTTTGAACTCTTTGACGTGTGAATTTTGAAACTTTTTCAAGATGTGCCTATTGCTGTTTCCAACATATGTATGCTATTGAATTTTGAAAATTCAGCAGTGAGTTTTGAATCCATCATCATGTAAAATCTTGAAATTTTAAAATCCACCACAAATAATGTTTTGGTTTTTCAAAATTGAAGTTTGATATGATTGATTGAGATTGTGCAAGGAAGAAATGGTGTAAGAATTGCCTTAGAATTGTGGTGTTGTGAGTTTGAAATTGGGTGTTTTCTAAAAGGAAACCAAGGAGTTGGTCTTAAACTTTTGTTAGACTACTATACATCACTAATAGAAACCATGGTTGAGTAGGATGTGCCACAAGACCACAATATTTGCAACAATTGACTCAAATGACTACAATTTAAATTCAATAGCCCGAATTCTTAAATTTCTCTTAAGAAAGAAAGCATTTAATGAAGGGACCATGGCTTGAATCATTCATTACTATATCTAATATAAAAATGTTGAATTTCTTAATATTTGGAGATTCTTTGAGAAGCACAAAGAGAGAATCATGTTAATACCTATCAACAAGAAGTGTTATGATCATGTGCTTAGAATCTTGTAATAATTTTGGGTTTCTTTCAAAGAGAAAAAAATTTCGGAATTTGTATGGAGTTGTCGTTGACGGCATTAGTTGGGTTCAAAAGCTCCAAGCCATTCTTGCTTGAAGGTGTAAATTGTGAAGTGGTTTTTGGCAAACATAGTAAAGAGAATTACATTGCTGAGTTTCAAGTTGTCTTCCACAAAGACATGCCAACTAAAGCGAAAGATTGTTGTTTCTATGGAAGAGTTTTATATAGTTAATAGCCATACCTTCCCATTTGTGCCTTTTAAGTTCACCGTGTTATCAGGCAAGGATTTCTTGTGCATTTGCACAAACATCTTCGAAATTGCTTGCAAATGAACAATTGGAACACTATAGGAGTTCAAATTCAATCATTGAGTTGATTCAAGTGATGATCAAATTATACAAGCAAAAGAAAATAGAGTACCTCAAATGAATGCTGAAATAGGGAATAAGAAGTTTCAAGATATGAAATCAATCTAAGGTAGAGCCACCCATTCCCAACCAATGACCCATTCCCAATCTATAGATGCACGTATTTTTTATCAAGCTTAGAATGTTTTTTTTCCTTTTCAAGGTTGAAACTAATAAATATATGACACATGTCCCAAGATGTAAGAAAGAAAATAGAAAATAATGATTAGGGAGAAAGTTACTGAATGATTGGAATTGGAAGCGTCAAGAGGTTGGCCATGGATCTAGAGCACTTTTTGCCTTCCAAAATTCATAATAATTTCAGTTCAAGCGATAAAATTACCAAATTTTTTGCGATCCTTGTCATTTCTATTGATGTACCTCTGAAAAATATTTGTTTTGCCTTCACTACTTTAGATCATGTTGGAATTCCTTATTCGGTCGGTTATAGGTGGCTTTACCTTAGTAGCATGTTGTGCTGCACATTATGCTTCAACACCGTTCAAAAAAAACACAGATGCAAAGCTGACGATGCAAACTGGCCCCCTTCACCAACGGCATGGTACTCTCTTTGACTTCTTTTTGACAATGTGCATACAAGCCCCTTGTCTCTCATACTAGAACCCAAGTTTGACATGATCTCAAGTACTTCAAGGAATTAAACTATATTTGATCCAAAATTCAAATACATCTCACAACCTCAATCTTTTTTCTAAAAATTGGACAATTCACAATCCAATACTGAATCCATACTGAAAAAAATTAGTGCTACCATTCAGTTTGAAAACTCTATTTCCCTTTAGGAATTAATAAAAAGGAGTTGTGAGCCTTGTTTCATGCACACTACTAGATATAGCACACGGTAAGAATGTTATTGATAAAGATAAACATGCAAGAAATTACACCCTAACTAGCGGAAAGAAAATGATGTTTTACTTTCATTGAAACCCACCCACCAATTATGAAACATCATTCAAATTCCAAAGGTTTCATATCACTGAAAGAACCTCACTACATACAAATTTAAACCTTAAAGGACATTTGAGGTCCTAGGAAGACTACCCAAACTTGGATTCAGAATCTTTCTTACATGGGCATCACGTAGCCCGACTCCAAGCCTGCGTGGCCTGGCACGGGGGCTAGCATGAGACTGTTCTAAAACTACAGCTCCAAATGCAAGCCCCAAATCCAAGTAAGCTACAGTAGCTACAATATACGAGTAATAACGAATCCAGTTGGCTTTTGACAGCCAAATAGAGAGAGAACCAACGTGACAACCAATACTTTTACTGGTTGACACGAAAAAAAATGACCTCTATAATCAAAATCGTTGCAGTTAGATTATAAATTTGCAAAAAATCAAAACCTGTCCGTCTGTGCGCTTCTGTGTCCCCGTGACACAAGGAATGTATCCCTACCAACAGTGACATGTGACTAGTTTAAGGGCAGGTCAGCTTGGGCTGTATGTAGCTACTTGGATACATTGTGGAGACGGTACTCCAGGCGCACCTAAGGTATGATTGAAGGGGAGGATGAGGGCGAGCTGGATAACACGGTCTCGACAGAGCTGGACAGGATTCGAGAATCGAATGATTTGGTACGCCTTGTCCGCACTCGGAAGGATCACACGGAGCACAGTGTACAAATCCCCATGAATTTGTGCAAACTCCCACTCACGAGCTGAAACCTCGAACCAGTCCTTATCCTGCGAGCGCGTGGTTTTCACCTCCACAAACTCCTGTTTCCCAGACTCATTTTGCACTGTCATGTCGAAAGGAGCCCCCGTCTCCCCATCTTCGTTGACCCACTTCACATGCTTGGCACCATACTTCTTCGTGAGATACTGATAGGCGACTTCCTCGCCTGTCCGGCCGGTAATTTGTTGTTGCTCAGTGGTGGGAGTCATAATCAACTGTTCCCGTGCCTGCACATGACGTGATCATATCAGTAACCAAAAAAAATATATAAACGTAAAATATAAACATTCTAGGAAAATTCATTAGCGTTTCACAAAAACATTCCTCCTATGAAATCAAGTAATTCCACGAAGGCTTTTAAATTGCTTACCGTGGTTTGCTGAAAAGTCCTTCCAGATGATGTCGCGCCAAACATCCGCGGGTCTCGACTGTCAGTCACCAATCCGACCTCAGATGCAGTTGTATACCAGGAACTTGCTCTTGGGCTGGTAGATACTCCGCTTGAATGGATCTCTGTAGTAAATGTTGCTGCTGAGGTTCGATCCAACTTACTCCCAGTTACAAGGGGCCCGGATTCGGGTTTCACCAGGACGGAGGACATCGCAGTGGCCTTCACAGTGGGCAGGGGAACCCAGGAACGGGGTGGCCACCCAGAATATGACTGACAGGACTTCCCCCTGATAGGTAACAATTCCTCTTCTTTAGCGTGCCTTTTCAAATAAACCTCAGCAAGTGATGCACTATCCTTCCCAGGTGCAGTAACCTCAATCACAGGGTTGGCTTCTTCAAGCCTCCGTCTTAGTTTCCATGGAGCAACCCCATCAGGTAGCGATTGAACACCTTGTGTGTTGACCATATATAACTCCACGTCGGCTTCTTGAGATCCTAAAGAGGCCATCATGGTAATGAGATGCAAGAAATTAGCTAACTGCAGGTTGACTTCGCCTGAAAAGAAGAGCCGAGAGAGCTCGGTGTAGATCATACAATGGTCCTCGCAACGAGCGGCTGCAACGTGGAACGTATTTTCCTGTCCACCGAAAGAGCCTTTAGTAAATATTGGGATTTAGTCATAATAAAGCACAGAGCATCTATGAAGAACAGGTCAACATATTATCAAAGGAGGTACAACAACCTAGTAATCTGCATTGTCTCGTATCTAAAATATTTGCCAGTCAAGCGAGAGAATGAAGAGATTTCAAAGACATACCTCAAGTAAACACCCACATTGTGTTCTCCCGGATGAGTGTATTTGAGCAGAATGGATGCAATGTCGGAAGTACAGTTGATCGACAACTACAAAACGCAGCTTCTTCAATTGCTTTTTGATACGCTTGCCTGAATCATTAAAAACGTCCATGTGATGCTGCCTTATATAGCGTTGAGCATACGGTAAAGCCCATGCAACCAAAGCTTCAATCTGAGCTGCGTCAAGAGACCCATACGCGATAACTTCACGTTTTATTGCCTGGACAACACGAAATTTATCTTTTAGTAGTGTAAGCATTGTAAATAATAGGAAGAGCATCTCAAGAAAATTGCAACCGGACATTCACTCTTTTCCATACCTCATCATAAAACAACGGAGCAACTCGAGAAAGACACTAAACCATCTCCAAATTTGGGCACAATCACAAAGGGGAGTGACAATCTTCAGCATGACACTCAGAACCTGGAATTGCAGATGAAAGCCTAATGGATCCAAAATGTAGACAGAGACTCTACTCATCTGTTAACATCATACTTACATAACCAAAGAATCCGTAACCCACCTGAGACAGTAGTGGAACACCCAAATAATCGTAGAAACGCTTCACACGACTGCAACGATCTGAAGAGCTGCTAATGGAAGCTGTTGCACCAGAGGTTTTCAGGCACAGAAAGTGGACGCACTCTGAATTTTCAGCAAATTCCTTGCTGATTTTCTCGTCATCACAAACACAGACAAAGCCTACATCATTTCCAAGAGTCACCCACTGGTCACTAGTAGTGGGTAAGACAGCACAATCAGCTTCTTGAAGCTGAGCTTTCCATTTTTGCAGCTCCGCCTTGGTCACTTTGCCAGAATCGACTTCGCAGCACAACGCGGCCAGAACTTCCAGAACCTACAGTAGAACCTTCCAATATTATGTCTCGTACTACAAACATAACAAAAAAATTCAAAGCTCAGAATAGACTGACCCAAAGAAGCTTGAATAGAGACTCTATTCGTGCATCAGGATGAAAGAAATAAAAAATCATAGGAACACAAACATCGCATGTGATTACCTCCTTCAAAGCAGACGAAGGCGAAGTGAGAGCAGCAAGTTCCTTCAGGATACTAGTATAACCATAAAAGTCAGGTTTCTCCCTGACCAGAGACTGCTCCACGAAGAATGTTCGTAATTCTGGATAACATCCACTTATGGCTTTGACACTATTGTGCACTCTAAGAGCGGGTGATTTCATTTTACGGGATGACGCATCCAAGGTGTGCAGCATGGTGAGAGCCCCTGTCTGGTCATCCCAGAAAACATTATCCAAAGACAAGAGACTTCCTTGAATTACATCCTCCCGTGCATTGCTTGACGACGAGGGAAAGAATACAGCAGGTTGGGCCTTGAATGTTTCCAAAATTGTCTTGGAATTTCCATGCTCGGCCAAAAACAAATAAAGTCGGGCCATTTGAGCCACGCTGCAGCAATCAGCGAACAAAAAGCGTCAGCAAAAGACGAATTGCAAATGTAATTCCTCAAATCCCCAATTGCAAAATTGAGAAATTGAATTACCTTTTATTTAAATATTGCCATCTACGAGTGTATGATGCAGCAAATATAAAAGCTCGAGTCAGTAGTCAATCCACAAAAGGATCCTGCTCTAGAAATGATCTAGGACCTATGTTATCGGCAGCAATTTCGCACCTGGCTTCAAGAACCTGGTTATTTGAACCCCAATATTGGAGCAGAGAGAGACAGTCATCAACTGTAACTGCAGTTCTAAATCCCAAGGCTTTCATCAAGTCCACGTTTTGAATCTGCCGAAGAGGGGACAACGTCAATTAGAAGGGACGCAATAAAGCTATGTAAGAGCCAAGCGGACAACAGAATTTGAAGAGTCTATCAGTAGTAATAAAATGTGAAAGCTACACAAGAATGAGCCCCTATCAACCCTGGCAAGGGTCCGAGAGAACGAACCTGAGTCCGAGCATATGCAGCATGATTGCCTAGAATTTTACTAACAGAGTCACACCGCTGGAAAAGTGAAGCCGACGCATGCAACCGATTATCCAAGCTGGACATTACCCAATCCAGCTTTCTCACTTGCAGAACCCAAGATGCAAGTGTGAAACCTTGCCTCGGTTTCCCTCTCTCATCAGAAGTGCGAAATGCTGCTCTCCAACAAGAAGCATACTTACTCGCCCATAATTTGTCGAGAAGCGACAATATCACAGAGCAACGTTTTGCCTTCTTGGTCGTTTTTTGCCCCGGTGTTTTGATGGAAACACAGACTGCATTTATCAACTCCAGAAGTTCACAACACTCCCAATCTTCAAGAACGCAGCATGTGTCCTCATCGACACCCTCCCAGTTCTCATCTTTCCAGAGACTTGTTGCTTTGTTGCTGATGGTCTTCTTCACAGGAAAAACTTGCACAAAGTCTGTGACACCCAGGTCATCTAGAAACCTTCGCCAGCTTTCAACATTTGGACTGGCTTGCCCTGGCAAAGCGAGATGAAGATAGCTTTCATCCACTTCATTCCACTTCATAGAACATCCATCTAGAATTTCTTGCGAATTAAACGGACTCCCCATCGATTTCCCGAAATGAATTGGCTCTTTACTACCAGCTCTAAGAAGCCCCTTGTTCGTCGAGATAACAGCATTCTGTTTCAGCTCCTTCACTATCAGCGGCCCGTCACATGTGCACTGGTTGCAACCCGATTCGAGATGCCACTTGGCAAAACCTAGATACTGCACCAAAAGAAGTGTATCTCTTGCCATGCAATTTTCATTAGCCATTGCTCGTAACACATGGCTTCTCAACACATGATGTGCTGACATAGGCCTGACTCCTAGCTGATGCAGCATCGAAATTATTTTCCCAGATACGTTGGGATCATCTGCAACATCACTCTCAAGAGCACGAGTACCATGAAACAAAGTCGGATGCACAGTTCGAAGTTCTGCATAGAGCAATGGGAAACAAACAAGCGGCTTGCTTCCACCATCTTGCGATTCAGCTGGATGATTAGCGAACCAGACTGGGCCATCCTTTATAGCCGTAAATAAACCTCCCGCTAGGGGAATGAACTGCAATGCCTGGAGTTCTTGAATCAGAGAACTTTCGCTAACCAAGTCGTAAGCGAACTTAGCCATCTGCTGCTCACTTAGCAGGCAATCATGCAGCGCGATCAGCCAATCTCGTATCCATCCAAGTTCCATACCAGCCACTCCATTACCCTTCTGTAGATGAGATTTCATATATGAAACAAGCGTCTTTGAGCCGAACTTCTGTACTCCCAAACTTCTGGCTACTGGATCAGACATCTCGACCTCCTTGTCTAGATACTGAAGCCCGAGGTGCTCTTTCAGAAGAGAATCCGGTATCAGTTTGCGGACTGATTCACTCCAGCCACTTAAAATAGTGCATGGAAATGACCAACACGAATCACTGCCTTCGACGGGAAGGCATGGACTGGCTTGAAGGCGCATGTGGATCAATCGCGGTAAGGCAGAGAAGAAGCCCAACACTTCTCCTTCTAGAGGCACAAACTTCAGGTAGTTGCTTAAAGCTGCCCCTCTACTTCCAAAAGATGGGAGAGATTTGAATGTCTCAGCCGCCTTAATAAACACGTCGGGGATTTCAGAACGCAGCCACTGGTTCCAGGCGCTGTCGCTATCTACCTCTTCTCTTGATGAAGGTAGTATAAAATCACTCTGAAACACAATTTGGAATTCATCTTCACATGAGTTCAAGTATGCATGAAACACGCTGGCAAACTCATTCGAAACCAAAATTGTCATACAATACATTGTGAGGTGAAACGCTATCTACATTCAAGAGAAATATTCTCCACACAGAAAAGCAAAAACAGTACCTGTAAAATGAACCGTAGACCATAAGATCTCAAAGGAAGAAAAGCAAAGACTTGTTGCTGCTCCGCACTGGCTTTGTAGTTCCCTCCTGAAAGGTTGGTTAGAGGGAAAGCTAAAGCAATCTCAGTATCCAAAATACCTGGCCTCGGAACCCCAGCCAAAACTTGGTGCCGAACAACCAACCAAGTAGCATGTCCTTTGTCATGTAAAACACGTACCAGCCCATTGGCTAGGTCCTCACGATGCATAAATTTAGTGGCACTGACAACATCATTTTGAACAGCAATACAACGCAGACGATGAAGAAAGAGCAGGAGAGATGGGTGGATGTCATCAAATTTCGCTGCTAGCGATGCCATCCCCTTCCCATTGCTGATAGATCCCTTAATTGGAAGGTCGATCCGAGTATTCCAACGTACATCATTCTCCTGTGAGCCAACCACCCTGCCTACCAACTCTAAAATATCATTATATGAATTGGCATCCTGTCTTGCTTCTACGACGGTTGGGAGTATGAAACCAAGATTGCTCTCTGTGATGTCAAATTTCACATCGAAACCCTTAGAGTGGATTTCTGGAGCGTCAGTGACCTGCAATAAAGACAAATTGGTCATTTAAAAGAACGATTTCTTCACATGCAGCACTAAACAGAACCACTACAAACAAATTGACTTTGCTTCTGCCTCCTAAAAGAAACAAGAGTAAGGTGAAGCGAAAGCCAAGTTAGCACACTATCGACTTTTTATTGCGATTATCAGATCCTCTAAACCAGACTCACCAGCACGGTAAAATGAAAAGCACAGAACCGACTGCTTGGAATAATTAGAGTCTTTCGCGAAGGCCACCGACTTCCGACCATGCTCAGCAAGATCCAACCAAATCATCAATACATCGCTCAAACTGCAAGCAGAAGTGGTCCGTAAGAGACAAGCTTAGCATACCCGAAAGACCGACTTGAAGCCGATACCCTTGTGACCAATATAACCCTTGCTCGAGCCCGCTTTGGTAGAATTGCCTACATCGCAAAGGGCACGGAGATTGGCAGATGTGAAACCCTCTTCATTATTTAAAACCGTGACATGTCCGGATTGGACAATGAACACAAGAGCAGCCTTCACTTTAGGCCCGTATAAATTGTCATCAGCATTTTGAACCTGCACGATATCAAATCTGTAAGCCGTGGCATGAACACGGAAATAAGCTGCTACAACTACTACTTCGAAAGAAGATTACGAAGTCTCAAAATATATCGCTACATCATTCGTGTTTCGACTTGAAAGAACTGTAGGATATCAGACACTTGGGGGAGAAAATTAGAGTACAGAGACATTTGTACAACTGAAATACTGAGCATATTTAGTGCCCTCACACTCAGGTAAGATTCACGAGAACAACCTACTCTGCTAAAATCGCTCTTAACATCTGGAGCAATCGTTAGTAGAGGTGGTGAAAGCTAACCAATTCAAGAACGAAGTGAGAGTCTTGAGAATAAAGATCTTGCGAAAGACGATGAAGGGCACGCCCCATGCGTGCATGTTGCCTCAAAAGTAAATCCTGCTCTTGAATCTTAAGGTCCTGCCCAATCCCGAATTCATCACGCCTAATAGCTCCCACAATCTCTCTTGATCTTTGTCTGAAGTCAAAATCAGGAGCCCCTAGAGCCAAATCCAAAGACCCGATCACCTCCAGACTTGGGAGCGCTTGATTAATCCCAATCTCTTCGACTCTTGAATCTGTTTCCATATCGTGAATTTCTGGCTCAACATTCACCAGCTTCCCAGGTTTGTCACATGTCTCTGGTGTCCTTTCAGCAGCAATGGGCTCAGCTTCTGTGATAACCTCAGTGGCAGGCTCCAAAAGTAATCCCACAACGCTCGAGAGGCTTGATTTCTCTCCACTGGAAGCATCCAGTATCGCTAATTCTTCAGTCGGAGGTGCAAAAGTATGAACCTTGTAGTCGTTCATCCATTCCTCAACCCCTAAAGCGAGGCCTAGCATGTGAAGCACCAGACGGTGCTCATGACGCACACAACCTTTGAGTAAGATAGAGGAAGAGTGATCTACTGTGGACGAAAAAGCTGGCAAAAGAATTTTAGCGGCGAAAAGATGAAGCTCTTGTGGCATGGCGCATAATACGTTGAGTAAAAGCGTGGCTACCCTGCTCTTAACCTCACCATGGGGTTCACCATCAAAAGAGAACACTAACACATTCAAGGCTTTAGTAGCATATGTCGTAAGGAGGGCTGATGGTGCATGGTTCACACCGCCGTACAACACTATAATGGAGAGAAGCTGCACGGCAATAGCCATTGGATCTTCACTCATAATTGAAGGTAGGAATTTATCAGCAGTTGCTGCCCCATCAACTTTCAGGATTATCCCACTGTCTGTTAATAAAGTGCAGATACTACTAGACTCATCCCTTTCTAACCAGCTCAGAAGAGGTCCTAAAGTCGGAGCAAAGATGGTGTCCCACTGTAACCACTCACTGAGGTTGACAAGCATAGGGGCATTCATCAAAGCCTGTGTTGCATCAGCACTAGTCTTGGGACCCAAAGAACCCACTCTGAGACTAGGGACAGCCTCGTTGCTTGCAACGGACGAGTTCGAGACTGGAATACCCTCCACGGCAGGAATCAATGCCCCTAAGTAAAAGACGGAATTGCTTGACCATCCTATTATCCCTTTAGAATGGCATTTCTCAACCACTGATTCTAATGAACCCAGGCCCAATTCTTCAAATCTCTTCACAATGAAATATTTGCAAAGTAGAATTTCAAGATCATTGGGAGAGCTACTGAGGTTAGATGCATGGGTTGCCTGTGTAATAAAGGATTGCACTCTATGTAAGGGAACTTTGGGAGTGCTGCATGCTTTGCACTTGCTCACTGAATCATTATTCAATTCGGACACTGCACAGAGATACGTAACAAATTCACTCAGTAAAACTTTGCACTTTGTTGCTTTTGGTAAGTATATGTCGAGGCAATAGAATATACAAAAGAAATTCAATCAAAGCATTGTTTATGAAAAGAGGTATACCTTTCGGACTATCCATCGTCACGTTAGTATCAGTTCGGGCACTTGGTTTGCACTCAATAGTTATGGGACATGTCGTGGCAACAGTCTGAGCTCCGGCTTTTTCTTCTTGTTTCTGATGCGAAATGTCTTGTAAGACGTCATAAGTGCTGTCCCAATGCCCCATCCTCATAGATATAACCTACAATTCACATATTCAGGGGCAAATTCATGTGCTAAGTTGTCTGACTGAAAGCAATTTCATATGAGTGCAAATCTCTCCATTATGAGCGCAATTCTAAATTGGTGAAGATAAATGTCACAGAGACCATGAGACTGACGTAATCTGGGATGAAAGAATCAAATCTTCCAGATCTGGTCTTCATGGCCACTGAATGTAGTTGTAGGGACATCATTTCGTGAAATTCAAGAATGCCTACAATAAAGATATTGCCCAAACTCCATACAAAGATATGGAAGCAGATATCATGTTGCATCTCGAAATTCAGTCCTCAAATTAGAAAACGACGTAAACAAGAATGAAAGCACAGTACAAGGACAATCATCCCACCTAAACAAATCTTCACTGACCAAAGAACACAGCATAACATTTACTTAATTATATACACAGACTTCAGGTTTGAGGACCAGACCGCAACGTAAAGCAAGCCAATCCCAGGTTTTAATTTCAGCGACTTGAGAACACGCTTTTTATTTTTCTTGGAGTCACCATGCAACCAAGGATAGCCCACCAAGTGCTCCAGCACCTGCAGCGACAGATTGATTCACAGAAGTGAGTATGCCGACACTTGGTAAGAGATCAAGGTCAAAGACAGAAAAGAAGAAGTACGAAGCGACCTGCAAAACTGTGCAATTTCTGCAAGCCTCCTTCAAAATCTTCACGAAGTCCATGACCTCCGACCATGACATGTCACAACCCTCACGGCGCTGATTTTCAAGCTCTTCCTTCAACTGCGTTTGATTTTTCGCCCGAAGCCGCTCCTCTGCGGCTGAAGGATAGGGGCAAATCCGCGGCCCGAGAACAGTGCGAACTCTGTCCGTGCTGTAAGGCATAGTCTTTGAGGCATCTCTCTTCTTGTGTGCATTATCCAGCTGCTCATAAGTCTCCTTGATTTTAGCCATCTTTGCTAGACTATCTTGACCAGAGGACGTTTTGCTTGGCCTCTCTGTCTCATCCTCATCATCTGAATTAAAATATATGTGGTTCCTCTTACGCTTGTGGCCTCCGTCCTGATTGTGAGATGACAGGAAGTCGCTAACTCGTGCTACGACGTTGATCCTCTTCTGCGTCGTGCGCGATTTTGCAAGGGTTTCCCATTCCTTAATGAACTGCGCTTCTGCTCTCTTGGAACGTACCACGGCTTGTACATGCAACCTTTAATAAACCACATTCAGAAGGCACTTATTCAATGTGAACTCATTTCAGATCATTCAAAGCTACCTACTCAGTGATTTATCACACAATTAGTGATGCTACGGATATGCTTGTAACATCTAAAACACCAGAACTCACGTGAAAAAAACTTGCGACGCATTCCACTAAGTTCAAAACGTGACCCGTAACGTTCAAAGCATACTATAAACGTTCAGAGTCCAAAAACTATAATTTCAGACACAAATATGTTACAGTGAAGCTGCCACAGATCAATGAATTCTCAATAAAAACTTACCGAAGACTTTGAATACGAACGCCAAGGTGACGCTTTGTGGATGCCTTATGCACTTTTTGTAAATGAGTCATGAAATCGTCCAATTCAACACGGTTGTACTCAGTGTCACCAATGTAGTCGGCAAGATCCTGCATAACATCCGCCGCCGTGATGGAAAAAACTTCCTCGAGAGGAGAGAAATAGCGCACCACCAAAGGATGGAGATGTAGAGGACCTAAACCAAGGTCCTCAAACTTTGAGACCCCTTCTTCTTGCGATATTTCACAGCCAAGGTCAAAAAGAGTAGTAATCCGCTTCGCTGCAACATGAGAGTGAATATTGGCATTGACCTGGAATACAGCGAGATACGGCATTCAGTATTAATACACAGTGTGAGGTCTACAATTTGCTTGAGACACAAATTAAAGCCCGGAAATAAGCAAGTGAGAAATTGAGAGGCCCACCTTGCCTTCCACAAGCGCCAAATTGCGCAAGCACGCAACATCCTGCATTCGAAATCCTAGCATTTCGAAAGACGAAACCCCAAGAGCGGACAGGGTGCGCTGCGAAAGCTTCGTCACAGAAATGTGCTTCTTCTCGCGCACCAACTCTTCATACGCCTGCCTCACAGCTGTCTCGGCCTTCTGCACCATGTCATCACTGTTCCTGACGCCCTCGGGCCCTCGTCGCTCTCTCTCAGCCTCTCTCGGCAATGCTGCCGCTATCTCTGCATGCACTGGATACTGCTGCATCGGCATCATGTGAAAATTACCTTGCGGCACGGACCACGGAGCTCCTTGAGGTCCACGAGGAGCGCCCCAAGGAGGATACATAGGAGAAAACGAGGGCCCGTTGCTTGGCATCCCCATGACAGGCGGCGCAGGCATGCTGTACATCTCTGGTGAAACTCCTGGTGGAGGTGCCTCACCGAACAGGGGTGCCCATCCAGGCATCGCCATTGCTACCTACAGCTCATGCGGCAACACGCAGTATCACTAAGAATCTTCAAAGCTTAACCCTCAAGAGCTCCGGCGTTCCAAAACTCTCCAAATATCAAGAGCTTGCTCGCGCTCCAGCGTTGCAAAATTCGACCTCAGAGAAGTAAACATTACAAAGTGGCAACCAGAACGAAGAACAAACTAACGCTAGACTACTAGAGAAGCTTACGGATACAATGAATGCGGAATCAACTCAAAACAACGCTCAGGCTGGCTCGCGCAGTCGCACGAACACGAGCAGTTGCAGAAGTATACAAGGTAGACTGAACAGAGGGCTTAAACCCTAAACCCTATTTGAGTCCCAGCTTCAGCCTCTTCATTCAGTGACTCAGAAACGTATGGTAAATTATATATACTTTTTAAATTTTCTCCTCTTACAGTATCTTTTCCTTTTCTTTTACTGTTCACCCACATAACCCTAAACCTTGTTCCATTGCAATATACCTTACCTTTGGGCCACTTGCGTTAAAATGGATTAATTTTGGAATTTAAATCATACAAAATGTCATTTTTTAACTTCCAAGTTGTTGGAAAATTTTCTAATTCTAGCATTTAGATTTCACAAAGAACAAAAAATCTTAAAATTCAACTTTTTTTAAATTTTTTTTAAATTTTTATTCAATCAATTTAACAAACTTTGGACATGCTTTAAACTTTGCTTAATTATTTACAAAATTAACCTTACATCTCATTTTTTCGTTCAATTTCTAGCCTTTTAAATCATATTCAAGTTTCAATCTTTAACTTTTTATTACACTATTGTGATTGTATGTATTGTCTATCAATGTAGAAAATCTCTATTTGTTTTGTGAAAATTTTTATTTTTTGAAAAATGAAAATAAGTTGTTGAATATAAAAGAAAAAATCCAAATTAATAGAAATTTCTTTTTGAAGCACAAGTAATAATAAAGAATAGTGTGAAAAAACTTCAAATAATGATTTCTAATTTACATCATAAACTACACTAAAAATGATATTTAGTGTAGTATGACATTTAGTGTTTTACCCCCCTACCAGCCACTACACTAAATCTGAATTGTAGCGGATTTAGTGTTGGTTTGGACTTCAATGCACCGCCTCCGCTCCTATCGTCTCCTTCCCTGGCCTTCCCTGGATTATCACCTTTCCTTGCGTTCCGAGACTCCTTCCATGGCCACCCCTAGATTCACTCTCTACTCTGCGCCTCTCTTCCCCGATTTTCGAGAGCCCTCTCCGCTTCGCGTCTTTCCTCCACGATCTGCGAATGGCGTGATTTTTTTTTGGAGGGGGGGATTATACTCCGTCGCAAGGCGAGAACTCCGAGTTTCAAAATCCCGCTTCCGCACCCAATTGAGTCCAACGCTGTAGCCTGCTTGCGCCTGCCTGACCTGGACTGGAGCTTCTCACTGGCGCTTGATTGGAACTTTTGACTGAACTGAAAGCTTTTGACCAGCTTTTGATTTGAATGAAGGCCACCTGCTCACGACATTTTTTGGATCCCGACTCAGCTCCACCTGCTCACGTCACTTTCCCCACCAACTCAGGTCAGCTCTGCTCAAATTCTCCACCAACTGTGACTGACCCTACTAAGTCATTCGGCCTCCACTCACATCTGTTGACCTTTTTTTTTTTTTTTACTCCCACCCATTTTGGTAATCTGACACTTCGATTTGCAAATTGAGAATTTTACCTTTGCCATGTTTAGAAATTTGTCATGACTGCCCTAAATCCGCTAGCAACTTCTACACCTCGTCGCTTGCAACAAGTTTTCACAATTGTTGTCCGCAAGCGTGTCATCACCTGGATGGTTCAGGACGAAGTCGCCCATGGTCTCCAAGGGCTTTTCGTCCGTACAATCAACACCTTTCCGGATCATTTTCGAGCGCAGAAGAGTGCCAACCTCGTCCGAGCTTCTCGTTGGTGGGCTCAACGTCAACAATTTTGCAATGAAGGAGAGGTTGACATCCCATCTCCATCAATTTCATGCAGTAGGAGCCGGATGGGAGGGCTGAAACAACTCCACACAAAAGCAACTCCAGGTCGTGGTGCCAAGCGATCTGAATGGGTACTTTGGATCTACCCTAAACTCCTTAATGCTTTTGACCGATTTAGAAAAGCCGGAGTGAAATTCTCATCCAAATTGCTCATTGAGTTAGCCTTGACTATCTTGCTAGATTCTACCTCTCCATATCTAGCCCAGTCTTGTGATCCCAAGGACAATGTCCTACTCACATCAAAGTTGACCCCAAGTTGGGTTCAACAATTTATCCATGTGCACAACATTGTGTTGTTGTCACAACGAGGACGTTTGACTTGAAGTCCCGATAAGGAACTACAAATCGAAATGGCCACAGCTTACCATCTTGGTGTGCTGCATAGGGGATTTGAAACAAGTATTTTAGATGAAAATCTAATGGAGAATGTTGACGAAACACATTTTGTCATGAATTTGGACAATGGTCGAACATTGGGATTTAGAGGGGATACGAGTGTTAAATACGCCGAAGTAGTTTCCGGTGGAGACTCTATGACCATGGTCATTAGAATTTCCGGGGGCCGTCGATCAATGATTGAAGCCCCCATGCTCATTTTTACCAATTCTAGCAGCAATTATCCTATTTGAGGCTTGGAAGACAATATTCCAGGGGTATGCTACAGGACCAAGCCTAAGGGCTGGATGGATCAAGCCCTTTTTGCATAATACTTTGGTGAACTCCGAGCCTTCCAACCCGATGTTCATGGCCGGACAAAAGTCATTTGGGTTGACAATTGTATTGGCCATAACATCACCCCAACGTTAACGGCTGTTTTGGAAACAAAACAGGCCAGTCTTAGGTATTTACCACCATGTTCTACACACTTATGCCAACCAGCAGACACATTCATCATCTCCAAAGTCAAGGACTCTTGGACCAAGCGATGGAAAGCGAAGAAGGTTGAGCTCATTGCAACCAATGCTTGGCAAAACACTGCTCGAGCTGATGGGCAATGGTTAGGAAAACTCACAAATCCAGGAAAAAGATTTTTCCTACAACTGGCTGCAGATAGCGTTGAGGATGTGAATAGAGAGGTAGATTGTCATAATATGTCATATGCTAGAAAAGCTATGATTAGATCAGGTATGGCTTTGGGTGTTGATGGCACTTGGAGTGTCAATCAACTCTTTCCACATTTGCAAGAAATTATAGCCAAGCATCAACCATACTTCCAGGGCCAACAAATTCCAGCCTAAGTATGAAATCTGTATTTTCTTATTACATCTAAATATTAAGTTGTTTTTCCTTATTTGATGTTCAAAGACTTCCTTCATTACAAATGTTTTCCACATTCTCTACTCCTTCCATCATTTTACTTGTCTTCAATCTTTTCCTTTGTCAGTTCATTTTTTTAACGTGTTCTAACACTAAATGTAAACCTTTTCAGATTTTAGATTTACCATAGAGCATATTTAGTATTAGAAATTAGATTTAGTGTTACTTACTTATGATATTTAGTGTCAAGGTTCGTAATTAGTGTTGCCAACACTAAATATCATTTTTAGTGTAGTGTACCCTATGCCGTTGCTACAGTCAAAATAAAAATAAAAGTTATTTTTTTAAATTTTTATTCATTAAAACTTTGAATGTCAATCACTCTCACACCGTAGGTCCAAACACCGCGAAACAAAGCCCATGCACCCTTCTTTGCCGAGGGCTTTCCGATGGTACTAAGCACGCGACCGTTAAATGTACAGCTCGGGACGTTTCAACGTAATAAAACAAACAAACAGCCAAACTTAAGGTATGGATACCTTTGGCAAATACCTTGGAGTCAAATTACCACTATTAAGCTACATTTAACCTTTATATATAATTGATTGATAAAATTTTGATATATTAATATGTAAAAAAATCGTATATTAAGGGATATTGATGTTTTCAAAAAAATTGGTACAAAAATTGAATAAAGTTGAGCATTTGGTTACAACCTATGCATTCCAATCCAGATTCCCATACATCCAATCAAAATGAACTTTCAGCAATCAATATACTTTTATCCAATTTCTTTTTGTGATTTTTGAAATGCTAAATTTTTAAGAATTTATTGCAAATATATAATTAATGCTAATATTTACCAAAATTTTAGAAAAAATACTCAAAATTTTGGACATTTATTCAAAGTTGCCCAAAATCAGTAGAATATGCAAGGGGATTGTATATTTGTATTAGAATTTTTAAATGTACTATACTAAAGCATAAATTTTCAAGACCACTTCAATTTTTAGATACTTAGTACAACTATAATTTGAAATATAATGAACAAACAATTGAATTTTTAACTTAAAATATAAGTTTCATTTTAGTATAACAAACGAAATATCTTATCTCACATTTTGTGATCAAATATTTGAAGTTGATTGTAATCAATAGTCAAATTGAATGTTCCTTGTTTAAAAATTAATTAAAATTGTCAAATTAATTTGGTAGATGGCAGATGCCAAAAAATAAAAAGATTCACTTTTTCCGTATAAAAGAAGTTATTGAAAAATGATATCCCTAACTATTGGCATTTATTTCAAGAAATGTTTTTTGACCACCTTGACCATTAGGTATAGCATATAATGTTATAGGTTTGTTTCAAATAAAAGTTCAAAGGATTACTTCAATTGTGAATATCAAGAAATGAGTTTGTTCATTCATTCAACTGATATCAATAGCAACACTTTATTTTTTAGTGTAAGAATAGAAATTTTACAAATTAGGTATCAATAGTTCAATTAAAAAGGTTTAGACAACATTTTGTTTATTTGCAATCATTTGCAAACTCATTATTAATTTAAAAGAATTGTTAAAGTTGAAACATTAAATCACCAAAAACTATTTTCTATTCAATACAATCATTATGTTTAATTGTGCATACTCCAAAAATTAGAATCATTGATTAGGTTTCATGTGAGTATTAATTGGACATTAATACGTTAACAATTTACAACTATAGTTCAAAATATAACAAAATAGATTTAAAGAAATAAATAGCAAGAATATTTATGGCAGAGACAAACGAAGTCAAGAATGATGTAAATAATGTAGATGTAGACAATGATGTAGGAATTCAAGTCAATACATCACCTATCATTAATCTTGGCTCTGAACTTAAAGAAATGAAAAATGTAAATGATGTGCTTGTTGTTAATCATGATTGCTCTACCAACATGAATTTTGGCTCAGACAACAAAGGGGTTGGACATCATTGCTTAAGTTATTTATATTGCTTAATTAACAAAGTATGAATGTAATTGAATGATGTAATTAGTTTAACTATAATAACTTACTACCAATGTCAATATCATTTTTGGACAATAGAAACTTCATTATTAGAGTCATTTCAATTATGATTGCAGTATTAGAAGGACCCCATGCTTTAGGTGTCATTCAATATAACAACACATGCTTTCATGTCAACAATAATGGCCAACATAACATTAAGATGCTGAAATGTTATATTGAACGTTATTGCTGACATAAAAACACGGCAATTGTTATATTGGATGTCACCTAAAATCTATCATCTAAAACATAGGTTTCTTCTAGTGTTGGTTGCAAACATTCTTATAAAAAAGTTCTATTTGAATAGAGATTTCAAAAAATCTGTACTGATACTTATTTAATGTAGGTGTGTGTAAACATTCAAGGCAAAGTACAAGGAGTATTTTATCGAAAATGGACTACCAAAACTGCTAATAAATTAGGACTCCATGGATGGGTGCGAAATTTACAAGATGGAACAGTGGAAGCTGTATTTTTAGGTAAATCAGCTGCAGTTGAAAGTATGGTGGAGAAATGCAGAATAGGTCCACCTGGTGCTCGAGTCAATGCTATTGACATCACTACTTACAACAAACCAATTCCCAATTGTTTTCAACAAATGCCTACAATTTAATTTTAGTGTTGGGTATTATTTCCTTTATCCCAAACTAATCTTCCAATTCTCCTTTAATTTTATTGCAATATGTTTAATACTACACTTTGAAAAGAGCTCCAAAACTCAAAATTTCAAGACGGTAGGAATGCTGCACTGAATTCTACTAATAGTTTGAAATGGGTTGAAATGATGATATTTTCAACAATAAAATATGAATATTTTGTTCAACAGGATGATCATTTTGGAATGGAAGGAGTACTATTTTTAATAATCCTTTTGAAATTCTGCCACTATGGTAGTTATCAAGTATATACGCTTTAGCACAAAAAATAAATCAAAATACTAGTTTCAAACACAAAAACAACATACGATAGCACTTCTTGAGAAACAAATTCAAAACAATACTATAAATTTGTTTCATCAATAAACACAAAATGTGATTACTATTTATTAATTTATTTTATAATATTAAAATAATATAAAAAATACATTTCAAAATGAAAGATACATGATTATTAAAAAAATTATAATGCAAAATTTAGATTCATATTTAATAGATTGAATTTATTTAATTATTAGATTTATATATATATATATATATATATATATATATATATATATATATATATATAATTATTCTTGTCAAGAAAAATGACATTGTTAAAATACATTATACAATATTTAAAGCCATTATCAATATTTATCAAGTTTTTGATTCATTTTTTTTTCTATGATGATTTTTATTCTTTTATACAAATAATCTTTGCAATGACCTCATAACAATCTATATTGTGTCATTATTTTACAATAATTTTAATGTCATTTGCGTTAAAGATCAATTTGCATGTGGAAATACATATACACAATGAATTTATTAAAGCTTGAAAGTACCAAGAATTAATGGTAAAGCTCAACTTTTATTTTATTAGTATTTGATTGTCTATTGAACACTTTTCTCTAAACAACAATGCATTGTTGTAAAGGAATTAATTATATAAAATGTCATTTGATATTTTCAAACAAAGATTTGAAATCCTCAAATACTTAATTTAAAAAATATATTGAATTAAATTTATTCACAAAAAATTAAGTTGAATAAAGAATAATGGTTTGTTGTAAATAAACATAGTTACACAATCAAGTTGTTCAATTTTTTCACTTATAATAAATAAATTATAAATATAAATATATATTGTTATAAATATATATTATTATAAATTATATATATAGTTATATCCATGAATTAATTTTAAAAAAACAATAAATTTTATTTTTAATGATATTTTTAGTAATGCAATTCAAATGATAAATATTTGAGCCAAATTAGATTTATTTTTATTTTTTTTCAAGAATCATATTTTACATTACAAAACAGATTGAAAGAACTCTTTCATTGAAATAAAAAATCAATTAAGATGAAACTCCATATGAGCATGCATAAAAGGTTTGACAAATGCTAAAAAATTTAGAATAAGAAATATAGAGATTTGAAGTTGATTATGAATTTATCCATATCTAAAAGTTGCATAAAAAACAAACTGCAAATACCCCTTTAGATTAGTTGCGACTTCACAAATTCAAATGAATTATTAATTTTAAAGCCTATTTAACTCCTAAAGTTCTATGACTATGTTTTCACCGAAAACGCTCAAAAATTACCATTTTTAGTACAAATATCTAATTTTTGAAAAAAAAAACTTTTTCTTACACATGTAACCGTAGGATCTTGTAGTATGGTGACTTGAGAACATATGTTAAAAATTTCAAGAATTTCCACTACGTGGATTGCAAGATATATACATTCAAATTCACTAAAACCATTTTTTTGGCCTTGTAAAAAACAGGGCAATAGCACTTCACAAGCTCACTTTTTGATGATAAAATGTCCAAAATGATGGTGCTTCTTTGGATTCTTTTTTCTAGACAAGTTGGCTACATGCTTGAAAATTTTCAGTTCATTTGGAATTGTATAACATATAGGAAAAAAATAGTAAGTAGATAGTAGTAGAGAATGATTCAAAATACAAAATTGTCAAGAATTTAATTATGGAATTAAAAAATGCTAATCCCAATGGTAGCAATGTTGTAATAAATAATCTACATCCTAGGATTTTATTTTTTTCAAAAAGTATTGAAAATTGAATGAGATAAAGGACTTCAAACTTTATTTTAGAGTAGAGAATCCATAACTATCCGCAAACTTAAAATATTCATAACTTTTGACTCAATGATCAAAATGGGATGATTCAAAGCTTTTTACCTACATATAACTAATACTAATTTCAAATTTTTGTTTTTGAAAAAAGTGGTTTTTTCTAATCTGCCCGAACTGCCCAGTTACAAAAAAAAATAACATATTAGGCCATAACTTTTGACTCGTATTTCCAAATGTCATGAAATTTGGTGCGTATGAAAGATATTCCTTGCCCCCGCCTTCTATTAAAATTTCAACCAAAAATATGAAAATCTTTAGTCGTATGTACCTGCCCAAAAATTCTATACAGCCAAAAAACGCATGTTCACTTGGTCCTTTAGGGGTTAAGGTATTAGAGTCTTCTAAACTAATCTAAAATGGTTTAATACATTGTTGAACCTTGCTTCGATACATTGTTCATCAGAGACACCCCTGCTGCAATGTCCTGGAACTCCCACGAATTACATTCTTATTGAGATGCCCTCAAAGGAAACTGTCCAGGACAATGCAGCATTCTGGCCGGGGGCTACTAAAACACTTCACGAAGGCACAGAGACACAAGTAACCCTGTCTTCTATTTTGCTGTTAGCAAAGTGCACTTACAGACAGAACAAAGCAAATTGTCAGGATCTATTTCCTACGGACCTTAATATTCATCATATGAATATTTTCCACCTCGGACCACGGTTGAACTGAGTCTCAAATCTAATAAAACCTTTCAATAACGAAAAGAAGACTTCGCTCAAAAGCCCTCTGTAAGAGCTGTCACACGACCTTGCAATGGAGGTGGAAGCTCCTCAACAGCCTTCAAAATGTCCTGAAACAAACATATACAAACTCAATCTACGCACATTGTTCCCGTTATAGTGCAGCAAAAAACTAACATAAAGTACAAGCACACCTTATACAAGACATGAAAGAGCCATCATCGGATAAGAAGAGGTGGTAAAGACTACCTACCTCCCGTTTATAACGCGCTGAAAAATGTATAAAAAGAATAGACTTATTTCGAAGCCTATCGGCACACTTCAGAACCTGAAAATCCCAAAACGAGCTACCGTCAGTACAATAACTACCTCGCTCAACAGGCTTGTCTGCTTGCTGCGTGAAAACAACGCACAATTCTGAACTAAAAATTTACGAAAGCATATGACTCATCAAGGTGCATGAGATGATAAACCTGGCTCCAGAAACTCGTCCATGTAACCTAAGAAACGCAATAAAGAAATTTACATGATTCCGAACTTTCTAGTGCTCGAATGTCTTGCAACGTGAAGTGGTTGTACCTCAAATAAATGCGTATGTCCATATTCCCGGGCATGTTCGATTGTGACGGAATCATCCAAAAACGTGGTCTGCATCGTCGAAAGTCCGGATTCATCACTCAATACCAGAAAGATGAACAGTCGCAACAATCAGGCCACAGTAGACCTTCCTGAAGGTTTATTTTTCAGAAATACAAGCCATGACACTTGCTGCCAAAGACCACCCTTCCTATGCGGCCCTCCATTCCAGTTGACTTTAATTAGATAATGAAGGCAGTTACTGAGATCAAATATTAGTCTTCAAAGAATCTTCTGAATTAAGTTTAAAAGATTATATTTCCAGCAAGAATACTAATTGGAGGTAAGCATACCAGTACACAACTGGGATCGCACCGAACATCATATACACAAATAAGGGTCGTATTCTTCACGTCAAAATCGTCGTAATTATGAAAATATTTACTTCTAACCACGTATGGCCCAAATACGAAAGCAGGGTGTAAGAATACCCACTTCCATAATGAGAAGCTTGGCTTGCAAAGCATCAGTGTTGGCGTCGTCCAATATAAAATCGGGTGTCGTGTCTCCTGTGAACGCCACCTCTGCTACCCTGATGGCGTCTGTAATCTACAAAATTCCAGTATTATAATTTAAAACGCTTAGAACCTTCCATAGATACCTGGCACCGACACTACTGTTTCCTACTGCATCTATTTCGTGAAGCAAAAAGAAGAAGTTTAAGGTGACTTACAGAGACCCAAAGGTAATAAGATTTAAATCAAGAAACCCACCTGCACACCTGACATTTTCAGATTTTTAATTTTCTCTCCTGGAAGACCTATATATTCAGGTTTAAGCTTATTCTTCACCGAATACACAATATATCCCTGCATCCCACATGGTAAACCGTCAGCAAGACACAGGAATGTCCACAATGTCCATATAGAAAGAAATAAGAGCCATTTCGTCAAGAAGTTTAAATCGAGCATCTAGTGACGGGTGTACATAAATATCTATAAGCGAATAAGTCTGCTCTTACGAGACAGTAAAGGTCTCTCAATAGTCATACTCGAGCGTATAGTTCTCTGGAACATAACATAAAATAGTCTAGTAGATTATGAAATGGAAAATCATGAACTCCCGAGGCAATATTAGAAAGAAAGAGATTGAAAAAGGGTATGACCTGGCTTGGGACGACATGATACGTCTTGAAAGCCTTCACAATCAAGTTCTTGCCCATGTCATATTCCTCACCAATCTGCAGGCCAGCGTTCCGCGGATGAACAAGAGATGAGAGCAAATAGAAGAAGGAAAAGCTCTTTAATATGGGAGCAACTAATCAGCATTCCGATCACCGGACTTGGTCCTAAGAATAGAATGGGTAAAAAGAGCATACCTACATCCAAGCCAATCAGTTGATGATTTAATTCCGATCCATCAAGCTCTCGGTGAATATCGAAAAGCTTTTCTACAGTGGCTTTGAGGCACTTAGGCACAATAACTGTGGGCGGCTTCATCTTGAAAAGACCGCGGGTCGCTACATACATACAGATGCCTCCCTGCGCGACAAGCCACCCATGTGACGAGCAATTCGATTGACCATTTCATGAAAATTACCATTTCGGTGCATCATGCTACGAAAATTACAATGCGGATGGGGCCAAATTCAACGTCACCAGAATCAATCAAAAACAGTTTATGAGTTGGCCCAGAAATTACAACCTTGAACAAAACAAAGTTTCCTCACAACCAACTCAAAACTGACAAGACAAGTATATGGATCAATTTGGGGACCCTAATAATCCTGAAAGGGAATAATTCACAAAAGACAGGACACCACCAAACCCCGAAGGAACACCACGATCCATCGGTTCTACATTCTATCACTACATGCCATTGCGAAAACCAGAACCGAAATTGCTATAAAATCCTCGTAGGAAGAAAATCCCAAGCCCTAAACCCTAAACCCTGAGCCCTTCAAAAAAAAATCGAGGAAGAAGAGAATGGCGAGACGGTAATTCTCACAATGTGATCCATGTGAGCATGGGAGATGAACAGAAAATCGTGCGAGACGGCGCGTTGTGGGCATCGTCCAATATCAAAAGCAACCTTGTACGCAGGAAGCAAGATGCAGGTCTCCTGACCGCCTATGGAGACCCCTTCGACGGAGCGCCCGTCGATTTCCAAGGCGCCAGTGGAGGGGCGCCCGAGCTTGGACGCGGGGGAGGTCGAGGCCAGGGAATTCGCCATGGGCAAGGGCACAGGGTTCACATGAGCGCCAGTGGCCCTCGGCAGCAAGTGCGCATGGAAGGAGAAGAGCTTTGGGGATTTGCAAAGACGAGTAGCGAAAGGGAAGGACGACGCAGCGCGAGTGGAGAGCATCAGGGTAGAGGGACGACTTGAATGCTTGCAATTGTGATGGCGATGGCGGGCTGGCTTCGCACGCAAGCAGCGACAGCGAACTTGGCGAGCAAGCTGTGCGAGCAGAACTTCGCGAGAGATAGGCCAAACATAAAGGTCTGTGCCTAGTTATTAATGCCCCCGTTGTAAAGGGTGACGCTCCCAAGTCGGGAACGTCATCCTGTACAGCGGGGGATCGCCGACTGCGGGAACGGCGGGAACTGCTGTCGACATTTTAGAATTCGGTGCCGAATTGCAGAAATTTTGGTCGTGGTCTGGTCTTAGATTTGTAAGCTTTCCCTTGTGTAAGAGTTTCCGGTGTTAATCCAGCTCTATACTGGCTCTATTTGGTTCAGCGCTAACGTACCCCGATGCTGAGTGCCACTCCGGAAATGCAAGGAGCAAACTTGAAGCGGGTTTGGAAGCGGCGAGGAGGTGGAGATGAGGTTTCGTATGGTTGAAATATGTCCTTCAACCTCAATTTCGGTGCCATTCGAGTAAGTTACATTTTGTACCGATGGAAGCAATTAAATCAAGTCTTATTTATAGCTTTCACTCGGTATATGTATGTATAGGGTTTGTTCAGCCAAATGATCGACCAGTAGATGGCTGTTTCGAATCCACGGACCTCGATTTCCGCTGGTGTTGCGAATCCAGCGTTGTCTTGCCTTTTGTTGACCTAATCGATTGTAAGAAACGCCCGTAGGCGTTGAATCCCACCCTTAAACTCTAGGGTGAAAGTAAGTCAGTTGGCTCAGCAAGCTCCGTCTTTTGTCCGTCGGTCTTCGTCTCCAACAAGCTCGGTTTCATGGACCTTACGTGGGAAGCCACCTTCTGAAGTAAGTAAGAGATAGGGTTTTCGAGACTGTTGCGTTGTCTCGTTTGTCATTTTCTTCATGCTGTTGAAGTTTCAACATTTTTTTGCTGAATTGTGGAAATTCGCGGAGACAGTCTTGTCGCATCAGATGTGAAAGTCTCCTTGTGTAGATATGCTAACTGGCACTAGTCGTATATGTGGTTTTCCAGGCTAAGGGGTACCGCCGAATTTAGAGGAATTGATTATATCCTGTTTCTGGGTGGCTAGGGCCATGGCGTCGCTCTGGATGCCTCCTTTATCATCGCAAGTAGCCTCCATGTCCATTTGTCTGCTCATCTAAAATGTGCAGCGGAGTGTTACGAATGCATGTCGCTGACCGTCGCGGTGGTTGCCCTTGGCTGGTTGTTCGAGCTTCTGCGATGGATGCGACCAGGGAGCTTTCAACGGTAAGTTTAGGGTTTAGGGTTTAGGGTTTAGAGCTTTCGACGGTGATGTTGCACTGAATTTACTTTCAGCTGCATGATTGGCCTTTTTTCTGACCTTTTTGTCATGTGGTGATTGGTTCAGCGGGCAAAAGATGAGATTAGATACAGAAACGAAGCTGCCTCTAGGAGCGTGGATGGCCCTGACGTCGTTGTTCCTGCATGTTCTGCTGCAGAAGTAGTATGAGAGAACCTGATGCACTGAACCCGGGCAACAATCTGTATGTGACTGGTTTATCGACCCGTGTGAATGAAAAAGATTTGCAAGAGCATATCTCCCAAGAGGGCAAGGTGCGTTTGTGGATGTGTTTGGGCCTTGTTCGCTTCACTTTCTTGGGTGTTATATGATGCATTCGTGACGATGGACCAGTTGGAAGACGCGGAGCGCTGCATCAAGTATCTGAACCGTTCTACCCTTGAAGGGCGAATGATTACTGTGGAGAAGGTGCGTGTCTGTATCGGGTCCCGTTTTAGGTTTACACTAAATAACCCCTGTCGTTGTTGTGTATGCTAGTGGTTCCGTTTTGTGTTGAGCCAGGTTGTGCTGATGGGTATCTTGTTTTGGACCTTTTGGTCATCCAGAATCCGGCCCGCTCTGCTTCCACAAATACCATCCTCCCATTTAGTGTCTTCCACGGCGACATTAAAGATAGCAAGTACCACCCTTGCACTTCGATTGGTTCTTTCAGGAGGTTCCACTCTCGGATCCTGCAGCTCTTGCCATGTGCGAGGGCGTAGAGTCCGATCTTTTCTTCTTCAGCTGCTGTTCTAGAGAGCATCACCCAATCACTGGTTGGTACAAGTGGACCGGTCGTAACTCAAACTTCGATAGTCTAATCCGAGTCAATGGGAGAGACTTCTCGACGAAGGTTCCGGCTGTAATCCACTGTCGATAGTCTAAACCATTTCGAAGGATTCTTCGGCCCGTGTCCATTGAAGTAGAGCTGAGCACTGCATGTCCATTCCGGCTGGGAAGAAGCAACGGTATGCATCAAATGCCAGCAGTGCTCCGTGCTGGAGTTTTCGTGCAAGCAGCTTCTGTCGGCTTGATGACTGGAACATTGTGTTGGTCTCCCTGTGCTCCTCCCCGGCCGAATATCCCATTCACTTGGAACACTAGAACTTGGTTGTGTACATTTGATTATCAAGGGTGGGTATTGAATGCTTGTTAAGGTGATTTACTCAATACGTTGGCAAAGGAAAGACTATCGATGACTGGCATTAATGACTATCAGATAATTTGTCATTTAGGACAATGCATGCTTTGGAGTGCATGCTTTGGAGATTGAAATTTGGAGATCCTAGAGATCTTGCTTTCACAGTCATCACAAGCCAGTCAAGACAATTACATTTTTTATATATTAATCGAAAATAGACCTTTGCAAATCTGCAAACATGAAAAGAACTAAAACTCCTATTAATTAAAAAAACCACCTAGTACCAGCAGGTAGGAAGTATGATTGACGTGATTTCTTATAAGTTAGCGTCACTTTGTATGATGATCCACAATATAAATGAATGTTGAGAATTGAAACTACAGCTAGCTTGTGAGGTTCACGATGTGCCCTCCTATTGGTAAGTTGCATTATACAAAGTATATTGGTTCACATGGGCAACACTGAAGATAAACTTATTTTGTGCACGAACATCTCGGTGGACAGAATATGTGGCAGTTTTTCTGCTTATTATTAGGATATCAAACTATGTATGCAAAGCCTGGGGAGATCACTCCTTGTTATATAAATCTTGAATACCCGAAGATTGTTTATAGGCAATGGCGATTTTGGACAACTCACTATGACTAGAAATTTTTTTCCCCTTTGAAATTTTCTCACAACATGGGGATGAGGCATCTCTTTAAGACCCAGCAATTTCCGTGACTTATCAGTACATGTTGAAAAAATACTATATGATATGTAATTTTCATTGATCGAATGATTGACAGCAACTCAAAAAATTCTTCAAAAATCACTTTTCCAATAGAGAAAAATTCAAAATTATTTTTCTAGATTTACATGCAGGTGGAAAGCTTTGAATTATTCCATTTTCATCGTTGAGATGAAAGTCACGAGGTGTTTTAGGTTGCGGGTAGTTATGGAAACCTCTACTCTAAAATAAATGTTCAAGTCTTTCTTTTCACTCAACTTTCAATATTTTTGGAAAAAATAAAATCATACGATGTAGATTGTTTATTATAACGTTACAACTGTTGGGATTGGCATTTTTCAACTTTGGAACTAAATCCCTCACAATATAAGTACAACCTTGCAATGTGCAACAGCTCGGTTTTTTGCAGGGCCTCAAAAAGGATTTTTGTCGATTCAAAGGTTAACCCCTAAATGCCCAAGGCCTGTTTTCGGCTTCTTGGAAGTTGTCAAGATATAGGTTAATGTATAGGTTAATATTGACATAAAAAGCATTGCAATCCATATCACAAAGTGTATCAATTATAACAAGAACACATGCACATGAACACAAGCACAAACACTAGGAATACAAGCATAGCGTTTATTTCTCATATTGCATGCGTAATTCCAATTCACCCCCACATTATTCTGCAATTCTCTCCAATTCACTCCTACACTATAACTGCACTAGTGATGGACAATGCACTAGTACTGCACACGCACCTACGTAGTTATTTTCAATGTTAGTTTTAAGGATAAAGACTATGAATAAAAATAAAAATATTTATAATAGATCCAACTTTTTTCAATATGTGTTTTTGAGGGTGATTCCCGGAGGGGCACATGTCTTGTTACAACTAAGTTACGTATTAACTTACTAGACTAGTCAAGTTTTTATATTTTCTTAATGACAAGTGAAGGGAGGTTCTTTACATATTAAAGAATGATACATTATGCAAAAGTTATGAAGGGTCAAAGTTTTTTGGACAGAGGTTCTAAAATCAATTTATTTGCCGATAGGTACATATTGATTTTTGGAGATGTAGTATACACATTGTGATGATGATGATGATGGTGGATTCTGGGTCAGTTGTGCCAGTAGTCTTCTTGAATTTATAACTATGGGAAAAAATGTCGCCACTCATCAAAACCAAAATCTAAAAAAGATTCTATAATTTTTGGGATACTATTTTTTTTTAATTATATGGGAAAATATGGAATTGATTTCTATTTTCAGGCATGGATTGAATCACATTTTTCAAATTTAATTAATTCTTTGGGTGAACTGGGCCACCAAATAGGATATTTTATTTGTTTTGAATGCTTAACCCCTAAAGGACCAAACACCATTTCCTGAAAACATAGCGATTTTGGGCAGCTTGCTATAAACAGAATTTTTATTTTTTTTCTTTGAAATTTTCATACAAGATGTGCCCAAGAAATAGCTTTAAGGCCCAACAATTTTCATATGTTTTGACTACATGGTTAAAAAGTTATTGCATGATATGTCATTTTCATTAGTCGGCGAGCACCCCGGGTAGCTAAAAAACTTCTTTAAAAATAATTTATCTCTAAAATAAAAATTTGAAATTGGTTCTTTAGATTTATACATACATGGGAAGCTTTGAATCATTCCATTTTGATTGATGAATCAAAAGTTATGAGGATTCTTAGTTTGAGTGTAGTTATAGAATCTCTACTCTAAAATAAACTTTGAAGTCCTTTATTTAACTCAATTTCTAATATTTTTGAAAAAAATTAAAAGCATTGGATGTAGATTTTTTATTACAAAATTACAACTGTTGAAATTGGCATTTTTTAATTCCATATCTAAACTCTTAACAATTTAGTGTTTTGAAACATTCTCTACCTTTTCCTACATACTATTTTTTTCCTATATGTTTTGCAATTCCAAATGATCTGAAATTTTTCAGCATGTAGCCAACTTGCTTTGAAGAATGAATCCAAAGAGTAACCACCATTCTGGACATTATTTCATACAAATGTGACCTTGTGAAGTGCAGTTGCCTGGATTTTTGCAAGGATACAAAAGGATTTTTGTCAATTTAAATACTATTATCTTGCAATGCACAAGGTGTAAATTTCTGAAATTTTGTCCTATGGTTACATTTTTCCAAAAATGTTTTTTTTTCAAAATTTGATAATTGTATTAAAAATGGCAGTTTTGGAGCATTTTTGGTGAAAACATAATCTTTGACCTTTAGAGGTTAAATTTGGAATTTGGAATTTGGAATTAATTTTTGGAATCAAGGCTTCAAATCAACTATGAGAGTTCAAAAATATGAAATTAACTACTGGACTATAATGGGAAGATTTTGACATTTCTTCATATGGTGAAAATTTTGGGATTTTTGCAATTTGGATAGTAGAAGTCCGATTGCGTTTTACCCTTGAGGGACAAAAGCCATCATTCACTTCTTGTGAAAATATTTGTGTCTCTGTATTGGTCACACGGACTTTAAAAGGTGAGGTGCAAAACTCCAACTTCTTTCCAAAGGGATGAATAAATATAAAACCTTCTTCCTATTTTGTTGTTGATGATAATGTACTTTTGATTGTCATTTAAAATATTTTATGGTCCTTAATTCCACATATGAGTAAAAATAGTCTAAATTTGATCATTGTGTTATAAACAATTAGTTTTCCGCATTTTTTAACAAGGTGGAAAACTTTGTCAGCTTTTTGGATGACCTCTACCTTTGGAAGCCATTTCCTTTCACAAGAAGTGGATGGTTTCCTTGTATTTTATTTGAAATTAAAAAGTTAAAGTAGTTATTACAAATTTTTTGACAATGAAAACGTTTTTAGATTTGTGAGACTCAATTATTGAATGTTTAAAGAACACTAAGGGTTAGAAAACATGCATGTCAAATTTGAAAGTATAAATGATGATGTGTTATATTCATTAATATTATTTTCAATTATCCCCTAAAGGACCGTTTGTCCCCTTGGGGGACTTTGGGTTCGAACAAGATCCTACTGCTTCAATTTTTAGTAAAAAAATTTTGGATTTTTTGAGGTTGTATATTTTTGCTAGAGCTTTGTAAATATATCATTTTTATTTAATTGATGCCTGAGAGCAAAAGTTATGGCATAATAAGCAAAATTGGAGTTCGGCAGGCAGTCCAAAAAAAATCAAAAAAAGTCAAAATAAATTTTTATCAAAATTTTTTCTCAAAGATTATATTTTTGTCTACATGTAAAGCATTAGATGATATTTGGGGGTCGCGGAGGGCCGTTTCAGGCCTGTTCCCTGATCTACCCAGATCCAGTGAACGCCGATACGGGTGTGTCAGAAATTTTTTTTTCAAAAAAAAAAAAAAAAAAAAAAAATTTTTTTACCAAAATATCATTTTAAGCAAAAAAAATTTTTTTGAAAAAAGTGATGTGGCAGTCGCTCGACCACGTCAGCTAGCTGCTGCTGCGCGTTCCCAGACTGCGGGAACGCAGCAGACAGCAGGGGAACTCACAGTCTTCTAAGACCCCCGAATCTCATGTAATGCTTTGTTTCATTAAATTTGGACTAATTATGAGAAAATTATGGACAATCTTAGTTTTTCAGGTAGTCTAAGCATCTTCTCAGAAAAAAAACTTGTCAAATTTGTTTTTCAATCCAAATTTTAGAATTTTTCAAAAATATTTGTTAGATAAGGTTGGATTTTCTTGCTAGAACAATCTCACCGTTGGAATTATTGTAATTCAATTCCATCTACAAGCTATTAATAATTTGTTTTTTTCTTCAATCTTGAACCCACCTCTACTTAAAAACTTTTTAATGAGTGAAAATTAAGTGTTTTTTATCCTAAATTTTTTTGGGAGATTCTTGATTCAACTACTTAATATAAATAGGTTGAAAATCTAAGTCTATAGTGCAAAAATTTGAAATAAAAAGACTCAAAGCCAAAAATCTAGTCAAGCAAGGTGCAAAAAAACTTGTTTTCTTCACTTTAAATGCATATATCTTGCAATCTACATGGTCAAAGTTTCTGAAATTTATTTATATACTAGTCAAGTATAAGATCTTACGGTTGGATATGCAAGAAAATTCAATTTTTAGAGCTCTTTTCTCTTAGCAATAGAAATGACAATTTTGAATGGTTTTTGATAGGAAAATCACCTTGGTCCTTTAGGAATTAAAGAAAGTTGTTTTGATTTGTTTTCTTTCATTTTGTCTAAAGGATTACATTATCTAGAATAAAAATAAGATTTGGCCCTTTAAAGATTTTGCTCAAACTTTATTTCAAGAAGTGAATTCTTTTGTTCTTTTTTGGAATTATATGTTGTTGTTCTCTAAGAAATATTGAATAGTAAAAAATAGAAAAAAATTACATGAAGAAAAAATTTACATTTGAAAAATAAAGAACATATGTCAAGGCAAAGAAAGCAAATTTTTTTTTTCATTTTGTAAAAATTATATCTTTTGTTGCATAAAGCTTATTGTATACTAATAGTTTTAAGTACTTTATATTTTTTTTAGTCTAATGAAATCTCTAACACCTCCTTAGCTAGACAATGTTTGTAATCTTTCCATTTTAATTATTTTCTAGCAACTTCATATTTTTTGAATTTTTAGCAAATATTGTATTATTTGTTTGATTTTCAATTTAAGATTGAAACATCCAAAGAAAAGAAGTGGAAGAATGTAGAAGTTTAAATGTAACTATAAATAACCACAATTTTTTTTGAAAGTGGTCATTGTCCCTTCAAAACACCAACCAGTCCATTTCAAAAAATGGATTAGCCGGATTGAGTATAAAATATTCAAATTCTAATTCTAACGACTTGGCAAGCTACGCTAGGTATAGATGGATATAGGATCCATTTATATACATACAAATAAATGCACAATTGTTGATAAGGATGTGGATTATTCCATATCTTTTGTCAACAACCTATAATAACCCCTAAAGGCCCAAGGCCTTTTTTCTGCCAAAAATCACCCAAATCTGCCATTTTTATAGCAAAGAGTAAAAAATATTGAAAAATGTTTTTCTTGCACATCTAATTGTAGGATCTTACACCTAACTAGTATGACAATGTGTGGAAATATATTCAGAATTTTTGACTGCATAGATTGTATGATATTTGCATTTAAAGTGAAAAAAACAAGTTTTTCAGCAGATTGTGCGACTAGATTTTATGACTTTGAACATTTAAACTTAAATATTTTGCACTACAAAGTTTTGAACTTTAAATATTTATAGTAGAGAATTGAGTTGGAAATCTAGAAAAAAAAATCCAAAAAAAAAAATTTCATTACTAAAGAAACTGTTAAGTAGAAGTAGGTATGAGACAGAAGGAAAATCTAAAATATTTATATCTTTCATATGGAATTAAAAAGCACTAATTCCAATGGTGAGATTGTTCTAGAAAAAAAACTAAACCTTGTGAAACTTTCTTTTGAAAAATTGTTAAAATTGCATTCAGAAATGAATCCTACAAGTTATTTTTTTTATGAAGATGCTCTAAGTGCTTGAAAAACAAGATTGTCCATAACTTTCTCATAAAAAATCCAAATTGAATGAATCAAAGCTTTACAGATAGACAAAAATATAATCTATAAGAAAAAGAAATAAAGATAAAAAATAAAAAATTGCAATTTTTTTTTTGGTGCCCCCCGTCCTCTGTTTTAAGCTTATTTGGGCATAATTTTTTTTTCTCGGGCACCAATTGAGAAAAATATTATATCCCCACGAAGCTTAGCATTTTCTCTATCTTCAAAAAAAATTTCAAAAAATCACAACAAAAATTCAGCCCGTTGGTCCCTGCCCAAATTTCCATTTGTCTCCGAAAGGGACAATGGGCTTTTAGAGGATAAATTAGTACCAATATTTTGGAAATAATTAAAAATTAGACAAAAGTATCTACTTTCAATTTTATTAATTGAAAGTTTGACACATTTATTAAGTATCCCCTCAAAAACATGTATATGGTTTGAAGTGGTCAAAATGCCAAGTTCCTAAAATGACCATATTTTTCGGTGTTCTTCTTCTTAAAACTATGTTACCTAGTAGTGACTATTTAATTACTTCTAAATTGTCACTTGGGTGCTATAAGAGTAACATGCTTATAATCCAGAAATGCTCCTTACTTCAATTACACAAAAGAACAAAATTATCTTTCTTGCATGGCCGCTTGGAATTAATTCTAGGAGGTAATCAAAATACTTAAATGGCCATCACATGACAACTTCATGTCAATGAGAATTTTCTTAACACCATTCTTTCTACATATAATTAAATCAATTTATAAAAATAGGAAAACAACTTAATCTAATATTGTTCACTTGAACTATGATATTCAAGTGATCCGCAATGGCAATAATTATAGTAGTCAAGGAGTAGATCTATTATATATATACCACTTACAAGAAATAGATGTTAAAAAATTATATATAATGACAATATTAGATGATATAAACACTGTGTACTTACAAAATCTAATTTAAGATATTCTTGAAGGATTGTCTTTTAAATACATATTAATACTTACAGTATTGAAATTTTGTAGAAGTAGTTTGAAGTTTGTCATATTCAATCATATATTTTACTGCATGAATAAGATTGAGTTCCCAAAAAATTCAACATTATCAATTCAATAGTACTACCCATTAATTACAATATTAATTATAGCTGCAATCAAACTGTGTGATCTAATTACTTTACAAAAAAAATCAATTTTAAAAAACTATTTTTTTAAAGAAAACCTGATTATATATATATATATATATATATATATATATTAAAAAATTCAATTAGTAGTTTCTCTTTAAGATTTTATAGTTGTATCAGAACATAAAATATGTTTATAATGATAGAAATACATTATGATTGTATTTTACAACAAAATGATATGTTTTTTTTTTTTTTTATATATAAAGTTTCTAATACTATAAAAGATGATATTAAATGGATATACTAAGATTGAAGAGTAAAACAATTTTGCAACTCATATCTTTGATCGTCATTAATTGCAATATAAAATATACCATGAAACTCTTTACGAATTTTATATATTTTTTATATAAATTCAAGGCCTCCTCATACCCTGTATAAAATTTAGATTTGAAAGAAATTAAATCAAATTTGTAAAAAAGTGCCACACATCATCATGTGAATAGTGTGAGGTAATGTAAATTTATAAAAATCTGACATGGAAATTCAATTTTGACAATTGAGTGCCAGATCAGACCTTCATATATGATATATGGCATGATCTTTATAGTGAATGATCCTTGATGTGTATTTCCACATTTAAAAACAAAAGATTGATTTATATACTCTACACATTTTAGTGACACTAACAAAGTTGCTCCAACTTACTTTGATTACTTTTGTATCATGAATGTTCAAATTTTGCAATTTTTAAGGATAAATAGATACGACGATTATAATATACGTAAGGGAGGAGGTCCATAAACCGACTAGGTTCTTAAGTACTAACCCTACTTAATAATCCTAATGTAATTCACTAAATTGCACGTTAAATAATAAAATAAAATAAAGGTTCTCAAAGTTTTCAATGTTCAAACTTAAACTAAACATATAATTTTGGTATCTTAATATATAGTTTTTAAATTATGCATTCTAATCTTTTGATTTTAGCAATTAAAGCAACAAATTTATTCACAATTGTAGAAAATGTTGGTCTACTTTTTGGATCTCTATTCTAATAATTCCATATAAGCAATTTCATAAATTCATTCAAATCCATTAGAAGCTTTGGTCTATTTCTAGATATAACAATATGAAATGAAATTTTTTGATGTTTTTTGAAGGGAATTTTTCCACTAATCATTTTATAACAAACCATTCCAAAAATATAAACATTTGCTTCAAATGTGATAAGAATCCTTGTTTTGTCATTAATTGGTAAGTGAATTATCTTTTCAAAAATTTCAATAATTTTAGGTGCTTTCCAAAAATATGCATCTTTTATACAAGCAAATCTTTTCAAATTTTGTAATTTCATTTCATACTAAATATTTTTAGCCTTCAAATGCTAATTTACAACAATGTACCAAAAAGATGTAGGCAACTGTGTGCATGCCCCTCCACTCATCAAAAATCTGCAGCTATTGATCTGCATGGAGAAAAATGGACCCTTCCTGTCATAAATCTATAGCCATTGATTAAATTTTTTTGGAAAAACAACAGTAAGCTATTGGCTTTTTTTCAAAAAATTTGGAACCCCTCTGCTATCGACCTTGAAAAATAAAAAAACATTCATAAGGATACTTATGGATTTACAATTATAGTACTCACAGTCTAGGAACACAGGATAATTAGCAGTCTTCTAGACTGGCCTCAAATGGCATCTAATGCATACACTTGAGTATAATTCATTAAAAGAGATTTGAGGGCTTCAAAGCCCACTGCAAGTTCTCAAACCCTAAGGATTTTACCACATCCACATTCTGACATGTTCAAGACAGTGCCATGTCAAAAATTAATATTTCTTTATTATTTAATTATTTTTTTGAGTTTTTTAATATTTTGAAAATAATGTTTTTAAATATGTTTTATTACATTATATTTTGAAAGTACTAGTGATGTAGTTCCAATAAAAAAAATAGGCCTGAAACGACCCTCCCTTGCCTTCAAATCTCTTCTAATTCCTATTTTTTTCTTCTAACCTATTTGTTATTTTCTTGAATCCAACAATGTTTTAAAACCTCTGATGCACTTAAACGTTCGTTGACTTTATATGTCAACATTTTTTGAATGAGATCTTTTGCACCCTTTGAGATGCTTGGCCATGGACATTTGGCAAAGAGTTCATTTAAATTCATGATTTCTTTGTATGTTCCTATACGTGTGTTAGACAAAAAAGGATAGGACTTAGATAAGAGGACATATAGTATCACTCCAGCACTCCAAATGTCTGCTTTTTGTCCATAGTAACCTTCCATTACTTCAGGAGCTATATACATTCGACTCCCAACAACATTGGTCAGTCCTTCATCTTTCTTTAAAAAATGGGCAAATCCAAAATCAATAAGTTTGAGTGGTGAATCTATGTCTTTGGTTTTAAATAGTACATTTTCAAGCTTCAAATCTCTATGAATAATACCAACGCTATGACATGCCTCAATAGCACTAACAATTTCTTTTATCATTCTTGCAGCGGTTGGCTCTTGAACAGCACCATATTCACGAATATTCTGAAAGAGCTCCCCTCCTTCACAAAGCTCCATCACTATATTCACAAAAGTATCATCTTCAAAAACATCTTTGATGGAGATAATATTTGGGTGCTCCAAAAGATTGATTGACCTAAGGATGTAAATTTCACGTTGTAATGTTTCCATTGAGGTAATCTTTTGCTTAGGGATGCTTTTGCATGCATATTGATGTCCGGTTGCAATGTCAATACACAAATACGTAATGCCAAAACTGCCTTCTCCTAATATATTACCCTTAGTATACTTGTCCATTTTGAAGAGTAGCAATATGCAAGGCAATTTTAGTAGGAGCAAAATGGTGAAAATAATAGAAGTACTTAACTTTTATAGAAGTATTTAGCTTTTACTTTTATCTAGCTTTGATCTAGCTTTCACTTTAATCTAAGTTTCAACATTACATTTACTTTGATCGAGCTTTCATCTACCTTTCACTTTAATCTCACTTTTACTTTGATCTAGTTGTAATGTTATATGTTGTACCTTGATCTATTTTTCACATAAATTTATTTAATCTCACTTTAACCCAAATTCTACTTAAGTTTGATCTAGAAATGTCTAAATGTCTAATATAATATGGATGATGAATGTATTTTAACATGTTTTTGGGTGTTGTCTAATTCATCTATTCAAAATTTGTTAAATTCATGCATCAAATGTATCAACAAGTTACTTAGATACGGTTTGATTTTGCAAGGGAATACAAAAAATATGAAATAGACAAAAAGTTTGTTGATGGCTAATTTGAGTCGTACAATCCTTTTATGTTTAGTTGCAACCTAGATGATTTTCATCCATTATTTTAACCCCTAAACACCCAAACACCGTTTTTTGGCAATATAGCAATTTTGGGCAGCTCACTATGAATGGAGTTTCTATTTCTTTTCTTTGAAATTTTCACACAACATTTTCCCGAGGAGTAGCTTTAAGGCCCAACAATTTTCATAGCTTTTGACTGCAAGGTTAAAAAGTTATTGTATGATATGTGATTTTCAATGCTCAGTGGGCAACTCAAAAAATTCTTAAAAAATCACTTTTAAGAAAAATAAAAACTTGAAATTGGTTCTTTAGATTCGTATATACATAAGAAGCTTTAAATCATTCCATTTTGATTAATGAGATGAAAATTATGAGGAGTTTTAGTTTGCGGGTAGTTATGGAATTTCTACTCTAAAATAAACTTTGAAGTCCTTTATTTAACTCAATTTTCAATATTTTAGAAAAAAATATAAAAAAATTGGGTGTAGATTGTTTATTAAAACATTACAACCATTGGGATTGGCATTTTTCAATTCATTAATTAAACTCTTAACAAATTCGTGTTTTGAATCATTTTCTACTTCTTTCTACTTACTATTTTTTTCCTATATGCTGTACAATTCCAAATGATCTTAAATTTTTCAAGCATATAGCCAACTTGATTTCAAAAATGAATCCAAAGAGTAACCACCATTTTAAACATTGTTTTATACAAATGTGACCTTGTGAAGTGCAGCTGCCCAGATTTTCGCAGGAACGAATGAAGGTTTTTTCTTAATTCAAATACTATCTGCACGATGGAAAATTCTGAAATTTTTTCCACATCTTCTCAAACTAGTGCACTACAAGATCTTATGATTACTTGTCCAAATTTTTTTTTTCCCTAAAATTTGGTATTTGTATTAGAAATGGCAGTTTTGGAGCGTCTTTGGTGAAATCATAGTCAAATTCATTTAGGGGTTAATTACTTTAAGTTGTGTTGAAAGCTATGCCATGCCATTGGTCAAAATTCAAGCCACTTGGACTATTTTCAATGTTAAATTAAGATCTAATTTTAAAATGACAAACAAAAGCAAATCATTTTAATTATAGTATATTTTGGCAACTTCTTCATTCTTGTCATTCATCTCAAGCTTAACCATCAAATCAATCTTTTGGAATTTGAACTCAACTAATGAAATAAACCTTATTAGTGTAATTTTTATTTGAATTTTAAAATATATAATATTTAAAAAATTTCAAGACTTTGTTCCAACTTGAAGTATGGGCTTATAACCATCGTTTATTGATTTCTTACAAATTTGATTTGCACCTAGGAGAAAGGGGCATTGCTTAAACAATTATTACAATGTGTGACTATAAGGGATTTTTTGGAGTGGTGGTGGTATTATTACTTTCATTCCTAGATTTTAAGATATTGTGAGTGACCTAATTTTCCAACACTAGACAATAAGATTAGAGAGACACTAAAATTTAATTTTCCTCTTATAAATTTTTTTCTCTCTATATTTATTAATCCCTTAAGGACTAAGGGATCATTCAAATTTTCAAAATTGTAAAGATATATTATAAAATGCAATTGAGAACAATATTTTAATGGAGACTCTCAAATAAAAGTTGTAAAATATGATTTATAGATCACATCCATATAACTGGATCAACAAATAAACAAGTCAATTTTTTTCAATAAAATTTGAAAGCAAAAATTGAAAATTCCTTCTTAAATTGATTGTAGATTAAGTTTAAAATGTTGAATTCTAATTCTAATAATTTTTGAAGATTTTATTTTATTTTTTTCTTTGGAAGGGTAATTTATTGCACTGCAAAGGTTACTTTTTGAGGCCAAATCTACCAATACCTTTTGAATTACAGAATAGTTGCAAAACAAAATCTTCGTAATCTATATTGTACAAATGTTATAGAACTAACACAAGAATCTTTAAGCAAAATTGATGGATGAAAAATCGCATTTTGATGAGTTTGGGATGTATATTCATTCATTTATTGTTCAAAATCTGCATTCATGGTCCTTAAGGGGTAAAACTAAGTTTATTTGCATATTTTGATCTTCTACGCTGTACTAAACCATAGAAGAATCAATTTTATATTTTTTGCTAGACTAAGTGCAAAAGTTGAGTATCTTGTGCACATAGTATCTACTAAATGCATTCACAAGATGCCACACAATTCAACCTTTCATCAGCAAGGATACAAATATTAAAAAGCCTAAATTGCATGCCCAAATACCTAAACTTTGTACAAAATTCCTAAATTTTTTATTTGCAATTCAATTAGATTCAATAAGTAATATGCAAAAGTTTATAAAATTTGTTAAAACACCCTACCTTCAGTATTCTAGTTTCACAATCATACTATTCTTCCCCTTAAAGATTAAAGTGAGGTCAATAGTATAAGATCTTAAGGTCAACTTCTGAATTACTCTTAATTTCTTTCTTGGAGAGGTACTGTGAAATAAGTCTAGGATTGTCTAACGGGCACTTTACTGGCTCTAGCCTTTAGACAAAGACTTTGGTATCAACTTTCTGTTTTTTGAATTCCAATTTTCAAATCCTATCTGCAACCACATTCACATTGCACAACACAATTAGGATTTGGTTGGAGTAAAGATGTGGGTTTCGATTGATCAATAAACTAATATTGTTATTCACACCGTAGTCTTATTTGGGCCTAAAGTAACATTTTGAAGAAAAAATATTTTTGAAGATTCTTACATAAAATGAGCTCATAGAATCTCAGGCCAAAAGGGGTTGATGAAAAGTATCCGTGGTAATAAAAGTATTGTCTCATGAAGTAAAAGTAGAAAGTAAAAGATGAAGAGAAAAGGAACAGCATCGCCAGCCATTTTTCTATAATTTTTGAAGTGTTGAGAGTGTGGCTATGATTGAATCTCAGCGGTAGGTCTTGTGGCAAAAAGTTTGATGCTTACAATTTTATAAATGACAAAATTAGCACCCAACTTTGTAGCTATCTGGCACTTGGCCAAATGAGAGTGGTCGTTGCTGGTGGCGAATAGGATGGGCAACTTTCTAAAGCATTACATGAGATTCGGGGGTTTTAAAAGGCTGTGAGTTCCCCTGCTGTCTGACGTGGTCGAGCGACTGCCACGTCACTTTTTGAAAAAAAAAAAAAAAAAAAAAAATTTTTTTTACCAAAATATCATTTTAAGCAAAAATAAAAAATAAAAAATATATATATATATATACAGTGAGTGACGAAACCGAGTACTTTTGTGAAACATTTTCATTCAAACAACCATACCATAAGCATCAATGGTTAAAACCCAAAAGTGTACACATGAAAGTTGTAGAGCACGACATACAACACGTTACCATGGAAGTTTAAAGAAAAAATTAGTTGTGATTTGAAAGAAAATTAATTCCAAAGTTTGCTATGTCAAAAACTCGGTTTTGTTCAACATAGTTTGGCTTTACTTTATCTTTTGTCAATTTTTTTTTAAAACTCCTAAAAAACTTTTTGTACCTTAGCATGTTGGTATACATCATTTTTGATTGTTGTATACAAAAATTGAAGGACTTTCACATTTATAGAATTAAAAATATTAACAATTTAACAAACATGCAAATGATGTTGGTTTTCACAAAATTTGATTTTTTTTTGTGGAATTCAGAGCATGGGATTGCATTAGCCATGGTAAAGAGGGTATAGGTTGCAAAATAGACCACTTTTATATCTAAATGTCCTTGTATATAAAATATTTGTTGAATTGGGCAATGCGTACAATTTATATTTTACAATTGTATAATGCATTTTTAATTTTAACTTTTGTGTTCAAAGACTAGAGTTCATGATGCATATAAATCATCCAAAAAAATTCAAAAAATTCCATCATCATTGTCTGTATTATCCAAAAACAGCTAATTTTCAAAAATTACACTGACATTCAAAAAATTAGCTGTTTTTGGATAATACAGACAATGATGATGGAATTTTTTGAATTTTTTTGGATGATTTATATGCATCATGAACTCTAGTCTTTGAACACAAAAGTTGAAATTAAAAATGCATTATACAATTGTAAAATATAAATTGTACACATTGCCCAATTCAACAAATATTTTATATACAAGGACATTTAGATATAAAAGTGGTCTATTTTGCAACCTATATCCTCTTTACCATGGCTAATGCAATCCCATGCTCTGAATTCCACAAAAAAAACTCAAATTTTGTGAGAACCAACATCATTTGCATGTTTGTTAAATTGTTAATATTTTTAATTCTATAAATGTGAAAGTCCTTCAATTTTTGTATACAACAATCAAAAATGATGTATACCAACATGCTAAGGTACAAAAAGTTTTTTAGGAGTTTTAAAAAAAAATTGACAAAAGATAAAGTAAAGCCAAACTATGTTGAACAAAACCGAGTTTTTGACATAGCAAACTTTGGAATTAATTTTCTTTCAAATCACAACTAATTTTTTCTTTAAACTTCTATGGTAACGTGTTGTATGTCGTGCTCTACAACTTTCATGTGTACACTTTTGGGTTTTAACCATTGATGCTTATGGTATGGTTGTTTGAATGAAAATGTTTCACAAAAGTACTCGGTTTCGTCACTCACTGTATATATATATTTTTATTTTTATTTTTTATTTTTGCTTAAAATGATATTTTGGTAAAATCTTTTTTTTTTTTTTTTTTTTTTTTGAAATTTTTTTGAAATTTTTTTTTTCTGACACACCCGTATCAGCGTTCACTGGATCTGGGCAGATCAGGGAACAGGCCTGAAACGGCCCTCCGCGACCCCCAAATATCATCTAATGTCTTGGCTAAGAATGCATCACTTTTTTTTTAAATATGGCACCTATACTTATAAAAACTTCTAAAAATGGCACCTAATAGTCCAAATTAGGGATTCGGAAGAATTCCTTGGTAACACAAATTGCAATTGGTCAAAATTCTCTTAGTTGGCTGTCCTTGTTCACGGATTTTCGTGACTCCTATTCAAAAACTACAACACAGCTTTCTAAGACAACCAAACCAACAAATGGTCAAATGCAAGCCATAAGTTTTTAATTGAAATGCAACAAGAGTCATGACAAACTAGGCACGCAGCTAATACAAGAAATAAGTTCTAAATTGAAATGCAACATAAGTCTTCACGAACCAGGCAAGCAACAAACACAAGGCAAAAGTTCTAAATTGAAATGCAACATCAATCATGACAAACTAGGCAATCAACAAACAATACAACAAACACAAACTAACACCTAGACATTGAACTTGCGAATCCGTGAACTCGGCCAATGAAGTTCATCATCGAGAATTGCAAGTTCCCATACTCAAGCCTCATGCTTGCACTTTTTATCCTTCTTCCAGGCATCGTAGGTGTTCTCAAAGGGAAAATCCCTTACTGTGTAGTACCGCTGAAAATACACACCAACGGCACATTCAAGGTGGTCGTCAAGGCAATTCCAAAGTTTGCCTATGGAGAAGGCTACAGAGGAGAAAATACGCTCATCTTTGACGGATCCAAGAACCTGCAAAGCTGCAGTCTTTGCCAACTTGATCCATTCGGAGATGGCAGCCCATAACGACACAGAGATTCCAATATTCCGCCACAATCTTGTCAAGGGATTGAGGAGGACCGGTTTCTCCATGGCGTCAGCTGCGTTTGCCTTCATAGTGGCCTTTCAGGTGCTGCACTGGTGGTTTAGCTTATCTTTACTCAGCAGTCCCGGGCTTACTATTTCACTTGCACTTTTCTTGTGATAGAATTGCTCCTTCAGAACCGTGAAGTGACGCTCGAAGAGCGTGTCTGGGTTCAATTGCAGCCAGTACTGAGGGTACATAACGCCCAACAAATCCATGATGTTGGAAGCAGGGAATCTGCTACTCAACTCACTTATCAGCTTCTTCGTTGCCTCTTTACAAACAAAGTTTAGAATTAGTGGAAGCATTTCGGTTGTATTTTTGGTTAGTTGAGCACACAGGAAACTGATTTCCATTGCTAGCAAAGGTGGTTCGGTGGTTCAGATACCCTACATGAGCAAATACTACGGATTCAAAGCTTACATCAGATTGGAAGCTTACATCAAAAGACTACAGGTTGGAATCACATTTACCTGTACATAGTGACTTTACGCATGTGATCACCTTCGTGAAGTTGTCTTTTGTCACAGGCTCTGCTCCACCAAACTCATTACCAATGATAGCGTTGAACTTCATAGGACCGCATGTCCAATGAATATGCTCCACTTCATTGGAGTTCAAGTCCAAAGTCGACGGTGTCCAGTTCCAAGACATGCTTGGATGACGTCCACATGAAAATTCCTTAAACTCACAGAAGGCATCAGAAACGAAGCATGTGCTTGGGTTACTGTAAAGTTCATACAATTGTGCCTGACAAACCTTAACTGCAGTAACATAATCACAAACAAAAACATCCCTTTGTTGAAAACTTAATGAGGTCATGCACTATTTCTAAGAGAGGTAGAAAACACAATAATGCACAAGGATTAGATATGTCAATGAGAAGGTTGAAATTCTTCCTGGCAGCTTCTCTTGCAGAAGCCTTGGAGTCTTTGTCAAACCAATCTTCCGCCATCTTCGCCATGAGTGTCTTATATTCCCCTATCACCCTCTTCAGTGGAGACAACATGCTCAACCATTGTGTCTTAACCTGCAAGAATCACATGCAAGTAAGTGGGAGCATACAAGGCAAGGCCAGCTTCATATAAGCTACGGTCAATAAACCAGCTCTATATAGAACCTGCAGACACAAATGGCACAAAGAAAATGCTGACCTGCAGAATGATCTTCAATCCTTTTGTATGCATGAGTTCAGCGAGTTTTGTGAATTCAAGATGCCTTTTTGGACTCGCTGCAAAGTACCCATGCAAAGTCTAAAGTAGAGTCTCTATTTTTGCAATTATTGGTAAGTGAGACAGGGTCTTCACCGCAGGTTCGTCCGGTGGCTAAAACAGTGCACTCCCTCCATATGGGGAGTAACTCGTTCCTGTAAGATTTTGGTAACACCTGCTCTTGATCCCTGTGCAACAACATGCATAAATAATGAAGCAAAAATCATCAACAACATGCATAAATTAGCAAGCGGAAATCATGAATTAGAGAGATAGAAAGGACGATGGAGAAGCACCTGGAAGACGGCTGCACCATTTGCTCCAAAAGAAATCCAGTTGGAACGCATGTCCTGCCGTGTGATGCCAACTTTATCTTCAATGGCGTCAATTATGCAAATCGCTAGCCTTGATGCAGTTCCCCCCTCTGTCACCTTCTCCAAAGCTAGCACCATGGGGACTTTGGCAAAGTCCTGCACAACGTATGCATGGATCGATATCCATTGCATGTTGTCTATCGTAGTGACTTCATCGTACGTTTTGGGAAAAAACCCGTAGGCCGCCATATTTTGCTTAGTCTTTCTCGTGATCTCCTTATGGATGTACTCTGCCATTGTCCAGCTGGCAAAATCGCTCCAATGTTTCCGACTCATGTGTGGCATCTACAAATACGTGAACAACTCCTGCAAGCTTTCATACTCCACCATAGGGCAACCACTGTGAAGGACGTGAAAAATAGTAGTAAATTGTTGAATCTTCCGCGCCTTCTCACCCTTCATCTCAATATTCACTTGCTACGCTATGGTTGGACGATTGATCATCTGCGTGTTGGAAACACCCATGGCCTTGAAGTGACAACAAGTCTTGTTGATGTACACGTCCCCTTTCTTCACCCCCAATTGCGACAAGTCCTTCTTGGCGACGCGCTTGCCCACATGCTTCTCGAGGGTGTCTGTCTTCGGGCCCATGGTGACTGCCTTGCCATGAACTTGGGTGCAAATCTTGCACTGAACTTTGTGCACGGTCATGTCTCAATCTCCACGCACCATCCCCGCCCAAGGGTGTTGAATTAACCAAGTATCTTGGCACTTCCTATTGACCTTGTAGCTCTTTTGTTTTGCTTTCTGATCATCGGTCCCGGAGCTATCGATGTTGACAACCTCCACGACGTTATCATCCTCCTATCTGCCGACCACCTCAGGCAAATCAAGAAGCCCTGTAGGACAGATGAGGTGCACCGTGGGATTGGAGCGTCCAAGGGTGCATGCTAATCCTAAAGCAGAAGTCTCTTCCAACGGCAACGACGTCGACTCCAATCTCACGCGCTTCAATGGACGTTCAAGAAACACAATCTCAATGAGATTGTCGGAGTTCCGGCTACTACGAAAATATGATTCTAGCACTGTTGTCCGTCGCAGCCTCTGAAGCACCACCGGCTTCAATATCTTTTCGGACCCCTCTCAGGAATCACTCAGAAAAACAATGAGAGCAAATTAGAAGCTTCAACTGTTCAATATACAACAAATGAAAAGCAACAAGAAACGGAGCAATTTAAATTTGGTGAGACTACCGCGATAAACCTTGGTTGTCAACGCACTACATCGCCCACAAGAGCGACCACCATGCTGCTTCAAAACCGTTGCCATCATGGCCTGAACCCTCCCACAACCCTAATCCACAACCCACTCCGCACAACAAACAGATTTCAGCAAGTGGTATACAAGAAAATCATAATACTTACTTCACAAATCCAAAACTATTCTAACGACTTTGAAGATCTGGCGACAAAAGACAAAGTACGTACCTCCAATGAAAGCAATATGGCGATACACCCTAAACACCCCGTGCCCAAGCAGGCGACCAACTGAAAATTCAAACGCGCACTCCTATCGCACCAGGGAGCCCGCGCACATGCCCAGAATCACACCCGCCACCCGCCATCCGCTTGGCTAGGTGTTGAGTCGGCAGTGGGCGGAGCGCAATTCCCGATGGCTGGCACTGCGCCCTCAGCCCGCAGCCCGCACATGCCTGCTCCACCACGCCCTGCCACGCCTGCCGCTCCAGGTGAAATGAGAAGCCCAGGCCGTGCATTCCGTCCATTGTTGTTAAAAAAAAATCCCCCGGGACCCCACCCACGAGGTGAGAAACTCGAGAAATTAACTGGCACAGGCCCTGGCGGGGTTCAAACCCGCCAGAGCTACATCCGCCTGCGCCAGGCCCGACTCCGCCAACACCCGCCGGCACCCGCCAAGAAAACTTGGCATGTGCGCGGGCTCATCAGGAGGGAGCCACCTTTCTGCGTCACACTGCAGCGACAGGACCAGCCAATGTTATGGCGACGTGGCGAAAACATAAAGAAATCTCCTTGTCTTTTCTTTAAGGACTTTCTGAAGGCGAAAGACGGTTTCGCAATTTGGCTACTTTTTAGCCAGCAAAAAAAAGGCTGAGCATCACAGCCGTCTTGGAGAACGGCCATGGCGTCCTCAGCTTCTCGTTGCGTGCCTCGGCCCTGTTGAGGCAGAGGGACAGACAGAAACAGAGAGATTTGTCTAAGTTAGAGCGGGGTGCAGGGGCTGTTGCAGCACAGGAATCGACAACGACAAAGGCGACGAAGGCGACGAAGAAGAATAGCTTAACTGAACCCTTTGAGAATCCTTGGGGACAAAGATTTTCAAAATACACTGAGAAATCAGACCCTGGGGACTTGGTGTGATTTTCAAGGGTTAATAAGTCTTTCACCTTTTGCGCCCGATCCAGATTAGGTCACCAGTTTATGTGTTGTTGTTGCACGAAGCAGAAGCAGCAGCAGCAGCCGGCGCTTCCCGACCTGCACTTCTCATTCCTTGCAGTTGTCGAGTGCGCATTCACGCCATGGCGGACTACAGCAAGGTCTCCGAGACGGGCTCCTCGTCGTCTCACGACTCTCGCGTCCTCCCCGCCCATGATCTCCTCCGCCAAGCGGACAAGTTGTGAGTGCCATTTCTGCCTCTGTTCTGTTCTGTCTTGTTGCGTCTGCTGGCTCGGACACTCGTGGTCTTATGACACCTGCTTGTTTGCGCAGAACCAAGGTCAGCCTGTTCAATTGGTCGCCTAACTGGGCTGCTGCCACTCCTCTCTACGAGCAAGCAGGCAAGAGACGGATCCCCTGATTAGGTCGTGCGTGTCTTTGAAAACAAAATGTTAACTCTCCTGGAGCTCTCTGTTTTCTTGATTCGTTTTTGTTGACTCTTTCAATCTAAATATGTTAAATTCATCTGAGTTTTTGCTGCTGACCGGCTTTGGACAGCCTCTGCATTTAAGCTGGCAAAGATGTTTGAGGAAGCAAAGATTTGCTACGAGAAAGCGGCGACTGGTCAAGAGAAATTATCATCGTATCCTCCACTTTGCAGTTTATTTTTTCTCATTTTGGAAAGTGGCGAGTCAATTGGATTGTGGTGTAATGTTACTGGTTTTAGTGCGAGACCAAGCACCGTTCATCGCGCAATTTTCATAAGATCGATTTTAGGGATCCATTCTCTGAGATGGTTGTGAGATACTTGGCATGGCCGCACAATTTTTGCAAGCATACTTACGCACAATTACCAGCTGAAGAGTAGAGATTTAGTTATATTGCTTCGTTTTACAGTTCCAGGCGTTGCGCGTTTGTGTATTAGTGTTTTTTCTATCAACCTTGGCTTCGATCCCGACTTCTTTTGCGTTCTGTTTTTACGTTCTGTTTTTGCCTTCGAGGAATAATCACTTATGTCTGGAGTGAGAAACTGCAGTGAGTAGTCTGAGACTGCTGCATCTGGGTTAATAACGTCTTCCTTTCTTTTTCTTATGGAAGCATGCCCTTAACCGGCGGATCGGTTCAGACCTTGGTCTGCAGGAAAGCATATGGAGTCGGTAGGAGCCCTCGCAAAAGAGCTTGGTTTTATTGATGAGACGGTTGCTTCCTACAGGAGAGCCAGCGAACTTTTTCTGCATTGTGGGAAAGTACAACCCAGTGCTGATGTGCTTGGCAGAGGCGCCCGGTAATTACCTCCCTTCTAACTGATGCGCATGATTTCTCAGTTTTATGAGGCGCGATTTGATTTGGCTTACATTTGTCCCTTGTCCAGGGCAGTGGAAGACGAAAAGCCGGAAGTTGCAGTCAGGATGTACTTAGATGCTTGTGCGATGCTTGAGGAGGAAGGTCGCGAGCAGATGGCCTTCGACACTTATCGTGCAGCAGTTAATCTTTACATCAAGCTTCATAGGTATTCTTACTACTGCATTGAAGAATGAGATCTTTGCTCTAGGATCTGAATGGTGCATCAATATGCATTGTACATTCTCCGATGATTATGGTCCCATCGTGGCATTCTGGTTAACTAGCCCATATTTCGTTCCCTGGGCTTCTTTAAAAACAGCTGATCTTATTTATTGAAGGTTTAAGGATGCGGCAGCTGTGCTTGTGAGATGGGGCCAGTCAGCAGACAAATGTCAAGCCACTCAGAGCCAGTGTAAAGTGAGTAGCGATATTTCTCTTGTCGAAATTGTCAGTTTCGTGCTTCTTGAAAGAACAGTATGCAAGAGTACATGTTTGTCTTGCCTGTCGATTCTGCAAGTAGAAATCAGTTTGTATAGTTGTGGAAGTTTCTGCTTGTGTATGGAACCATTTGACTGTGTAACAGTATGTAACTGTGTAAAGATTTTGAATCTGTTAGTGGAGTTGCTTTTTAGTTTGCTTCCTTGAAATTTGTTTGCGGTGTGAATTCCAGGCTTACCTCAGTGCTATCATAGTTCATTTTTACGATGAAGATTTGAAGCAAGCACAACAATGCTACAATGATTGTTCTCAGTACGTTCTCAGATTCCCTCTTCTCAGATTCTGAAGATTTTGTCCTGCATGCACTTTATTCATCTTGTGGATCTGTTTTTGGTTTGCTATCATCCTTGTCACCAATGCTATAAGCCGGCTATCTCATCACATGGTTTACTTGCTCAGTCGTCTTGGTCAAATAATTTTGGGGAATTAATATGCGCAAATAACCTGCTTCTAATGTCTTCGGTTAGATTGCAAAGTTTAATTGCAAAGTATGTTTTTATATATATAGTCATTAAATGGGGGGAGGGGTTGCAGGGTGGATGCATTTTACAGAAGCGAACAAGGTGAAACTGCTGAAAAGCTTCTATCAGCATATAATGTGGGGAGTGCAGATGAGATAAGGCATGTGGTCGGGTCAAGTTATGTCATTCCCCATTTAGATCACATGGTGAGTCCCGATAGAAACTCGACATGTCCGTTATGATAACGTTCGTTTATGCGTATCCCACCTTGGATGTAATCAACTATATTCACCTTTGCATGTTTGTATGTGAATATGCCCATTTCCCCTTATCAATACTCCAGCAACTTGTGGTCAACATCTGAAAGCGGTAGCTGACCAGAGGGACAGGAACCATATCAGTGCGTATTCAGCCAACTACACTGATTATAGGTAGAAATTATCTATTATACACAATCGTTTTGATCATGAGAATTATTGGTCAGACATCTACTGGAAATCTAGGATGAGGGTTAAATTAGATTATGCACCCATGCCTTGACAGTTCAATTGTGTGCATTTTCAAAGCTCCAAACCCACCGTATTTTTGACTGCATCAAAACCACACTGATTTATCCTATGGGTGATTCCGTCATAGAAATGGGAGGGTGTTTTGTAACTACTTTGTTTTTTTCACCTCATTTATTAATAAAGGTGAATTACTGTTGTTGAACAACAGATGCCTTTTTCGAATTCAGTATAACCAGTAAAGTACTGCTGACTTAAATGGTCCACTCTGTAGGCTCTATGATACTTATTGTTGCTTGCATGTAGTTGCCATAACCTAAACCTTTGTTCGTGGGTATCTTTTGCAGATTGTAAGGCTGGCTAAGCAGTTGCCGATGGGTGAGCTTAAAGCTATTTTGCCAGGAGAGTCGAGTGATACCAACTTAAACGAAGAAGATCTCACATAAGAAGGGTCAGTTGCTTTAAACCCTACATTCAGTTGCTCAACTGTGGAGGCACTGTGGAGGCACTTCAAGGTACCCGGCATGCTGGATTTTGAACGCAGAATATATGGATCATTGGGGCATCAGCAAGTTCCGGAATTTGAAAAATGCAATTGGTAGCATGTGGTATTTCTTTCTCTTATGTCAAGAAAGCTACATTCATGTATAAAAAGTACATGTTTTTATATTTTATATTCCCTGTTTTCTGGTGGTTCCAGTGGTAGTTCTCGGCTACAATAATCCTTCGCCTTAGGTCCAGAGTTACTTTTTAGAAGAGAAACAGCTACATTGAAGACATGTGATTGAAAAGTTTCTATTTCTAGACTGAAGGTTTTGGGATATAATCTGTTTTAGTAGCTAGGTGGATAGAAGTTTGAGAATTATTGCTGGATGTTTTTTTTTTTGTAACATCACAAGCAAACGAGGAATAGTTTGGGAGAGTGTGTAGAATAGTTCCAACTCTCCATGTTTCTTGAGAAATTCCATTTGTTTGTCCTTCGGCGTATCATTTTAATCCCAGTTCATCTAGAGCGCTCGGAGGCGGCGAAAAGAGAGATTGAGGATGCTCAAGAGAACGTAGTACTTGGAGAACCAGGGTTAGCAATGAAAGAAGCTAGGTTAAGCTTTCATACAAGGGTTAAGCTTCAAGAGGGCTCCCAGTTGTAGTCACTTCGTGTTCCTTGAAGCGCCACCACCTTTTCAGACCTCTGCATCTTCAGTCTCGAATCGACCAGGGGAAGCATTCAGGGAGTGTTAATTCTGTTTCCGGGTTTTTTACCCAATTCTGCTATCACAATTTGTAAAGATTTTTATGTGATTTTTGGGCGGTGCTGGAAAGTGTGATTTTGAAATTTTCGCCTATGTTGATCTTGTATTGCCTTTATTGAGACTAAACCCTGATGACGATTTTCCCCTTGAGATAAAGAGTGCTCTCCAGTCGCTTACAGCAGGTATATGATTCAAGACGAATCTTCATCCCAACAGCACTTCTACATGCCTTATGGGCACAGCAGGTGCCGCAAGTCAAAAGGAGATCCAGCGTTTGAATTTGCTGGCGAGTGATCGCACTTCCTTCTCATTGCTTCACTTCTCAAGCTACTGTGGGAGCAACTGGGATTGATAGGTTTTAGGGTACGGCCAATTGGATTGTTGCTTCACGAATGATCAGAATGGAAAGAAGGTAGTTGGAGCAAACTATGAGAATACCCTTGGCAAATTGCTGCAGGCATTGGGTCTCAACAACTGGAGCAGAAGATGTGCACTCTAACTAAGTACCTAGCTAACTGTGAACGCTATTTCGGGGCACCTAGCTGCAATGTCAATGTGGGACTGGGATGAGCAAGGGGAGTCCTCCCCACCTGAGGACAGACAACAAGACGCATCTCATAGTGGAAGCTCAGATTACCGCGGAGCGCATCATTCATATGGAGACCATAGCCATCACCATCACGGCCACACAGGCCACAACCACGATCGTCACCACCACCATCAGCAAGATGATGCACACTCCTATCACGGCCAACGATCGGCCGGAACCAGTCCTTCCCGTCATAATTACGGCGTGCGGCATGAGTCCTATGAGGATCCAGGTGCTCACCAAAACTACGGTCGGCGTGAGTCCAACGGGGAAGAAGAAGGTAGGAGTCGTCAAAGCTATGGGTGGCATGATTCAAACGATGACCAAGGTGATGACCGGAACTCTTTTGGAAGCCACACCCACGCCTCCAACATGGCTCATGCCCCGGCAAGGCAATCAGCTCACTATCGAGACAATGAAGGTTATGACTCAAGTGTAGGATATGAGATTCGGCAGGAACACCACTCTCCTCCTCCGCCTACCTCTGGACATGGACATGATGAACATGAAGCTTCCAATCGAACCGATTTGTTCACTAGTGATAGTGTTGTGAATTTGACCTTGGATGAGATTGATGCACTTGCCCGCACGCATCGTTCTCGAGCTTGGTTGGTGGTTTTGTATGCTCCTTGGTGCCGCTTTTGTCAGGTCTAGCATTCTGTCATTATTCCCTGGGCAATGTTGTTTGGATTGGTTGCTTGTCAAGTTATTCAATGTCATGCCTTGTTCATTGAGTATGCTTAACTCTAAACGCTTTGGGAGTTCTACAGTTTGGAAGGTATTCAATGTCATGACTTGTTCATTGTAAGCTTAACTCTGAAGGCTTTGTAAGTCCTACAATTTGGAAGTTATTCAATGTCATGCCTTGTTCATTGTAAGCGTAACTCTAAAGGCTTTGGAAGTTCTACAATTTGGAAGTTATTCAATGTCATGCCTGGTTCATTGTAAGCTTAATTGTAAAGGCTTTGGAAGTCCTACAATTTGGAAGCGAGGTTTGGACATAGTGTGTACCACTAAATTGCTTCATTGGTGAATTCAAATCAACTCTTGCTCAATCAATTCCTAAAATTCCACATCACTTGTTCAACTATCATCGATCAAAATAAAATAAATGGAGTGGTTTGAGTAGAAGATGCACTATTTTTGATTTGGAGGTTTATAAGTGGGACGGAGGGAGTCTATGTGTATTACAATCTATTTGTCTTTCTAATCTCTTGTTATTATGATGGGTTTGAAAATCTAATAAGACCATTTTGCCAGGCTATGGAGCCAAACTTTGAAAGGGTGGCCCAACATCTTGAGAATTCCAATGTCTATGTGAGTTACTTGATTGATTTACTTAAATAATATTTCATTAGATTTATTCAAATTCTCTACATTAGACATGAAATATGCAAACTTGGTCAAAATGATTAAAATTTATACTTTCTTCTTTTTTGTGTGTTTCAATAATATAAAAAATGACAATATTTTTTAGTAATATACATATTGATTATAATGGTATAATTGAATGTTAGTAGCAAAATTGTAAGATTTCTTATTTTTATAAATTTATGTACAATTGTATATACATTTGTATATTAGTTTATACCAATGATGTTCAACTTATGCATACTATAATGAAAATGAATTTTTTTTAAGAGATTTGTATATGAAATTATATATTACCATTGATTTTATTCAAATAAAATTCCTTCTTTCAAATGAAATTTAAACTTATAAAAGTGATTTTAAAATGGCATCATTGCACATTGATTGCAAAAAAAAATATACCATTATTGTAATATATTCATTTAAAAAATTTCAGGTTGGCAGATTTAGAGCAGATGGAGATTACAAAGAGTATGCAAAACAATATTTGCAACTTGAACATTTTCCAACAGTTCTTTTTTTTCCTAAAGATAGTTCAAATATAGTGAAGTATCACTCTGAAAATCGAGAGGTTGATGCATTACTTGGATTTGTTCAAGCTTTTGAGTAGTTGATATTAAAACATTTAAATTAGGAAAGACAAAAAATTTCATACCTATACTTTTTCTTTTTAATACAATTACATTTAAAAAAACAAGTCACCAATATTGTAACAATTGATGAAATTTACAATGACAAAAATGCAATAGTATTTCGAAAATCCAATCCCAAAAACAAATAAATGTTTGAAGATCTTGGCTAAGCTTTGCATTTCAAATTTGAGATCCTACGGAATTTTTAAAATATGATAAGAGAATGTAAAGCATAGAAAGGTTTGAAAATTTTATAGTCCAAAGAATTAGAACCTTTGAAACTACAATGTTTATTAGTTGTAACATCATTTGTAGCTCAATTAATTATGGTAAAAGATTGTTGCAATGCCACATTTTAGTAGTCATGAAGAAATCTATATGTAATTTTGAAGGGGAAGATTTGAATTGAAGCTCCCCTCTTGATATTAGTTTTCAAATAAACAATTTTGAGACACTGATTCAATTTTTTAAGGAAATCCATAAAACAAAGCATTTTAGAAATAATAATTTGGTTTAATAATATAGGCAATTTATTGTATATTACAAAGTTTAGAAAGCAATACTTTGTATTCTTTTAGATGGTTCATTTGATTATTCAAAGTTTTCACCCCAATCAGTTACCTACATTTCTTCTATTTTTCATTTGAAAAGACTTGATTTTTGGTTATATAAGTAGAAAGCTCATCCATGAAATCCTATTCCAAACCAAAACATTGATTGACTTTCTCAATAGGAGATGAATTGAATCATTTTGATGGCTTTAGAAAGTTTGCAAAATATGACAACATTGGTTTTGTAAAATGTGAATATGATGTGCATCTACACTTTTTTGGACCTAAAATACAACTGCTAATTATTGTGCATAAAAAGTGTATCATATACATCGTTGTATAAAATAAATCAATAAGGGTTATTTCCTAGATCACTTCAATATTGTCAATCAAATTTTAATTAAAATAAATTATTTCAAATTTTTTTAGCCCCGATATAAACAAATTTGAGTTTACAACTTCTAAGACAAAAGCAAACATTAGGACCCAAAAAAACTTGGAATCATTTATATCAATCATTTCATCTTGGAGTTGAGCCTTCAATAGTCGTCTACACTATTGAGAACTACTATAAGTTTTCAAGAGCAACCAATAAGAATTGAAGAGCTTTTGAGTCTCAAATTTATTTATTTATTAAATTTAAATAAATAAAAATTTCAAAAAAAAATTTCAATTAAAACTTATGAACATTATTGCAAACTGAAATAAAGGACTATGCATGTGCAACAAGAATGAATTAGATCAAAATTTGAATATGAAATATATGCCAAAAGGCACCATTATTAAACAACAAATAATCAAATAACACATCACCGCCTTTCTAACCAAAACCACTAGAAATATAACATTCAGACTTAGCAGTCACTCACTGTGCCTGCCTTCCCCGGACGGAATGATGTGGAATATACCACATCATTTCATCCGAGGGATGGAATGGTGTGGTATATTCTACACCAAATCAGTAACTATAAGGACACTTGTCAGAACTTGTCAGAACTTAGCAAGGTGCTTGAGTCAATTACAATGTCGCAGTTGCACATTGGGGTTAATAGCAAATTAAGTAAGGTAGCCTCCTCTAAAAGCGACCGGCTTCTTCAAATCAACCCTATAAAATGGTAGTGAATGGATATGAGGTGGTCTTTAAATGGACCACTTTAGTCATTGATTGAATCTAGAAAAAAATATTCTTTAATCCTTAAAGGACGGACCCATGACCACAGATTTCAAGCCCCACTACTTATCACTCAGTTTTCTATCATTTTGCAACTAGATATGAATGAAAGTTCTTACAATTATTTTTCAGAGATGTAACTATATGTCTTCTATACTTTGTAAATTTTTTAGATTTTTTTGTGAAAAATTGTTTTTTTCGAGAATTTTTGAAGAAAAACTGAAGAAAAATCATATCAAATAGAAAAATATTTCGAAAATTTGAAAATTTCACCATGTGTGCATCTTATGGTGATAAACATCACACTGTAAACCAAATTTCCGTACCATTCTATAATTAGAAAATAATAGACATTGAAAATGCATCTAAAGTTCAAACTACAACAACTTGTTCAGGTCTCCATTAGATTCTTAGATGATATTACAAATAAATGTATCAATATGGCGTTGTGGTCGTCAATACACTGGCCGCACCTAGGCCTTCACTTAGACATCACATCGGATAGGGTGAAGTCCTACAACCTATCATCTTGGACGCGTTACAAGAAAAGCATTGTCGGAGGACATGCCCTTGGTTATATCACATTGGACACTTGGTTATTCCAATTTTCAAAGTGTGCAGACGTCCGCCTATCCATGTTGACATTGCCCCCAACATTGCTTCCCCCTCCATAGAGACATCATTGAAGTCACCGTAGTCCTTCGGCACATTCCTTGACTCATCTATGAAGATGCACAACTACTCTGTATACCATGTAGTAATGGAAAGGATTAAATTTGAACGTCATGGAAAACATTTTTGGCTATAACAGGCAAGTCTAGTACATCTACGAACCCGTCTGTCATACCAAGGTAGATGTCTCAGATGACGATGGATGTTATGAAATGCACATCTGAGTGAATGCCATATGCACGGAAGTGAGCATCACAAGTAGCACTTATTTGTCCTTCCGGATGTCGTTTAAGACGTTCATACATCTACGCTAATGTCGTAGAGAACACCCCTACATGCTATTCTCTGATGATGAAAAATGTTGCTTCTAAAGAATGCCACGTCAGCAGCCTTGGATACCACATCGTTTCCACGTCAAGTGACACGTCACTTACGTGAAATGTCATTGTTTGTTATTGTACCTTGGTAGCTTCTATTGAAATGCCATCATTGTTTTGACTAATAGAGATAGTATGTCTTTTGTTGGTACAGGTCAATGCATCTAATTGGCACAACTTCAATGTCCAACCATCAATTTCTTTCTCACCCCTATAAAAGTGTCCACTAACCAACGCGGGATTTGCTTCAAAAACAATCTAGAAAAGTTAGCACAATTGGTCATTGAAAAAGCTATCCCGGTCACACAAATTTTTTAGGACGTACAAAATCATATTCCTCTACCAAATATTCTACATACCATTTAAAAAAAATCTTTCATCTATAGTCCCCACAACAATTCATTGCAAATCAAACTCTACAAATATCAATTGGCCCCACATCTTTAAAATATTGGACAGAAAAGAACAATATTTCATCTATAAAGGCCACTTCCTAATCATTCAAGTGCCACTTTGTGGCTCCAAATAGCTGAAAGATTAACTCCTAAAACTAATGGTAATTGAGTTCAAAAGAAACATATCATGTTTTTGTGAAAAAATGCCATGATTACCACAAAATAATACCTCTCATAACATTGATTTCATCAATCATAATAGAATTATTCAATGCTTTCCACATACACACACATTGACAAAACTACAAAACCCATATGTTTATTATGAAAAAAAGCAAAATTTCATAGTCACCTTTGAAGGCCAGAATTTGCTCCTAAAACAAAAAACCTTCTAAAACAAAAAACCTTGTATCTTTTGCAATACCAATTAGAATCACACAAAACAAAGCATAAAATGAAGAAGATATCAATTAGGAGCTACGCTAAAAAAAAAATCAGAAAATGAACAAAAAATCCTAGGGTTGCAAGAACTTGCCACAAAATAATGCAAAAAAACATTTTGGTCCACAAAAGGGATTCAAGATTGCGAGGACCTTTAGAGATGAAATACTCCAACATATGCCTCAAATACAAGTAAGACGTTGTTCATGACAATAATTTTGCATAGGCAACACTACTCAGTTTCAGTTACCTTGAAACGGTGGAGGCGCCATTCCATGGCGTTTGGATGACAATCTAGTAAGTTGGAAGGAAATTAGAAGCACTTTTTCATCCGGTTTCTCTTGTTGACCTTTCATGTTGGGTTATGAAGAGTATCCAATTGAGTTTGTAGTCTTGCCATTGTTTGTCTTCACGTAAATGAGAAGTTATTAAAAAAAACGGATCACCAAACATGCTATTTTAGTGTATTTTGGGAAGTTGTTGCTCCTTGCTCTAAATCTGAAATTTCTTCACAAAAATGATATTTTTTGAAATTGAGCCCAACTAACAAAATGAAGGTCACCTACTGCAGTTTCTTCTCCAATTTAAATTTTGGAAAAATTCCTAATATTGAATTTTTTATTGCAATTTGAATTTTGGATACATATTCAATGTCTATTGAATGATATGGAAATCGGGTTAATGCTATGATGTTTGTCATTGTAATATACATACATGGTAAAATTTCCACATTTTTTGAAATACTTTTCTATTTGATGTGATTCATAACATTCAGTAGCCTTCAAAGAGGTAGCCTTTGAGTCCTCATCCACAAAATTCATCCTCAAATAATTAATGTAAGCTTAGGTATTAGAATAGTGGCAATACATTATGTATTGTTTCATTTTCTTTGTTAATTTTAGGACCAGACATACGAATTAACAAATATTTGTAGAAAAAGACGTTAGCAAAAAATCCAATGAAAAATGCACTACAACCATTTGTCATCAATAACTTATTTTGGATTTTCCGGTGAAAAGACAACTCTATATATACACATGGGGTGGTAGGAGGTACAACAACCCATGTGGGACAAATTTGTAGTTTCTCAAGCACTCATAGTTTAGTCAAAAACAAAGAATTGTGTTAAAAGTAGAATTTTAGGCCTCATTTAGGCATAGTAAAATACCTTTTTTCAAAAAACTTTGAACCAAAAAAAGTTGGTGAATGAAGATAAGTTTCACTTCCAAAAAATCTGTTTGGCATTTTGAATCTCCAAATCAAAAGCTATGGACAAGTTTCAGAGAGGGATTGGAATGGACATTTTCTTTAATATTTTTAAAAATCCTCTCTGAAATTTGTCCATAACTTTTGATTAGAGATTCAAAATTTCAAACTGATTTTTGGAGGTGAAACTTATATTTACTTACCAACTTTTTTTAGTTCAAAGTTTTTTGAGAAAAGATATTTTACTATGCCTAAATGAGGTCTGAAATTCTGCTTTTAACACAACTCTTTGTTTTTGACTTGCTTGAGAAATTACAAATTCAAATTTATTTATCCCACATGGGTTGTTCTACCTTCTACCACCACATGTGTATGTATACAATTGTCTTTTCACTTGAAAACACAAAACATGAATGACAATCACATCAAAGTGATGCAATTCAAGCATTGAGATAATCGATCATTATAAATTGATTGCTATTTTGAATAAATTTGCTATTTTATTCACAGTTGCATTTCAAAATACTTAATTTGTTGTTAATTCCAATGTGCAACTGCGACATTGTAACTGACTCAAGCACCTTGCTAAGTTTTGACAAGTTTTGACAAGTATTGATTTGGTATGGAATATACCACACCATTTCATCCTGCGGATGAAATGCTGTGGTATATTCCACATCATTCCGTCCGGGGAAGGCAGGCGCAGTGACGTCTATTGAGTGTTACGAAGAGAATATTTTTCTTAACAAAGCCTACCAATTTATAGAATGATAGTTGCACTTCTTTATTTAATTGACATTATAATTTCAAAATTCAAAATTCAAATTTATTTATAAATTTACTTTTAAAAGCCATTTTCAAAGTCTCTAAAGAATTGAAGTGTTTCAATTGATGTATAAATTTATATTTATATTTATTATTTTATTATTTTTAATTAAAATAATAAACAGATTTTATCATTTCAAAATTCAAAATGGTTTTGGGATGGAGTTTGCTAAAGTGAGTACATGGTTGGCCTACAAAAGCTTGATTTTTGATAAAATAGTAACAATAAAATGAAATGCTGATGAATGGAGTTTAACTTTGTAGAATCAAGTTTAAAGTTTGAAGTGAGAAAGAAGTAACAAACCTTCGATTCTTCTTATGTTAAAGAATGTTTAACAAGTATCTATACTTGACATGGTGGTTAGCATAGAATTCACTTTAATCAATATGTAATTGTCACTAGTAGTGCAAAAAAGAGTTGGGCCTTAGTTTGTAATTTTTTAATAACGTTTTAAAAATGAGCTAAAAAATATAATTTAATAAATTTAACAATTACAAAGTCATTGTAAGAAGACTACTTAAAAAATTGAAAATATTAAAGTTCAAATTCAATAATTTAAAGAATTTCAAATCTTAGATATGTTTCAAATTTTTTTATAAATACTAGTGCTAATAGTTATAAATCAAACTATACAAATTCAATGTTTAAAAGCAACAACTTTTGGGCAAGTTTATAAACCAAGGGCAATTGTAAGCTATAGTCTACTAGTTCATAAATATACTATTTGTGCACTCTACAACAATCATCAATTAGAGAAACATATTGTTGAATATTTCCTAAATGCCCAATCACTGTTTTTTGGCAACATAGCAATTTTGGATAGCTTAGTATGAACAGAATTTCTATTTTTTTGCTTTAACATATTTACACAACATGTGCTTGAGGAGTAGCTTTAAGACACAACAATTTTCATGACCTTTGATTGCATGGTTAAAAAAGTTATTGTATGATATATAAATTTCAATGTTTGGTGTGTAATCTGGGCAGTTTAATTTTTTTTCTTTAAATCACTTTCTAAGGAAATAAAAATTTGAAATTGATTTTATAGATTTATTTATACAAGGAAAGCCTTGAATCATTCCATGAACTTGATTAATGAAATGAAAGTTATGAAGAGTTTTAGTCATTACAAAAAATTTTAGGCCTCAACAAGACTGCGAGTGCGTGATTTTTGGCATTAGCAGGGTGCAATTACGGAAAAAAAACAATTTAAAAAAAGTAAAAAAAAAAAAAAAAAATATATATATATATATATATATGTATATATATGTTTTTTGAAAAAAAAATGAAAAAATGAAAAAAATGACGTCGTGCTAATGTGGCATTGATAGTGCTGGCGTGGTCAAAATGCGACCACGCCACAATTTGAATTTTGAGTTTTTTTTTTTTTTTTGATATATCACCGCAGGGGGCCAGGCTTAGCGGCCTTCTACAAGCCTCATATTTTTTTTGTTAATGTTTGAGGTTAGTTATAGAAATTCTATTCTAAAATAAACTTTGAAGTCCGTCAGTTATTTTATGCAGTTTTCAATATTTTTGAAAAAAAAAAAAACATTGGGTGAAGATTATTTATTATAACATTACAAACGTTGGGATGGGTATTTTTCAATTTCATAAATAAATTCTTGACAATTTAGTATTTTGAATCATTCTCTACTACTTTCTACTTACTATTTTTTTTCTATATGTTGTACAATTCCAAATGATTTGAAGTATTTCAAATGTGATTATCCAAGTTGCCTTAGAAAATGAATCTAGAGAATAACCACCATTTTGGACATTTTTTTATACAAATGTGACCTTGTGAAGTGCAGCTGCCTATTTTTTCAAAGGGACAAGGAAGGATTTTTGTGAATTCAAACGCTAATATTTTGCAATCCACATAGTGGAAATTTCTGAAAATTTTTCTACATCTTCTCAAACCAATGTACTATAAGATTCTACGGTTACATACATATGTCCAAAAATGTATTTTTTCTAAAATTTTTGTACTTGTTCTAGAAATGGCAATTTTGAAGCACTTTTGGTCAAAACAAGTCAAATTCATTTAGAGGACATGCGAGCTTCAATCCAATAAATACTATGTCCTAAAAAAGTAGACATCATACCGTTGCAAACAATTGAATCCAAGGACCTCGCTTTAATAAAAAATGCTCATAAACAAATGTTGGCAAGAATATATGACATTGAAAGACTCTTATGACATTTCTTTCATTTATATTATATATGAAAGGTCCTTCACATGATACCATTTCCATTCCAACTAGTGTTATAATCTCATCACCATTGCATTAGAAAAACATCTTTATTTAGTCTTGCAATGGTATTCCAAATTTTCCAATACATTGTTGAGAAAGATGAGTGGCTTAACTCAATGCACTAAATCATTAGGTATTAACCATATTTCTTAAAAGTATTGAAGTGCTCAACTTGAAAGCTTGGAGTAGTGATCAATTAGGGTCAAAGTTTTTGGTAGAAGTCCTAAAATCGCTTCTTCCATATAGGTACATATTGATTTTGGAGATGTACAGCACAATGATGATGGCAATTGTGGATTTAGTGGCGCATTTTGGGGTATCCACTTTACATTCATTATTGACACTAAGCATTTTGAATTGGGGCATCAAGGCCTCTCAATTTCTCTAGGTTAAACCTCATTATCTTCAAATCCATTGCAATGCTCAAATTTCTAACTTTTTATTTTTTCAACAACAATTTGGGTCTTTAAAATCTTATGGTTGATACTAGTGTTAGGTGAGAATCTGGAATCTAATATTTGAAATTATTGCATGTGAACATTGCATTATAGTAATAGTTTCTAAAATGTCCGTTTCAAATACATTCAATCAATATCCACTCAACTTCATAACTTTTGCATACACTATCCAAATGTTGCATACCTTGGTATATTAGAACTTCCTTTCACTTGACAACAAGAAATTTTGAAATTTCGAAAAGTATAATAATAATAACTAGGCATAGTAGCAAAAAATGGTGGTTTAAGGGTTGTCCACCTTCTATAAAAAACATGAAACAACTTCACATCCACACTTCAATCTTCTTGTCATTGTTTCTTTTGTTTTGATAAAAATGAGTTTGCAAAAGCTAATGAATAATTGACCTTGTATTGTGTACATGTACGTAGAAGCTAAGTAAGCCTATAGAATTTGGTAATGTAGTGACCTATCCGTGAAAGAATAACTAAAGGTGGGTACATCCAAAATTGCACCTTGTCTAAAACCGCCATCACCACTCTATGTACATCTTCAAAACCAACATTTACATATGTTGAAGAAAGGATTTCATTAACATCTACCAAAAAGAACTTTGATCCTTCATAACTTTCTATACGGTATCCAAATGTCAAATTTTTTAATGCATTGGAACTTCCTTTCACATGCCAACAAGAAAATATGCAAATTTGACCAATCTATTAATAGTAATTAGGCACAATATCAAAGAGTGGTGTTTTGGGGGTACCCATCTTAAAGAGAGTCTCCTAGAGTTGGTTGAATAATGCCTTTACAAAAAGCCCCACCAGAAATATAAAATTAAAATAATGATAAGAAAATGACATAAACTTAGAATTCTTTTTTTCTTCTATTCAGATCAAGGCTCCACCATCCTAAAATGATCTTTTTGGTAGATGAATTGTTTGGGATTAAGGCTAAAAAATAATGTTATTTCAATCTATTTCTAAGTATTTTAAGGAAGTTGTTATCTATTCATTCAATCTTCAAAGATAGAAATGATTATTCTCAAGCAACCAGAAGATCATTTTGGGATGGAGGGAGTACAATTGTGCTACCACTTCTCTACAGGCACAACCATTAGAAGAGATTTGAAGGCTTTGGAAGTCTGCAAAATCCCGGATTGTATCGTAGGAACTCTGGAAACTCTACCACATGTGTAGTCTGACGTGGCACAAATTGTACCATGTCATATATTAATATTTCATTGTTTTTAAAATATAAAATTTCAAATATTTTAAAATTTCTTCACATTTTAAAATTTTTTAAATTCAAAAAATAAATATATATATATATATATATTTATTTGATTTTTTGTATTAGTAAAAAACTTTGACAACATATTGTAGTTCCTAGCAAGAAAACAGGCTTGAAAACGGCCTTCCTTTTCCATATGTTCGAAACAAAAAAGAAAACAAAAAAAAACGGCCTTCCTTCTCCATTTGTTCAAAACAAAAAGAAAACGGCCTTCTTTGCCTTCAAATCTTTTCAAATGCATCCTATAATTCAAGCAAGTTACATGCTTATAGAAAATTCAAGAAAAAAGGAATTTAAGGATTGCACCTACATGCTCTATTAACATTGGGCAATTAATTTGAAAATTTATGAAGGTAGAAGTCCTTAGATTGCTTCTCCTATATACTAAAGTTGTAGGGTATAGTTAGCGGAAAACAATTTTTAAAATCGGGCCTAAAATTTTATGAAAATTATTTTTTCAAAAAGTTTAAAATTATATAGTGACATAATATTTTAGCATCTACTAAACCTTATATTTTAGAAAGAAAATAAATATTTGACAAAAAAGTGCCGACCTTGCCCTACACTTATAGTATTTTAGACATTAATATAAAATTGGGTATGAAAAAATTTCATTGAAATCTAAATTTACATACCAACTTTTGACATTTAAAAAAAAAATATGAACTACATAGAAGCGCTTCATTTCTTCACCATCTGCTGTGAAATTCACGGGGGATGCACTTAGTGTATCTAATCCAAACTACGTGTGACCAGAACTTTGTACCCCCTATATTATATCCTAAAATTTAAATAAATGAAAATAAAAAAGATATAAATATATTTTCCTAATTTGAAAGTTTATGTTTTGAATTATTGATATTTTTATTTGCTAATGATAATTAGTTACAAATTTTTGAGGTAAATAGATACACTGCAAAACTAAAAAATAACTTTCACACCTCTATATTATATCTTGAAAAATTGCTTAAAAAGTGAACAAAAAATTCCTAAAAATAACTCTCTATTGAAAGCTCATTTTGAGTTGAATATTGATGCAACGGTCATCTAAATGTGTTCTCTATGAATATTTGAGTTGAAAAATATGCCATTTTAGGTTCATTTTCAAACTCTTCTAGAAATCATTCCATATTTCATTTGAATTGGAAATTTTGGCAATAGAAACCTATAGTCGTTACCAAACAATGCTCAAAATTTTAGGTTGAAATTATAGTTTATTAGAAACCACTTGTTCGCACGTGGTTTGTTGTAGTAGAACCAAGTGCCCTCCCCGAGGTCAAATTACATAAGCAACTTTGACCTAAAAACATGTATGAAAAAACTTTGTCAAGATGAAAAGAAGTTCTAGACTTCTTTTTCTGTGCTTTGTTCACAAAGTGGATGTCAAAGCCTTTAGGGGCTAAGGCTTTGGTTTATGGATCAATTCAATCAAGTCAAAAAACAATGAGGGGTCTATACTATAAGCTTATCTTTTACAATAAATAAGGCATGAAGATATAGAATTAGACATATGCCAAATTAACCTTTAGGCTACAATCATTGTGAAATGAAGGGAAGAGATTAAATACATGCTAAACCTCTTAGTTACAATAAAAATCAAATGAAAAGAGCAGCAAGATATATGCCTAATTCCTTTGGATTTTTCAAGCTACGATGTACAAGTTGTTTTGGTCAAAATGCACTATAAAGCGGTTATTTGGAAAACTTGAAAAATTCATGTGCTAATTGTATATTGAATTTGGATTGGAGGTGATAATTTTTAGAAAACCAAGACTATAGGAGCTAGACGACCACTCAAAATAGCAATTAAAAAGATATCTAAGTTTTCAAAATTTCATATACTTCATGCACTATAATAATCATAGTGCATTAAGTACACTAAGTTTAGAGATTTCATTGATAGCAATTGAAAAATTCAAATTTTTTAATATAGATGTTTAGAATCTTCAAACATTTATTTTTTCTATTCATTTTTTTAATAATTTTTAATAATTTTTACATTTAGCATTGATCTTTAAAGTCTAATATTATTTTTTAAGATTATTAAATCATATTTTTTCATTATTTTTTAAATGCTCATTTTTTATAAATTAAAAAGTAGTAGTAATTGTCTTTTTTTTATATAAATTTTATGAATTAATTGTGACAAGAAGGATTGGATATTTTAATGCATGTTTGCACCCATTATTTGTATTCCGCATTATGCAATTGCCGTTTGGCTACAATCAACATTAGATGGAGTGAAGGGGTCAAACACATGTCTAGTCTCTTACTTACAATAAACACTACACTAAAAATGATATTTAGTGTTGGCAACACTAATTACGAACCTTGACACTAAATATCATAAGTAAGTAACACTAAATCTAATTTCTAACACTAAATATGCTCTATGGTAAATCTGAAGTCTGAAAAGGTTTACATTTAGTGTTAGAACAGGTTAAAAAAATGAACTTGCAAGGAAGCGGAGGCGGCGCATTGAAGTCCAACACAACACTAAATCCGCTACAATTCAAATTTAGTGTTGTGGCTGGTAGGGGGGTAAAACACTAAATGTCATACTACACTAAATATCATTTTTAGTGTAGATGGAGTGGTTGGGTAGTCACAAGCCTAATTCCTTGGTTATAATAAGCATTGATGGAGTGACAAGGTTAAAATATTACACTACCTTGTTGCAATTTTAGTTGGAATGATAAAATTGATTCAATGTTCAATTTGAAATTAACATGTACTTCACATGTAAGAAATAAATTGTTTTGAGTTGAAAAAGCAAAACATATACAATGCGTAGATTGTTAGATTAACGTTGTCTCCAAAAATTTGTTAAGATTTCAAGCCTCAAATCAAAAGCTATTGACCAAATTCAAAAAGGGCATGTGAAAATAAATTGAACCTAATTCTTAGAAGTCTCTTAGAATGTTAGCAAAATATACTAAGAAGGAAAAAAAATATCTATATACATATTACTTTAATAATTTTTAATCTTTAACTGTAATTTCAAATATAGTCTTGTGTGGAATTATCTAGAGCCTTCTTGATTTAGTTTATTTAAAAATGAATGTGAACCATTATTTTTATTCTAATTTAATTTTAAAAAATCCAATTTTTTGTTTGATTCCATTTTAAATTACTCATACTTGTAGTTCTAGAATCACGGTGTAGAATCTATTACATTTGGGTTGGTGATTGGTATAAGTCTAACAAATAATATATATTTTGCTTACAAGACATTTACATTGACTACAAGTTGAAGAAGTAAATGAAATTTACAGTCTTAAAATTTACATCAATATTCAAACCATGTCAATGTCTCACCCATCTATATTGACCAACTCTAATTTTTGAAAAAAAAAAAAGCACACTACAATATATAATATATAACATTATTCATTTGCCACTTGTGTTGGAGGGTCCTTTTTTTAGATTCAAGGTGCACTTCTTTAAGCATTGGTTGAACCTATAGAATTTGGAAGAAAGTTATTTAAATGAAGATCTCATCAATAAGCAAATGAAGTCAAAGGTCTTAAAATGTTTGTCAATGTCACAACCATCTATATTGACCTAATCCAATCTCTGACATGAAAAAAGCATGCCACTATGTATAGTACGTATTATTCACTTGCCACATCTATTGGAGAGGGCTCTTTTTGACTCAAATGCATACCTTCAACCATTAGTTGAACTTGCAAACTTTAAAAAAAAGTTATATAACTTAAGATCTCATTAATAAATAAATAAATAAAATTTAAGGTCTTAAAATTTACATCAATGTCTCATCAATCTACATTGACCAAATCCAATCTTTTATACAAAAAGCACGCTACCTTGTGTTGTACGTAGCATTGTTCACCTATGACTTCTATTAGGGTATGTGTTAGTTTTAGATTCGAGATGTGTTCCTCAACCATTGGTTGAATCTGCAAACTATTTAAGAAAGTTATGCAACTTAAGATTTCCTCAATAAGTAAATGAAATCAAAGGTCTTAAAATTTAGGTCAACATTGAAACCAAGTCAGTTCTCTACTCATCTATATCAACCAAATCCAATCTTTTATACAAAAAAGCATTATTCACCTCTGACGTGTGTTGGGAGATATCCCTTTTAGATTCCGATACCTTGCAACCATTGATTAAACCTGCAGGCTTGGGAAGAAAATTAGAAGATGTTCTTTTTAGATTCAAGATGCCTTGCAACAATTTATTAAACTTGCAGACTTTGGAAGAAAGTCAAGAGATGTCTCTTTTAGATTCATAATACGCCCTGCTACCATTGATTAAACCTGCAGACTTTGGAAGAAAGTCAGGAGATCTACTTTTTAGATTCACGATGTATCCAGCCTTGCCACCACTAATTGAACCTGCACACTTTGGAAGAAAGTTTAAAAGTTAAAATCTCTTTAAAAATCTTTGGCAAGATTATACCTTTCAGAGAGAACCTTAGGTGTGTGAAAACACATTCAATTAATAGTATCATGTATCAGTTTAATAAACCATGTCATAATCTTACGTCAAAGTATCCACTTTTTTAAAAGACCAAGTGTGAATGTCCCATTACAAAGATACTAAACCTCTTGTTGAATATGCAATGACAATAACCTCAAAAAATAAGTAAATGGCTCAAGAAAAGTGACAATGTAGAATATATAAAGAATCGAAGCAAAAAATTGTCAACATAGACATTTTTGAGCATGAAGTGACACACAACCTCAAGAAAATTGAAAATAAGTTTCCATTAGAATTAGAATTTCTAAAGTTGACTATGTACCGTATACATTGACTCATTCTTTGAGGTCACTGTAGGAGGGTCCTTAAACCCTAATTGAAGCTTAAACCCCACTCTTACTACTCTGTCAGTCTTCTGTCTGCTGTATAAAACCCACTCTACTCTGTCTGCCCGACACTCTGTCTTCCTCAGCGAGCGCTCTCTGTTGTTTGCGCAAGCAAATCACTTCATCTGCCGCTGCCTTGTTCTGATCATGCCGTGCCTGCTATGGCGCTCCATGCTTCTCCGCCTTCCTTCCTGATCTCGTCCATTTCTTTCTTTGATTCCTTGCCTTCCCTTCCTCTGAGCAACGATCATGAGGCCAAATTGGAGTTTGCTGCTGCTGCTGCTGCTGCTGAAGTAATTGCCCAAGGCGCAGCTGTTGCGCAAGGTGAACTTCTGCCTTCTCCTCTCCTCTCCCTTCTTGCATCGCCTACAATTTTCTGACCAATTTTGCTTGCTTTCGCTCATTTTTTGTTTGATCTTTGAATCCCCGTTGATTTAAAAAAAAATTCGACTGTTTGGGAGCAGAGGTGCAGGAGTTTGTCCCCGCGGATGCTGACCAGGAGCTGATTTCGATGATGGCCACTTTGGGTCTTCCCACTACCTTTGGTGCGAGCGCGGAGGTAACCTTGGATTCTGCAATTTGTTGCCATCCATCGTATTCTGTTTGTTTTTTGGGTTCGAAAGTTGGAAACTTTCTCTAGATGAGATTTGAACGGATCGCCTGAATTAGTCATCTTGCTTTTTTAACTCCTGAAGGACAGAGGTTTCGTGGTTTTAAAATGACCAATGTTGTGAGAATTCGATAATTCAGATATGGTAAAAATTTTATACCGAGGAAGAACATTGCATTCGTTGGTTTAAAATCAACAAGGTTGAGCAATTGGAAGTCCCCCTCAAAGCAGTAAACGCATGTGAGGTCTAATTCGGGCCCTCTTGGTTCTCTAGGAGTTAAGTATGCCTCACAAATTTACTAGATGGAGTGTGTCGAGTGCTTGCACAGTTGAATCCAGTAGCTTTTGGGTCATTGATGTGTCACAGGAGATTATTGCGGTGAAGTGTAATTGATAATTTGATATCCTACATGAAAAGACTATAATTCGATGCCAGAAAATGGTCAGTTTGTCTTCCGTGAGGTATTTTCAGCGGTCTTTTGAAGTGTTATTTTTTGCGGTATCTCGTTTTTCTCCTGAAGACAGTCGTCCGTTGGATGTACAGGTGAAATCCACTAGGAAGGGCAGAAAAATCAAAGCTGGGGCGTCAAGGGTTAATGGTACTCAAGTTGTGGATGTGGAGCATGATGGTTCCGAGAGAGTGATTGATTCAACCTCACAAACCCTGAGTGTTCAATTTCCTGCGCAAGATTGCAACGATGGCGACGTTTCAAACGTGTCTGGGATCCAAGACAGCAGTGTCGTCAATGAAGGCCACCACGTAACTTCCAACGATTTGACCTGGGAGCCTGTTTGGGATGCCGATTACCAACAATACTACTATTGCAACATCCATACATCGGAGACCACATGGGAAGTTCCTGAGGTTGTCAAGGACATCAGTGCGTATCCGAATGAAATAGCAGTAAGCGCGGATCCAATGGAAGCGGAAGGAATTGAGGAAGCAAATATAACCTCAAAGTCTTCAAGAGATCATACCGGTTCTGGGGAAGTGGGATCCGTTGTCATGTCGATTGAAAGCACGCAGGCTGATCTGAGTTTTCATGTCAAATCCACAACTACAATCAGGTATACCCTTCTCCTCTTCCTCTCTTTACGATTTAAACCAGGTTCATACGTTCATCTATACAGCAGGGTAATTTCAACAAACATTGCATAAATTCTAACCCTGATAGTTGTACTTAGCCTAGTATGGAATTTAGAGGGGTTGACTTATACAAACGCTTGCATCGAACGTGTTGTTTTTGTTAGTAAATAAGACTTTCACTTGTTTGTTTGAACGTCTGATATGTGTGAGATTACTGGATGGAAAACACCTGTGAAAGGTTTCTTTTAATTAACTAACTCGCTGCAGCTTGTCACAAGGAACGCACATACGATTTGCAGACAGCGATGATGATGATGACAAAGACAAAGGAATAGCAACATTGGCATCATGTGAGACCACAGACTCGAAAGATGATTTGAGAGGTCCTCAAGACGACCCCTGTCTTGTGGATGATCTCCCATTAGTCTTTGAAGCGGAGAAAGAAAAGAATTCCGAAGTTATTGAGGGTGAGACCGAGGTCATCACAATTCTCGAAAAGCGCAAAATAAAACGGCGATTTAAACGAAAAACTATAAGCATTGTAGAGAAAATGCCGGCAGAAGCTTGTACGTCTTCCCTTTTAAGTTTATGTTTTATAGCAGTGGTTCTTCTTTTGAATGGAGTGTGGAGTTCATTGTCATTGACGGTGTTTGTTCCTTGTTGCACATTGAATCTGATGGCTCTTGGCTTTGTGTTACCATCTGCACTTGTGGTCAAATTGTTTGCAGTCTTTCAGGAATCCCTAAACCCTAAACCTTAATCCTAATCTGGAACGCTAATCTGGAAACCCAAATCTGGATCTGGATCTGGAACTGGCTGTGCATGATGCAGGGTCTGGATTAGCTGAATATTTAGACCCCAATTTGCTGCAAGAAATGAGCGAACGTACTCAGAAGTATTATTTTCAGCGGTACCGGTTGTTTTCGCGATATGACGAAGGGATCAAGATGGATGAAGAAGGTTGGTTTTCTGTGACTCCCGAGCTTATTGCTCAACACCAAGCGGCACGAATGTGTTCTGGGGGACTAATCATTGATGCTTTCACTGGCGTTGGGGGTAATGCCATTCAGTTTGCTTTGCGGTAAGACTTCACTCAGTTTTTTGGCTGCTGGCTTTCAACACGTTTCGGGTTGCAATTTATACCTCGTCTAAACTATTCTTGAATCAGTCCTGAAATTTTGCTTGATTTTGTGTCAGAGGCGATCGTGTCATAGCTATTGATATCGATCCTATTAAAATTAATTGTGCTCGACACAATGCTGCCATTTATGGTGTAGCGGACTATATCGAGTTCATAGTTGGAGATTTCTTCAAACTTGCGCCTAATTTAAAGGTAAGGATCGCCTAATTCTCATCATGTGTATTATTTGCATTGATTTGTCTCTTCTATCCCTTTTATATGAATACAATTGCTTCTGTACTGTTTTCTTGCAGTAATTTCTTTTTAATATTCTACACTGCTCACATTAGTTTGGACGTTGATAAGCATAGCAGCTGGTGCGGTGCAGTGGTTTTCAACAAGTAACTATGTGGAGTTTTTTACAGGCATCTGGGGTCTTCCTTTCTCCACCATGGGGTGGACCTGCGTACATGTGTGTAGATAAATTTGATCTTCATACGATGATTCAGCCTTTGGACGGGTAACTACTACATTCCTTTTGAAGCACTTGAATCCTTCGTGATCTTATGTGCACCTATATCATTGCTTTCTGATCTGTTGTTTTCTATGGTTCTGAGTTCTTTGGCTTTATGATTTGGCGCCTATTTAATTCAATAAATACTGCAGGAGCGAAACATCGTTGAGAGAATGCACATCACCCTTTTCCCTCGTCATATTTAACTTGCTACAAGGAAGCCATCACTTTGCTGAGGCATGATGTTTTTTTGAATCTTAAGGTTTAAGCTTTTTCAAACAGCGCTAGCTATTTCCCCAAACGTGGTTTTGTTTCTTCCTCGGAATGTGGACCTTGATCAGCTGGCGGAACTGTCCTGGCTTGCAAGTCCTCCACTTGCATGCGAGGTAAGCAATACACCAAAGGCATACTGAAGTGTTGACATTTATCTGCGTCATTTTACTTTGAAACAAATTGTCGGAGTATTTGGCAACCATGTACACTTCCTGCTTTTTTGTTTCGGGGCTTGATGATGACAATGTTCTGTGGCAAAGCAGTGCACTAGTATTTGTTTCGACAAATTAGATTTTGCACTTGATTCTCGTCATTTCTCACGTGTCTCGTTCTGATTTATTGGTCTGTCCTTTCGCACGTCTCAGGTGGAGAAGAATTTTGTGAATGGAAAATTGAAGACCATTACTGCATATTATGGTGACTTCGCACGCACAAAGGTCGCTGATTAGCCGAAGATTGCCTCACATGTGGCAAGCGTCAGGGCTATGCTTTGCCAAGAACAGCACCTCATGATGGGACAGTTTCTCACTCCTTTCGAAATGCGGCAACGAGTGGCTAACGGTATTACGAGTACTGCTGAATGATCGGGCTTCCGAACAATGACGGAAATTTTAGCTTGAGGACACAACACGAGTTTCAAGTGGCAAACTGTGGTTAAGTAAACTTAGCCTAATTCAGTATGGTTCCTCTTATTATTATTATTAGACTGGGCAAGTTTCTTTTTATCATTGTCAGGCAGTTACAAGGAAGTGCTATCACAGTTAAGCAGCTGTATTTTAAAAACTCTGCAATAGTTAGAAGGGTTCAATGTAATTTTTGGTAGGTGATCATCTACAAAAACAGACGCACGTTTTGATGTTGACGTTCTGTACATTCTTAATATGTATTTATTACGGAGTATCAAAGATTGTCCTGGTGTCCATCGGTGTCCGTTTAAGGGACCTGTTTGAATTAGGTGTAGTTGCTTGTTGCTTGGGATTTAAGAGCGCATTTGCTTGGGTATATCAACGCTTGCACATATTAAATGAATAGCAGTTCATCGTGGTTGTTTCCGTTTCAAGTCTACTTTCTGTGAGCCACTTTCTGTGAGCCACTCTTTAACCCCTGAAGTATAGCAGTCATTCAATTCTTAAACAGCTTATGAATGCAACCAAGCACACATAAGCTTTCTTATCCATCTGAATGTTTGTATTTGTAGATTCTTGTTTTAGTTCTGTAAAGCTTGTATTGTTTAGATTTTCAAAAATATTTTTTGCAAATATTCTAGAGTTAAAAGGGTACATGTATCGCCTCACGAAGTAGTTGTTCCACTTCAAGAAATGACCCTTCAATAATGACTTGAATAAATAACTCAAATATAAAATGCTTAAAATGATACCATAATTGGAACATTTACTCAATCTTCAATCAATTTTAGAAGAATCTTCAAGATCAATTTGGTATAAATTTTCATTCATAAATATTGGTTAAGGTATGTTCCTACTTGGTGTTAGAAGTGTTGTTACTGAGGATCTTAGGAATGAATGTAGACCTACCTCTAGACTGGATTCAGATTCTAAACAACACCTCTAACATCGAGTGGGAACATACGTTTAGCACAGTTGTAAATTCAATTGTTACAGTTAGATCTAGTTTAGATAGTACTTTAGAATTTTGGATTTTGGAACATCCTTGGTCCTTGAGTGGTTATTGGTTCTGTCTGATCTTGTAGTCCTGCTCTTGTGATTTTAACTAATATTATCCCTTATTCTCTCTCCAGGTGAAGATTGAATTTTTCAAGTCAGGCGCGGCAAAACAATACTGCAATGTTTTGATACTGTATGAAATTTTATAAGGCATTGATATTGCCCATGAAACTGAGCTTTCTAAGGAAGGAATACCATAAACAGTGAAGGTTCATAAACAGTTTCAACGTACCTCTTGTTGTCATTTCCAGGCATAAATGACAAGAGTAGGTACATAGAAATTGTTTGTAGACCACCATAATTTATAGTATTCCTACCTTAGTTTAGAGTCTTTCACATGAGACTAATGGACTTGCCAACTTTCCATTACAAGCCCTAGCTAAATTATCCACTCTGGGCCAAAGGGGAGGAGATTTTGCATTGACAAAGAGTTTCTCAAAGAAGTTTGAATAGGACCTTACTCAAAAAACAAACCAATTCTATAAGGATAGAGTTTGTTGTAGCTTAGCATCTTATTTCTTTTTGTTGATGTTTTACGTGACATCAAAGTAGTGTGATACTTGAGCTCTTACAATATCAAAGGCAATCGGGAGGCAACCTTGAAGCAAAGGTTTATATAATGAATATTGTGCCTTGTAGGCCATACAATGATTTGCGTACATAGACCCATTTTTACACAACATGAGGACGTCACTCAATAATGCACAAATTAGAGTGTTGTACACATAAATGGCAAAGCTTTTCTTGAGAAGTAATGATAATTTTTCAATGGAGCCTAATAGATATCTAAAACCATACCTTAATTTTGATGTACATCTTGAATTGAAAACATCTACTTACATTCAAGATTTCTTAGGGCACGCTTTTGGGTAGGCAACATTTCTCATTTCCGGTAGAAGATTTGAGGTTCGCATTTCTCACTTCTGGGTTCGATCGTTTGGGTTTGTGCTTGTGGGACTGTCTGCAACTACTTGAAGAAGAGCCGTGCTACTGTGGAAACTGTTGACGAAGGAATCGTGGATGGAATCGTGGATGGAGTCGTGGATGGAATCATGCTGCAACCAATTGGGACAATTGCCGACTAATCGGCAAGCGCTGAATAGTATCACTCACTCGTCGCCTAGACTTTCTGCGCATCTGCTGTGGAGCTTCTTTAATAGTATAAGGCCGCTCTGGTGTCGTAGAGACGATTTCAGGCCTTCGTTCTAGCTGAATTTCTCCTTGCTGTGACTTGTGTGTGGCACTCTAGCTTCACCCTATCGTGCGTTTGGTTCTGGGTCTGGTATAGGCAAGCTTTGTGATGCGCTCTGGGAGTCACTTGTTGAAGCGTTGAAGCTGTTCTCGCCATCGACGTGAGTGTTGTCATGTGGCAGATCATGTAGGCGACTGAGGGTTCTCTTGGTAGACTGAAGGTTGTCGTTTGCCTGTTTGGAGAGATTGTTTTGCAAGTAGGGCACTGACGCCGGTCTCGCTCCTCGTCGGTAGGTATTGATTTTGATTTCGATCGACGTTTGTGCGCAACAATAGGACATTGCTTCCACCCTTGGGAATACAGTATGTATTGTAATCCTGTTGTGTAGCCATTTTGTTGGGTTCCGAGGTGCTGTTTGAGTTGTGGAAATCCAGCAATTGGGGGATTCGCCATGGCAGAAATCCACGAGATTGTTGAACTGGGAAACAGAGACTGCAATTGCTCTGCATCCCCATCCTCCTCATCTGTGTATCATTCCACACGCATTAATTGAGAGATTGTTACAAAGCAAATCTGACTATGAAACAGCCCTCGATTTCGAGATTGCCGCATCGAAAGATCATTGGAGTGAGCTCCAGCAGCCTTTGAGTGTAGTATGATCCATCTTCGTTTGCATGTTCTCTGGCACGGTGGTGATGAAACGGGAGGTTTGCATTTCACATGTTCCGATGTGCAGGGGACTTGCGGAAGCTCATTGACAAGAGAATGGAACGCAACAGCAACCGATTTTGCGCCCCCTTCTCGATCTGATGAGGAACTTCAAAGGAACATGGAAAATATTGCATGGGGGAATATATGAAGGACTTGCACAAGGACAACATTGTCCACAGGGACCTCAAAGCTACCAATGTACCCATACATTTACGAGAAGAGCATCGGTTACAAGATCTCAATTTACTCCCATTTGGTTCATATTTCTGGCTAGTAGCAGACTATGAGTGCTTGGCGGTGGGAGTGGAGGGTACAGCGTTTTGGAGAGCTTCAAAAATATTGCAAGGTGTAAAAGCTCACAAGATCACACATGATTTATTCACCAAGAAAGAAGATGTTCATAGCTTTGCAATGACTTGTTATGAAATGATCACTGGTCGACTTCCTTTTGAGGGTGTCAAGACAAATGCCACTATGATGTGGTTCTTTGAAGAGAAAGGCCTACATTACTTGAGGAGATTGAACCATCAGTGGATCAAAACTTTGTTGAGCAAATGTTGGCATTCAAATCCAAAAGAAAGATCCAACTTTGAGGAAATATTCAATTCCATTGCAAGTCAAAGAACTGAGAAGGATATATATTTTTGTAATTGCTTTGCAATGTATTGTAAATAGAGTTTCATTTTATTTTGAGTAAAAACATTGTTGAGATGCCAAGCATTATTTGTTGCTTGCTAGTTTCTTGGAAGAACCTTGTTATTCCCTTGATCTCTTTCTTACTCACTTTTTGGTTCAATTTGAATAACTTCCGAAGTCTTTCAAATGAATCATTTCCAAAACATATAAAAGAGACAAAGAATTTGCAAATACTATCTCTCTTGCAATCTAATATACAATACATATTAGTTGTGTAACAAAAACTAAATTTCAACTTGGTGAGTTCAAGCAAGTGAAGTTTTTGCATGACTCCAAAATGTTATAGCCCTACAACTATGGAAATTGATTGTTACAACCCATCTCTAATATCGCTACCCGACATTTGCATACTTTCTTTGCAAACTCTCACAAGAAACTCTCTAGATATGGATGTGTCTTTGTACATTAATGGTGCGTTCTTCTTTGTTGGCATTATGGTGCTAGGGGAATCAATTGCTCCTAGTACCTCACCTCATTGATTATGCTTACTTTTGTGTGGAATTGTAAATCTTTTTAGGGCAGACTTCTTTGCTATGTTGAAATGGGAAAAAAAATTCAGGTTTTTCCAAAATCAAAATAGTCATGGTTGATTCCTGTAATGTTTTGTATGTGAATAGGGCGAAATTACAATTTAGGAATAATTTTGCCTTCTTGTCCAACAAAAAAGCAACCAAAAAGTTCAAACTCTAATATCCAAAATATTTTTTTGGATTAAACCTTTTACTCCTAAATGCCCTACGCCTTTTTTTGAGTTTCTTGGAATTATTTTGCTCAGCATTGAACAAAAAGCTAACACTTTCACAATTAAGTTTCATCAAATCTTTTTGGATTTCATGACCTTATACGCGGTTCAACATAGTAAAGATAATAATCTATTTTAGATTCATGTATTTTTTGGTCAAAATCACGTCTTATGATGTGTCTTCAAAATTAGTGTCATATCTACAGTTCTTTAATTATAGACCAAATGAATGTCTATGGTCTTAAAAAATTGAAGTCAAAAAATTTCCATAGTGGCTTACAATATGGTAGTGCAAATATGTCTTTGTATAGTAATTATTGAATATAATACACTTCTTGAAATTTAGTATTCAATATAAATGCAATAACAATTCAAATTATACCAAATAAAATGTTCATAATTAATAGTAACTAATGCCCATATCCTTTAGTTTATGAAAAATCTTCAAAATAATGCTATGCATGTTAATGTTCTTTACATTTTGTTATAGTTTACATAATTTTTGAATATTTCATAATTTTCATCCTTATGATTACAAGAATGAATCTTGAATGGTATTAGTACCATGTTAAAAGATGTTGAAGTGGTTAAAGATGTCTTGAAGAAAGAAGCATCCATAAAGTTTCAATCAATGATGTGGCCAACTATAAAAATCATCCAATTTCTAACAAAAATATTTTTTGGATTAAGTATTTTATATCCAAACTTTTTACCAATAAATTTGAACTTTTCTCTCCTATAACTATCATATAACTTTCTAAATGAGAATGATTTGAACAATGACCTAGCCATTGCATCTGAGCACACATAATTTGAAACTAGTTATTGAAACCAATCAGTCCATATTTTTGCTCAAAATAGAGTTTTGGTTCTTAAAAATTAAAGTTTGATATTGAAAGCATGATTGTGATTGTGTAATGTGTATGAACTCAATTTCAATTATGCAAAAACAATGCAAAGAGAATTTTATATTAAAAATTCTTTAAATGGAACAATAGAAAATTTGTAAGAATATTGTATTCTATAGGTAAATTGAACTTCTTCTACAACTAAGAGCTTATATCAGTATTTAATATACCTATAATCATTACTTCAATAAATCATGGCTTATTAATATGATGTCCAAAAAATAGATGCTAATAGAATTTAAAATTCAATCTTTCAATTATTAGGCAATAAGACCCACAAAAACAAATATTGTTCAGTAATTACTAGAAATCACACTTAATTGATCATCAGAGTGGATTTGAGGGCCTTGGAGGGCTATAAATTCCTCTACGTTCCCAGATTGCAAGAACACAGCTGCAATAGCTGGATGACGTGGCACAACAATTGCCATGTCATTTTTGGAAAAAAAAAATGTTTAAAATGATATTTTGGTAAATTTTTGTTTTTATTTTTTTTCTGAAAAGAAGTTTTCTGACACACCCGTACTGCCATTCATTGAATATGGCTAGATTGGAGAACGGGTCTGAAACAGCCTTCCAAGGCCTCCAAATCCCCTCTAATGTATTCATGAGATTCTAGAAGTAGTTACCTTATGACAATTAGATAAGATGTAAATTGACCTTGTTAAATGCCTAATCCCTAGACATTTCTATATCCTAAAATTAGACATTTTTTTTTTTGGTCAACCTTGATTGAAACTTCTAAAATATCCATTTTGGAATCATTGCAAGAAACACTGACCACTTTGGCCTGTTTTTGGCTAGTACTCCAATACTTATAAGCTTTTGCATATGAATTTTTAAAAATAAAATAAAATAAGGATAATTAGTACAAGACTAAAGTTAGCATATCCCCAAAATTTCAGACCTAAAAAAATCTAGGCCAGAAGTTATTCACAAAAAAGAGTGAGCTGAAATTTTGAAGAAAATACATACTTTGACATTTTAATTTGTAAAAAATAGGAAAAACAATTTTCAAAGAAAGTAAAAATAGACCATTTGGGAAGACTTCATGGTAAAGAGATTTGACCAAAAATTTGATCCTGAAACCATTTTAAATGTTCAGAATTGCGCATGCAAAAGAGACTTCTTTGCATGGATGTAGACAACACAAAATAAAATATTTTCCAATTCCCCTTGGTAGAAACATGTGTTCCTACTATGCAAATAGACCATAGAAATTTTAGCTCTAAATCATTAAATTTGGGGACTCCTTTTTACTCAAAACCCCTAAATCGCAAAACGTGACAAATTAGCTAAATTTAAATTTAAATAGAGAATGATTTTTAAAAATTTCTGAAAAATATGAGATATGATTAACCTCAAGAGAGCCACCTTCAATAAAAATTTCAACTTCATGCAAGTTATGCTTCAAAAGTTATTGCAAAGGAAAGCTTCAACAAACTCTTTGTGACAATTCAAACTGTCGGTGTTTCTTGCAATGACCCTTTGGATATTTGGCATAAATTTTTTGTTTATATTTTATATTTTTTATAAACCCAAAATTTCAGTGAATTCTTGCATTTGCAAGTCATGTGTGTTAGAAATCGAATTAGTGGTAAACAATGTTGCATGATTTTATTCCTGTTTTTTACACATAAAATTATTTTTAAATTTAAATTACAAAATCATTTGTTTTATTCTTATTTTTTTTTGTTCAATATTTCTAGTTTTTCTGATATATATTAGTTGATGTAATTTCACTTCAATACATTAGAATTATCCTAAAAGTCTAGCTTCAAAGTCATTCTCTCTTTGGTCTTTAGTTTGCTTGAAGTTTCAAATTGTACTTGAATTTTTTTGAATGACAACATGGTATGACTGCATGCAATTTAATTACATTATTTTGTTTTCAAAGAGGTTTAGCCCTTTCCTTGCAAAAAGAGAATCTTAATCAAAAGTTTTTTTGCATGCTTGAACTCTTGAAGTGCTAATTTGTGTTTTTGAGAAAATCACAATAACTTCATTTTTCTTCCAAAAATTCTAGAAAAATCAACATCCATCAAAGAAGATTTTCCACCTATAAATATTTTCAATTATATGAAAAATAAATCTAACTTGATAGTGGTAATTTGACTTGAATGTCTATGCCAAAATTTTTTTGCTCTTTTTACTAACCTATTTTCACTTTTTGCCTAAAAAATTATAACAATGATAATTTTTCACACAACTAATAAAAATATTTCAAATTGATAGAAGAATAGATAGACTTGAATATAAGATGGAAACTTGAGTTTAGACCAAACTAATCGTAGAAATGATGTTTTGATCATATAACAATAAAGTTTTCCCCTTTAGGGGCTAATAACAAACTAATTACAAGAACTTATTGAGTAATGCATTTATATTTAAAACTTTAACCCCCAAGCCTTGAAGTACGTTTCTTTGGCAACAAAGAATTTTTTGTCATCCATTTATGAATCGAAGTTTAATTTTTTTCCTTGAAATTTTCACACAACATGTGATTAAGAAATAGCTTTACTTCCTTGAGGCCTAACAACTTCTTGACAATGGAGGTTTTCAATGAATTGTTCCATGTTGATATATTTTTGCACATAGATGTGCTTGAAAGTTTTAATTATAATTGTTCATATGTATAGAATCAATTATAGAAAATATTGACCGTTGGCTTTTCAGATTATAATAATTTTGGACGATGAACTTATAGGCAAAAAATGCAACTTTGGGGGAAGAAAAATTATAAGAATATGAATAACGCATTTTTACCCACCCACCCTACCCACCCCACCCACCCCACTCACCCCACTCTCAAAAAATTATATTGGAATTTCAAGCAAATGAAGTATTTTTTCAATTAAAAAAATGAAAAATAAAAATCTCTCTCAAATTCATTCACATTTTCAAATAAAATGAATATAAAGCCAAATTTGGCCAAATTAGATCCTATAAAATTTAATAAAATTTATACATGCATTAATTTTTTTAATTTGATAATTGATATTATTATCATTTTGTTTGGAATATCTTCCAAAAATTTAGAATCATTCTAATTATTTTGTTTTTTGATTACACCGGATAGAACTTTGTATTTTTTTAAATTACTAAAAATTAAATTACTAAAAACACAACTTTGAAAGAATTCCCTCTAGATCCAATTTGTTTGAATGGATTGAAGACTAAAAATGTCCAAGAATATATTTTTTTCCATCCCTATTGTTTGTTTCATTGTAAAAGAATTAAGTTTGCTCCTTTTCCCTATAAGATTACATTTCCTAAATAAATTTTAAATACTTCTCACATTGAAATTTTGAAAATCAGAAAATGCAACAAATATATAAACCTTTTATTGTACAAGATCCTACTTTACAAAATATTGAGATTTGTTTCACTCTACTGAGAATTTGCCATTGAAAATTTGAAGATGACACATTGTGTCCTTTTAGTCTTCAGGCCGGATTAAGGCACAACAATTTTTTAACATTTGACTATATAGTTAAAAAATTATTCTGTGAAATGTAATTTCTTTTGAAGTTTGGATAATCCAAATTGCTCAAAAGCAACAACTTTAAGAATAAATAATTGAACCTGATTTTTTCTATTTATATATACATGAAAGGCTTCAAATCATTCCATTTTGTTTAACAAGATGGAAGTTATGAAAAGTTTTTGCTTGTGGGTAGTTATAGAATCTCTTAGAAAACTTTGAAGTCTTGTTTTGATTTCAATTTTTACTATTTTTGGAAAAAACTAAATTATAGGATGTAGATTATTTATAACAAAATTACAACCGTTGGGATTGAAATTTTCAATTCTATAACTAAATTCTTTACAATTAAGTATTTTTAATCATACTTTTTTTCTTTCTGCTTAATATTTTTTCAAATAATTATGGATTGACGATATTTTTTTTTGAATTTTTTTATATGTATTCCCAATTATTTTCTTCAACAAATTATAGAGGGATGCAAGTTGTAGGATTGGAACACAATTTTGGCTAAGAAGTTTGAAAGAAGAAGCTTAACCATTTGGTAAGAATTGGAAATACTTCTTTTTGAAATTCAAGCATGATGATCTTGCAATTAATAAATTTCTTACTTTGAAATCTTAGGAGGGTGTATTCTAATAAGTTAACGAAAGGATCCTATGGTTGGTTGTGCTAAAGAATATTAAATATAGATGAAGATTATAGTGTTGCTTTGATTATGAGTATTTTGAATCAATTTTGAACTTAAAAACAACAAGGTCCTTTAAGGATTACATGAGCTATTTGAATGCGATTTTATGAAACAAAATTTGGGACTAAAATAGTTGAATAAAAGCATCTTCACTCCCAACCTCCAAAACCAAAACACAAATATTATTATATGTTTGGAATCAAAACTTGATTATATTTCCATTAGAAGCACACTAAAATAGTCCACAAAAAAATCTAAATTTGGACATGACATGATGAGACCATATGTAAAGACCTATTAATGTAAAATAAAGAAAATAGTATTTACATTAAAAAAATTGCTAAAATTTGTTGTTGACTAAGTAAATTTGCATGATTTGTTGGATTACTAATAAATTGAGCAAATAGCAACGTCACCAATCTTTTTCTTTACCTCATAATGAAGATATTTTGATCATCCCATGTCCAAATTTTATAAAAATAATAATGATTTATTCTATGTAATTTAAAAAAAATTCTTTCAATTCAAATCTTTTCTAATTTAGATCCATTATGAATAAGAAAGATTCTTTATACCATTTTGAGGGGTTGGTTTGGAGATGGAGTCTAAGATCCATCTTGACCTCATACCAATACAACGCAGAAAAATCAAAATGGTGAAACGCATCAAAAAGAAAGCAGAGTGCTACATCTCTTTTTCTTTTCATTTTCTCCTTCTTTTTCTCCTTCTTTTCTCCTTCTTTTTCTTCTTCTTCTTCACCATGTTGTGTGATGCCCTTCAGTTCGCTTGCGCGGAGGCGGGTTCTTTGTTCAAACGATTTGACCGGCAACTTCCTGACTTTCATTTTGTTCGACCACATTGTTCTTGCAGCTAGATTGTTCCCGAGATTTTTTTTAACTGGGTTTCGTGAATTTTCTCCTTTTGAAATCTGGCGGTGTCGTCGATCGAATTTCGTGATGCTTTCATCTTCAAGGTTTAGTGCAAGGATCCTGGAGTTTTCCTCATAAACCGTTGTATCTTCTTTCCTTACATTCAGTACTGTGACTGTGCCAGATGTGTGTGAAAATGGCATACTCCTGACGATTCTTTATATTCCTGTCGACTGATTTTAGCACAGAAAAAAACCCTGATATTGATTCACAGAACAATTTTGGGGTTCAGGTGAAGAGCACGATGGAGTGCGCTTGGGGCAGTCAACCATTGCAATAGGTTCACACCGGCTTCCCGAGCTTGCGAGTGTCATCTTTTTTAGTGAATAGCATCTCCTCCTCATTTCGTAAACCACAGACCTCGTGAGCATTCTTGTGTCCCTCCCTCAGGTTTTGGAAGTTTTTTTTCCTCCCGGTTTTGTTAGAGTTTTTATCACAGGTTTTGACTAGGCAGATCTTCGAGATTGTGACGCCACAGAAACAGAGACGGTTCTCATTCTTTAACAGTGACAGAGGCGCTGTTGTAATTGGAGTTTTTTCCGAGCCGTCGATTTCAAGTTCCAGCTCTTTAGGTTCTGTGGAGTTTGGGTCTGATACGGGATCATGGACGGGAAATGATATTAGGTGCTAGCAGGCAATGGGCACCGACGGGGAGAATAAATTGCGGCACGAGCTTTTGTGGAATCGTATGAGCGTCGCAAGCCGTGGCGCCTTAAACGCAGTTGATAAAAATGTTCGCAGTTTCTCTGCCTTTCGATTCCATGAAAGAGTGAATTTTTTTAAGGTTTATTTAATTGGTTCGTGTATATGAAGCCTGGTAATTTAGGGTACGTCCAATGGTTACTTCTTGTTCAATCTGTTTTGGGGGGCCATTGTGTAGGAATTTGTGGATTGTTTTCCGCAATTCACGGTCAAGGAGAAAGACAAGCTCTTCCTTATATACACGCGGGTAAGGAAATAGTCATTGCCTATTTTTTGTGCATAATTTGTGATTTTAATTTAACTAATTTTCTCCTTTAGGCTTGTTCTCGAAATTTCTGGCGAGTTCTTATTTTTTTTGCACATTGGTTGTGTATGCAGGTAGTGGCGAAGATGCAAGAGCATGTTATGGTGAGGGCACCGCCAACTTCATTTGCGCATTTAACCTTGCTGGGTCCATCTTTGAGTTAGATATGGAGCTCTTTGAAGCTTCTCTCGGGATGGGATATCCATAATGTGTCGATCCCTCAAGGATGCAGAATTTTGGAACCAACTGTTGCGATAATTCTTTGATACTTATTCTTTTTCAAGTGCAATAATGATGCACTGACGATTAGTGCGAAGGAGCTTCTGTTCAATTCTATTGTCGTGCTGAAATCGATTCTTGTATACTTCTCATTATTTATCTACATTATTCACAGGTTATGGAGGTTAAATGAGCAACTTCGATGTTTTGACGTTCATTCGTGCCACTTCTGTATTTTGCAGTTGGATTTTGAGGCTCGATGTGAAGCTTGGGAGGTTTACATTCATCTTTTCTTTTGGATGCTTTTTCGAAGTTTGATTTTCCTTTTCGTTGATATGTTCTAGAGGCTTAGGCTCTAGTGACGCAGAATATCTGCACCTGTATTAATGGAAAGATGTATGAACCAGCTGAAGGAGGTACTTGAAGAGTTACAGGAGCTTGTCGAGCAGCATAGGGAAGGTGGTGGGTTAAGTTTCAGGTACGCTTTGTTTTCGGCTTGGTCTGTCAGTGATCGGATTTTGTTGATTAGATGACTTCCAACATCACTGGATGATGTTATCACTTGATATTGCAATCATGAAAGATTTCATTGTTGCTTTCTAATTAACACGTGCCTCTTTAAGTCTAGGCATGAATTTTAGAAAATTTCTGAAAAATGCTGTGGTGCTTTGTCAATGGAGATGAAGACCGAATTCATGAAGGCTTCTCGCTTCATCTCAGTAGAGCATTGCTGTTGTCCCTGACATGGTTGCTTCTTCGTGCAGGTCCGCTCCTCTGACAGACGATGTTCGCGCAATGACAACAAAAATCAAGCAAGAGGAGGTGGACAGACTTAATCTCCTGGTTCCGAAGGTGATCTTAGCGTTACCTTTTCCAATTTCTACAGCATTATCTTGGCATACTTGGCTGCATTGGGGACGGTTCAAATCTCCGCAATCCCCTCAAGAAGTGTTAAGTTGCCATTTCTAGTATTTGAACATTTCGCGTCTTCTTTGATCTATTGCAAAGGAATGTATGATCTAGTTGTCAAGTCGGGAATGTAGTGGTGCCTATTTCAATAATGTGTCATGAGTCTCCTCAGTGTCAAGTTCATCGTTTTTTTCTCAGGAGGAAGAGCTTGTTGCACAGCTCAGGCTGCAGCGAGAGGCGTTACAAGCCCAAGCTCGCGAGGAACCAAGAGCTCTAGCTACTTATCTTGCCAAGGTACACAACACTCATACATCTTCACCTATCGGTGTTGAGAATTATTTCACAAGCTCTCGACAGCAGGATTGAATATCCCTGCGCAACTATTGAGTGGAGTGAATGAGGCAAGATGTTTGTGCCATGCTTTTGAACACAAGTTTGTGAAGTGTGTCATTTGCTGTCTTTAAGGAGCACTTGGTACTGCATGTTGCAGATCCGCGAAGAGCGAGTGGAACTTGGATAGAGCGTAAGGTATGAAAGTGTACATGAGTTTTGAGTGATATATTTCACACCAAGTTCTTATTTGAAGCATATGATAGACACTAGAGCCAACTTGGTGGATTATTGAGGCATTTGTGGATACACGATCAGAGCACACTGTGAAGCAAAGTGTCCCCAATTTCCAATCTTGCGTTGTAGTCATGTGAGTGTGCATCACCTCTTACTCTTTTCGTTGCAAGCTTGTAAGTAATTTCCTTCCCATTTGAAGTGATAATGGTACTGTAACAACTTTACTTGTCTTCAATTCATTGATTGCCCTTTTGCACTAGTAATCTTTTATATTTTTGATCCCAACTAGTGTCATGAATTTCTTAATATGGGTCTCACCGTGGCATGCTCAACGGAAAGGAGGGTGAGGTTCTTTCACATTCCAAAAGTTGTGACTGTTAAATTTTAAATCTTTGAATCAAGAGGAAAAGTACGGTAGAAGCACTCAAAACTATCACTTTTTCTTGCCCTATTAGGTTTCTGTTTCAATGATGATTTTCATAGGAATATTAGCTTCCTTGTAAGAAATCCAACCTAAGTTGCTTTGTAGTTTTCTCACTCAAACAATAGTTTGTGAATTTTTCAAAGTTTACTACTTATGAGATTCAATTCTCTTTAGACGGTCACCTTTGAAGTCAAAAAGATTGCTTCAACTCCCATTGGTTTTGTTATAGAACTCTTTACATGGTGTTGAAGCCTTTTTTTAGTCTTGAATTCACAATTGCAATACATGCTTCTCCCAAATCACACTTCATCAAGAATAGGTGTGAGAATTAGAAAAATGGTGCAATTAGGTTCAACATAATACCAAAGAAATTTCTTTTCCCTACAGACACAAAGGATCCCATTCAAAGTCTAGAATGATATTGAACCACTTGCTTCTCACCTTGGATATGAATGGAGGAATGATAGGCTTGTTCATTGTACAACGATTGTTCATCTGTTCAAATGGAGATAGAGAAATGTGTTGACAATTATTGGTCTTAATTTAGAAATCAATGAAGTAACTCTTTGCATAAAAGTCAAGCAAGAGAAGATCCAAGTCAAATATTCAAAGAGCTTCATAGAGAAGCACAAGAATCACTAAAGGACGACTTATAATATCATGGGATGGAGGTCTTGACAATGAGTGTTTAGTGTATAGAACATTTGTTGGAAGTAATTAGTGAACCTCCATGAGAACAACATCTAGAATATCCATGTTGAGCTCTATGCCATCATGCAATTGGATACCATGAAGAGACCTTTCTAGTTCATGGTCCATTCCTAATTAGAATTGTTAAGACATATTGTCCTCATTAAAAGAGCCTGCAAATCCTTGCAAGTGGACAATGGTATCTTTGAAGAGCAGATTTACATTTTGAGTCTTGTAATGAAGAGAGAATTTTTATGGTTTACATGTAAATGTCATCTTCAAACTAATTTATACTATACCAATGAATCCAAAGAAAGAGAAAAAGCTACTATATATATCTACAAGATTTGGTGCACTACACCTCGTATCAAATAAAAATCATTACAAAGTTCACTAAAATAGGCCTTATGGACCATTGATTGATTTCCTCATTTTTGATTTCTAATCTAATTGTGGGAGTCTAAGACTAAATCAATTGACCGATCATGCGCTGTGGATGGGCTCGGCGAAGCTAAATTCTGTCCCATGGATGGTCCAAGATGAATAGTAGCTCAGCTACCCAAAGACACCGATATGCAGTTCTTCAACATTAGCGAACACTCCTCCAATCAAGACAGATCAAGCATTTGAAGAGGTGCCGAGGAAGACAATCCCCTAATAATATTAAAGAGACTCTCTACTAACGTTTTGTAGTGCAACTCATCTTCCATCTTGGCATGCTTCTTCTCATCCCTCTCCTCTTAATAGAGCTTATAATCTCACTCTCTTTGCTCCGTTCTCAATCCATTGCCTGCTCCCTTGCTTCTCATTCTTTCCTTCATACGCTCCTCAAATTTCATGATTTGTTCATACATTTTTTCCATCATGCCCATCATAAAGGTTAAGTTCATTATGGGCTCCTCTATAGTGTCTAGCTTCCTCTTTCCATAACCATAGACCAAGGAAGTGGGTGGAGATGTATTCGATGAACCCTAGCACTTGCGCTGAGGTGGATAGAAATTGAAATCTACTATGGGTCTTAGAGTAACAGGATCTTGGGACATAGGAAGATCCATCATTTAATCATCTTCACTCTTTCCGTGGTCAATTGTGATGGACATATTGTTATGAGTCCTCCATCTCTCTTGTTGACCCTGCCTCAAATTGTAATCTCTTTCCCTTGCTAAATGACAAGGCTTCCTTGTTTAACTTCTTTACAAAAAGATATCTGCCTTGTCTTTGTCCGTGGACAATTATGACATCTTCAAGAAGTCATTTACTACATAAGGAAGCCTGACAAAGTACTTTAGTATTGACTTTATCTGGTACAAAACAAAACATATACTAGCTTCATCCTATAATGTGAAATTGTTTTTTAAATGTTATTTTTAGCCTTAATCTGGAATATTTTGTCCAACAAAAATATCATTTTGAGTAGAGTTTGGTGTATTCCTATCATTCTAGAAACTTTGAGTTTTGAAGCCCTTTTTAAAGTGTAGTTTTGGAATATTGAAAAGTATAATTTTTTGGGGCATTCTCCAAGAGCACCTTTAGTCAATTAATTGTTGAGTATGAGGTCGTCATTTTGTAGGCATAATTTAGTATATGCTAAAGACCATGTGTGGCCCTTTGTTTTGCCTCTCAGAGCTTCCTTTCCTTCAATTATTGAGTAGTATTCAAAGAGATGCAAAAAACAAGAATGAACAACTTTGATTGATGATCGTATTGGGATATAGGGAGAACTACTATAGTATTACTTGGAATTGATTTGTTGGTCCCAAATAGTAATCAAGAACAAAAAATTAACTAACTCGCAACATCACAAAGTACATCATTAGTTGCGGTGCCAAAAGTAATGGATTGCCCCTTGCAAGTTTGGGACGTCCAACTTGTTGGCTTCTTCCACAAACAAATTCCCCCACCTTCTTTTGGCAACCAATCCATACCCGTACAAAGAATTTTGTATTGCATTAAGGGCCACCCGTTTGAAGCTTTACAGAACTTGAACTGCTGGACTTGGAAATGACCTTGTAGAGAATCATCACATGTATGCAAGCATCCATCCACGTACCATTTGAAATCAGGAACCTCCTTGATCAAATGAGGAATCACGACTTGTGTTTTGCAATCCATGAAGGAATTCATCAACCTCGGAACTGTAAGGTAGTCATTTGTCTTCAATGACCAAACAAAGCATTGATGTCTTCGTGATTATGTCCAACAATGAGGAAATTGATGTATACCTCATGAAAAATGGCTTTATATACAAAGAGAGAACAAAAGGTAAAAACCCACCAATTCTTGTTGTCCCGGAAGGCATTGTCAAGTTGCAAAGTCAATATTGGAGGAAGACATTGAGGTTGGACCATCTCCTCAGAACGAGGAGGGAGGGATTCTACACAAATCTCTGAGCCTTTTAATACGGCTTTGGACAAATTTGGAGTCAAATCATTTACAACAAACAACTGATGCGATGAGAACTTTGATTCAAATTTAAGATCTTGCAACAATTTTGCAATAGAGCCTACAGTGTGGTTGGAGTCCGTCGGAAAGATGTCCAAGCCATAGTGCACATATCTCACATCTCCATGACCGTGAGCAACCATGTCCGTAATGGCAACATGCAATGTTATGAAAGAATCAGTTCCCTTGTTTTTATGGGAATAATGGGGAGAAGCCGTCTTGGTGTGATCCATTATGTTAAGAATTCTGGATAGAACCTTCTCCGGATAATTCTCAGACATCAGATGGTTTGCATAATATAGCTCCTTGTGTGCCTGCTGCCCTGCTAAGTGGATCTTCAATTTCTTAGACCACACTTCCTGAGCTTGTGAATGTGGAGTGCAAGCGCTCCTCAGTTGCCTGAATTTATTACACATCCCACAACGAGTGAAATTGTCACCACGAGCAAAATTGTCACCACGAGCCTTTGGAGCAAATTCTAGAAACGATCGATGCCGAATGTTGCTTAACCCCTAAAGGACCATTGTCCCTTCGGGGGACAAATGCGTTTTTGGGCAGGTACCTACAGGCTGAAATTTTCTTCTGATTTTCAAAACTTTTTTTGGAGGTAGAAAAGCTGATTAGCTTCATGGTAATATAATTTTTTTCACAATCGGTGCTTAGGAACTTTCTCATATAAAAGTTATAACCAAATAAGCTCAAAACAGGGGACGGTGGGCAGCAAAAAAAATATGCAATTTTTTTTGTTTTTATTTTAAGTATTTTTTTCTCATAGATTAAATTTTTTGTTTATCTAGAAAGCTTTGATTTATTTCATTTGGATTTTGTATGAGAAAGTTATAGACATTCTTGTTTTTTGGGTAGTTAGAGCATCTTTTTGAAAAAAATAACTTGCAGGATTCAATTCTGAATGCAATTTTTCAGATTTTTCAGATTTTTTTTTGTTGCATGGTTTAGTTTACTTGCTCAAACAATCTCACCATTGGGATTAGTGCATCTTAATCCCACCTAAAATTTATAAATATTTTAGAGTTTCCTTCTAACTTGTACCTACTTCTATTTAACAATTTTTTTAATAATAAAAATTAAATTTTTTGGAACTTTTTTTTTTGGCTAGATTCTCAACTCAATTCTCCAATATAAAAATTAAAATCTCAAAACTCTGTAGTGCAAAAAAATAAAGTTAAAAATGTTTAAAGTCAAAAAATCTAGTTCCACAATGTGCTGAAAAACTTGTTTTTTTCACTTTAAACGCATATATCTTGCAATCTAAGCAGTCAAAAACTCTGAAATTTTCTCCACACACTCTTCTAATAGTTAGGTGTAAGATCCTATGGTTAGATGAGAAAAAAGAAAAACATTTTTCAATTTTTTTTACTTTTTGCTATAGAAATGACAGTTTTGAGTGTTTTTTGGTAGAAAATGGGCCTTGATCCTTTAAGGGGTTAAGCCGCTTGCTGAAATATTTTGCAATTGAAACATCAAATTGATGTTGTTGATCTTTGGCAAGGCGGCGCCTCATCAAAATGATGAAGTCAAGACCATAGATGGATTTTTCTCTCTTGGTTGAAGTGTCTTTGATTTGTGAGGCATTTGGTCTGCATTCCTCTCGAGATGCAATCAAAGTGTGGCCTTTGCATGTACAGTATGTGTTTGTGGTTTCTTCAACCTAAGATTACCATGGTGCTCCGGTTGCATATCCTCTTTTGGTATATCCTTGTATCTATAGAAGGTAGCTCTCACTATTCCATGGATGATGGACCAAGCATTGTGTGGGTGCTTGATTACCCACTATTGGTAATGAAGCAAACACAACTAGGTTTTTAGCTTTTATCTACTTTTGATTTAAGGAGTGTTGTGAGCACGGTCCACTGTGCCTTCCAAGCAATGGAGCTTGCTAATGTTTCCTAAGTTTTGTGGATGGGCCAAAAAAATGCCTAGAGATGCAAGTGATGTGACTTCCAAGCTCACTGCCAATTATCAAGTGTCACAGTAATTTAATGGTGAAATTTTACCATCCTAACTATCTATCCTATGTCAAGGGTAGTTGGTGCCATTTTCAACAATCCTAACTGGTCAAAATGGAATTCTTTATGTCCCTTCCATGAGCCCCTAAGGCTACCTTCTTCCATTTAATTATTGGTAGAATTTTGGGTTTTTAACCTCTAAAGTTGATTCTAAGTTTCTAGTTCTAAAATTCACTATATGTTTTCATCACTCAATTCATCCTAAGTTTTGACTTCTAACTCTAGATTTTTCTCCTAAAACTAACTCTAAAATTTCACCTCTTAATTTAACTTCCAGAGAGATTACTATCAATTTTTAGAAAACTATATGAATTAAAAGATAGGGTTTATTTAATTCAAAACAGAGAAATTTTAAATAATATGTAAGACTACTATAGGGCCCATGAAACGCTACATACTCTATTATATATAAATTAGAGTATAGAATAATACCATGTAGTAGGAATTTTTATTAATAAATTAGCCTTAACAAATAGAGGCTGTGCAAATTTTCATAGTATGATGAATATGTATGTGGACAATTAATTTCATGTAGATGATAAAATGGACATTGTCAAGAAAATCTACAATAAAGGGTAGTTGACTAAAACTGTGCCACGATATCAATAATGTATATATCAAAAAAATTAAGTGTAAATGTAAGGCACTGACCATAAGTGGGGGAAAACTTATCACATTGTACAAATAGGAAGGTTTATCTAATTACTTTAATGGATTCAACAAATGAATGACTATACAATATGAAAATAGAGTTTATAGTTTGCTTAACTTTATTCCTTGAAGCCATAAATGTTAAACATGCTCATATTGAATAGAGTGTCCATGAAATAGTTTCAATGGGGATTTTGAAGTGCTCAATGGTAAACTTGTTATTAACCCCTAAAGGCCGAAGGGTGATTTGGAAGAAGAAAAGTCCAAACTAAAAAATATTTTTTTTTTGAGTTTCAACTAGACAAAAATCTGTTAAACAAACAAAGTAATGTGTAAAAAAAATTCAGCCCATTTGACCACATGGATTGAATGATTATAATGTTTGAAGTGAGAAAAAATTTTGTGCAAAATACGGTTAGCAGACTTCGAGCCTTCCTAGAGTAAAATTTTTGCTCTACACAAAGATGAAGATTTTGACCATTCATACGTATATGATGTTAGGCAAGGTATGATTTTTCATACTCATGAAAAAATTTAGAAGCAAATATAGAATCTAGCTTATTCAAAATCAACCTGCATTGTAAGGAGGTTTAATGCTTTGGCAATACACTAGTCATTTTTTGATGATTTCTTGTGCAATGAAGAAATTTTTATTTGAAATCCAAACAACAAAAATTAGAGACAAAATTTGGAATATGATATTTGGGCAAATTTGGAATATGATATGCGGGCAAATTTTCAAATTTTCAAAAACTTTTACTTCACATATTGCAAGACATTAGGGCTTGAAGTAGAAGAAAATGTTTATTCTTGAAGCCATCCCAACATAGATAATAAAATTTATTTTATATTTGAGAACTAATTTTTTTTTTATAATTGTATTCCATATTAGTTACATACAAGCCAAATTTCAAAAAGTAGTAGTATTAGTTACATACAAGCCAAATTTCAAAAATTGATGAGCATTTTTGCAAAAGGTGCCCAAAAGATTCCCAATTGCTCTAGCTACTAAAAAAGTTCAAGGCAACATAACTTTTGTTTTGGGTACTCAATTAGGAAAAAATAAATTCTCACTAGAGGGATACATGTTCACACTTTGTATCAAAATTTGTAAACAACTAATCCAAATTGACTTCTTAGATCCTATTTGGATTTTCAATTGTTTATTCAACGGACAATTGGTCTTCAGGGGTTAAAAATACCATTTGGTCAATTGGGCATTTAAACTTTATATATATGATAGCCCCACTTAAAAAACCGCATGAATGAATTTTACAAAAAAACATAGGATATTAGAAACAGGCCCCACATAGCTTTTTATGTAAAATTATGGTCATCTTAACTACAATAATTAAGGTAAAGGACCCCACATCAAATATCCTCTTAACTTAGGTGTACACCTTAAATTTCAAGAAGTGATCTCTTTGGGATTTAAGACATCTAACTCCAGATTTTTACTTCTAAAACTAACTCTAAAATTTAACCTTTAAGTTTAACTCTATATTTTAACCTCTAACTCTGGATTTCTACTTCTAGATTTCACTCTATATTTTTACTTCTAAAACTAACTATAAATTTTAACTTCTAAGTTTTACTCTAAATTTTTAACTTCTAATTTAACTCTAAATTTTTAACTTCTAATTTAACTCTAAATTTTTAACTTCTAATTTAACTCTAAATTTTTAACTTCTAATTTAACTCTAAATTTTTACTTCTAAAACTAATTCTAAATTTTAACCTCTAAATTTTACTCTAAATTTTAAATCCTAATTTTACTTCTAATATCAGACATTTATCTTCTATTTGTACTCTGATTTTTGACTCCCAAATTAATTCTAAACTTTTATTTCTAAACTACCCTAAGATTTGACTTGAGAATTCAACTCTTGGATTTAACTTTCTAAATTAACTCTAGGCTTTCAATTTCTAAGATTACCTCTAAACTTTGACTCTAATTTGAACTCTAAATTCTACTTCCTAAATCTAACTCTACATTTTGTTTGTTGTTCCTTTTGGATGGAGTTTACTAATGTTCATTTGTCCTACCTCTTATCGCTCAATTTAACTTAGCGTGATTAAATTAAAGCCAAATCCTGAGCGTAATATGTTTTTAGAAATCTCTATTCCTAATCTAGTAATCTATGAACTTTTGAATCTAAACTTTTAATTTTCACTAATAAATCTCTAACATGGATTAAAAACTAATTAAGAAAATCAAAAGTTAATTAGAAAAAAAAACACCAAAGATTTGTTCAATAACTTACTTTGCCACTGCCAATGTTAGAAATGACCTTGTCCACATTCACGTATGTATTCTCGTGTTCCATGGTATTTCCTTGGTTATTTCTTCTTTTTTCTAAGCTCACTGCTTATTTTAGAAAATATTACACCCTTGCGTTCTAACTTCCATTTTTTCCTTCTTTCTTCCTTTTCTTTCTCCTCCCCTCTTCTACACTAGTACCATTCCACCTAAAGTATTGATGGGGGTCTTACACTATGATTCCAAATTCCGAGAGAATTTAATAGTGCCTCCTACCTTCTTACACAACTCCCCTTATCGTCATGCTAACCCTTCTCCTAATGGTCGTAAGGAATTCCCTAGATTTTCCTTCTAAGTCTACCTAATCCTATAGTTAGGGTATTATTTATTGTCTCTCTCCTTTCTTCTCCTACTTCATTCTTTTTCTTCTAATCTCCCTCCATTGTTTGTAGTTGTATTTTTGTTGGTGAGGGTTAGAATTTTCTTGTGTGCAGCTATGAAGGTGTTGCTCTATTTTTCCCTCTTCCCTTTCCTTCTTTCTTTTAGACTCTAAGGGTGATTGCAAAAAACATTTATCCTACTTTTTGTCCCCTTGCCCTCGGACGGGTGGTTTTTTGCTCATAACTTTTGCACTATTTGTCTATTTGGCATGAAATTTAGAGGAAAAGTACATATAGTAGTTGCAGACATTGAGTAATTTTTTTAATTTTTTAAAAATGAGTTTACTATTTTTGAATTGCTCCCAATTGGGTGTCTATTTTAGCCATTTTGGGGGTTTTTAGTCCTATTTTGGATCCAAAAATGCAAATTTGAAGCCACAAATTGGACATGTTGGAGGTCTACTAACATTGCAAGGATTAATGATGAATTTTTATGAAAATAGTAAGATGTCAGTTGTCCACATGGGATCAAAGTGACCTTCTTTTGCGCAAAGGTTATGAAGAGGGAAAAATTTTCCTACATTAGTTTTTTGGTGCAATAAGAGTGCAATCTTTTCTAGCAAAATAGACTTTTTTGTTTTTATTTTTTGAATTTTTTTGAATTATGAAAAATAAAAAGGTGCACAGACCCTTTTCTGCTATTTTTTGCTCCCAATGGCTTTTGTAGTACTTTGCAGTAGTCTATAGTATTGTATAGTACTGCATAGTATTGAATCGATGGTTGAGATCTTCAGGGGCGCTGCGGAAATATAGTACTACATAGTATTGCCAATCCTATGGCCAAAAATTGCGTTTTGAGCCAAAAATGTGAAGTGTTTCTTGCAATTACCCCTAACCCCCTAGTCTAACCCTTAGCCTAATAGAACTTCTAATCCAACTTTTTAGGAAAGGAAAAAAAAAAAGGGGTGAGAGCCCCAAGTTCCTCAGCCCAAGCTAGATGCACGTCCCAGAGTTCCTCGGGGCTATCCATTACCTTTGGCACCGCAAATAATTGTGAACTCCCAATTTGTCACTTGGGACTTGTGGATTTCATTTTTTTGAAATTTGCAATTTAAAATAGATAAAATTATACAAAAAGCCATAAAAAGAGTGTGCAAATAAAATAGGAGTGTACCATGCCCATTATACTATTTGGTCTAGTTTTGTTTTTATATCTAATATTTTTCCAAACCCTGCCTAAAAATAGAGTGTAAATCACAAAATAGCGAGATTTGTTAGGGTTAAGTCAAATAGCCCCAAAGGGCTAAATCACACCGGAAGGTGGCAATGCATGGCTAAATAGGTCCTAGAGATTCACAGCAAGGCCATAAGTTGGGTCATAGAGTTAGGTTTTGAATTCTTCACTAGATCGACAATTTCCAAAAACCCCGATTGTTAGCATGCAAGAGACACTAAACTCAAGACAGGACCGTAGAGGAATCTACAGCCCGAGGATGATGTTCTAGGATGCATTTCATGCCAGAAGTCCACCGGCAAAATCAATTTGCCAAGATTCCTTCATTTGCAAAAGATTCCTGTGCCATCGATAATTCGAGGAGACGGCCAATTTGGATTTCCACTAACCAATTGTGTCAGGTATAGAAACACACTTACACATCTTTTGTGAGTCTCTTTAAGAGGTCCCGTGAAAATTCCCGGCATCTTCCAACTTGCAGAAGAACCTTTTCCGGACGGTCAACCATTTTAACCTCCAACGGGAATTTCTTGTAAATTATCCAAGTTGTAGTAAAATCTCACTAAAAATCAGGATAGCTTATTTTATGCTAATAATTTGCTCCAATAAGTTTCGCGGCATTCCGATAGCGGCAAGTACCCAAAATAGAAAAATTCCTCTGGAATTAATCACGTGGCGAGATCCCCACGACGTTGACCACCATTCCGGAGGCACACGACGGCAAAACAACGTCAATAAAGAGTCTTTTCCTACTCCCTTGCAGCTACTGGAGACCCCAGGCTAGTTACTTTTTTCAAAATAAAAAACCCCCAAGATTTGGAAATTTACCATGATTGGTATTTTAATCTAAACTAGCCTACAATGGGTTTTTGGTCCTGGCATGGGGGGGAAAGGGTTTCTCGACCAAAAGCGGCGTTCTGGAGTCAACGGCATAATCCATTCAATATTTGAAGCTGATCTCCAAAAGTTAGGAGGTTGGTCTAGCATAGATGGTAAAAAGTTAAAATTTAGGATTATGATGAAAATCTTGGAGGATGAGGATGAAAATCCAAGTCGATAAGGTTACTAGTAGGAATTTAGGGGAGGGGGGGGGAATCTTGGAAACCTATATAAGGGCCCCATTTCCTTCTCTTAAATCACCTCCATACTTGTTTTGGATCCATGGGTCCAAGTTACTTTGGATATTTTGGCGTTTGAAGCCAAAAACCTCTACGGTGTTTTTGGAGCACTTTTGGCTCCATTGTTGTTGTATTTCAAGCTTTGAAGGTCCTTGAGGGTCCTTCCATCCAGCTTTATGTACTCTTTGCGTACTCTTTTGTGTACTTTTTTGCATTCTTGTGAGCTAACATACGTGTCTTGAGAGTCTTTTTGGTGTCTTGTACTAATTCTAAAGCTATCTCTACCGTACCTTGGTGATGCCGCTTTGGAGGGACCTTTAGAGTGTAAATCTTTTGCGTTACCCTGTTGTCCTAACTTGTATGTTCCCTTTTAAGTACATTTCTTTTTGCCTTCTCCTAATGTTTCCCTTGTCGGGTGGACCTCCCTCTGGGACGGCGGAGCTTTGACTTTGCAAGGTGTTCACTTTATACGTGTCTTTTTTTTCCCTTTTCTAAAGTCTCTAGTGTTGCATGGATTTCCCCTAGGACGACAAAGCCTTGGCCCTAAGTCCTAGGAGTTTCTCACTTTTGGTATTCTCCCTCCTCACGGCAAAGCTTTGACCCTAGGTCCTAGAAAGTCCCGCACTTTTGTTATTTTCTCTCCTCATGGCACAGCTTTGAACATAGAATTGGGAAAGTTTGGCATTTTTTTACGAATATCTTCGTGACGGCAAAGCTTTGACTATGTAAGTTAGAAAAGTTTGGCATTTTTTACAAAATCCTAAGCTTTCTGCCTACCTTAGTTTCTAAATATCCACGTGAAAATAATTCCGTTAGTTTCCAAATGTCCACGATTCCAAAAAATGGATTCCCGCTTAGGCTAAGTTCCTAGTTAATTTAGAGGCTAGTCGGTAGCCAAGTCCAAAAATCCGAGCTAGTAAGTCCAACAAAAATCCGAGCCAACCAAGTCGAGCGGCCAGCAAGGGCAGGGCAAAGGCGGGACAAAGGCGGGTATTTTGGGGGAAGTAGGCGGGCATTGGATTGGTATCGGGCCGTAGTGGGAGCCAGTTGCAGTTCAAAAACTTCTAGGGCCAGGGAGTCCAAAATTTTTTGGGGGGGTCCCAAGGAGTCCCAAAACTTTGGAAGCCAGGGAGTCCAAAAAACTTTGAGAGTCCAAGGAGTCCAAGGAATTTGAATTGTCTAAGGCAGCCAAGGGAGTCAGGAGAAAGCAAATTAAGAAATGATTTGGATGAACTGCAGAGTCCTCCTGCCGTTTCTTCTACGCCTGGAGCAAAGGAGGAGCAATCAGCTTTAGCATCATCACCCCCCGCTTTAGGATTTGGTGACAACCTTACAGGTAGGGGCTCAGGCCTTCTCGCTTTCTACCACCATGGCGTCACAGTACAAATGCTCAAAGACTACTTAGAAGATCTTGTGGTCTTAAACAACCAACGGCTTAAAGGTGTTAAAGAGAATGTGCATCAACTCCGTCTTTGCATCGTGCAGAAATGGATTGAAGAATATCAGGGGGCTTTAGATGGAATGGTGGAAGCAAATAAGCGAGAGCCTGAGGGGCAGCTCACATAGAAGGAGCGCGACATTCTGAAGCCTGTGCTGGAATAGGAGGATTATTCTCGTGGGTTGGAGGAGATTTTGGACTACTTGGACAAACTTGGTGGAGTCAACAAACTGGAGGATCAGCTGGCGATGGTGCAAGCAAGGATTGATTTTGTGGATGCAGAGATGCCTTTGGATTTCTCAAAAACAAGTTTTGATGTCATAGTAGAGTCGCTGACTGCGTCGTGGGAAGGATGTGAAACACAAGTCCTGGAGATTTTGCAGCTGCGTAAATTTGAGGTTTTCAATATGCAATGTGGTTTTCTTGTGGAGACTCTGTTACCTTGTGCAAAGGAGAGATTGGGTCGGTACAATGTGATCCTAGAAGTAGTCCAAAAATTGGAGGTGGAAGAGTACAAAGTGAGCATGCGACAACGGATTTTCAAAAGTGTAGCATTTTGCATTGCTGTCTGAATTCACATGTCAATTGCAAGTCGTGTTTTATTTGTTGACTATGTGTGGAAATGAGAAGTGGTGGATAATTGCTTTGGAGCTTTCAAATGCGGAACCACAGTTTACAATTCCAAGGTGGAATAACTTCTCCTTGGCGATTTGGTCTTCTGAATGGAACATGGACACTGTGGGATTGGCGTTTCATGCGTTGTGTCAGCTCCTCAATGGGGAATCAACTTGCGAGATGTGTTTTTCAACTGGTCTGCTAAGGAGCGGAGGAAGTTCCTTAGGTTGAAGTGACCCTGGAGTGTGCACATTGCGCTAGGATGAAGAATTCACTATAAGAAAAGCACGTTTTTGGATGCATTAGCAAAAAATGCATTGTCTTTTTTCAAACATCAAATGTTCTAGAAAACTTGTATATGTTTTGCAGAAAATGTGTACATGTTTTGCAGAAAACGCGACCATGTCATTGTGGACGACTATGTTTGTGACGATATTGACTGCAACTTGGCCATGTTTTTATAAAATGTCGCATACAACATAAACTGCCACGTTAGCAAGTAGATTTAGAGAAGGATAGCCACGTGGCAAATTTTGGAAAAAAAAAAGAAATGGATGGATGGACATCGGGCTAGACATTTGAAATAACGTAGGTTAATTGTCCCATATCGTTTGTCTCACCATGGACAAAGAATATGGACAAATTTTTTGAAAAGGACAACCACATGGCATATTTTGGAAAAAAAAGAAATGATGGATGGACGTCGGGTTGGATGTCTGAAACAACGAGCTGGACATTGGACTGGACATTGGAGACAATGTAGGCTAATAATTCCATATTGTTTGTCTCACCATGGACAAAGAATGGATACAAATATAACCCTTAAAATGTTCATTTTCATGTAATTTTGCCATCAAAATAAACTTGATGGTAAATGGTAAGTTTTTCTAAATTCTTAGTGAATTCTACATTTTTGTTGTTGTTTAATTTTATTTTTTAATTTATGTTAACTAATTATTTTTTGAAAAAACGAACTGGATGAAAAAAATGGCTGGATGAAAAATAGGTTGGATGAAAAATAGATTGGATGTAAAAATGGGCTGGATGAAAAAAATGGACAAATGAAAAAAATAGATTGGATGAGAAAAACAAATAGATAAAAAAAATGGTTTGGATGAAAAAATTCTTACATGGCACTATCCACCCACATGGACATGATGTGGCAGCCAAATGGCATATCCAAGGAAGCTTAGAAGGCCATGTCTCATGGAATGTAAAAAAAAACGAGGTAAAAAATTGCATGTTTTCTGAAATTTTGGCATGTTTTTTCACGTCCAGCATAATAGATTTTAGGTGACATCTACATTGACATGGTCTGGCGTCAAAATGAATGCCAGGCCATGTTTTTCTAGACACCACAAAAAACACCAGTTTCTTATAGTGATTATAAAATGGATGAAAAATTGAAATCCAACCGGAATTCCTAAATTGGTTGTCTCCGGGTGATACGGTGGCTTCTCTCTAGTGCATTGGGGTTTTGTAAATTTTGCGAGCAGAAGAGTCTCTCTAGTGCGTATTTTGTGAATTTTGCAAGCGGAAGAGGGAGGATGACTTTGCAGGATGATTTTCTACTACCAAATCCCCGGATGACGAATGCATAGAGGCTAGAGCCGCAGGTTCTATGCCTCATAGCCGATCTTACTAACTCAAAGACTGCTGTCACTGATTTGCGGAGGATGTCACTCACCTGGTGTTTGAGTGAACTAGACATTTGCGCTGCTGAGATATTCAAGTGGAGTGTCGGTAAGCAGGATTCGGAGATCAGTGAAGGAAAACATCTCTATGATGCAGAAGCGGTTGTACAACAGCTTATGCATGTATCTCTTAGACTCTTAGATGATTTTGATGATGAATTTATTTGTTAGTTGTTGTCCATCTTGCTCAGGGTTGTCCATCTTGACATGACATTGGCTTTTCAAGTCGGGATGTCCGTCGGCGATGGTCTAGACCTGTAAAGACGCATTGGGATTGCGTCGGGATCAAAAAAAAAAAAAAATTCTTTTTTTGGACGAATTGATTGTCGATAGGACGGACAAACCATCCACACAAAAAAAATTGGCTACCCGCGGACGTTGGGGCTGGATCCTGACGTTTTGTCAGAATCACATCCGTCCAGACGTGTCGTGACGGTGACAACCATGTCCATGCTCTGCATTCAGCGTTTGTTGTTTGTTGTAGTTGGAAAACGAATTGGCGGGACAGTGTATAGGTGGAGAAAGGAGTTTTGGCAGGCTATGGTCCAGCTAAATATGACTGCCTAGGTTTGTTTTGCGTAGAATTAACATAGAAGATACAATTTGCGTCACTTAAAGCATTTTAACCATTATATAGGATTGTGTTTTTTGGGAGAATCCGTATAGGACTCTGGCAAGATTCACTAGAAGAAACCCGCATTGGTCTAAACAAAAAATATGGGTTGAAATTTGTTGAGAACAATGTTTCTAAAGCAAAATTCCGGGATTCCAGCGTTGGAAATATGGTTCTCAACAAATTTCAGCCCATATTTTTTGTTTAGACCAACGTGGGTTTCTTCTAGTGATTACTTTGGGTTCAAGAGGCAAGGTGTTGAGGTTTTGCGTTGAGAATAAATGTTATTACTATCCGTGAATTTCTTATGCAATCATTTGTAGTGGGAGGTTTAGGAGCTCTATAAAGTGATGGAATAACCCCATTTCCATTCAAAGTATCTATGCCATAGCCGTTTAGCTAAGTCATGCTTAGTCTACTTGCTACCAATCCAACCAAGTATATGAATAGATGAGTTGCTGTTGGGTAGTATTAAGAAAATTCACAGGAGAGCTGTTTGGATACTGTTTTGAAATTCATAGGAGTGCTGTGTGTCTAAATTCACAAGAGAGATGTGTGTCTAAATTCACAGGAGTGTTGTGTGTATAAATTCATAGGAGTGTTGTGTGTCTAAATTCACAGGAGTGTTGTGTGTTTGAATTCATAGGAGTGCTGTGTATATAGATTTATTTTATAACTATAGAATTTGTTTGAAAATTTGGTGAGGTGCAGCAATACAAGTACCTATTGCCTTAGGTCAAGCATTTGTTGAGGTGCAATAATACTTTTTCAAAGTGTCTTGTCTTGGGGAGGAGGATTCTTTGTTTTCTGAAAGAGAACTCATTATAAATAGCATGTAGTTGAGAAATGATTAAGGAATAAGGAGAGAATACACCAATTAGGTATGAAATTCAACACGGTGTAGCCTTGGTCATATAATTTGCTTATATACTTCAAATTTTTTCAAGTGACTAACAAGACATATCTGCAATGTTTGTGTACAGGAGCTTGCAGGAGCTACGGGAATTGCTAATGAAGTTCTAGAGGTGAAATCTATATTACAAATTTGCATACTAGCCCGTAATGAAGCCGCACACTTCTGGATTGTTCAGGAGTTGGACAATACCGTTAGATCTTGCTAGGAGGTGATTATGCTCTTTCCAACTTTGAAGGCCACGCGTGCTCATCAATGCAAGATCATCAAAAATTACTGGAGATTTAAACAGTGCCTTTCTAAGAGCTTCAAAAATCTTTGACAAGACATCTGGTATGGAAGGGGCAAAATTACCACGTGGTCCATTGAAGCCGGAGTGTGTGTCAGAGACTTGCGCGTGTGCCTGCCCTGCCCTGCCTGCACACACCAGCAGCAGATCTGAATCTCTAGCCAGCCAGGAATAGGAGGCCCAGCAGTAGGCAGATGGAGGGAGGACCCCAATTGGAACATGGCCAAATCAGACGGGGGACGGAAGAAGCTCAATTGAGCATGCCATTGGACAATGAACCGAGCTTGAATAGTATGTAGGCAGCATAGTTTGTGATTGGATTTGTGAATTTGTGACATTGTAATCTGTTGAGATGTAATACGCTTTTGTTGTTTATGGTTTCATGATATGTTGACAAGATTCAAAGTATATAAGCAAATTATATGACCAAGGCTACTCTAAGATACTCCCCAACAAGCCAAAATTATTTTAGTATTATAAAAATAGTGATCTCCCCATAGAGCATATCTAAGCAGAAAGACAGGTCCAAAATCAAGAAATTAATTACGTACTATCAACAGAATGGTTTAACCCCTTATGCAAGAGATGCATTGTCAATTAGTCCAACATCATGTTGAAGCTAAATGTAGCCTATGAGGTAGTGTTCAAATATCAATTCTGCATATTTATTACATGAAACTACAAATTGTATATGACTCTAAGAAATTTCAATTTGTTTTGTAACAAATTATAATTGTAATCATTTATGGTGCAAAACTCAAAATAAATACATGAAAATAGCAAAAAGAATTTTCTCAAGAGGTTCCAGTAGCAATGGAGATTATAGTTTAATTGGACATATTTCTAACCCTTGACATATGAAAGAAAGTTTTTTTTGTTGATAAAATGTAAAATTTTGGTTAACTATTCACCTGATGTCTAAAAATTGCTAGAAATTGCCTCCAATTGCTTTAGTTTTTCTTGTCAACAACTAAAAAGTCTTTAAAATACATTACATATCTTTTCAATTCCTTATAAATCAATCCTTCTAGAAATATTATAAGAAGATGCATATTGAGATAATAGAATATCCTACAAAATATTTATTATCCAAATACATCGAACAAAAATATCTTTAACAAAAATTGATAGAAAAAAATAGCACAAATATGTAGATAATACACAAAGATCTTAATAGAAAGAAAAAGAAAAAAATGACTTGCAAATGAAAATTAATTTAAAATATTTAAAGTGTATTTTTTTTATACTAGCTCCGTATATAAAATAATAAGCATAAATATAGAACTATAAAATTAAAATTGAGATATAAATAAAATACAAAAATTGAAGTTCAAATTAAATATTAGAAAATGTTTTTAATTTATAAAGAATAAAATATGACATATGACATATAATAGAAAAATAAAGATAAAATAATAAAAATATAATTAATTTAATAAGTATAATTTTAAATTAGAGATAAAATAGAAAAGTGAAAATATAATAATAATTAAATTTTATTTAGAAAATAGAAAAATAATAGAAAAAAAAAATAGAAAAGTAAATATAAAACAATAAAAATGTATTATAGTTAGAAATTGTAAAAATGAAATGGAAGTAAAATAGAAATAACCTAATAAAATAAATACAAAATATTAAAAATAAATAATAATTATAGCATTCACTCTCAATAATCTTTCATTTTAAATTTTATTTAAATTTTTTGGAAATAAATCATTTCAAATTTTTTTTAATCAAATGATTTATTTTTTTGTAAGTTCTTTTACTTTAAATTATATCAATAAACTTCATATAAATTTCCATGTAATTTTCTATTCATTTATGACTCTTGAAATATAGATATATAATTTTTGTATAATCTGTCTTTTATCTTTAATTTGACCAGGGGGGAACAAAACACAAATGTACCGTGGAAAAAAATTTAAGAGAAAAAATTGAAGGAAAAAAACAAATCAACTGTAATAATAATAATATCCTTAATGAAGATATACAGAATTTACAAGCACTACACAAAATAGTGAAATTAGGTTGCCCTACACTAATTTCTCAACAATCCACACTATAGAAATATTCATTGCTTTTGTACGATGATGCATTCATTTTAGAGCTATGTGTATGGCATAGATATGTGAACCAATTCAAGGCCTGGTTCAAAAAATGGCATGCGCCTCCACGTGGAACAAGCATTGATCCATGAGGTAATTTATCTCAGGTAAGGCAACCTAATTCACTAGACAACCTAATTTCACTATTTTGTGTATGTATCACAATTCCTAAAATTGTAAACAAAGTTATAAAATGTATAAAATTACAAAGTTGTAGTTCTAAATTTGACATTTTGAAAATGACTAAATTATCTGAGTCATGTGTGCTTATGGACGAAGAGAAAATTTTAGGAATATATGTTGATAGATCTTTTTCAAGTCAAAAGTGTCAATAGTATTATGATCTTTTGGACTTTACATACAAGCAAAGAGGGTTGGTTGAACAAGGAAAAGACAAGAGCATTAGAAGAGCAATGAGGCTTCAAAAGGGCTACAAGTTATTTACAAGTTCTCAAACTTGGAAGCTTCATTGAACTAAAAAAAAGAGCCACACATGGGTAGCTGAGGTAATGGGGAAACTGCCATGTCACTTGAAGACAAATGGATTTAAGAAAAATAGAAAGGACCAGCCAGGCTTGGCCGCCTGGCCTATGCAGGCAGGCTGTTGGCTACCTAGCCTGTACATGCAAGCCACCAAGCCGGGGCCGGTTTTTTAGTTTTTTAATTTTTTTTAATTTTTTTTTAATTTTTTTTAATTTTTTTTTAATTTTTTTAAGTTCCTATTCCCAATAATGGAGAACAATCTTGAAGTAGCCCTTTCGGGGGTTGAAATTTTTCCTAATGGTAGTGGAGACATGGTTATGATTGGTTGGCAGCATGATTATTACATCGACAAGCCAGCCATGTAAGTAACTTCCTCCTCAATCATAGTATACCAATTTTATATATTGCAAAATAATCAATACCTTAAATCAGGCTGTTTGTTTGTTTGTTTGTTTGTTTGTTTGTTTGTTTGTTTGTTTGTTTGTTTGTTTGTTTGTTTGTTTGTTTGTTTTGTTTTGTTTTGTTTTGTTTGTAGCGTGGACAACTTCCTGACCGTGCGTCCCCCGGCCGCGTGCTTGGTACCATCGGAAAGCTCTCGCGGAGGAGGGGTGCACCGGCTTGGTTTCGTGGCGTTTGGAGCGGTTGTGCAAAAGTTATTGAATTTCAAAGTATTTATTGATTAAAAAATTAGAAAATTACTTTTACTTTGATTTTGGTGGCGTTCTTGGTACTGGGAGTGGAACCGGAAGTAGAATTGGGAGTAGAATCGGAAGTAGAACCAGGAGTGGAACCGGGAGTAGATGAAAATTGGGCCAACGGCACAAGGCCACACTAGTTCATTTGAAATTAGAGAAATGTTACTATATTGTTCATTCCAAGTTTCATAAAAATAATTACATTAATGATGTTAATTGAAATTCACTATTACAACAATTTTCTGAATATAATTCTTTGTTTTTTATCCATGTTTATAAATATGCACAAACAAACAAACAGGAAAAACCACAATAAAAACCCATCAGTGGAAGAAATTCATAAGCTTAGAGAATTATTTACCACTGATGTATATAAACTTTTACAACCTGCATTTTCATCTTGGATACAGTTGTTGGAAATGTTGTATCCTGCAACAATTCTAAGAAAATATGGCCGAATAGGAGATACATCATTTTCCCATTTGGACATAACTAAAAACTATTGGATATCACCGCATGAAGATTTAGAGGTGATACTAATATGGGATTTATTATGTGGTTTACTAAAGGTAATTCGCTTAATATTTAAGTATCAAATTGTTTTGTATTTTTAAAAGTTCAACATTGATATTAAGTATTTAGTTTCAACTTTTTTGATGATATCTAACTTTAACATTTGTAAATTTTGTTTTAAAAAGATGATTTATATTTACATCTTATTCATCAATATGACAAAGATACGTCTATTTCAAATCCTGATTGTTTATTTCCTTATTATTATTTACCAAGTATCCATATGGAATCCAAAAACAAGGTGGAGAGTTTTGCCTACATGATTATGGATACTACATCAAATCCAAGACTAGATCTATGTTTTTATTAGATTCAAGAAATGTAAAACATGAAATGGTAGCAAATGGCGGATTTTCTCAAATGGGAGTTGCTCTCTACACAAAAAAATATGTTTTAGATTCTTTTGAAAGAATGACAGAAGAACTAGATGAAACTAGAAGAGATAAAGACAAAAACAACCAAAATTGTATGATCAAATTTTAGAGAATTTGAAATTGAAGAAACCTAAAAAAAGTTTCAGTTGTTTAATATACTACTTGTAAAATGTGGATGTATAATGATGATATGCATTTATTTTGAAATATAATGATGGGCTAGGTGCTTTTCTATTTTTGGAAATAAGTTAGATTTTGGATTCCAATTTTTTTCAAAACAAAGCAGTGCCACTGATTCATTTCATATTTCTATAACAAAATAGATTCTAGATTTTTTCCAAACAAGTAGGTTCTAGATTTCTTTTTGGAAGACAAATGCATGTTTGTATTCATTTTGTATTTTTCCAACAAGCTACAGTGGTTCTAATAAGTATTCATGCACTTTAGAATTGCCAGAATTATTTGAAAGTAGCTTTTGTCAACAAATTGTCAACTTGTTTTGGTGCAAGTATCACACTTGTTTAAAAAAAATTCAAAATTTTTAAAAGAGTTTTTTGACTTCTATACATTTAAACCTCTAAATGCTCAATGCACCAAATTTAGGTTTCAACAACACTTTTAAGTTAAATCAAACCTAATCAAGCTACTATTTTTAATAGGTCATTTTAAAATGGGAATTCTTTTTTAAGTCTATTTTTAGCACCCAAGATCCAATTTTGAAAGCAAATGATTATAATTTTCTTATTCAAGATTTTGTGCAAGGGTGTCCATTGCAATAATGACTTTCCATAGTGTTGAGGACTCTTGGAAATGAGCCTCAAATACAATAGATCTTGGAGACAAAATCACATTTGAAATTCAATTTGAAAAAATTGTTGAATAGATTTTGAGAAGCCATAAATTGATTGGGTTATGCATATTAGGCCATTTAACCTTAATGTTTTTTGGTGACCAAATTTTTAGATTTGACATGTGAAATGAAGATTAAATGATTTCAAACCACTTTTGCAATATAAACACTATCATGATCAAACATTATAGTCTTTCAATCCGTAAGTGATGTTATTGTGTGTGCTTTTCCTATGTGATTTCTACTATGTTTAGTTTGTGTTTGTATGGTTACAATTAACAAAAATTAATACAACTTATCAAAATGTTGGTTATTTGTTTGATTTTGAGCACATTCCTTGAAGCTAGAAAAAGGCCTCGGATATTTTGGGGTTAGAATACATCATTTTTTAATGGTGTAATTTATGTAAATAATAAAAATTAACTTTCATACATATCATTTATTTAACAAGTCCTCATTAGATGGAATGAGAATTTTTTTTAATTAGTATAAAAGAAGCACCTTGTGCAAAGTGAGCATTGGGCTTGCTCTAATGCACCTTGTTATCAAGCTACTTTGCATCACAAATTGCAAAAAAGGCCGTATTCATTAAAATGAGAGAAAGGGGCGTTTCTTTTTAATTATGTGCCAAAATTTACCGTACTTGGATAGCAAGTTTGGCTCTCAGGTGACAAATATTTATTTTAACTTAAAAATAAAATTCGATACTTCCAAGTATAATATTTCATAAATTTGACATTCAATACAAGAAAATAAAAAATATTCGGCAGCTTACCTAGAATATCTTGTACCTAAAATATCTTCATCCCAAACGGATGGATATTTTTAGATCCATCTAATTAAACCTCTTATTGTTCAATTATTGTGACCTAAAGTTTCTACCCAAATGCAAATTCAAGTACTAGTACCAGTATTGTTCAAGTACTGCTATACAATAGTCTTGACACTTGCAAGGATTTTGCTGATACATACTTGTTTGTAGGGTATAGGTACTTGGAAGGTACATTGCCATGGCAAAGTAAAGTACTTTGAACTCTTTATTCTTTCCAATTAGCAAGAATGAGATGGAGGTACGCATACAAAGGGATTTTACGAAACTGAGTGTACAATTGGAGGTGCAAAAGACCTTCAAAATGGAAGAAGTGTGCAAAAGTGAAATGACCAATTGGACGTCCTTGCAAGTGTATAGACATTGTCTTATTTATACCAAAACAAGAGAAGGAAGATGGAGTGCAAAATATTCAAGACACACCAACATCCAAAAGAGTCAAGGTTAGAGGCAAGTATACCAATTAGTTTGTTCTTTGTCTTTGGAATCCAATCTTTGATGCAGTAAAACTTTATAGAAATCTTAACAATGCTTTGCATTTCTTGCGTGCAATGTACAAGAAGCGAGGGGAAACAAATTGCATTTATGATAAACTTTCAAGAGGTTTTTTATATGAATGGTTTATTCCTATTGGTATGTTGAAAGAAAATTATAAAAATCATGTTCATGTTGGATCTTCAGCATTTGTTAGTAGAAGTCAACATTGTCCTATTCTTTCCAAATATCCTCCTTTAAAAGAAGAAATTCTTACCCTACTGAAGTTACATAAACAAGCAGGGGTTTCATTGTTTGCAAGTTCAATAAGTGGACTTATTAAAGGTGTTATTTTAAAGAAGGAACCTAGTTTGCTTCGAAGTGAACAACGTACAAGTTTCAAGGTTAGCATTGAATGGACAAGAGCATTCATCAAGAAGGAACTCAAATGGTCCTATAGGGTGGCAACTACAGCAGCAAAAAAGCTTCCTCGAAATTGGCAAGAAGAAGGACTTTACATGTCACAAAGAGTTGCTTACCTCATCAAAGCTCAGAACATTGGTCCTACTTTAGTTGTGAACACCGATCAAACCGGAGTGCATCTTATTTCCAGTCATTTTGTTGACTTTTACAGAAAGTCCTTATAGTGCTCTAAACAACAAAAATGAATAGAAATCAGTTGATTTTTTGTTGATTTGGTCATGATTTTTCTACTAGTGTTGTGATTGACGACTCATCAGTAAAATTTTGGGACAATGTATTGAAACAAGTTAACTAAAGGATCCTAAGTATCTTTGGACTTGTAAAAGAATAAATATAGATGAAGATTTTAGTCTTGCCTGGGATACAAGTATTTCAAAATAGTTTTGGGCTACAAAAGTTGCAGTCCTTTAGGGTTTAATAAGTGCCTATTTTAAAAATTACCCAAATCACCAACAATTTAAGTTACTGACCTTTAGACTCTTAATTTCTAAAGGATCAACATGTGTTTTTTGGCTCCATGGATATTTTGGATAAGTATGTGTGACTAGAGATTTCCATATTTTTTGCCCAAATTTTAATAGAAGGTGGGGACAAAGAATATCTATCATATACACTAAGTATTTGGATATGATATTTGGACATGTGTAGATAAGCTTTGGTTGTCAAATTATATTTAAACAAAACCCAAGGCTAATAGTAAAGTTTGTTCCAAGGGAGGCTATAAAATAGGGATACTTCTAATTACTAAATGAGTCATTGCAATTATAGAAAATATAAAGAAAATTTGTTCCTTAACCACAAGCATAATTGTTTTTCTTACGCGGTAACATCTAATTGCTAGATTTGACACTCCACTCTTAAAGGCCACAAGGATAAGAACTTCTCCCAAATTGGTTCTTCTTCCATCTTTAGTTTCTTTCTTTTATTTATTTTTATTCTTTCATCTTTTTACTTTGAACTCCTTTTATCTTTCCAACTTGGACACCTAAACTCAGTCCCACAGATTGACTGCACAGCTTCCCATTCGGACTATCTAGCTTCCGCAGCACCCTTTTCCAATTCGGACCCGTCTTATCACACACAATCAGGAATTGACTACTTTCTAGTCAAACCAGCCATGCCTTCCAATTTGGGAACCACACATTCTTCTCTGCCCAGTTGGACTTTTCAACTTCCACATCCCATTTGGTCATCCAGCATATAATCTTACTCACAAATCACGAACCAAATTGGACACACAGCAAACAGCATTCAAGCTCTATATAAATTCCAATTTGGACAGTGGTCTCTCATACATCCCGACTTGGACTTAACATATAACCAATCCTTATCCAGCAAGCATACATTAAACACTACATAAATCACTTGATTGATTTACAATTTGGACTCTCTTAATTTATACTACAATGACATTCACAAACCCAACTTGGATCAAACAAACATACATGTGCAAATAATTTCCAATTTGCTCATCACTAATCTTAATAACACTGCAATTCCATACATTCATACAATTAGGATTCAACATTAAAAACTTCATAGACGCTCAAACATCATACAAATTGGGCTAAAAATGTACTCATATTAATTTCCAATTTGGTGATTAAATCACCATTACAGATTTAGCAATACTACTCAACATCAACTTTAGGATCTAGCAATTAAACTCCACTTTTAATCTCCAATTACTACACTTCATTGCCATCACTCTATAATTTCCAAATTGGGCTTGCTAAACTTATCAGCTTCAACTACCAACTTGGAAAACTCAGATCGCCACATCTTCACCACTCTGCTCATAACACCGCCATGCACTGGCACGCAAGCATCCAAACTAGGACACAGATACAGTCAAACATATTGACCCAATTTGGACTCCAGAACAGACACAGACACAGACCTGACTAGGAAATCACACTTGTAACACCCCATTCGGACTCAACTCTCCTCCATGACAAACTGACACCCAATTAGCACAGACAAACATTCTCCAACTCACTCACACTCACACACAGACACACAAGAAATTACTTAGCTCTACTCGGCTGGGACACGCAGCATGCTTACTCGATATTGGGTCCTTCCAACTTGGAAAGATGGACCAAATAGGGACCAAGCCGGCTGACAGTTAGCCAACCGACTCGGAATTTCACAAAAACTCACACCATTAAGAATCTCATACGAATTCAACGACTCACTAATTGAACTACCACTCAGACTCACGAAGTACCCGCCAACTAGGACTCAATCACCAACAACCTGATTGACCAGCAAGGCAAACCATCACTTCAGCTAATCACAAATAAACTCCTAATTGGGCTGACTAAAGTAAAAACATATTTACAAACTACACTCCAACTTGGTAAAAACATATACAAAGAACCCCAAATTGGTACACAAAGATGACAAAAACTCAACAAACACACTCAAAAACTCACCAAATTACATTAAAAAAAAAATTAAAACTTCAATACAACTAGGCTATCTACAACAAGATATTTGGAAATATGAGTCAAAATTTCAGGCCTAATATGTTACTTTTTTCATAAATGGACAGTCCTGGAAAATAAAATATGAATCACTTTTTTCAAAAATTAAAATTTTCAAGAATTATGTACACGCGGAAAGCTTTGAATCATTTCATTTTGATCAGTGAATCAAAAGTAATGAGGATTTTTTGTCTGCGGGCAGTTATAGATTTTCTACTCTAAAATAAACTGTGAAGTAATTTATCTTATTTAGTTTTCAATACTTTTAAAAAAAAAACACTCATAGAATGTAGATTGTGTATTACAATATTTCCACCATTGGGATTGGCATTATTCATTTCCATAACTAAATTTTTAACAATTTTATATTTTGAATCATTCTCTAATAATACCTGCTTACTATTTTTCTTCTATATGTTGTACAAATCCAAATGATGTGAAAATTTTCAAGCATGTGCCCAACTTATTTAGGAAAAAGAATCTATAGAAGCACCACCATTTTGGACATCTTTTCATAGAAAAGTAAGCTTGTGAAGTGCAGCTACCCTGTTATTTGTAGGATAAAAGAATGATTTTAGTGAATTTAAATGCTTATATCTTGCAATCCACATAGTGGAAATTTCTGGAACTTTTACCACATTTTCTCAACTCAGTATACTACAAGTCACTACAGTTACGTGGTAAAAAAAAGTTTCTTTTCAAAAATTTGGTTCTTGTTCAAAAAACGACAGTTTTTGAATGATTTTGATGAAAACATAGTCATGGAGCTTTAGTGGTTAAACTCAAATTTATACATGAGGTTAGCATCTTGAAATTGAAAACTAAAGAAACTACATTGACTTCACCTAATAGTGTGTCCCAAAACTATGGTAATCTACCAAATTTACGAACTTTAAATCACACCAAGTTGGAATACTAGTAAGTCTATCTATCTCTCTATCTCTCTCTATCTCTCTCTTTATCTCTCTCTCTCTATATCTCTCTCTCTATTTCTCTTCAATTTTTTGATTTTATGTATTGTAAGGCATATGGTTGGAAAAATAGTGCATTTATCAACAATTTCTTCATATTCACAATAAGGCAAACATTAAAGTAATGTTTTCCAACCATATATAGCCTTACAAATGAAACAAATATGGAAAACTATACACTTTTACTATTCCAAGTAACTAACATACATACAAAGGTTTCTTAACCCCTAAAGAACCAAGGGTACAAAAAACAATGTTACATAAGCCATTTGGTGGCTTTGTGGTCCTTTAGGGTTTAATATTTAAATGCCCAAGACTTCTTTGAGTATTTCAAAAGTATATTTTGGACATTTTCTAAAGATACTCTAATCATACAATCTTCAACTTCAAGGCATTAGGGGAGATTTGAGGGCATTGGAGGGCCATTTCAGGCCCGTTTTCAAATTTGGCCAGATTCTATGAACAACCGATACGGGCTGTCAAATTTTTTTCTCCCAAATATCATTTTAGGCCAATTTTTTTTTTTTTTTTTTTTTTTTTCTAAAAATGAAGTGGCACATTCTCGGCCACATCAGCCAACAATTATTTTACGTTCCCGCAGTCTAGGAACATTGTAGGATTGCAAGATAACTTGCGGTATTTTAGAGGCCTCAAATCTCTTCTAATGCTTCAAGAAGATGGAGTTGCAAAAAAACTAGAAAAATTAGATTCACAGGGGTTGAAATATTTATAACATTAAGTCATTAACCTTATTACTTTTGCAATTGAAGTTGCAGGTAGGTGTAAAAAAGTTAACAGATTCTTATTCATCACTCTACATTCAATCATAAAAATTGGAGCAAGAACAATTATATGTAGGAATTTGATCATTTTACTTAAAAACGATCAATTCCCTTCTATAATCAAGCATACTAAATTTTGCAATGAATTGGCTTTGCAATTGCTTAACAATTGTCAATTAATGTAGAGAATTTTTTTGATTTGATTTTATTGAGAAAATAATGTTATTCAAAGAGAATTTTAACAATAGAACTCCTTCAAAGTGCAAAAGAATTACAAAATTGGAATCTCACAAAAAGACATATTTGGATTTGCTTAGATGACAATTTTTCAAGGAAGGGGACCTCATTGCCTAGGTTAGCTTCTGATTGACTTAAAGAATGGTTATTTTTGAACATTTTATGTACCTTTGTGTTCTCAAATTTGCCCCTTTATACATTCTTGTTCATACATTAATTATTGCAATGCACCAAAAAGCATATAATTCAAAGAGTTTGTCATTAGTAAAATAGCACACTAAATTTAGACTATGACTTTTAGTAGATCGGATTTTGTTATGTAATCACAAAACTTATTTTCAACTTGTTGCTCCAATAGATAACGTGGTTGAAGCTTACAAAATATTATTAGGTGTACTTTTCATAACGTAGCAGGCACGTTGCACTTGAGCACCTTCCAAAAATCAATGGAAGCTTATATGCATCGAATTCAAATTGGGTGTAGAAGTAGACTCTATTTTGTACCTTTTTGGAAAAGTAAAAATAAAAAATCATTAATCCACTCATTTGAGCATTGAGTGAAAGTTTTCTAAACATCGTTATATGGTGCCTTAGTTGTTTAGGGGTTAAAATCTATTGAACTTTTGGGATGTATGATGCTTGAATTTTAGCCAAATGGCTACATGACAATAAAATGCCTTGCCTTAAATTATAGCTAGATACTTAGAGAATATGTCATAGTGAAATTTCCTATGCAATACAATATAAACTCCAACAAAAATTTAGGACTATTTATAGTACTCCAAAATTACAGGCTATTGCATGTTATGGAAGTTTCAATCTTTAGATTTTATAAATTCTTTAGCACTAACAACACTCTTTCATAATGCGAGGAGATTTAGACAACAATATAACACTTCCAATATTGCAAGCGCCTCCAACACTATGTAATTGATAATTGATCGGCTTTTTTCTGAGAGAAGTCATAGTGATAGGAACCAACGAACAATGAGATGTGTTTGTTAATTTTAACCTGTACATAAGCAGTCAACGCCAAAATTAGTGCAATTCACACAAAGAGTTTATCCCCAATTTTGAACAATAGATAATTCATGATGACCCGAATTGTGCCAAATGGATAATTCATGACAACTCATTAGTAAGATTTTGGGACAATGTACCGAAACAAGTTAACTAAAGGATCCTAAGTATCTTTGGACTTGTAAAAGAATAAATATAGATGAAGATTTTAGCCTTGCCTTGGATACAAGTATTTCAAAATAGTTTTGGGCTACAAAAGTTGCAGTCCTTTAGGATTTAATAAGTGCCTATTTAAAAATATCCCAAATCACCAACAATTTGGATTAACTGACCTTTAGACTCTTAATTCCTAAAGGATCAACATGTGTTTTTTGGCTGCATGGATATTTTGGACAGGTATGTGTGACTAGAGATTTCCATATTTTCTGCCCGAATTTTAATAGAAGGTGGGGACAAAGAATATCTATCATATAAACTAAGTATTTGGATATGATATTTGGACATGATATTTGGAAATATGAGTCAAAATCTTTGGCCTAATATGTTACTTTTTTCATAAATGGACAGTACTGGAAAATAAAATATGAATCACTTTCTTCAAAAATTAAAATTTTCAAGAATTATGTACACGTGGAAAGCTTTGAATCATTTCATTTCGATTAATGAATCAAAAGTAATGAGGATTTTTTGTTTGCGGGCAGTTATAGATTTTCTACTCTAAAATAAACTCTAAAGTAATTTATCTTATTTAGTTTTCAATACTTTAAAGAAAAAATAAAATCATAGAATGTAGATTGTGTATTACAATATTTCCACCATTGGGATTGGCATTTTTCATTTTCATAATTAAATTCTTAACAATTCAATATTTTGAATCATTCTCTAATATTACCTACTTACTATTTTTCTTCTATATGTTGTACAAATCCAAATGATGTGAAAATTTTCAAGCGTGTGGCCAACATATTTAGGAAAAAGAATCCATAGAGGCACCACCTGTTTGGACATCTTTTCATAGAAAAGTGAGCTTGTGAAGTGCAGCTACCTTGTTATTTGTAGGGTAAAAAAATGATTTTAGTGAATTTGAATGCTTATCTCTTGCAATCCACATAGTGGAAATTTTTGAAACTTTTACCACATGTTCTCAAGTTAGTATACTACAAGTCACTATAGTTACGTGGTAAAAAAAAGTTTTTTTTCAAAAATTTGGTTCTTGTTCAAAAAATGACAGTTTTTGAATGATTTCAATGAAAACATAGTCATGGAGCTTTAGGGGTTAAACTCAAATTTACACATAAGGTTAGCATCTTGAACTTGAAAACAAGAGAAACTACATTGACTTCATCTAATAGTGTGTCCAAAACTACGGTAATCTACCAAATTCACGAACTTTAAATCACACCAAGTTGGAATACTAGTGTGTATATCTATCTCTCTCTCTATCTCTCTCTCCCTCTCTCTCTCTCTCAAACAAAACATAGCAAATAATTAACTTGTTTGCATGTGAGAGTTGACTCACAACTCACACCCATTTGATCGACGTTTGATTGAGTAATGGATTTCACGTACATGCGTGCTGGAGTTGAGATGTTTCTAGCGTTGCCTTTAGGGAATACGAAGAGCTAGCTAACATTACTGTAAAACAGCAACGATGAACCAGTGTGAGAAGTTGACTAGGTAACAACAATAAACCAGTTTGCAAACATAAACCAGTTAACAAGATCATACCAGGTCAAAAAAATTTATTTTTTATTCTTTTAAAAGGGACGAGGTATCAACCCAACCCTAACACCCTGCACCTTCAGAGGTGTTTCAAAACTCCCAGCCCAAGTTAAGACCATGGCGTGATTGCACGCCCAAACGGGTATGCATCAAAGGATAAGCTTGCTCCATGCAAAATCATTTGGCGAGATATCCGAATGCTTTGCCGCCCTCAGGCTACCTTACAATGACTTGAGCTTGTGACGTCCCTCTTGCTCGTGTTACAACCCTTCTCCTTTGACAATATAGACTAGCTACATCGAGATACACTGACTCAACACTGTTGCTCCTTGCACCATGGATACTGAAATGGCAACTCAGGTGCCATTAATTGTAGCTTGAAATTTGGTTGAGAGTCGGTTTGTTGCAATGATGCTTTAATAACACTATTTGCTTTTGAAACGATGCTCAATACAGCTTTAAAGTTTGGTTGCCTAGTTTTATCTTTGATTTGGATAACAACTGTTATCACGCTGAAGACACCTCATGTACGTCTCCTAACATACGTCTTGTTTGTTTGGTGGGCATGGGCACAGGTGAGGCGTGATTTCCTAAGATTAGAGCTCTGTTCCAAGCTTACGGCTGTCTATTTTCTTTCCCATGTATGAACTTTTACAGTCGTCTGGTGATACATTCCTTATTATTCTGGAATAATATAATAGGGTTCAAGAATCTTTATGTATTTTGATACAGTTGGGCTCAAGATCTGGTTTAAATTTTTTTAAGAAAGATGCTATGATTGCTATACTGGTATCCACTTTGAGTTGACACCTATGCCTAGTTAAACTTTTTTATTTATGAAAAGTGCATGGTCAGTTGTGATCCCGCCCTCCCTCCCAGACTTACTCAACTTGATTTGTAAACACAAGCTAAGCTAAGTGCTGATCATTTTGATAGATCTGTGACTTGAAAGTAAGTGATTTCTCATACAAAAAAGTGCACAGACTTGGTTGTTTTTAGCGTTTTTTAGTATTTTTACCACTCTTGAGAATGAAATAGTATTGTCTTGACTTTGAACTGAAAGAAAGAGCCCAGAAATGGGGTGACTCGTTCGTCTCTCTCTCTCTCTCTCTAAGGTGACACTAATTTTTGAAATAACACAGTTCCCCCTTTATAAATAACACTCCTTTTGTCAAAAAATGATCTCCCAGTTGCAAATTGTGCAGTGGGAAGAAGGAAGCTAATGGTAGTTTTGAAAGCAACAAGATGAAACTCAAATCAGAATGTGTAAAGAATAGTAAGATGCACCAATAACACATGGGCTTTGACCACAAGTCTGCCACACACAAACCGTACTGACTACTACGCATGAACCTTATTGCCTACCAACTGTAGGTCAACACTTACAATCAATAGCCACATGGACTTGCACCACAATTCCTCGGCCATAAGCACCGTTGGAATCTCCTTTTGACCCAATACATGGGCCTCATAGTGAGCAGTTGAATGGCCACCAGTGTTCCTTCAAACTGTCCTAAAATTTCTACGTTTGATTACTACTAAACTATACTTTGAAAAGACCTATAGAACTCAAAGTTTCAAGACAACAAGAGTGCAACAAACTCTACGTACACCTCGAAAAGAGAAGAAAGAGATAAAGTTATTTTCAACCTTAATCCAAAACATTTGGTCCAAAAAGAAGGTCATTATGGGACGGAAAGAGTAATGATCAATGAATCTAGTTGCACATTTCATATGAGTCAAGGCATTGCAGTGTTTCCAAGCATCTAAATACAGAAGATTAATCAGATTGCATGTCAATTGTATTTATTTCGTTGACCACCCTTTCCCATTAGGGTTCCGACGAACCCATCCAGGGCAGTCGTCTCTCTCCCCAGGCAGCTCGAGCACCACAGCAGTCAACGTTTTAGGGTTTAGTGAGCTTTTCCCACCTTGCTCGTCTTGCCCGTCTTGCTCTGTTCTTTTTGGGTTCCTGCGGCCTCTGCGCAGGCCGAGCATCCCTGTCGTCTGCCCAAGTTCCTGCTTCATTTCGTGTGCTCGATTCTCTTCCTGTGTTTCCCCTCGGTGTCGTTTCCTTCTTCGTCATGGCGTACGACGGTTCTCGCGACTACGGGGGCGGTTACGACGACTCCTACGACGATCGCCCGGAGTTCCGCGACGGGCTCCGCGACCTGCAGCCCCCGGAGCCCGGCTTCGACAGCGCCACGTACGTGCCCGACGTGGTGAAGACGTTCGTGGTGTACCTGTACCGCCACATTCGCGAGAAGAACGTGTACGAGATCCACCAGATGTACGAGGGCAGCTTCCAGAAGCTGAGCGACCGGCTGTTCAAGCAGAGCAATTGGCCCGCCGTGGACATGATCGCTCCCTACGTCGAAAACGACCACGTGTTCTGCCTGCTGTACAAGGAAATGTGGTTTCGCCATTTGTATGCGCGGCTGCAGCCCACCCTGGAGCAGCGGTGCGATTCGTGGGACAACTATTGCAATCTCTTTCAGGTCATCCTCCACGGAAACGTCAACATGCAGCTGCCCAACCAGTGGCTGTGGGACATGGTGGACGAGTTCATCTACCAGTTCCAGTCGTTCTGCCAGTACCGCGCCAAATTGAAGCAAAAGAGCGACCACGAGCTCGCGGTCCTTCGACAGATCGATGAGGTCAGTGAACTGATTTGGGGTCTCTCAGACGACTTGCGTCCAGACACTTGGTTAGGGTATGTTTGGAATTGCCTCGCAAGCAGCCTTTTTCTGTTACGGGGTCATTTTTGGAATCTGGATACGCTTAGGGGCAATTCTAGAAATAGGGGCCGGGACTCCTGCACTCGGCGAACAAAATTTCGGCAACCAGAATTTCGCCTATTATGCCGACCGCAAGCTTTAGTACTGTTAGTGAATTTTTTGCCCCCCACCCACACTGAGTTCCTCTGTAATCCTTTCCAGTATTCCTGTAGACGGTACTTGATGTCATTCTGCCAGCTTTTCGTACGGAGCTTATTAATTCGTGTGTCCTCGAAGGATAGAATTAGGGTTTGTTCTGCTGCTGGTGCTTTGAAGAATAACGCCTCGCCGATCCATTTTTTCAGCGAGAGGTTCGGATAAAAGGCCTGCCTTCTTCGTCGGGCATTGGTCGGGCACTTGTTCGAAGTAGCCCCGCATTCCACTTGTGAACCATTTCGTCTTGACGAAGAATTCAGTGGGCTCGAGCCCTTCGGACAGGTCGAGTATCCGGGTCCGAGGGCTATGCATAGTGTTGTTTTGTACTTAGTCCCTTATTGCATTCTCGTTATCCGAGAGATCGTCTGCATACAATTTTGAAGATGTCTGCTGTTTGTGAATTCCCAATTCATGCCTGCCGGCATCGATACGTCTCTCAGGAGCATAGACTGAGGGTTTCCGTTCCTTGCCGCGACCTTGGATTCGCTTTTGCGACTTCATTCTGTCCATCTAAGTCTTTTCTGGATCTTAATCGAGTGTGCTTGAACAGGTGTGGAATGTTGTCGGAGTGTTGAACTACCTTCAAGCACTGATTGAGAAGTCGATGATCCTCCAAATCCTGGAGGAAGAGAAGGAGGGAAACGTCACTTTCACGGCTACCGACGGTTATGATTATCATGGCGGGACGAATGTGCTTAAAGTTTTGGGGTACTTCAGTATCGTGGGTCTGCTGCGGGTCCATTGTTTGTTAGGTGATTATCACAGCGGTTTGCGCGCGCTCTCCCCCATCGACATCAACCAGCCTGGGGTATTTAATACGGTAATCGGGTGTCAAATCACGACGATCTACTACTACGGATTTGCCAACCTTATGCTGCGGAGGTATTTTTTCTTCCATTTCTGACGACCTTGTTTCCGTCGTCGTCGTACCTAGTTTTGCGTTCGGCCACACTCGTTTCATATGAACACCTTGACATGGTTGAGCGCCTCTTTTTAGAGTGTTCAAACTATTCCCTTCTTCGCTCACGCATTCTGGATGTGGGACCCAGGTATATGGATGCCATCAAATCTTTCAACCAAGTTCTCCTTTACATTTTCAAGACCAAGCAGTATCACCAGCGTTCATCGCAGTACGACCAGATTTTGAAGAAGAACGAGCAGATGTATGCTCTCCTGGCCATCTGTTTATCGCTCTGCCCGCATCCGAAGCTGGTCGAGGAGAATGTCAACAATCAGTTGCGGGAAAAGTATGCTGAGAAGATGCTGAGAATGCAGCGCAGTGACGAAGCCATGTTCGACGAACTGTTCTCCTATGCCTGTCCTAAATTCATCACCCCGTCGCCACCGAACTACGATGAGCCTCTTGTCAACTTCAATCAGGTGTGGAATTAGTAGGACTTCTGACAATGTTTTTGTTCCAGGAGGCAAACTTTTGTTAGTTTGGCATGGAATGTTCAGTGGTCCTGAGTCAATAGAACTTCTGCTCACTTGTCTCACGTGTTTTACAATGAAATTACGTTTGTTTATTTCCCTGTCTTTTTCGCAGTGTCGCTGTTCACTGAATAAGTGTATGACTTTGGGTTGACGCAGGATGCTTACAGGCTACAGTTGAAGCTCTTTTTGTCGGAGGTTCGACAACAGCAGCTTCTTTCTAGCATCCGGAGTTTCTTAAAACTTTACACTACCATCTCCATTTCTAAGCTTGCATCCTTCATGGATGTCGATGAGCCCACTCTTAGGTATGCGTGACCTTTCCTACTGGCCTTGACATGGTTTTGTTTGTGGTGCTGGGTATATGCGTAGTGCATTGATTGCGGTCATTGAAGCACCATGCAGGATAGGCTATGTTCACTTGGGAAGAATCTCATGGCAATTTCATTGGATCTTATTGGCTGCAATCTGTGATCAGGGTGGCATTACTCACATACAAGCACAAGACTCATGTGATAAACAACGATGGCAGCGTTCTCTCCAATGCGGATGTAGACTTCTACATTGATGATGTAAGTTTCGTTAACTGCATGGACACTTTCTTCAGAAATGTAAGTTGGACTATTAGTGTCGTGTGAGTTACGAGTGTTTTCCTTCTCTGTTTCTAACATAATCCACCTCGTTGCAGGACATGGTTCACATCGCTGATTCTAAAGTTACAAAGCGATTTGGTGATTACTTTATTCGTCACATTCAAAAGGTTTGTGCACTCTCGTAAATGTGGGTGGTCCTTTGTATGCTAGGTTTCAGGTACATTGCACAAAGACCTAGTCGTGTGCCTAGTTGTGACCTGGTTGTATTTACAATTGCTGGCCTCGTTGTCCCTGAACCTTGTTTTGTGGATTTTGTTTTGGGTGGCGGGTGACAGTTTGATGAAATTGTAAGTGAGTTGGATCGCACGCAGCTCGAATGAGAAACGATCTCCTTGCTCGGTTCCAGGTAGTTCTAGTGATGTGGTCCCGACCGGCACGTTCCTCTGAAACTTATTGACGTCTTTTTGGACCAGAATAGCACCGTGGCGTCAATTACATCTTTTGGAGCAACAGTTTCAATTCTACAGAGATTTTTCCTTCACAGCTCTCCCATGTAGTGGAATTGTGCGACTTGGTTTACTTGCCAATTCTTTGGTTCCGCAGGTGATTAATGAGTACTTTCTTTTGCGCATAGGTCCTCAATGAGGAAGTTGACCTTGTGTGCACAGGTGTATGTTATGGCACAGTGAATCCACTGCGATTATTCTGGGACGCATTTTGGGTTCTTCATTTTTGAGCTTTTCAGCTGGTGAACCAATGCAGCTGCATTGATCATTGGTGCTTGTGTCTTGAGAATACAGGGTTCATTCCCTACGAGGAGATCTTGCAACGGTGTACCATACAAGAATGAATAAAAGACAACATTCTATATATTAGATGATGTAGATGTTCTTAGGAACACATTAACCCCTAAATGACGGACCCATGACCACTGATTTCAAGCCTCACTGCGCATCACTCAATTTGCTGCCATTTTGCAACTAGATATGTATGGAAATTTTATTTTTATTTTTATTGCTGCCATTTTGTAACTAGATATGTATGGAAATTTTATATTTATTTTTCAAAGATGAAATTAGATGTCTTCTTTACTTCACAATTTTATTTTTATATTTTTGGAGAAATTTGATTTTTTTCAGAATTTTTGAAGAAAAAGTGAAGAAAAATCACATCAAATAGAAAAGTATTTCAAAAAATGTGGAAATTTCACCATGTATGTATATTACAATGACAAACATCATAGCATAAATCGGATTTCTATGTCATTCTATAATCAAAATTCAATAGACATTGAATATACATCCAAAGTTCATTGAATTGCAATAAAATATTCAATATTAGGAATTTTTCCAAAATTCAAATTGGAGAAGAAGCTAGAGTAGGTGACCTTCATTTTGTTAGTTGGGCTCAATTTTAAAAAATATCATTTTTGTAGAGAAATTTTAGATTTAGAGCAAGGAGCAACAACTTCCCAAAATACACTAAAATAGCATGTTTGGTGATCCGGTTTTTTTAATAACTTCTCATTTAGGTAAAGACAAACACTCGCAAGACTACAAACTCAATTGGATACTCTTCATAACCCAACATGAAAGGTCAACAAGAGAAATTGGATAAAAAGGTGCTTCTAATCTCCTTCCAGCTTATTGGATTGTCATCTAAACGCCATTGTAACTGGATCTGATGTGGAATCGGCAAAATCTCAGTAGATTAATAAAAAAATAAACGGATCAGATTCAATAGAAAAGAGACGACGGCGGCACGCCTGGGTCATCATACCTTCTTCTACCAGAACTTTCTAGCCAGGGCGTGAGCTCCAATAAATTTAGTACAGAGATGCCACAGCGCAAAACCTCTCCTTTTATCCCAATTTGTTTGTCAAAATATCTTGTGAACTATGAGCATGGAATGGCGCCTCCAACGTTGCAAGATTAACTAAAAACGCTACTTGTGCAAAATTAATGTCATGATGAACATCTTACTTGTATCTGAGGCATATGTTGGAGTATTTCATCTCCAAAGGTCCTCGCAATCTTGAATCCTTGTCCACGTCCGTGTCATAGAGATGTTTCTCGTCACCGATCTTCGAATTGTGCTTGCCGACACTCCATTTGAATATCTCAGCAACGCAAATGTCTATGAAATGAACTCCTACATTGCCATGTTCTTGATAAAGATACAATTTGTCCCAATGGACATCCCCTGCCATATAAAGAGACGTTGGCATGATCCAAATGCCGTCGAAATAAACATTGTGCATCATATCATCAATATGTCATGCGTCAATACGTCGAATGCACCCACATCAATACGTCAATTGTCAATACACCAATTGCACCCACGCCTTCACTCAAACATTACACCGGATAGGGTGAAGTCCTACAATATGTCATCTCAGATGCGTTACAAAGGACATGCCCTTGGTTATATCACATTGGACACTAGGTTGTTCCATTTCTCAAAGTGTGTGGACGTCCGCCTATCCATGTTGACATTGATCCCAACATTGCTTCCCCCGGAAGGCAATATCCATAGGACATCATTGAAATCACCGTAGTCCTTCGGCAGGTTCCTCGACCCATCCATGAAGATACACAACTACTTTGTACACCATGCAGTAATTGGAAAGGATTAAATTTGAACGTCATGGAAAACATTTTTGGCTATAACAGGCAAGTCTAATACATCTACAGATCCGTCTATCATACCAAGGTAGACGTCTCAGATGACGATGGATGTTATGAAATGCATGCGCGTCTGAATGAATGTTATATGCACGGAGGTGAGCATTAGAAGCAGCACTTACTTGTCCTTCCGGATGTCATTTAAGACGTCCATACATCTACGTTAATGTCGTAGAGAACACCCCTTCATGCTATTCTCAGATGATGAAAATGGTCGCTTCTAAAGAATGTCACATCAACAGCCTTGGATACCACATTGTTTCCATGTCAAGTGATAAGTCACTTATGTGAAATGTCATTGTTTGTTATTGTGCCTTGGTAGCTTCTATTGAAATGCCATCATTGTTTTGCTTAGTAGAGATTGTATGTCTTTTGTTGGTACAGGTCAATGCATCCAATCAATCCCACAACTACAATGTCCAACCATCAAATTCCTTTTTCACTTCTATAAAAGTGTCTACTAACCAATGCATCATTTGCTTCAAAAACAAACTAGAAAAGTTAGCACAATTGCGCATTGAAAAAGCTATCCCGTTCACATAATTTTTTTACAGAGCACAAAATCATATTCTTCTACCAAATATTCTACACACCATTTTTCTAAAATCTCTCATCTATAGTCCCCACAACAATTCTTTGCAAATCAAACTCTACAAATATCAGTTGGCCTTACATCCTTAAAATATTGGATGAAAAGGAACAATATTTCATCTATAAAGGCCACTTCCTAGTCATCCAAGCGCCACTTTGTGCCTCCAAATAGTTTAAGGATTAACTCCTAAAACTACTGGTAATTGAGTTCAAAACAAATATATCATGTTTTTGTGAAAAATGCCATGATTACCACAAAATAAAACGTGTCATAACATTGTTTTCATCAATCAGAATAGAATTATCCAATGCTTTCCACATACACATACAACAACAAAACTATGAAACCCATATGTTTATTATGAAAAGAAGCAAAATTTCATAGTCATCTTTGAAGGCCAGAATTTGCTCCTAAAACAAAAAACCTTCTAAAACAAAAAACCTTGTATTTTTTGCAATACCAATTAGAATCACACAAAACAAAGCATGAAATGAAGAAGATAACAATTAAGAGCTGCACTAAACAGATTCGAAAATGAATAAAAAACTCCTAGGGTTGCAAGAACCTACCACAAAATAGTGGAAAAAGACATACTGGGGTCCACGAAAGCGATTCAAGATTGCGAGGACCTCTTGAGATGAAATACTCCAACATATGCCTTAGATACAAGTAAGATGTTCTTCATGACATTAATTCTGCATACATAGCCTTTTCAGTTAACCTTGCAACGCTAGAGGTGCCATTCCATGGCGTTTGGATGACAATCCAATAAGCTGGAAGGAGATTAGAAGCACCTTTTTATCCAATTTCTCTTGTTGACCTTTCATGTTGGGTTATGAAGAGTATCCAATTGAGTTTGTAGTCTTGCGAGTGTTTGTCTTTACCTAAATGAGAAGTTATTAAAAAAACCGGATCACCAAACATGCTATTTTAGTGTATTTTGGGAAGTTGTTGCTCCTTGCTCTAAATCTAAAATTTCTCTACAAAAATGATATTTTTTAAAATTGAGCCCAACTAACAAAATGAAGGTCACCTACTCTAGCTTCTTCTCCAATTTGAATTTTGGAAAAATTCCTAATATTGAATATTTTATTGCAATTCAATGAACTTTGGATGTATATTCAATGTCTATTGAATTTTGATTATAGAATGACATAGAAATCCGATTTATGCTATGATGTTTGTCATTGTAATATACATACATGGTGAAATTTCCACATTTTTTGAAATACTTTTCTATTTGATGTGATTTTTCTTCACTTTTTCTTCAAAAATTCTGAAAAAAATCAAATTTCTCCAAAAATATAAAAATAAAATTGTGAAGTAAAGAAGACATCTAATTTCATCTTTGAAAAATAAATATAAAATTTCCATACATATCTAGTTACAAAATGGCAGCAATAAAAATAAAAATAAAATTTCCATACATATCTAGTTGCAAAATGGCAGCAAATTGAGTGATGCGCAGTGAGGCTTGAAATCAGTGGTCATGGGTCCGTCATTTAGGGGTTAATGTGTTCCTAAGAACATCTACATCATCTAATATATAGAATGTTGTCTTTTATTCATTCTTGTATGGTACACCGTTGCAAGATCTCCTCGTAGGGAATGAACCCTGTATTCTCAAGACACAAGCACCAATGATCAATGCAGCTGCATTGGTTCACCAGCTGAAAAGCTCAAAAATGAAGAACCCAAAATGCGTCCCAGAATAATCGCAGTGGATTCACTGTGCCATAACATACACCTGTGCACACAAGGTCAACTTCCTCATTGAGGACCTATGCGCAAAAGAAAGTACTCATTAATCACCTGCGGAACCAAAGAATTGGCAAGTAAACCAAGTCGCACAATTCCACTACATGGGAGAGCTGTGAAGGAAAAATCTCTGTAGAATTGAAACTGTTGCTCCAAAAGATGTAATTGACGCCACGGTGCTATTCTGGTCCAAAAAGACGTCAATAAGTTTCAGAGGAACGTGCCGGTCGGGACCACATCACTAGAACTACCTGGAACCGAGCAAGGAGATCGTTTCTCATTCGAGCTGCGTGCGATCCAACTCACTTACAATTTCATCAAACTGTCACCCGCCACCCAAAACAAAATCCACAAAACAAGGTTCAGGGACAACGAGGCCAGCAATTGTAAATACAACCAGGTCACAACTAGGCACACGACTAGGTCTTTGTGCAATGTACCTGAAACCTAGCATACAAAGGACCACCCACATTTACGAGAGTGCACAAACCTTTTGAATGTGACGAATAAAGTAATCACCAAATCGCTTTGTAACTTTAGAATCAGCGATGTGAACCATGTCCTGCAACGAGGTGGATTATGTTAGAAACAGAGAAGGAAAACACTCGTAACTCACACGACACTAATAGTCCAACTTACATTTCTGAAGAAAGTGTCCATGCAGTTAACGAAACTTACATCATCAATGTAGAAGTCTACATCCGCATTGGAGAGAACGCTGCCATCGTTGTTTATCACATGAGTCTTGTGCTTGTATGTGAGTAATGCCACCCTGATCACAGATTGCAGCCAATAAGATCCAATGAAATTGCCATGAGATTCTTCCCAAGTGAACATAGCCTATCCTGCATGGTGCTTCAATGACCGCAATCAATGCACTACGCATATACCCAGCACCACAAACAAAACCATGTCAAGGCCAGTAGGAAAGGTCACGCATACCTAAGAGTGGGCTCATCGACATCCATGAAGGATGCAAGCTTAGAAATGGAGATGGTAGTGTAAAGTTTTAAGAAACTCCGGATGCTAGAAAGAAGCTGCTGTTGTCGAACCTCCGACAAAAAGAGCTTCAACTGTAGCCTGTAAGCATCCTGCGTCAACCCAAAGTCATACACTTATTCAGTGAACAGCGACACTGCGAAAAAGACAGGGAAATAAACAAACGTAATTTCATTGTAAAACACGTGAGACAAGTGAGCAGAAGTTCTATTGACTCAGGACCACTGAACATTCCATGCCAAACTAACAAAAGTTTGCCTCCTGGAACAAAAACATTGTCAGAAGTCCTACTAATTCCACACCTGATTGAAGTTGACAAGAGGCTCATCGTAGTTCGGTGGCGACGGGGTGATGAATTTAGGACAGGCATAGGAGAACAGTTCGTCGAACATGGCTTCGTCACTGCGCTGCATTCTCAGCATCTTCTCAGCATACTTTTCCCGCAACTGATTGTTGACATTCTCCTCGACCAGCTTCGGATGCGGGCAGAGCGATAAACAGATGGCCAGGAGAGCATACATCTGCTCGTTCTTCTTCAAAATCTGGTCGTACTGCGATGAACGCTGGTGATACTGCTTGGTCTTGAAAATGTAAAGGAGAACTTGGTTGAAAGATTTGATGGCATCCATATACCTGGGTCCCACATCCAGAATGCGTGAGCGAAGAAGGGAATAGTTTGAACACTCTAAAAAGAGGCGCTCAACCATGTCAAGGTGTTCATATGAAACGAGTGTGGCCGAACGCAAAACTAGGTACGACGACGACGGAAACAAGGTCGTCAGAAATGGAAGAAAAAATACCTCCGCAGCATAAGGTTGGCAAATCCGTAGTAGTAGATCGTCGTGATTTGACACCCGATTACCGTATTAAATACCCCAGGCTGGTTGATGTCGATGGGGGAGAGCGCGCGCAAACCGCTGTGATAATCACCTAACAAACAATGGACCCGCAGCAGACCCACGATACTGAAGTACCCCAAAACTTTAAGCACATTCGTCCCGCCATGATAATCATAACCGTCGGTAGCCGTGAAAGTGACGTTTCCCTCCTTCTCTTCCTCCAGGATTTGGAGGATCATCGACTTCTCAATCAGTGCTTGAAGGTAGTTCAACACTCCGACAACATTCCACACCTGTTCAAGCACACTCGATTAAGATCCAGAAAAGACTTAGATGGACAGAATGAAGTCGCAAAAGCGAATCCAAGGTCGCGGCAAGGAACGGAAACCCTCAGTCTATGCTCCTGAGAGACGTATCGATGCCGGCAGGCATGAATTGGGAATTCACAAACAGCAGACATCTTCAAAATTGTATGCAGACGATCTCTCGGATAACGAGAATGCAATAAGGGACTAAGTACAAAACAACACTATGCATAGCCCTCGGACCCGGATACTCGACCTGTCCGAAGGGCTCGAGCCCACTGAATTCTTCGTCAAGACGAAATGGTTCACAAGTGGAATGCGGGGCTACTTCGAACAAGTGCCCGACCAATGCCCGACGAAGAAGGCAGGCCTTTTATCCGAACCTCTCGCTGAAAAAATGGATCGGCGAGGCGTTATTCTTCAAAGCACCAGCAGCAGAACAAACCCTAATTCTATCCTTCGAGGACACACGAATTAATAAGCTCCGTACGAAAAGCTGGCAGAATGACATCAAGTACCGTCTACAGGAATACTGGAAAGGATTACAGAGGAACTCAGTGTGGGTGGGGGGCAAAAAATTCACTAACAGTACTAAAGCTTGCGGTCGGCATAATAGGCGAAATTCTGGTTGCCGAAATTTTGTTCGCCGAGTGCAGGAGTCCCGGCCCCTATTTCTAGAATTGCCCCTAAGCGTATCCAGATTCCAAAAATGACCCCGTAACAGAAAAAGGCTGCTTGCGAGGCAATTCCAAACATACCCTAACCAAGTGTCTGGACGCAAGTCGTCTGAGAGACCCCAAATCAGTTCACTGACCTCATCGATCTGTCGAAGGACCGCGAGCTCGTGGTCGCTCTTTTGCTTCAATTTGGCGCGGTACTGGCAGAACGACTGGAACTGGTAGATGAACTCGTCCACCATGTCCCACAGCCACTGGTTGGGCAGCTGCATGTTGACGTTTCCGTGGAGGATGACCTGAAAGAGATTGCAATAGTTGTCCCACGAATCGCACCGCTGCTCCAGGGTGGGCTGCAGCCGCGCATACAAATGGCGAAACCACATTTCCTTGTACAGCAGGCAGAACACGTGGTCGTTTTCGACGTAGGGAGCGATCATGTCCACGGCGGGCCAATTGCTCTGCTTGAACAGCCGGTCGCTCAGCTTCTGGAAGCTGCCCTCGTACATCTGGTGGATCTCGTACACGTTCTTCTCGCGAATGTGGCGGTACAGGTACACCACGAACGTCTTCACCACGTCGGGCACGTACGTGGCGCTGTCGAAGCCGGGCTCCGGGGGCTGCAGGTCGCGGAGCCCGTCGCGGAACTCCGGGCGATCGTCGTAGGAGTCGTCGTAACCGCCCCCGTAGTCGCGAGAACCGTCGTACGCCATGACGAAGAAGGAAACGACACCGAGGGGAAACACAGGAAGAGAATCGAGCACACGAAATGAAGCAGGAACTTGGGCAGACGACAGGGATGCTCGGCCTGCGCAGAGGCCGCAGGAACCCAAAAAGAACAGAGCAAGACGGGCAAGACGAGCAAGGTGGGAAAAGCTCACTAAACCCTAAAACGTTGACTGCTGTGGTGCTCGAGCTGCCTGGGGAGAGAGACGACTGCCCTGGATGGGTTCGTCGGAACCCTAATGGGAAAGGGTGGTCAACGAAATAAATACAATTGACATGCAATCTGATTAATCTTCTGTATTTAGATGCTTGGAAACACTGCAATGCCTTGACTCATATGAAATGTGCAACTAGATTCATTGATCATTACTCTTTCCGTCCCATAATGACCTTCTTTTTGGACCAAATGTTTTGGATTAAGGTTGAAAATAACTTTATCTCTTTCTTCTCTTTTCGAGGTGTACGTAGAGTTTGTTGCACTCTTGTTGTCTTGAAACTTTGAGTTCTATAGGTCTTTTCAAAGTATAGTTTAGTAGTAATCAAACGTAGAAATTTTAGGACAGTTTGAAGGAACACTGGTGGCCATTCAACTGCTCACTATGAGGCCCATGTATTGGGTCAAAAGGAGATTCCAACGGTGCTTATGGCCGAGGAATTGTGGTGCAAGTCCATGTGGCTATTGATTGTAAGTGTTGACCTACAGTTGGTAGGCAATAAGGTTCATGCGTAGTAGTCAGTACGGTTTGTGTGTGGCAGACTTGTGGTCAAAGCCCATGTGTTATTGGTGCATCTTACTATTCTTTACACATTCTGATTTGAGTTTCATCTTGTTGCTTTCAAAACTACCATTAGCTTCCTTCTTCCCACTGTACAATTTGCAACTGGGAGATCATTTTTTGACAAAAGGAGTGTTATTTATAAAGGGGGAACTGTGTTATTTCAAAAATTAGTGTCACCTTAGAGAGAGAGAGAGAGAGAGAGACGAACGAGTCACCCCATTTCTGGGCTCTTTCTTTCAGTTCAAAGTCAAGACAACACTATTTCATTCTCAAGAGTGGTAAAAATACTAAAAAACACTAAAAACAACCAAGTCTGTGCACTTTTTTGTATGAGAAATCACTTACTTTCAAGTCACAGATCTATCAAAATGATCAGCACTTAGCTTAGCTTGTGTTTACAAATCAAGTTGAGTAAGTCTGGGAGGGAGGGCGGGATCACAACTGACCATGCACTTTTCATAAATAAAAAAATTTAACTAGGCATAGGTGTCAACTCAAAGTGGATACCAGTATAGCAATCATAGCATCTTTCTTAAAAAAATTTAAACCAGATCTTGAGCCCAACTGTATCAAAATACATAAAGATTCTTGAACCCTATTATATTATTCCAGAATAATAAGGAATGTATCACCAGACGACTGTAAAAGTTCATACATGGGAAAGAAAACAGACAGCCGTAAGCTTGGAACAGAGCTCTAATCTTAGGAAATCACGCCTCACCTGTGCCCATGCCCACCAAACAAACAAGACGTATGTTAGGAGACGTACATGAGGTGTCTTCAGCGTGATAACAGTTGTTATCCAAATCAAAGATAAAACTAGGCAACCAAACTTTAAAGCTGTATTGAGCATCGTTTCAAAAGCAAATAGTGTTATTAAAGCATCATTGCAACAAACCGACTCTCAACCAAATTTCAAGCTACAATTAATGGCACCTGAGTTGCCATTTCAGTATCCATGGTGCAAGGAGCAACAGTGTTGAGTCAGTGTATTTCGATGTAGCTAGTCTGTACTGTCAAAGGAGAAGGGTTGTAACACGAGCAAGAGGGACGTCACAAGCTCAAGTCATTGTAAGGTAGCCTGAGGGCGGCAAAGCATTCGGATATCTCGCCAAATGATTTTGCATGGAGCAAGCTTATCCTTTGATGCATACCCGTTTGGGCGTGCAATCACGCCATGGTCTTAACTTGGGCTGGGAGTTTTGAAACACCTCTGAAGGTGCAGGGTGTTAGGGTTGGGTTGATACCTCGTCCCTTTTAAAAGAATAAAAAATAAATTTTTTTGACCTGGTATGATCTTGTTAACTGGTTTATGTTTGCAAACTGGTTTATTGTTGTTACCTAGTCAACTTCTCACACTGGTTCATCGTTGCTGTTTTACAGTAATGTTTGCTAGCTCTTCGTATTCCCTAAAGGCAACGCTAGAAACATCTCAACTCCAACACGCATGTACGTGAAATCCATTACTCAATCAAACGTCGATCAAATGGGTGTGAATTGTGAGTCAACTCTCACATGCAAACAAGTTAATTATTTGCTATGTTTTGTTTGAGAGAGAGAGAGAGGGAGAGAGAGATAGAGAGAGAGATAGATATACATACTAGTATTCCAACTTGGTGTGATTTAAAGTTCGTGAATTTGGTAGATTACCGTAGTTTTGGACACACTATTAGATGAAGTCAATGTAGTTTCTCTTGTTTTCAAGTTCAAGATGCTAACCTTATGTGTAAATTTGAGTTTAACCACTAAAGCTCCATGACTATGTTTTCATTGAAATCATTCAAAAACTGTCATTTTTTGAACAAGAACCAAATTTTTGAAAAAAAACTTTTTTTTACCACGTAACTATAGTGACTTGTAGTATACTAACTTGAGAACATGTGGTAAAAGTTTCAAAAATTTCCACTATGTGGATTGCAAGAGATAAGCATTCAAATTCACTAAAATCATTTTTTTACCCTACAAATAACAAGGTAGCTGCACTTCACAAGCTCACTTTTCTATGAAAAGATGTCCAAACAGGTGGTGCCTCTATGGATTCTTTTTCCTAAATATGTTGGCCACACGCTTGAAAATTTTCACATCATTTGGATTTGTACAACATATAGAAGAAAAATAGTAAGTAGGTAATATTAGAGAATGATTCAAAATATTGAATTGTTAAGAATTTAATTATGAAAATGAAAAATGCCAATCCCAATGGTGGAAATATTGTAATACACAATCTACATTCTATGATTTTATTTTTTCTTTAAAGTATTGAAAACTAAATAAGATAAATTACTTTAGAGTTTATTTTAGAGTAGAAAATCTATAACTGCCCGCAAACAAAAAATCCTCATTACTTTTGATTCATTAATCGAAATGAAATGATTCAAAGCTTTCCACGTGTACATAATTCTTGAAAATTTTAATTTTTGAAGAAAGTGATTCATATTTTATTTTCCAGTACTGTCCATTTATGAAAAAAGTAACATATTAGGCCAAAGATTTTGACTCATATTTCCAAATATCATGTCCAAATATCATATCCAAATACTTAGTGTATATGATAGATATTCTTTGTCCCCACCTTCTATTAAAATTCGGGCAGAAAATATGGAAATCTCTAGTCACACATATCTGTCCAAAATATCCATGCAGCCAAAAAACACATGTTGATCCTTTAGGAATTAAGAGTCTAAAGGTCAGTAACTTAAACTGTTGGTGATTTGGGTAATTTTTAAAATAGGCACTTATTAAACCCTAAAGGACTGCAACTTTTGTAGCCCAAAACTATTTTGAAATACTTGTATCCAAGGCAAGGCTAAAATCTTCATCTATATTTATTCTTTTACAAGTCCAAAGATACTTAGGATCCTTTAGTTAACTTGTTTCGGTACATTGTCCCAAAATCTTACTAATGAGTTGTCATGAATTATCCATTTGGCACAATTTGGGTCATCATGAATTATCTATTGTTCAAAATTGGGGATAAACTCTTTGTGTGAATTGCACTAATTTTGGCGTTGACTGCTTATGTACAGGTTAAAATTAACAAACACATCTCATTGTTCGTTGGTTCCTATCACTATGACTTCTCTCAGAAAAAAGCCGATCAATTATCAATTACATAGTGTTGGAGGCGCTTGCAATATTGGAAGTGTTATATTGTTGTCTAAATCTCCTCGCATTATGAAAGAGTGTTGTTAGTGCTAAAGAATTTATAAAATCTAAAGATTGAAACTTCCATAACATGCAATAGCCTGTAATTTTGGAGTACTATAAATAGTCCTAAATTTTTGTTGGAGTTTATATTGTATTGCATAGGAAATTTCACTATGACATATTCTCTAAGTATCTAGCTATAATTTAAGGCAAGGCATTTTATTGTCATGTAGCCATTTGGCTAAAATTCAAGCATCATACATCCCAAAAGTTCAATAGATTTTAACCCCTAAACAACTAAGGCACCATATAACGATGTTTAGAAAACTTTCACTCAATGCTCAAATGAGTGGATTAATGATTTTTTATTTTTACTTTTCCAAAAAGGTACAAAATAGAGTCTACTTCTACACCCAATTTGAATTTGATGCATATAAGCTTCCATTGATTTTTGGAAGGTGCTCAAGTGCAACGTGCCTGCTACGTTATGAAAAGTACACCTAATAATATTTTGTAAGCTTCAACCACGTTATCTATTGGAGCAACAAGTTGAAAATAAGTTTTGTGATTACATAATAAAATCCGATCTACTAAAAGTCATAGTCTAAATTTAGTGTGCTATTTTATTAATGACAGACTCTTTGAATTATATGCTTTTTGGTGCATTGCAATAATTAATGTATGAACGAGAATGTATAAAGGGGCAAATTTGAGAACACAAAGGTACATAAAATGTTCAAAAATAACCATTCTTTAAGTCAATCAGAAGCTAACCTAGGCAATGAGGTCCCCTTCCTTGAAAAATTGTCATCTAAGCAAATCCAAATATGTCTTTTTGTGAGATTCCAATTTTGTAATTCTTTTGCACTTTGAAGGAGTTCTATTGTTAAAATTCTCTTTGAACAACATTATTTTCTCAATAAAATCAAATCAAAAAAATTCTCTACATTAATTGACAATTGTTAAGCAATTGCAAAGCCAATTCATTGCAAAATTTAGTATGCTTGATTATAGAAGGGAATTGATCGTTTTTAAGTAAAATGATAAAATTCCTACATATAATTGTTCTTGCTCTAATTTTTATGATTGAATGTAGAGTGATGAATAAGAATCTGTTAACTTTTTTACACCTACCTGCAACTTCAATTGCAAAAGTAATAAGGTTAATGACTTAATGTTATAAATATTTCAACCCCTGTGAATCTAATTTTTCTAGTTTTTTCGCAACTCCATCTTCTTGAAGCATTAGAAGAGATTTGAGGCCTCTAAAATACTGCAAGTTATCTTGCAATCCTACAATGTTCCTAGACTGCGGGAACGTAAAATAATTGCTGGCTGATGTGGCCGAGAATGTGCCACTTCATTTTTAGAAAAAAAAAAAAAAAAAAAAAAAAAAATTGGCCTAAAATGATATTTGGGAGAAAAAAATTTGACAGCCCGTATCGGTTGTTCATAGAATCCGGCCAAATTTGAAAACGGGCCTGAAATGGCCCTCCAATGCCCTCAAATCTCCCCTAATGCCTTGAAGTTGAAGATTGTATGATTAGAGTATCTTTAGAAAATGTCCAAAATATACTTTTGAAATACTCAAAGAAGTCTTGGGCATTTAAATATTAAACCCTAAAGGACCACAAAGCCACCAAATGGCTTATGTAACATTGTTTTTTGTACCCTTGGTTCTTTAGGGGTTAAGAAACCTTTGTATGTATGTTAGTTACTTGGAATAGTAAAAGTGTATAGTTTTCCATATTTGTTTCATTTGTAAGGCTATATATGGTTGGAAAACATTACTTTAATGTTTGCCTTATTGTGAATATGAAGAAATTGTTGATAAATGCACTATTTTTCCAACCATATGCCTTACAATACATAAAATCAAAAAATTGAAGAGAAGTAGAAATCAAAATATTGAAAGACAAAGTAATGAATCAAACAAGAAAAAGTCTAGTGAGCTTTTTTAATCTCCTTGATTATTATTGAAACCAACCTATTCTAAGATTGAGGTTGCAAATGAGTTAGTCACTGAGTTACTCTATCTATCAATTGCTATAATTTATGCTTCTATGCATTGTGGCAAGACAAATATTCATCCAATCCCATTCTAACTTCAAATGTGAAATTGTCTTATGGTAGGGATTGATTTATTAATTTTATCAATATTTACTGCAATACATGGAATTAAGAACAAAGTGCTCAATTGCATTTACCCGTATTATTATATTATTATACCACTAAATCATTTCGACTTTTAATGGTTGAATTCCATTAATAGAATTCCTTGACATTAGGAAAAATTTCAGCCCTCTAGAAGGCTGTTAAGGAAATGATTTTTGCTTGGATTTTTGGGACCCCTGCGATGCAATTTTAGAATGAATAATTTTTTTTTAAATTAAAAAAGAAAAAAAATTTAAATTCTTTTTAAAAAAAAATAATATTGATTTTTTTTTTATAAAGCACTATTGCGGCCATGTCAGCATCCAATTTTAAAAATTAAAAAAATAATTTTTGATTTTGATTTTTTCCATAATTGCACCGGGTGGGTGCAGAACTCACGGCCTTCTAAAGGGCTGAACTTTTTCCTAATGTTTTAAGAACGATTGTATTCTGCAAACTTTTTATGAAAATTGATTAAAAAAAACACAAAAAGGGATCTACAACATCAAAGCACCTTAGTATATACAATACAAGATAGTGTCTTCTTATAATTGCTATTGTTTTTTATTTGAGATAATCTCTATATTTCTTGTCTTTTCAACAAGATCAATGTTGTGTATCTATTTCTTTTTTTGCACTAACAAAATTTTGATATTTAAGTCCAATTTGAGATAGGGAGCCTATTCGATGGCCCAAGCAATTACGCATTGGGCTTGCTCTAAGCTTAGGCCCTAATATAAAGTGGGCTTTTGACTCATTGATCTAAAGTCATTAATGTGGAACCTTTAATAAGCTTTTGATGAAGAAACCTCTAGAATGAGGACTTGGGGTGTAGGGTCTTGGGAGGTGAGTTCTTTTTGGGCAAACTCTAGCAATAATTCAATTGCGGGCAAATGTTTGACAATTTCCTACTTCTTTTTAGTATCAGTTCCCTTCACATTATTAAAAACTAGAAAAAAGGTGGATGAAATTGTCAAATATATCTCACATAAATACACTGTTCACCAAACTTTGGATGAAGTGTACTGATCATATTTAATGTGATGATGAAAGAAATAGATGAATGTACAAATTGGATGATTATCATGACCTGACTAACGGAGTGCTTCCCAGGGTGCTTGTTGCTCTACCAACCCCAGACGAAAAAAAAAAATCACTGGGGGTAGTCACTGCTTCTTCACAACGGTCAGTGAAGGTTGAGAATTGGGATGTGGCACTAGAGCCACGGCTTGTGCCGTCCTTGTTACGTGAAGGTTGAGAAGGGTTATTCTTCTCCTCTATAGGACAAGAAGTTTAAGTGAAGAAGTTTACAAGCCCCGCTAGGCCAATCACAGATGTCATAATTAACTTTTCAGTGGTGCTTGTTGGATCGTTCTCCACAACACGCAAAATAGGATGTCACACCTTCTTCAAAGAGAATGGCTCTACTTTCTTCTCCACATCTTCTCAACCTTCGTGGAAGCGAAAAGGTGTGACTACCCCTACTGGACTTTGGGGTCACGCCGGCCAAAAGGACCCCCGTCCAGTTTTGAAAAAGGGAGAATGGGACGTCACCGTGTTTGATTTTCCTAAAACCCTAGTGTTTGTGATATCACCACAGGAAGCACATGGGGAGGGGGAGCTTCAACCCTAAAAGCTGAGATCGACGTGCTCTGCCTCGCCCTCTGCCTGCACTTGCTTCTCCTCTTGTGAACCGAGCTCGCCCTGCCCTGCATTGATCCTTCGACGACTATACTATGGCTGTTGTCCAGCCTTCTCCTCCCCTCTTGTGAACCTTCGCCTTCGCTCACGATGTCTCCCTCCGCGGATGACTCCGTGGATTCTCTACTCGTTGCTGCTGCTCGCGATGCCTCCTCTGCCTCCACCAAGCACCGCATCGCCCTCTTCCAAGATCTCTCTCACAATCTTCCAGGTGCATTCCCTCTCCTCTCTCTCCTCTCCTCTCCTCTTTCTTCTTGTATATCTCCATTTGATGCCGGCAGCCTTAATTCACTGACTGACTATTACAACCTTTCTTGGAATCAATCGTTATCGGTGCGACTACATTGACGGACGCTCTCATCGCTCACCTGCTGTTGTACTGAGCATACGCTTGGGAGTATGTGCATTTGCTTATTGGATCGACGAGAAGATTGATTACAGAGAACTGTCTAGATTGTGGATAAGAGTTTGGCCTGATCACTGACGTAATTGCTGAGTTGATTGCGCTCTCTGGTAGCTGGCTCGTAATGTTATCAAGTCGATTTTGACTCTGATTGCTTTGATCCTACGTTTGAGACAAAATTTCGAGCGGATGGTGCATTAAGATCGTCTCCTTGATTTCCGAGAATTTTCGGACTCTAATGATTAAAGTTGAGTTGCCTTGGATTCAAGCTGTTTTTGGAGGCCGTTTAGGATAATCCGGAATGACTTGAGAGAAGTGATTTATTTTATCGAGTGGGATAAGACCTTGGTGAATGAATGCTTGATTTTGCACCTACGGGCTAGGCTTGCACATGTCGATGTTCCTGGACGTTGCGCTGGTGGACGCTTTTGCTGCCAATCTGTTTACTTGGAATCTGCGGTAATCATTGAATTTTAGCTTGAGAGAATTCATGTTTCTTATAAAGTTGTCCCGCAATAACCTTATTGTTATGCTCTGTGACTGCAGAAGGGACTTTTAATAGGGACGCAGCAGAAGTAGTTGACGTCATCTTTTCAACACTCCCTCTGTACGACGACCGGCAATCACAGGCAGCTGTGGTGAACTTAATAACTAGGGGTTTGAAAGAATCATCTTTCGTGAAAGTGTTTGCAGGTGCTCTAGTGCAGAATATTGAAAAATCTTATAGGAATAGCAGTGACGCAGTGCGACTGAAGTTACTGAGATGGTCTTGCCTACTTGTTGCTCAAGTGCCAACTCTGCTCTCTGCGAAGTCTGCCTTCTGCAGGCTTGCTGCCGGGCAGGGATTCTTGCTTTCATTCCTTTATCAAGGTCCAGTTCGATTACGAAGAGCAACACAGCATATTTTCACTCGTTATTTATCCAATGTGCGTGCATCTTACTCCCGATATGACCATCTGCTCATGCGACCTTTTATTCGGACGAAGTTGTGTTTGATCAGTTTTGACAGTACAGCAGTTTCTACAGCCCTCAGATTCCTTCCAAATGAATTCTTTCATGCAGGTTAAAGGTGCGTTGGAGTGCTACATTGCCGACTTTGAGAGCTTCCCTCTGGAAAGCACTTGTGGTATCATGAAATCACTTCTTGTTTTTTGCTCTCGAAATCAATCCCTGTTAGCTGCTCACAAGGTAATTTTTCTTCAAAGATACGTGATAAGTTTGAATCTTGTTTCTTCAGAACGTTGAAGTGAGGTTGTAGTCATCTAGATAACATCTTGTCTGCAGATGTTCTCCGCATCTGTATTCGTTTTTACTGTCCCTCGTCTGTTTATTTAACTCCTAGAAGCTATCGTAGTCGCGAAGAGTAGTCATACTGTTTTTGGATTCCAACCCTTCTCCGGCATTGTTGGGGCTTTAGTATGAGGAGTTGTATAACGTTCTTGACGCTGTCGGAGAGGTGTTCTGACATTTTGGACTCTATTCCCGCGCAGGCCTGGTTCTTGCAGTCATATTTGAAGCTAGTCTTCACTTCTACAAACAGGAAGCCGGTGAGAGATCTGAGTGAAGCCTTTCAGCCATTGCTTGAGCAATTATCACATGACGATTTTGGAAAGACTATTTTGCCCAGTGCTATCAAGATGCTGAAACGAAATCCAGAGCTGGTGATGGAAGCATTTGGTCTTCTGTTGACATACACTAACTTAGACCTTAGTCAATACTCTGGAGAGATACTTCCACCAATATTAATTCAGGCTCGCCACAGTGATGAGTCTCGAAGAAAGGAATCCCTACAACTATTAACTCAACTGGTCGTCCATTCCAGTGACTTGGACACAATTGCAGCTATGTTCCAGTCTGTAAAATCTTTACTAGCAGGTGGATTTTACCTCTTCCTTGCACTCTATGTAACACGATTAGCATTGTTTCCTATAGTTTGAAAGTGTTCATGATTGTGGACGGGATGTTAGGACAGTTGATGTTTTTGGGAAAGTCTTTTGTCAAATATGGGTGATCGTCGAGATATGAGCCGAATTTTCTATTTGAGACGATTGTTTGCTCCTTGAAAGTGCTTTGCGACCTACTATTCTTTCAGGAGCCGAAGGAAAACTCGTCCAAGCATATCAGAGAGTGGCAATGATCAACATACTCCAAATTCTGTCAAGTGTTCATGGGGGAAAATCTGTTCCTTCACTTGCGTCTACCTCAGCTGTATACCTCATGTCCGTTTATAAGGATGATGGTAGGTTTTGTTTGTTTTCTTGTCTTGGTCTGATTTTTTATTTGAAGAATGAAACTGGTATTTTGTGAAGGTAAATGTGGTATTGTGCTTGTGATTCTCGAACTTGGAGTGCATAATACTTGGAGTATATAACCTTTGTCATGTACGTGCCAGGTAATGAAGAGGTGCGGGTTGCAATTCTAGCAGCATTGGGTGCCTGGCTTTCAAGGACTGCATCGAGCAGCCCTCCCGAGTGCATCAAGTTTTTCTGTCTTGGTCTCAAAGAGAAGGATACCCTCCGTCGAGCTCATCTTCGGTGTCTGAGACTGGCATTTCAAAACAGTGATATATTAACTGAGGTTCGTGTCCTTCGTCATAATATGAATAACCCGGGTTGTTTTCTGATGCAATTTCTGTAGTTGCACATGTTTTTGATACGGAATGGGTACAGTCAGTGGTAGGCACTAACTTGTGTATCGTGCATGATGTGGGCACGTGTGCAGATGTTGGATTTGACGGAGCCATTGGTGCAGTTGATCAAGACTGGCGCTGGAAAACCTGCTTTGCGAGTTGATGCAATTTGCTCTTTCTTGCTCGTGTCCAAAATTGCAGCAGTTCATACCAAAGCTAGTGAGTGACGTCTTGCGTTTTTGCCTTCGTTAGGTTGGTCGTGTCTGAACGAAATGGTGGCAAAAGGACTGCAGCTAAATGCTGGTGTAACTTGCGTAGTTCTCTCGCAGCTGAGGCTTGATTGAACTGTCTTAGTGCTAACGTTGTTATTACTTGAAGTGGTACACCAAATCATTGTCTCATTACTCACTTTATTGGTTACTCAATACCTTTACATTGAGTACGGCACTGTATTAGGAGGGTAGAACTGATTCAAAGAAGTTATCTTTTGGAATGATGTTTGAACTGAGTATCTAGGTTTTCTGCTACAGTCAAGCACAGCAGAAAGAAGCTGTTTGATTTAAAGAATCGTCCTGCCGAAGCATAGAATTGGTCACATTTTCAGCAACTTTAGGTGATCGGCAATCAGGAATAACGACGGTTTTCTACTGACCGTAATGATGGACCTTGTGTTCTCAGGCGATAAACTCGTAAAAGAGAGGATCTGGGATCTCTTACTGGACAGAAATTCAACTCTTGTGACATCGTCATTGGTGACTACCTTTTCATACTTGTACTCAATCGTCGATTATCTGTTCATCTGATTTTTATACGTCAAATTGTTTAGATTTGTTTGTTGGTTTTCAAGTTGTTTTTGTCTATCTCAAGTTTAATTAAATTTTTTGTTTTGAAATAGGTTGCTAAGCTCGTGGCCGAAGACTGTGTTATCCTCACTGAGCTGGTTGAAGTGGTTCTTGTTCAACACTCGAGCAGGTACAATTTAGACCTTTTATATTTTTTTCTTAGCAACGCATTGGATGGTCTTGCAATCCTCATTTTCTTTCAGTCGTGTTTGATGTGAGAGGTTTACTATCCTTTAAAAGTTGTCATACGCACAATTTAAAGACTTATACTGCCTGTTGTCGTATGGAGTCATGTTATACTATTTTAACAATTTTACATCTGGGGACTCGGTTAACAGGATATTGGCACATCCTGCCGGGATGACAACTCTTTCCAAGGTGCTGAAAAATCTTTCTAATTTGTTATTGGATCGGTCCCTTGTTGCAAGATGTCATTCATAGGGTTTGTGAGACCCTAGATCAATTTTGTAACCCTATTTATTCTTATGTCATGTTCCTCCTGCTATTTCGATGTTTTAATATATTTGTTGTGCGATATCTGCAGTTGCTGGTCAACATTCTGTGGCATCCAACTTTAGTTGCACGGAAAGCCGCTGAAGCTGTAGCACTCCGTGCTCAAAAAGCAGATGATTTCTTTTCGGAATCACTATTTGATGCATTGAGTATGGAAGTTAGCACATTTGGAGAGCAACTTCTTCTCCTCAAGAACAGGTAAACTGTATTTTCAGCCCTGTACCTAGGGTTTCAATTGGGCTAGTTATTATGACTTGGGCTTTAGGTCCAGCTCTTTCTCCCTTACCAGAGTTCAGTACTTGTGTTAGTAATCCTGACCAGTAATGTTGATAAAGTGTATGTTGCCACTGCTTTTCTGAATACTTGACTTGTGGCAACAATATGGCAGTGATGCTGGAGAGTCCTTGGGCGGCGCTAGTGTGAATATTATTCCTAATCCCAATCTGCTGGCCAAGACTCTTTTGATCGTCTCATTCACTTCTTTGGCTAGAAAACCTGCACATTGTGCTCGACTACTGCTCTTGTCTCATAATCCTTGTATCGCGACCGGTCGTTATAAAGATGTCATTTGGAATGTAAGTTCAATCCTTCTATCCTTCTTTTGGGTCTTCTGTCTGTCCCCTCCTCCCTTGATTACGTGATCTGTATCCGAGCGTAATGTCACGTTTTCTCATGTACTAATTCCTTTATTCAGTTTGTTTCAATTATCGTTCGGGTGATTGTTGTCTTTTCATGTCATGGTAGGTTTTTTTTGCAAAATAATGGAATGTCTTACCTGATTGCTACTGCTTTTCTGTGAAAATCTCCTTTTTGAGATGAACTGTTTTCCTTATTAGACTGGGTTTTATCTTATGTACTTATGCCATCCTGTTAATGCAGACTGTTTGTCGAAAAATGAAGAGGCTTGGTTTGGACATGTCCAACATTTTGGCCTCTGATCCAGTGGCCGTCTGTGAGGTGAGTCGTGTAGAATTGTATGACGGTTTTATATATTCCTGGAGTATTTCTTTCTGAGAGTGTCCTAGTTTTTGTTTCATGGTTCTCTGTAGATGAATTTGAAGTGTTGACTTATCTGTGAACGATTGCAGGTCCTCCTTGGATCTTCAGGGCTGGTTAGCGCAAATTCATCAGAGTCGCAAGCGGCTATGTTTTCTCTTGAAACTGCCATGAGGGTGCTTCCAGATAGATTTTTCCCGGCTTTTATTCAAGTATGATTGCATCTTTATACAACTTGACAATCTTGTTACATTAACTTCACGATTTGGGCTGTTGTGAACCCCAATTACTTCAATATCTGACAGGCGTTTATTTCAAGGAATTTGTAGTAGTCTTGGTGCTTTGTTTTTATTGCTCCTGCAAGTCGTCCTGAGCAATTCTCTGTTGCAAAATGCTGATATGTTGATGTGCGCAATTGTTTTGTAGAAAATGGACACTCTTGGGGATCGCAAGCTTCATGATTCTTTATCTTCACTAGATATCAAGGTTTTTTTGCTTCACTCACTTGATTTTGAAATCTTCATGACTGGGCTTGTGTTGACTATCACTTTCAGTTTCAATATTGTTGCAATCCTCAATTGACGGCTGAAATCCTTTTCTTTGCAATATTTCTGGGAGGACAGTGGAGTTATCCAAGTGCTTGTCTACTGGTTTAATTTTATCATTATAATTTAGTACTTTGTCTACAAAATAACACTCTAATGGGGCAATCCAGACTGGAAGTATTCCTGGCTAGACTATGTATTCATGTGGCTGGATTGGTGACACTGGTCTCTCTCTTTGAAATGTCAAATTATGTTTTTGAGTAGGTCTGGTTAGAAGTTTTAATCGTCACTACGTCATTATGGTCACAGCGTGGATTTTGCGAAGTATTGCTTTGCGACTTGTACCAGCTAATTTCTTATCACTCAATACATGTGTTTATTGCGACATGTAATAGGTTGTGCCTTCAACAATATGATTGGTGTTGGTTTTCCTTCTTTTCTGTGTTTATTTTATGATCCTTTATTCTTCCAGATATTCAATACGGAGGAAGGGACGCTATCTACCGAGCTTGGTGTCTATGTTGCAGAAACTGTGACGGACAAAAATGTCAGAGGTGCAAGGGGACGCTTTAAAATGTACGAAGATGACGAGGTATTTTCTCTTTCTATGTTCTCCTCTTCCAAAATTATGAACTAGTGTTACACCAGTTGCCCACCTGCGTAAGAGAAGGCGGTATCCAATTACACCACATTCTCAAGAACTTTATGTTTGATAATGGTGAACTAGAGCTTCAGTTGCCGTTGTAAGCATACAGTGCACCAGATCCTCTTGATTCCACAATTCCGAGAATTATGTAGTAGGATAGTTGTTCCGACGTTGTGGGAATCTGTTTTGCACAATATTTTAATCTGATCTTGAATGATGATCTCTTTAGTGATAAGGATCATAATTCTTTGTTTGTCTATGTGATCTGTTTATAATGATGTGCTGTGACTTGTATTCAATGTCGAATGTGGATCTTTGATTAGTCAGGCTCTCGTCGATTTGAATTTGATATATTTAGCTGTGCACGCGACATTGACTTAGCCTATGATTTGACCCTGTTGATATTACTATTGTAGGAATTGTAGTACTTAACATGCAATTGATTTTGCAATCGTCTCGTTATTACAGGACGCAGTGAAACCCGTGCCCATTTCGCGACAGTTTGACAATGGGAAGAAAGATGTTTCGAAGTCGGTGAAGAAGTCCAGTAAGTTGAGCTTAAAGTTATTAATTTTCTGACACTTGTTGGGGTTAAAATGTGGAGGTAATTGTTGAATGTATTTCAAATATAGCAAGAATAACTTTTATAATTTTCTTGCCCTGACAGATTTTTCTTGGCAGTTTCCTTCTCAAAAGTTAGAAATTGAAGCAAATGAATTTACTGGAATTCATGTTGGCTGCATACACCTGGAATCATCTTCAACTATTTTATGGTCGGTTTTGTAGGCGAATCTGATAAGGCCAGGTCCGCGAAGGAGGGAGCGCGGGAACTCAAACTTCAGGAAGAGTCTGCTGTTCGTAAAAGTGTGGAGGCGATAAAGGGGAAACTCTCAATAGTGTTGAAAGCTCTAGGTTCGGTTGCTGTTGCAAATCCAGCAAAGACACATGAACAACTCCCTGCTTTGGTGAGGTTTATATCAGTTCGTTTTTCTTTGCTCCTGTTGGTTTGTTTGGCTTGATTTTTGAAAATGACCAAATTTTTATTCGTTATTCATTGCAAGCAACTGTTTCATCATAGAGAACCTCACTTATGCCCTACCCCACCCCGCCCTGCCCCGTATGGTATCGTTGGGATAAGCGTGGCTGAAGCATTTTCACTGAATTTTGCAGGTAGATCGTGTCTTTCCCTTACTCAAGTCACCTCTAGTTAGTGCTGAGGCGTATCACACAGTAGAAAAGCTGGCCAGTTGTGTAGCAGCTCCGAGGGACATGGGTGCAGATATTGCAGCAACTCTGAGAATGGTAGCAACAAATTCCGTTTTGGTTGAGTTACAAGCTCCCGTGAAGTCTTCCGTTATGGACAAAAATCAGAAGCCAGGTGTGGTGGACAGAGTGGTCACTAGTCTTGTGCAAGCTTGTAAAAACGGACCGCTTCCTCCTCCATCATTTAGTGTTCTTTATCCTGTAAGTGTTCTTAACTGTAAAGCTTTGTACTTGTTCTACTTTTCTATTGGTGTTTTGGCCATTTGCAGTCTTTCGAACCTCTCTGGATAGGCATGAATAAATTAGGTCCCTTGTCTTGCAGTACAGTTCATTTGGAAACTTTGTGAAATTCTTGAAGCTGATGAATGTTTCCAGACTGATATGTGCGTTTTGGGCATCTTGGAATCATATTTTGAATGAATGAAGATCGTATTGTGACCTTCTCATGATTTCGATGTTCTACTTAGGTGCTGGAGCAAGTTTTATTAGCCGAACAGAAGACAAGACTACATGATGATGTGCTTGCTGTGCTGACTCTTCACACATCCCCACGAATTCCACTACCTCGGACACAAATGCTATCTGTAAGTTAGTGTATGGTCTGCTGGAATCGTTTTGTGTATGTTTACAATGAGATAGGTTGTAGATAATCACATTTTGGTCAGATCCATGTAGACTTAGGATGTGAACATACTTGGGTACTATTATTGGATCGTCTGGGAACTGATGAATAAAACTCGAACTTTTCCTTGACCCTTCTGTCTTGATGGCTGCAGGTTCTGTACCATTTGCTAGGCTGTGTTCCAGCATATCATGCTAAAATTATACCTTTGCTCAACGAGCTGTGTGAAGGATTGGAAACTCAGGACCTGGCGAAGGTATTGCATTGATGATGCTTGTTGTCTAATGGACTCAGGATTATTCTTTTTCAGGTATACCTTTTGTTTGTATTAGAGTTGTACTGACATGCTTTGGGACCGTTGGACTGACCCTTAGGCTCTCAGTGGTTTGTACTCGGAGTTTGTCCTCGTGCGTATTGCATGCTTAAATGCTGTCAAACATGTTCCCTCTCTTGGGCGGAAGAAGACTGAGCAAGAATCTACAGTTACAACTTTACTCTGGATGGCATTGTATGACCCTGACAAGGTAATGCTTACTCTTGTTCTTACGAATGCTTACCTTGTTTCTGCCTTTCTTGGTTTATTTGATGGGAGGATTTATGCAGTTATTGTACGCGAGCTATCTTACCAGATGGATTGTGTTGTGGTGATAGTCAGTTGCAGAGGTTGCAGAAGAAGTTTGGGACTTCTCTGGTTATGAGTTACAATCAGACTATGCCAAAGGGCTCACGGTTGCGCTTGCACATGTCAATGAGAATGTACGCCAAGCAGCAGCCGAAGCCATTGCTGCAGGAATGTATGAATTCCCAGCCACTGTGGAGGTAGGTTCATCTTTTTTTTCTTCTTATTCCTGGTCCCGCCTATCGTTATTTTCAAATATAATTTAACACCACCAGTGTGCAGATTTACTATATTGATAAGAAAATACTGAGTTGTTTGTTTGGCAGGGAACCCTGGGTTTAGCGTTTGATTTGTATATCAAGGAGCTACCTATCATTCGCAGTGAACTTGATACAACTTGGTATGGGAGGCATGGCGTGGGATTATTATTGCATGCAGCTGCTGATGTCCTTACTCCGAAAGACTTAAAAGTTGTCATAACCTTCCTTATATCTCGAGCTCTGGTATGTGATTCTATTGGTATTAGGACTTTCATTTTGCTTGCTGTTTTGGCGCTGGGCCTTCGTACTTGAAGCTGAGCTCGTTTTTCTCACATTCTGCAATATCTGCAGGCAGATACCAATCAGTTAGTGAGGTCGAAGATGGTGGAGGCTGGAGTGGCTATCATAGATAAGCAAGGCAGTGAGAATGTTGGACTTTTGCTGCCAATCCTTGAGGATTATCTCGATAAGAAGGTTTTGACTTTTTTCCGTTCTAGCAGTTTGTGTATGTTCTTGATCTTTATTAGACGTTTATCATCTGGTCGGAGTATCACGATATTTATGATATAGTAGATCTTGTGTTGTGAGCACAGTTCCTAATATGTCTTTTTGTTACATGAGGTGCGTCAAGCTGAGACAAGCTGTTTTTCGCTTACAACTGCTTCATGTTACCTGAAATGTTTCCACATTAGCCCGAGTGAGGTTCACCTCACGGCGCGGGGGTCAAATTCTACGTTCATTTTTTGCTATTGAGGATTTTTGTTATACCTTGGGCTTACAGGCTACGAAACTTGCTGAAAACTGTAATGTCTTTCAGGCAGCTGATGAAGAACGGTATGACTTGGTACGGGAGGGAGTGGTAATTTTTATGGGTGCTCTTGCGAAACATCTATCGCTGGTATGACCTTTCTTTGAGAATAGTTAGTCTTTGTTGCTGACAAAATAGTTTTCTCCTCTTAAATTCCTTCACATTCGGAAAGCCAAAACTCTCCTGTTCGAAGAACACAATTCGAAGATGTCATGAATTTTCTTTTTTCTGTGAATCCAACCAATAGATCTTTTAGTTAACTTGTTAAAGGATATCCTCTTCAACCGGAAAAATCCAACCAATTCCGAGATCAGAGTGCTCAAAGACCGAGTATTAGTAGTCCTTAACGAAGGCGCAGTTTTATCTTTCAAGATTTAAGAAATTACATGTATGTATTCCACAACTTGAGCAACTTGATCATATGTTGGAGAACTGAGTTGCGAATGTGTGGGAAAAATCCTAACAAGATATCATATGATATTTAATCTTTAAAAATTATCAAGTATATAGAGGTGCTAGATGTAATAAAGAACTAAATTGCTAATGGCTCTAACGTGGAATTGAATTATGTTAATTCCACCGGGGGAATGTTTTAGCAAGCCATATGACTTTGTGAACCTTTTGTTTTGTAAAATTGTGAAAATTGTGAAAATTGAATTTGAAGTTATTTTTGTCCGCAAAACCAAATCCTTTTTAACTTTTACCTCAATTAATGATTATGGAATTAATCAAAGCTTCACTTGTACCTACAGATCCTACTCAAGAATTATATTTTAAGATATTTTAAAACACTAATTTTAACTGTGTCGAAATCACAGAATAATATTTGAACCTTCATAACTTTTGCATTACTTATCGGAAGCTCATGAAACAAGCTTCCTATAAAGATCGTGTCCTATAGAAATCCTCAAAAAATAAATGAGAAATACAAAGCTTGAAATAGGAACTGTACAGAATTAATAAAAGAAACAAAACGGTCAGTAGAAGATTTAGGGTTAATTTTCGGATACTTTGTGAGTCTAAATTTTGACTAAATTTGTCGACACATTTATTGCTAGAATGGTACGCTTATATTAATTATATTTCGGCTTTGCAGGATGTTTCAAAGGTTTCAATTATCTTAGACAGGCTGCTTGAAGTTTTAAACACACCATCGGAAGCTGTGCAGCGTGCTGTATCAGACTGCTTGCCTGCTTTGATGCCATCTCAAAAGGCATGCTGATCTGTTCTTTATAAGAAATCGCACTTCACTTTCAGATATTTTGTCATTAACTAGACTTGCCACTTGAATTAGTGTGATACAATGAGCAATTAGTGTGTGGTCGGTTTTGGCGGTGTTTCTTTAGGGTAATTCTTCATGTAAGATTTCTACAATCTGTCAGTACTTCACGTCAGAGTTCGTGCTACTAGCGGGGTTTTAGGTGTGGTGAGACCAAAGCTGTATCTTTGTTCGTAGTCGTGTGTTATCATCTTACAATGAGTTGACCTAGTGTCCTATTTCAATGTAAATGCTTGCTGCATGCATGCCTCTGGTTTTTCTTACCTTCGTTCGTGCACCACTTGCTGAATATCCTTGTTTGCTAAAGATTCTTGTCATTGCCTGCAGGATAATGCATCAGTACTGGTGGCAAGTCTCTTGCAAAGACTAAGGGCCTCAGATAAGTATGGAGAGCGTAGAGGAGCTGCTTTTGGTTTGGCTGGCGTAGTCAAGGGTTTTGGTCTTCCAAGCATAAAAAGTTACAAAATCATGGAAGCTTTACGAGCTGGCGTTGATGATAAGTATGATTTCATTACCGGAATTTGGAGGGACCCGTTTTTTTATTTATTAGCCTAATGCTTCATTTCTATTCAGCCTAATGCTTCACGCCTATTCACGCATTTTGTACATTATGCAGGACTTCAGCAAAAGCACGAGAAGGTGCACTCCTTGGTTTTGAATGCTTGTGTGAGAAGCTGGGTCGACTCTTTGAACCGTAAGCCACTTATTTACATTCATTTAAATATATATTTCATTTTAAGTAATTAGTGTCACAACCCTTGTTGACTTTGTTCAAGTACTGCCTTTAGCAAAGGTAATTAGGATTAGAAAGCCAGTACCTTGGTTTTGGAATTATTGTTCCTATTTCAATGTGCATGTACCATCTCCTTAGTTTGTCTTACGATTAAGGACTGTTTATGGTCACAAAGTTTTCTTGCATTTTCCTGAGATTAGGGTGCTGACTTTCTTAGTCGTGACATCTGGAGTATCTTAACACCATAATAAGGGCAACTGTCTTCTTGCAGGTATGTGATCCACATCTTGCCAGTCCTCTTGATCTGCTTTTCAGATCCTGTTGTTGCTGTTCGAGATGCAACGAATGCAGCTGCCCGTGCTATTATGTCTCAACTTAGTGGACCTGGTGTTAAGCTTGTTCTTCCAGCTTTGATGAAGGTCGTTGCCTCCCCTTGTTGGGTCTTCCACCTTAGGATCTTTTGACCCCTTGTGGAACTCTTGAATTTGGATTTAAGTCTCTGCCATGTGGTCTTAAATTGATACTGTTGTTGCAGGGTCTTGAAGATAAAGCATGGCGCACTAAGCAAGGAAGTGTTCAAGTTCTTGGTGCAATGGCATTTTGTGCTCCGCGACAGCTTTCTCATTGTTTACCCACGATAGTTCCCAAACTAAGCGAGGTACAAAAGAGTATTAATATAGTTAATATGTGCTTCAGATCAGAAGTTATATTCTCTGGAGGCTCTCTATTCAGGTCATAGGTCGAGTGTGACGGTCGATTTCGACTAGGTCATTGACGTGCCTGGGTTGTATCTGAATGTGAACAGGTTCTTACGGATACACATCCGAAAGTACAATCAGCTGCACAAACTGCATTGCAGCAGGTACTCGGTTGCTACGATTACACTTGAATAACGTGTTTGATTTTGGACCACATCTTGTTTTTATCAGGGCTTTATTCTTGCAGTTGACTTTTATCGTAATATTTGCTGTCGGTTACTCCTTGTGTATTGTAATTGACCTACTCTTAGAGTAGCTTGCTATTTGCTGTATCTGACGGTGTCTGATCTTTCAGGTTGGAAGCGTTATAAGGAACCCTGAGATAGCTGCATTAGTTCCTACCCTACTGATTTCTATTGCAGACCCAAATGAGCACACGAAAACATCTCTTGACCTTCTTTTGCAGGTATGCTTACAGATTGAGTCTTCTAAGAATTTTATCTTATGTCATGAATTACTGATTTTACGTCCCACTTCAATGAAGATTATGCTAGAGATCTGAGTTTGAATTTTTTTCTATCACCTTATGAAATTGATAGTAGCTCTTAAAATGCAACAGAGGCGATTTGATGATTGTTTGAATTTGGCAGGTAAATGTATGTAGTTTATTTCATGGTTGTGAGAAATCTATTGCAGTAAATTATTTCTTCGCTAATCATTTGTGGTTTGTTCCAGACTACATTTGTGAACTCAGTGGATGCGCCATCATTGGCATTGCTCGTTCCAATTGTACATCGTGGATTGAGAGAGAGGAGTGCAGAGACTAAGAAAAAAGCAGCCCAAATTGTGGGAAACATGAGTTCTCTTGTCTCTGAACACAAAGACATGCTACCATACCTTAGTTTGCTACTCCCGGAAGTGAAAAAGGTTGGTTTATTTCTCGCGGTTCTTGTCTGAACATTTATCGAGACTTTTATGTATTTATTTTATACAGCACTTGCTGATTGCAATTTCTGTGTATGTAGGTTCTGGTTGACCCTATCCCAGAAGTGCGGACAGTTGCTTCGAGAGCTTTGGGCTCATTGATCAAAGGCATGGGAGATGAAAATTTCAAAGACCTGGTGCCTTGGCTTCTACAAACGTTGAAGTCCGAAACAAGCAGTGTAGAGAGATCTGGAGCTGCTCAAGGATTGAGTGAGGTATAGGAAATATCTTTGCTGCTATTTGTCTAGTGTATGTTTTCTGTCTTGAGTGTAATTAGAACGCGCTTAGTGTCCTTTGGAGAGGTGACGCTATAGATATGCATACTCTTTTGTGAGAATTCGCAACATGTAAATTTCTTTGTACATTTTTCTAAATAATTACTTCCGGTATTTCAAATATGTATGTTTTGCAGGTCCTTGCAGCTATAGGTACTGGCTACTTCGAATCACTACTACCAGATATTATAGCGAACTGTTCACACCAGCGACCTGCAGTCAGGGAGGGCTATCTTACACTTTTCAAGGTGAGTTTTGCACTTCGCTTGATGCGTTTAAGAATTTTTTTCGGTACAATTGAACATTCAAAGATTCTGGAGCTGACGTTGTGCTCTGTGTTTTGTGTTCTAGTATCTGCCCGTGGCTCTTGGACCAGTCTTTCAGAAATACCTTCAGAAAGTACTACCAGCCATTCTTGATGGTAGGTTGATGCTTTCAAGACTTTCTTACTATCCATTGAGATGTTTCTTAGCAGTGATTTTAAGTTTCCATTTTATGTTCAAATCATGGTTCGAAAACATGAGAGGTTTCATAGGGGTGCTCAACAGGATTTGGGCAGGAGAAACTTTTGCTGAACTTTTACTGAGAGTAGGTTTGTATCAATATCAATATCACGTTTTGCCGCTACGAAAGCTTCTCTCTTTATGGTTTGGTTTCAATTAACATTGCGTGGTAATTGACATTGTAGGTCTTGCTGATGAAAATGAATCTGTACGGGACGCTGCTTTAAGTGCTGGGCACATTCTCGTGGAACACTATGCAGCATCGTAAGTGTTGAATTTTATCGCTGCTGACGGCTCTGTTATTGCTATATTAAAATGCTAGGTCAAAACATACTGGAAGATCGAATGAATACTGCTTTCACTGGATATAGCTTTTTTTTCTTTGGATGGTCTAAATTTAGTAGTGTTTGTCGTCTTCTAATTGGTATTTGTGCGTCTGAGCTTGGTTTTGGGACAGATCTCTACCACTCCTGCTCCCTGCTGTGGAAGAGGGAATATTTAACGATAATTGGCGTATTAGGCAGAGTTCTGTGGAACTTCTGGGCGACTTACTATTCAAGGTTTGCTCATGACATTCTTTTAACTATGGAATTGGTTGTTAGTTGCTGCTTGGAATCATTCTTATTTATCGTGTTCCTCATTTTCAAACTGTATTAGTTGTATGACTGCCATGTGCTATACTTTTCTTTTTGTAGGTGGCAGGAACTTCTGGTAAAGTGGTAATTGACGGAGGAAGTGATGACGAGGGTGCAAGCACAGAGGCTCATGGTAGAGCCATTGTTAACATTTTAGGTGCCGAGCGCCGGAATGAGGTCTTGGCTGCAGTCTATATGGTGCGGTCCGACGTTAGCCTTGCTGTTCGACAGGTAACCACTAGACTTGCTGTTGCGTTTCACTCTTGCAAGTTATTACTCCTGCACTCTTTCATACGGCGTTCGATTCGTTCTTCATTATATGTGCAACGCAATTCAAAGCTGCAAGTTCTTACTCCTGCAATTCTGCATTCTGTTTACGATTTGTAGGCATCGCTTCATGTGTGGAAGACAATCGTTGCGAATACACCGAAAACGTTGAAGGAGATCATGCCAGTTTTAATGAGGACTTTAATTGACTCTCTTGCCTCCGCCTCGTCTGAGCGTCGGCAGGTAGAATGCCGCAAAACGAGATTTGAAAATTTCTCAGTCAAAGTTGAAGATTTGGCTCAGATCTTCATTCTATTCTCTGCTGCTTTCAGTCGTTCTTGGTGAAATGAAGATGCTGATTTTGTATACTCTCTCAGGTTGCTGGACGGTCACTTGGTGAGCTTGTTAGGAAACTAGGAGAAAGGGTTCTTCCGTCTATAATCCCCATCTTGGCAAAGGGTCTCGAAGACCCAGTTCCAAGCACAAGACAGGTATTTATCTTTGCCAATTTTTAATCTTGATTATTTGTCTCAGCTCTCGTGCGTTGCAATGTGTTTCTTAACGACTTTTATTTTATGCAGGGTGTATGCATGGGGCTAAGTGAAGTGATGGGAAGTGCTGGCAAGCACCAATTGGTGTCCTACATGAGTGAACTAATCCCTACTATCCGCAGAGCACTCTGTGACAGGTTCGTGAGCATTAATTCATTACCATCATTCTATGACTGAAATTTTACCTGATTAGCCCTTAAAAGGAACATTTTCCTTACGTGGTGCAAATTGCGAGTGTGGGTAGGCTCCTGTAATGCCAATTGTTATTGTGATTATCTGAAACTTCGGCTTATGTCCTTTTGAAAGTGTGATAATGCACTAGCTTTGCAGGGGTATAAATTTTCTTTTCACCGGACCTTTGAATAACTTCTGCTGTCATAAGCGGAAAAGGGTGGACACCAGGGAGTTTAAGAATATATGTAACTTTAAATTTAAACTAATAAAAAGAAATTATTTTGTAAAGAAATTGATCATTATCTACAAGAGAATCTTTGGTTCATTAATAGTGATTAGTGAGGATAGAATTATGACGACTTTTGATTCGTGGGCACTTGTGGCATCTTTTAGAAAATTAATTAATTAATTTTTCCTTGCAATAGAAATGGCAGTTTGAGCTTTTTTTGTGAATATATATAGTCAAGGATCTTCAGGGCGTAATCGACTGTCCTATGCAAGCAATTGTTTCAAAGTTGATTTGGACTGTATTATGTATTTTGCAGAGAAATGGTAGTCCGTGAAGCAGGAGGCTTAGCTTTCAGCACATTGTTCAAGGTATGTTCATTTAGAAACATAGGTCTTACTGAGACCTTTATTATCACTTCACGGGGCTCTTCCCTTCGTCCGTTGTATACGTTATACTTTCATGTAACATTCTATTTCTCGTTTTTTGTTCGCAAGTTTTGCATCCACTGGAAGAGTATGTGTGCTTGGCGAAGATTAAAACGAGTTAACAAATCTTGCAAGGATTACCTTCCAAGTAGGGTTTCATACCAAGATACTAACTAGAGCACCTTTTGGTGACAACAGAGCGCCGGAATGCAAGCGGTTGATGAGATTGTCCCTGCACTTCTTCATGCACTCGAGGATGATGAGACGTCTACTACTGCTCTGGATGGCTTAAAGCAGATTCTTAGGTGAATCAAGCTGCATGAAGTTGGTTGCAAGCGTTTCACTATAGATCTTCTAATCTCCCCACGCTTAAACTCATTATAGTTCTGTCGAATGGTGCAATACATCTTTCTTGCATAAGCTATGATGCGTGTTCGTGAGAAATTGCTTTGCTCATATTTTAATAATATGATTCTGACAACTTTCATTTCTAGTATAGTTTTTATTCTATCCCTTTCTATCCCTTCCTAAAGTGTGTAATTATGCTCACCTCTTCTTCTTTACTGTGAGCAGTGTGAGAACAGCTGCAGTACTTCCACACATCCTTCCAAAGCTTGTACAAGTTCCTTTGACGTAAGCACCTTCCCTATCCGTCTTTGTCTTTTATTTTTGGTGCTAGGTGTGCGATGAATATCGATGAGACTATTTACAAATTTGGTTGTCGTGTTTGTACAGAGCTTTCAATGCCCACGCCTTGGGAGCTTTGGCTGAGGTAGCTGGCCCTGGTTTGAATGTCCACCTTTCTACTGTGCTACCACCCTTAATATTGACTATGGGAGGTGACGATGAGGTAATTATATAATCCACAACGATTTCTACTTGTTTGATCAAGCTAGTGTAAATTTATTTAACATCTTTACTCAGTGGAGTTTGTCTGAGCTTGTGCTTGTTGTTGGATATTTTGCCGTGTTTGCAGTCTATTTCACCTCTAGCAAGGCGTGCAGCCGAAATAGTGGTGTTGGCAGTGGACGATGATGGACTTGAAACTCTAATTTCAGAACTCCAGCGAGGGTTGGGCGACGCACAGGTGTGCTGGTTAATCCCAAAATATCTTACACTATTGTGGCTGCTGGTGCACTGTTTCTGTTCACTTTTGTCGCTGACTGTCGTCCACTTCTCTGCAGCCTGCTGTGAGACGAGGATCTGCTCACCTTGTAGGTTTCTTCTTCAAGAATACTAAACTTGGCATTGAAGAGGAAGTGCCTAACCTACTGACGACATTGGTAGTAATGCTCACTGATAATGATCCGAGCACAGTCAAGGTACTTCAAATTCATGTCATTGCCTTCCTGTATATTTGAAATTGCTTTCTGCATATTGTGTTTCTACTCCCATCAAAAACCTTGGGCACTGCACCTATGACATGTATACCGATTGTATTGCATCAGGCTGCTTGGGAGGCTCTTGGAAATGTTATCGGGACTGTCCCCAAGGAATCTTTGCCTTCTCTGTTAAAAGTTGCTCGCGATGCTGTTTCGACTGCCAGAGACAAGGAACGTCGTAAACGCAAGGTGAGAATCCCTGATTACATCGATAACTTCAGTCTGCCGCCTATGCATTGGGCTTATTTTTTTAGTGTTGTTACCTCTTTTTGGAAGATAATTGATTGGTAAAAATGAGCCTCGGTGTCTCTTGTTTTAATATACACTGTCCAAGTAAAGAACTTCGTAGTGCTATTTCCAACTGAAATTAATGTTGATGCTTGAACAGATCTCCCTTTTTAGGGTACATTACGATGATTTTTAAGGATTGGCTTCCTATGTGAAGAAATCTGGACAGCGAGTAGTGCTGCCTCACTAGAGAGAAACATGTGTTGCTCATGTCTAGAATTGTGGAATTTTATAGATGGCGTTCTCGCCCTAACTACCTTTTGATGTTATTTTATATATCTATTGCTGTGCTTTCCTCAGGGAGGACCTATTCTCATATCCGGTTTCTGCATACCCAAGGCCTTACAACCTATATTACCAATTTATCTTCAGGCAAGTGCACAACCAAAACCTCAGTCACATATACGATTTCTATTTCTCTGCTAACCATAATTAAAGTTGGCGGGACGGGAAATGATGTATGTGCTTCAACTTATTGTGGTCTTGATTTTTTGGGGTTGCTATTGTGAGCAGAGTCTTATGAGCGGCTCATCAGACACAAGGGAGCAGGCAGCAGATGGACTTGGAGAATTGATCGATGTCACCAGCGAAAGTTCGCTGAAAACTTTCGTTGTTCAAATTACTGGGTAATATATCTATGCTTGTGCATTTGACATGGTTTTTCTGTCTATATAGCTTGAATAATTTTGAAATATCTTCTTGTGTACAGGCCCTTGATCCGGATTATAGGAGACAGGTTCGCTTGGCAGGTCAAGAGTTCAATCCTGGGCACTCTCGGGGTGCTGATCAATAAGGGTGGAGTCGCCCTGAAACCTTTCCTTCCTCAACTGCAAACGACCTTCGTAAAATGCCTGCAAGATAATAATAGGTATTCTTGTGCTAATCTTCACTACTTTGCAAAGTACGTTCCTTATTAGGGAGACCTATGCAAGTAGCATGTACAATAAAAAAATCTGTCAAAATGTCTTAATGATGAAGTTTGACTGTTCTGTATCTGTTTATGATGACTGGGCAATTGTAAAAATTTTAAAAACTGATTTGCTTTTCTATTTTTACTCAGGCCTGTGCGTTCAAGAGCGGCTTTGGCTTTGGGCAAACTTACCAGACTAAGTACTCGTGTAGATCCTCTCGTTGGAGACCTGCTTACGGGCCTGCAGGTCTGTCTGTATGCCTTGATTGGTTTTCATCAGTGCACATCATCAAAATGCTCCTGCTTTGAGCTTTTACTGCCCTGCACACTTTCTCGCAGGGCTCACAACGTTGTAACTTACACAGGAGCCGAGACCTGACAGTTTTTAAATGTGATCAGTCTGCAGAAGGGGGAGTTAGGGAAGCAACATTAGTAGCTCTAGAAGGGGTTATGGCTCATGCTGGCAAGAGTGTCAGTGCACTTGTGAATGCGCGCGTATTGACGAGTCTGCAAGGGATGCTATCCTCAGAGGAGGATGTTGTCAGAACTTCTGCTGCGAAAACTCTGGGCATTGTTTCCCAGGTTTGTTAACCTACCTATTTTCATGACGTCATTTCTATTATTGGTTCTAGTACAAACTATGATTGTATATGAGGCACCAAGTGACCATTCAATGCACCGTCTAATTCTTGTCTCTCAGTTATTTTGCAAAGTGTTGCGGATGTTTTTGGTTTCTTACCTATGTGTCGGGTTGTTGGCAGCATGTTGGAGATGTGGAATTCTCCGCTTTTCTGCAATCGATGTGTTCAGTGAGCCTTTCTCAGCCCTGGACTCTCCGACACGGCTGCACACTGGCCTTGGCTTCTGTTTTCCGACATGCTTCTGGTCGTGTTTCTTGTTCTCAAGCCCTGCTTCAGACTGCAGTTGGGTGCTTGAAAGCTAGGGCAAAGGATGATAAGGTATAAAATGGTGTACTGTTATCTCGTGCAAGGTTTATCTTGTTTCTTGTTAACTTGTTTTTGCCTTTCCATGTGCCTGTCTAATCAACAATGTTTATCAGGTTCCTGTCCGGGAAGGCGCAGCTCAAGCTTTGTCCAGGCTACTGGTTTCTCTAGTCCTGGAGCGTGTATCTCCGTCTTCTGTTGGGGAATTGATACCGATTTTGTGCTTGCTACTGACGGACTCTTCCAGTGATGTTCGTAGGCGCGCTCTAAGATCTGTTAAAGTACTGGCGAAGGTCAGCACCATGCTGTTCTACTACTGCTCGTTCTCCTGGTTCAGCTTGATGGGCGTGGTAAACTTGAAATTCAGCTAAACTGATTGATTGATCGTTTGTGTTGGGCAGGTAAACCCGGAAGGATTAGTTCCAGCTGCTGGAAATGGCGTTGGCTTGTGCTTGAAGGATAATAGTGCTCCTGTGCGATTGGCGGCGGAGCGTTGTGCATTTCATTTATTTCAGCTCAGTCAAGGTCCCAAAAGTTCACCATTTCTCAATTTATTGAAGTTCTGCGATTCGATCAGAGTTCACAATCATTTGTTGTAGAATGTGCACAATACTGCACGCATAGCACGTTCAGGATTTCCTAGTTAAATTCTAGTGAGTAGGTCGATTGCAGAATTCTTCATTGGTAGAAAATGGGAATATCCTGTATTAAATATTCCTATACTAATGCCTTCATTTCAATTATACTATCCTGAACTAATCAGCACTCTGTTCGTAACAGGTGCTGAGAACGTGCAAGCTGCTCAAAAGTATATTACTGGGCTAGATGCTCGCCGAATTGCAAAACAGCCGGAAGTGAGGTATATCACCAGAACAGACTTTATCAGCATTTGACTACTTTATCTCTGTCAATGTGAGTAGTTAAATTTTTGCCTGCGGTTACTTTGAACCATTGCCTAAGAATATTGATATTTATGTGGCGTTCAATTCAATATGATCTGATCGTAGCTTCTTGTTGATTTCAGCGATGACAGCGAGGACTCGGAATCGGAAGCTCTAGCAGGGTGATTATAGTAATGATTGCTCATAAAGCCTGTAGTGATACGGCTTCAGGCTGGTGATTGAGACTCTGCTGTAATTACTATTGCTATCTTGAGGGTATAGGATAGTTAGCATGTGAGATTGTCTGATATTCAGATCACCCTGTTTCTGAGGCTCCTCTTCGCGGCTTACGGCATCAATTTTGTTTGCTTTCGATGGACCTAAACACGTGTCTGAGGACATTTATTATTTCAGTTACACAGAAGAGCTACATATGAGTAGATTGAGGGTGGTCTCGTGCAGTTTTGAGAGGTCCAGCCAGCCATTATGAACTTCCTTATCAATTGTTTAGCATCCGAACCAAATTGTTGCTTGCTCTGAAGCCTCACCTTAAGGTTGTAGGCTCAAAAGTGATGATTTGCTAACCAGAAGTGTCCAACTTGTGCGTGTTTGGTCTGGTCACTGCTGCTATCTCTTTGTGGTTTCCTGTGTGATTTTATCTTGTGAGGTTACCGTGAGACATGCCAAGTGTGGTCAGGGTTGCAAATATGTGGGTGGTGCGAAGTGAGCAGTAAGGGATCTTGGAAACTTTTGAACTGTAACATTCTTGAACAGAGAGGATAGGGGGGTCTTTCTACAATGGCATTCTGTAGCATAGTTTGTGTTGACAGTGATCTACAACTCATGTACAAGCTTGCATTAAGATTTTCTACAATAAAGGAGTCTTAATTCATTGGAAACAAATAATACCTTGCTTTGAAGTTCAAGAATCTTATGACATATAAAATTGACTTCCAACCAATTATAAGTCTCATAGTACATTAAAAAACAGAACCTCCATCATTTACTATGGCAACATATTATATGTAAAAGAACTTTCTTTTTGAAGAAATCATCAATCCCAACATAATTCACTTATTTTTTGTTATAAAGAAAATCCAAAGGAAAATTCAAAGAAAAATCCAAGCATCAACCCTAAGAGTCTCTTGTAGTTACAGGCATGTGGGTATGAAGTTTAAAGGGAGGGAATAAATTGTGGCAAGAGAATAATCTAGATATCTTTGATTTTTCAATGTTTTCTTTCTATCCCATCCCTAAATGAATTGATTAAAAACTTTGGACAAAATTCATGAAGCATCTAGTGACCAAGCTAGTCACATTGCATTGGAATACACACACAAGTAGAAATCCATGTTGAGAGAAACAAATTTTTGGTGACAATTGTATTTTTATAACATGAAAACATTAAATTCAACAAAAGTTTGTGTTGACTTTGACATTTTCACGTTACATAAGATATATGTTTCTCTCAATGAGGTTTTCAACTAGTGAAAATTATTTTTTAAACATTATTAGATGTACTTCACTTTGTGCATTTGTATACCTTAGGCAATAAGCTCTTGAAAATATTCATAAATCACCTTGTGGATGTAGGATTTCTTATAGATTAAATGTGCACTTCCATTCAACATTTGCTGATATCCAAAGTTTTTCCATTGTCTACGTAAATTTTGAATGGTCTACAAGAATTTGGAATGAGGTATGTGCTAATCGATAATCATTACTATCCAAAATGCAACGTTACACCTACATTTGGATCAAACCATGCCATTAAGACCTAGAATTTTGATGATACAACCTGTACATGATCAAAACATTAGAAGTTAGAAGAGCCTGGTGTCAAGTTTTGGTGCACCTACAAATACAACTTTGAAATTTCATAATTTATTCATATGGTATTCAAATAATGCATGCCAAGAATCTCCTTTCAATCGCCAATGGTTGGGGATGCTCGCAATTCACGGCAAAACCCACCCAAAACTTGACGCCGCTCATGGTTGGGGATGCTCACAATTCACGCCCTCTAAAATTCCCTGCATCCTCGAACCAGACTTCCCCGGAGGTCGTCTACCTTTCAAGCCGTCTCTCGCTCTTTTTCTCCTGCACTCCGTTGCATCTCCACCATGGCCGATACGACGGCCTTGTGGGCTCTCTTCGTCGCTTTGCTTCTCGGTTTCCTTTCAATCCTGCTCTTCGTTCTGAACCCTAAATCGCACTCCAAATCGCCTCCAACTGCTACCACTCCTCAAGCTGCTCCTCTTTCATCGAAGAAAACGCCCGCATCCACGTCTCACCCCAAGCAACGCTCCTTGGCCGCCGATAAGGTTCCTCCCGATTCTTCTAGGGTTGAGTTTTCTGGGTCGCAATCGTGTTTCCCAATTGTGATCGCATATTTTCTCTTCTTTGCAGGCGCATCGGCACCATGCGCACCATCCCTTGGAGCTCAATACTCTTAAAGGACATGCGGACGCTGTCACGGCCATTGCCTTCGCTTCCAATGGGCGAGCCTTAGCCACAGGTGCACTGCTTGCTCTTGGATTTCTGCCCTAAGTTTCCTACATTCTCAGCTCTGGCCAGCTACTACGCGGTTTTATTCTACTTGTGTCGTCGATGAATTATATTGATATCGAATTTTGCGTGCTATTAATGAATTGAGCTTCGGATCGACAACAACAAGCTGTGGAGGAAATTATCATTCAATCAATGAGTGACTAGGGCAAGATCCAAAGCTTTCTCAATTTTATGCATAAGTAGGCACACCAATAGAGAATGTTCAAATTAGAAATAAATGTATGAGTAGGTGAGTAGTGTATCGTGAATAGTGTGTCATTCACTAAGTAGAATAATCGCTGTAGCTGTAATTCTTCCTTTATGACAGATGCTGCAATGCTGTGGTTTTCACTAAAGTTGGGGACTTGGAACTGCAGCGTGTGCTGACAGAGTGGTACGAGTTTTTAAATTGGATGATGTCGCGGGAAAAAGCTTCAAGTATGACTTCACTTCTACTTTTGTCCGAAATCCTGATTTTTGATTTTGATTTTCAGGATGGTTATTAATAGACCATAATTGCTAATCCTCCTGACACATTTGTTCTATCTTTTGCAGGTTTCTGCGCATAAATCTTCCGAGTGGGAGTAGTTGTCCAACAAAAGTAGCATTTGGACAGGGCTCAAATCAGCTCGTGATTGCAACTGAGGATATCTCTGGTAAGGAAGTCTGATACACTGCATTCTTTTACTTTTGTGCCGACTAGCAAGTTTCATGTCTCAGAATTATTCACGTGGTTATCGCTAAGTACAGTGTACACTGGTGACCATTTGCAAGAAACACATTTTGAATTTCGCCAGGATATACTTATTTTGCCTTCTTATGATCGGTCTCTCTACAATGCTGTCTAAACTTTCTTGAAACACTCGAAGTCAACTGAAAACCATATTAGATGATTCTGATCGTTTTTGACCGATCCTTTTAACTCCGATGATTTCACACATAATTTTTAAAGGTACATGCTTAGGAAATGTGGGTGGTGATCTTTCAGGCACGGGACTTTGCATGTATGCTTCAGCTGGTGGGGGAGCAGCATCTGCTGCCAAAGAGCAGGGTAAACTTGCGCAACCGGAGATAAAGTGGGAGCTGAAGAATGCTCATGACAAGAATGGAATTGTTTCACTTGTGGGCTCCCCTGCCACGTATGGAAGTGGAAATGGCGGAGTCTTGCTGGCTTCTTCCTCTGAAGGTCTAGCTTCTCACATTTAATTGGTGTTTCTTTCATTTGTACATGGAGGATCGGATTTCAAGACTGAATAGATAGTATGCCTGGGCATTATGCGTTACATTGGACGTAACAGATCTGCTTATCCGCTACGGACAATTTTGTACTTTTTCATCGTTGATTCTTAGTAAGCGCTCTAGGAGGTAATGACAATCTGTAGTCAATAATCCACCAATAATCAATTGCAGGAACCGACATCAAGTTATGGGTAGCCGAGAGTGGCAAGTGTGTAGGCACAGTGGATACCAACCAGCTGAAAAATACTATGGCTACTCTTTCTCCCAATGGGCGTTTTGTAGCAGCTGCAGCCTTCACTGCAGACGTTAAGGTGCAGAAAACATCATGTACTTACATTCTAGGTGTATTGATCATGTTGCGGAAGCTCTTTCACTGTTGGTGCATAGATTACTGTTGCGGTAACCTTCGATTTTGGTACATGTAGATTCGTGCAATGTTACTTATGGATAGAAGCTGTTTTGTTACAGATCTGGGAAGTTGTGTATGGGAAGGACAATCAAGTGAAAGAAGTCCCTAAGGTTATGCAGCTTAAGGGCCATAAGGTTAGTCTTCGACCAATTTGGAACTGGTCTCCTTTCATTTGCTATTATTTCAGATTGAATCGAACAGCACGTTTCTGTGGAATTTCTGTTACTGAACTCTTGTGCGTTAGTCAGCACAATGTCAGTTAATTGCATTTCAAAGGATATCAATCTTGTGGTTTGTGGATTACATCACTGTGATCTCAGCTGTGTTTTTGAAACTCTTAAGTGACGCTCTCCAAAGGAAGGTGGTTCTTAAGGTTGATCGATTCTTAGTGATTGATTGCGTGAATTAGTTTTTTGATTTTGTTGCACTGTTGCTGATTTTGTTACAATGTTGCTGGGTTACAGAGTGCAGTTACCTGGTTAGATTTCACGAGGGATTCAGAAAGGATAATTACTGCGTCCAAGGATGGGTCGATTAGGATATGGAACATTGATGGTAATTCTAACATCCCAAGAGTATCTTTACCTTCGGTTGAAGGGCACGTTACACTTAGGGCCAAGCCAAGAAAATCAACAATTCGGAGAGCTCTCATTGTCTCAGGAGCTGAGAAACGTCCCAGCTTGACAAATGAAAGTGTTCAGAATTTTTGATTTTCTTGGCTTTGGCATATAATGTGAAGCTGCCTGAGTACATGTTTTGTTTCGGAATTTAGCTTCTGCTTTCTTATGATTTTATGATTTGTTAAGAGAAATTAAAAAGTCCTTATGTTGACTGTCTAATTCATATGACTTATTTACTGATTCTAAACTGTTCTGTTCTGTTCTGTTTGGCAGTTAGATACCATATGGATGAGGATCCCAAGTGTATCAAAGTGATGAAGATTCCGCTTTTGGATTCGAAGGGTGTCCCAGTACAATATGACAGGCTCGCTGTATCACCTGACAACCAGATTCTTGCTGTTACTCATGGCAGCACACTTCAGTGGTTGCGCACGGACTCTGGCGAAGTTTTAGACACTGCTGAAAATGCTCATGATGGTGCATGCCTCTTACGTACTGTTATTGTTTTGGAATCTTTCTGCTCTTTGGGAAGGCTTGTCAGTTTCAATTATTTGTATCTTATCTAAGTGCATGTACTAAAATAGAAAGTCCACTGAGGAAGCTTATAGTAATTCCTTGAGCATATTTCTATTTTTCAAATCTGAGCATGATTTCTTCTTTCTATTTGTTTTTGACTACCTTCCTTCAAGCTTCTTGAATGGTTTATTTCAATTCCTAAAGATATGAAAGTCGAATGAAAGTTGCTCCGTCATTTGGGCTTGCTGGTTAAAGTTCATGTTTAAGGTTTAGGCCCAGATGTGGCCCAAAATCCTCACCTTGCACCTGTGAGAAGTTTTTGTCCGATTGATGTCACAGTTTTTCACTCATACTTACGATTTGTTCGTAATTTGTTCAGATAATATTACATGCCTAGAGTGGGCACCGCAGACACTTCCTACAGGTATTCTCTCATTGCTTCCTTTCCTCTGTGTTCTATCATCACGCACTTTGTCGCAGGTTAACTTAGGTACTTACCATGTGTTGCTTATTATTGTACCCAGAATCTCAGTGACGTGAGACGTCAATAAATGAATTTCTATCGTGTTTAATTCATTTGTTTGAAGGGTATACAGTTCCATCAGATTCTAGTTTATGTGCATGTTTTAATGACTTGCAAGTGCAACATGTTACTGCCATACTTGGATTTCAATCCTTCGTAATTTGTGAACTTTGATTCTAACTCGAAAATGTTTTCAGAGCGTGGGAAGTCCGCTATTCTGGCAACAGCAAGCTCGGACAAGAAAGTGAAATTGTGGTATCCTCCGCATTTATGAGTTCAGCAGTTCAGCAGTTGCTTTCATCCATAGGCGATATGCTATGACCCGCAGAAGGGCAGAGTAACCGTCTGAGGTATGCAGGGCATTTCGCTATATGAAGTGTAGGAGGAGTAAACTTAGAGTAGTAAACTTACTACCAGAAATGACCGTGTATCCTTCTGTGAGTTGTACATGTGCGGACTTAGGAATGTTAGACTGGATTCAATTTTATTGGTTTGTAATAGAACTGGAGCTTGTCTCCAAGATTGATCTTTGTCTCATTGACATCCATATCATGTCCGTTGCATTTTGTGTAGGCATAAACTACTCATTCGGTCATGGCCTAATTTGGATGTTTCAGGTTGGGACATAATGGTTGATGTGTACTTGAGAGCTTGTTTCTATGTATTACCTGTGTGGTGTTTAGCTCAAAATTATGGAGTCCCTGGATTCCAAATCTACCCGCAAATTGGAATCCCTCATAACTCTCGTCTCATTAAACAAAATGGAATGATTCAAACTTTTCTATTTCTAAATATTCTATAGAACCACTCTTCATTTTTCATTTTTCAAAAAAGTGATTTTTAAAGTAGTCTTTTGAGCTGCCCAGGCTGCCCGCCGAGTAACGAAAACTACATATCATGCAATAACTTTTGAATTGTGTAGTGAAAAGTTATGAAAATTGTTGGATCTAAGAGCTACTCCTTGGACATATATTGTGTGAAATTTTCAAAGAAAAAAAAGAAAAACTTTGTTTGTAGTGAGCTGCCTTAAATTGCTAAGTTACCAAAAAATAGTGTTTGGTCCTTTAGAGGTTAAGTTGTGCTGCTTTGCTTAAGTCCAAAAGGACATTCCATAATTTGTCTTGTAGGAGAGTTGGGAGCTAGGTATTCCTCAAGAAAACGATGTTGTTGTGAGCAATCCAAATGAGCTACTTATGAGGATGTTTGACCTGAAGATGTTGTCTAGAGTCTCTTTCTACGTCCGTTTTTCTATTTTGCCTTCTCATGCTACAACTAGTTTTCTACTTTTGATTATAACAGTATGACTACTATGCCAATATCTAATGACAATACATACAATGGCTCTCATATGTATTCATACACTTCAAAAATAGCCATAAATAATTGAGAAATTAAATGTTTTTCAACAAATTTTGGACATGTTGAAGTACAAGTGACACATTTGTATAAAATGATTTTTTTAAATTTTCTTTTTAAATTTTTTTTTAAATTTTTTTTTCAGAATTTAATCAAATTTATTGGTGATGCTAGTAATTTTTTTTTTAAGATTCTTTAGTAAGTGAATGAGATTTCTTTATAGATTTTAAGAATTTGATGAATTTTAAAATTTTATTGAGTGAAATATTACTAACTAAAATATGACCCCAAATAGTTACATTTTTTATAATTCATTCAAAAAATCTCCAAAAAATTGTATTTGTAATGTATATTGTATTGTTCAACAATAATACAATCATAGTATTGGTTTTAGAGTCACTATTCTTTTGAAATTCACACTTGCCTTACTTGATTCCAATTGTTTTCCAATTTTGCCATGTAGTGGGATCTATAGAAGTGTTATTAGTATGTGGAAAGTCTCTTGCTCAACATGAAACAAAGTAATAGAGATTTCAATGAATGCTTTGGAATAGTTCTAAAGGCTTCTCAAAAATGAACATTTAAGACATTTTAAATTTTTTCTAAGTTTTGATTTTGAAAATTCACTGAATTTACAAAGAGTTTCCACAAAATATTATACATTTTTATTTTGAAATTTATGACTTTCATTTGGCACAAATAAAAAATAGCCCCTAATTGTAATTTTGACTCTCTTAACCCTAGAACAACGCGGGGGGTGACCTTGGAAATCATGCATTGTGCAATCGTGAGAGTCATTGGAATAAAAAGAACTTAAAAGTACTCATTGGAAGTCAAGCTACTATAGATGTTCACTTTCCACAAATTATTCCATGGATGAATAGTTGTAATTCTATCCTATACTGGAGAATTCCTTGTCATTCATCTAACACTTCTTATCCGCGCTGTCCTTCCTGGGTTAATGCACATCAATTTAAACAAACAATTTTAGGAGGTTCAATCTTGGAACATTTATGTCTTAAGCTTGCAACCTCAAGAATCTATACCACTAATAGGTTCAAAATATATAAAGAGATGATGCATTTGACAATGTACCACAATGTAATATTCCAGAATATGAGAGAGGAGATTTGGATGCTCATCTTTGAAGTGGATTAGACACTTGTAACTACAAGTATGTTATAAAGTGTCTTAAATACAATAAATTCGTCTAAGCTTGTTATAGTATTCGTCGGTCACCTCTTACTTGTAGTTGCAAACTTGCAAACAATCGATGGTTCATATTTTTAACCTGTTTGGTGTGTTTATATGTGCAATCAAATGAGTTCTCCAACAAATCAATTGTTCAACTAAGAGGGCCAAAAAGTGTCCCTTTAAGAATTGAATTTGGGTAAAAGCAAAACTCTTTGAAATATTTTTCAATGAATTTTCATAGAAAGAAAATTGTAATTGGCATCTAACCCAAGCTAGTCATTTCATGTTTTTGGGACCTTTGCGTAATTAGTTACAAATTTTTGAAGATGAAGTGCAATGGTCATCAAAAGCGTCACCTCCTAGAATATGCATAATTGGTAAGGTAGTATGTTCTAAAACCACCCGTCTTCTTGAAATTGCTCCTATAAAAAACTACTGAATGGATATGAAGTGGTCCTTAAATGGACATCTTTAGCGATTTAGTGAATCAAGGAAAAAATATTAATTATTGCAAGAGCCAATTATTGGCCTTGATTTACCTCAAATCACTTTAGAAGTTGCAAGTGGATGCATTTTGGAAGACCTAGGGTCACAAATACGTACAACAAAGAAAACTTTGAAAATTCAAAACTAATTCAAAAATGCTTCAAAAAATATGAAACCACTTGTATACGTTTGGCATCCATTTTTCTTTCTCGGAAAAATGAGTTAAATATTTTTTTTCCATGAAAACATATGGAAACGGCAAACCAGCCCTCAGTAAATGGTCGCTTTTAGAGCAAACTACCTTACATTGATGGTGTATTGAAGAAAACAAAATGTACCCTTACATTACAGGATGCTTACAAGACGCTTTTAGAGCCTGGTCAATTTTAAGACCTCCTACCTTACTCCATCCAAATGCCATGAGCAAGTGCCAGGGACCAATTGAAGCAATTGCAGGGACCTACTGAAACTGAGGACCAATTGCAGGGACCAACTGAAAGAAGGGACCAACTGAATTGACGAAACCAAGTGTCGTAGACACACCAGACCACCTCTGAAGGCCGGGATAGAAAAGAGCGACGAAGAGAAAGCCAAAGATCCGGCGTCTCGCAAGCAGCAGGGCCGCAGGATAAGCTAAAGCCCCTGACGAATTTCACTGCGGCCCTTTCAGTTGGATGCGAAGTTGCTCTTCTCAATTGCAACTTCGAAACCGTGGAATCGTCGCGCGATTACTGCTGTTCCCGATTGTAGCTTCGCAACCATTATTGAATCGTTGCCATTCGTGCCCGCCCACTTGCTTCGCATTGGTGGTGTTGTTCTTGTCAATTTTGTAGTCGCAGATTGTGAGGGGATACGAGGGCCGCTCCTGATGATGGAGTCACCGGCACTCGTCCTGTCGTCGTCCTCCTTGCGCCCCTGCTCGTGGGTTCCCCATTCCCCAGCGGTTTTACATTTCGCATCGAAATCCTTATTCTCCCATTCTCCGTTGGTTCGCTTCCGCCCTCGCGCAACAACTTCGGGAGGCGACCCCGAGGAGCAGCGGTGGCTTCGTGAGGAGCAGCGGTGGTTGCGTGAGGAGCAGCGGTGGATTCGCGAGGAGGAACGATGGCATTCCGAGCGGCGTCTCATGGCTGATGAGCTCGCGCATCTGAAGCGCGAGGTGCAGCAGCTCCGTGGTCAAGTCCACGACCGTCGATCGCTTCCCGCCGTGGTGGCCAGTTTGAAGGAGCTTGTGCAATCGTTCCCCGCGGAGGAGAGGGAGAGGGGGAAGGAGAGGGAGAAGGAGACGGAGATGGAGATGGAGATTCGACCTAACATTGAATTCGTGGAAGAGGAATTCGCGGATTCTGTGTCGGTTTCGGATCATCAAAGCATGGCGTCGATTAGCTCCGACGAGAGTGGAGTCTCCCCGTCGCCTTCGATTCCTTCGATGTCAGAATTTTCTATTGATTTGATGACAGAAGCACCGTCAGGAGTTGCGCCAATGCGGCCACGGACTGAATTGCGAAAAGGTGCCGAAGGGGATGAGGTGCAAGCGCTGCAAGAAGCGTTGGAAGCATTAGGGTTTTACTCCGGAGAAGAGGACATTGAGTATTCAATGTTCGCGGACGGCACTGAAGCGGCCGTGAAAACCTGGCAGGCGATTCTGGGTGTGCGAGAGGACGGCGTGGCGTCGCCAGCGCTTCTGGACATCTTATTTGGCGAGGAGAATCCAAATCCTAATGCACCAAACCCTAATGCAAACGGACGAACCTCCACGACCCAGGAATCAGAGCCCTGGAAAGGGCCACCCGCGGCGACAATGGGAAGCAACTCATTGCTCAAGAAGACGTTTGCGGAAGACAAGAGAGACGTGGAGGATACACAGGACGACGAGAGGGCTGCTAATCGCAGAGTGTTTCTGCTGGGCGAGAATCGCTGGGAGGAGCCCGGGCGACTGCAACCACGACGGACCACGAGCAATGGAGCTCAATCTGCGGCGCCATCGTCGTCGGAGAAGTGCTTCTCCTGCAAGGGAGAAGGCGTGTGCATGTGCACGGAATGCGAAGGCACTGGGGAATTGAATGTGGAGGACCAGTTTCTGGACTGGGTGGAGGAGGGTGCCAAGTGCCCGTATTGCGAGGGCTCTGGTGCCATTCCCTGTGACGTTTGCTTAGGAAAAGGGGTTGTTGCTGCTCCTGTTTAGTGCTCATCTTGCATTGTTTGCATCTCGCATTCCTCTTCTGATTGATTGATGCGCCTCTTGCCTTTCAGATCTCCGGTTGTAGATTTGTACATGCGTCACTCGTGCTTTAGGCAGTAGTGACTGAAGAGTTGTAAATTACAGGATGTGATATATAAAACATAGTAAATCTCTCGGCATTTCCCGTCATGTTTGCTTAGGGCGAGGCTCTGCTGTGGATGCTATTCCGGCTTCCGGTTTCTCTTGCCTGCAGCATTGATAACTTCTCCCACTTCTCCCATTCCTCTTGCCTCTCAATTCTTCCGTTGTAGATTTGTAAATGGGTTATCATGCGTACGGACTGAAGAGCTGTGGAGTGCAGGACGTGATATATAATCTCGTGGCGTTCCCTGTGTTTGCGTGCTGCTGCCGATATTTCTCTGGTTGATGTTTCTCTTGCCTGCACCATTGTTTGGACCTCGCATTCCTGATCTGGCGTAGTAACGTTGTGCGTGGTCCCTCCTGCAGTAGTGTCGTCCTGAGTTCACTCACTGCTGTTTCCTGTGTAGTTGTAAAGGAGAGGATGTGATATATAGAGCATTGTAAATCTTTTGGCTTGTCCCTCCCCTTGTCGTCCCCGTGTCGTGGAAACCCTGAAGCCTGTGGACTTTACAAGGCAGTCTGAAGGGTGTCGTGCTGGCTTGCTTTGCTTGGGTTTTGACATTCGCAATTCAAGGTACCCAGCGTGCGTTCCCTCAGCGAAAGCTTTGAAAGTCTCCGGATGCCATGTGAACTACACTTTTCCGGGCAATTACTGTTGCCAAAAATATTTTTAACAAGTTTGTTACTACGTATTTTTAGCTACGGTATTAGATTGTATTAAAATATAATTTCTAACTTCTTTATAACAAAACGGACTGATATACCGTGATGTCATGAATGATTTAGTTTTTGATAAATCAATAAAAGTTACACCCAAGTATTAAACATGATGTAAATTCTAATTTAGCCCAATAAAATCGCTAGGAAAAGTCTACTACATTATTCACCAAAGGCAAAAGGTTCCCCTCAGTGATGAAAGGCAAAATACAAAGGCTAGTGTTACAGCAGCTTGGTTTATCATGCTTCCACAAACTTTAGCTGTACTTCTTGAATTCTTGCCACCCAAATTTTACCCCAACTATTGTTTCATAAAGAAGTGTGACCTCAGTTTATACTTCAGAGCTCTAACGAACTCAATCTACCAAGGAGCCCTTGTACGCAACTTCTGCATGAGCCTCTCGCAGAGTAGAAGAGAGGCTTATAACAAGGCTAGACTTTGATCCATGAGTTACTTGAAGAACAGAATAAGCCTTCTCTAATGAATAAACTGCCTCCACCAAGAATCCTAGAAGCCTGCATGTACCCACCACATGTAAGGAAACGAGACCCAATTGCAACCGTACAGGTTCTTGGCTAAAATATACATCGTAGAGTCAAGGTCGAGGGTTGATTTTGATTTTGATTAAACCTATAATCAGCACTTTGAGAATTCATAGTTCATTCATAGAATGATAGTATCCAAAAAAACATGCAAAGACGCACTGGAATCCTCCTTCAATTGTCAGCAGAAAAGGTAGTGAAATAATATGCTCATTTGGATGCTATTAGACATACCTTATGCAAAAATTGTAAGCGCACTAGAATTGCATAGCTACACAAAAGTGACTTCAAAAAATGCAAACAGCAAGATGTCAGTGCCTTACCGTTGAAGCTTTCCAAGCGTAAAATATTGAAGTCCAAGGAGCGGAGAGAATGGAGGATAGGCTTCTGTTGATCATCATCCACACCAACCGAAGGTCAAATCAGTTATACATACAGGCCATTGTAATACAGCCATATCGAAATCAGTAAACCAAATGTCGTAATAACTGAGGGATTGACATTTTGGCGCCACAAAATATAGTGCGGGTTGCAAAATCGTCAAACCACAAAGATTTATTTCACATACGTAGAGGTTTTGGGAGTGGAAAGAAACTTCTTCGCAACTAGTACTACCCACATTATTTACAGTTTTTGGTGTAGCTAGTCGAAATTTAAGCAGGAAGATGGAACTTACGTTCATAAGCTGGAATAGTGCTCTGGCAATAGTCCAACGCTTTTGTCCAATCCTTCATTTCCATGCAGATCTGCCCACATATAAGTCAAATCTTTGAGAGGCAGTCAGAGGACTCAGCTATACGCTAGCAGTTCAAAAGATTAGTTGAGTGTACAAATGGTCGAGTGGCACCTTTAAAAGAGCATCATGTGTTCGTAGCAGATAAACTGATTTTGTATGCCACAATTTCAACTGTAAGGCTTCCACTTCTATGTATAGCCTCCACGCAGTCTCAAGGTCTTTCAAGTTAAGACCTTACAACACATGCTCTTGTGATTTCAATTTCAATATAACCTTACGGAATATTAGAAAAAATTTAACACTACATACCTCAGAAGAAGTATAAAAATAAGGATAGCTACTACACGTGCATATCACAGATCTTGTTCCTATGAACTTAAAGACGAAAGTGATCATAACTTTGATGGCAAAATTTGAAAATGAAATCAAGAAATATTTAGCAAAATCAATCATCTCAACAATTGAGAGGGGCGTTGACAAACATGTTCAAAAGAAAGGGGATACTGCCAGCAGAATACACATTGGATGCTTCCAAGGCCTTCAATTCAACCTCCCCGGCAAGAGTCTTGGCCTCTTGCTCATCACGATTGCTTCCACAAGTCTCGCAAGTAATCCTGTCACATCCTGAAAACACAAATATTGGGACGATAAGGCAACTTAAAACGAGGCCGAGTTCAAAAAATTGAACTTTGAGGAGTTGAGACAAGGACCCTTACCTGCAACTAAAGGTCCGTCACAATTCGAGTTAACACACCTGTATCCTTCAAGATATGCATCCTCCCTGGAGCCTGCAGGTGAATCCTGCCATGGAAATCAACATAATGTCAATCCTTCCAAAGAGTACCGAGTCCCGTACAACTTACAAACAATGGCACATGTACCTAATAGAAGATGTCCCCCTTACAAGTTGCCTGATAAAATCAGATAAACTTGACAGGATTATTCTCTTTGCCGCAAAGAAAAGAAAAAAGTAAATTTACAAAAATGGCTTCTAAACCACAAATCGAATACCACACCCCGTGCGCTGCAAATAAAAAAGATACACTTTCCCGAAGATAGAGCATCTTGTCGATACATACCAGTCGGCTACAGAGGATGCAATTACAATCAAAGTAGTATTGGTCCCGAAGAGCCTTCCTCCGGGCAGTTGTACTGGCTGCCAATTCCACATAAGTAATGGTAATCTGTCCAGCAAATCCAAAGCATGCGAGTCAATAACGAAGAGAAGGCAATCTATCATTTGATCTTTATCCAGGTCACAAGGCACTGCATCATAGAGTGATCCAAAATACACTAGAGGATTGGGCAAAAGGAGCAAGGTATTCAACGTATGACCACAACCCAAGTGTAGCTTCAAACTATAATGGTAAATTAATACACACAGAACCTCACCTCAGTCCCCTCTTTTATGTCACCTAAAGCTCGCACGGCAGCACGACTTCCATCAAAATGAAGGACGGCATTCGGAAGGCAGCTGGAGATCATACAAACAACAATGGTTGAAGGTCTTTAGCAATTCTCAGTGCACCAAACCACTTCCTAAGCAGAAAACTCCTCAGCACGTACACGTTACTTAGACCAATACAAATAGCATATAATATTTCAAATCTTTAACAAACCTGTGGTTAATGATTGATATGACAGGATAGAGTCCTGTACCCAAAGGCCTCACTTCCTCGTCGCAGATTGTATGAGCATTGCAAGCAAACTGTACACATACACAAGAACATACAAGTTTGTCACAGATCAAATACAATCTAACGAATACATCAAATTCATGACATGAGAGTAAATTGCTTCACATTCTGTAATTCAAAGATTCAAAAAATGGAACTTGCGAGTGCTTACCCTACAGATTATTTGCGTAACGTCTTTCAAATCCACCTTGTCTGGAACCATTATTTGTTGCACTAATCTAGCCATCTGCGCATACATCACTAATCGATCCTCACCTGTCTCTGACATGTCTGCATTACGTGTGAAGGTCTAACACTCTCCAGTAATTATCAACCCTGATTGTTGGTCAAAGAATAATGCAAAACGTTTCCAAGGCAGTGCATGGAGGATACGTGTAGGCAAAGCCTCGCAGACTTGATAATTGTCGACTGCTGTCATCGGCAAACCCTACTACAGGTAGAGGACAACACACAAGTAAGATCGACTGGGAATACAGTAAGGTAGAGAAAAAATAACCCCGTAGAGCATGAAAACAACAGAAACAACACCCAAGGGTGGATCTAATTATAGTATCTTTCTAAACATGTCTTTTCCAATGAAAATGTTGTAGGTCACACTGTATTTTCGCATGCTATTTTTACGACCGTCCTGGGCGCTTCCTAATCATTTCTTTCTACTGCTTTAGACATAGAAGAAACTACTGATGGTCTGGGGGGGGGGGGGGGGCGGGGGGGGTCCTACTAAAATATCAAGATTTAACAGTTCAATAGTAAGCTCGTATGTTTAGGGGTTTATCCTACCATGCAGAATCTGAAAAACAGACTCTTTCGTGCAGTGAAATTTGCTAACATGAAAATTTTAAAAAGTGACCAATCTAAAACTGGCACTTCTGGGAGTCCTGCCTTGAGTTGGTTTGTAGACAGAGACTAAGGGATGATGACAACACAGACATGCTCACCTTCTCTGCTTGCAACCTTCGCTTGATCAGAAGACGAAGCGCTAAACGCAAGGTCGAGGTAGGACTGCGCTTCTGTTCCTTGGAAAGCCTCACTAGTATTGCACATTCGAATTTGTGAGAACCCCACTCCTTCCGCTGCGAAAGCAAATAGCAAATGCATGGTTTGATTATATGTTTACGAACACATTCGTAATTTGAATCAGAATTATCTTTCCCCTGTCTATGAACAATTTCACTCGTTTATGGTAATTACATATTTTTGACCAGGATAGGGTCAGGGTTTTAGTAATCAGAATAAATGGCGCATTAGTTGGAGGCATGTGTTTGCTGTGTTAGGTAAATTGATTTGGCCAATCACATGGAATTTGAAGGGTGGTTTTGAATTTTTAAGGAGAGAAGTTAACTAGGTGCTGAAACTTCTCAACTTTAATTATAAATTTTAAATAAATATAAAATTCAAACTGCATTTCTGTGCTATTTCTACTGATGAAATTATGCTAGAGAATGAGCTTTGAAAAAAAATTGTTTTAGATTTATTTTTAATAGCCACCGCGATTGCCTTTCCAATTGTCTTAGCTGTCTCTCGAGAAGTAAAAGTACAAATGAGTAAGCAAGGACGCAAGCACCTGGCACTCGACCGAGCAGTAGAACACGGTCTTGCAAGCGCTACATCGCCGGAGCGACTCCCCCTGGCGGTAGCATCGATCGCAGCGACAGGATTGAGAGGTCGCATCCAAAGTGGCGACGTAGGGATCCTGCTGGAAGATCTGATCGCCTGCAACATCAACCCTATTTCTTGTTAGATTTTAGTTCTGCAACAAAGCGAGGTTGAAAGCAAGGCAAATTGGAAAGGGAAGGGAAGGGAGGTGAGGTACCTCGTCGGAAGGGGCGATGGGCGAGCAGGCAGCGGCCTTTGATGGGGGAGAGCGTGATGGTGAGGCCATGGTGATGCTCCAGGGAGTGTGCGAGCTCGGCCATAGCGATGGCTGGAAGAAACAGAAGAGACGAAGGCTGCTTAGTCCGAAGACCAAGACCTGTAATTTCGAATTCGGGTTTGACGTTAGTAAGGGTATCCCCTGCGAACCCTGAATGTGTCCCTTAACCCTTAAAGGACGAACGGGTGACCCCGGAAATCATCCCTATTCATTACCGTGAGAATCATTGGCTTAAGAAACGGCAAAAGCACTCATTGGAAGTCAAACTACTGTAGAAGATCTCCCCTCTTCACAACAAAATTCCGAGGATGAATAGTTGCACTTCTATCCTACTAGAAGAATTACTTGCCATCATACGCCAAACATACTTATCGGTAGAAAGGTCATGTAGAGGCTCTATAAACCCTGTAAACGTTTAATATTTTTGGAATTTCTACATATCTTTGCTTATATTTCATTTTGCTTTGCGCAAGGATATTAATTATTTCAATTTCATCAAATTGGTTACGAAGAAATGTTAGCTTTTAACCCCTTAACCCTATAAGGATAATGGATGACTTTTTAAATTAGTGTAGAAATAAAGAATGCACCTATTGATCCTAAAATGAGATCATTTTTGGCAAAAAAAACTAGTGAAAAAACTTGTCCTTTTAGAGTTAAAGACTAGAAATAGTTCACATTTCTTAGATTGTACAAGATATATTAGAAAATATAATTTACAAAAATAATTTAATGATGACTTTTGAAAAAAAGATGTAAATATGTTCTATAGATTATTCATACAATTGCACTAACCAGTATTTTCCAATAATATTTGAAATTGAAAATTGAAAATTTCCTTCTAAAACTGATTATATTTTTAAGACTTGTAATTTTGACAATAGTTTTATTTTATAAAATGTTAAATTATAATTATAGTATTTTAAAGATTTGGTTATTTATTTAAGTTATGCTTGAAGGATCATCATTTGGATTGAAAAAGTTACTTTTTTTAAGGGTCAAATATACTTGTTGTCCCATAACCTTAAAATATTTCAAAAGAAAAGTTTTGAAAATCAATGTTGTACAAATGTAAAAGAACTAATGCAAGAATCTAAAACATTTAGATGGATGAAAAAACAAGATAGTGTGTGCTTGTACATTCATTCATCGCTCAAAATTTGATAGTCTATTCTTTAAAGGGTTAAAGATTCAAGACACTTAGATGAATAAGTGAAGTTATTTGCATGAAATGTTGTCCTAAAACACTTTATGCATCATTCAAAGCATGGACTTGGGAGCACTATGTAGGGGTTATACATAGAGTATATTAGAGGGTCCATTAATCATATAGGTGAACTTTGATTTGTGATAAGTGTGAAAGCAAATAATCTATAGTCATTTAATTTTTGTGATTTAGTTTTGTTTAACAAAAATTTAATTTTAGTTGGTACCAATTTCTAGATTGTTATCAAAAAAGGTTCAAAGTTTATGTGAATGGTAAATAGAACCTCTTCTTTTATTGTACTAAGGATAAAGTTTTACATTACTTGCATAGGTGGTTTCATTCCCTAATAATACAAGGGAGCTTGGATAAAATTTAGATGTGTTGTAAACTATGTATATATCTATAACAACTTTTTTGAAGTTTTCATCAAAAGCGATTAGATTATGCATTATGAATATAAGTAATCCATCAATTTAAGAAAAATCATGAATGTATTTTGAAACAAGACCAAAGGCTCTTACTTTAATAATTCAAGCAGAAATGCAATTTTTAGTTTTAGCATTAGAATTTTATTATGATTAGCTAAATTTCATCTTAAATCAATCAAAAGGGAAGGATCAAAGAAGTGATCATGAAATCATCATTACTTTCTTCTAACGGTAAGTTTTTAATACTTCAGTAGTATTATACAACTTGTATTCATATCTTATTACTTATGAGGCAAGAAAAAGGCAAGAAAAATTTCAATTTGCAATATATCATTTAAAGATAATCCATTTAGTAAGCTAGAATAGATCTTATATTATTGCAAAGCAATAATGTCCAAAAGGTTTCACCAAGCTATTAGATTATATTACCTATAGATGTTTGGACGCCATTAATATTTAACAAAGAAATGAATGAAAACTTATATTATTGACCACATGACATGGCTTACATTATATATAGGACAAACAAAAATATTTAAAAAAAGAAAATTATGTTGCCCCAAACAATTGCCACCCCCCTCCTAAAAAGAAAGCCCACAAAATGGTTGGGCATGTCATTATGGTTTAGATAACTACACCTAAAATCTCTCAAATAAATACTTGAATATGGTTCATTTTGTAAAATTGCCTAAGTTTTGTTGAGAGCCAAAAGAAAAATCTAAATTCCTTTAATAATGCATTATTATTTAAATTGCATAAATAAACTATGGATTTTTAGTATTTGCCAATTTTAAAAACAAATTGCAATGAGGTGTAAACACCTAACACCATATATTTCTATGTCACAGTTGAAAAAGTCAAAAATGAAAGCCAGAACTGTTTTGAATAAGCCAAAAAATATCAATGATTTTGAAACCAACAAACAATGGAGAAAAGTAGATTTTTAAATTATTAAACTAAAGGAGCACGTCAAGTGGCATGTTAATTATAAAAGGGCATATTATGTCAAAAATAATTCTATGGTTAATTATAAATAATAATCATAATGTACAAGGATTTGTTTATAAATATTATATTTTCTAAAAATATTACAACAATTATGATTTGAATAAGCATCAAAATGTAGTTCTTTTTGTTATTATTGAATTTTTATTTTTTATAAAGATTACAAACATATCATGAAGCAAAATGAATTGAAATGTTTGTAAATATTTTTTTCCTTGGACATTGTGTGAATAATCCTAACTTGTCTAAACGATAGTAGTTTAAAGATTAATTTTGAACACTAATATAATAATAGTTTTGAAAGCACATCTTTTGTGTTTTAAAATGTAGGTCATGATTTCCTCATCAACTCATTTTCTATTTTCATTTCACAATTGATACGTATGACAATTGAAAATCATAAATAAGTTATAGAACATGCCAAAATAATTTATTCATATTTTTAAAAGTAATCAAAATTTATATCTTCTAAATCAAATTTGAAAAATCAATAGATTCAAATCAATATTTTTAACACATTGTACTCACAAAAAAATTGTAAATTCATCTATAAGAAATCCAGTGAAATATTGTCAAATATCAATTTAGGTAATAAATAATCTTTACATAACAAACCAAGAAATTCATGTTGAATTGATAGAGTTTTAGCATTAACTAGCAGTTGGTACTTGCTATGCTACGCATTCATCATTAGAATTTTATTAGAATTTTTATGTGTTAAATAAAATGCAAAACAAAAATTTCAATAAATCTTCAAATAAAAATTACTAAAATCTTTGTATAATTTTGTTCATAAGTAAGCATATATTGAAATGTACAATAGAAATTTATTGAATGATGAATGAAATATATGCCATGGTGAATACTGTAAAAGATACACATTTATTGTAAGGCATTCAAAAATTGACTCAATTGTTACGAACAATGGCAACCCAAAACTTGGTGAATTGAAAAGAAAAACTTGTAAATTTCAAAAACTTCATGAACAACTTAGTTGTTGTGAAATCTAAAATCGCTTCAATTCAATAAGTTTCTCAAATCATTTGGTAGTATATCAAAATTTTACTAATATGTGATACAATGAATGCGTAGCATAGCAAGCATGAGCCCTTATTATTAATGGTAGCATTTGTGATATTACAAAGGGAGTTACGATTTTAGTAGTATGATGTAGTTAAATCATTATTCAAGATACACAATCATTTTTCTAAATAATGAATTTGTATATCTTTAGTGCCAAGTACCTTGTTAAAAATATTGCAATTTTTTTTATAAGGGTATTGTCTTAGGATGAAGGAAAAAAAATTGAATACCACTTTGGTAATACTTGAATTTAAATTGCAAAATTGCATTTACTTATCTCTTGCATTAAAATTTTATAGAAATGCATTGTAAACAACTAATTTAAAAAAATAGTGTGAAATTGGACCATAAACAAAATATGAAGATTTTGAATTTTTGAATTAATATATCTCTACAATTAACATTGGTTTACTTCCGCTATCATCATTTGTAAGAAAATTAAAACCTTAAGCTCAAAAACTGTTGTAAAATAATTTATATTCTAATTACATACATTGTAAATGGAATTTGCTCCAGTGGATTAACAACTTAGTATTAAAATTTGATTTGATTTGTAGAATTTGTTATTAAAGACCACTTCTAAACTATAATAGAGATTCATTGGATTTTTTTGCTTTTAATCAATTATTTATAGAACATCAATACAAGGTGTGTTTTTATTTGTACTATTAAATGATTAATCTACTAGAATGACCCTCTAGAATGTGGATGAATGAAATTTAAGTGCATTGTTGTTGTTGTTTTCTTCATGTCTATGAATTGCACTTTGAATCACATGAGGGTTGATGAAATGAATACTAGCATCCTCTTTAAACAAGAGACCAAACTCAAAAGAGAAAATCTTTCAAGGTCTATGGCTTGACTTTGAAAGGCCAGCTTTTAGAGAATGCATCTTTTGAAGGTAAAAGTGAGAGTGGGACGTAAAAGTATTCAATCTACAAGTTTAGTATATTTTTAAAACTAATGCAACTCATGATGTAAGTTATGTTTAACCCCTAATTTTCCATCGTCTCTATGGAAGACAAATTCAATTTTGGATAGGCTTGTACACTCTCTATATTCATCATGATTTTTTGAAACTTTTTGTAAAGCTAGAAAAACACATTATCTTTTGGGGAATACAATTTTTATTTCAATTAGTGCTTAGAAAAAAAAGTATGGCACAATAAGCCAAAAATGGGAATCAACGGGCATCAAATAGATAGAAACAAATAGAAACTCCGGTCTTTGAAGAAGGCCGACTTGAATAAAGTGTCTATCTGTAATGACAATGAGCCAATGTCAACGAATCAAGGGCCATTGATGCAAAACTACTCTCCCCTTTCGGGAACAGACACTTTAGTAATGAAGATAAAAATAACCAAGATTAAGGTTGTTGGGTCAAAATGGATTATAAATGAAAAGTGAAGTGGTGGAGGATCACCAAGTCATGTATTCACAGGTTGGTTGGAGAAAACAAAATATCATGGCTTTGTGGTTCGGATTTGATTTCCGTCAAGCTTGTTTGAGCAGTAGCATGATAGACATGGCTTGGTGCTTTTTGCGAGTGATCATTAGGTAGGAAAGTTGTTCCAACCAATTGGCCCCATCTCCCCTACCCCATATCGACGGGCATTACAACAAAATTACAAAATGTCAAAACAAAATTTTCAAATTTTTTTCTTCAAATACAATATTTTTGTCTACATGTAAAGCTTTGATTCATTCTATGTGGACTAGTGATGAGAAAGTTATGGACAATCTTGTTTTGGAGGCAATCTAAGTATTTCTTTGAAAAAATAACATATAGGATTCCTTTTTTGATGCAATTTTAAAAAAATTCAATTTTTTTTTTAATAGGAATAATTTTGATTTCTAGAACGATCTCACTATTGAAATTAGTGTGATCCAAATTTCAACTTAGAGCTATTAATATTAAGTTTTTCTTTCAATCTTGACCTACTTCTATTTAACAATTTTTTAAAGAATGAAATCAATTTTCCCTTTGAAATTTTATTTTTTAGAATTGTTACTAAAATCTTTAAAACAAGTTTTTTGAATTCAAAGTTTGTAGTGAAATTTTTTTCCACAAATGGCAGTCAAAGCCATCTAAAATTGCAAGCTAGTATTCAAAAAAAAATCTAACTTTAAATGGTAATGCCTTCCAATATATAGGATCAAACTTCATGAAATTCTTACTATATGATTTGATGGTCATATTTGTTAAATTGAGACAAAATGGACATTTTGAGACTTCAACCCTATTATTTGAGACCTCTATTTTAACAGATTTAAAATTTATGAACATATCAACCTTTATGAAATCAAAGGTTTGTGAATGTATTAACATATTCAAGTCTCAATTCACCAGAAAAATTCAATATCAAATACTTATCATCTAAATGTAAAGTCAAAGATAATATGAGACTGCAAAATTGTCTCAGTTTAATGAACATGCCCTTTTTGAGACAAGTGACGTATAAGATTCTATGGTTAGATTCTAAGAAGAATAAATTTGGTTTTCTTAGGTAAATGTAGCAAAAATGGCAATTTTGAGTGTTTTTGACTAAAAAATGGCTTTGGACCTTAGGGGTTAAGTGTAACAAGGTATTGTATTTGCTGGTTCACAATGCAGAAGGTGCCCCTATTTGGGACCGGAAGTAGGCTGTGAAATTCTAGGATCAATCACAACCTCTGCACACCTACATGTAGTTGTCATCTACGCACCTGCAAAAGACAAACTTAGCGAAACATCACTAAAACACCCCCACCCCCACCCCCCCCAAATCCCTAGGGATTTTAGCCAGAGTAAGCAGAATGGCGCAATTTTATTTTTCCAATTCCCACATGCAATTAATATAGGTCACAAAACTTCGTGAAAGGGAAGTCGCTATATGTGCTAATTTGATACACCAAGGCATAAATAATGTGCAAAATTATTATTTTTTCCCCTTACTCCGTGTTGATTTTTGGTCGTGTCCAATGACAATTTTTTTGTTTTCTATGGCGCTCAAACGTGCCATGTACTTCCCTCTCGTTGCAAATTGATGGTCACACCCACGTTTTTGGCAAATCTACGGATTCAAAATCGTGCCATTTTCCTCATACCCCACAAGTGAAACCCTCCCTCTCATTATTTCATTGTTTTTTCAGTGCCGATTTTCGCACCAGAAAAGTCCCTGGAATGGACACCCAGCCAGGGATTTCCCAACGCATGAATGGGACAAGGCCTCAAGGCAGAAGGCATTGATGGCAGCAAGAGAATACAATGCCTGCAATACCTGAATGGAATGGATGGAAAAGAGGCAATTCCAGAGACAGATGCCAGACTCCCAGATGAGACGGACGGTGCCAGACCCTGAGACTCCCTGGGACTCCCCTGGGAGCAGTGATGTTTTCATCATTTTGGAGAAATAGACAGTCAGTAAGTTATTTCTTCAATGCTCACGTCATACTTGGGTGATGCTTGGGGTGATGCTTGGGTGATGCTTGGGGTGATGCTTGGGTGATGCTTGGGTGATGCTTGGGTGATGCTTGGGGTGATACTTGGGAGAATACTTGGGTGATGCTGGGATGATACTTGGGTGATGCTTGGGGTGAAGCTTGGGGTGATACTAGGGTGATGCTGCGGTGATGCTTTGGGTGATATTGAGGTGATGCTTTGGGTGATATTTGGAGTGATGCTTTGGGGTGATCTTTGGGGTGATATTTAGGGTGATGCTTGGGGGGTGATGCTTGGATAATAGTCAACGTCTTCTCGTTGTAGCCAACTGGCAGAAAACCGTGCATAAAAAACAACACCCACTGCCTGCCTGGGAGTGATTTGCAATGAAAACCATCAATTGGCATCCATTCCTTGAGGGTGGACTGCTGCGGTAGAAACTCGAAAGTAAGGAGTCTTACTTTCACTCTTCGTTGCCTGGTGTCCGAAGCGTGAAAGTACTCCTCCTCCCAGTAGCCCACTACCTTAGCCCAGAGAGAAGAGACGGAGAGTACGATCTGCCGCACTGAAATTCTTTCTGGTTCCTTTCCTGCCAGCAATCGATTGGCACCTGAAAGGAAGTGGAAAAAGCAGAAGAGTGTACGATTCCCATACCTGTAGTCTTCTGCAGTTCAACTATATGTTCCACTCCGTCGGAATATATGAAACAGAGGTGGCATGTCTTTGCAATGAATGAAACATTAATGAAAATTCCGTTTCATTTGTGTCAAAAAAACAAAAAACAAGAAACAGAGGGGGTGGCATGGGACGGAGATCGATACCGTAGAACAGTGTTTCGATCTTGGCACTGTGCAATGTGCATTTCCTTGGAATTTAATAATAATAATAATAAGCCCACTCCGTCCGTGATCTGACGTTCTAGCTATTCCTTTCGATCAGTGACAGGGCGTGAGGGCGGGGAACTGATTCGATTCTGGATCCTATTCTCATTCTCTCCATTATCCCTAGCTCCTCTACTGTAGTTCCTCCAGTTGGTTTGGAGAATCTAGCTCAGAGGTGGCTCCCATTCAAAGGGTGGACGGGTTCAGCTGAAGAAGAATGTAACTTTTGGATTTGGATAAGAGAGAAGAAGAAGAAGAACGGAACGAGCGACTTTGGATTGTTCTTCTCTGCAATAATTGCATGGCATTTTGACACACATTTTGACACACATTTTGACACACAGTTTGACACACAGTTTGACACACAGTTTGACACACAGTTTGACACACAATTTGACACACAATTTGACACACAATTTGACACACATCTGTAGCAGAGCATAGCGCTTTTAATTCTCATATTAGTTTGCAAATCCCTGCAGAAACAAGGTGTCCATTTGCCGGTTTCATGTTTTTCAGAGCCCAACGTAGCTTCTGAAATCGTCCCTTTTCGTTACTGTGGTGCCTAGTTGTTATTATTAGACTGGTGAAATTTTTGTCGATTTCCTTGTTGGCAAGTGAAAGGAGGTTCCAACTCACCAAAAAATGCAACATTTGGATACCGTATGCTAAAGCTAGGAAGGGTCCTAAAATTGCTTCTTCCAAATGTTTAGCTAGGTACATATTGATTTTGGAAATGTACATAGAGTGATGATGGCCTGGTTTTGGGTGAGGGTAGTTATATGGAGGTCCCCACCTTACTAGTCTGAGTTGGACATGTGCAGATTTTTTTGGGTTCAATTTGATTTCTTTTATCAACATGTGAAGTGCTCTTGTGACTGATTTTGGTGACATAAAACATGTTTTTATTTTTAATCATGTATTTTTTCAATATCATCATGAATTGAATTGTCATTTTCAAACTTTAAATTTTATTCCTTTAGGGTTGAAATTAAAGTTTATAAAAGAATCTTCAAATTTGAGCATTAGTTGTGGAAAATTGGAATATATAAATCTAGAAATCAACCTTACCAGGTGCAATACACAATCTTCGACTTTTGCAATAGAAATTTTCATATGCATGCACCAGCCCTCTATCTTATAAGAATATAACATTTGTATAAAGCCTATGAAAGTGGCAAAACACATAAACCACACTTGGAATTTAGAGTCACCTAGAAAATTATTTGTATCACTACAATTGAGACCACAAAATTTGCTTGTGTAGAAATTGGTACAACATATTTATATTTCAACTTGCACAAGTTCAAAGTGGTGTGACTTTGAATTAAATGAGTGTCACACATACTATTATGACATGTTAGAGTACTTTCTTTATTTCAATTTCTTTACAAACCAAGATTTTGAATCTTACAAATTAAAACGTTCCTATTAGGAAATAGTTCAAGTTTTTAAATTCTGCAGGACCAAATGACAGTTGAATGTACCATTAAATGTTATTCCGGGGTAGTAAAGGGCTATTATAGGCCCGTTCCCCAATCTGTTCCCAACGCAGGGAAGGAACGTCAGAACCCTAATTACCCCCCAAAAAACCTTGCTTCTGAAATAAATAAAAAGTTAAAAAAAAAATTCCAAAAAAAAGGTAACGTAGCCAAACTTCGGCTACGTCACACTGTTGCAGCAGCACAGCGCGTTCCCTGTAGTAGGGAACTTGCAGCCCTTTGGAAGTGCCAAATGCCCTCTAATGCGCAAGTGATCTTGGATAGGTGTATATGAAGTTATTTTTTACGGACACTCTTCAAATTTTGACATAAGGTGTACACATATACCCCCTTAATAGGAATGTAACTTTTTCTCTAATTGAGTGCCCGGATTTAAAGTTATGCTGCCTTTAAATTTTTAGGCAACCTGAGTAGCTTCGAGTAGTATATGTAAATCTCCTTTACACATAAAATTTGTGAAATTTGGCAAATATATAATTTACATGCTATGAGATGCAAATGTAAAAAAAGCCCATATATAGTGTAAAAAATTCACTTTAGAAGTTGAAGTCTGTTGGTCCTATTGAGTAAGATAAAAACAAAACTTTTTCTTCTAACTTCAAACATTATAATCTTTCAATCTGTGTAGTCAAAGTTTCTAAATTTTTTTCTATACCTTTCTATAGTAGTCTACTACAAATTTGTATGGTTGAATTTTTTCCAAATTGTAATTAACATTTTACAATCCGTTGCAATCAACATATTGTTATGTCCTTATCTTCTCTAATCTAAATAACCATATTCACAATTAAATATGTATTAAAAAATTTATTGTTTAAGAAAAATATCAATTTATAACATCAAACCACATCTAGACAACAAATTTTTTCTTTCAAAGCAAAAACTTCTTATTGCCACCTTCCCTCACCACGAGTTTTTAGCTCATTTCTTCTTCACTCTCAAGTCAATGACGTATATAAGAAAATCTCTCACCCCCCTCTGAAATGTTTGTCAAATTTCTTAGAAATGAACTTCTTGTATGACCAATTTTATGAAATATATAGAGGAAAATGATGTAATTGTACAAAGATACCTATTATATTGAGTGCAAAATGTCATTACCTAGTGCTACAATTTCATTCATTTAGATGGTCATATATTCATCTTTGCAAATTTTTGTTCAAAATTTGGAAACACTATTGAGTTTAAAATTCAAGTTGGCAAAAACTAAATTACTTATGTAGCTTTTGTTTTTTCTATAAAAAACAAAAAATGATACAAAAATCTAGGCATTCATAACACAATATATTAGTATTCAATCAAATGTTGAGATCCTTGTGTTGAGATTTTGTACACTTGCAACCAACTAGTTGAAAAATTTATTAACCTATTCATACAATAGAGTCAATTGCAAAATACCTCAAATTAGGGATCAAGAGCTTGTACTGGTCAAAAACATGGCATGTCAGATGAATAGTATTGAAAAGTTGGTGGGCTGTCTCTAACTTAAAATAAACACGGCATGAAACTCCTCAAAGCATTGGAACTGGGCTCCGTTTGAGTCTGGTTCCAATTTTAATTTGCACAAGCGTCAACTGGTGTCATTCACGGCAAAAAAAAAGCGAGTCAAATTGAAAGCCGAACAAAGTTTGACAATCTTTGGAAATAGTGTATTTCTTTGTAGTTAACTACTCTCTTTGTCCCAAAATAAATCTGAGATTTTCTGAAAATGTCTAGATTAACGCGCAAATTGCTTTTATTTCCAAGGGCTTGCGCAATTATTGTAGCTTCTATTATAGTCAACCCCACTAGGCATGAAAGAATGGAAGTCAATAGGGGGGTATATTGAAAATAGGCAATAAAATTGACAAATTTTCCCCTTTTTTGGAATTGCTCCAATGTTATTAACTCTTGAAGGACCAAGGTGATTTTCCTATCAAAAACTACTCAAAACTGTCATTTCTATTGCAAAGAAAAAAGATCTGTAAAAATTGTTCTTTTTTGCATGTCCAACCATAAGATCTTATACTTGACTAGTATATGAATACATGGAAGAAATTTCAGAAACTTTGACCATGCAGATTGTAAGATATATACACTTAAAGTGAAAAAAACAAGTTTTTTTGCACCTTGCTTGACTAGATTTTTTGGCTTTGAATCTCTTAAGATCAAATTATTTGCACTATTGATTTAATTTTCTACTTATTTATGTTTAATAGTTGAGTTGAGAATCTACAAAAAAATTTAGGAAAAAAAACACTTAATTTTCACTCATCAAAAAATTGTTAAGTAGAAGTGGGTTTAAGATTGAAGAAAAAACTAAATTGTTAATAGCTATTAGAAATTGAATCACAATAATCCCAACGGTGAGATTGTTCTAGGTAGAAAATCTAACCTTGCCTAGTAGAAAATTTTGAAAAATTCTAAAAATTGCATTCAAAATGAATTTTACAAGTTATTTTTTCAAGAAGATGCTTAGATTGCCCGCAAAACTAAGATTGTCCATAACTTTCTCATCTTTAGTCCAAATTGAATGAAACAAAGCTTCACATGTAGACAAAAATATAATCTTTGAAAAAAAAGTTGAAAAAAAAAATTATTTTGACTTTTTGTGATTCTTTTTGTACTGCCCGTCAAACTTTATTTTTGCTTATCGTACCATAATTTTTTTTTCAGGGCATCAATTAAAATAAAATATATATATTCACAAAGCTCTTGCAAAAATACACAACCTCAAAAAATCCCAAAAAATATCACTAAAAATTGAGATAGTAGGTACCTATCTGGACCCAAATTGTCCCCCAAGGGAACAAACGGTCCTTTAGGGGTTAATTTGGATCATTCTTTGAATAATGCTAGTGCATAGAAATTCAATGATGTCCTCTATATTAAATTCCAACAATGTTCTGTGATTCAACTCTAGAAAATTCTCAACAAGACATTTTTTAGTAGCAGGTGCTGTACAAATTGTGGGTTGAATGCATCACCTTGGTTGGTGAGAGATTGCATTTTGATTCCCTTTGCAGGTTTTGTTTTGCTATATAGACTCTGGAGCATGATATCTACGGATTCTTTCACTTCAGGGGGGTCAAACTAGCTTCAATTGTTGTTGATGAAGTTGTGGAGAGCCAGTTGCAAATTTAACTTGGAATAAGTATATTTGGAAACCCTAGATCTATTTTGGGACAGAGGAAGTACTGTGCGTGCAGGGTAGTTTTGGCACTGTCTTGCCGAATTAATTTAATTTTAGCAATTTGACAATTCGGCAGAGAGATAAGGATTTTTTAATTTTTGGCACTTTATGAGGAAGCTCCTAATTTTGGATTGATTATTTCTTATCATGCATAAAAGTGTTGCTTTTTCTAATTTTTCTCAAAAACAATTATTTCAGATTTTTAGAAATAGTTGTCAATAATTTTTTTAATTTTGACATCTTCCAAATTTTCCCGAGTTATTTACGAAACTAACCTACACATACAATACATAAAAGTTATAGGTAAAAGTTATAGGTAAAAGTTATAGGTAAAAGTTATAGGTTGACTAACCTTGTAAAACTCAAGACAACATTACAATTAACTTTAATGTTCAAATAATGCATGCTAAAGTGTGTTACTAGTCAGAATGCTCTTTCACTTCCCAATAAGATCTTTAAACAATAGAGAGTAAAATTTTATGTGTTACAATAGTAAGAAGTACGCTTAGTTGCTATTGGTGTCTGGTACAAGTCCACTTACCTCTGTAAAGAATATGCAAAAATTCAAAAAAAGGATGCCGTTCCGCAGGATTAACTGGCCCGCCCGCGGTCTTTCCGGTCGACCAGTATGCAAAGCGTCCCAAAGAAAGCACTCGGAATGAACAGAGCGGGTCTCATCGATTCAGTCCCGGAGCCATCTCGTCCGCTGAATCATCTCCGCGGGTTACGTGACTCGGGTGCCGGCGGGCGTCGCGGCCGACGCGAGAGCAGCGGAACTCACTCGCCTCAAGCTTTACTTAGCTCTTTCCTTTCCTTTCATAAACTTCATTTTAAGTTTCAACTGTGACCCCCGCCCTTAGTACTTCCGTTGTCTCACAACAGTCGAAACCCAAACGAAACTTAACTTACAACAGTTTGCAGCAGAGTAAAAATGGGGAGCCCTCATTTGGCTGCTTTCTCCTCACTTCCACAATGACGGACTGATGAAGCTGATGTATTATTAAGTTAGCAAGTGTAGCCAGTAGTGAAGCGCGTGACGCGAATGCAGTGTGCGAGAGATGGGTGAGTGAGTAAACTTAGTCTAGGGAGTGAGTGGCGGATGAAGTGAAGCCCGTGGAGCCCGGTGCCCCGAATCCAAACTGAAATGGCGGCCTTGGGGATGCTGCGATCATGGTGGCAGCCTGACGTTGCGCCAAGCTAGGCCGTGCCTCCGCATGCTTCGCCATGGCTGCTATTAGTACTGCTGCAGCCTAGCTTACAGTATCTGACAGGACTGTCGAGCTTGCTTCGGCCTACAGTAAAGCTTAGCTTCGGTAAAAGGGAGTTCCGAGGCAACAACCCAGTTTCTGGTATAGTGATATCCCTTTGGGAAGGGGTAGCTGCCGTTGGTGTTGTTCGCGGCCGTTGTCATCCTTCTAGCTTGCGCTCTGTCAGTAGTGCTTGGGTTGCTGCGGGTCGGAGTTATTGTTGCGATTCTCGCACTTGACTTGCTCGCCTCCTTCGTCGTGCCGCTTTTGGGACTTTGGGTGTTTCTTCCCTTCAATTGCCGATTCGGGTAGAGGGAAACCCAGATCTCTTCTCGTTCGTTCTTCCGCTTCTGTGTCCCCTGGTTCTCCGTTTGGCATCTGCCATTGTTTCCAGATCTAGCTTACGTTGGTTTCGTACCTCGTCGTGCCGCCCTTTTCTCAGATCTCAGTTCGAGGCTTGTGTATTGTCCTACCCAATGTGTTCGTGGGAGAGGCGTGCTTTTGGCGTATGGAGACGGTCACTGGATTCGCGCGTGGAGTTGGTGACGAGATGACGAGGAGGAGGACGACGCTGTAGTAGATGGGCTCACCATGTGGTTACTGGGAAAATGTGAACCTCCGAGTGGTCGAAGGATGGTGCGCGCTCGTGTCGGTGCGGGAACAACAGAGTGAGGAAGCTGTTAGAGTTCGCATACCCCCCATCAAGTTGGGATAAGGGGGAAGATGAAGTCGGATGTTGCGCTCGATTATGCCGTGTTCCAGCTTACGCCGTCACGCAACAGGTTTAGTTTTGCATGCTCACTTCTTGCATCTCCTATCAGTTCCTACTAGTGGACGACGTCGTCGTCCTTGCATACAATGGTTACTATGAGCGAAATCACGGGACGCACCTCACAAGTAGATGGTGTTTGCGTTGCTAGGTGTAAACATGCCCTTGGGTTTGGAGTTCAGCAACCCTAATCGTGTTTGATAGTCTTTGTCGCGTAGAGCACCGGTTACTGAACTCGCAATGTAGTTAAAAATTACGAGGGGCACACGTGTTTTGGGGCTGACAAGATTTTTGGGACTGCTCAGGTGCGAGCTCGTAGTAGTTTGTGGAGAGGATACAGAGCGGTTGGCTTCTGGTTTACTGAAACCATTCATAGTCCACTTAAAAGCTGCGGAAGACCAGTACGCCACTGGGACGAAAGAGATCAAGTTAAAGCCTCCGCCTGGTTATGGGTACGGGTCCAAGCCCGAGTCGTCGGCGTGGTTTACCAAGGGCACCATTGAAAGGTAGCTACACTGCTTGGAGATCTGGGCGCGCCCAGCCTGTGCAGGTTTCTAGGGCCTTGTAGTGTTGCTGGAATCGTGTGTTTGCAAACCGATGATCCAAGGTAGTAATCACTGAATGTGAATTTAAGAGACGAGGAATACTTGTTTGCATTTTTCCTTGCGTTGGATTAGTGGGTGCCATGAGTCCAGTTGAAATGTAAGGTCGACGGAGGAGGCTTTGGTTTACAGAGTTGAACAATGGCATCGTTGATGAGTGGCCTGGAGTACTCTGTTCTCACTTGCGGGATTGATGTTTAGGTTTGTCAGGTTTGTAAGTACACCGGAGGTGCTTGAGCGCGTCGGTACTGTGGAGGCTGAGCTTGTACAGTTGGATGGAGCCATTAGAGAACATGCAATTGAGTCTACTAAGGTATGGTGTTCTTATAATGACCGTGTGAATAGGCTGACTTTCACCATAACTAGGTGTTTTCTCAATCTCGTGACGCCGACTACTATACACCCTCTACTGTCACTAAGAGTGTGATTGTTTGGCATACAGGTTGACGTCTCGCAGCCCAGCGTTGTAGCTGCAACACCATCAGCAGGTTGTTACCTGGAGCTAGCGGATACACCTATTTGTGGAAACTTATTGTTTAAGTCTTTGGTCTCTAACTTAGTCGGAAATATGATGAGTCAGGGTGTACTTTTCTTAGGTCAGATTATAGTCAGGTTATCTAGATATGGGTGACGTATATGTGTGTTGCCGAATGCGTGTTCTTTTTATTGGGTGCTCAAGGTTTTTGTGTCACTAGAGTTTCTTTCGCCTTCGGACGCAGAGAGTATTTACAGTATTTTTTGGCATTGATGCAGCTAGCAGCATTCTGTTAACTGCCACGACTGACCAAGCACCTACACCAACTCCGGTATCTCTTCGAGTCCACCTGAGCAGAGATTTGCCTTCGTTTATACCTAACCGCACTTTGTTAATTGTGTTACACGTCTCTTCTGCGGTGAGTGCTTTCTCACCCTGTTTTTGGTGTGCAGTCGAGGCGAAACTCTCTAGACGGAGCTGAGAATCCTGCACCTGATGACAATGCAAGGTACAATTGATATATACCCATACCAAATGTTAGCATTTGCTTGGTCTTCCTTGAGGAATCGTGGGCATTATTCGAGTGAAGAACATAGAGAAATCTTTCGTTCAAGCATTGTTTTTTACTTATATTCATCAATCAGTAGGTCTTAGGCTTCTGCAACTGATGAGTTCACTGTCCGGCATGGCAGGCGCCGTTTGTTGCGAGCTATGGAAGCTCGGAAGATGCTATTGCATAAGGAACAGGGTATGGCGTTCGCTAGGGCAACTGCAGCAGGCTTTGATGTGCAAAAGATGGAGCATTTACTGGTGCTTGCAGATTGCTTTGGTGCGAATCGCTTGGGGTATTATTCCTAAATCGCTTCTTTCTCGGCTATAATGTAGCTTATCCTTGTGTTATCCAGTGATTGCAGCGAGTTTCAAGCCATATTTTTCATGAGAAACCTACCGCTCGGCAATGACACAAGTGCCAGCGGGGTCTGTAGTGCGGAGACAACTGTATCGGACTGCGGGTATTGACATGTTATAGTCTGGTCATCTAGAATCTGATCTCCGTCTTCCTGCTTGTCTGTGACAGTGACGCATGTGTGATGTACACCAGTATATTTAAGAAGAGCAAGGAGTCAGGGCTCTGGGATGAGAATGAGTGGCCTCTGTCTGACACAACAAGTCTTCGGAACGTTCCCACAAGCCCTGAGCTGAGACCTCGAGAGTCCGATTTGTGGTCCAACATGCACAGCGAGACAGGTGACTACAGATTAGACGAACTGAAAGACGATGTGAGCGTTCGATCCTACAGCAAATATTACAGTGAGGATTTGTCACTGCGAGGTTATTCTGGGGCCGACGTTCTTCAGAAGCGTAACCCTCAAGCGTTAAGCCCTAGTAGAGGAAGGGATTTTAATGGTGATTATGCACGGTCAAGGGGAGGGTCGAATCAAACAAGTTGGGATGAAGGCTCTAGAGTTTCTCAGGGTCAAGAGATGGTTGGGAGGTCCTACACTGACGACAGCCAGTCAGGGAATACCCACAGTATGTTTACCGATAATGTCAACGAATCTGGACATGAACTGGGGCGAGCTCAACGCCAACGTCGAGCTTGGGGTCCTCCTCCGCAGTTTTTAGCTCACCAAATTCCTGTTGGTGTTGGATTGAAGTCGAAGAGCGGTCCTCTATTATCCGGGAGTGATGGTTATCCTGTAGCTGTGGAAGTGTCCAATACTGCAGGAATGGCTACTTCTCATAGGGTTGTGGAGAGTCTTCCAAGCTGGGTAGGCCAAGCTGATCAGCCTTGGCGTCCTGGCTCAACCGAGCCTGGTAACCATGGACTTCCTCGTCTGCTGGTACCAAAAGCTCAAGCACATGGAGTTTCTGGGAATGAACACTTGCAGTCAACTGAGCCTGTTGTCAAGCCGCCAGAAACTAATGGTAATGTCTTGCCTTCTCCGGCAGTATCCTGGCTTGAGCATAAGAAAAGGCAGGGAATAGGAATGCAAGAAAAGACTGGAATTCCTGCGCCTGGTTCTATCAATGTTAAAAATTCAGCATCTGCCAGAGGAGATGAGGAAGGTCGCCCAGTCGGAGGGAAAGGTGGCGATCGCCCTCAAAACAAGCCCGTGGTTCGGAGAGCCTCCTCACCAAGACGCCGCTCGAGTTCTCCCATGCGAAGGGTGCAAGTAGGACGGAATAGTATGCGGCGATCTGGAGTCATGATATTGAAGAGTGTTAATTATGCTTCTACGAAACCTGCTAGCAATGCACAGAACGCTGCGAAGGAGTCGGAACCGAGTGACGAGGACACTGATGATGGGCCTGGAGGGAAAAATGGTGTCTTTCCACAACAAGGTCAGTCTGGTTAAATTTGAGACCAGATAATATGATAGGTGTTATTACGCTTTGAGGTTTCGTCAGTGTTTTTCTTTTCACTGTGGTGAGCCTGCTCCTCCATGGTGAGCTCAATCTTCTGTTTCCACGCTATCTTTAGCAGGATTAGTGTCAAATATGCGTCATCACATGAATAAACAGTGCTGCAGCGGAACGGTAACTGTAGAGCTGGTCTGTTTTTTCACTCGGAAACACACGTACTGGTTCAAGAGTTGAAGTTTTGCTGTCCGTGTTATCTGGGTCAGCATCTTCTAGTAGTTGGCTAAAGCGATCAGGGTAATTTTCTACTTGGATGGGCTTTATGATCTGTAGGACGCTCAAATCTGATTAGAGAGAATTGATGAAAGGCCTAAAGTTCCATATGTACTGTTTCTGACTTTCTCCACTGCTGCAGGGGTTGAGAAGCTAGGGCGCAGTTGGAGAGACCAGCTTCGAGTGGACACTGATTCAGATTCCCTTGCAAACTTTACGCAAGAAGGTATGCCAGATCAGAGCCCCTCTCGAGCATCCTCTGGGTGGAACACGCCAGTAGATTATGAAACAGATTATCCTGAAAATGTCAATGATCATGCACCCCGAGGACAGGCCTCTAATTTACTGTCCCCCAAAGAGCGGAAGGGACGATTCTATGAACAATACCGTGAGAAGAGAGATGCTAAACTGCGAGATGAATCGGAGTCCAAGAAAGCCGAGAAAGAGGCCAAGTTGAAGTCGATGCAAGAAGTTCTGGAACATCGGAAGGCAGAAATGCCTGCTCGTAAAGGAAGGGGTATTGTGAAACACAGCTCGGATGGAGAGGCTCAAGTTCTAGCAGAGAAATTACGAAACTCGAAGACCGACTCACAGAAGATTAAGAGGCACAAGGTATACTGTGTTCTTGAGTTGGTTGTAGTAGGACTTCTATGTCGTTCGGAGGGCCTTTTCCCTATTGCCTTTTGTGATTCAGCTTACGTCTTGCGTCATGGCCTGGATCGGGATCGGTCACTGGGTTGTCACAGGATATTGGAATCCAGTTGTTCTCTTAGTAGATGAGATTTTCTCTTACAACCAGGCCTACATCGCAAGAGTTATCAGAAGGCGAGATTCAATTTATAAAAAAATGAATGAATGAATGAATGATTCAATGAATGGGGGTGTTCAAAATTATAAAAAAGAATTGACGATTGCAACTGTGATATATCATTCTGAACACTTCTTTGCGATATACGGCCATTTCCCGTTGTGGTGTCTGTCGTGTCAGTGGATGTGATATACATCAAGATTCTCTGATGCTCAAGGAGCATGTGAGTTTACTGCTTCTGAATAACTTCGCTATCAAGAACTTGGGAGTTTAGCTGACTAAGCTGAGGTGGTTCTAATTGCCAACACCAAGATCATGAACATTTTGGTCTTTGAGTCTTATTATGAATACCATGGTTTGCCTGGTGCAGGATGATGATGAGGGTAAACGACAAGAGGAGATTGCAAACCAGCGACGAGAGAGAATTGCAGCTCGAAGTAGTCCCAGTCCTCCATCTGGCGGAGCAGCTTCTGCTGTATCCACTACATCAACACCAAAGGCCTTGGAGAAGCAGCAGCAGCAGCAGCAGCAAGCCTCCACACCAAGTGGATTCCCGACGATGATTCCTACTCCGTCGCTAACTCCGAAAGGCAAGCCTCACGCTGCTCGAAAGTTATCATCTCCACAGAAAGTCTCTGCCGGGGCGTTTCGCGGGACAGTGAGCTCCCCTGCAGCTCCTGCCTCGGCTCCGAAGTTGGTTCGTCCCAGTCAAAGAAAGCTGCAGTCTGCCCCTCCCAACAAAGAGGTTGAGAATCCCTTGAGTCGGTCAGTGCCGTCCTTGGCAGAGCTTAGGAAAGAGAATACGAAGCCTTCATTAGTACGAAACAGCGCAGTTCGGAGCACAGGCACTAAGATTCCCGGTTTTCGTGGTTCCTCAGCTCCTCCGGAATCGAATGGGAGCAAAATCGTTTCTAAGGTAGCTCCTGCTGAGGAGAAGAAGCGTCGTGCGGCTACAAGAAAGAGTGTTGCTGGTGCAATGGAGACTGTCCCGGATGTCCTCAAGGTCTTAAAGGCTCCCCCTCCTGAGTCCAAGCCCAATAAGCGGTTGTCACTCACATCTGCTACTAACGGAGACTCGAAGCCTTTTCTTCGGAAAGGAAGAGGAATTGGACCCGGTTCTGGACCCAATGTTCGCAAATCAAAGGTAGCTGCAGCTCCTGAGCCAGCCAAGCTTTTAGAAGAAGATGTTGAGAAGAGTATTTCTGACTCGGAACACGAACCTGTCAAGGCAGATGTCGCTGAATTGGATTCAAGGGATTCGATCTCTTCAGTAGAAGAGTATAAGGAAGTGACTGTGCGTCCTGATCTTACTCAGGCTTCGGAACCCTCAAACGTGGAGGTCTCGAGTGATCTGATCATGCGGCCGAGCACTCCTCCTCACAGTTTGTCTTCGGTTCTGAACGATGACGATGACGATGAGATGATCAGGCCTAGTGAGTGGCAAGAGCCTGAACTTGCAGAAGACACAGGCCGTGGTGTGGATTTTCCTTCCAGCAATGCAGATCAATATGCCACTCCTGCAGAACTCGTATCAGAGAATTTGCCTTCATCAACTTTGAGACATTTCTTGAATGAGGCCTCGGAGAATGTCTCAGTGGTGAATACGGGTACAGTAACACCCACGCAACGGTCATCTCCTATACACTCTATTCCTCTGAGGTCCTTGTCGCCCAAAGGCTCTGAAGCTCTGGATCAATACAATGTCCCTCGAGCTGATGCAGCAAATTTGCACCATGATGCTCCAGTTGCAGACATTTTTTCTGTTCGTGGTATTTCCAGTTCTCCTGCTACGAGTCCAGCTCCTCCGCAACTGCAGCGCTCTCACTCTCCTGAGGGACACACAAGTTCGAGGCTTCGCAAGAAGTGGTTGAGCTCTCAAAAGGTGGTAGCCCCGCCTACTGTCAAGGAAGCACCCCGAGGCTTGAAAAGGCTGCTTAAATTTGGTTTGAAGAAGAAGGATAAGAGCAGCACTGCGTCTACAACGAGTGACAGTCCTTCTGACATTGATGATGACGTGGATTTTACTATTGAACACATTGGACGGACGGATGAGCTGACTCATATTGGTGCCAAGAGCCTTGGTTCACGCATTCCTGGAAAGGGGTCTAGTTTAATGGGGCAGCCTACCATTCCTGAAGGCTCCGCAACTGGAGGAGATTCTGGAGTTCGTCTTATATCAAGTAAGCAGTGTTTTTGGCTGCATCTTTTGCAGCTCCTTTGTTCAAGTTTTGCCAGTCTGTTTGTTTGCTTTCAAGTGCAGATGTTCAATCGATTTTTCTGACTAGAAAGCTCCTTGCTAACTGGTAGTCTGTTGTGGTGCAGTACCGTTTGTGAGGAGCTCAATACCCACTGCACCCGCTCATTTTAAAACACGAGATGAGCATGTTGGTGGAAGCAGCCTTTTGAAAGGTATACTACGGACCAAACCTCTCTCTCTCTCCTCAGCACCTTATTGTGCATTGATGAGTAGATCAAGTGTAATCTCTATTTTCGAAGGATGAATCAGTGTCATTCGTAACACAATTATGTTACACTCCGCGTGGCTTGTTTTACACCACTGATGATTTCAGTTTTGGTTGGACAGACTCTTAAGTTCTGCAATTTTGAAATATCTTTTATGTTGATGTTTGTGACTGACTCGATAATCTCTGTTTATGCAGCACCTCGATCCTTCTTCTCATTATCATCTTTTCGGAGTAAATCTAAACAGTGAGGGTACGTGGAAGTTCTCTTCTGGACAGGTGGGCGATGTTGTAGCATACGTATGAGAGCCCATGGTTCATGTATTTCATGTAGTTTTCCGCTTGGCCGTGACATTGAAGCATTCCTTCGCTAAGCAGGTTGTCACTCACGCATACAGTCTATGGAGAACGGAATTTCAGACTGACAAGCAAGGCAATCCAGAACTGTTTTTCTCCAAGTTTGGGGGGCTGCTGCTGCTGCTGCTGCAATCCCTTCAAGAGGGTCCACATTCCCGTTGGCGAGGTCATTCTGACTTCACACATAAACGCACATGTTTTTAATGAATTACAGTGTGTTTCTCTAATTTTGTGTAGAGAATGAGTAGCATTGATACCAGCTTTTGACTGCTGGATTTCATAGAATGTAAATCATGGCTCTCAGCTTCTTGTGGTAAGACTTCCTTAGCACAGTCTGCCCAAGTTTCTTTAGTTTCTTTGCATCAAATCGATGATATAAATACAAATTTCTTGCCCCTAGAAGGGACTTGGGAGTTCTCGTTTACCATTTCTATCGTCATTCGATGTTTTTTCTTCCCTACACTCCACCGCCTTGTGCAAGGAACAAGGAGAACAGTTAGTTCCAGATGAGCCGGTTCTTTTTCCCAAATTATCGATTCAAATTGACAATCTTTTGCAAATTTTCTGTTATTGAAGTATTACAACATGAATTCAGACATTGGTTGGTTGGACTCAAGAGTCTCCTTGGGGTACTGTTTGCTTAAATATAATTATTGTGTTTTGAATCGATGGGATTTAATGCGGCTATTTGTATTTAGATGGAATTATAAGATTTTAATGCCTTCTTAGAGCATCACTAATGCACTCTATAAAAAGATGAAAGTAATATTTTAACTTTCAGTTCTACATTACATTATTTAACTCTAAAAGTATGAGGTCCTATTGCCAAGGTTGTTAGCCAAAAATCATCAGATTTGTGAATGAATTGCCTAAATGTACAACATTTATGCATTCTTTGTTTATTGTTGTACATTTTAGGCAATTGTATATTTTAGACAATGCATTCTTGTTTTTACAACTCTTCTAGAAATCATTCATGACTAATAAGGTACACTAGCCTAAAGCCGCCAGCTTCCTATTTCCGCCATCCTAGTTTTGGCCCCATTTCCGTCACTACACTCATCCAACTCCACTCACTTTCTTGACAAAATCAGAGCATTGATATCACCAAGACTAATGTGTCAATTTCTCATTGGTCCATACTTACGTGCTAATAGATACATGGAAGGGTGGTTATGGGTTGTTGGTATGATGTTTATGACTCCAATCTACAAGTGGTTTTGTAATTTCAGGGTTGACACTTCAAAAATTCGCAAGAAATTACAATTTTGATTGAAAAATTATAATTCCACTTGGGTTTGATTTGCGAAACAAGCGCACACCTCTGAAAAATACATACCCTTCTTGGAATTAGCCCCAATATACTCAGATTGCAAATCACGGTGGTAATAGGCTTGTCTACCTTAATGACTCTAGAAGTCACACTGATTTGTTCGTTAAATTAATTTGTGTTGAGGCTATTTCAATGAGATTAGAAGTACGGTGACATGATATCCTTGTCCTTGCTTTTTATTGAAGCCACTTTATCCTGTCAATTAGTCAATGAGATAGGAAGTAGGGTAACATTGACGTCATAATTGGGGTTGGTACCCAATATGTATCCAATACGTAATTGCATCCCTATCTATATTTATATATATCTTACATTTCAATCTCTAAAATGTTGGACAGTAATAGACAAAGACACAATTGGATACTAGGTTCTGAATTGGGTACTAGGTTCACAATAGGTGTACATATTTTAAATTATTATTATTTTTTAATCTAAAAACCATTTCAATGAGATAGGAAGTGGGGTGTATAATAACTTGTTTAGAATTGCATGTGATGTGAGATTAGCAATGTCATGGGTTATTTAGACCTAGAAACTGATCCATGGCATTGCCATTTCCGGTCATTTCTTAAAATTCATGTCATTTGAACAAATTGGGGACACCTAAACCGAGTTGGTACAATACAACATACTCCGTAATAAATATATAGTGCAACACTTCACGAGGGATCCCTCAAAAGTAAAATTTTTTTTTTCCCATGGGATGAAGAATATCTTTGAGGTTCTTTACAAGTTAGTATTCATCACGCGACCGAACGCAGGCGGATGGAAGCGTAACCGCGGCCGCCGCCGCGGCCGCGAGAGCAGGGAGCCACCCTAGGCCACTTTTCCTTGGCTTTTCCACTGCGTCTTCCCATCCAGATTCCTGCCACTTTCCGTGTTTTCCGAGCAAGGGCCGCGAGCGTCACGGACGGACGAAGGCTGCAGTCACGAAGTGATTCTGTCGCTTGTCCTCATCAACCCAGCCTGCCTGTCCAGCGTCGCGTCTAGGTTTTGCTCCTTTGGTGCTTTAATCGCGCTCTTCGTGAGCGGCAGATTCCCACGGGATCCCTCCCTCCCTCAGTCCATCCTCTTTGTGCCGGCCTGCTCTTCCTCTTCGTCGTCAGGGTTCATAATCGTACTCTCTCGCTCTGTACGTGTCGCGGGGTTCATTGCTCTGGGCACGCGTTTTTTTGATTGTCGATCTTCCGCCTGTGTGTGTGATGTGGATGCCCTGTGCGTTTCTTAAGCTCTCTGCTGAATGGTAGGCGTGTCGCGAATTGGATTGCCGGCACTTTGTGACGTGGACTCAGTTGGGGTGGGGGTCGCGAATTAGGTTATCCGCTCGGGGCTGCCCCTGTTTTGGCGTAGCTCGCTCGTAGCTTGTTCGCGACGTACGAATCTTTTTAATTTTGGAGCTTCATGGAGTTTGCTGATTGAGTCGTGTGAGGGTCTCTCTAGGTCGCCGATCCTCGGCTTGGGTGTTTGGACTACATTCGGTGGTCGTGGTGTTGGTGGCCTGGAAGTGTGTTCGTGGGTGTCTGGAGGTTATGACAATTACGACATTCTTTGAGTGACTGAGGATCGTTGGTAGAGGCATTTGGTTTCTGTAGAAATAGTATCAGCCGGCACGATGGACGTGACCGCTATTCAAGAGGCATTTGATCGTGTGTCCAAGAAGCAGAAGCTGTGTTACACCAAGACACAGGATGTGATTGACCGAACACTTCACGAGGTCGAGGCAGCTGCCCAGCATTTGAATGGAATTGTGGATTGGGAACCGGAGGTTCGGAAGGGCGTTCTCACAGACTTGCAACTCAAATTGACTGAAGTGGCGCCTTCAAGCCAAGTAAGAATGGATGCATCGATGAGCTCACGTTTGTAGTTCGTTTTCTCTTTCGTGTATTGGGTTTGTCATTGTCCTTTGCACGGGACGAGTGCTGGTCAGGGGATACTACACCCTTGAAACGTACATTTTGGGTACAGTCGCTCCTGAGAACAGACACTGGGTGTCTCGTGAGCAGCACTCAACCCTCTTGACCCTATCTTTGTCAGCATGTCAGTAACCTTGTGACGTTTACTATCATCGCACTTTCTGGGAGTTGAGGGTTCACTCCTGTTGGGTGATTCGTTTCGTCAGTGAACTGTTGCCGAAGCCTGCATGATATTCCTAGGGTTCAAATTTTTCTTGGCTTCATGTGTACTGTTACTTTGAGTATAGGGGCCTGACTTGATACTCTTCAGGTCGTAGCTGCACAAAAGGAGCTCAATACAACTGTAAGCAAATATGGTAAAGCGGTGGACAAAGCTTTTAACCCCGACATTGCCAAAGCACACAGGGAAGTAGAATTTGATAGCCCCTTGATCAATCAGATCATAGGTCAGCATTTCTATCGGCTGGGTCTGTTTGAATTGGGCGATTGCTTTGTGAATGAGTCACAAGAGCTTGATGCGGCCGAGCTGAAGGCCCCCCTGTATGAAATGTATCAAAATTTGGAGCATCTTCGTGCGAAGAATCTGGAACCGGCATTGAATTGGGCAAGGAAGAATCGACAGAACTTGGAAGCCAAGGTATGCTGCTTCCACAGATATTGACAAGTCTGCTCTGGAAGAAGAAGCAAGAAAAGGCTGCTCTTTATATGCATTTCATTGCACAGGGTGATCGATGAATGCTTATTGATGTTTACATTTGATATTTTTGGAGATCTGTTTGATATTGAATGGGATTCGTATTTGATAATGTTGGTATATATTTTGTCTCGGGACATGTAGTTTTTTTACTTCATAGTTAGTCAGTGCTTGATACTTCTTTTGTTCAGTCTGTCGCTGGCCGCATATTTTTGCAAAAAATTCTCAGTTAGTTCGATTTTCTTGCTTGATCATGCAGGGATCTTCCCTGGAGTTTCAATTGCATCAACTACAGTTTGTTCATGTGCTGAGAGTCAAAGGCCGCAGTGAAGCTCTGGAGTATGCCAAATTGTCCTTCACTGCTTTTGCTGCTCAGCATATGTCTGACATACAAAGGCTGATGGCGTGTCTCCTCTGGGCTAACCGATTGGAATCCTCTCCTTACAAAGACCTTCTATCTCCGTGTCACTGGGATGTAGTTGCCTTGCAATTCTCAAGGGAGTGCTGTAATCTTTTGGGTCTGGCATATGAAAGCCCTCTTTATGTCACTCTCTCTGCCGGTTCCCAAGCACTGTCACCTTTACTGAAGTTCGCAACCGTCATGTCTTCAAAGAAGCAGGTTAGGTCCCAGCGCTTAGTTTATATTCTCGTCTGTTTTTCTCATGTACATCTTCTTGGATGCATGTGCATATGTTGCGAAGCAGTTGGTAGTTACTGATTGCAATGGGACCTTGTTTTTTTTGAAACTGTACCCGGCAGTTCTAGTTCCAAGCCTTGAGGTGTCGTCTAATATCGGAACTGATGGATTGTCTGCTGGAGTCTGCAGGAATGGGCAGCCCTGAAACAGATGCCAATTGAAATTGAGCTAGACAAAGCATACCAGTACCACTCCGTATTTGCATGCCCTGTGTCGCGTGAGCAGAGTACAGTGGAGAACCCTCCTATGCTTATGCGATGCGGCCATGTGCTGTGCAAACAATCCATCCAGAAGCTTACAAAGAGCAATTCAAGGAATTTCAAATGTCCATATTGTCCTTTGGAGACGACAGCTTCTCAATGTCGGCAAATCTATTTCTGATGGCTGGAATGGGTTGGGAATTGTGTTGAGCTGCTCTAGATGTCGCAAAGGTCACTTAGACAGGTTTGGTGCAAGATTGCCAGTAGTTAAATTGATGTACAGAAGTTCCATTGGGTTCAATTGCTAGCTGAGTAGTTGTATGTATAGCTCTGTCGATGCACAATGTGTACATTGGGTACGAAGTGCTTTAACCTATTTGATGTCGCAGAGCTGATCGATCACTGAATCAGAATGCTTTGTGTCAGTTTACTTGTGTGGTTGGGAAAATGGTTGTAGTTGAAAAGTGAAGTGTTCTAAAGAATCAGTGTAGGCTTCGACCCACGTGAATGGCTGTATCTCTTAACTTCTAATCAAATTTATTTTTCAGAATGCCTATAATCTATAGAGAATGGATAAAATGCAATTTGAATTATAATAGAAATTATACATTTTGAAAAGACATGTTTGAAAGGACAATGACGCTTCAAGAACAAAGTGGTAGGTGAAGCGGCAATGAGAACGGGTGGAAAGTGGGTGGCCAAACGTTGCATCCTGTGGCAAGACAAATGCTCTTTAGTCCCAACCTCATTGCTCACTTCATCCATTCACTTGAGAAGAACAAGCAAAGCATGTCATAGTTGAAGTGAATCTTGCTTTGTGAAATACATTGACTTTCTCCATTTGTAGGAGTTTCGAGATTCTCACATTCATCGCACCATGAAGTTGCAACCATGGCAACCACAAGAATCCGTGTTGCAAGACACCATTTTGGTGCTCAAGCAACGCCAAGGTGCCAGTTTAGCCCAAATCCGCAAGCGTCTCGAAGTGAAGAACTCGGATGGCAAGATCGATGAAGCTAAGGACAAGATGTTGACTTCCACCTTGAAAGGTTTGGTGCTCAAAGGCACTATTGAGAAGACCGGCAACATTTACAAATTAGCAAGAGGCATTCCCACCGATGCAGAGGTTGACGTGCCTAATCGCCGGCACAGGCATCGTCGAGCTTTTCATGGTGGAAGCAAAAGGCATCGACGTCGCCGAAGAAGTCACCGCCGAAGACGCCATAGCCGAAGGCGCCCAAGACACCATAGTCGTCGCCGACATCACAGACGTCGTAGACATATTAGGCGTCGCAGAACTCACAGGCGTCGCAAATAGTGAGCATAAGAAACAATGGTGCAGGAGCTAAATTGGCCAAGAACAAATCAAACGAATGATAGGATTGCTTGGGTTGTCATCACCAATTTAGCTTTCACCAACACCCACCTCCAACATGCTCTTGCAAAGTATCAACTTGAAGAATATCAGACAAGCAATAGGTCCACTGAACTTCAGAAGTAGAGGTCGATATTTATTCACATGTAAAAAATAATTGGCTTGGTCATAGAATGAACAATCTCAACTAGAGCATACTAGAACCATAGAAATAGTTAAACAATATCATCATTTTAGATAGACTCCAGTGCACATCACACTTATCCTTACGTTTAATTTCACATTGTAAGCACCAAATGCAATAGGCAATAAGTATGATTCAAAGACCACAACACTCAAAAACTGTAGCTCTTAAAACTTAGCATTGCACTTGATCTTGAGAGTGAGTTTGAATCTCCTTGATTGCAAATATTTTAAAATAATAGGATACAAGTACAATAACTAAATAGGGCCAATACTAATAATAGATTTTGATCCATATTTAACATTACCTTGGCCACAACAATTTCAAAATCCTCCCATTGGCAATGTATTTGTAGAATTGGTCATGCATAAAAAACCTAAGCATGGCCTCAAAAAAAATTTGTTTCATAACAAATGGGCATATCAAGTTAAGCGATAAGTATGTCAAAAAAGATCATAACACTTAGAAATTTGTAGACTTCAAACCTCAGCATTTCACAGGACCTAGAGATGAAGTTTGTGCACATGAATCTCAGAGATTGCATACCTTCTGAATGAATTTAATAATGGATTACAAATTCAACTAAAAAGCGCTCATATAATAGACTCTCATCCACATATAAGAATGCCACATCAAAATCAAGTCCTGCAATGGCTTCTATTCATTTTATTACTCATGCATATAGAAAACTATAGTACACTAAGCTACAAAAAAAGCATAGTTATATATATATAGTTAATGAATAGGCAATAAGATTATTGCAGACTCCAAAATATTGCACTTGACCTTGAGAGGAAGCTTGTGCACATGATTCTCATACCTTCTAAATGAGGTTCCTGCAATGGCGTCCAGTGCAACTAATTAAATAGGATGAAGTGACCTACAGATTCAAATTCACATTTAGGATTGGCTTTGCCAATTCAACTTAAAAATCCCCCCAAAACAATTCCATTGCTAATTGACTAGGCAACAAGTATGTTAAAAAGATCATATCATTCCAAAATGCGCACTCCAAAAATTTAGCACTGCACTTCACCTTCAGAGTAAGTTTGTGCACATGAATCTCATACCTTCTAATTTTGTTCTGTAGCCATAATGTTAAGTCTCATTTTTGAGGCAAATTTGTCACTATTCCATTTGACAGTTAGAAAAAGCGTCATAACTCATTACTCATAATGTCTCCCCCTTTCTACACCCTTCCATTTGCAAAAGAATTCAGCTATGGACGTTTGTGATGAACTATTAGTACTTGGCATTATGTCTTGTAATGCTCTTGAGCCTCCCGACTCTTGAGCATTATTTAATCCATTTCCCTGTGCACCAATACTTTTCAAGAGGGGAACAAGTGCAAATAAACTCAGGATTTGAAACACATTCAAGTCTGCCTCTTTCAATTCAAGGTATGAGGCTCATGTGCATAGTTTTTCGTAGGAAAATCATGACTCGTAATACCATTCCCGTTGATGAACGCAATTGAGGATAGGGACGGCAGCATATGGATTCTCGGATTCAACCCGAAATAAATGTACAACGCGAGAGATCGAAGATCACGCGGCGCCGGCCTCGCCAATATGCAGTCAGGCGGACGCCGCGTCCTACTCTAGAATCAGGGACTCTGCAAAACTAGGGACTCCGCCAAACTAGCTACAAGAATTGGGAACCATGCGGAAGTGGGTTTTAAAAAAATGGGGATTATCTAAGAGGCTTGCGAAACTCGCTGCTGGTGAAGTCTGCACTTTCGCCTAGCGGAGGTCGATAAACTGACGATGGATGCGACCGCTGGGCCTGGAGGGGTCGATCGTGACGTGCGAATTCGCCACTGCTGCGCCGTGACGACGTCCGCGGCTGCTGCTGCGTGTTCGACACGCGGTGGGCGTTTTGCGTCTGCGGCTTCGGTCTCTCGTAGTTCAGCGACTGAGAGAGAAAATCTTTCTTCTTGCGCGACTTGTCCGCGTTGAAGAGCTGCAGCACTTCCTTGGAGGGCTCCATACTCCCGTCCTGCTCCGTGCTCCGTCGCGGCCGCTCCTGGTTGTTATAGAACGCCGTGACGAAGTCGTCATGACCGCCACCGCGAGGCCGGCCTAAGTTGTACGACTGGTGCATGAAATTCGCCTTCTGGGATGATCCCGAGAGGCCGGTTTTGTACGCGGACGCCAGCAAGTCGCTCGCTTTCCGTGAGCCCCTGTCCATGTTGTACGACGCCGACATGAAATTCCCGGCTTGCGAGCGCCGCGTGGAGGACGCGCGGTCGGGGTAGTAGGTAGACGTTTCACTTCGACGCGTGGGTTTCGGGGTTTGAGTGCCTGCGTTGCTGTGTTGTTGTTGCCGTTCAACACGGCTGGAGGTGTTTCGGGAGGTCGCTTGGGAGGGGTTGGGGCTTAAAGAGTCGCGGTGGGCGTCGCGCAAGGGCCGCGTCTTCAGTTTGGCTGATTGATCCTCGTCGGAGGCGCGCTGCTTGGGCGTGCTCACGGGACGCACTTTCGCTTGCGCGGACTTCGTAGGGGCCATGTGATTGCTTCTGCGTCGCGTACTACTCGGCTGCTGGGGCGTCGTGATCGTCTCGCTGGCGCTTGAAACGGAGCGCGGATTCGAGGACGCGTCGGACTCGAGCGGGTCGTTGTTGTCGCAACCGCGCAGCATCTGGCGTTGCTGGCGCTGCAGCTGGATCAAAGTGGACGTGATGGGCGAGGTGTGCTTGGCATTCTCGGAGTGACTCGTGATTCGGGTGGCGGCTTGCGACTGGGACGGGGAGTCGCCGCCGGAACCATGCTGCGAAGGGGTGGGGGACTCGCCGCTCCAGTAACTGGGCTGCGAAGGGTGGTCCGACACAAGCTTGGAAGGGGAGTCGTCGAGAGCGTCCTTGGGAGGACGATTTTCCCAAGGGCGAGCAGCCATCCAACGCTCCAACCAGCTCCAGCCCCAGTGCGCCTTGTCGCCTTCGCTTTGGATGTACACTTGCGAGGAGCCGCTGTGACTCTCTGGCCGCCACTGTGAGACACACAACACACATAGTCAGGGAACTGCTTCATCGTGCTCGCAACTAATGTAAATAATACATTTACCATACAGCAAGGGAGAGGTTCCTATGAGCCTTTCCCTACAATAATCTAGAAAGTTGTTTCGTATAAAATTTTACACACTCGATCTGGGTTGCTAAGCTCAAAGTCCGTTGCGAAAAGCTAAATGTCTAATTGTTTAAACATTAAGTATTTAAAAGCTTACGACAAATCTAAATTCACCTGTAAGGTCAATGAAGAATCAAATCTATTGTATGGTTAATAGAGCATCTACATTATTCACATAGCGAACATTAAATCACTGCAATTTCTGAATCGACATTGCAGAGACATCTGGAGGCATCGACGAGACGGATGGCGGGCGAAGAATGCGAAGCACCGTCCGCGACAGAACCCTAACTATGAGTAACAGCTCAATTTACGCTGGTCCGATCTCACTCCAGCACATCATTTGCCAATTGCTCACCGACATTTCAACCTTGAAGTGATGTCGCCATATTTGTTAAACCGGACAAAAGATTATTTAAAGAGTTGGCAGTATTTTCCAGATTCCTGTCTGGAACCCAGATCTACACCAATACCAGTGTTTAAAGATTTGTAGTGCACTTGAATGTCAAAGATTCGGCGCTCTGTAAAATTGCATATTTGCATGTAAACGAATTACTAACGAATTTCTCCAGCGTACGATTGATTAATCACATCCAGTGACGGAGCTGGTCAAAATTTTGTACCTGACGACTATCGGCATATGCTCGGGCTCTTTTGCGCTTGATTAGTCCCTCTTGCCTTTGCTGAAGCTTCGCTTGCAGGTCTTGTTTGGTTCTAGAGCTGGCGCACCACCCGAGCTGCACGGATCGGAACAAATTTTCAAGATTGTTAGCCCGGACTTGAACAGAATCAACCAAAAGAATGGTCCAATTGGATAAGAAGGACTTCACGTAATCAAATTCAAACTCCAAACCCTACATCCTTGATCAAAAGTCACAAACAGCTACGTACTTGTAGTGACGTAGTACAGAAACCAGCACGTTTCCAGACATTGCTTCAACTATTCAAGTGTAAAATACTATAATGCAGATTTGTGAAGCATGACCGTCATATACTCTTAAGTGTAAAAGATTGAGAGCCTAGTGGCGCACCTCGGATTCGCGGAGCTGAGCTTCGATGAGGCGGCGCTGGCTGATGGTGCGCTGCACAGCCAGGCCTTGCTGCGACATGCGCACGCGGCGAGCCCGAACACGCGCTTGAACCCTCACGAGCGCTTGCATGCATCGAAGAGTGATAGCGGCCTGCCTCCTCACGGTGTGCCCGCGCACAAGAGCTTGCAAGCGTACCAATCCTTTCAATGCTCTCAGGGCCCTCCTTGCCTGCGTTGTTGGAATGAACCTACGGTATTTAGCGTGGTCACCAGTACTAATTTCGAAATTGAAAGATTTCACGTATTCGTTCGGCGTGAGCAATTCCTAATGCTCTTCAACTCATATGATCCGATGATTGGAAATTCAGGAAGTGAGAGAAGTTGTGAGGAGGTTGAGGTGCGAACCAAAAACCCTCGGAAGGCGGTTTGGATGCGAATTGCCGCCCATTCCGCCACAACAATGGAGTGCGAGTTGGGCGATGCGCTCTCGGTGGAGCCTTCGTCGATGATGACCTGCAGCTGCTCTGATTTGAACTCCTGGCTGTAGCTCGACATGACCGCGTTGCCGTGGGACGACATCACCTCCTGCTGATCCGGATCGTGGTCGCTCTCGGAGACGTGACGCCACAGCGTCCATCGCTTGTGCCCCTTCTCATTCGATTTCTCCCCTGGCTTCTTCTGCGACACAGGCTGCGATCAACTCACATAAGTGACATGAGTTTTACCCCTGAGTCCCGTCCCCAAGGATCGGACTCATCGCAGCATAGATCTAAAATGCGACGAGCCGAATCCGTGCATCTAAACATGCTGACGAAATTTGAAAAAAGGTAGCACCAAGTCCACGAATTTCTGCCGAACGCCGCAAAGAATGCCGTGGCAAGCCAGAAACTCACAGCACGAGGAGAATGAACGAACACTCACAGCAACGGTATCGTCTTTCTCCGATTGATGCGACCGTTCCGAAGGCGCGACTTCGGAGACGGCTTTCTCGTAGCCGGCGACTGAGAGTGCTTTCGAATCCGTTGACAGGGCTTTCCCAGACACCGCAGACGAGACTACCACCACTCCACCACCGCCACCACCACGTTTCCCACTAATGAGAGACTTGAAGAAATTCCTAGATGCACCCATGCTTCTCGAGCTGTGTCCCGATGTGGCACCAGTGGCTTGCAGACATGAGGTGACCTCGGGAGGACGCTCGCGAGTGAGTTCCGGACCTGAATGGCTCAGAGCAAGCGACAAGCAGCCACCACGCATGTACGTCACCAAACGCTGCCGACTTTCCGCAACCCCCAAACTTATACACAACCTGAATTGAAATCTACACTACGAAGAGCCCGTGGATCCAGACATACCGAAACAAAAGCACAGGCAAGGATCCAGTGTGCATTTTGCAACAATCTCGGGATACAGAAACGCTGCAACGACAGGGAGGAACGAGGCAGCAAGTAATTGAACGGCAAGCCCTAGATCGTCAGAGCACGGCCAGAACACGCAGGAGTAGGAGCAGAACGTCCACCACGACGACGAAGACGCTGGAGGAGCGGAGCGGGGCAGAGCGCGCCGAATGCTCTGCGAAGCGCAGTGCCCAAACCAAGCCAGGTCAGGGTCCAGGGACCTCCCGAAGCCAGCCAAGGCACTACAGTAGCTTTCCTGGACCGTGGTCCGTCCCGTTGGACTTGGACCCATGCCTGCAAATAAGCTTACCGCAGAGTCGCCCTTCATTACTGGTGGCTGGTCCTGTGGCGGGCCGGGTGGCCCATTTCGTTCTTTATCGAGCCCTGCTTTTGTTCATCCTTTCAGCCTTTCCTTCCGGTACCGCCGTCACCTTTGCTATTCCTGTCTCGGCGCTCCCAGCCACCTGCTCCCCGAACTTCCTTGCCTCCCCTTCGCACGCAGTTCCTGAACCTCCTAGGCTAGTTGCCTGCATGACTTGCATCGATAACAAGCACAGTAACATCCGTCGTCATCAGTTGACCATGCAGCTGAACTGAAGCACTCAAGGAGCTATGGCATCCGCAGCCTTTAGTAATTACTCAAGGCTTTGTGATCCGAAGTCGTCGTAGTTATTACTCCTCCTTGACACTGCTGATACTGTAGTCTTGTAAAGACCACTAGCAGTGAGATAAGAATATTTATCTATATCGGGTCGTAGACTCGTAGTACTCGGCCGATATCAATGATGCCAATCCAGTTCGCTATATCAGTGGCGAGGGGTGTGCACGTGTGCCATGTGAACAAGCTCCCCAAGTCAAGTGCTCCGTCTCTCTCTCGCGCTTGTAATGAAACTTTGTTCCGGTATTTGTTTAAATAAAATAAAATAAAATCTGTTCCGGTACTTGAAGGTACCAATGGTATGAGCAATATAGGTACACCTCATTTCATTCCTCAGGGGCAGACTTCCATGCACTACTGCACTTAATAGAATCAGCCAAATCTTACATGCAAGACAAAAGAAACTTAGAAATTCTACAGGGAAGTGAACAACAGTTGCAAGAGTAAAATCGGAGGTTTTGGCAAGCAAAATTTGGGGGACTCTAGCTAGGCTCAAGAAAAGTGGAGGAGGCAAGTTTGCCCACTTCTAGAAACTATTTTTGACATCGGGCTGTTTGGTTGCTTTTAGTTTGAAAAGCAGGCAAAGCTACTTCTAAAATGTAGTTCTTCCCTCATCACATAATGCAATGGGGATGTGAACCGTTAAAAATTCATTTCGGATTCTGACATAGATTTGTAGTTTGCCCTATGTTTAACACTACTCTTAACACCAAGTGTGAGGCTATGAGTCTACCTTAATTTATTTATGCTTTCATCGTTTTGCATAATCTGTGACTGAATGCCTAATATGACTTGCAAAACTCACGGAAGCCCCCCAACTCTCTCCACTCCCGAAACAAAACTGTAACATGGAGCTGATACTTCAGGTACCAGCGTATGAATAGCCTATGCCAGCAGCACATTGAATAATAGTGTATAGGGTCATTGCAAGAAAGGGTGTTAGCGTTTTCACATTACTCATTTTTTTTTCCGTAAGTACTTTAGAATTAGAAAAACAATTTTTAAAAAATGTGGAAAATGTATTTAGTGTATAGACTTTTAAGAGGAAGGTACCTTAGGAAGGAAAAGCATAGAAAAATTCTCTAAGTAGGAGAACTAGAAAAGTGCAAGATCCGCCAAAAATAGAAACTTGCACTATAATTTCACATTTTAATTTGTAAAAATTAGGGAAAGAAATTAAAAAAAACTAAAAATTGGCAATTTGGGAAGAGTTCATAGTGATGAGATTTCACCAAAAGAATGATCTTAAAATCATCTTCAATGCTCAGAAATGCATGCACAATAAAACCCTATTAGTACGCATGTGGAGGACATAAACTAAAATATCTTTAAATTTCCTTTGGTAGAAACATGACTTCCTATTAAGGGAATAGACTATAGAAATTTAAGCTCTAGGTCATTAATTTTGGATGCTCCCTAGTATTGAAACCCTCTAAACCGCAAAGTATGACAAATTAGCTAAATTCAAAATTAAATAGAATTTTTTTTTTTCTAAATTTCTGACCAAAAAAAGTGGTTTTAATTATTACATAGTTTGTCATCTTTCGTCAAAATTTTGAGCACATTGACTTTACCATCCAAAAGCCATGGCCAGTCACAACTTTATCACTTCCATTGTGACACCAAATAGTACCGGTCTTTCTTGTATTCACCATATATCTCCTCAAGAATATACCTCCTCATAATCCTCCTCCATACTCTCTTCAATGTAACATCCCACAAATTTTTGTACACAAAACTAACTCCCAGCACGACTTTTGTATAGTTATATTCATCAATCTTGGCATGCACAATACACTATTAGTAATCACATGCATTTAGCATGCCTGTATACTAATTCCAAACCTACTTTAGTATACCAAAATATCACTATACCACATAAATCTCTACATCACACACAAGTAATTTTTACAATATGATACTCTTAAAAGATAAAAGTCTCTATTTCCATTATAGAAAAATTCATGTCATTGGAGGGCTGCAACGATGCATGAAAATGTGCATTAAGAGAAAACATCAGCCCCAAAGGTTGTCAAAGAATTTGTAAGGTAAGCAGTCAGCTAGAGAGCCCCATTAGATTTTCAATTAAAAAAAAACAAATTTAATATTTAAAAAAAAGGTAAAAAAATAATAGTAATAATAATAATAATAACAATAATAATAATAGTAATAATAATAAAATTTTCTATGTATTTGCACATTTTTCAAAATCCTAATAGTCCTCTATAGGCATAGGTCCCATATTTTTTGTAATGCATATACCCACCTTAACCCCTAAAGTCCCCAAGCATTTTTTGTCAAAATCAACTCAAAACTACCAATTTTGCTGTGTTCATCTAAGGAAAGAGAAAAATTGATTTTTTTTAGAATCTAATTGTACTATCTTGTACTTAACTTATCTCAAATCATGTGGTAAAAAGTTCATAAAGTTTGACTGTATAGATTAGAAGAAATAAGCATTCAAAGTTGAATCAAAGCTTCCCATATAGATAAAAACACAATCTATGAGAAAGTAGTTTTTAAAAAATTTAAAAAATTTAATTGTATGAGAAGATTTTTGCCTGCCGCACCAAAAAAAAAGACCTTTTGTGCCATAACTATTGCTCCCGGGCACCAATTGAAATAAAAATTATATTCCCATAAAGCTAATGTGTTTTTCTATCTTCACAAAAAGTTTCAGAAAATAATGATGAATATTGAAGCCATAGTAGCCTGCCCAAAATCCATTTTGTCCCCCGAGGGGACAATGAGACTTTAGGGGTTATATTGAATTCCAAATTATTAGATAGTAGAGAGTCTAGTCAACCTACCTTCTAACAGAGGTATATAGTTCTTGAGTCACTCACCTTGGGTTTGAATAGTTTGTTGCAAGATCAAGAATGAATAGATTCTTAATCCCTAAATGCCAAGGGAAATTTTTCCTCTAAAATCATCTTTAAATTTATCGTTTTTGGAATAAAAGTGTAATTTTTGTTTTACAATCATTTTTTGAAAAATCTAATAGCAAAATTTAATACATTACTATCAAATTATTCTACTTGGCAATTTTCAAAGACTTTTTAACTATACAAATTTTGAAATATCTTCAATCAAAGTTAAATTTTTGAAACAAATAGTTTTTTTATTTTAACAAAAATGGCTTCAGAGGCCCATATATCTCATATTTAAAAGTAAAAAATTTGCTACTTGACCAAATGCAATTGTCATAGTTAAAAATATGCATTTTAATATAAATAAAGAATGGAGCAATTGATGGAAAATTCTTTTTTAAGGCCTTGCAATCAAGTCAAGTACCAAAACTTTCTCTTAATCATGCCCACAGGCCTGCATTCAATATATGCTCCAACCAATCAGTCCTTTATCCATTTACATACCTACATAATCTTTTTTATGCGATGGCCTTTAATTGGCTATGTTTCCCTCCTTAAGCAATCTACTTTGAGCATTTCTTCGAGTCTTTGATTTTGAAAAATCACCACATTGGAGTTTTTGTCCAAATTTCTTTTTTTTCAATTGACTATCATTAGAGGGGATTTGGAAGCCTTGGAGGGTTGCAAGTTTCTTTACATTCCCAGATTGTGAGAACGCAGCTATAGCATCTGGTTAACGTGGCACAAGGACTGCCACGTCATTTTTTTTTTTTGCTTAATATGATATTTGGAGAATTTTATTTTACTTTTTACTTATTTTTTATTTTTAAATTCTAACTGCCCATTTGGTCCAATTCACAAAATCGGACCAAATTTGGGAACGGGCCTGAAATGGCCCTCCTAAGCCTCCAAATCCCCTTTCATGAAAAAGATAACTTCATGATTTATATGAAAAATATATGAAATTGTCAAAAATGTATTTTTATGAGATCTAAGCAACTTTTAAAGTTGGACAAGAACTATAAAATGGTTGATTGGACATTTTTGGGTCAATATAGTGTGTTTTTTGGGCAATTGATCGTTCAAAAGTAATTCAGTTTTTTGAGGAAATTTTGATAGATTCTCCTATTTTTAGTGGATAGAATCGCTCAATTGCTATACAATCTAGAAACAATATCACTCTATTATGGATGGCTTTATACATGTTGGATGAATACATGCATTTTTAGCTATATTTTTTATATTTCATCCATGCTAGTGGATGGAAATAGCTGCACCCGTAACATTCTTAAGCAATATTGGAGGGGTCCCTTTTGCTCCCCTAGAAAGTGGTAGCCCCAACATTACAACTTCCCAGCTAGCTATAGACTCTTTGTAACTTCCTAATCAAACAATGATACAAGCGTTGGAACTTTTCAATCAACTAATGACTCTTTATAGATTAAACTAAATTCATCCTAAGGGATTTAAGAAGGGGTTATCATGACCTCCAAAAAAAAATGATTTATGTTGGTTAATCCCTAAAGGACTAAGTGTTCATTCAATGTACACAAGAAACCTCAGCTAGGTAGGTTCCTACAAAATAATTTTTGGTCAGATGTTTATGAAATTTGAATACAATGTGTAAACATTTTCCTCCTTTAGTTGGTGAAAAACTGATTTTTTTTCCAATCAGGTACCTCGATCAAAAGTTATGCTGCCATAAAATTTTTTAGGCAACTTAGGCAATTTGGAAATCTTTTGGAAATCTTTTGCAAAAAAGCTCATGAAATTTGGCATGTATATAATTAATAAATTATGGCATATACTTGTCCCAAAAAAAAAATTAGTCCTCAAATCACATTCTAAGAGGAATCAAACTTTGTTATTATTTTATGTTGGGGCGGCTTCAAGGAAAAACATTTTCTTCTAACTTCAAGTCCTATTATCTTGCAATTTATGAAGGCAAAATTCTTGAATTTTTCTCCATGTATTCCAAATGTTTTTATGTAACTTTTTGTCATTCAGATTTCAAATAAAAGTTTCCTCATTGCACAAGAAATCATAAGAAAATAACTAGTGTAGTAGTGTATTGCCAATTTGCTTAACCTCCTTGCATTGCAGGGTGATTTAGTATAAGCTAGACATCTCAATTGCTTCTGAAATTTTTCAAGAGCTAACCTAACATCATATACTTATGAATCGTCAAAATCCTCATTTTTGTGTAGAGCAAATTTTCTACTCCAAGAAGGCCCAAAGTTTGCTGGCCCTATTTTACAAGAATGAAAAAAAAAAAAAAATTCTCACTTCAAACATTGTAATCTTTCAATTTGTGAGATCAAATGGGCTAAAAACTGCTAGTTAATCCCTAAAAGCCCGTTGTCCCTTTGGGGCACAAATGCGTTTTCGAGCAGGTATCTACGGGTTGGAATTTTCTCTTGATTTTTGAAACTTTTTTGGGAGGTAGAAAAGCTGATTAGCTTCGTGGGAAAATAATTTTTTTCACAATCGGTGCCCGGGAACAAAAGTTATGACCAAATAAGCTCAAAACAAGGGACGGTGGATAGCAAAAAAAATTTGCACTTTTTTTTTTTAAGTATTTTTTTTCTCATAGATTATATTTTTGTCTATCTAAAAAGCTTTGATTCATTTCATTTGGATTTGTTATGAGAAAGTTATGGACATTCTTGTTTTTTGGGAAGTTAGAGCATCTTTTTGAAAAAAATAATTTGTAGGATTCATTTCTGAATGCAATTTTTCAAATTTTTCAAATTTTTTTTCTTTGCATGGTTTAGTCTAATTGCTAGAACAATCTCATTATTGGGATTAGTGCATTTTAATTCCATCTAAAATATGTGAATATTTTAGATTTTCCTTCTATCTTGTACCTACTTCTATTTAACAATTTTTTTAATAATGAAAATTAAGTCTTTTTGAATTTTTTTTTTTGGGTAGATTTTCAACTCAATTCTCCACTATAAACATTTAAAGCTCAAAACTCTGTAGTGTAAAAATTTTAAGTTAAAAATGTTCAAAGTCAAAAAATCCATCCCACAATGTGCTGAAAAATTTGTTTTTTTCACTTTAAACGTTGATATCTTGCAATCTGTGCGGTCAACAATTTTGAAATTTTTCCCACACATTCTCATACTGTTTAGGTGTAAGATCGTATGGTTAGATTTGGGAAAAAAAACTTTTTAATTTTTTTTCTCTCTTTGCCAAAAAAATGGCATTTTGGGGTGTTTTTTGGCAGAAAAAAGGTCTTGGGCCTTTAGGGGTTAAATACTTAACTTCAATTTTGTACACTTGAAGTTTCAAAAAAAGTTTTCAATTTTCATTTTTGAAGGACATACCAAAAACCACATTTTTTGACAATGTCTCCCTAAAAACCACAGTTTTTGACATTGACAGGGGTTAACAATGTCATGCCACTCCACTATACAGGGCAGTGCTTTGTGCATTGCCTCAAAATAATGGGGAAAAAAAAAAATCGCTATAGCCCACCTTGCAAGGCATTTGCAGGCATTGACATGGATGTGTGCACACTTAGGCTTTGTTTCCATGGGGAGCTGGATCTAGAGGCACTATCGAGGATGCCCCATGGGCAAGGTTTCACAAATCTCAGAAATCTTTGTAAAGTGAACAGCCCAAGAAAGAGGGTCCAACTAGATGTCCAGAACCTCCAGCGTTGTTTGCGCCTTTTATAGTGCTGGAGGCTTGGATGTCCAGTTCTGGACCCCCTCTAGGCCCCATGGAAATGTGTTCTTAATTGAATTGGTTGCAATGCCTTTGTTTTGTACAATACACATCACTGTGGTAGACATGTCTAACAACCAAGTTTGCAAACCAATACACACAAGTCCTTCCAAATTGAAAGCAGTGCAATGTTATCAAGTGGCAAGGGTGTGACCCTCCCATTTGTAATTTTCATTAGGGTTCTCAGGTTTCTTTTTTTTCTTTTCTTTGGTCTGTTTAGCTCATTATCTCTTCATTTGTCCATCCTCACGACTTGGCTGTTTTGTATTGTGGTTTTTTTTAATACAGTGGCCGTCCTCCCCATTTGTTCAAAAAAGAAAAGATTGCCAACGCAGTGATCGCCACCACTTGCCAGTTCGTTCCTGTTCCCCCAAACCCCCGAACCGCTGCCGGCATTGGTTGAGTTGTTGCGGCTGCGGTTCTGTCATCATTCTCCTGCGCCTGTCCTGGGACTCCTGTGATCCTGTCCTTCCCCCCACGCTCACTCGCCCTCCATTCATGCAGGCAGCTTCTGTGGCCATGACTTCCCTAGTTCCCCTTGCTTTTCAGACGTGCTCCGAAGTCTACTCTCTCATCAGACATCACCAGGCCTTTTTTTTGGTTTTTGAAAAAGTGCCAGGATGGCGATCACTTAAAATTTGGTGAAGCATTTTATTTCTTCGTACATCCATCTTTTGTACCATAAAACACTTTTCAATCAAATTCATACACTTTTTCATCCTAATTTGACAATTTCATCCAAATTTTAAATTGGATTGAAACTTTTCTGGCAAAAAAAAAGATTTTCACTATGAAATCGTGCTTTCTGGCTCCATTTCGCCCCAAAAAAAAGGGATGGACATCACTTGATTGATTTTCAGAATGATGTAAGAAGATTGATTTTCAGAATGATGTAAGAAGATTGATTTGGACCTCAAACATTGTACCGTATGTGTAGGTCACTTTTGTAAATAACTAACTAGGCAAAACTTTGAAATTTGTGTCTGAAATTTTAAAAACTCTACAACTATTTCTGAAAACCTGAAAAAATTTCAAGAGATGATCTGAGAAAATTTCAAGGGATAATTTGAGAAGTTTTCAACTTTTCTGAAAACAAGAGAGAAAATTAGGAAAAATTGAAACAGGCTAATGAATTGTCAAAATGTGAAAATTAAATTATTTTGACAACAAGTTGCTGAATCAAACCTAAATGTACGGTAGTCAATCAATCAAATAAGGGTCCAAACTTAAAAGAAAGGCTGGAAAAGGGAAGAAGCCTTAGGGTAAGAGGTCCATGAACCGCTCATTTGAGAGCTGAAGCTGAATTTTGGGGAGGTAGACTTTCTTAAATTATTTTTCAGTAAATTTTTCTTGAAATGCAAGAGAAATTGGCCTCTAACCCAAGTTGTTTCATTTTTTTTTGAAGCTTTGTAGAATTAGTTATGGATTTTTGAAGTTGTAGAAAAGTGCATTTTTGTGGGCTCTAAAACCAACCACCTCAAATGCACACCGCTTGTACTTTGGAAAGTGCAAAATGGACCCCTCTAGAGCCTAATTGATTTTAGAACCCGCTCCATTTTAGAACCTCCTACCTTACTTGCCTTAGTTTTCGGAGGAGACGGTGAAATTACGCCCGGATTCCAGGAAGGGAGGGAGTGAATGGGCCATCTGACATTTTTGCTCCATTTTAAGGCTGATATTTAAGTTATTGTAGAAGGAAGCTGCCCACTTTGCTCACGCTGCCGAATGGGCTCAGACACGGGTGGGCGACTTGACTCCCACTGCATCCACCATTACTGACTAGTGTGCCCTGTGCCAATGCCACAGCCAAATAAAAGGAAAAGCCATTTTATTTGTATTTTTTTATTGATATAAAAACTTTAAAATTCAATAACTTTCACACCGTCATTCCAAACGCCACAAAATAAAGCCCATCTACCCCTCCTTGCCAAGAGCTTTTCAACGGTACCAAGCACGCAACCAAAATGTTGCACCGTCCGGGAGGTCTAATTTTCTAATTTTTGGACCCATAAATACTTCAAAATTCAATTACTTCCGCATCATAGGTCCAAACGCCACAAAACCAAGCCCATGCACCCCTCCTTGCCGAGAGCTTTCCGACGGTACTAAGCACGCAGCCGGAGGATGCAGCGTCCGGGAGATCTCAATGTACCAAATAAAACAAATAGGTATCTAAATATAGGTAAAAAAACCCATGCTAACTTAATATATGGATTCCTTCCCTTGGTCGGACCAACGTGTCTGTGTCCATTCCGGATTGCGCAGCTTCCTCATTCAGTCCATGGTTGATTCTTTCGATTGGGTCTTATGTGGTGGAAGCTGTTGGAAAGGGAAAGGCATCCTATTTGTGTGCTACGAAGTTTACTTTGGAATAGCAGTGCACATTTCAAAGTTGAGATTGGAAATTTAGAAATTTGAATTGTCAACACGTCAAAGAGCAGTTGTGGTGCATTATGATTTGCTTCGAGTCTCTCAATATTGCAACGAGCCCTTGGTCCACTTTGCAATGAGTTTGTGGACAAAAATAGAAAGGCCTATATCACCATTATAGGTTGAAGAGAATCATTAGATGTTTTTCAGCTCCTTTGAAGGGCTGTGAGTTCCCTGGACTGCCAGGGTCAGGGGAACAACCTCGCAGTAGTCCGCAGCGACTGCCACGTCACCATTATTTTATTTTATTTTAATAATTTTAGATTTTTCAAAAATAAATAAATTCTAACAGCTGACGTTCCCGATCTGCTAAGGGACCAGGCCTGAAACGGCCCTTTAGTCCCCCCGAATCTCTTCTAATGCTTTGACTTAAAAAATTGATAGTAATTACATGTTTTGCAATAAAATCTTGGAAAAATATGCAATCCTTCCAAACTCTATTTTTTGTAGACAAGAAAAATTCCACACTCAAAAACCTTGCTCTTTAAATATGCGTAATTGCTTAAGTGGTTGGAAATGAGTCGTTTACATTAGTGAAGTAGTGATACTTAGGACCTATTTCCATTGGATGCCTGAAGGGCTAGGAACTAGAGGGAGTTGGATACTCTAGGTGTGCCTCGACCAGGTCTAGGTGATTCCATTGGGATCTATCACTCCACATCAATGCATTGGTTGTGGATAGAATCTAAGCACAAATCTTGACATCAAAGCTCCATTTGCACAAGAGGTAGTTGTGTCGACAAACTTTGCATTAGGTCAATCTTCCCTACACAAAATAGTGAAATTAGGTTGCCTTACACTAAATTCTCAAAAGTCCGCACTATAGAAATACTCACTACTTTCGTACAATGATGCATTATATCAAAGCCATGTATATGGCATAGAATTGTGCACCAATTCAAGGCCACAGTCAGAAAGTGGCATGCACCTCCATGTAGAACAAACATTGATCTTTGAGGTAATTTATCTCATGTAAGGCAACCTAATTGACAAGGCAACCTAATTTCACTATTTTGTGTAGTTGGAATCGCAATTTTCTTTCTCTATAATTTTTTTGTTATTTACCCCTCCAACCATGCGTTGAGGTCCCCCAACTCTGCATTCAAGAAAAAACAAGGATTGGAGGCTAGAAGAGGTACTAGAGGCTTAGTTGGAACTCCACACCTAATGTAAAGCACATGGTTTTTCCAACTTATTATGCTCCAGGTTGTCAATGGAAATGCGCTCTTAGTAGTGGTTCAAATAGGCTTTCAAAGTAAATTGTAGCACAAATGGAATGACTTATTCCCAAAAAGCTGGGTTGGTCACCGTAGAAATCCTCTTTTGGGATATGGTATGAATCACATCATTTGCTTAGAAAATACTAAGCGCACTCATTGTAGATTTGTAGGTCAAATTAATGTATAAGACCCCCTTTTCATACAGAATTCCAAGGATGAAGATATGGATTTTTGTCTTACGTAGGAGGATTCTTTGTCATCCATTGGACACTTAGTATTTGCAGCATCCTTCTAGGCTTTATTACCTCAATTGTGACCATGTTGGTAACTGAACCAAATTTTGACCTCCCAGTGTAGTTCATACTTCATTCAATCTCACTTTCTTTCATCAATCAAACCATACTAAAATATTTTATTAATGTTTGGATGATTTAACCCCTAGAATTTTAAATTTGTTTCAAGCTATAAACTATCTCAAACATTCTTTCTAAAATAATATTAAATTCTTCGTATTTTTTTGGTATATCCAATTGTAAGATTTTATAGTTAACGTGTTGAAGTATATCTTCTACTCTAACATTGACAACTCACCAATTACATGATCATGATGCTTGAATTTCAAAAGCAATTAAAAAAAAAATCCATTCCAAGGAAACTTTTCAAAACTTTCATTAGAGAGTTTAGATGTCTCAAAACCCAAGGAAAAATCTCCTTTTAGAAGCAATGGATTGAGACTAGTACAAAAAAGAATTAGATATTCTTGCACTTGGGGGGTGCGACATTGCACTTGGCTAATACGGCATCTAAAATGGACAGTCTCAAATGTTGAGGGGGGGAGGGATTATTAGCCTCTGGCGGAATAATCACTATTTCTTCTGTTTGCACGCCATACACTATAATGTTGGAACCTATAACATGACCACTTCTCCCTCGACGAGGAACATCCATCCATGAATATATAGCGGCTTCCTTCTCGGTCTAGCCCAACATCTCACCAGATGGTTTCCACGTTGATTTCATACAGTTCGTATACCTCACTCAATTACTACCTGCTTCATTAAGTGCTCCACGTTTCATAGTAGGCCAATACCACATGACCTTCATCTTCAAGACCGATGTCCCATGGCCGAATTCTAACACCTTCCCTAAAAAAAAGGGTATTCCTTCTCTTACTTCCGTTAGTTCTACAGTGAGAGCTACGTACTGCCCTACAGTAATGTCATTCTCTAGATTGAATGGAGGAAACGGATCTTCCTCTGCATCTTGTTTTTTTTTGGTATAACTTCATTCCTTCTACCTCAAATCCTCCCCAGTCACTCTTTGTGATGTTGCTTGTGTAGGTCTATCTCTGCGGGGTCCAAAATATCCTTTCTTCTCAGGATTTGGCATTGTCGCCATAATCTTGTCAACGGCAACACTCTTTGTTCTATTCCCATCCACCTCAGCAATTGTACTTCAAATTGTACCTCCTTCCATGTCAGGAACAATACCACCATCCCTGTTCTGGTTCAAGTCATCGCTGGGCCAAAACGATAAATCACGGACGCCTTCTGTATTTCGTTGTGGGAATTCCTCCAAATAGTCCTTGAATTTTTCTGTTTTGTCCACCACTTCCATGTTCTTGATTGGGTTGTGGCCTCTCTCTATCATCTTCTTCTTGTATGCAATGAACTTGTCCAATGCTATCAGTTCCCTCTTATTAGCTACAACCAACTCCGCAAGGTCCGGTTTCTCTGCTACGCTTAGTAGTGAGTTTAGACACAAATGCCCTCTCGCTGGGCCCCACTCATCTGTGCAAAAATGCTTGTATTGCACATGGACCAATCCATTCTCCACGTAAAACCTCATATGGTGTGGAAATGTGATGCCCGTCAGTTGTTCCCCTCCTCGTAGCAAATGAGGTGTGATAAATGCCTTCCAATCGCGAACATGCTCAAACTTGCAAGCACTCACAAAAGCCTCTGTGTACAATGCTCCTTTCTCCACCAGTTCCAACATCTCTGCCAAAGTGTCTATATCTCACCTCTTCGGTATGTTCAAAATCACATTGAACCTCTGATCGATGTCCTCATGCGTGTGGCCCACTATCAAAAGACAAAGATGCACTTCCTTGAAGAAACTGAGCCCAACTAGTGTAGCACACATGGCCAACATGTAGGCGTTTTTGTTCTCCCTCGTGGTGTTATCTGCTTGAATCCTCAACGTTGGTGGCAATGACCCCTTTCTTTGTTTCACGTCGCATATGACGTTCATTACCGACATTAAGACTTGATTGCTATCATGCTTGTGGTGAGCATCTATCCACATGTTAGCATACAGGCCGATACCATGTACAAGTACACCACATAAATGAGTCTTCACAAATCAAGATTCAATGTTCTTCACAGTCTGTCTCATCTTCGGTATCATGGTCGTATTCTGATCCATACCGTCCACAATAAAATACATGAAAAAGTCTGAGGTGATCATTGCGGACCTCTTAAACAACCAATAATCTCGCCTCTCTTCCATTGATATCAAATGTGCAGCACATAAAATTCTTTTATCTTCACCTTTGCTATTGCATTTGTCGTGGACTCCATCCGACAGTTGTACTCCCAACAATGATAGCACTTTGAGAATTTGGAGAAAGGTGGGATTTGCACATGTGGAAATTCCTTCCGCCAAAGTCGACGAAACGAGGTCCTTAACAACTCCAACCCGTCCACCAGTTTCTTCATTTTTTCATTCACATACCGAAAAACATCCAACTTGTTCGTATTCATTCGCAACAAAATCAATGGTAACACCGCATTGTCCATTTTCCGGCGAACCGATTGATGAGGTTGCTGACACCCTACTTCATTCACAAAAACGTTGAGGCTTTCCCTAGCTACAGACATTTTTGCACTTTCCCTCCGGTGACATGTGTTTCCATGAACGGCTGCCACTCTATCGTATACAGCATGTGCTATCTTCAATCACTACAAAGGAGCAGTGTCAATTCGGACATTTTTTTGTCAATTTTTTGTCAATTTTGACATTATTTTGTCAATTTTCTGTCAATTTGGACATTTTAGTCAATTAGGACATGTCAATTCGGGCATTTTAGTCAATTAGGACATGTCAATTCGGACACTGTTTTCTTGTAGTGAATTGCTTCAATCACCTCTGAGAATAACCCAACGCCTCAGCGTAGCATGCATTGCACATGACTCTGCCATCTAATTTTGTCACATACTTGTCTCTTGTCAGACCCTCCGTGCGAGTGTAGAAGGCATTCAACATTTGCATTATCCAAGTAGCCTGCACTTTATACTTCTGCCCCCATGCCATATATTGCTGATCCAAAACATATTTTGCATCTACATCACGCAAACAATTGCGTTTACATGTTCCTCTCTCCTTTGCGTACAAAACACTTTCAAGAGTAACTTTCTGATTAGTTGATTCCCCCCTCTCTCTTGGACTTCTTGCCCTCGCCCTACGATTTGCCATTGGATACCTTTTCTTTGGTGTACGCTCAGGTTTTCCTTCTACTCTTGTGAAATCTGTTGTGCTGGCTTCAGTGCCTTGTGTTACAAGAGAACTTCCTTTAGGTGTGCTTCTTGCACCTTGACTTGGTGGTGTGAACTCGGAAATGCTTGGACTGCCTTCCACGTCATGAAAATCAAACTTTGGTGCTGAGACATGAGGAAAAGAAAATTTTTGCCCCTCCCTTGAAGTCGTTGTCGTTGTTCACACTTTTGAAGGAAGTGCACAACAAATTGAAGTACAACGCCATCGTATAACCTTATCTACACAATCTCCCATAATATCCCCTACCAATTCACCAACCCATTTTGTTTTGTATACGGCATGTGTAACACGAATTGCAATTTCAAAAGGATGTAATTTTTCTTGGTGAAGTTCATCACCACATGTAATACTCATGTCCACCACACCAACTCCCACAACACAACTATTGTCCCCAAGAAGTTGAACCATGCCATTTGTAGCTTGGGGTCCTCCACCAATAGGTATGTGATCTTCTTCTTGGAAAAGTCTTCCCCGTACCACACGCGCCAATCTTTCCCTAGCGCTCCTTTGCTCTGTTGCAACTACCGTTGTGCCTACGGCATTGAATACCACTGGACTTCTAAATGCTTCGGCTGCCATTTTCTACCGTCACAGGTGCATAATAGTCACGTGCTTTGTAGAATCCCCTTCCTTTGCTTCAAGAAAGTTTTGCAACTATACTAGTAGTCAATTCAATTTCAATAATAATTGCATGTTGCAACTAGAACTTCCAAAGCATTAAGCCCAGTCACAAACTAAATCCAAAGTTCTCTTTTTTCAACTTCACAACACAAAAAGCATATACGGGGAGGACTATTTTAATTTCATACTCTACAAATTGATTATGACCCCTTACAAGTGCACACTCACTAAATTAATGACTTCAAAATTTCAACTAAGGACATCATTCAAGTTTGCTGGAACCCTTTCACATGTACAACTTTGTTGTACATGTGCAAATTCAACCACTTGGTTACAACTTTTGATACATACATGACAAAATTCTAAACATTTGATCCACATGTTTTCTATTCTCTTAAAAATAATTATGTGAAAGTTCAAACCTCGGAACCTGTACATTTCAATTGCTAATTTGTAAATCCCCAATGTCTTTCCTATGAATATGTGGATTCTACCACAATTAAAAGAAAAGCTAAAAAATAGTGACAAAGTCCAACAATTTCTTCCAAAACTGTTTTAGTACAAATTCTATATTCACATGTACAAGAATACTTACTACTGCATCAAAATAGTTCTACATTGTTCATTATATGGTTCTCCAATGCTTATTTACAAGTGCAATTTAATGAATTGCACCTCCAAAGAACAAGTGCTTTAAGAAACCTTCTTAAGCCCCATCTAAGCAAAAACTTTTATGGGTTCCCAAACACTTGATATGGTTAGTTCACAGAACAATACAAATGAAACAAACGTTTATGGTTTATGTCCACCTGTTCAATGTTACATGACTTTTATTGTTAAAGTGTACTAAGAACAAACTCCTGCATTACAATTTGAGTTCACATGTTGCAAAATACTTGTAGTTTTGTTGCAGAGAACAATTTCTTCCATACCTTTTATAATTATACTGTCTACTAAGCTTGTATTGCTTAGAAAATTTTACACACTACAATTTCTAAAAAAATATTCTTATAAATAATAGACCACTTTTTGAGATGGGAGAACAAAATTACAATTAAAAACATGAATTTCATTCCTAAGTTTTTTTAAATCTCAAGTATTTCTTAGGTAGAAGAAAAAGCTGAATTGGTAATATCTCTAAGAAAAAATAAATACACAATAAGCCCACTAGTGACATTGTTCACTACCAAGCACATTGAACTACATGTGCCATTCTCCAAAGGAACTTACACAAAAATTGTTTGACAACAAATCCGAAACGTCATTTTCTCAACATAAAGCTATAATTATATAATTATTTTTCCACAATCCTAATTATATATTTTTTTAAATTCCATAAAATAACAAGACCAAAGTCCTATTACATAATTCAATAGTATTATAATCAAAGCGTAGGATTCCTTCAAACTAAATAAGTTGAATGTCTTTTTCCAGCATGTAGAACTCAATGTAGCGACTTCTATTCCAAGCCTTCAAGCTTCAAATTTCTTTCTTCTTTCAAAACACCAAATTGCAAACTTTGTATAAAAACTTCACTGAACAATTTCTACTTCAAAAATTGCAAGAAATCCTTGAATTAATTTTGAGACAAACAGCTTAAAAAAAATTTACTTCAGACATTTATATTAAATTGACATAAGAGATACCGAATTTGTAAGTAATTTTGTTGAAATACAATTTTGTATTGAAATCATACCATCTCAATATATAAAATTATAGAGACAATGAAAATCTTATATAAAGAAAGGACAATCATGTAATATTTTGTCTCACTTTGATTCTTTTACCATATTATTTGTAATAATTTTCATCTTAAACCTTTCAGTCTCATTTAACCCACTCGGAGTCTCTCCAATATGTCCGAACAACTCCCTACAAATAGTGTTTGCTCTCAAAAAGGGAAATACTCTTTTACCAATGGCCCTTTGTCTGTTGTGCAATACCTCACTCTGAAGATGAACAAATATTTTATTCACGCTAGACTCTTTATGGGACTGGAGGTTCTGTCTATCTATTTCTTTTCATACTACACCTCTAAAGGACCAACATGAATTTTATGGTTGGACGGAAATTTTGTGCAGATACATGTGACTGAAGATTTCTATATATTCGGCCCAAATTTTAATAGATGGTGCAGACAAGGAATATCTTTCATATGCACCAAATTTCATGACATTTGAAAATGTTAGTAAAAAATTATGGCCTAATAAATCTTTTTTTTTTAACTGGGCAGTCTGAGCAGATTAGAAAAAATCACTTTTTTCAAAAAGAGAAATTTAAAATTGGTTTTGTAGAGTTATATATACTTGTAAAGCTTTGAATCATTCCATTTTAATCAATGAATCAAAAGTTATGGAGCTTTTTAGTTCATGGTAGTTATGGATTTTCTACTCTTAAATAAACTTTGAAGCCCTTTGTTTTATTCAATTTTCTATATTTTTTGAAAAAATTAAAATCACAGGATGTAGATTGATTATCACAACATTGCAACCATAGGGATTGGCATTTTTTAATTCCATAATTAAATTCTTGACAATTTAGTATTTTTAATCATTATCTACTACTATCTACTTACTATTTTTTTCCTATATGTTGTACAATTCCAAATGAATTGAAATTTTAAAGCATGTAGCCAACTTGTCTACAAAAGAGAATCCAAAGAAGCACCATCATTATAGACATTTATTCATCAAAAATTGAGCCTGTGAAGTGCAGCTGCCTTGTTTTTGGCAGGGCAAAAAAAATGATTTCACTGTATTTGAATGCTAAATCTTCCAATCCACACGGTGGAAATTTCTTAAATTTCTATCACATATTTTCAAGTCAGCATACTATAAGATCCTACGGTTACATGTTTTCAATAACAACTTATTTTCAAAAATTCAATACTTGTAAAGAAAATGACAGTTTTCCAGCATTTTCGTTGAAAACTTAGTCATGGAACTTTAGGGGTTACATGACATTGCAAGAGTTACGGTCATTTTGAATGTTAAAAATTACAATTCTCACATAGTTTTTTATTTGACTAAAGGACCAAGGTGATTTTACTATAAAAAAACACTCAAAAGTGTCATTTCTATTGCAAAGAGAAAAGGGCTTAATATTTTGTATTTTTTGCATATTCAACCAAAAGATCTTGTACTTGACTAGTATATGAATACGTGGAAGAAATTTCAGAAACTTTAACTATGTACATTGTGAGATATATGCATTTCAAGTGAAGAAAATAAGTTTTTATGCACCTTGCTTGACTAAACTTCTTGGCTTTGAATCTTTTTGGTTCTAATTTTTGCACTACTAATTTTGATTTTCTACTTATTTATATTAAGTTGTTGAGTTGAGAATCTACAAAATAGTTTAGGAGAAAAAAAACACTTAGTTTTCACTCATTAAAAAATTGTTAAGTACAGGTCGGTTTAAGATTGAAGAAAAAACTAAACTTTTAATAGCTTTTAGATAGAATTGAATCACAACAATCCCAATGGTGAGATTGTTCTAGCAAAAGAATCTAACCTTATCTAACAATTTTTTTTGAAAAGTTCTAAAAATTGCATTCGAAAATGAATTCAACAAGTTATTTGTTCAAGAAGATGCTTAGATTGCTCGAAAATCTAAGATTGTCCATAACTTTCTCGTTATTAGTCCAAATTGAATGAAACAAAGCTTCACATATAGACAAAAATTTAATATTTGAAAAAAAAAATTGAAAAAAAATTATTTTGACTTATTGTGATTTTTTTTGTGCTGCCCGCTAAACTCCATGTTTGCTTATTGTGCCATAACTTTGCTCCCGGGCATCAATTAAAATAAAAATCATATATTCACAAAGCTCTTGCAAAAATATACAACCACAAAAAATTCCAAAATAATTACAAAAAATTGAGATAGTAGGAACCTACCCGGATCCAAATTGTCCCCCGAGGGGACAAATGGTCCTTTAGGGGTTAAGCTCCTCCAAGGCAATAGAACTCAAATAATATCTTTTTTTAAATGTGAAATTTTCCACTATTTTTATTCTATTTATTGAATACCTCTTGGTTAGAAGAATATTTAAACTACATCAGTATGTTCTTCACTATTACTTTTTTTCTTCCTAAAAAACTCTTTCAATTTCAAGAATTTTTGATATTAATAAGATTTTTGAAAAGAAAATTTCAAAAAAATCATATAAAATTCTTCTCCATCTTTTTTATTATAAAGAAATTAATTAAATTAAAACATATAATATGCAAATTATAAATTATACATTTTACAAATGTATAATTTACAATAGAAATATAATGAAGTCTTACAAAGTCTAGAATAATTTGCCTTATAAGGTTTAAATCTAAAACTAATATGCCCTATGCCATTGCTAACAGCCATAATAAAAGTGAAAGTAATTTTCTAATTTTCTAATTTTCAAATAAAAAAATAACTACAAAATTCAATAACCTCTACAACGTACGTTTAAAAGCCACAAAACTAAGGCCATGCACCCCAAGGCTTTTTGATAGTTCCAAGCATGCAGACAGAGGACACATTGTCTGGAAGATCTCAATGTAACAAACAAAAAAACAAAATAAACAAAAACAAAAACAAAAAAAGGATGTCTTAAGGGTTTAGGGTTCCTTGATTAGTATTCGGAGCATTTGAGAAAACTACCTCAATACGTGAACGGATCACAGACATCAGAGACGTGGATGACATCTATTTGTAGACAACACAAAGGAAGGATAAATTCTAACATAAACGGATGAAATCCCAACTCCAGTTGACAAACAGTGAAACCATCGACTTCGACCTTCATCTTGTAGTACGAGAAAGTGGACCTCCATTTGTTTTAGCGCACGCACAGTTCTCAATCGCCGAAGACTCTTCAAGAATTGTAATTTCGCCTCCCTATACTGCTTCGCACACGATCTAATGCCGGTAGCGCAACCTGAATTGAGCTTAGGAGAAGTGGAGGAGAGAGACCTAGTGCAGAAGTCGACATATTAAGAGACTTTTGCTTCTTGTTATAACGGTAGTTTCGCATTGAATATTCGCGGTTTCTCAAGGATCGTTTTCATGCAAATCTGGAGTTATTGACGGCTTGTTCTGCACACATTTCAGTCTGCGCATGATCGTCTAGTGGAAAAGCTCTTCCTGTTGTGCTACTGCAGGAGGCGCAACACCATCTGCGTGAAAACCTAATTTTGTACTCCGTATGAGGTAACAAATGGTGCAACACAGGAGTTGAGTTGGAGCAGGAGGCGAGCAAGCTAGACCAGGAAGCGAGCTGGAGCAGGAGGCAAGCAAGACTAGCTAGGAAACGAGCTGGACCAGGAGGCAAGTTGGAGCAGGAGCGGCGAGGCTGAGCGGCAATCTGGAGCGGGAGTTGAGAAACTGAAGGACAAAGGTTGAAGGATGAAAGGTTAAGGGACGGGAGGTCGTAACTTTCGGCAAGAACGGAGGGACGGAGGGCTCGGCAAGGCCAGAGCCTAAAAGAACCGACGGAGGAACGGAGCGCCGGAGGGCCTGAGTAACGAAGCAACGGAGGGCCGGGAGGCCGGGCTGAGATCCGGGCAGGGCCGGCGAGCTGCGACGCTCCCACCTGAACAGGGCCCCACTGACAGGCCCCCCCTTTTAACGTGGAGGGGTACTTAACGTCTCGCGGATCAAGTTCCTCCATTGAGGTAAGCACACCTCATTTCTACACATGTGATACTTCAAAATCTTGCAGAATGAGTACATATAAGTTTTGAGAATGTACACCACCTCAACATCAGAGCTTGTGTTGGTTTGTCTTAGATCATCGAAGAACGCAAATTTGAACCCTCATAACTTTGCATATGGTATCCAAATATTGCATTCTATTGTGAGATGAATCTTGTTTGAGTGAGATGAGAGATAAAATCTTGCTAGACTTGCTAACAAGAATATATACAATGTGACAGTTATTCTAATAATAAAAAGTATGCTTCAACTGTCGTTTGAAGGTGTGTGATTACCTTACATGTTCAGAATCTTCTGCCTCTGGTACACTCGCGCGATCAAAATGGGAGCGTAAGGCTATCCAACACTTATAATAATCAGGATCCAGTTGGGGACAGTTGAGGGCCCAAGGAGTGATACGAGGGATCAGAGATGACTCGAACATGAAGGCTAACGCATGATCCGGTATTTTGGATGGCTTTGGGTCCTCACAGATAGTTCTCTGCAAAAAAATTATCGAAATGTCCCAGTCAATTCCCAAACCACATCATAAAGGTCTTCAAAATATAAGTCGTGAATGCTATGAATAGGAAGTACTTATTCGTTCAAGTCATAAATGCTAGTAACAAGAAGTAACACCACTGATTTATCCTATTAGTGAGGGTGCAAACTGGTGTTACTACGAATTACTTTCTGGTGGAAATTGTATGGAAATTGTATTATATAGTAATATTTTAGCCTGCAATAATTTCAAATAGAGTGACTTGATAAATTAGTGCTCTGCACTAACAGGATAAAACAGTGCAGTGAAAGTCATGTCATTTTCCAGTCAGGGAGATCATCGTTCATTCCAACCAAGTTCCAACTTCAGTGACCGATTGCAGCCAAGTTGGACAAACGCCCAGGTTGGAACAAGACATGATTTTGACTAGTGTAATATCAATAACATTAAGATCCAACCCTGCACATCCATATATCAGTATTTTCAGTGGGTGAAAAAGTCGATTCACCATGTAATGCTTTTAGGATGCAGTTTCTAAAAGGCATATGCCTTGTTGTCATGCCACTGAATGTTGGGTAGGCCCAGTGACTTTTTATTAAACAATTTTCTCTGATATGAATTTGTGTTTTGACTTTAGGGACAAGAACGAAAGGAGGAAAATACCTCATAGGTAGCAGTATCTACACCATGAGGAGTCATGCAGTTGTGAAGACTCGCTCCTCCTGGAATGAAGCCGTCGGCCTTTCCCTGATACATTATAACTTTTGCAAATTAGCTGCATGCAGTATTCACCAATAACTCAAGTCTGAATGAAAACTCTGCTCTGTAAATAGGACACCTTTCTGGTTTACAGTACTTCTAATGTTAAAACCCTTAAGAGAGCCGGCATCCACTGGGTGGGTGGATGAAGGACAATTTCAAGGCTGGGAGCATAAGAAATGGATGAAGTACATCCAAGTCGAAGTCAACTGAGAAGGCATTTTTAGACTATTCTTTAGTGATGTGACTAACTAGCTTCATCGCTGGCTTTAGTGCAAGGTTAAAAATCAGTTCATGCAGAGAAGAGAAGAAAAGGAAACTTACAATAATGAAGATCTCATGTCTAGATTCTTCTCAGACCATAATTCATCTTGCCTCAAATCTACATTCCCCCTCCTATCAGGCTCTCAAGCTGTTAATTTGGCTATTTCCAAAGCTGTTGACGCTTACCTCATACATGCCATAAATAAGACCCATGAATTCACTCATGCAATTCCGGTGAAAGTAGGGCGGTCGAAAAGTGTGCTCGGCAACAGACCACCTTGGAGGAAAGACCACAAAGTCCACCACAGCCACACCGGGCTTCTCCGACGGTACAGTCAATACTGAAAAACAATTCAGTCAACAAGGTCATTCTTATGCACGAGGACAATCTAGTATGCAGTAATAACAATAACATTAAACTTATCGAAGTTCTTTGTACGAAGCAAAGTTGGCATCAGAATTCCTAGTTTTGCAGATAGTTATGCAGATAGAAATTTAGACTATACCTGTATTGATGGAAGGATCGGCGTGATCGAACAACACAGTGTTGAAGGGGCAGAACTTCTTCAAATTGTACTGAACGCAAGGAAGAAACACGCTCTGATCAACGCCTATACTCCCAAAACTTCATTTGATAAAAGGGAAATATTCCTAACAAGTCCCCATGACTTCGGGGACATTAGATTCAATCGATATGCCTCACCCCAACTTTTCACGTTGACTCCCTTTGACCTCGTTTAAACAAGTTAAACAGATAATTGAATGGAGTACACCTTAACCCATGAGACTAATTGCACCCCGAAAATTCAAATTCAATTGTAAAAGTGTATTAGGAGGTGCACAACAAGAGATATGGATATTTAGTATTGACTAATTACACCTCTACAAACTCAAATCTTTAATAAAATCTAGCATTGGAGATTCACAACTTGAGATGCAAAGGTTGGAAGATGGAAATGAGGGTGAAACTCGAAACTCTAACAAAAGTGTTGCATGATGTCCAGGTCAAAGTTTCTGAACCTTTGCCATGGATTCGGCAGTTTACGTTAAAAAAGAAAAGAGCTAGAAAAATTCGTCTCACCATATATGGGGCATAATTTCCATGCCAAGCAACGACGTTAAAGGGAGAAAAGTCCTGCTTGGCATCAAAGAGTGCGCCGCCAAATTTATGAATAACAGTGAAACCACTTGTTCCATAGTATTTTTCCTCGAACCAAGCTTTGGGAGTGAGGAAGTCTCGAGGGTCTGCAAGCCCATTTGCACCTGCATCTCCCCACAACTCAAACCCCTGTAAGTGCTAGGTCTCATGAAAGTTCCTCCAAGTGACAGTCCATTTCCAGATCTGTGGCATTCTTTACTAATTAAATTGTTATGCCAATGACAGTGCAGAACTTGGTATAACTTGAGAATACATGGTTTCAGAAAAATAAGAAGAGCATACCAATTGGGCCGAGGTCGGGTAACTGAAAATGGCCACTGAAAACCTCGACAACGTAACCTCTAGAAGGACCATCCGGCAGCTCAATAGCAAAGCGTATACCCAGCTGCAAAACCACAAGTTCCCCTGGCTTAACCTCTAGTCTGCCCATCTCCGTCTTGATCCATAGGCCTGTCATCAGAAGAACATCACCCAGATCAGAATTATCACAACTACTACTCCTCGTTAACACCTCCAAATTCGATTGATCATATTGTGAAAGCCATAAGTCGGGAGAGGCCACCAGAATCAGTGAAGAACATTGCATGTGCTGGTCAAACAAGTAATACTGGAAAAAGAATGTCTCCATATGAACTAATCAAAACTGCTAGAATTTCATATGGACTTGACAGAGGCATTTCCTCGAGCAGCAGCAGCTAAATTCTAGCAGTTAAATTTAGCTTCTTGTTAACAAGGATAATGCATATCCGGTGTCCTAATGTCGGGGACTTTTGGATCCTTTAGGAGATAAATTGAATTTCAAAGTAGTGCTTTGACAAGCACCTTGCACTCGGACAGCTACAGAAAATCATCAGGAGATGATAATCAAGATATTGATACACCATCCTTAGCAAGTTCGGTGGGATACACCAGCACATGACCAAACACCAACCAAGTAGCAATTTCTCTGACTGGAATTAGGTTCTTAATTCCCGCACTGCCGAAGTTTGTCAGATAGCAAATTGGTGCTAATTCCTACTAACTTGCATTGAAATTACATTCATTTCCACTAGATGCTAATTACTACTATAATGCAAGAAAATTGCATTAATTAGTTAAACTGACATCCTTCATTTGCATAAGTAAACAAACTTTTTCCAAACTAATGGTTTATCATGCTAAAACCAGCCCCACCAATCAAGTAGCATATTGGTACTACCGGTAACTCCGGCTATTTATCTTCCAGTGAAATGATTTTCACCAAGGAATTTAACTCCTTAATTTTGCACAAGTAATTAACTGGGCCAATGGTTTGAAGTCTAAATCCAATCGCACTAATCAAGTGGCAGAAATGACCTTGAAAGACTAACTCATCATGAGTAATCTTGCCAGTGTACGCACACCATAGATTGGTTTACTTCCAACTAGCTAATGGTCCTTAAACGCCCCAGTTACCTAGTTGGCGCTGCTTGGTTGGAGCAGATGTGACCTAATAATATTTCACCAACTATCCAGCCCTATTTCAAAATCAAAATGGAAAGTCGAAAGCTTACGTCCTAGTTGTGGAACGATAAGAAGATCCCCGTCTGCGTTGGCAAATGCACAGCCCTCCATGGAAATGTTCGCAGTGTACCTAAAGACACGTCCCAAGTGCATTTCATGAGAAAAATATACGGAAGTACATAACATTATAGAGCAATTGGGATTGTGCACCTTCCTCTACTGTAGAGAACTGTATGATCATTATAGAATCAAATGCAAAAACGACATAATCTCTACAAAGACTTGACACACGAAGCTAGTAAAATTCTAAAAAATTTAGGATGTGGGTTGCAAAGACTATCTAGAACTCAAGGTTGTGTTCAAACGCAGTCTAGATTCTTTTTCATGAACACTTCCAAGGACGATGAATGTTAAGTAGAAATCAGAAAGAGAGCTTCAAGGAACTGAATAAGAAAGGGGGAAAGGAGATAGATTTATGAATGTACATATGGACGGCATAGCCATGACGCAGAAACGGACTCCCAGCTCCACAAATGGTGTACAGTCCATCGATGAAATTGAGTTCAGTCTCGGGAAGAGGGGGTGGTTTCCATCTGAGCTGCGTGGGAGTTACAGATGCAGCCGAAGTGGAACTGAAATCGCTCACTAGTCGCTGGTTGGTCGGCTCACGGGGATGAAACGGCTCATGCGTTACCGATGGTTTTATCCTATATAACCAGCTGTTACAACAAAACAACACTTTTCATTAGGAGAACCAACCAGAGGGAGGGAGAACCAGATAAGGTAGAGGATACCAAACCGTTTCGGACTGGATCCCTATTGACTGACCCATGTTATCAACAGCAACTCATCTCTTCCAGTACACCTGGTGGGCTTTCAATGAGCAAGTTGAGTGTAAGTGTAACTTAGTTAAATGATTAAAGCCACTGGTCTTTGAATGGAAATGGGGTTGTCCAATGTCACTTACAAAGGTCTAGAGCCTCCCACTTTGAAATTGCGTGAGAAATCATCATACATTGAGTGAGAAAAAAATTTGTTCTCGACAAATTTCGTTCTTATACCCAAGATCCCTCTATAGCCCCGAAAGTCATATGCAAAGAATGCTTTAAGTGACACAAAACAGTATCCTCTACCTTAGGCAACACACTTGCACATACCAATAGTTCTGATATAGAAAAATTGAGGACATACCTTCGCTGATTATGCATCCGGGGAACAGTGAACGCAGTGCCAGAGATCTGTTCAGCGTAAAGCCCATAGGGACACTTGAGAGGGCTGTTCTGTCCCACCGGGAGCGCCCCCTTCAAAACCTCCGTGGAAAAATGGTTGCCAAACCCATGTTGGTACTCCAACTCTTCAAACCCCACATCATGCTCTCCATTCACGACGCCTCCGTTTACTTTCAACTCCTTCATCAATCCATTGATTCTCTCCATTGCCCTCAACTACGCCTTCCTGCACACATTCAGAGCATGTGGATGCTCGGATACACCTGCAGCCCAAAATCAAGATATCAAACTAGGTTTTGCAAGATTTGTTAAAGCAAAAATTCGCAAAGAGCAAGTTCACAGAGATCAACCAAAACCTTACGGAGTATGTAAATAACATCCTTGTTAGCAAGTGACATGGGACCTTTGGATAACAGTGCCACCTACGCTGAATTTAGAGCTCGATTTAGAGCAAAGTCATGCCAAATCAGCGCAAATCAAGCAAATTTAAAAGCTCTACATACTCTCACAATTTGGCTCGAGAACCTCTCATTCATTCAAATTGAGCTCAACTTGAGCAAAAGCAAGGTGTCTAGGATTACTTTTCATTTCCCGCGTTAAGGATTCGTTTTCATGCCAAATCAGCGAGTGATCGCTTTTCATGCTTTTCACGCCAATTCAGTGGGTGCTCAACAAGGATTCTCTAGATTTTTATATACCAAAACCGACAACTGAATTCTTCGAATAATATTCCAAAACCAAGAAGGCCACACACACACACACACACACACACACACAAAATCAAATGCACCGATCATTCCAAAACCAAGAACGCCATAAACAAGAAACTCCAATGTACCGATCCTTCCAAAACCAATAACGACACGAACACGAACATCAAATCCACCGATCGCAGTAGTGGAACTAAAAGTTGCACTAAACTAGAATCGCCTAGAACGAATCGGAGTCGTAGCGAAAAACAATTCTAAAGCACAAGCACAAATATACACCGATCGTTTCTTTTGCAAGGAGAAACTCCTTGCACGCAGACACTCAAATCCTCAGATCGCGTCACACCGTCTGAACCTCTCGTCCATTTGCACTCATACAGAAAGAACGAAACAAAAGAAAATGAAAAGACAAAAGTCCCCGTCGCCACCAAGAAACAGAGAACAAGCGCAATTCGCAGGTTGTGGAAAGCCAATTTTGGACTGAAACGAAAGGCAGAAGGGAGAAACGCACCTGTGGAGCTTTCAGAGTTTTAAGAGGAGCTGATGCGCGGTGAAATTTGGAAAGCTTTGGTAGTTGGAAATCGACGCAACGTGCTGCGAAGCTCGGTGGTGGTGGTGACTGAGAAGGGTGTTTGAAAGAAGAAAGCGAGGCACGTGAGGCTTCGAGTGGGTTCCCCGCGATGGACCTGCCCCGTATATGCCCCGTCAGGCGTGACGGGAACTTCAGTTGGGTGTTCAGTTGTTTTTGATTTATTATTAACCCCTAAATGCCCGAGGCACCCAAGTGTGGTGTTTGCAAAACTTTGAAGTTAAATAAAACCTAACCAAGTTGCTATTTTTAGTAGGTTATATATTTTTAAAAAGTTATTTTTGAAGTCTACTTTTAGCTACAAAAATCCGATCTTGAAAATAAATGATAGTGATTTTCTATTCATGATTTTGTACAAGGGTACCCAGTGCAATCTTGACTTCCTGTAGTGTTGAAAGCTCTTGGAAATGAGCCTCAAATACACTAGATCTTGGAGAAAAACACACATTCAAAATTCATTTAAAAAAATCTTGAAATAGATTTTAAGAAGCCATAAATTAATCGGGGTTATACAAGTTAGGCCCTTCAACCTCATATTTTTTTGGTCACCAACTTTTTAGCTTTGATTTGTGTAAAGAAGATTGAAAGATTTTTGCAATTTTAGCACCCTCATGGTCGAACATTATAATCTTTGACTCCATAAGTGGTATTGTTGTGTTTTCTTTTCCTATGAGATCTCTAACATGTCTAGTTTGAATTTGTACGGTTACAGTGCAAAAAAAATTGACACAACTTATCAAAATGTTGGCATTTTGTTCAATTTAGAACAAATTTCAGGAAGCCCAAAACAGGCCTTGGGCATTTAGGGTTAAGGTAGCCAACCCCTTTCCGATCACCCTCCCATTTCCGATCAATAACTTGATCCAAATGTAACCATAGCTTTTTATTCTTATTTGATTCATCAATAATGAATAATACATTGACACCTAATAAAGTTGCCATTGATCAAGAATGGGCTTGCCTATTGATCAAAAATAAGAAACCCTGACTTTTCCACTTCTTTAATTTTTATTAATTCTACACTTGATGAAAAATTACCAAAAAATGGCAATCTTTCTTATTCCTATTTCCTCACTGGACAAAATTTTCTCCTCCACCATTCCTCAATCATATATATGTTGAAATGCTTAACTGATTGAAAATGGGAGATCTAGGTTAGTGTGCTTTGGCCACCAACCTTGTTTGTGTGTGTCTTTCCAACATTTTTTGCACATCATCGGCAAGATTCCGTGATGGTCTAATGCATGACATGACGTCATGTTGTCAATCATGTAATCATTAGTGAAAACATAGGTTGTGTTTAGTATAATTGGAGGCCTCTCTCCGAAGGCCTCCCATTGTGTTAAGGGTTGGTGTAGGCGCTTTATTACCTACCTTTGATAATAATGCGGACACCATCCCGGTTCTAGCCTTTTATCCACTATGTTCAGATGTACGGGTGTTACAAGCGTGGCCCATTGTACCTTCCAAGAAATGGAGCTTTGCTAATGTTTCCTAGTTTTGTGGATGGCAGTAGTATGATTTGCGTGCAAGGATCTACTAACTAGTTGCTAACCCAAGAGGCCAGCCTAGGTAATAAAGGAAAAAACAACCTATTCGGACATTTCATCTATCCTATGTCCCTTCCATGGTGCTTTTTCCAATGATTTCCCACTCGTTGGCTTTCTCGATTGGTTCGTGAGTTTTAACTTTCTACATGAACCCCTATGTTTTAACCTTTGACTTGTTTTAAGTATTCTACCTGAACTCTAGATTCTTACTTCTATTTTAACACCTTAAGGACCATGAGTGAAGATTTTGAACAACAAATGAACAGAAATACATCCTAAACTCACTGAAATGCATTTTTTCATCCATCAATTTTTTAGAAGATTCTTGTATAAGTTCTTTAACATTTTTACAGTATAGATTATGAAGATTTTGCTTTGTAAATGTTCCATAATTCAAAAGTTATTGGGAGGTCTAGCCTCAAAAAGTAACGTTTTCAGTTCAAAAAATGACCCTTCAAAAAACAACTTGAATCAAAAAATAAAATAAAAATCTTCAAAAATTGCTATGATTAGAACTCAACATTTTAAACTTGTAGGAAAAAAAATCTTGCAAAAATCATAAATATTCAATCTACAATTGATTTTAGAAGGAATTTTCAATTTCTGGCTCCAATTTTTTTTGAAAAATATTGATTTGCGTATTTGTTGATCCAACCATATAGATGTGATCTATAAATCATATAATACAACTTTTGTTTGAATGTCATCATCAAAATATTGTTCTAAGTTGCATTTTATAATAGATCTTTACAATTTTGGAAATATGGATGCTCCCCTGGTCCTTTAGGGGGTAATCTACTTCTAGCTTTTGATATTTAACTTTAATCTTTTATCCTTCTACTTTAACCCTAAGTTTTGACTTTCCTTCAAAGATTTCCTTCTAAATTTTTACTCTAACTTCCTAACGTTGAAATGTTATTCTAAATTTCTACTTCTAAATTAACTCTAAGTCTTTTACTTCTAAAATTACTTCTAAATTTTAACCTCTAAGTTTACTCTACGTTTTTTACTTCTAGACTTTAATTCCTAAATTATATCTTCTAAATATTACTCTAGTCTTTTAACTTCTAAATGTTCCTCTAAAGTTTTGACTTCTAAACTACCTCTCGCTCTTAACTCCTAAACTTACTCTAAGCTTTTTAACTCTTAATTTTTAACCTCTAATTTAATTCTAGATTCTTACTTCCTAAATTTAATTCTAAGTTTTAACCTCTAATCTAAACTCCCACGGTTTACGTCCTAATTCATGCTTAATTTTCACTTCTAAATCAAACTTCCAAATTAATCCTCTAATTCTAATTCTAAATTTTAATTCCTAAATTAATTTCTTCAAATTAGCCCTAATTGGACTTTTTACCTCTTGATTTTATTCTAATTTCTACTTTCCAAACCTAATTTTAGATTGTTGACTTCTAATTAACGTTAATTTCTACTTTCTAAATCTAGTCCTAATTTTGGTTCATCCTTCTTTAAAACAAAGTTCACCAAAATTCATCCTTCTGTGGCCGATTAGTTTCCATTGCACCCACCAACCGAATTTGATGCAAGTCCTTTGTACCTACAATACGCATATATATGTACAGGGTCTTCTTCTCTGTTTCTAGTGTTGCTTTGGTCACATGCCAAAAATGTCTGAAAATGACAAACTTATTAGTGCCTAAATACAAAGTTTTAGGCCTATTTGAGAGCTTCTCCCTCAACAAATTCACCACTTGCTCTACATTTGCTAATTCTGTCACATCTAGATTTGAATGAGTAGTGCGAATGTACCTCTTGACCACAGCTCCAACCCCGTCGTGGGGACCTTTACCATGTCCAGAACCAAAAAAACTCCAAACACACACACATCCACCAGTATGGGCAGGATACCGACTAACATAGTACCAAGGCACTTTACTTTTGAATTGATTAGAGCAGCCATCTGACCAAATCCAATGCTACTTTGGATAGAAGCCAGATTCAAGCAAACTCTTCCAATGTAAGTTCAAGAAATGTTGTAAGTAATAACTGTCATGACTTTTGTCATCTGAAATGTAAAAATTGTACCTCATTAGTGTGTTCGTACTAGGATCCATAGGGTCTGGATTTGGGTTTCTAGTCCACGAAATTTGGACTAGGATGGAGACTTGGTAGCTGTGTTAGTGCATCGACTGTACTTTATTCAGCACCTCAAAACTATAATTCTCTGCAAAATCAATCACACAGACAATACCATCTGCCGGTACCAAGCTCTTCTTGAACTGTGCATCTTCCCATCTGGCTATAAAGTTATGCTTAATAAAACCTTGCAACTTAGGCTTCAAGTACTCTAAAAATTCCGTAGACGACATGGTCTTATAAGTGAGACAAAGCTTCTTCCTTTCAAGTCCCTTTTTAGTTACGATATCTTTCATTTCATATCTCTTCCAAGAAACCATGGGAGGGGAGGAACCAACTTCCTCAACATGACACACTGGCAAGTAATTTGCACCACAATTTTCACAATCTCTATACAAGCGATCTCTAGAATGCCATTGGTCAAACTCACCTTTAGAACACACTACAGACTTCCATAAGGCTGTAGTCCCAGGATACGTCATAGTCTTACCATAGCAACCAGTCCCATTGGCACTTGAAGCCGCGCACACCTCATTGCAATCGCAAGTACAGATACAGGCAAAGTGGATCCTTAATCGCAGCCTCATGTAATTCAAACCCTGGAATAAATCTTGGAATTCTACATGATAAATGCAACAACATACATTGCGCTCCTTCATACGCTTCACCCAGAAAGGACGTAGTAGGTCAAAAGATCTTTAATCAATGATCACTTCCGGACTTGCCTTTTGAAACCGCAAAAAAAGTTCCATCTGAAAACAACACCAAAGCAACAAAGTGAATCCTGGAACACCTGAACCCACCCAATATGCCACAACTCACATCGTATTCCCTAACCACGCAAGATTCATCATCCAACAAAGCTTGAATCCGCCCAGTATGCCACAAATCACACCGTAGTCCCTAAACACGCAAGATTCATCACTCAATAAGTCCTAAACCCGCCCAAACACACAAAGTTTATCACCCAACAAACCCTGAACCCGCCCAGTATGCCACAAATCACATTGTAGTCCCTAAACAGGCACAATTCATCACCCAACAAATCCTGAATCCGCTCATTGTCTCATAAATCATAACTTAGTCCAAGCACTTTGTCACACATCACCCAAAACAACCATGCACGTCCAGTAAAGGACCCAACACACCCAATATCCCACCGTAGTATCTAAACTTGCACACTTAATCAACAGAAGAACCTTAAATCCACCCAGTATCCAACCTTACACCCTCAACCCGGCCACTTCATCACAAAGAGGATACAAACAAGCCCTATAGTCCACCGTAGACACTGAAATTGGGTACTCGGTGACAAAGTAATCCCTAAACCTGCGTGGTAGCTTGAAAAGTAAACCCGTCCCACTTACGCATGCATTGGATACAGAACAAAGGTGGAAGTGAACACAACCACCCTAAACCGCAAGTCACCTTCATTCCTCAGTGCATCCTAAACCTTGTAAGCTTTCCAAGCTAAAGAACAAATTGTAAAATGAAGTGAATTACTTGAGATTCCATCAAGTATTGTGTTGGCTTTGTGTCAATGGCACCATCCCATAACCTCTTCCGGATGACTTCTTTTTTATTTGGACTGTTCCGAGTCTCACAAGCCCACCACAGTAGAACTACTACCTTCGTGCCCTCATCCAAAACATCTGACCTCCATTTTCTAATGGACAAGGTTCATTTGAACATTGTGTTTGCTTCCATGACCTTCCTACGAGCTATTGCTAGTGCAATATTTTGCGGATGAACTTTTAAGAGCCTGGCTTGGCCGCGCAAGGACAAACTGAAGCTCTCACTAACAACTGTAGTAAGAATGGTATGTTTTGTGCCCAATTGTGCAGCCATTTGTGGGTGCTTATTTATCCACCCTTGGTAAATAATTGTACACAACCGGGTTCTAGTTCTAATCATGAAATCCTATTCTAAGTGGGTGCCTAAATGTCAATCCATTGTGCCTTCTAAGAAATGGAACTTTTCTAACTGCTAAACATCTAATCCCCTTGCAAAAAAGGCCTCAAACATTCTAGACTATGATTGCCTACAACTAAGGTGTCCTAGCTATTTGAACCGCAAGGGTCCTGGATTTTTCTACTCTATGGTCTGATTTTTAGTTGATGGAATATTTCACGCCATCTCCAAAACCCTAAAGCTCACTGGAATTGGATGTTCCTAGCAAAAGTTATGCATGGATGAAGTTTGACCGCTACTCAGTTCATCAAACTTCATCCATAGCTACCTACAGGTTTCCGCTTTCAATTTCACTTGAATTTTTACCCGAGGTCTGATTTGAGTTATTCCAACTATTTATGACCCTAATTTTTTATTGGAAAAGTTACCCTAATTTACCCGGTTAACTATAATTTACTCCATCGGTAAATGTTCATTGGATTTTTACTGTTTTTTTTTTGTTTTTACACTCTTGTTTTTACGAGTTACTTTTATCTTTTCTAGTTTTTTATTTTACTATTTTACTTTGGAATCGACTTTTACTGACCTAATTTATTGATGGATGAAAGTTGGTTGGTAATTTGTATTTGGAACTTCATCCACTATTTACTGCTAACCTAATTTCTTGAATTATATTCTACTTTTATTTTTCCCTTCTAGGCTAATTTTTCCTCTTAGATGTGAGGTTTCTATTTTTTGGATGATTTTTGGGTGGATTTTAGCCGATTCATGGGCCAAACTTCATCCGCATGTAACTTTCTCGTTTTAACTCGAAATTGGACATACTTTACCTTTTTGGAAACCTCTAGACTTCTACTTTTGGATTCTAAGCTTAAATTTGACCTGACTTCTCTTCCTAATGGTCTGACTTGTTCGTAGGCCTCGGTCCTACCCTAACTTGCTAACTAGGACAATTCAAGACACATTTGTAAGTCAAAGCCTTGTTGTTAGGATGACAAAAGGCTAGATACAAATGATTCTAGACTTTGATAGTTAGGCTAGGGACAATAGCTCCGCCGTATGGTGGGTTAGCACAAAACTCTAAGACAATAAACAAGAAGGTGAGTTAGTGACTAGACTTTAGAAACTAGGCAAGGGACGATAGCTTTGCTGTACGGTGAGTTAACACGAAACTCTAAGACAACTATTAAGAAGGCAAGTTAGTGTTTAGACTTTGAAAACTAGGCAAAGGACAATAGCTTTGCCGTACGGTGAGTTAACACAAAACTCTAAGACAACAATCAAAAAGGTGAGTTAGTGTTTAGACTTTAAAAACTAGGCAAAGGACGATAGCTTCACCGTATGGTGGGTTAGCACCAAATTTTTAGACAAGTATTAAGAAGATTTAGCTAGTAATTAGACTTTAGAGAGTTGGTTCCTACCCAACTTCTCTCAATTAACAACATTTAGTACGTGGACCTCGAGAGTTTTGGTTCCAACCCGAAATCTCTCAGAATGACACCAATACAAGACTTAAGGAGCAAATACGAGACCACAAAATAGAATTAAAGCAAGCACTAAGAAGTTCTAGCTAACAGCAATGCCAGGATTTGGCTAGATCATCCTTAGGGTTAGTGCAATACTCAACCACTAAAGAACTTGGGTTAGCAAAGACAAATATACAACACAAAGATATAAAAGCAATGCTTGAAGGGACCTCCACGTCCTTCAAGAAAAGCTTAAAAAGTACAAGAAATATGACTCAATGCTCAAACATACAAGAGAGAAACACAAAGTATGGCTCAAATGGCCAGAATTTAGAACAACACAAGTCAGAACAAGAGAAAAGTGGCTTGGCCTTTAATCGGCCAAACCAAAAAAAAGGAAAGGGGGCAAGAAGTGAGAGGAGGGGAGGCCTCTTTATACTCTTCCAAGAGAGCTCACCCCTCCTTTCCTATTGGTCGTAGGATTTCCATCCTTATCTTCTAGGATTTTCACCCTTATCTTTGAGGATTTCACTTCTACGTTGGTCCTAAACTCTAATATTTGGAGTTCAGCTCCAAATCACAAACGAATCACGCCAGTGGCTTCAGAAGGCCATTTTTAGTCTAGTGCCCCTATAATCCCCTGTTCTGACATCTAAAACCTCTCCTAGGTTAGCGCTAACTGAGGCCAATAAAGGGTAAAATCTAGATTTTGGAGTTGGCCGTTTCTGACTAAAGTAGTAAAGTAACTAGCTAGGGTTGTCAGAAATGTCTGAGCAAGTAAGAAAAGACCCCTTGTTTACTTGATTTCGACTTTGTACGCTCCCGAGACGCCGGTCAACTTCACGCAAATCTCACCACATGATTAATTTAGAGGGATGTTGCTAATTAGGCCACCTCTCGCTATTGGAACGCCATGAAACTTGTCGGAGCGTGTTATTAACATAAAAGAGTCTATTCTAATTTTTTGTAAGATTATACCGCAACCTAGGGAATTTCCATGAATTTCCCGTTATCAATTTAAGCGGTTGACCGTTCGGAAAGGATTTTTCCCTAAATCGGAAAATTTTGAAACTTCTTGGAGAACCTCTCATAGAGTTTTCCAAGAGATGCGCAAGTTCATAATTCTTCACCCCGCACACGTTGGTCTGGATGGAAATTCCATTTCTTTTAAAGTAACTGGTAGTCAAGGAATCTTCTACATGCGAGGGAATCTTGGAGGATGGATTCCGCTTCTGACCTCTTGGCATATTTCCAAACCAAGAGCACAATCCGTCGGCTGCAGATTGCTCCACAGGCCCATCTTAAAGAAAAAAACTTCTCCAGGCTAACATTTGGAGTTTCTATTATTTCAATGATGGAATGGGGAAACTGAAACCTCTCTAGGAGAATCTATCCTAAGACTCATCGGGACTTCCCTCGAACCACTTTTAGCCATGTGGAGTCACATATACGGCATTTTAGGCTATTTTGGATAGGAACCCTTAAACCTTTGTATTCCTACTACTTTCTGGTTTCTAACTTATTTACAAGCGAGATTTAGAGATCTATTAAGGAAAAAATCCTATTATTGACCAAATGCTACATGGGTATGTAACAACTCTAGTTTGGTCTTTCACTCTTTTTTGGTATTTTTGTATCTTTTTACGACTTAAATTGCACAATTATGGAAAAAAGAAAACTATGAGTCCCACATGACGAATTGGGAGCTCACACCATTTTGGAAACTTTGACCTCAGAAAGAGACTGCTTTAAGCCATTAACAATGTCTGAGTGAATCCTACCATGAGACCCTAAATGAAAAGAAGTGCTCAGCAAATTAATTGAGGAACCTACATAGTTGAAAACCCTTTGCAGAATACGACCTCCATTTTTAGCAGAAGTAAAATCTTGTAAGGTTTCATCGATGCTATCAAGGATACGTTGAGTGCACTTCAAAGGAACTGGGCTCAACAATAGTTGCAAGCGCATAAGCCTACTTCTTCGCCCGACACTTTCTCTGTCGCTCTACCTGTGTCTGGGCCTACTCGACCGATTTTGCTTGTATGCGGGCCTTTGCTCTTTCAACCATCTATGGTTTCTTTGCCCACTACGACGGGCTGCATTCTCCTGGTTCTCCATCACCCTACCCTTCAAAACAGACGTGCCACAGCCCTAAACCCTGCACATCTAAACTAAGTTCATGAACACATAAAATGGAGAATAAAATCGCAGCGACCAGAATGAAACAATAACCTGGACAAAGCGACCATGTACCAGTGTCTTCTTTGCGTGACCTAAACCACAATCTCGTTGTCGCACCTCAGCAATCATATAGAGCAGGATTCCAAAATCAAGCAACTGCAGCGCGCTCACGCAAAGTATTCCAATGCCCTAGCACTCCACATCCAAGAACAAGTTGCAGAACGCCAGCATAACCATGCACAAACCATGTACCAAAGACAGCCTAAACCTTCAACCATCGCCCCGACCAAACACTGCAACAAGGGTGGAGACAAAGTGACGTTGGGAAGCAACCAAGACAAAGGTTAGGGTTTAGGGTCCACTGGCTCATCACAAACGCTCGTCTCCAAAGAAAATGAACGGTGTAGATCTCATCCAAAAGCCCTCGTCGTCGGGACCAAGGATATTTCATCTGTTTGTCCTACGTCATCAGTGACGTATTCGTCTTACGCTGGCTCTCTTTCCGTCCATGACTACAGGCATAAATCCAAAAAAAAGTACAAAAGTACCAAGCTCTTCAGTCGCGGCTAGATCCTGAAGTGTAGTATACTTTAGGAAAAAAAAGATTTGGAAGAAAAAATCTTGGGTAAGAGAAAAGGACTTCTGAAAATTCAATGTTTCAAAACTCTCTAAAAAGTCCCTAGCAAACATATAAGGAAGAACTACATTAGAAGCCATTCATTTCTAAAAACTTTAACTCAAATTCTAGAAGAGATGTAGTCCCTAAAAGTTCCTTGATTGACACAAAGGGGTAAAAAAAAGTCCTTTTCAACGTTTGCTGACAACAACAAGTTTGTCACATCCACTTTCATTCAAAAGTCCCTATTGCTCACATACAATATTAAAAAAATAAAAAACACTCATACAACTATTGGACATTAAGTTTGCTATCCAAAATCAAGTTGTTTCATAAGAAAATAAAATTGGAAATGCCTTCTACATCAATTTGAAAATGAAGTGTTCATAGTTTTCAACATTGTGACACGAAATTGAGCCTGTCAACCATGCATCCACCCTGGACTAGATTGTATTAGAGATATTATAAGCACTCCAACGTCAAACATTGCAAGGAGAGAATTGAAAGCACGTTTCAATTGGAAGGAGATAAATTATTCATTCCAAAAAAAATTGCTACATACAAGTAGTCCCGTGATGAAAAGGAGATTAAAATGATGACAAGCTTGAAAATGAAATTATAAAAGTATAAAATCAAACTATGAGATTGTTCAGTATACTTTAAAAAAATTTGTAGACATGTATTAAAAACATTGAGAATTTGGGATTTTTAATTATTGGCGTGATTTTGATTTTGAAAAAAAATACTATGATAGCTCAAATCATAAAGATTGTCAAAATCTCTATCAATGGTAATATAAAGCAAATACATAAAAGCGTCTTATAATGGCTAGAGAGATATACAAGAGTTATACAATTTTGAAACCATCATTTTTAGACTTATTGGGGAGTTTGATTTTTGGCAACTTCCATTATCAAAGGTACAGATTGAAAAGAAAACTACATTCCTAGAGAGGTTATTTATTTCCCTATCTTGAAAGAAATTCTTTGTAAAGCATGCCATAATTATAGATTGTATGAACCTGTTGGGACCTTTTGTTGCACTTTTATAGACACTTGGTCCTTTAGAAGTACACACTTGTTTAATGCATTGAGTAACTACAATGTGATTATTATTGATGAAGTCCCTCGTTCAAGAAGTTCCTTAATGAATAACTGATCATAATTGCCTCTTTCCACATAAGTGAAGGTTTCATGGGTACTTACATACAAAAACTGGTTTGAGGATTTAATTTCATCTTCAAGGATTCCCATGTGTCTATTATTAAATGAATCTTTGAGTATCTCAATTATTTAAAAATTAAAATTCACAATTACTTAACCACATGAGAAGTGCTTCAAAGGATTGCCTAAAGGCTAGCGTACATGACTTGGTATTTTAAATTGCTTCCCTCTTTTATGATGCTTACCATTTTATTTTCACTTTGTGCTCAGTAGTGCAACCTTGGAGTTGTATCAGTGTTCTTAGAAAATTTTCTTTGAATTGTTTGCAAATTGAAGGTTATTATGCTCTATGAAGGCAATTCTGTGTTTAGAAAAATTCAAGACCTTTGATTTTGAATCCTATATCCTAGAAGAAAATGAATGGTAGAGATGTTGATAATGCATCTCGTTGTAGCAAATATCTCAAGAAGATTAAAGGTTGGAAAACGCAACAATTGACAATGGAAGTGGCACAATCACTCATATTACATAGTTGTCTGTAGGATCAAGAGCAGCAAAAACATCTGCATCAGGTACTTTTTAAACCTTTTTAAAAAAAAAAGCATTTTATTAATATAAGTCGGTATTTAATCATGTTGATTTCATTCTCATTCTTTAGAGCTTGTTATTTCTTCTTCTCAGATATAAAATTGTTTGTATAAGATATGAATTTATGCCAGTGCAAACTGTTTTGTGATTACTTATGAAAAATTTTATAAATCCAATGGATTTCAGGTTGAACATGTAGTCAAAATCACTATGAAACTTATAATTAACAGGTATAAAATTTTAAATTCATTCAATCCATTCAAATTGTGGGGGACTTTTCAGGGTTTGAGTTCCTTGCCTTTAATATTTTAATGTTTTGTTTTTTCCAATTTTGGTTGCTTGTTGCATTGGGTAGCCTATGAATTGAAAGTAAACAAACTAAGGCTTCATGATTTCTAAACCTGTAAAATTAGGACTTCATAATCTTATGCAAAAATACAATTTATGAAGAATTTTGAAGTGGCAGGCATGGTGAGATGTATTGATGCATTCCTTGTTGTCTCATCTGATTTAGTTATAAATCATTGCTTTTTGGAAGCCGTAATGATGATTGTTCTAGAGGACTGCCACAACTAATCATTATAGTATCTTTAAGCAAAAGTTTTGTAACATCTAAAAAAAAATTCCAGAACCCCCCATCAAAAATCAAGATAAAAGGAACCTTGGCAATCATTCAGAATTTGTTGTAGCAATATCTATGTATTTTAAAGGTTCTATTTCAGAACAAAGCTAAGCACCAATCTTCTATAGAAGTGAAATGTATGATTGTTTCTTGGAAACGGTTGACCTCAGCTAATGTATAAATAGGAGAACTAGAAAAGTGCAGAATCGCAAGAAAATACATACTTTGACATTTTAATTTGTAAAAAATAGGAAAAGTAATTTTAAAAAAAACTGAAGAAGGCCATTTGAGAAGACTTCATAGTGAAGAGATCCCACCAAAAAAATGATCCTAAAACCATCTTCAATGTTCAGAATTGCATGCGCAAACGAGCCCTCTTTGCACGGACGTAGAGGATATAAAATAAAATATTTTTTAATGCCCCTTGGTAGAATCATGGCTTCCTACTATGGAAATAGACCATAGAAATTTCAGCTCCAAATCATCAAATTTGGGGACTCCTTACGTAGTAAAAATCCTAAAACTCAAAACATGACAAATTAGATTAAATAATTTTTAAATATAAAATGATTTTTGAAAATTTCTGAAAAATATGAGATTTAATGAAACTCAAAGAAGAATCTCCAATGGAAATTTCAAGTTCATGTAAGTCAGGCTTCAGAATTTATTGCAAAAGGAAGCTTCAACATTCCTTTTGTGACAATGTTTTAGTACTTCCCAGTACCGGTCTTTCTTGCAATCACCCTAAAGGAGTAATTGAGGAAGATGTTGAAGTTGGAATGGATAAGTGTACCCTACAAAGTACAAAGGGGGAATTTTCTATTACAAAGTTTGTAAGAGTAGATATTCAATAACAGCTAGAAGGTTTCTAAATATACCACCTATAATGACTTCGTCTATCAGTAGTTTATAAAGTATTCCATTACAAGTGCCATATATTTCAAACTTCAAAGTTCCTCAAGCACAAATTCTTGAAATTGAAATTTTTATGAATTATTTATTTTTTGCTTTGCATTAAATTAGTTTTGCTTTTCTTTCATGGCCGTTGTTATTGTATAAATGGTTCTTCAATTTGTTTTGTTGTTGGAGCATTCTATACCAATATTTTACGTACATTCTAGTTGCACTCAAGCTGGACTCTTGTTGTTTGTTTTTATTTAGAAATTTATAGTAGAAGTGATGTCCATCATATACATAAACAATTTATTGAACTACTATCAACAAAGGAGACATTGAAAGCAATCAGACATTAAATTTTTTATGTAGTTTTATTAAGCTCAAACACATTGTCACAATGAACTCTATATAATATCTAAAAATGAAGATTTAAATAAGTTAAATGAATTTCAAATTGAGAGTTTAGGAATTGAAAGGTAGACTGATGGGTTTTTATAAGTTAACTTTCATTTTGAAGTGTGGAAATGATTTTATTTTATTTGATAGACCAAGGAACAGCATATAAAGGTAATGATAAAATCATACATGCTGTAACATGTAATGTAATGTTGTTTACCATAGAAAAAGTATTCATTTGTCTTATTGCATGATTTTTTCAAAACTCACGACAACAATAGTATGTTTTTCAAATTTGATACAATTGGAATTACAATTTTTAATTTCTTCTAATGTACTTTAGAACTTTTGAGAACATCAATGAATGCTAAAGTATTGTTGAAGTTTCATTTTCAAGGTATCATGACACCGAAGATGCATTTGAAGTGGTTGGAGCACGGATGGTGGATTGTAGCAAACGACAATGAGAGGTCTTCTTTGTGGATCACAGATTTTTCAATTAGGCAGGGGCATTATGAGTTTGCATTGGCATCCTCACATGGAGTCATCAAGGGCCTCACGGGCACCGCTGACGGAGGACTAACTGTATTGGTGACCACAACAGAAACGACACTTGAGAAGTATAAACAGAAGAAGATGTTGATGATGGCTCCTATTCCGCCACAACTTCTCTTAGTTCTTACTCCCATGCGTAGCTTGAAGAGTGTAGCAAAAGATTGGAAAAAAGTGCCTCATGAATTGCAGGTTAAACAAGAGGGAGCGGTTCAAAAATTTATGGAGATGACCTCTAAACAAGTGCAAGCATTGCGTTGTTGACACCGAGAGATTTTAAGCCGTGAAGAATTAGAAATGATGAACGTAGGTGTTGTCCAAGAGCGGCCTGCATCAAGAGGTCCAGAAGACTTGAATGAAGTATATCGAGATCTTGCTACGCTAGTGAATCCAAATTGGGTTCCATTAGATGAATGGAACCATAAGCGAACTATTGTTGAAGGGGGATTAGGAATCCGTCCAGATGAGGGGGGTGTTTCTGGTAGATCAAGGGCACAGCGTCAACGCCTCCAATCTGCAGCACACGATGTTGTTGTTCAACCTACAGGTGATAATGAAGAGGTACAAGTGCAAGGGAGCGCAGCAGTAATGCCACCATCAGTGGAGATGGAAGTTGCAGAAGAATTGCTGCAATTGAAGAGGGGATGCAACTTAAAATCCTATACTAAGTGAGCCACCCATTTTTCTTGATCTTCCAAGTGAAGGAGAAGAAGGGGCTCCAACCACAGTCACAAAAGTTGGATCAAGATTAAGACAATCAAGAGTTGGCTTAAGAGAAAGATTATAGAGGTTACCTATTGTAGTAGCCAATTTGGATACTGGAAGAACTACCAATCGTGCAAGATGGGTTGTTGGTAGGGAACAAGGTGTTGGTAGAGGACGGGGTGCTGGTGGAAAACGTGGTATTGGTAGAGGACATGGTGGGAATTCGTTGCAACGGGATTCTGCAATGGAAAAGATCTTAGAAGACCAATCAAGGCGTCGCACTTGTGCAACAGATGCTATAGAGGAGCAAGGCATTAGGAAGCGAATAGCAGCACAGATACGTCGTCAAAAAGCAGCCATACAAAGTCGTCCTCCACAAGGAAATGATGGCAAAAATGTTGTTATTGATGATGATTATTCTGAAGAGGAACAGGAGCAAGAACCTAGAAGAGTATTGCCAAAGAGTATTACAAAAACGAACCCTGTGATTTTTTCTACTGAGATCGTGTACAAAGCAGGATATATATGGGGGCAAAGTCTGATTTTTGATGCAAGGATCGATAGCATCCGCAATGTAGCTAATACAAAGACGAACCACAGGATGATAATGAATTGGCATGTGAACAAAATGTACGAGCATCTCAAGAAGTCCAAAGCTGATGGAGTCATTGCGATTATTCTTTATTCCATTGCATATTGCTACGACATTAGCAATAACAAGGGCAAAACGGAGGTGATAGAGTTGCCGTTTAACCAAGAAGGTGTTGCATGTGAATTTGAAGCCGTGTATTTAAACGTTGCTGGCCAAATCCATCCCTCTTGAGCAGCGCAGTGCAGAGAAGATGGCTGAAGAGCAATATTATATGGAAGCCAGTAGATGGCCAACATTTTATTGATGCTTATAAACAAGTCCAATGGGAGAAGAAAGAGGGAAATTTATCCGATGAACAGTATCATGCATGGTTTGTGAGACGGAAAGCAAAGTTTGCGGTGTACAACAACCCGCAATTTTATATTGAAGCATCGATCAAAATAAATGCAAAAGAGTTTTACCGGAAATTCTTCACCACGCATTACAAAAATCTCATCAAATTGCGCAATATATGGAAAGCATGTGGAAGTCCTAGTGTTACTACTCCAGCTGACAATGCATACAGAGCAAAAGCATTGATTATGCCAACGAATGCGTTACATTACAGTCAGAATTTATCAAAGTATATATTGTTAGAGGAGTTGTCAAAAAAGATGGTGGACTATACATGCCATGCTTGGAATGAAGATGAAGAGTCCTATAAGGCCATTGTGCGAGTGTGCAAAGATTATGAAGACGGAAAACTATTTTTTAGCAAGAAGGCTGAAGAGAAGTGGAAGAAGATGGCTAGAGATTGAAATCTTGATGTCACTGCGGATGGAAACTTGAAGAGGAAGAGGATGGAAAAGACTTGGTGGAAGCCCTTGAGCAAAATCTCTACAAAAAACTATGTATGTTTGGTCCAACAGATGGCTGTAAAAGATGTGGTTAATGAAAAACACGCTTTGCAGCAATACTATTTCAATGATGCTGCTTTTGTAAACTCTTTCAAAGCTACAGTAGCGTATGTGGTGAACATTTTACAATGAAAAGATACGATCAAAAATCAAATTTGGTTTTTTATGGTAGAAGCGGAGGATGAAATCCATTGTCCATGGATGATTTCTTCTCCATCGACACAAACAAGTATGGAGATTCGGGAAGGAGGTAATTCATCTTGATGGGGAAGACATTGAATAATAACACGAAGACCTCGTGGTATTTACCTGCAGTGACAACTGTTCAAATACTCAACAGTTTAGAGAATGTTGTCACAGCTTTTGTTAGGCAACATTTTGTAGATATCTGAGCGGGTCGCAAAGGTTATGCAAGATAGGGTCAAGACGTAGAGGATGTATCGAATGCTCATTAGAATTGGCAAGATGCAATCTCTGTGGTGCAACAAAAAGAACGTGAAGCATCTTTTCTCGTGGGGTGTAAAAAAAGATTCTTTGAGGACGAGTACATTGAACTTGGAAAACCGTGTTTAGGGGTTTTTGATTGTAGACATGGAAGTTTGCAAGGGAAGGACATCCAATGGTTGAACAAGGATTATAGCAAGGTTGTGCAATAACTCAAAAATTGGATATCTTGTATTTTTCGTTGGAATGCTGTGTTTCTTTTTCCGCCAGGCATATATTTTGACGAAGCGATGGAGTCAAGGATGGCGTTGCCAGAGGGTTGCCACGTGCTCCAAGGTTCTTGAATATTTCAAGCAGAAACAATTTTTTCATACGTGCATGATCTGCATCATGGCGAGCAACGACAACGGTGTACAACCCATTGGTGTCATTGTCATTATTATGCATTATTCTAAGGAGAGTGGATTCATGGTAAACCTTCCTAGCAATATGGACGACTTACCGAGCGACTTACATGTTATATTTCAAGATTCTTGGAGTATAAAAATGATGCCTCGACATAGGACAAGTTTGAGAGGACACCAACGGAGTTGAAGAGAATGGTACAAATGTACCTGCGAAATTGGGGGTTGGTGACATTGGGCATAACGATAGTAGTGCTAAGAATTTTGGAGACAAGATATGTAAGCAATGATGTTATCATCATGAAAGGTGTGTTGGTCAAGACGCAATTCGTGTATAACAGATTGCAATCGATGTATGAGGAGAAGTTGGTGATAATGAACAGTGTGAGTATGGCCGCCAAACGCAGACCCTTACAAGTGCTGACTACAAAAGAGAGCTTGTCTGGTCTCGGTGTTTCTGAAACAGATGGAGGTGTGTCATGTGGTACAGTTGAAAGAGTAGCGCAGTCATCTAATGACTCTTCCGATGAAGAAGAGAAATTTCAAGTAATTAGATGGGGAGGGCGGAAGGGCAAAGCTGTAGCAGTTGATTTGAGAGCCTCATCAACAAACAAAGATGAGAGTGATGCCGAGTGAACACAGTTTGACAGATTACCAAGAGCTGGCTGAAGTTTGGATTTTTGTAACACTAATGCAGTCAGTGATGCCCGTAGGGACCAAGCAGACTTGATAGAAATAAAACAAGATCCAAATTATGCTCTTTCGAAAGAAGTTGATGAGGTGGACAACGTAGAACCGAAACAAGCTAAAAGAGGCATGGAAGAAAGTGCAGATACAACAGCAGCAACGGAATCCAAATCAGCGTTGTCAACATTCAGCCAAATGGATCAAATGAGCTTCTTTGCGAATGGTGATGGATATTATCGTAATAGGAACAACGTTCGATTCTCTCGGACATGTGAAGGACTACATTACATTTATCACCTGATAACTTCCATCTTCTCTGTCGTCAACTTTATCAGAGAGAGTTACAACACCTGTTGTAAGCGCCATGGTAGATACGGCATTGCAGTATACCTCTCCAACCCCAATGAGTCCAATTGGTGGACCAAGTGCACATGAATAAGCGGAGGCAACTGGTGGAGGAGAAAAAGAAGACTTGGTAAAATAATCTGCACAAATGTTGGAGACACCGGATGAATCAGGGCCGTTATAAGAGACATAGTAGTGCGTATGATGGTAGTGTAAGGTGTGTGAGAATACAGACCTTGTGTGTTAGTTTTGAAAGTCTATATAGATGTTCAAATGACTGTGTGATTTTTGATTGGTGTGAGCATGTAATTTAAAAATGTGAAGGTAGTTGCTAAACCTTCAATGTTATTTTGGTTTTATAAATAAATATTCCAAAAATTATAATGAATATTGCTGTACACATGGTATAGGCAATTAAATATTATAGCACTAATGTAATTGCAATATACAAAGCAGAAAGATTAATACGTGAGACCAAAACAAATGATTGATAGGAAGAAATAAATTATTGATAAGAAGAAATAAAATGTCTTGTACTTGTGCTTCTCTTGGAAGAAATAAAATTGCATTCTCATAAAGAGTTTGCATTCAAAGTGATAGTATTGCATGATAAAGTTGAAAAATGGATTTCTTGAAAATCTGGAAGGTACTCAGGTTTTTGATAACACATTTTTGGTGAATAGTTTTGCATACAATCATTGCACTTGGTCAAGTGTATAAATGTCTAATTTTGTGTTGTACATGCAAAAAAAATTAACAATAAATACTTTGTTTTTATTATTTTTTATATAGAACATTATATATGTTAGCAAAAAAATACTAAATGGATAATAATTCAAAAAATATGAAAATCTTCAATTCCATCGGTTATAATGTTATATGGTGAGCAATCATGAAGTTGCAGTATGCAATCTATTAGTAGCTAGACAATCTAGTTTTCCTTTTTATCCCAAAATAAATTTGGAGGTTCTAAATGTACTTGTCCCAAATTAAATTTGAAATTGGCTCTCCATAATTTGATCACTAACAACTTAAGCTAGTTTGAACACCCTGAAGCAAAAGAATCTATAAATGCCATGTTCCCGAGTCTATATAGCAATTTGATCTCTACAAAGGGAATTGAAATGCAACCTTCAACCAAGCCAAGGTGATGAATTCAACCTACTATTGTACAGCACCTACTACTAACAAATTTGTTGTTGAGAATTTTCTAGAGTTGAATTACAAGACATCATTGAAATTGAATGCCAAGGACATCAATGGACTTCTTTGCACCAGCGTTGCTCAGAAAATAATCCTAATTAATAACAATAGAATAGTTCCAAAAAGGGACAAAATTTATCAATTTTGCTACCTATTTTCAACATGCGCCAGTACGCCACATCACTGTTAACTTCCATTCTTTCATGCCTAGTGGAGTTGACTAGAAGTTACAGTACGCAAACAATTTTTTGAAAATAGGAACAGCTCATGTGTTAATCTAGCCATTTCTAAGAAATCCTGGATTTATTCTGGGACGGAGGGACTAACACGTTGTGATTTTGTTTTACCTAAAACTATTTAAAAATGAGTTAAAACAAATCTTCTAATTTCATTTTAGTTAAAACGTTACCATAATTACATGCAAAATGAAACTCATTTAATCATATAACTTCATCATGTCAATCAAAATATAATTTCTCACATCTTTCTATATACATGTACACCAATCAAATTCGATTCATTTTTTTGAAGGTATATTTCTTAGCTAATTAGACTGTCCAAATTTGAAAAAAAAATTCAATACCACACAATAGTCAAATTGCTTGCTAAACAATTTCAAATTTAGAGGTAGTTTTAAAATGGAAATAAGTACAACACATTCTGGAAAAAAATAAACTACCAATTATTTTTTCATAAAGAATATTTATTTTCTTATCCTAAAAAGTAGATTAGAAAAATCTCACCAAAATTTGAGATAATAAGTGTACATCTAAAATTTCATTTTTCTTACAAATTTAGTGTTTTTTTGGTAAACTCCAAATGGACAAATGTCCACTCAATGGCAACACAAAATTTGAGTATTTTTTATTAGAATCACTATTTTTTATACATCATTTTAAATTTTGACACAAATTAAAGTATGGGCATGAATACTTCTATTGAAAGAAATATCCTTCTTCTACTTTTGAAACATGTTAGACATATAATTAATCCCCAAGAAACATGCATTCATATTTTGAATAATGTATGAATCCAAATGTATTTGTATCACAAAATTTTGTTCTTCTCTAAGTTTGCTTAAATATTTTTTTATTCTTATATTAGCTCTACAACAAGTATCGTACCTCACTATAGGACAAATTTGTAAATTTAAAAAAAAATAGATGGCAAAAACTCTTGGAGATTCCTTTTTTTTAAGAAAATTTTGTATGAGAAATCCTCTAGTGAAATAATTTTATTTTAAACATCAGGCATAATTTATTTTTCCAAAATCATTAAATATTTGGAAGAGGATTGTTGATCCTACCCTTCACTTACAATATGCGGAATAAATTTTCAAAATATAAATAAAATATTTTATAGTTCAAAGGGTGCAAATATGTCCACCTCAAAAATCAATTTCCAATTCAAACATAGCCCTTCAAAAGCAAGTTGAATAAAGAAATAAAATGTAAACAATAATTACAATAGTTAAAAGATCATAGTTAAAACTTTAAATTTTGAATTTAAGAAAAAAGATCTATGAAATAAAGGATATTCAATCTACAATCTATTTTAGAAAAAGTTTCAATATTTCATTTAAATTTTTTATTAATGAAAACTTATCAATATTGAGTTGTTGACATAGTTTTAGCCATATACATACAATGTATAGATTATTTTTTTAAACTTTTGTTTTACATTCATCATTAAATTATTATTCTAATTTGCATCTTATGATTCATCTTTATAATTTTGGAAATTTGGATTACCTTTGGTCTAGTGTAATATGACATACATTATAAAAAAAAACTAGTTGTATTAGATAGGGCCAAATTTTTAATGCTTTTTTAGCTTCAAATACTATAATCTTACATTCTACATTGCAATAGTTTCCAAATATTATTCTATACATTTGTACCGTAGTCTAGCACAATTTTATACAATTGAATTTTCTTGAATCCTTAAAGTTCCAAGGCCAATTTTCCATCAAAAGCCACTCAAAATTGCAATCTCTATTGCAAAGAGCAAAATACTCTTTTTTTTACATATCTAATTAGTGTAGGATCCTATACTAGACTAGTGGAAGAATGTGTGGAAGAAATTTTGACTATGTAGATTGTAAGATATTTCTATTTAAAGTGAAGAAAATAGACTTTTTCCTACCTTGCTTGATTAGAGTTTTTGACTTTGAACCTTCTTATCTTAAAATTTTTGCACTACTAATATTGAATTACTGATTTTTTATATTAAAGATTTGAGTTGAGAGTCTAGAATACTTTTTCCGGGAACACACATTTAATTTTCACTCACTAGAAAATTGTTAAGTAGAAGCAGGTTCAAAGTTGAAGGAAAATCTAAATTGTTAATATCTCTAATATGGAATTGAAATACACTATTCTCAACAATGAGATTGTTCTAGCAAGAGATCTTGACCTTACAAAACTTTTATTTTTTTCAAAATGTAAAAAATTGAATTTAGAAATGATGCCGTTTAAAGTTTATTTTCCATGAAGATGCTCTAATTGCCAAAAAAACAAGATTGTCCATAACTATCACATTACTAATCCAAATGGAATGAATAAAAGATTTACTTGTAGATAAAAATACGGTATGTGAGGGGAAAAAATCTAAATTTATTAAAAAATTTTGTAGGTTTTTTTTGCCTACCAAACTAAAATTTGGGCTTATCGTGCTATGATTTTAGTTGCTAGGCACTAATTGAAATAAAAATTATATTCCTAGAAAGTCAATGTATTTCTCTATCTTTATAAAAAGTTTGAAAATACTATGATGATTATTGGGATTGTAGAAGTCTATCCAAAATAAAAATTACAAAAAACTTGAGGCCTCAACAAGACTGCGAGTGCGTGATTTTTGGAATCCGCAAGGTGCAATTACGGAATTTATTTATTTTTCGAAAAAAAAATATTAAATTTTTTTTTCAAAATGACAAGGCGCTGACGTGGTCCAATGCGATCATGCCACATTTTCGGTTTTCAATTTTTTTTTTTTTTTTTAATCTATAATATCATCATGGAAGGGCCAGACTTAGCGGCCTTGTTGAGGCCTCAAATTTTTTGTAATGTTTTGTCTTTTGAGGGGACAATGAAACTTTAGTGGTTAGAAATTGTATATAGTTTAATTTTTCATTTTTATTTAGTGTACTAAAACGATTAGTTTTGACAATTTATGGTGAAGTCATATCTTTGATTGTTTAGGGATAAAGCTCAAATGAACTAAAATTAGACCTACTATTGGACTATCTTCACAAAAAATACAATCTATGCCTAATACAAAAATAGAGGTCTTTGGAAAATCCATACAAAAATACAAATACAAATACATTGTATATGTATGATTACAAACATAGATATAGATACAAATACAAATAAATGTTTAAATATGAGTGGAAATTTGTAATTACATATTTTTTTGTCAAAATGAAGATTTGAGAGAATCTATATATTGAAATTCTAGATGTAAAAGATTTGAAAAATGAGATTGTTTTGGAATTTTTTAATCAATTAACAAAATTTGATACGTAGCCCCTTCAAATGTTTTCTAAAATACTCAACTTTGGCAGTTTACTTGATCTCCGTAAGTCTGTGGTGTATGAGTGACCATTTGGCTTCAAATACAACTAGGCCCATAGTAGTCAAGCTTATTTTCAATCTAATTAGATCTTTCTACTTATGAATAAATAAAATTTTATATTCTTAGTAAACATGATTTTATTATATTGTATAAATGTATATATAAGTTTTCAAATAAATATAATTTAAAATAATATTTATAATCAAAGATGAAAAATAAATAATTATCTTGATCTCAATTTAGCTTCCTAGAATTTATTAGTGTTTTTGGAACCAATGTATATGAAAAGAAATTTTACTATATTTGTAAATCTTTGAGAGGTTTAAAAACACAAATAATATTATGAGGATTTCCTAAACTTCATTATGTATAAAATGTAATCAATTAAAATTTATGCTTAAAATAATCTGAATATTTCCTTCATCCCATAATACTAATCTTTTTTTGTAATAATGAAAGTAATAAAGATGCATGAAAAATTCAATTGATTCTTTAGCAAATGAACAATTTGTCCTCACAATTGCAAAAATATCGGTGCATCTGTTTGTAGAAAACTAAAGAAATATTATGAGATTAGACGGTGTTTTTACTTTATAGAAATATATGAATTTGATCTTAAAAATGCAAGTAATCTAGAATACAATGTAGTTGGGTCATTGACTTAATAAATTTCAAATTGTTAAAAGAACTTTAAATTAACTATTTATGAATTTTTTTCTATAAATTAGAGAATTAATTTTATTTGTTTTGTTCATCTCATTAGTTGAGAAAAAGAGACAAAACAAAAAAATCTTTAACTTTGGAATAAGGTTTGAGTATGATTGCTAGAGTCTACAGAAGACAAGTAATTTTGGACAAATGCAAAAAAAATAGGACTAGTATTATGATGAAGTAGATGACTTGCAATTTATAATAATATTTTTAATAATGAGATTCTCAATAAAAATTAAAAATTAAAAATTAAAATCATTAATTACATGCATATGTTTGGATCATTTTACATTTTTCTAATATATTTTCATTAACAGATTTTAAATCCAAAATTTCAAAATTCCTACTTGCCTAAAATAGAATACTTCTTTTTTGAAGAAGTACACGTGTACTTGTATTCTTTGAACTATTGAATGTTTGCAGAGACTTTTTTTGAAAATTTAGAATCTACAAATTTTGATGGATAGTCCAAACATATTTTCACATATATGAAATATATTTGCATTCATTTTATTATTCAAAAATAGAATCCTTGGTCTTATAGGGGTTAGTTGTTCCAAATGAAAATAAATAAATAAATTTATTGGTCACAATTGAGCTTGATGAAGATGCATCTACAGTTTCTGTAGATGCCAAAAAACATCTCATATGTCCAATTTGGATAATTTTTGCAAAAGTTATTGACCTCCAAAGTTTGCAGCCAGTCAACCCTGATTCCGTCCAATTCATCCGATTCTGTCCGATATGACAACTCTGGTTTCATTGTGGTTGCTTAACCAGCAGGATATGTGCCGTTTGTGGCCTTGCTTTGATGTGACATGGAGCTGTATGGTATAGCCATATGTTTATTTGTTTTTTATGCATCCATTTGCAACAGCATTTGTGATTAAGTTAGTTGTGTAGTTGATTTAATTGAGTCTCCACCTTTACAATTATAAATTTTATTTAGATGGTAAGCAACCAACATATATTATTGAAATCATGTGGTGATTGTCCCACCATCTTCCATTGATAAGTCTATTCTAGAATTTTATTAGCACTAGTTGCTACAAGTGGTCATTATACCACATTTGTCAAATAAGTGGTATATGCTAAATTTCTTTAAATGAAAACATTGTAGGAAGTAATTGTCTACTTCTAATATAACAAGTGCTTTATTTATGTATTGCTAGTATTTGCAATTTGGTGGGCTCTCACCTCTTTTAGAGGTAAATGCATTTGTAATTATTAACACGTAGGAGGACAGAGCCTATTACTAAGGTAATCAATCTAAAAATATTTAGATACTTAGATGAATGGGTGCATTTGTATTTTTGTTTTTAAAATAATCTTTAAAGCCATTCATTAGACATTTATTGTCCATAGTGGGCTAGGTAGGGATGCTTTTTGGCAAAGAAGTTGTGTTGCCATTTTACTGTATAGAATTCATGAGAGCCTTGCACTTTATGGATACATGTCTATGTGATTCCAAATATGTATTTGGAATCTTGCACCTTTTCTATTACATAGCAAATTTGTCATTATAAGAAAAAGAAAGTCAAAGAATACATATAAAATTTATGTAGGTGATATATAAAATATGGATGTCTAGTATGGAATACTGATACAGTAAAACAAATGGATGTGAATAAAGGATATGCGATACAATTTAAGAGTGAAGGCAAATTCAATGGGAGGTGACCGTTCTATCATTTCTGGAACCATCAAAGAAGTTGATATAGGAGGACCAAATGCAAATGGTGTTACAAATGCAATAGGTAGACGCTTGTGAGTGTCCTTGAAATAAGACGAGTACAATTGGATTTTTTATTTATTTTTTGTAAATCTCCTATAGTAAGTGTCTAAATGTAGTCCATTGTGCTTCTAAGCAATGGAAAAATGTTTGATAAGTAGTGACTTTATGTAATAATGTAATTGAAATTGCAAAAAAAAAATTCAAACTTCAAGAGTTTAGCATTTTTGACCATTTTGGCCTAATCAAGCTTAGAACCCTGACTTTTTGATATAAATCTGCCTAAAATCATATGTTAAGAATTCTTGGTCATAAAGATGGTTTGACATTTTCAAAATGGTAAAAATCATATAGTTCAAAAATTTCTAGAAGTTATAGTTGGATAAAGTTTCAACTTGACATTATTCCTTTAATCTTCATCTATCAATTCTTAATGGCTATTCAATGCAAATTTGCTTTTACTTTTGAAGATTAAGCTAGGTTTAATCCTAGTATCTAAGTTCTAAATTTGACCTAGATTGGAAAAATAATTTTTAGTTTTGTCTCATTTTGAGACCAAACATCATCTTTTGTTATCTTCTTTAGTTGAACTCTATTTCTTGAATGGTAAACTAGATTTAGAAATTCTTCTTTTCAAAATCAATTTATTCCTTAGCTGTCTTCAAAAGATTCTAAGTGGCTATGTATTTAATTATTTAATTCTTAAGGCTTTATACATCTTCTATTGATTTATTATTTTTAGATTTTTATTAGTTTAATTTTTTAAGACAAAATTATCCACCTAGATTGCTAATATACTTAAGTTTGGATGTTCTTATTGAAAATTATGGACAAGTAAAGTTTGACCACTAATCCACCAACATAATTTTTAATAATAGCAGTGGTGACTACTCCCCCCAACAGAATGGTGTGAAATATTCCACACCATTTCATCCACCAGATGAGATAATATAGAATATTCCACACCACTTCATCCACCAGATGAGATATAAAATATTCCACACCATTTCATCCACCAGATGAGATAGAATAGAATATTCCACACCATTAGTAGCTAAATGGCCACGCGTCAAGATTTGTTAGATTGTAAAAAAGCAAGCTAGTGTATTGAAAATGCAGAATGGTCATTAATAACTTTGCTTATGCATCTGACAGCTACAAAGTAAAATGAACTATCTGACATGATATAGCATTCATGCATCTTGATTTTGGATTTAAATTATACCTTTTTACATCTTACATTTCTTACACTTTCTCACATTTCCTATGGTCTCTTCTATTTCATATACCTCTTACATATCTCACCTAATTTTTACACCCTCACACACTTCTTCCACATTATACATTGTTCACTTACCTTTTATATCTTGCATCTTGCATTCTTCTTATTTAAAAGATTTTTTATTTTAACTCAAATCCCATTTTTTTCTAAAGTCTTAAAATTTTTTTAATCCCCTTACTAACCTATTTTTAAAGGTAAATTTACATCTAATTCATACATATTTAGCTTAAAAGCTATTATTAATTTTGGTACTACCAACTACATAATACTAGAATACATAGAGACCCCTAATTACTCCCAATTTTTTCCTTATAATGTTATAAAATGATAAAAAAAAACATGTAATTGAGCACTAATGGTTAAATCTAGTGCTTACACAATTTAGGGTCTTATTCACTAACAATCACCCTCTTTTCATTCTTCTTCTTCTTTGTTATTTATTGTCTTTTTTGTTGTTTGTTATTTTATTATTGTTTACTCTCTATTTGATGTTTATTGAGACATTTTATAGTTAAAGAAATATAATGCAATCATAGGCACATAATGTAGCAAAACTACTGTTATAAAAACAACTATTTTAGTCACTTAGCTCAATCTCATTATATTGGTTATAGTAACGTACAACCATTTTATTAAGATAAATATTTAAATATTTAAAATTATAAAGGAATGGTGTTTGAAAATATTCTTTTGTTTTTGACCTACTTGTCCTCTCATTTAGCAAAACCTATTGGGGAAGAATTATAAATTTTAGTTAGGTGAGTACAAGAGTAATCTTGATTAGTGAGATTAATTGTGAACTGACCTATTAAGCATTAAAATTAGTAACAAATGTCTTTAATCAAGAAGTGTTAATTAACATAAGATGGATTTAATAGCCTAATACACCAATATATGAACTCGACCACATCAGCAAACAAAAAACCATCTCATATTTTATATAAAATGAATCAACTGATAGACTTGGGTATATAAAAAAACAAATCCAGAACTCAAAAGTGCATAGTAGTCGCCAGAAGTTCAAGCGTGATTGGTGCATTTGATTATCATGCTTACTTGAGATTCATGAGAACTGAAATCATGGCCGCTTCACAAGTTCCGAATATAGGCAATTTGAATTTTCAAAGTCATTTTTTTTAGATAATTCTTATTGATATTTGAGATTTGGTTGTTATTTCAAACATTTGTGACAATAGTAAGAAGTTGCTTGCAGATTGAAGACACCTTGTCTACAAACTATTTGATATTTTTTCATATGATTTTTCATGGAGATAGGTGAAGTCTACAATTTTGATAGTTATTCTTTCAGGACCAATCAAATTCTCAAAATTATGAATGTTAGTTTGGAGGACCAGTTGATTCATGATTTGATGTTATGACAAAAATTTAGAAATATAAGAAAAATAGATAACAAAAATACAAGTACTTGAACATATTCAAAAAACTACTTTGAAAATAATTCAGTAGAACTTTGTGATGTAGTGGTGTGAGAAGACCAATAGATTAAAAAAATGCTTTGATAAGCTTAGCATTTATCTTAAATATTTCTATATATTGTGAATAACTATAAAGATTATTAGGCACAATCTTTATTTAAGATGTCGCATCCATCCTCCCGGGGTCTTCTAAAACCATTTATTTATATAAATCTGGTGAAGATTTTTCTGTTCTTTTTTATTCTTCACGCATATTAGTCAATAACGATAGCATGACCTATGATGATTCAGAGTTCTAAGGAAGTCTTTACCCTGATCTAGCAGCTCGTGAATATGGAGAATTTTTCCCTTCATCGATTTCGGCGATCCAAGTTACGTTGACTTTTTTGAACGCATCAAAGAGTCATAAGCTTATATAATCCAACGATATAGAAACACTAGACAAAAGTGAAAGGGTTGAAAATAGTGAATGAAAATTTATAGCTTCATATAAAAAAACGACTTGACTGCATTTATTATTGTAGAGGAAAAAAGTGAACTACCACTATTTCTCACCGTACTTGACTTGTCCTAATGGACGCGTGTTTTTGAAATTGATAATATTGACCTTCAGAAAGCGATAAAAAAACTTTGGAAACTACAGAACCTCTTGCTCGAGATCCTGTCCAATGACAAGGCAGATCTTGAAAAAGCCAAAAAAAATACCACGATCATCGAGGTAGCGATCAGATATGCCAATAACCAAGCTGAAGAGGACAATATTTCTTTTTTGCAAATTCAAACCCTAGCGAATGGTACGTTTAGTTATTCTTTTTTGACAAATCTGAGTATTAATGACGTACATAAAGCAGCTTTAGAAGATTTTTGAGATTCAATAATGTCCATCCAATTTGAAAAAGAGCAGGAGTCTCTAGTAAATTTGGATAGGCATTTGACAGTCCCTTTTGTCCCATAACGAATAACTGAGGAACAAATCACCTCCAAAAATCATTGAGTCTGGGCCATCAAGAATATTAATTCCATGGCGCCCATACTACCATCCACTTGACAGATCTGGTTTAATATTAGCAAGGAAGACATGCAAGAATGTAAAGACTATGTCTTGAATAACAAGTTGTATATTACTAACGGTCACATTTTATAGCTATGACCATGACAAATGTGCCATACCTACTGTTACATTGCACATCAAAATTGATGTGTCAATTGCTAATGACAGGAGGGACAAACATCCACAAGAAATGTAGAATGTCCACCGTCCCTACTTCAGATGGGCATGTGTGAGCTCTCAAATTGTCATTTGGAACTTTGAATTTTTTTTTTTTGAAATTTGCAATTTAGAATAGATAAAATTATATAAAAAGACATAAAAAGAGTGTAGAACCGAAATGGGGTTGTATCATACCCATTATAGTATTTGATCTAGTTTTGATTGTATACATAAAACATCCCCAAACCGCGCCTAAAAATAGAGTTTAAACCACAAGATAACAGAATTTGGAGGATTTTAGTCACATAGCCTCAACAGGGCTACTTCCCACTGGAAGGTGGCGATGCATAGCTCAATTGGTCTTAGGGATTCACATTGAGCCATAGATTGGATCCTAGGTTAGGTTTCGAATTCCCTATTATATCGACAAATTCTCAAAAAACCCCAATTGTTATCATGCAGGAGTCACTAAATTCAAGACGAGGCCGTGGAGGAATCTACAGACTAAGGATGGTGTTCTACAATGAATCCCATGCTAGGAGTCCAACGGCAAAATTGATTTGCCAAGATTCCCTCATTTGCAAAAGATTCTTGCGCCATTGACAAATCGAGGAGACAGTCGATTTAGGTCTCCAGTGATCAATTGCGCTAGGTACAAAAACGCACCTTCGCATTTTTTGTAGGGCTCCCAAAGAGGTCCCACAAAAATTCCCGGCATCTTTTGACTTGTAGAAGAATCTTTTCCGGACGGTCAACTGTTCTAACCTCCAACGGGATTTTCTTGCAAATTACCCAAATTGCGGTAAAATCTCACTAAAAATTTGGATAGCTTGTTTTTATGCTAATAATGCATTCCGATAAGTTTTGCGGCATTCTGATAGCGGCAAGTATCTGAACCAGAAAGATTCCTCTGGATTTAATCACGTCGCGAGAACCTCACAACGTTGATTGGCATTCTAGGGACACACAACAGCAAAACAACGTCAACAAGGAGTCTTTTCCTATTTCCTTTCACCTTTCGAAAATCCCAAGTTAGTTACTTTTCTCAAAATAAGAAACCTCCAAGAGTTGAAAATTTACCGCGATTGGGTTTTTAAACTAGACTAGCCTACGTTGGCTTTTTGATCCGAAGACGGGGGTTATAGGGATTTTGGACTAAAATGGCATTTTGGATCCAACGACGCAGTCCGTTTGACATTTGGAGCTGATCTCCAAAAGTTAGGAGGTTGATCCAACATAGATGGTAGAAAGTGAAATTTTAGGATTAGGATGAAAGTCTTTGAGGATGAGGATGAAAATCCAAATTGATAAGGTGACTAGTAGGAATTTAGGGGGGAAGTGAGCCCTTGGAAACCTATAAAAGGGCTCCACTTTCCTCTCTAAAATCACCCCCACATTTGTTTTTAGGTCCGTGGGTCCAAGTTATTTTGGATATTTTGGCGTTTGAAGCCAAAAATCTCTATGGTGTTTTTGGAGCACTTTTAGCTTCTTTTGTTATTGTATTTCAAGCTTTGAAGGTCCTTGAGGGTCCTTCTACCTTGCTTTGTGTACTCTTGGTGTACTTACTCTTGTACTTTTTTCCGTTCTCATAGACTAACTTACGTGTCTTATGTGCCGTTGGTGTCTTGTATTAATCCTAAAGTCATCCCCTTTGTACCTTGGCAGATGCTGCTTTGGGGGCCTTTAGCGTGTGAAGTTGTGGGTCATTTCCATGTTCTAATGTGTGTTTTTATTCCTTACTTACGGGTTCTCACCTTCTTCTAACATCCTTCTCGTTGAGTAGATCCCCCCCTTGTGACGGCAAAGCTTTGGCTTTGCCACGTGTGTTCTCTAAGAATACCTCTTTCTACCTTTTTCTAAAGTCTCTTTCTTTGTGTGGATCCCCCTTCGAGACGGTGAAGCTTTGAACCTGTAATTGAGTCAACTCGTACAGTGTGTATTAAAACAGTCCCAAACAGCGGAGCTTTGAACCCCTAGAGTGTCGCGAGTCCTAAAGTTGGTATTGAATCCAATTTTACGGCGAAACTTTGAACTTCTATAATCCTTTGTCCCAAAGTCTAGTTTCCAAGATCTTCTTGGAAAAGTCCAAAGTTTAGCTTCCAAGACAATTAGTTTTAGCAAGCCGGTTTACTCAAATTGCATACGTTCGGTTTTTTTTGTGTTATTTCTCAAGTTTTAGCAACCTAGCCCTATTCAAGGCTATACGTCCGTTTTTTGTGAGTCATAAGAAAAAAATTGCCTAAGTCCAACCCAAAGTCAACAAAAGGAGGATCCCAAATTGAAAAGAGAAAAAAAATATAAAAATCCAGAGCCCCCTACCTAGCCAGGAGGAGGGTACAATAGTCAGGATCCAGAGGAAATCAGGGTCCAGTTGGGGAGTCGGGGTCAATTGGGGAGTCGAGGTCGCACATGGAGCAAGTCGCACAAGGGGCGATCGCACAGGAGGCGGGTCGCAAGGGGGCGGTCACAAGGGTCCAGGGTCCAGCAGTCTAGTAGTCTAGGAAGTTGGGAAGGGATGTCAAGCTAGTTGGCTCTTCTTTTTTTTTGGTCTTTTGATTGGTTTTCCAAACCTAAAATTTAGAAGATAAAGTCTTTTTTTGGGAGAGAAGGACACGACAACAAAACACAAAGGGAAGCCAAGGAAAGGAGAAGAATAGAAGCTGCACCTCCAAAGATTTAAAAAACTGGACACAAAACTTTCGAACCACCTCTCTCTCTAAACCAAAACAAAACCAAAAAGATTGGAGGGAGACTAGAGAAGGAGAAGATGAAGTAGGGGGAGAAGGAGAGAGACAATAAATAGTATACTAGTTTAGGAATGCTAGGAAGAATAGGAGAAAATCTAAAAAGAAGCCTTGGTGGCCGTTAGAGGAGGATGGGGAGTATGACGACGTAAGAACTTTGTAAGAGGCAAGTTGGCACATTTACGCCTATTAGTTGTCAAAGTTGGTAGTATAAGGCCTCCATCAAAGCATTTGGTGGAATAATTCCAAGGTAGAAGAAAGGAAGGAAAATGAAAGGAGGCTAAAGGTGGAAAGAAGAAAACTAGATTAAAACCAATTGTAAGTCTCCAATCTTTAAGTCGTGGGCATTATTGAAAAGAAAATAAAGAATTATGATGGAAAACGAGGATGCGTACGTGGACATGGACGAGGTCGTCTCTAACACCGGCAGTGATGAGGTAAGCCATTAAATTAATCCTTGTTATCCTTTCCTAATTCCCTCTTGATTTTTTTGATTAGCCTTAATCCAAGTTAACAAGTAGAGATTAGTGACAATTAGCAGTGTAGATTCAAAAGTAGAAATTAAGGAAAAATTGGGAAGTGAAAAGTCTAGTTAGGGCAAATTTGAAGAAAATTAATTTAGAAATTAAAATTTAGAATTAGAGTTAGCAGGTTAATTTGGAGGATTAATTTAGAGGGAAAAATTAAATATAAATTAGGATGTAAAACGTGGGAGTTTAATTTAGAGGTTAAAACTTAGAATTAGATTTAGGAAGTAAAAACCTAGAATTAAATTAGAGGTTAAAAGCTTAGAGCAAGAATTTAGAAGTTAAAATTTAGAAATAATTTAGAAGTTAAAATTTAGAGTAAAATTTAGACATTAAAAGATTAGGATAATACTTAGGAGTGAAAATTTAGAAATGGTTTAGAAGTAAAACACCTAAGGTAGAATTTAGGGGTTAAAACCTAGAAGTAATTTAGAAGTCAAAAATCTAGAGTAAAACTTAGGGGTTAAGATTTAGAAGTAATTTTAGAAGTAAAGTCTTAGAGTTAATTTAGAAGTTAGAAATTTGGAATAAAATTTAGACGGTAGAAATTTAGAGTAATATTTTGAAGCTAGAAAGTTAGAATAAAAATTTAGAAGTAAATTTTTGAGGTTAAAAGTCAAAACCTAGAAGTAAGATTAAAAAATAAATAAAAAACCTAGAATCAAGAAAGAATACTAGAACAAGTCCAATGTTAAAATATAGAAGTTCATGTAGAAGGTTAAAAGCACCAACCAATTGGGGCAGTCAACGAGTGGGAAATCACAAGAAAAAGCACCATGGAAGGAACATAGGATAGATGAAGTGTCCAAATAGGTTGTTTTTTGTCCTTTACTTATCCATACTGGCTTCTTGGGTTAGCAACTAGTTAGTAGACACTTGCAGGCCGATCATAGCTACAACTACTGCCATCCATGAAACTAGGAAACTTAGCAAAGCTCCATTGCTTGGAAGGCACAGTGGACTGCGCTCGCAAAAACGCCCATACATCTAAACATAGTGGATAAAAGGCTAGAACTGGAACGGTATCCACGTTATTACCAAGGGTGGGTAATAAAGCGCCCACAGCGTGTCATCCTAAATCCAACAATGGTTGTAATGGTTCTTTTATTTGGTAGGACCATTCATGTTGGTACATGATTAGTCATTTGGATAAGTTCTTTCCAGATGAGACTTTTTTGTCACTCAAGAGCAAATTTATAGCCTTCCAGAATTGGATTCATAATGCCGGTCATTTAGCTATGAAATGTCAAGTTGCCTTTACTTATACAAGAAAATGGATGTACAAGCCACATAATTTGCGGCAAACCCATTTGGAAAAATTCTCGTTGAATTACCAGATCTATCGAGACCTCGCAAAATAGAATGAATGTTGAAGCCAACCTTGTTCTCCATTGCAAACCCAGGAACACCAAGCAGTATGCCCCCAACAAAAAAACAAAAGATTAACCTCAACAGATTGCCGAATGCATGACCACCACATACAAGAGGTTATGGACGTGGTAGAGGTAATCAGACTAGGGGGAGAGAAGGAGAAAATGGACAAGGAAATCAAAACCTCCACCAATGTTATAATGCACTGGCTGTGGTATCTTCATTTCAGTACTTTCCTACTATCCCAAAGATTGAACGACTTCTAGTCTTCAGCAACAACAGTTCAACAAATGCCAACAACTCAACACACAAGTCAATGTCACTAAGCTTAGCAGTGGTTATACAGAAGATACAATCATCTCCTTTTAGAGGATGATTGCTCAATTTTGATGATGATTAAACAAGATTTTTTTGTTTAAGTAGCCAGCTCGCATAGCTATGTAATATATGTGCACAGAGACTTGCAAATATCTCACAATCGACAAGTTTGGTAGAAACATGTTACAAAAATTCAATTCTAGAACCAATAAGCTATGTTATCCTTTTATATCCATGTCGGGCAATGGAATGACTTAATCTCAGAAAAATCTTCATTGAGTGTCTTGTCAGATTTGACCTTGAGCATCTAGTCCCCAACTTGGAAGATGTCTTGTTTTCTTGCTTTAGTACTTTACAAATCCACTAAGATTTTTAAGAAATTCTTGTTCCTCCATCTCTTGGATACTACCAATGCTTGCATGTGCTTAAAAGCCAAATGATTTGGCAAATTTTTTAATAACAAGACGGAAAGCAAAATCACCAGTGCAGTACAAGTGCGGACAGTCAATATGGACTTGATCCAAAACTTGCCGCTATGCCAAGATGCAACGATGGGCCTGAATCACATTCCACTCAAGCTCACCAAACTAATTGTGAGTGTTGCTATGCCCTTGATGCCTTTCATCAGTTAGTAGATATCTTGAATTTTAAAAAAGATGGTTTAAACATGGATGATGCCACTAGTTGGATACAGACCACCTACTTGATTCAGTTAAAGATTGCAGTTAAATGCAATAAAGCAGACTACGCTATTTGGGTCCTAACCTATTGTAGTTAAATTACGTCAAAAACAAGATTATATGGTTAACCTCACATCTATTTTGTGCTGGCCTTAACAAAGCTTTTAATGATGCGTGTTTTATCTGCATTAAACACATTAGATTGATGGCGTATAGAAGATTATATGGTCTTGATTTTTTGCCTTGCAAGGAAGAAACGGTCTGACTTCTGCGAATGTTTATTTTGGACAAAATTACAAAGGAAATTGCTACACTTGTACCACAAATTCAGGTCAAGTTTCAAGCACTAACATGCTTGATGGTTACATATAAGATGCATTAAAATAAGTACCGTTGGATTACCAACGCCTTTCATACAGTCCACTCAAATCTAGCCTACTTACTAATACTAGCCACTATAAAAGTTTTAGAACTAATTAAAGTTTAGGCTTGCGACACAGTATGTGGATACAAAAAAATTCTACAAAGTCAAACGTCTATGTTCTAGATGATCAACTTGTCTATTGAAGCTTCACTTAATCTGCCTGGTCATAAATGTGATGTCTTTGTGGCCGATATTACTAGGTGTTACAGATCCATTCCTTTACAAGAAAATGACAATCTCAGTGATGCAATCGCAAACGTGATGTACATTGGGTTCCAACAAGTTAAAGTTTTATATCCGCATGTAAATCCACTACTCTGGATATGGGTTGATAGAGGAGGAAACGCTGCTAGAGTCATATGGGCTACTACAACACCTGCTCATGGTAACTGATTTGCACTTACAATACAGCAACTTATCAAATTACACCAATGGTTGATAAACAACTGCTATATTGTTTTAGGTGACCATGTATGGAGGCAAGTATTAGGCATTCCAATGGGATTCTCCTGCTCCCATTATAGTGTAACACGTACTTGTTACACTACAAAATTGGATTCATCAAAGACTTGCGAAATTGGGACACAAGGACCTCTTGACAAAATTCCAGTCAACTTTTGGGTACATTGACAATCTTTGCTAGTTGAACACGGGTGAGCCAATGAAATTTTTGTCACCTCTCAAAGAATGTACGAAGGATAATCCCTACTGGATTTATCCTTTAGACGTCTTAGAGATCAAATGTGAAATTACCAAATCTTCTGAGAATACATCCACGAGGGATATACAAGCTACTTTCATAAACATGGAGATCTTAATTTCAAATAAAAAAATTGGTACATACAGTACTTGCAAATATGATAAATAAAGAATCCTTCCATTCTCATATACGCAATATATTAGGTTTCATTCAAACATGCCTATCAAACAAACATATAGCATTGCGGTTTCACAAACGAAGCTGATTTTTTATATATCTAGTTCTGCTAAGGCCGCATACAACAAAATCCAGCTCTTGATCCAGACCTTAATAGGCAATGGATTTTATGATCCGCAACTTCAAAACTCTATTCGTCAATTTCTCAATGTAAAACTCCTTTCCCAGAGTGAAGTTTGATGTATAACAACTGATAGTTCTGATCAAGTAGGAATATTTCTCTTACAAAAAACAGTCAGCTCCTTAATATTCAGAAAGAAAAAACTCATGCATACTTGCATCATTTAGCTCAAATGCAAAAGTTCAAGATGCCTGGTGTGTAGTCCAATAAGAGCACACACCAGGTTTTCTTATTGTCAATATTGTGGCTTGCATTCCTAAGGGCGGAGGTGGGTTTTTTCTTCTTTTTCTTTTTTTCTTTTTTCTAGCGTACATTACCAAGTCGTGTACCAAGTTTACAATATGGAATGCTTTACGTTCATGAATATTTTCTTGAACACTAAAAGAAAAAGGTGACATGAGGTTTTAATACAAGATGAGGATTCTTTCTATTCCCTATTTTATCGTTTTATTTTGGACAAAAATAAGGATAAGAGCTTTTATACTCCCTTATTTTTTTGCTTTATTTTTTATATAAAAATAAAAGAATTTATACCTTAAAAGTCTTAATACTCCCAATTTTTTTTTGTTTTGGCACGAAAAGAAAGGATTTTATACCTGAAGATGAAGAAATGCTATCAACTAGCTTTCTTATTATAATAGACATCTTAAGGTTATATCTAGGAAATATTTTGCTATCCTATGCACTTGTCTACAAATATGGATACTTCAATAATGAGTCCTAAAGGAAAATCATACATATATTACCATCTACTAGTTTGTTTAAATTATACATGATGATAATTCAAAATGACTAAATTGACGGTGGTTTAAATAGTATCAAGTAATGGTTTTTTGTACAGCTCAATATATACAGTGGATCAACTTACAGACTCTCATGTTGCTAATTTGTGGCAATACATGTATTATTATGGCATGATCTTTATAACAAATTTTATGAATCAACAGCCTGGAATACAAAGAACCGCCTTGACAATTATGGAACCAAAGACGGGTGAAGAGTCTCCTAAGACTTGGGACCCATAAACAAACGTTTGTAAAGCTGGTGGACCCCTGGTCTATTTTTCCTGAGCATGCTGATTTCATTCAAGCTCAACTAGTGTCATTTGTTTTGATTTGAGTGGTAGTTGTATTGAAATTTTATTGGACAAACAGAGAGTGATTTGGTGCTATTGCTTTAGCCTAAGCTCAATCATGCTGGTCCGGGAGCAAGCAGGGAAATATAGCATCCTCTTAGTCACAGTCAAGCAGTTAGGTCCAAATAACTGTTGCTTACAAACTATTTTTTTTTTTTGAAAAGTTGTGATTTATTGTTCTCTTTATTTTTTTGTGAAAACAATAACAAGTTGTAAGTAAGCTAAAGACACCTCACGTATGGTTTTCTAACTACATATTTGGTGTTAATTACCATGGGTGCAGGTGAAGCTTACCACCTCAAGGAACGATGGAATGTCGTTACATTTTCCTTCACAAGTTTAACACACTTTTAGAGCTATGATATGGATTTTAGTAGTACTCTTAGAATATTGTATGATTATCAATAGCAGTGGAAATGACCAGATATATGTCTTGTGAATAAATTACTTGGTATTTTTTTGAAATTTTAAAGGCTATAGAATAGCTTTGGACACTGCCTTGTACTTGTCCTCTTTCATTTCTCATTTTGATATATGTCTGCTTAGGAATTAGGACTATACAAAAGCGTAAACTCAGAAAGTGACATGGAATAAATTAGACTTGATTTGTGATGGACTCTACAAGATGAAAATTGGAAATATTTCTATTAGTGCCTGATTTTAGAAAGTTATAGATAAAATAATTTTTTTTCAATATATTTTTTCAATCAAATTTTTTTGAGATTAATTAATTAAATTTTTATTTGTAATACTGGGTTCCTACACCTCTATCATTGCAGTTTTAGCTGTGTGAAAATAGGGGGGAAAATAAATTTTTAGCCCCCCAAAAAAAAATTTAATGGTACTTCGAAGGGTGATAGAGTAGCCCTCTAGAGGCTTGAAATTTTTTCTGATATTTTGAGCTTTTGACCTTCAAACTGGGGCTTGTAATGCATGAATTTACCTAATCTGGATTTAAGACCTATTTTTAAGGCCTAGGGTATCTATAACCATGGCTATAAGGCTTAAGCTTGAGCCCCGCTTACAATTCCAATACACCAAATTCTCCAAAAACACTCAAAAATTAGTTTTTTGAAATAAAGGATGTTGATTTTTCACTACATTCACACCCATCAACGCAGCGTGATTTTTTTCAAGCTTGCATTCAAGGGCCAAACACATTTGACGATGTTCCAAACAACCTTCCACCACTCCCTCTGGCTCTACAATGTCAAACTGTCAAAAAATCCACGATCACACTACTCGCACGACACATATTAAATTCTGATATGAAGCCTATTCCAAATTGTGTGACAATTTCTTGTCTAACGTCTGAATGAGCCCATATATATTGAATTGACTTCTATGAGGTGATGAACCTCACTTGATTCATAATGAACAGTTCATTCTAGGTCTAAGTTGATCAATTGCTTCATATACATTAGAGGAGATTTGAGGCCTCCAAGAGACTGAGAATTATCCTGCGTTCCTAGATTGCGGGAACGTAGGATAACTGCTGGCTGATGTGGCCGAGACCGTGCCACGTCATTTTTATTTTTATTTTTCATTTATTTATTATTTATTATTTATTTATTATTATGCTTAAAATGATATTTAAAGAAGAATTTTTTTTTTTTTTTTTTTTTAAATTCTAATAATATTATTGTTGGTTCAGAATAGGCAAACAGACTGCGGGAATAAGATTGAAACGGCCCTTCAGAGGCCTCAAATCCCCTCTAATGGAAAGTTAGGCGTCATCTTGTCTAGATTGTAGACAAATGTAAGTTACAGTATAACATTGATCTGGCATTGATAGTGAAAACCTATGGCTTTTTCACTATAAAAGAATGGGGTGCTTTAAGTGAGTTTTTAAATATAGTCCTAGACATAAGGTTTTAAGTAATGACTTTTAAAGCAATTTTCAGCAAAATTTGACTAAAAACATATGTATTTCTAGTAAAATTTTGCGAAAAAGTGCCTTAAAGGTCATTACTTAAAATCTTATATCTAGGACTATACTTTAAAATTCACTTAAAACACCCCATTCTCTTGTAGTATTTTTTTGACATTGCACCTAATCATGTTAACTCCATTGTTAAATAATTTGTCCCAAAAGACTAACATAGTTTGTCATCTACATTCTTGAATATCCACATCGATATTGTCTTGTGAGTCTCTGATGCTACTGCTGCAAATAAATCAATGAAAACATTAAGAGGCATGAACTAGGACGTGTAAGTTTGCTTATTGCTAGTATTTGATTTCATTGCATTTTTGATGGCAAATCAGAGATTTGTCCTAAAAGACTCACATATAGCTATGTCAGGTAAGGTCACTCTACTAAATTAAATGAAGGTAGTGCAAAGGATTGTAATCGTCTAAAGCTAGATTGAGAAGTTCCAAAAAAATATTAAGCATTCTAATAGAAAATCCCATGTTCAAGTAACTCTCTAAGTGAGCAATTTCCTCAAGTGAGTTGTCCTATCTCTGCATGCAGAACTTCTAAGTATGACTTGCAAAATGCTTTTTGGATCAATCTACTCTCGACAATTGGATGGGAACAAATCTATAAGCCACAAAAATCAAAATCAATAAACCAAATTACATGAGTTTCAAAGTCAAACAAATACAAGCAAATGGATTATTTTAATTTTACACCATGAATATGTATAAAATAAATGTCAATCTCTGGGGGGTCATCAATTCCAGGTAAAAATTTAACTAGAATACAGCTTCTTTTATAAGATCTTATGAGCCATCTTGAGATTGATTGCCATGTCCAAGGATGCCATTCTGGCCCTCGTCACAAATCACCCTACACCCAATTGGTTGATTTATAATTCGCAGCTATCCAAACTAGGATTAGTTCTCTACTTTTATACCATGTAAAATTGATGGACAAACATAGGATGCCAAGAAGCATGGCGGCCATGACATAGATAGGGGCTAAAAGGTAAAGAATATTAATTTAGAGCAACTATTAATTTGGTTGCAACCATATATATTCAACACGCCTACATAAGACAGCAATTGAATTTGGATCTTCACACAAGAAGTCATATTGCAGTTGCTTGTAATTGAAAGTATAGCTTGTAACTATAAGTATTGATTTTGAGCTTGATCCCTTGTTTGCAAGAGTTTTAGTGAAATCACAAATTACAAAAACTGACAATGCCAAAGATGAATGTACCAGCAAAAGGAGACGTCATAACTCTTAAATGAGAACCTTTTTAGCTTCTTGGTAGCTAGAAAACCGTGGTAATATTGTCAACCTCTTCATTCTTTTTGGTGTGGAGTGTTCTAGATTTTGCATTTGAAGGCATTATCAGAATGCAACTGTCAAGCTAATCTCAAATAGGATTGTTTATGTACAGGATATAGGAATGGATTCCTTTATTCAATAGCTCAGTAATTCATTCATTTTGAAGCAGATGGCCCTATGTATTGATGAAAACTGCCAAAACTTTTTGAGCTTAGTTTTGTAAATGTGTTGAAATATAGACTGACATAGTGTGATTTTTTCAAGCCATGAATTTGCATCCACTTTCAAGGGTATCCAATTTCCGCCTTTATCAGTTCAATTGAGCAGGATCACAATTAAAAACTCCCTACATGGCCTCACAATTAAAAACTCCCTACATGGCCTCACAATTAAAAACTCCCTACATGGCCTCACAATAAGACAGACATAGGATACATAAATGAAAAACAACAAATGAGAACTAAAGAGCAAAAACTGAGAAGCAAAAAAATTGCGTGCCTCCTTGTAAAGATATTCCAAGATTGTAAAATTAATGTCCCAACTACAAGAATCTTATTGAAGCTTAGATTCTAATGGTATTCTACATTTGTTGGCTAGTCTCATGCCTAATCTCTATAGAATTTTAGAGCAAATATATTTTGAAATTTTGATGTACATCTTTTGATAAATCCAATTTTCCTTAAACCTACAATATATTCACTATCTTCTTGGGTTTTTAAAATGACACCAAAATTATCCTCATATATTTTATGAATTAAAACTTTATGGCTATATAGGGGAAAGAAAACACCAAAATATTTCAATTCCAAAAGCTTCAACCATCTACCATTACAAAAAATATGGGGCATAAACCCAAGAAACCTAGACCGCTAAGCCTAGACCGCCATGGTGATATTATGAAATAAACAAACAAAAAAAATAATTGGAAATTGGAAATGTGACGTGATCAAAGGGCAACCACGTCAGCGCAATGTCAGCGTGATGTCAGTGTGACGTCACTTTTTTATTTTTTTTCGATTTTTTATTTTTTATTTTTTTTTGTAATTACATCCCGTGCTTGCCAAAAATCACGCACTCGCAGTCTTGTTGAGGCTTGAAATTTTTTGTAATGACAATTGATGATGAATGTTATGAAAAATCCAAATTAGTAATTGGTAAAGAATTCCAAACTAGAATGTAACATGTGGAGTTAGAAAAAAATATTCTACATAATTTTATGAAAATTTATTGTAATTCTAAAGTCATATTACTTTTCTAATTTGATGTTTAGGAATTCATATATAGCTCGTATCATTTCTACACCTATAGTGGCCCAACCTATGCTAATTCTAACTTTTGGACCTAAATTGATTTCCGATTTTGCATGTTGTATGGGACAAATATAATATTATATAACCTGAAATTAAACATCTCTTGCTTAATGAGTCCTAATTGTATGAGTCTTCAATGTTTACGCATAGCTGCATCCTTCTTCAAGAATATTGTAACAATGCAAAGAATAACCTATTTGGCCTTATAATTATAATACAAATAGGAGAATACAATCAGAGTAGTAAACATATCAACAAACAAAACATCTACTTGGCTTCAACAACAATTCATAGCCACCTCAAAAGTTTGAATAGGTACTATGGGAGGCCTTCGTTGATCATGCCTGGATAGCTTGGGTTAAAACCACAAAGCTATGTGGGCTATATTTTGACAAAAAAAGGTACCTTTCTCTAGTGATTTGACAACATTTGGCTCCAGTCAGGCTTCTTCGGGGAGAGAACCCATCTTTCAATGAGATGGAAGCTCGCTCACCCAAAGATGGATACTTTTAATTAGTGTACTTTTAATTAGTGCAGCAAAGGCAAAGACAAGGGGTCCCATTGGTCACTAGGTCTACAATAGCAAGCCTGTTATTGTGGTTCTTCTTCGGAGTTGTTGTCTCTTGCCTTGGTTGGTTTGTTCTTTTAAAAAATTGCTTTGAAAATGCCAAGGACGTGGTCCTTTGGTTCTATGTACTTTTTCCTTTAACAATGGAATTTGTCCATGTATTTTAAGAAAAAACAAACAAACATGTACTTAAATGAATTGGTATTCCACAATCATTGTGAATTTGGTCCTATAAATTATAAAGGTCCAACTTCAGCTCAAATTTTTTTTAAACACATTTTCCTAGTTTCTTTGAATTTTGAATACCAATATGGTTTGAAATTCCATATATATCCCCCAATGTAAGTAAATTTAAGTCTTGTGAAGTTTGCATAGCATGCACTTTTGCCTCAAGATCTTCCAACACTCCTAAGAACCACCTTTGCAATTACAAGGTAGAGGTACAATCATAAGAAATTAATCAAAACACCAAGTATCAAAAACACCAACTACAGTCAAGCAGATATATGATACAACTGCGAAAAGGTTAAAACATCATGACTTTCACAAATCGCCTTAAGATTTTCATTTTCAATTTAAAAGAATGTTCGATATATTTTTCTTGTTCTTGACTTTCATTCTTTATCTTTTCATAAATTTTCAAGACAAAAGTACTTCAAAGTGCAATGTCACAGGTTGAAAACACATAAAATCTCCAACTTGCACCACCCCCTTCTTCTTGACGGCTTTGCAGCAATACCAAGAAAACCCACGCAGTCCCATCGTCGGGGAGATTACAGCCCAAATCACAAACAAACAAAACATCTCCTTGATGAAAATATTTCAACCTAACTTGCAAGCAGCACTGTTAAAAGAGAATAGCCTCGCCCTCTGCTACCAATAATAAGTTCCGAGGAAATAGGAAAGAGAACAGAGTTCATGTTCATCACGTCAAGAGGAATTGATCAGGTCAGAGTGTAACGAATAGCTACATTTTTATTCACAAACAAGGAAGAATTCACCCTTGACTATTCATAACAACTACTTGTGTAACCTTCATCTACATATAAATACAATGAGCTCTCAGAGGGACCAAACGAATTCCTCCTCACAAGCCAGCTAAGTTCAAGCCAAGAGTTTCCAGTAGGAATCTAGGAGAGAACAATGTTGGTAATAAGAACCACCTCGGGATTCCAAGAGTCTGTGTCGACGAGGATATCAAGGTCCAAACTGAAATTGTAAAAAGGCCAACATACCTCTACACAGTTCCAAATCACTCCACTGTTCATCTTCAACAGATCCTGCAACTAAAGCACTCTCCACTTCGCAAATGTGGAAACTCTGGAAATATATTCTTGTGGTGGTTTATCGTGAATCTGTTCTTCGCTTCCTGCATCGAACCTTGCTAAGTGGCTCTGTCAAATCCCAACTGTGAAGACAGCAGTCACAAAAAGAAAAAGAACCTCCTTGTGGCAAACAGGAGTCACAGCAAAGCTTCACAATTTAGGATTGCTTTTAGGACTCCATAGCCGTTAGCCTGGCTATACTACTCCGGGCCTACGGATGGCAAGAGAAAACGTGTCGTTTTTGAATTTAGCACCAACACCCGCAACAGTTAATCCATTTAGTCAGGAAAATGATTTCTCCTTAGGGTTCATGATGGTGGAAGTTGGCATGGGAAGCTGCACCCCTGATGGCAGACTCTCAAACTGCAGGTTCCTCCATGTAAGATTCCACTGATCTGCCCACTGTGAACGACAGCACAAACATGAGACATCAGCACGGTTTAACGTAGAGGATACTAAAACCGTTAGGGACCCAATCCCGTCTCCTACTGATCCTTGTTAACAACAGGTTTTGGTGATAAAATATATTCTCAACAAATTTGGCTCTTGTATTCAAAGTGATCTCCGCACAGCTCTACACTTATCTCCCTAAAAGCACACTCCTACGTACGTTAAATGCTTAATTTGATGCAAATTGTATCCTCTACCTTAACACATACTCGAGAAGAGAAATGAGTCATTCCTTGAAGAACAGAGAACACACCTGATAGGGAGGCTAAGAGACTGCGTGCTTCCATGTCTAGCTCTGCAGCCTTCTGCAGCCAGAACTTACCCTGCAGTCACGAAAAACGCTTAACAAAAGTGTACAACCAATGCAATAACAGAACCAAACTGTAGAATTCAATTTCTTAAATATAAGAATGCCAACGCGACCACAGTGCCTTCATAACATTCTTGAACTTGAAGGCGGGGGACTCTTTGCTTTCACTGTAATACATTTTAAATGCAAGCTTGCCCATGCATTGTGGACCACTGTAACACGAATAAATTCTTGTTGAAGAGAAACAGTAGCTCACTGTAGAAGGATCCCCCGCCTTCCAATTCAAGAATGTTATGTTTTCCATCAAGAGAAGCCCAGCAGTCGTTGCGCTACAATTCATAAACATCACGAAAGAATAGTATCTTTACTTAGTTTGAGGTTTTGCATTAACAACTCAAAATCATACCTTCTTGGGATTGGCAGCCACACCATATCCAGAGCAGAACATCTGCCCAACCAAGCATTGACTGGAGATATCCCCATTCTTGGCTGCCTTGAGGGTCTGCTCAAACCAGCGTTGCTCACAATTCGCAACCACCTCCTTCAACGGCGTCGCTTTGGGAAATTCTGGATTCGCCGACCTATCTATGGACTTCACCTTAGCCGGTCTCCGATCAGGCATCCTGGTGGCAAAATTGTAAACACCTTCTCAATTAGAATCCGAACACGAAAAGGCTGCACCTGATTCTCTAAAATGGTAAAACCCAATAGAATGATCTCCAACCCCCTACACTCATAAAAATGGCTACCAACAGTTGCGCGTCACAAAAACCCCTTGCAGTGTTGACCTAGAGAGAAGGGCTCGCCCATGATAAGCCATATCAATCAACCCCATTAACACACAGAACAGAATTCATAAAGGATCACGTGAGGGTGAGATGAAGCTAATGCCTCAAAACGCAAAACGATCAGGCATCCAGGTGCCCAAAGCACGAGACATTTTCATCAGAATACTAAAACTGAACATGCTTCCACGAAATCCACAACCAACTAGAATCTCCTTAATCGACAACCACAACTCATTCAAAACCTCCCGTAACAGCCGACGATTGGGCAGCCCCAAAAAATCCTGTAGCGTTGACCTAGAGAAAAGGCCTCGCTAATGTTTTGCCATACCAAACCAACGCACAACCACACTGAAACAGGGTTCGAAAACAAGACGGTGAGAAGAACCTGATGCCTCACAAACCAGAAGGAAGAATTTCAAAATGGGAAGGGATCGGAAAGAGCACCAGAAAACAGAAGACGGAAGGAGAACCTGATTGGGTAGGCTTCGACACAGGGAGTCCACCAGTGCGGCATCCCGCGCAGAAGAAATGGAAACAAAGAGAAAACAACAAGCGAATCGCGAAAACCACGAGAAGAAGCTCAAGTGCAAAAACAAACGAAGAAGGTGATGAGAGCAAGATGAGAGATGGCGACAATAATCAGCAACACGACAGTTGTAAGCTAATTGACAGCTAAGTTTATTGCGAACGCGGAAGATGGTGGTGACGGTGACGGTGTGCGAGAAGCGAGACAAGGGCGGGGTTGCCAAGCTGGAGTGATGAGGATTGACACCCTACCACGATAAGTCACTATTCACAATGCATGGGCCGCACTCAAGTCTCCTCTCCCAAATCTTCATCCATCCTCTTTCAATTCCAGTCACTGCCGTGTCTTGACTTTGCAAAGACGGAGAAAAGAAAAGAAGCATCGTACCTTGCACTGGTGCTAGGGTTTGCGGCCATTGTGGTCCCCTGACCTTGAGCCCTAAGTAAGATATTTTCGCCTTCTCAATACCGCCAATCTCGATAAACAAGCTCTTCGTGTCTCTTCCTTTGGCTTGGTTGCTTGGGAGTTCGTCTTGCTCCTAGCTGGTTAGCAAATTTATTTGGCTGTTTGACTGATTCAGAAGCTCGGATTAGGGTTGGGTTGCAGTGACACGTCTTGCTTTCTTAAGAAGTGAAGTTGCCTCATCAGGAGGTTGTGCGGGTTTCAAATCTCGCTATCTCAATCCACGATCTGCAGTTTTATTACTAAATTACGGTTGTCGCAGGTGACGACTTCACCTACAAGACTGTAGTTTGCTTTCGAATCCGGCCCTGTGTGATTCTGAGTCTCAAATTTTGTCTCGAAGTACTTTGCTTAGTGTTTTTTGTACAGTTGGACTATTAGTTGTGGCGGCAAGAGCATGTGCATTAGAATGCCGGTGACGCAACCTTGAATCTGCAGTCTCCACGCTGAGCTTACCGACTTGTGCTTTGCTAATTAGGGTGGATAATTCTGGAAATCCTGCTCACAGAATTGTTGTGTTGCAAGGGTTGCTTGTACAGTACGTTTAGCTATTATAAGCACTCTATGGTCCCTTCAAGTAAAAGTGACACCAGAATTTGTGCTGCAGAAGCAGTCTCCCTCTGTTTGGATTGTACAATGCAAAGTACAACTAGCTCTCTTCTGTCTTCGTTAGCTTCCCTTTCATCGTACGTCTTTCAAGTCTTTAGCTGTCGGGAGTTTTGATGTTTCGACGCTATGATGCTGACATTTCAAATATTTTTGCGGACTTTAGCAAATTCTTGTTGAATTGGTGTAATCTTGTTTATATATTGAACAGCTTGTGCGCTCAAGTCATTTCACCACTTGGGGTCTTAACACTTCTTTATGACATAGTTTGAATGTGTGACAAGTGTACTACAGTCAACGGTAGTTTGGCAAGTGTACAGAATATTGTAGAATGTCATTTTAGAGAAGGTCACACTAAAGAGGTTTGTGTGTGGAGTGCTTCGCTTTCCGAGTGGAGGGTTGTAGTGGCATTAACATGCTCTGTGTTTGCAGTGTTGGGAGTGCAGAGTAGTTGTGGATGCATATTACCCTCTCAGAGGCTACAAAGTGCAGCCTGTTGGTCTCCTTGATTTCAGTTCCATGGCTTCACCTCGCCCTGCATCCCCGGTTATGGCCAGTTTGCTTGATTTGTGTGTTAGTTCAGCATGCCGGGACAAATCCAGTGTGAAGGCCTGGCGCCAGAAGCGCAGAACGTTGGAGATGTTGCCCTGTGAGCTTGCTCACCAGCTTTTCCACGCACTTCTGCGTTCTCACCTACTGTCTGCACCCCTTGTTGAGTACGTGTTACTTTTTATCTCCTTATATGAGGTTAAGGCATTGGTTTCGTCCTTTATTTCAGATCGGAGATTGTAAAAAGTGTGCCTTTTGAAATGGAATGCCATGTGCGTGACGGCTTGCAGTGTGTGAACACTACGAATTGCTTTGGATCCTTATTGCTTAGTCTTTATTGCGCAGATTGTTTCAACAAAGCATACAAGAGGTTGACGTGAGTGGCGAAGCATCTGTGGATGGGGAATGGATGGCTTATCTGGGCGGTTGTCGTCACTTACGAGCTCTTTGTGCCACAGACTGTAAAGCATTGACAAATAATGCTATCTGGCAACTCACAGGCATGCATTCTTTTGTTGAAAACCCATTTTGCTCATTTGCATATGATCCTGGAACAGTCAACATTAATTCCTGCTGTCGATATCATGTCACTCAGGTATTGGTCTTTCCTGCTTGCAACAATTGCAGGGTTTCACTTTTTTTTCTAAACTGCAGCTCTTGGGTATAGTTGACGGTTGGTGATACTCAGGGTGAAAGTCTTGCTTTAAGGTTTGGCATTCATCAGTGTTGACGTAGAGAACAGCTGGTTCATGCATGTCCTGTTCTATGCGGTTGTGCTTCAGGTCACTTTTGACTTGCGTTATTTTGGCGAACCAACAGTTTGATCAATGCCCGAACTTGAGTTTATTCGTATGTCTTTCTGAATTTAGGTTTGGCAGCCATGGAGGAATTGAACCTGGCTCGGTGCAGGAGAATTAGCGATGAAGCAGTGTTTCATATTACCTCATGGAAGGGGCTTAGAAAGCTCGGATTAGCTGAAACTAGTATTGGAGCAAAAGGACTCTCACTTCTGTCGGAGCTCACAACCCTTGTATCCCTCGATTTAGGGGGCTGCCCAGTTACTGATGCGAACTTGCTCTCTTTCCAGGTAGGCTCTCCTTACAACATTTTGTTGGATATATCTGCTTCACCTCTAAACAACCGAGTTGTCCAATTGGTCCTTATATACCTATTATTTTACACTTTTCAGTGGGTCATATGAGGACTTTCTTTGATCCAATTTTAGTTGTTTTTTGACCAACACGTGCAACTTTGTTTCTGTGTTCATGATGATATTAATTATTGACCCTGTCTGAATTCGATTTTCTCTCAATACAATCGATCAAATTGGTGATTTAAATCATGAAATCTCGATCTTTTAAGGTTAACGCTAGTGATGGGAAAGCCATACCCTGTTTGTGCTACAGTCCTCTTCTTTTGGCCGATTATGCCCCTGAATGCAGTCTGTCTCAAAGGCATAGTTCTTTTCTTGGATACAGGCACTTAAATTGTTGGAGCAACTCGACTTGTGGGGCAGCAAAGTCACTAACATTGGAGCGCAGTGTCTATCATCCTTCAAGTTCTTGAAATTTTTGAACCTTGCGATGACAGCGGTCACTGGAATTCCACAAATGAGCTCAATTGTGTCATTAAATCTCTGCAACTGTGCTGTGAAATCGATATTTGGAAAGGGGATTGCATCGGATAGCCCCTTAACCGAGCTTTTTCTATCTGGAGCAGACGTCAATCTAAAGGATGCCATATCCTGTTATAGTACAAGGAATTTGCATCTGTTGAATCTTGCATCATCCCGTGTAAACGACCTGGATGCACTCTCAGGCATGCAAAAACTGTCTATTTTGGATTTACGCGCAACAGGACTCACTGATGGACTCATGCTCAAGTTCCCTGAATTTGGCAACAGTTTAAGGTGGATTGATCTCAGTTACACAAAGGTTGGGTCTGAAGGCGTGTCAGCAATTGCAGGACATGTGCCAAATGTGGAACAACTTTCTTTAAGGCATACCCTCGTGGATGATAATGTTTTTACATATCTCATCCATTTCCCATTACTACAATCTCTCAATCTCAGTGGCAGCAAAGTACGAGGTACAAATTTTCTTGAACTTAGTATTAATAATCCATTATTGTTAGATTGTCTAGACCGCATGAGTAGGAGTACTTGAGACGAGATTTTCTTGCTGCAATAGAGGCATTTTGACTGATTGCAAGTGTATTGGGTGGCAGGAAGCATTCCGATCGGATCCGAAGAGTTCACGCAAATTTCAGTGTTGTCAAGTTTGGAGCAGCTTCAGTACTTGAAAAGGCTCGACATGCGGCATACTGGTGCTAATGATGCATGTTTCCATGCACTCAAGCAACTCACGCAACTTTCACATCTTCACATTCACAGTACTTCCTTGTCGGGTACTTTGTTTTTTTCCTGAGACCCCAGTTCATTTCCTATTTCTAAAGTGTTGCTTATTCACGCATTTATAAGTTTCTCTTTGTGCCATTGGCGTCTGTCCTTATTGAGGCACCCAAAAGTGGTCGCTTCCATATCTATAAGAGCTGCAACAAATCGTTTGGGTTGCTTTGAGGAAGGTAACAAAATGTGCCAACAGAAACAAGAAATCCTGTCCTACGGTTTCAACAATAGGAATATGTTTTGAAAATTACTGTTCTTTTTTAATTGATTATTTTACATATTAGGGTAACTAGTAGAGCACCTCGTTTACATCGAGAGAGTCAGCGATTCAAGTCCGTATAGACTTTCAGGTTCGAATTGAACTTTCTATTTTAGTTTGGGTCCTTGGGGCTAAATGAGCCTTCCTATTAGATGCGTGGAGCGAAATTTTTCTAGAATCTTTCTATTTCTAATGTTTCTTTTTTTATTTGATAAAGTTTAGGCTGATGAATTGTCTTACTCCATGTTCAGATGAATGTCTACAACAGTCATCATCTCTCTCCAACCTGGTTTGCCTTGGTATTGGTGGTGCGGTGATATCGAATGATGGTTTATTAAATTATAAACCTTCTCCCCTTCTTCAGGAGTTTGATCTTTCAGATTGTTGGTTGCTATCTGAGGATACTCTGCTCAATTTCTGCGAAGCTTATCCGCAGATAATGGTCTGGAATGAGCAGACTGTCAGTATTATAAGCGCAGTAAAGCCAAATGTTCACTCGGAAGAATGTGGAGAAGATGTCGTCAGTGGAGGACTTGCTACAAGTTTTTCTCGTGATTTGCAACAAGCAAAGCTGAAGCTTCGTAAGAGCCCTGCCAAGAAAGACCGGATGAAAGTGATGAAGAAGCCGGTCAACAGCAGCACTATTGGTGCTGGCATGCACACACATGTACTCGGTATGTATTCAAAACGCTTGACACGTACAAAGTGGATTCTTAGAGATGGAGCGCGGGTTGTTCAAAGTTTTGGGTGCACCAGATTATCAGGTCTTTGGATTCAGTCATTTGATTTTAGTGCTGTACGAGACTATCTCCCAGTCCTCTTCATAGACTAAACTGCTCCCGTTTTGCAGTAACCGTACTGGATTGATCAATTGTGCTATCTGTGACAGATGAGAGAATCAAATACAAGAAGCAAGAACTTTTGCATTTGAGATCTGCTGACGTATCCGACTTGCCAGTCTCAAACTTGAAAAATCTTGAAAGCGACCTTTTGAAGGCTGCAAGCCAGACCCGTTCCAGGTCATGGAGGTAGGTCTAGGAGGCTAATTTTGAGTGCACCTATGATGGACAGATCAAAAGCGGGTGAGGCATATTTGGGACTTATCACGAGGACATTAGAGAGCAGAATCAACCCTTGTGGGGGATAATCCGCAGCAAGTGCCAATTTTGCATCATATGTCTCAGCTGCTTTTAATGCTAATGAGCAGGTCTTCAAGGGATGAGCCTGCAGTATCACAGTGGAGAATGTGTTGATAGGCAAAGAAGTCATATGGCCTAGTTACGGAGGCATTCTGATGGAGAGGGCGGATTTGAGTCCAGCTCTCGGAACTGGAGATTGATGCAAGTGGTTAAGATACGTACACCTAACTGCAACAGTGCAACCCTTATTGATGTACACAATCTGAACAGGAGAGCACAGGGCAGATGTTGTTCATTAGAGATCGTCTTAGCACGTAAATTAGCTGTCTCTGTAATTGATTTTTAATGTTGAGTTAGAGGATACTAAAACTGTTAAGAGAGCTGATCCCGCCTCCTGTACCAAGTACCAAGCCGTGACCAACAGCTACTCATATAGAGTATATTTGGACTCATTGGGAAGTGGTGTAGGCATGACTGGGCTAAATGTATATGACCATTGATCTTGAATGAAAAGGAGGTTATCTACTGTCACGTTCACAACCTCCTAATTTGAAGTTGCATAAGAAATTCTTGCGTAGTGATAGAAATTAAATTCAATAGATTGGACTCTTGTGCCCAAAGATCTCTCCCAACCTCTCTTGAATCTCAAAGTGATGCAAAGAGTATCTTCTACCTTAGGCTTCATGGAACTGCTTGTTGATTTAGGCAAATTTCTTATGCAATCTAGAAGTGGGCTTCTATTGTTTCTTTGGTAGAATTATTGTGAGAGCTCAAAGCTTGTAAAAAAAAACTATATTTGAAACTAAACTCTAAATTTTATTAAATCCAGTAGACATAGACAACAAAGTAGGGGTGGGATGCTACAACCAACTCCAAAGCAATACTTGCCTCCTTGTTTAAGCACTCTAAACCCCTCGCAAGTCAACCTTGAAGAGATCCACCTTGTCTAAAAGCATACCCACCTCTAGCAACCTAGGTATTAGCTTTGGATTTAAAATGGCAAGCGGCTAAAATTTGACAATTTCATGAAAGCATTGGCTACATATCCACCTTTTATTTTTGTGCACTAGTTAGTTGCCGGTCTTACCAATTTTTTGCTCGGTTATGGATCCTCCATTTTCACACTTTACTAGTTATTTTCCTAAAGGCATTAGTTAACAATGAACTAACCAACAATTCTTCCTAAACATTTTTTAAGATTCAAAACATGCTAACCTTAGGAAATCTGAAAATTTCACCATACGCGTAATTTATATTGTACTGTAGAACATCATACTATATCCCAAATTTCCGTGTCTCTATTTAAAATGAGTTGTCAACTTTACACTGCAATTAAATTTCAGGAATTTCTCAAAGAAAGTACCCGTACCCTACAGGTCTCCTGTACCTCAACACTCTGGCAATTGTAATCACAGAGTTTGATAGTATCACACACAACCTTCCATTCTGGAACCTTTTGTTGCTACATTCTCAAGCAACGTCAAGTGAGCAAACTGAGTATGCTGAAAACTTCCATAAACTTCCATATACTCATGTACTCACCTCGATCTCTCAAATACCACCTCACACAACAACCTCGCAACTGGTAACGTCAGGCATATGGGTTCAAGTGGATTACTGACTTTCTCTTAAGGGTAGGATGTACTGTACATCTAATTTTGTGATCTCCTTCTATGGGGTGTACTTTAGCAACCAAGTTTTAGAAATGATAGCAACGTAGAGAAGTTACTCGAACAATGGCGACAAATTCATTGCAAATACAGAAGATGTTGAGTTTGTGGAGAAGTCGCTCATTGATTCTGAAGTAGGACTATCATATGGGTCCACGAAAACTTAAGTCTTGAGTACAGTATGTAAGTCTATCCACTGACTGATTGTGGTAGCATTATGTCCCCGTTCAACTTGAAAGTGTGGATGGATTAAAATTGTAACTTGATATGCATCACAAACAAAATATGATGGTCATCTCTTACGAATCATGCCTCCCAGACGTCACCAAGCTTCGAAATGATCAAAGCTCATAAACGAGGTCAGACAGGGTTAAATTAAAGTTCCATCCTTTCCTCAAGAGAAACTCATAACGAAACTGTTCAACAGCAAATTGAATTTGCCCCCGGCCAGCTTGCTGTTCTGCCAAATTCAACGGTCTTCTTGGGATATGATATTTTCAAATCACAGTGACCTTCAACTCGAACTCCAGCTCCGACACTTCCTGCTCTTCGTGAGGAATATTGAGGTAAGGTCCAACCAAAATGTCTGCCAGAGTAATGCTCTCATAGTCCAGATCACTATGACTCGGGGCTACAGCCTGCAAACAGGTGAACGTGAGATATACTTTTTCCTCCGTTTTGAGCTTAACGCGCTCCAGCGAGAGCTTGTGCGGCACTTTCACTTTGGAGCTTCCAAACACTGTGCAAAAGAGATAAGAACCGAAATTGTGGCGGCCACTCCAGCAGTTCACAACTAGCCATGCCTTCTCCGTTTTCAGCAACTTCATTGGACATGTGGCTTTCATCATAAAACATGTGGATTGACCAGATCCAAGACATGATTCTATGGTTTCGATGCCATGCTCCTCCGCCAGGTGCGAGGGGATTGTAACCCCGGGACCGATGTGCAGGCATCGCCTCGGGGTTTGTAATGGGCACTGCAGTGGTCGATAATCACAGAGCTTGTTCTCGTGCTCTTCGATCTCGTCTCTCTCGCTGTACTTCAGCTTTGTGGTGCACCCGTGGAGAGCGTGCTTACAGTTTACCTGCAAAGACTCAATAACTTTCTCAATGGCTGCGTTTCTGGTCAGACCAACAGGTTGGGAGCATGTCGGACAGCCTTTGGTAAGCTTCATGCGACATGCAGAGCACGTGCTGTGACCATTCCTGCACTGAGATTTCACAACCGCACTATAATCAGCTTCAGTACTATGGACGTTTCCTTGGTCATAATTTCTCACGAAGCCACATTTTAATTAATCAAGACCTTCAACCGCAAAGACGTAAGTATTTAGCCCAGAGCCTTAAGACCAAAAGTTCGTGGTTATAAAAATTACCAAACTGATTGATTGTACTGTGAGAAAATGTAATTGACACTCAGGGTCAAATTTTATATCATTATCGAGCTGGAAATCGTGGAATCAGTCAAGAACATGGCAAGCATTTGGTCCAAAATTAAACGAAACTGATCAAAAAAGGGGATTCATTTTACTTACTCGTGAGCTAGGTCTAGGTTTAAAAGCAGAATACCAATCAGCTGCAAAAGTAACGCATTAGCACAAAGGAAACTCCTAAAAGCTAGGAAGCCCTTAAGAACGGTAAAGAGCCATGATTCTAAGGAACCGAACAACCAGTTGCTACCTTCGCGTGCTTGACACTCCCCTCTGAATTTAAATGTTGCCAATTGTGCAACCAAAGCTTAGGAAGAAGAAAAAGATAGCACCCATGCCAATTGATTTCTATGGAGCACAGACCTCGCCTTCCATTCTTCAATGTGCCATCCAAAGATACGTCCACTGAAGCATACCAACAAGGTGCCCATCGATCTAGTTTGGCACTTCAAACAAATGGCCAGGGTCGTCCAAGAAGTTCTTACCTGGAACACCGGTATGGAAAAGGGTTCCAAGCAGTTGGGACATTCCAGAGTGTCGGTGTCCAGATCACATTTTCTCTTCTTTCCATTGCCCTCGGAAGTGCCTACTGTTGGAGGCTGCGCCGTGGCCATGGCCACTCTCGAAGAAGCTGCAAATCAAAGCACTGCACACCGTACCTAAGCAAGTTACACAGCAGATGCACTCAGATATCCTTCACCAGATCGAACTACAACCTGCAAGAGTCTTTAGTTTACTAATTATTCCAGCAACCACAATGCAACGAGATACACAGTGGTTACATTCTGTCACTAACCTTCAAGAGCGATCGAATTCCTGCATTTCATGGAACGGCCGGAGAGAGCAATTAATAGTAAGAAACGCATACCAAAAACGCTGGGATTTGAACAGTTGCCTTACCCTCGAAGGAAACGAGCTTGGTCTTGCACTTCCAAAGTAAGCCTTGTGCAAGTTAACTCATACCGTCCCCACTCAAGTTCAGGGATCGCTGAAGGTGTTCAAAAGAATGAACACTGCAATATGTCCACCCCATGAAGGGCCCAGCTCTCTGTTATGGCCTGGCTTCCGGTTAGCATACGTATGCCTTAGACTTGAAGCTGAGAGTGTCAAGTTATAGACAGGCGCGCAATGGAAATGACTTGCTGACCAGAACTTTGTTAATTTAGTCTTTGTCTTAAACAAGATATGATGTGCGCACTCCAATTCCCAAGTCATAATCTTTCTTTGTTGCAGACAAGCCAAAACAATGATATCAGACATGACCCTTTACACAACCGAGCTTTATGATAAGAAGTTGTGATGATGTGGAAGGAAAGGCACTCCATAGATTCAAGCTTTGTGATAACTTGTTGCGATGATGTGAAAGGAAAGTCACTCCATTGATTGAAATTATGGTACTATTTTCATAGAGAAAGGCTAAAAGGGAGGTATACTTAAAGTTGTCCTTTGTTTCAAATTGCTTTCAAGAAGAAGAAATAACTCCAACAAATTGCTTTCACTTTTGCTTGCCATTTGTGCAAGATTTGTGTAAGATTTCTAATCCAACATGCATGTTATGCTTCTCTAGTGAAGGGACTCAATTGGGAAAGGTACAATTTTGGATATTCATGCCTTAATTACACGTGAGATTGTAAATGAATGTCACATTGACAATAATTTCTATAACTTGGGCCCCTGGACCCAGGGTGGTACATTTTGAAGACAAAAAAGAAAACAATAAAGTATCTTTTGCAAAGTGATAAGACAAAGTGAAAGATACTTTCTTAGCAATTGTTTTCTTGTAAAAAATGAATAATATATGTACAAGTTTAAAAAGTTTAAGAATGAGGGTCTTCATACCCTACCTCACCCCCACATACACTTTGGCATAAAACTCATTTTGCTTTTTTCACACTAGAATACTAGATAGAGGGAAAAAAAGAAAATTGTGAGTTTAAATGTGGGACATACAACAATTCCATCCATGTCCTTAATAAACCGCCCACTTTTTAAGTAATAGTCTACTCCTTAGTTAATTGCTCATGCCAGAAGAAATCGCTCCAACTAACAAAGCTCCACATTGTTCCCGGCCATTGTTTGTGTCCATACATGAATCTATTCATGTCCGTATATGAATCCTTTTGTACCACTTCATTCCCGTCCATAGTTTGCATCCATACCTTGAGCCGTCACATCCATACTTGAATACTTTTACATCCAACAATCGTTAGTGTTCACACCTCAACAAAATGTGTTCTCGACAACTTGGGAGGCACCATGCCCCAAATTGCACCATTTTATAACATATCTCTATTTTTTACTAAATAAATTAGTCTTTTATTGCTAGAGATTTCCATTTCTACTTTAAATGTAGATGAATTACCAAATTTGGATGACAATATGCATGAGGGTCGTTGCAAGAAACACTTAAACTTTTGTCTCAAAAAAGTTGTTTCTGGCTACAGGACTACTACTATTACAATCACTGAAAGGAATATGTGTAAGCAAGGCAATAAAGATTATGAAAATGAATTTAAAAATCAATAAAAAAAATAATCAATAAAAATCATTAAAAATAGATTAAAATCAATGGGGTAGCTCTACATTATTATGCACTGCTACTAGCTACTAGTTGTAGTGAACTACTACAAAATTGGAGGAACAAGAATCAACAAAAAATAGATATATGAATATTTTGGTTTTATTCATTTAAAATAATGATAATAAAATAATTCTAAAATGACCATTTTTCTACACCTTGATATGCTTGAATTGCACCAAATACTTTTAAGAGGATTTTTTTCATTTCAACCTTTACGTAGAGAATGCACACTTTAAGTCCATGTGTATACTATACATGTCAAAATTTTGCATAAGATCTCATTGTCACTATATGTAATCTTTGTCAATCACCTACTTTTCCAATTCTCAGCTCTAAATTTGCATATTCAGGTTGATTATAGGGCCAAAATCCTCCAAAATGGCAAAAACAGACATCCAATTAGGACATATACCTAAATTAGACATGTACCTTCATTTCAACTTTTACATACATTGGACATACACCGCAAAAGTTATAGGCAAGAAATCAACCGTTTGAAGTCAATTGAACAAAAAATAGGACAAGTATTTCTTGCAAATATACATGAATATAATGGAAAAGTATTTTTTGGTTCAAAAGATGGATGAATGTAGAAATGCAATGCTTCACCACATTTTAAGTGATTGCCATCTTAGCACTTTTTCAAAAAGTGAAAAAAAAAAAATTCCATCCCTTTGTGCAATCACCCACATCCATCTGCTTGTGCCTCTATTGCTTACATCCATTCTTTACATTTTATCCATAGCACTTGTGCCCTTTATATTTGTGCCTATATTCTAGCATGGAATGCCACATCAGAAATCCAATGCTATGTCATTTAGTAATAGTAAAGTACAAAGGGGAACAATAATTTTTTTTTCTTAGGTCTAAATCCAAGACCTAAAAAGCTAGATTTGTTTGCATTAGATGGTCTGTCTATCTTGTCTTGTTCGACAGACACATCCGGTGATCCTAATCCGCATGATGTGGTAACCCTAACAAAAAGTACATTTTGAAGTAGGCAAACTAGGCATGTTGTCACCTAAAATTATTAGTCTTACAAAACTCACCCCCCAATTCAAGGACGTGGATTAGAGGTGTTCATTTGCAGCTAGCTTCTACCCGCTCAACAACAACAATTGTCACACTTCACTGATCTGTCTCTTCCCATTTGTTTGTAATGTCTCTTCATGTTGAGAACATGTATTGTACATGCATTCTCTTACACCATAAAAAGGCCAAGATGATAATTTTGGAATAAAAAACTTAAGGGGAATCAAAAGATCATTTTGGAACAGAGGGTGTACATTTCAAAATTCTAAATATGCTCAATCTAATGATACATAGTAGCTACAAAGGGGCACAAATAGGAGCTCTTAGTTGTACAAAAGATTAGAATAGGCCTCAATCATCACCCCTATGCATCCTCCAAACTTCAACCTCTAATCACCTAAGTGACTATTCTTCCTTATTTGCCCATCTTTTTTGAAATACACAAACTTGATCACAGTTTTGAATATTTATTATTAAATAGAAAAATCTAAAAATAATTTTTTTTGGTGAAATCAATGGCAGTACTATAGCTTCATCAAATTCCCATTTAAACTCTACCTTTTCAAAAAAATTGAAATTGAGTTATCTAATATCGTCTCATTTTCATGTTTTTTGTACAATTTGGAGATGTATTGAAATTTTCAGTCAACCAATGGTATTTTTGCAAAAAAGAAAGATCCAAGGACTTCAAGGAAAGTCATGTGTATCCATTATTGTGATTCTCTCAAATACTACTCATGTCAATGACAAGTGTGCTTCATTGCAAGCTTGATAAAGAAATGAATAGTAACCGAAATGTTGTGAATTTATTTAAAGAACATATTTAAGGTAAACCAACCCATTGTGGTCAAACTTTGGAGTCTACCCTCATGACATTGCTGAAAGTTTTCAAATTTTTTCCCACATGAAGACAAGTGTGAGAAATAGTGAGAGCAATTGAAATTATATTTTTCAAACAAAGTATGAATTTGTTATGGATTTTTGAAGTGATCTGTCCAAAATAGTCAGTAGATTGCCTTGTAACCAATAAAAAGTGTATCCAATATGCTCTTCTCAATCACCTAAAGTGGTCACAATAATTTCTAATGTAGAAGGCCATAAAAAGTCATCTCTTTTAATGATTTACACTGAAAAAGCAAGTGTTCCTAATGAGGTCACTAATCACTCCATTGGTGTCAAGTTAGACATTGATTGTGGCCCACAAAACTATCATGGGGTCATTAGGTGTCCACCATGGGTCATCTGACCACAATGGACTGGTCTACCTTAATTAACTCTCTTACCTTTCAATGAGCACCATTACATTCAGTAGTTAAAAGAATCATACTCCAAGCCCAATGATTCAAATGCCAATGTATACAAACAATGTTGCTAGAAAAAAATAGTGACTTAATCCCTACAATACTACAATATGTCAAAACCTTGAAATGGTTTTGTAAGGATTTTTGAACAAGTTCTTATGATGTCAAATTTTATTTTATTTTAAAATTCTTTTAGGAACGTAAAAGAAAGCACTAGCTTTCTAGAAATATAATTTTTATTTTGATTAGTATATGAAAGAAAAAATTATGCCCTCCTAAGCACAAAACATTAGAACTTGAGCCCTATTGGTGCAACTGGTGGACTTAAGTTACAAATGTTATTGTTACATGACTTTACAATTCACTCAATTATTCCACAATCTTGAAAGATGCTTTTGGATTACCATTGCAACCATGTAGGAAGTTAAAAGAACCACATTAAGAACCACATTAGAATCCACATGGATGTAAATAGTCCCCCCTAGGTACAACATAAATGGGAAGCTCTAAGTTTTATCAACAAAAATTGTGAAGCCAACAAGTCTAAATATGTGCACTAAAAATGCTGCTGACTCCCCAATAGGAACATGAATAGGTGCGTAAAATTTCTGACATTCGAAGTTCATAAATAAATCCAGAGTTCCAAAAATTATGAAAGTAAGTCTTGGAGATTTAGCATCTTCAAGGAAAACTTACTGGAAAATAATTTGAGGGCTCCACCCCTCCAACAAGGGGACTACAGGACGCCCCACCTTAGCACTTACAACGCAGGCCTTGGCAATGCAGCTGAAGATTCATCTATTTTAGGAAAAGGCATGTATAAATGGCACTATGCTTCTGCCTGTGCTACTTGGCACATGCAGGACCAAATTCATGCACGTCTTCCTTAATCTTTAACTAGCAGATCTCATTTGGTACTCCCCGACATGAGCTGGTCTCTCTGCTGCATGCTCTTTCTGTGCTCTCTGCGTGTGCCACCGCCACTTTTTTCCCTTCTTTGAATGCACTCGACAGTCTACTACAATTGTCCGTGTCAATAACATCGTATGAATCATCAACAAAGATGCAGTAGCTGCCATCTTGCATGTGCACTCTCCAGCGTCTGCTCCTGATCACATCGAATTCTGTTCAACACATACACCAGATGTTTGCAACAGAGTACTGTTGGTTTCCTGAATTATTTATACATCATTGTACACAATTGCAACACCGCAGATTTACGCCACATTCATGGATTCTAGAACTTTGCATCTATGAAACTGATAGAATACAACTACTGCACCTCGCGTCGACATCAGCCCATCGTTGTAGGAGGAACCGTTTGCCGCTGCTAGTGGGAAATATCTTTGCACGAGGCTGCATTGCCTACCCAAGCCAAGTCTCAGCAGATCGACCACCTGCGTGTCCAACAGCACGACGGATGCTGATAATTTCACGGGAATACTGCTCTTGAAAACGCTCAAAGGAGGTCACGTCCAGCTTGCCAGTCGTGGACTTGCCTTGCTTGCGGCGAACTTGCTGGTCCCTCACCGATGCCCACAGCTTCTCAATGGCAGCTTGATGCATGGTGCAAAATTTCCCACGGTTGTCAAAGGCGTGTCTGACCAGTATGTCAATAATTGTCTGTGCCCTGCATCGCCAAACCTCCAGCGTGTTAGAATCTCCCTCTCACAGTTTCTACCGTTTGCTGTGGAGGTCAGCCAAACTCTCTTAGAGATGCAGGAGAGAGGAGTTAACTCTCCAACCTCATTAATCTTACCACCTGGGGTCCCAAATTTTCACTATGATTGAATGTATAACAACTGTGCTGCAGTCAATGATAGAGTGGCAAGTGTGCAGGGTAAATCTTGAATGTCATTTTAGAGAAAAAGTGAGTGTCGAGGACCCGCCGTACCAACCAGGTCTATGGAAGTCTTCAAAGTACTAGTCGAAGTATAGAGGACCCCTATATGCACCGTCTTCAATAGCAACGTAATCCTACAATCAAGCATGGTTCAAATAGGTCATTCGAGAGGCTTTATCATACCAAGTCAATCTATAATGCTCAGCTGATAGTTTGAGACATTGCAGAAGGGCTTCCCGACGTTCCCTCAGAAGTCTTCCTGCCTCCTCTTGAGCTCTTTTCGAGGCAGCTTCCTCTTCTAATTTCTTCCTCAACCGCTCTTCCTTCTTAGATCGCTTTGGCAAAAATGCACTTAAACCAAAAGGATCACTTTCTTCCACATTCCCTACGGCCTTCTCGGATGGTACTGGTTCAGCTTGTTCGTCTTCAGCTTTCTCCTCTCCATCCTCGACCCTATTTTCTTCGTCAGTGGCCTCTGGCAATTCCTCAATGGCTTGCCTTACACGCCCTGAAGCTTTTGAAAACTGCAATCAACAAGATTCCACACCTTCAGTTGATGACCTGCATACACCTATAACATTAAAAATATCCACCTATGAGAGCAGCAGACGCATGTGTAAATAGAATGACGAAACCTCTAATTCAGGCATTTCTTACACTGCATAACATACTAAAACTAAAAACAACACTGAACTAGGCAGGAAACTAATGGCAATTGACGCAAGAGAATGAAATTATGAGACATACTACGTAAGTATCATCCGTCACGAAGTCATTGGCTACGAGAGTCCAGAACTCCCAGACTGCAATCTGCGCTTGTTGAGCTCCAGTAAAACACTGCAAATGAATGACAAAAGCATCTAGATTAAATACTCCACATTGGTCGCTATCCTCCACCATAAAAATAGTCAGTCATCACATTCAATGGGGCTCTAGTCCACCTTAGAAGGAGACAAAATTAAAACTGGATCTTGTTCTAATGCCCATGAAGTATCTTCATAATATTCATATGGTTGCCGTTCACAGGTCGGAGTAAACAGAGTTGATAACAAATGCCCAAAATGCAAATGTCAGTGAAGATATCGTCCATTTAGAAATTCAAGCGCAACTTGACCCTCACCTTCCAGAAAACCTGGTCAGAGCACTTGAAACTCACCACCAGAGTTGACTACACAGTCATGTACTATTCAAACAGACTTCCCTACTGAACGTCTGTGTACTCTGGAAAATGATGCTTGCCTAAGGATGTGCACATTTGAGCAGTGCAAATTGCTGCAGTCACATTAGAATGTCGAGCAGGAAGTTACATATAGCGAAGCTAGTGGTTCTTCAGTAATATGTACAGTTACAGGCAACGGTACCTCCGGTGAAACATGTCTCCATCGGCAATAGCAAAGGTCAACATGATAACTATTCAAATGATAAGAGCAGGTTCCTACGGTTGCAACCATTACGAAATGTAAGTATTTCAGGACAAAGTAGGGTTCCGTAATGAAAACGGGAAACACAGCAATAATAAACTGCTACGCGTACTACCTACTTACTACAATCATAAATCAAGTACCTGCAATCAGAAATAAGGTCAGCCACTATCAGGAAAATACCTCAAGCTTTTCATGAACTGCCGCAAACAACGCCTGATAGTCTCGTCTCAGTGCTACCTCGACCGCATTAGCAGGCCTCTTCATGGCTTCCTTTAAAATCGGGAAGAAAGAATCAGCCGTGGCGGAGGTGACACTTCCACTCTGCAGCAATTGCAACGCCAGCTTGGAGGCTTTTGAAAATTTCCCGGAGTTCCCAATGTGGGAGGCAATTTTCGCCATGGCCTCCACCACCTGCTCACTGCTCGCTTCCGTTGTGGTGGGCTTAAACCGAACTCGCTTGCCTGCAAGCAAAGACATCACCGCAAACATGAAATTAATTTGTGTCCATTGAGCGAGATGCTTCAACCAGAACTGGAAGAAAACGAAACCCTAAGAATTCAAAGTGCAAAAAAAACAAAGAGATCCTACCATGACTATCATCGTCCGCAACAGAACGCTTCGAAGAGAGAGAAGCAAGCAGCAGCTGTGTCCATTGAGCGAGATGCTTCAGCCAGAACTTGGGGAAAACGAAACCCTAAGAATTCAAACTGCAAAATAAACAAAGAAATCTTACCATGACTGTCATCGTCCGGAACAGAGCGCTTCGATGAAGACAATATGGAAGAGACGGGGGGAGCCTTCGCAGGTTCCGGAGCTGATGTGCGAGGAGGAGGTATGGACTGTGCTGTGACAGGAGGTGGCAAGTCTCCGAACAGAGAATCCTTCGCCATCGCCAATACAAATTTGACGGCAAATTTGACTCGAAGCTCCTCCCAACGCAAATTAGACGGCGACTCCAATTCCGATGACGGCACGGCCGGTGGAAATGTTTCACGATGCTTGCCAAAATGCACGAATCAATCAAGTGTGAGAACGATATCTTAGCAATGCCCGTCAAACTCTTGCATGAACAAGACTCGCGCACTGTTGAGCGCTTTGATTTCTAGTTCGGGGAAGCCATTTGCGAGATTTGTAAGGCGATCCTCGAGAATTCAAAGCAGGAAGGATTCGTGACGTCGTCAGGCAAAAACTGAAAGAATTTATGTCGCTTATAAAACCCTAATGGATCCGTCGAAGATAAACCCTAAAGGGATTGTGGTGCCTTCACAATTGAATCTTTCCTTTCGGTGCACACGTTGAGTAACTTCTGGGCAGACAAGATATTCTTGCTTTCTCCCAACTACTGTACCCTACTTGAAGGTCAGATTCGGCAGAAATTAAGTCATTTTGTAAAAAAAAGTGCCACAAGTCATCTTCTAAATAGTGTGAAGTGACATGGACCGTTGAGAATCTGAAATAGAAATTCAATTTCGACACTTGAGTGTCAAATCAAACCTTCACGTACGGTACCATTGAAAAAAAACAAAAAAATAAATTCTAAAAAATTATCAATAGGATATCTACCACTAATCCACTTCACTTGTATAGCGTAATAAACACTAATCTCAATTTCCAAAATATTAATAAATTATTAAAAATATATTAAAGAATAAATCATTACAAAATATTAGCCTCAAAATTAAAGACCTCACATCAAATAGTGTATATATCATCAAAGATTTAATAGATGCAACCATTATAATTTTTCCAAAAAGAATGAAATAGATAGATAGATGAAGTAAAAAGATACTCCCTTTGTTTCTCTAAAAGATCCGTGTTTGAGAATTTGTGAGGGATTAAGGAATACTAACAAAAAAATTGTAATTGGAAGTTATTGGATATTATGCTTAAACTATTTCAAACCCAAATTTAGTTTTTTTCTAAAATTTTAGTTCCAAAAAGGATAGGAAATTAGTACCAAAGTTTTGAAATTTCAAGTGTTTTATTATTGCCGCAAGTTGATAGAAAATGATTGATATGAATTGTGTCAATGCAATTGTAAGTAAATTACAAGTTAGTCTAGTTGCCCAAGTTATCCTATCTATCAAAAAAACAAATCTTAATGTTGATACTATTGATGATTCTGGCTTAATGATAGGGACAATTTGCAAACAAAAATCACTAAATCAAGTTTGCATTGCTAACATTAGCAATTGATGAGCACAAAATGCTCAAAAAATATCATCAAACATGCCAAGCAACACACTTTATTTTAGAGATAAGTGCAAGTTTTTTTTCTTACAAAAATCAAGTCAATGGACAAACACGGGGTTTTTTTTTAAACAAAAAATAAGTCAAAACACGAGTGTTTTAGAGAAACAAAGGGAATATTCTTTACAACAAACTATTTACAAAAGTTGTTTAATCCATATTAGATTTTAGGGAATCATATATACATAGTATGACTAAATTTTTAGAACTTTTTAAAACTTCTACACGATTAATTTTATTGATCTATAATCTAGATAATAAACTAGAATTCTTGTGCTTCATTTCATTAGTCAAAATCAAGAACAAAAGAAGTCATCTTCAATCCCTAAAATCTAAAGTAAAGGTCACAAGTAAAGCTTGCAAGTAAAGGTCACAAGTAATTTGGATAATAAACTAGACTTCTTGTGCTTCATTCCATTAGTCAACATCAAGAACAGAAGCAATCATCTTCATTACTAAAATTCTGAAGTAAAGGTGACAAGTAAAGGTGACAAGTAATCCAGGACACATTAAAAAAACAAAAGGGACTAACATAATGGAACAAATGTAGCTTGCTGAAGCATATCGTTCCTGGTTTTCCAACAAGCTAATCACATGCAAGATTTGACTCAGAAATGAGGTAGAAATCTCAACAAAAACAATATTTCTTGGATAGTCTGCTATCACATTCATTTGCCACACATCTCCAATTCCTCCCTGTGATTTAAACGATCAAATCACGAGGCATATTATATCTCATTAGTAGCACATTCTCAGTAACTCTCTAACAAGATATTTCCCAAATCATTTGGTGAAGAACTGAGCACAAAATTTTGAGTGCAATCGTCGATCACATCATCTCTGATAACCGGGGTCTTTTTTAACCGGATTTCTTTCAGAGACAGACACGACATAACTTAACTTATTATACAGTTTATTACAAATACAGCTGCCTCTGAAGACAAGTCTAAATTTGAATGCCACATAAGACACTGAACCTCTAGCTAAAAGTTAGCTAAACCTTGCTAAACCTAAACAAGCTAAACCTTGCTAAACACCAACATTCCTGAGGCTAGCACCATTGCGCAGCTCTACACCACCAAAGCCTCAAATGGAACAGAGTATCGGCAGTCGAGATATAGACAAGACCTAACTTATTGAAGCTTTTATACCTGAAGCAGTAGCTGTCGGTCCAAGGAATTCCACACTAAAGACAAGTGAAAATCTGAGTGCAGTGAGAGGGACTGAGCACCATCGCCCAGCTCTACACCTGCAAAGGCCTCAAGTGGAACAGAGTACCGGCATAATTAATTGTAGCTTTTCATAAGTGAAGTGGTAACTGCCTGTCCAAGACATTCCTTACTAGTCGAGAAAGAAGAAAAGCAAAAATTTTGAGGGACTGAGCCACTGCCAAAAGTTAGTTCAACAAGCTGAACCTAATTGAATTCTCTGAATAGGTGTTGCCACTTTTAGGGTTGGCCAGCCCAGATCATGTCGCACCACTGTCATATATACACTTGTGAACATTCATGGACACATCACTGTGATTATAATACAAAAAAAAAACAAAAAAAAACTGCTGAGAGTACAGTGCCACCATCGCCAGTGGCATGTTCAGTGGCATGCCTGTCCACCAAAGATGTTGGACCTGCCCAGTACCCAAGGCAACAAGAGCAGAGTGAAAACAAAAGCCATTCCGAACACTTTCCCTTCCTGCACGGCGCTCTTGAAAGTCGACCACGACATGTCCTTGGCCCAGCCACTGGCCATCCTCACCAAATCCTTGCGCCGGTGACGCTCCCTGCCGATCCCGATTCTGGACAAGTAAGTGAGCACCAGGGTCACGATCCATGTCATGATCAAGCTCGGGATCATGAAGGCGAAGAGCGTGACTGTGACGAAAAGCGTCAGGTAGGCGATGAGCAAGAGGTATGCTTTCACCACCGGCCAGCAAAAGGGATCCATGCCCTGCGCGGACGGCTGTTGCCACTGCTGAATCGAGCGTACGCTTTGCATGATGCACCACAATAGGAAGCCCAACACCACCAGCAAGACTCCTACAATGCTTGTCTTGCGAATCACCATCGTCAGGGGCGGATATATCGCCACCGGCAGTGGCTCCAATTGTGTCTCCATTTCCGCGTAGATCGATGGAGGACAACTACGTGAAAACGTAATCTCCTTCTCCTCACCCGACTTGCGCCTTCACATCCACTCACAAAATTCTTCAGGATCATCAAACATCCGGAGCTCGTGCATTGATTCCACGAATTAGGTTAAAAGCGTCAAAATCTAGGCCGCGGTGTCCGAAGCAGTTTGAGAATTTAACCGTACGATTGAGCTAATCCAAGATTACAGAACACAGGTATAGTGCAAGTCACAGCTGAAACATGATCACCGAGGAAAGATGACACACACAAGGATTGATAGACGACTTACCGTCGTAATGAGTCCCCGTCGCTGTCCGCATGGCGAATTTCTGCCATGTTGCACGTTCACTCCCCACCCCGCACCCTGTTCAGCTCCACAGAATTCAATTTCCAACAAGGTTGTGCTGAAAGCTCCACCACAGGAGGCCCTCCTCGTCGCCACTCTTCAAAAATGGCCACAATGCCTCATACCCCTTCCTCCTAGTTTACACACAAATCTGACAGCTTCAACTCTCCGGAACCCCATACCGAGTAACTAAACGTCACAAGACGACAACGACAAGTTGGAAAGAATCGCACATACCGTGCGCGAGGAAGACGATAGGAAATGAAATTTACCGAAAGCCTAAAAAGAAGCGAGAGAGAAAGTCTACTGAAACGCCTCACTGCAAACCCTGATCGACTGACTGCCGGTAAGTTAGTGTCTGCACGAATGAAGTGGCCACCAAGCCAAGCGTTCTCTGTTGAATTCTGAATCTCCAGAGCGAAATCCGTCACTCTGGTCAAACCTTGAAGCTCACCCGAAATGGTGGCAAGAATCGGGTCACTGAGAGTGCCACCTCTTCCCTGGCCGTCCCTGGTCTTCCAAATGTCCACTGTGAAAGTGCAACCCAAAAACCTTCAACCGACCTAAAGTTTTTAAACTAAAATTTGCATGACTCCACGTCGCAGCAGTGCCCCACCTTCCTGGAAAACAAATGGCCAAGGAACATAACGCAGCGGGGAAACATGGAAGTGACGCGTGCGATGAAGGACAGTGGGACCATCACAAACGACTGCATTCATGGCTGTGACGGAGCTCGTAATAAGGCGAGACTGCGGGGATTGACTGTTCGTCACCAAGAAGGCGGAACTCACGGAAGCTGGTGCCACCACTAAGTTAAGATCTGCCCGACTAAACTTACCGCTGAAGCTCTACTACAGTACCGGCAGTGTGGTGTAATTGCTTGGGACGATATTATTAGTATTGAATTATTCCTACTGTGACGTGAGGAAGACGTCAGTCGCACTTCCCAAGACATGGCACACTTTCGCAACAAACTGCCCTGCCCTAGTCGTCACCCTCCCAACCTGCTTCGACGTAGTTGCAACTGCGGCGCCCCATTTCTTTCATCGTCATTGTCGCGAGCCTTCGCAAGATGCTGCCTGTATTTTGTTTTCCTCCTCAGGTTTTGAAACCTGCATCAGACCTCAAGATTCCTGATCCGCAATTTGGAAGGGTGTTGACAATGGGAAACTGCGAGTAACAACTAGCTATCTACCTCGTAGGGTTTTTGTAGGGGAAATCGTCTTCTCTGGCGCCCGTAGAGCTTCAAAAAACTTTCAATAACTCTAACAAACCTACAATGCTGCATGGATTTGTGTGGAATCGCTTGATACCAGGGACTTTGCGTTCCGAACCCCCTTTCTCCGTCAATCTCCGTGCAAGACCGCAATTCACGCTCCAATTCGCAGAGTTTTGCGGAAGCTGTTGGAAATTGAATGCGCGTGATTCCAAAGTGCGACCTGCTCTAGTGGGGGCAGTACGAAGCAAGCAAACCAGAGCCTTGAGGTGACATCGTACACTTCTACACTCCCGAATGTCAACATTCCGCTTGTCCTGCTTCTTTAGATCGAGTTTCTACTTTAAACAGCAGTGGATTCTTTGGTTGGATCGACTTCCACAAGGATATCCGAGTGCAACCAAATCACCTGAATAGAAGCGCAAAATTAAGGGAAAGCAATCCACAGGAGACTCTCAATCAAAGGGCTTTGGTACTTACACTAGGCAAAATTGCAACACAGACAAGACAAGCTGCAGAAAAAAGCCACGGATGCATAACAAACGGATTATGTTATATACTGTATAACTCAAGTGCACATAGTCGAAGAAAACAATAGATTTAACCGTGGAAATTCACATCAATCACCTAAACATAAGACCTGTTGATATTTACACAAGCCTGCTGAAAAATCATCAGCTTCGCTGTCCCATGCAGTTTATGTCTCCTATCTACAGCACCATTTTCTCGAGCATGGGTTATCCAGAAGGCGCACATCGTAATTCTGATTGGAAACAAATAGTGACCAGAGGCATGATGGTTTCTAGCGTGACAAATCAAAAAGCGTATCGTCGGTTCTACTAATCCACATACCCTACAAGTAAAATTACTCTGCTGGGTTTTAGTGGGGGGGAAAAACTGTGAAACGCCACTAAGTAGAAAGGGCCAAAATAATGTGCTTTGTTTGTAATATCCTCAAACTCATCTGACTGATAGTTGCAAGAATCAGGATGCAACTACTCCCTTGCAAATCTAGAAATCAATATATCTCCACCACTTGACCCGTATCCAGGAAGTTCCACACGGGTTTGATTCACCACTGCATCACATATGCATCACAATAATAAGTTAAGAAACGCATAATATACTGCCCTAGTGAATAACTTGGAAGACTAATAAAGAGTATCCACCGTTGTCATGATGGTAAGTGAATCATTGTTACCATAGTCCTATACAAGTTCATAACAACCAACACAGCCAAAATCCCAAATTTTCTTTACAAAGTCAAGAACAAGACTGATATCATCACCCCCAACTTGAAAGCCGTACATTCAAGTAATGATGACAAAATTTTCAGTACAAAGAGCTGCAACAACGGAGTGGAGTTGCCATTAAGTGATGTATTGAAACACCACTTCATTCAATAATTACACCCTCTCAGACTGACAGCGCAGGCCCAATCATCGCTGTGCAAATCCTTTTCATAGACGAAAACATTTTACGAAGGGTCAAAAGAACTAATCATATTTTAAACCCTCAGGTGATCGTTCTATCAACGCTTATTTGACTAAAATTACTAAAGCATCACACTATTTCACAGGTTCCTACTCCTAAGCGGTGTTCTGCAATTAGTAGGGAAGAATACCTGCTCTCACGTCGGAAGTCTGAGGACTACAGCAGCAAAATCGAAGATTAAACCTTACGCAGAGCGTCCTGTAAGGGTACCCGACTGCTTCAAGTCCCGGAGCAGCGTTTGAACCTCGGAGGAAAGGGCCAGACTCCCTCCTAAACTTTGTACAGAATGTTCTTTCTCCCTCTCTACAGCTGACATGGACCCCTCGCTCATGGAATTTGTGGGCTTTGCGGCCGGTCGAGGCGAGTAGGTGGTCGACCATGATCTCCCGTTGGAGCTGGCCAATGTCAAAATGGCATCCGCCTGAATACCAACACCCAAAGACTTCCACATAAGACAAAATTCGCCCAAAGGCTGACACGTGGATTACTCTCCTAAAGTTGACCAGCACCTATCATGAGCAGAGCTAATTTGCCTTCCTGGACCCAGAAAAAGATAAAAGGTATCGAAAACAAATATTATTTAAAAAGTCCTTCTTGCTGTTCCAAGAAGATCATTCTCAACCAAAATTGAAAGCCTACATCATGCATCCACCATCAATTTCACAAAAATTTCCATGAAATGGCATTTTGTGATGAAAAATCCTCAACGACCCATCAGCTAAGGAATGTCATATCCTCACCTTATCTGAAGGAACATCATCAAACACATGAGCTTGCCCTCCATAGAAAATGGTCAACTGTCGACTAGATGTAGCAGGAACTTGGCGACTGCACAAATGAATAACAAAGAACGATCACTTTCTGGACTTGAAAACAATTGACAGAAAAAGGGCGACAGGACTTACACAATAGCAGCGATAGTATTAAAGTTTCAATTTCTTTAATTTGTCAAAATTCGAATATTAGGAACACAGGAAGTAGATAGATATTCTAAATATCAAAAAAACTAACAAGCACATTCAAACCATATCATGAGTATCTGAAAAAGATGTGAGACACTAAGAAATATGGTTTGGAAATTGAACTCCGGTATGTATGCAAGCCTATTAATAGAACTTTCAGTTTCATGGCCTGAAAAGCACAGATATGTATTAACAAAAGTTCTTTGACTTGCAATAGTGTCCGAACTGACCTTGATGGAAGCAAGGATTCTGAACCCCCATTCTGATGAGGTGCTTTTTGATGCTGAGGAGTGAGGGGAGGGCCACCGCTTGATCCCGCAGGATTTGGCGTGGTCCGATCATGATGAAGTAGCCCAGCATTATCAAGAAGACCTGCTAAAATTGAGCCTTTGAGCCCGGTTCTTGAACCTTCATCAGCAGCTTGAGCATTACCAGTAGCATTGTTTTCCCGGGTCGGCAGGGCAAGAGTCCTTTCTATTTTCTCTGCTCTCTCAGCACAAGCGCCAAGGTGGCTGATGCCACGCATGCCCGCACCAGTGCTAATTTGTGCAGGTCTGTAAGGCTGGTGACTCTTAACTTGCCGTTGCGAAACTTCAGGTTTCGCATTATGCTGTAACCAAGGAGGACTTCTACTGGATGCCCGTGGAGGTTGCATGGAAAGTCGGAGATCATCAGTAGATGGCTCACAAGCTTCCACTATCTTCTCTGGTCTGATATGGTCATGACGAGAAACCTGAAACTTGACAAGAAGTTCCCATCAGCAATAATATTTATTATTACGAAAATCATAATAAGTAAAACGTTAAGTGCAGCGGTTAATAAATATATGAATACCAAGTGAGATGATGCAGATAATACCTTTTGTGGCCGAGTACTCTCCAAGGCCTCAACAAGACGCTCTTGTAATGAATCCCGATTAGTGGGGGAATCTCGTTTTCTAGGCACTTTGCTAGTATCTGCCTCCAACTTGGAAAAAGCGCTTTTGTTGCCATGATACTGGAGTGGTGCTGGTTGCCGCTGCCAGCCAACTGCAAGAAGGAAAAAGTAGCAGTTTAACCTTAATCCCCAGGCTCCAACCTGGAAATTTTAGTTTCGCAAGTGCGAAATAAACGAGTACGGATGAGAGCACAAGGAGCTCTTACACGACATTAGAGACGAAGCCCGGGTAATACCTGACCCAGGATCAGAGGAACTCGGAATGGCCGAGTAGAATGGAGGAGAAACGTAAATCGGCGTGGAATTAGTTTTGAAGCGCCCACTAATTCCAGATGATGCTCGAGTGTTGTTTGTTTCAGCGTCACATTCGGACTCGAAACCTGGGCTGCTACGGGGGGCAGGAATTACCTCTGAAGGGAGGTATTTCACTTGGGTTATATCATCGATGCGGCCAAGACCTAAAAAGTCTCGAAATACGGGTTGATCCTTCTCCGCCATGACTAGATTCATCTTGCCGCCCGCAACAAAGAAACAAGGCTCATAGCATGATAGCCAGGAAACAGCCAGCTGATAACTGCAATGACACATCAGACCAACGAATTGTATTAGTTAAGGGATCACAAGAGAGAGTACATAAACAAACCAGCACAATATGTGATAAAATATCCTCAACTTGAAGCAGCTCCTGACCTGATACCACAAAATAACAAGGTTCATGATTTGGACAAATAACAGTCTCATTATCAAAAGCTCAAAAATATGGCTAACCCAAGTTCTGCCCGATGGTGAAACCAACATTGCAATATTCGTTCACAACATGTATTTGAGCGGCTAAAATGGGCATTCTAAATCACAATTTCCTTGCAGAGAAATCTTGAAAACCCAACAGAATCAAACCAGAATCAAGCACGGACGATTCGAGAGCAGTCAAAGCTGCTTCGACATACTTAGAGTTTCTCCACTCCTCACTACCAATCTCAAGCGTCTCTAAGTGCAACTTGATCGAAAGGTGACACCTCCAAGCGAGCGTCGACTTGCAACATAGTACAGTACACCCCAAACACTCAGTTTCTATTCGAAGCTGTCAAATCCCTCTCGCCAGAAAAGCACGGACTCAAGATATTCATACAGAACCTCTTTGACTGCAGCGGACAAGAGAAGTAGAAACGAAACGAAAACATCAGAATGAAAACAGAGACTACTGCTCAGTTTAAAGAAGTGCCCCAAAGTCACAGAAACACCACGTAAGCTCTCACACTAGCGAAAACTCGGATCCGACACTGAGTCAAAAAAGTCAGCGCCAGCTGCTTTCTAAAGCTACAGAAATGATCACATCGCCAAAACCGTTGCTCACTGCTCGCAAAGCGCGACTTCCTCAATACTCATGGATGTTCAAGATCGGATATGAGAGGGCGATCTGAAATGGTAAGAGCCGTGGCCACAAACCGAGACAGAAGGTAAAATGCTGATAACACAGTCGTCAACACCTCAAAATAAGCCCGAAATCTCTCGAACACCCCAGGCTTGCTGACACAGTATGATACTTGTAGCACTGAAACATCTTCTCACAAAATGTCAAATGATCTCGGTGTCTCTTACCACGAAGTCAGCCCTCTTAGTGCTGTATGGTGATTCTAGATTTTCTGCGCGGGAAGTCTGTCCTCTACCCGCAGCTGGAGCACATTTCCCCTTCCCAAACTCGCAACTAAACCATGCCGTACGTCTCCAAACTTGCCAGAGTTTCTGAATCTCTAGGCGCACCTTCGAACCCCAGCCCTCGCACTCAGCCTCGCATTTCTGTCCTGTTTCACGCCTACACCTCCCTGCCTTCCCTGCCGAATGTGTCACCCTGCCGCTACGGCCACGCAATGAGCCGAGTCGCCTGCCGTCTACAGCCACGCAACAACCAAATACTCTCCACACAGAAGCAATTCTTCCATCCTCTCTACATCTCACACGGAGGAAAATCTCGCAGACACCTCCACCGGCAACGACCACCACTAACAGATGCCCGAAGCAAGGCGATCCAAGGGAAGGTCAAACTAAGAAGGGAAGAAGCAACATCCGCAAAGCAGTAGAATGAAACGGCCAAACGAGAGTGAGCGGCAGTGCCTCCGGAAGAGAAAGAAGCACAGCAGGGGCAAGGCAAGGGAAGACGAAGAGACAAGAGTGTCACGAGACAGGGGCGGGGGAAGAATGCTCAAAACCCGGGAAGCAAACGAGAACAGCGATAGTAATAGTGACGTCCCAGCGCTGACAACGTAGCCTAAGAACCTTCAGGAACACCCGCCATGGCGCCTGGGGAGGTAAGTGAGCGGCAGCAGCAGGCCCTGGTGACACAAGAGGAAAGGAAGGGAAGGAGGAGGTGCGGAGCACCACCATAGCCAGGAAGGTAGGAATAGGAAAGGAAAGGAAGGAAGGGCAGCGGAAAGGCAAGCGAAGGCCGAGAGTCTTGCGCAGCGAAGGCGAAGGCGAACTTTAGTCAGTCCCGGTCCGCCCGGCCCGGCCCCGGCCCGGGATTCCGCAACCTGCATGGATGTCAGCCCACCCTGGACCCGGCCCGCCCGCCCGCTCGCCTGCCGGTCGACCACCGTATTCTACTGTAGGTATCGCTACGGTCCTCGTATGACCACCGAAAATAGAACTATTGGGTCAGCAGAGAAAAGACATGGAAGTTTCGACGGACACCAGAGGTTATTTCCGAAAGTCGCGACTTCTTTACGAAGGTCCACTTTTACCACTTTTACCCTGGTTCTGGCCTCTGTGACCTCTGTCCTCGTCAGGAGCCCTTTCATTCATCCGGAGTTTGCCATTAATCCATTTGCCACCATTCATCCGCCGTCAGTTGTTATTCATCGACCACTTGTCATTCATCCGCCAGTTGGGAGTGGTTTTCACTCATGACGGAATGTTTTCACACGCCCTAGCGTCTGGTACAATGCACGTCGGTAAGTTACAAAGAGTGTGTTAGCGACATCATGAAGTTCAGTTGCCTGGACCCAATTTTCCAATAAGGTAATCTATAATAAGTAAGTCAGTGGGAACGTTGAGTGTTATTTTTGCATAAAAATATGAAGGGGAAAAAAAAAATTGGGAGAAGGAAGTAAAAAATATTTGGTGTTATTCAAATTGGTTATGAAGTGGAGTGGAGTTAGGTTTTGACTTCTACTGCTAGAATGCGAAATATGGAAAAAAGGGTTTGAATTTCTTGAATTGACCATTAAAGGACTAAGGAGCTTACTTTGGGTTTTTTTGAAAATTTAGGTTGGCTTTGTTGACTTCATAATTTGGAATTTTTGCATGAAATGTTGTTAGGGTGGATGTTAATTGTCCTAATGCAGGTTTGAAGGTTTGTGTTGCACCGTTTTGATAAATATTGCAAAAGTTGTGAGTTTTTTCTATTTCAATGTCAATGTTTGTAGATACAATTCATGGTTTGTAAGTGGGCAAATTGGTGGAGTCACTAATTCAATTATTATCAATTGTTTCATTAATATTAATTGTTTTATATTGCATATTTCTATTAGGAATTTTTATTTTTTTATTTTTTTAGTGGCTACTTGAAGAAACAAGATATTCCGCATTTGTTATTTATCCTAAAATCATTAACATTTGGAAATAAACTTTGTTGAAAGACAAAAAGGTGATTTTCAAAAACACACTAATTGAATGTAAACACTCTACTAGTTTTTTGACGAGACTCAAAATTTTACTAATGAAATCCAATTTATCATTGACAATGGCATTTAGAATGTTATATTGTATTCAAATGCAAGCTGAAAGAGAGAGACAAATGACTCCAGTTTGTAATTTTAGGTTGGGATTAATAAAGAATATATTCACCTTAGATACCACGTTAGTTTTGAGGAAAAATTGCATGTAATCCCAAGACTATGTACCTCTATTTGGAGGAAAACTTTGTATTATATAATGTAAATCTATTTCTTTGTATTCAAGAGGGAAATAATTTTTGGTTTGTTCTATTTGGCAGAAAAAACTTAGTGGTTATGTAATGTAGAAGATGACTTTAAGGGAGTTATGAGGTTGAGGTTGTATTAATTATTTTCATAGTTTTCATTTAGGCTGAAAGATGCTTGTTGAACATATGATAGCATAATTATTAATAGTATTGAGGTTACGTTTAATTGCAACTACTAGAAATTTAAATTTTTTGTGTTGTGTATTAAAAGGAAGGGATATGCACATATGATACCTCCAACACCTCATTAGAAGAGATTGGAGGGCCGTTTCAGACTTGTTCTCTAATTTGGTCAAATCTGTGAACAGCCAATACGGGCTGTCAGAAAAAAAAATTCAAAAAAAATAAAAATAAAAATAAAAAATTCTCTTCCAAATATCATTTCAGGCCAAAAATTTATTTATTTTTCGAAAATGACATGGCACTCTCTCAACCACATCAACTAGCAGCTATCCTACGTGGGAATGCTGCGGGAACACAGGATAACTTGCGGGCTTTTGGAGGCCTCAGATCTCTTCTAATGACTATAACAACCAATAGTAGTTGTATATTCTACCGTTATGTTTCACTATTTTGTAATAGTATGGTAGTTGGTATTGTTAAATTTGTGGTAATTGAATCATGTGAATAATAGTCATTGCAATATGTGAATTGAAGAAATTGGATTTGATGATTCTTTGCTATTTTTGTAGGTGGATTGCTTTGATGTGGTAGTATACCAATGCATAAAATGTTCGACATAGTTTGTTCTAACAATTACATTAGAAACTTCTATAAGATTTTTTAAATGTACTAGTGTAGCCCTGTGCCGTTGCCACAGCCAAAATCATATTAAATATAATTTCTAATTTTCTAATTCATAATAAAAACTTTGAAATTCAATATCTTTCGCACCGTTGCTCCAAATGCCATGAAACAAAGCCCGTCCACCCCTCTGGACCGAGAGCTTTCCAATAGTACCTAAAATGCAACTAAAAGCCAAATAAAAGTAATTTTCTAATTTTTTGATCCATAAACACTTTGAAATTCAATAAGTTTCTCTCCGTGGGTCCAAACGCCACAAAATGAAGCTCGTGCACCCCTCCTCACCAAGAGCTTTCAACGGTACCAAGCACGCGGCCGAGGGATGCATGGTCCAAGAGATCTCAATGTAACAAAACAAACAAACAAACAAACAAACAAACAAACAAACTTAAGGTATGGATAGTGAAACTTCTCAGCTAAATTTTTTGTAGACACGAATATGGTCATCAATTAATCACAACATCTTTAGATTATCGGGTAACAACACCTAATTGTGACATGTTCATGAAAGTATCCCATAAAATGTGCAACCTCCATACCGAGCCTTTTTGGGGGTGAAATTTCACTAGATACGTCAACATCCGACCTCTCTCACTTCGTCCCTCTCCAAACTGTTTTGTGTAGTGAGGCCAACAAGGGAGACACTAGTCCAAAAAAAGCTTTACTCCATACATGAGAGCTTAGGGTCAATTTTAGATATACTCATTTCTAGCACTCTAAAGATTCTTGATTTATTCATATAGAGTCCCAAAAAATGCATTTTAAGATAGACATAATAAAAAAATTTAACAATTCAACAATAGGAACTATGGTTATTTGGACAGATTTAGGTGTTGTTACCATATCTTATTTCAGTTTGAATTTTGCCGTCAATATTGAGTTTTGTAGCCTTGATAAATTTCGAATTATGAAAGTAGGTGGGGATTTTGAAAATGCTACAGTAGTTGCAAAATCTGGATATTAAGCAATCATATCACATACACTGAAAAATTTTACCCACTAATGAATCATGAATGGAACCCAAAAGGATTAAATAAATACAGAGTACATGATTTTCAGTATAGGAAGTGATGTACAATCTGGAAGAATCGTCAATCTGGAATTCAAACTGTTCGAAATTAATTTTTAATTTGCGGCTATACCCGATTGACTCAATTTTGGTAATTGCTCAAAATTTCATCAATGCTCCATCCCCCAAGCTGCAGCCACTTCAAAAATCTTTAGGCATGTCGGTGTACTAATACCGTTTGAGATTCATCAACTTTAAAAATCATAATCATGAAAAATATATAAAGTAAAACAAAATGAAGAGGACATGAGATGGTTTGAGTGGTGTCTAAATGAGTGTCTAGAGATTATCGGTGAATCAAGAACGTGAGGCTTATAAAAAATATAAGACTATCTATATAGAGTTTAATATGAATTTGTGCGCTTTGTGTCTAGTGCTTTGTACTAGTATAATAAAATAAAAGTAAAAGTAATTTTCTAATTTTCTAATTTAAAAACTTCAAATTTTGATAAGTTTCATATCATAGGTTCAAATGCCACAAATCAAATCCCATACACCCTTCCTTAGAGAGAGCTTTCCAATGGTACCAAGAACTCAACCGGAAGACGCACGGTCGAGGAGATCTCATTGTAACAAACAAAGCAAAACAAACAATCTTATTTGAATGTATGGATAGTTTTTATAGATACTTTGCAAAATTCAATAATGTCAAATTTCTTTTTAAATATGACATATCATACTTTTATCTCAAATTCTTAGTTGGTCACTGAGATTTATATGATTTTTAATTGTTGGCATTCATTGATGGATGAATTATCTTCAACAAACACTAATTTTTGCACTACAATGACTCTTCATCTTTTGAAGTATCCATGTCTAATTGCAACCTTATTGTAAAAGTGACCTCTACAAATTACCACCTAAAAGGTACATACCTTAAGAATATGAGAACCTAGGATCAGTTTTGCATTCACCTGTAATCAAAATTTTGATAAATCAATTTTCAACCATAGTCGTATTCTAAAAATATGTGTTAAGAAATTATAAAATCTTCTATTTATTGCCAATAAACCCTAACAAATACTGAAACATTATAACAATAGGAACCATGTCTACACTACATCCAAATATGTGTAGATGTGGTTGCTTTAAGTCACTAATTAACCAAAAATGTTGGTGGAATCAAAAGTTGTCTTATTTATAATATAAGTAGGTGAATTTCATCTATATATTTATTAAAATTTTAGTATGATAATATGCATAATTGATTCATATAAATTATCTTTTAATTGATTATGAGATATTGTTTCTAAGGAAATGGGTAACTGTATAGTATATTTTAGCACTTTCTGATTTTTGCTTTTAAATTTAATTTTACATTTTAATAATTTTAGGCTTTTTAAAATAAACTTTAAAAATGAAGCTTTTCAAACATTGTTTCTATCTTGCTTGAAAAATGCAATAAATTCCTTAAAATGAGTTTTTAATTTTTAATTTTTAATGAGAGACTATAACCACACATCTAAATGTAGAAGGACATGAAAACTTGTTTTTCATTGTGGTACTCTATATTGTTACACGTTCCTTGTAGTTTCCAAATTTTTAAGAATTTTCTTCAATGTTTTATCAAGAAATAACTATAATTTCAAATCTTCACAATAATATTTCAAAATTTACGACATGTAGAAGACATGTAAGTTGTCTTTGAAGAATACAAACAAAACTTTTCATTCATATATATGATAATTGCATTGCAAAGCGCCCAAATAAATATCTATGTATACTTTTATTTTTAAATTGTCTTAGTTTTTTAAGTCTTGTAGGAAATTAGAAGAGGATTATAGATCTTTATAGCATGTATTTCTTGGATGCTATATCAATAAACTATGAATTTGTACAATGCCAAGTATCGATGTATTGAAAACATGTGTATCAAACTCACATGTTCAGATGTTGTACAATGTATAAAAAGTTTTATAGGCAGGTTATCCACTTGGTCATACTTACAACATTTTGCCTTTGTATGAGCAAGTGTTAGAATAGAAAGATTAATTAGTGAAAAAAATCATCAAGTCCTACAAAATTGAGAAAAATATCCATACAAAGAGGGAGATGAAGCCGCAATCTTTAAATCAATAGTCATCTTTCTATTTACTCCCTATAGGGTCATTGCAAGAAATACCAATCAAGAAGCGTAGCGTTTTTTACAACTCATTTTTTCTTTTGGGAGTTCTTTAAAATTAGAAAAACAATTTAAAAAAAATGTAAAATATATATTTAGTGTATAGACCTTTAAGAAGAAGGTACCCTAGGAAAGAAAAGCATAGGAAAATTTTCTAAGTAGGAGATCTAAAAAAGTGCAAAATCCGCCCAAAATAGAAATTCACATTCTAATTTGTAAAAAATAAGAAAAGATCTTAGAACCATCTTCACACTACAAGAGAATGGGGTGTTTTAAGTGAGTTTTCAAGTATACTCCTAGACATAAGATTTTAAGTAATGACCTTTTAGGCAATTTTTAGCAAATTTTGACTAGAAATACATGTGTTTCTAGTCAAATTTTGCTGAAAATTGCCTTAAAGGTCATTACTTAGAATCTTATGTCTAGGAATATACTTGAAAACTCACTTAAAACACTCCATTCTCTTGTAGTGTCATAATTTAGAAACTGCGCGTGGAGGACACATATTAACAAATTTGTAGATTCCATTTGCTAAAATATGCTTTCCTACTATGCAAATAGACTATGAAAATTTTGGCTCTAGATCATTAAATTTGGTACTCCTAACGTAATAAAAACCCCTAAACTGTCCCGTGTGACAAATTAACAAAATGATTTTTAAATATAAAATGAATTATTTTTTCTAAAAAATAAGGGATCTCATTACCAAAAAGTTTGACATCTCTAATAAAAATTTCATATTCATTGGAATTTTGCTTCAAAACTTATAACAAATCACAAAAAGGGTACCCTCAATGTGACGGGAAATAGAACGGTTTTTCTTGCAATTGCCCTATAAAATAATGGAAATCTTTGGTTGTTTAGTAAACCTTGCAACATGTGACATGTAATGTTTAATTGTGAAGGATTCTGAACTTGACTCCATAATCATAGATTTTATAACTCCATTTTTTATCCTTGAAAGGTTTAGAACCAGCCCTTTTGGAGGGGGGGGGGGGGGGGGGGGGGAATGGAGCCAAAAAGTACCATTTCATAGTGAAAATCTTTTTTTTGCCAAAAGAGTTTCAATCCAATTTAAAATACGGATGAAATTGTCAAACTTGGATGAAAAAGTGTATGAATTTGATTGAAAAGTGTTTTATGGTACAAAAGATGGATGTACAGAAGAATTGAAATGCTTCACCAAATTTTAAGTGATCGCTATCCTGGCACTTTTTCAAAAACCAAAAAAGAAGGGTTGTTTAGAACTATATTTTACCAAAAAATGTTCTAAGAGTGCAATTTTTAAAATCTATATTCCAAACATCACATCTAATACATTTCCTTACCTTCAAAACAAAGTTACAAAAAGACACAATAAAATTTGACAATGCAAGAACATTCTATGACTTTAGTAGTTAAATAGTTTAATTCTATAATTCCATGGAGGAAATGAACTCTTTTTTTTGCAAAAATGAAGAATATTGTACAATAATTCTTCAAAGAATTGACTGAAATTTTGTTGACTACTACACTTATTTGTCCTATTAGTGAGGAGGGAGGATTTCACATCACCTAGGAAATTAGTGTCACCATGAAATTTTATTTTTGTAGAAATTGATATTTCCTTTGTTTTGAAATAATACCTGTATTTCCTCCATTTGACAAAGGAAATATGGTATTATTTAAAAACAAAAGGAGTGTAACACAACAATCTTTCAACTTGTATATTGATTGAAAATAGTGTGACTTCAAGAAATTTATGTTACACATATTATTAGGGCAAATCACTATGCCTTCATAAAAAGCCTCATCCCTTTCAAAGTAGTGTAATTTTTTGGGGCAATCTATCACCAAAAAAAAAAAACTTTCCTCTTTGAAGCCTTTATGACAAGAGTATAGGAAATTTGGGATTTCTTTATAATGTATTTTGCCAAATCCATTCAAACAAGGGTTAAAAATTTGCCAAATTTCCACTTTGTAGTAATAAATTATGAAAACCAAGCCAAATAAATTTTGTTAATAATAATAAAATTGTTTGTTTTGTTTTGTTTGTTTTTACATTGAGATCATCCAAATCGTATGTCCCCCGTTCATGTTCCTGGTACTGTCGGAAAGCTCTCTATAAAGAAGGAAGCATGAACTTTGCTTCATGGTGTTTGGATCTACAGTGTGAAAGTAATTGGGTTTCAAAGTTTTTATGAATTAAAAATTTAGAAAATTACTTTTCATTATTTTTTAGTGTAGCAACACCACATGACACACTAGAAGTAAAGTAAGATAGAAACACCCACTAGTATCCTTGCTCCCATTCATGTACCTTAGACTATCACTAAATCTGTCCCTAGACTTCTCATTAATGTGTCCTTAAAATGCTTGGCTCTGATTTGCTGACGCATTTGAAGGACATATACCTAATTCTCATTTGCTAACTAATGATTTTTGTTGATTTTAATTTTGGATCCACCTATGTGTCAATTTCAGTGGTTTAGGAAGTCGTCTCTTTGAAAAATCATAGAAATTACATACTACATCCGAGTTTATTTTTATTTTTTAAATATTCATGATTTTCACTTGCCAGTACTACAAAAATACTAATTTTAGGAAAAATTGCCTCCAGCTGTGCTAAATTGCTTAGTATTGACGGTTTTGGGTGCTTCCACCTTATATGGAAACGCGAAACAAAATTATACCGAGTAATACAAATAGTGTACAAAAAACTTCACAATTATTCTGCCATTTTTTAGCTGGATTACTTTTTTTTGGTGCGTTCTGGCATCAGAAAGGCAAAAAAAAAGCCCTAACTCTATCTAAGGTAGTACGCTCTTAAAGCGACCAATTAAGCCTACCTAACTCATCATTGACAGTAGAACATACTTCAAGCAACATGTCAGTCCTTCCTAGATAGGGGTCGCAATTAGAACACGGTTGATTTTAGGTGTAGTTACCTTAAAGCCCGTTCCGTGTGCGGTGGCATAATTCCCCGCAGAGTGAGGAAGGAGCCGGCTTTCCAGTCCATTGCCATTCAGTTTAGGACGGTGGTGCGCTTGAACCTGCGAAGAAACCCGGGAGGCAGTCTCCTTGGAACCTCCCTCGCGGGTTCCCCAACCAACCACTTGGGATCGAACCATCGGAAGGAAAGTCCAAAGAGGAACGGAAGAGGAAAGGAAGGAAGGAAGCGGAAAGGAAAGGAATGAAAAAGGGGGTCAACACACTCCACTCTCAACAACAATTTTATCGATTTCGAGTCCAGTCTAGTCCTAAGGTAACTACACCTAAAATCAACCGTGTTCTAATTGCGACCCCTATCTAGGAAGCACTGACATGTTGCTTGAAGTATGTTCTACTGTCAATGATGAGTTCGGTAGGCTTAAATGGTCGCTTTAAGAGCGTACTACCTTAGTCCAGTCTAGTGATCTCAGAACACGTTCAGGGTTTTTAGCCAAATGTCCATTTTTGGAGTTTACATTGAGGGCAGAAAAAATTAAGCAGAAATTGAGCGAAATTTAGCCAGTTTTGGGATCGCTGGTCCAGTCTATCCCTGCTTGGCTAGAAAGGTGCCCTAACTGAGAGGCGATATTGGCTCCACGGATCCCATTGGACCAGGGGAGGACGTGGAAATTAGGGCTAGATCGCAGCTTTGTGGGTGGGGTGGGATGGGTGGGTGGGTCCCGCGCTTTGACATTCAGAGTCGGAGGCTTGTAACGCATCTTAACTTATTACAGGATGTGCCCACTACACCACTGTAGTTGAGTTGGCCCCTTGGTCAACAAAAGCAAAATCACAAATCTTCGGGTGCCACCGCTAGAGTAAACACGCCATTGACCGCACAAAACTAATCACCGCACATGAAAAAGGCCAAATACCGCACAAGATGCGAATGGTCTTCTGGGACAAATTGAAAACACAATGGGATCACATTTTGGCAATGAAGGCACACTGTGCGGTCAAGGGTTGTCAGAAGTAAACGTGGATATTTCAAACTCATTACAATTATATTGCTATAAAATTTGAAGGGACAAACCTTTTGCGTTTTGTTTTTTAAGGAGAATCTTAACATGACAATGAAAAATCACACCAAATTTTAAAGCATTCAAGTCACTATTTCAATTTGGAGAAGTATTTAAATTTTGCTTGTGTGGTGATTGGCAAGTTTACTATAGTTATAGTAAGTTGAAGATTGGCATTTTGAGTTTCACTTTTTGGACATGGCACGTCCCGTCGGTCTCACCAGAAATTCACTCACTCGACAAGACTTTTAACTCTTGAAAGATGCCATTTGATCAATGAATGACAAAGAATCCTTCTAAGTAGGATAGAAGTGCAACTATTCATCCTTGGACTTTGTATGAATTGCTCAATAGTTTGACCTCCAATGAGTGTTCTTCGACTTTTTTTTAAACAAATGATTCACTGGGTACCAAAAAATGTTGATTTCCACAGTCACTAACCCATCTTTAACCCCTAAAGGACCAACATGCGTTTTTTGGCCATATAGAAATTTTGGGTAGGTACGTGTGACTAGAGATATCCATATTTGAGGCTGAAATTTTAATAGAAGGTGGGGGCGAGGAATATCTTCATGTGTACCAAGTTTCATGACATTTCAAAATACGAGTCAAAAGTTGTAACCTAATATGTTGCTTTTTTTCGTAACTGGGCAGTTTGGGCAGATCAGAAAAAATCATTTTTTCCGGAATTTTTTTTTTGAAATTGGTTCTCTACATTTATATATACTTAAAAAGTTTTGAGTCATTCCATTTCAATCAATGAGTCAAAAGTTATGAGGTTTTTTGGTTTGCGGGCATTTATGGATTGTCTACTCTAAAAAAATCTTTAAAGTTGTTTATTTAACTCAATTTTCAATATTTTTGGAAAAAAAAAATCCTAGGATGTAAATTGATTATTACAACATTACAACCGTTGGGATTGGCATTTTTAAATTCCATGATTAAAATTTTAACAATTTAGTATTTTGAATCATTTTCTACTTCTTTCTACTTACTATTTTTTTCCTATATGTTGTACAATTCCAAATGATGTGAAAATTTTCAAGCATATAGACAACTTGTTTAGGAAATTGAATTCAAAGAAGCACCACCTTTTTCGGCATTTTTTCATTGAAAAGTGAGCTTGCAAAGTGCAGCTGCCCGGTTTTTCGCAGGATTGAAAAAATGGTTTTCAAGACTTTGAATGCTTATATCTTATGATCCACATGGTGGAATTTTCTGAAATTTTTACCACATGTTTTCAAAATATCATACTACAAGATCCTACGGTTACATGTGTCAAAAATTGTTTTTTTCCAACAATTTGGTAGTTGTATTAGAAATGGCAGTTTTGGAGCGTTTTTGGTGAGAACATAGTCATGAAACTTTAGGGGTTAAATGGTTAAGTTAGAGGGCGGGGGGGACTAGTAACCCTAATAACCTTCTTCGAAGGACCCAATTACTCTGATTATTGGATGGACTCAATGTGTGCATTATTTGTTTCTACAGTTACTAGCAAGGAAGTCATCCATTTGACCTCAACCTCATGTGAATTCTCACTCGACATGACTTTTACATGCAATGAAACTCATAACCCTAGCAAGGCGTTATGGACTCAAAAGGTCAAATGGATGACTTCTTCACTGGTAATTGTAGAATCAAAGAATGCACCTATTGGGTTCAATAATTATAATATTTTGTTGACTACTTTGGTCGTGAGAGGTTGTGTCCTAGCTTCCATGGTTTAGGGGTGTAGTGTTTTTAAAAAATTATTTGAACATTTGAAATTTGAACCTTTGGATTCCACATGATGCAATGATAGATGAGGATTGGAACCTCTTAAGGATTGAAATTGTCAAGATTACTAATTTTATTAATATAATGTGTAAGTTCATAAAATTCTTAACCAAATCCTTTTGAAATCTCTCTGTTCTTTAGAGAGAAAAAAAATCCCTTGCAGGATACTTGGGGGAGGTTTAAAGATAAAGATGAATGTCGTGTGCACAATAGAATTGAAGAATCGCTGGGAGACCACTCCCACATGGTGGAAAAGGCAAAAGGCGTCCCTCCTCCTTGTGGTGAAGGTTACAAACATTTTGTTATGAGCAAGGTAGACACATCTTTGTTAAATATTTTTTTTATGTAAAAACATAACGATCAATGCATTTTTGCCCAACATTTGGATATTTTCTAAAAACTAGGTTTGATATAAGCTTTAAAGAGATTATTATATAAGCTTAAAATGTTTTCACAAATCGGAAGATCATGTTTTTTGAAGTTAGAAGAAAAAGTTGATCTCTACCTTGCCCAATGAGGCAAGCAAGATTTTGAAATTGAAATTTTCAAGCCACGCATCTATTTTTTTCATTTATTACTGTATTTTGATTGTTTTGTACCTATCAAATTACATAAGTAGAAGAGGGGTTCAACACTTGTAGTCCAAAGATAACCACCCAGGCAAGCGCGGTTTTTTGGGTCCTACATAACATTTTATTTCAAGACTCATTTGCAAAAAAGTAAAACTTAAAAATATAAAAGCATATGAAAGTTTGCATCTTTGTGTTGATGATTGTTTTTGAAATTAAATTATTTTGAAATTTTTAATTTGAGAGATACATATTGAATTTTTTTTTTAAAATATTAAAATGTAATAATTTATATTGATTCATTACATTTAATTACCTTGAAATATTGATAGAATAACAAAAATTATTATAGAATTTGGATCTAGATTCAAAAATAAAGAATTTCATTAATACTGCATTTTTTATCATTACAAAATTTGGATTGAGAAGTTTCCATTATTTCAAGAAATTGTGATTTAATTTCATATTAGTATTTAGAAGTTAAAAAAGGTAGCCTTAACTTTGTTCACATGTTTTATTTATTTTTTAAACAATATTATTTTTTGCTTAAAAAATTTGAAGTTGAATTATTAATGTTGTTTACCTAGGAGATACTCTTGAGTATAATACCTTGCCTTTCTAATTGTCATTAGCAATATTTTTGTCTTTGAACAATTTTGCATCCAAAATGTAACATTCTTGAAGGAGTTGCTATCCTCTCTAACTAATCTAGTAAATAAACAAATGTTTTGGATATTTCAATAATACTGATATCTAGTATACAAATTATTTGACAAGCTCTTTTTTCAACATCATTGCTCTTGCAAATTGCATGTGAGACCATATGCCTAATACTAGATTCAACATTGATTTTGTAGCCCATTCATTGTTGTATTATTGAGTTTTTAAAATCTTTATGTTAGCGATTCCTTGTATGCTTGAAGCATAGGGTCAACTCTATCAATCAAGAAGTCATTACCCTACAAAAGGCTTAGTCTGTGGAATATTAATTCATAATTTTGAATAATACTATCTTACTCTCCCTCCTGAAGACCATACTTTCCAATTGTGCAACAAATAACCACAAATTCATCCCAAGCATACAAAATTGCATTTTTTAATCCATAATTTTTTTTTGAAGATTCTTGTATTAATTCTTTAACATTTGTATATTATAGATTTTGAAGATTATACTTTGTAAACATTATATAAGTTAAAAGGTACTAGTAGATTTGGCTTCAAAAATTTACTTTTTCAATTTCAAAAATGACCCTTCAAAACAACTTGAATAAAAGAGTAAAATAAAAGTCTTCAAAAATTACTATGGTTAGAACTTAATAGTCTACAATCAATTTTAGAAGAAATTTTCAAATTTAGGGTTCAAATTTAATTGAAAAATATTAGTTTGTGTACTAGTTGATTAACTAAATGGATACAAACTACAAATCATATTTTACAAGAATTGTTAGTGAGTCACCATTAAATTATTATTCTTAACCCCTAAAGGACCAACATGTGTTTTTTGGCAATATATAAATTTTGGGCAAGTACATGTGATTAGAGATTTGCATATTTTGGGCTGAAATTTTAATAGAAGGTGGGACAAGGAATATCTTTCATATGCACAAAATTTCATGACATATGAAATATGAGTCAAAAGTTATTGCATGAGATGTAGTTTGTTTCTCAACTCAGGCAATCCGGGTAGATTAAAAAATACCACTTTTTTCAAAAATAAAATTTTGAAATTGGTTTATTAGATTTATATAATATTACATATTTGGAAAGATTTGAATCATTCAATTTTGATCAATGAGTCAAAAGTTCTGAGGAGTTCTAGTTTGCGGGCAGTTATGGATTCTCTATACTAAAATAAACTTTGAAGTTGTTTATTTTACTCAATTTTCAATATTTTTTGAAAAAAATAAAATCATAAGATGTAGATTATTTATAACAACATTAAACCATTGACATTTTTCAATTCCAAAACAAAATTCTCAATAGTTTAGTATTTTGAATTATTCTCTATTTCTTTCTGCTTACTATTTTTTTCCTATATGTTGTACAATTCCAAATGATCTAAAATTTTCAAGTATGTAGCCATCTTGCCTTGAATAATGAATCCAAAGAAGCACAACCATTTTGGAATTTCTTTCATAATGATCTGACCTTGTGAAGTGCAGCTGCCCATTTTTTGGAGGGCCAAAAAAAGATTTTTGCCACTTTAACGCTAATATATTGCAATCTACACGGTGGAAATTTCTAAAAGTTTTTTTACATCTTCTCAAACCAAAGTACTACAAGATCCTACCGCTATATGTGTCCAAAAGTGTTATTTTTCAAAAAATTGGTACTTGTACTAGAAGTGGCAATTTTAGAGCATTTTTGGTGAGAACATAGTCATGGAACTTTAGGGGTTAAGTTACATTTATAATTCTTCTTCACAATTTTGGAAATTTGGACTACCTTTGGTCTTAAGGGGTTACACTTTCTTGTATGGCGCTTATATTGATCCAAAGCCTCCTCCCCTTTGATTCCAGGCCAATAAACTATTGGATCAAAACACAAGTGTAACTTTTCACACTACTACAATAGTAAAGGTGCATTACATTCTCAAACTACTCAAGAATGTTGTGAAGCCATGCAATTTTTTCTTTTTGTAATTTTGAATAGATGAATGAATTCATTTACTATAGTCTTTCCAAGTCCTCAAATAGGTACAATTCTAATTTAGATTAATGTTCAATCTCTCTCTTTCTACCTTAAATGAGTTTGTTTGTTTTGTTTGTGTATTTGTTACAGTGAGATCTCTTGAACCGTGTATCCCCTAATGACATTCTTGGTACCTTTGAAAAGCCCTCAATGAGGAAGGGTGCACAAACTTTGTTTTGTAGTGTTTGGACATATGGTGTGAAAGATGCTGAATTTTGAAGATTTTTATGAATTAAAAAATTAAGAAAAATTACTTTTACTTTTATTTCATTGTACTGTGGCAATGCCACAAAGCATACTAGATTTTTCATGAATAAAAAAAAATGATATCCCATCCATATTTACATTTGGTCCTGGATTCTTGGGGATTTCATCCTGGACTGATTGATGCAGAGCATCATCACTTCACTGAAGCTTGCCCTAAAAGTCCTTGGAAATTTGACATCAAAGTCATAGGTTGTTCGGTTGTCAGTCTCCACATTCCTCCAGCAATCCTAATGGCACCCAAGTTGCATCTAAGTTTAATGAACCTCACAAAAACTATCATACAACTCTTGCTTCAAAAGTCAATCAGTAGTGGGTTCTCCCCATTTGTTCAAAAGAAAAAGAAAAGTGTAAAACATTAAAATTGAAATTATAAAAAGAAAAAGGAAAAAAAGTCAATCTGTCAAGTTGTGGCCTCTTAGAGTGTGAACTACTGTGAAGAGAGGACCGAGATGCAAATTTGAGAGAGAATCTGGAACTCTGGAGTCTTCCGGTCCATTTATAGTCACTGCAAATCACATGCATATGTTTGTGTTGATTCACTAGGGAGTCCTTGAAGTCGTCGCTGATGAACCTTGGTTAGGAGGTAAGGTAGATCAACCTATTACCACCCTGATTTGCAATTTGACTATCTTGGGGCCAATTCCATGAGAGACATATATTTTTCAGAGGTGTGCGCATGTTTCATGAATCAAACCCAAGTGAAATTATAATTTTCTGATCAAAATTGTAATTTCTGTGAATTTTTGAAGTGTTCAGCCCTAAATTACTAAAGCGCCCGTGACTAGGGTCATGAACGCCCTAATAACAACCCATAAGCACCTTCTTATGTCCCTATAAGCATCTAGGTATTCACCAATCAGCTATTGCCACATTACCCTAAATGACATAAATGCACTGATTTTGTCAGATTTCTAGATAGAATTGGCTCACTTTTGGACAGATTTGGATGGTGGAATGGGTGGAAATGGGGCCAAAAACAGGGTGGCGGAAATGGGGTGGAGACGGAATTAGGCTAGTCTACCTCACTTGTAGTGGTGCACGGCGGAGTTCGACGAGTTCGGGGATGAACATATACCCCGTACTAAGTTCCACGTCCAATTAAGGTAAACATGCCTATTACCAAGTAGATTTTGCTATCACTAGGTACCTTGGAGAAGTTATTTGTCAACTCACGTAGTTTTTAGAGATTGAGAAGTTCGAGAGAAGCGATTTGCAAGTAGAATCAAGGCATTTCAACAAGAAATGAATTTTCAGTGATTTTTCAAAATTTGTTGGGATTAAATAGGTAAAGTGTGGGTAGACCTATGCTAAACCACACGCTAATAGAGGTAGTCACACCTTCTCGCTTCCATGAAGGTTGAGAAGATGTGGAGAGGAAAGTGGAGCCAATAGAGCCCATTCTCCATGAAGAAGGTGTGACACCCCTTCTTGCTTCCTGTGGAGAAAGAGACTAGAGAACTTACTTGTTGTGTCACTTTTCACTAAAAAAACCATCGCTTAAACTTCTTCACGTTCGTTCTTGTCCTGGCGGAGGAAGAGAACAACCCTTCTCAACCTTCACTAATTGGAGCTAGCGCAAGCCGCGGCAAGCCAACTGCGCCACGCCATGCCCCTCTTTTCAACCTTCACGGAAGGGGATGAAGGAGCCGTAACTACTCCTAATGTGTCCCTTCCCCAAGTGGATAATCATGATGCTAAAAGGTTGCTAAGATTGTGATAATGGGTGGATTATTGATGCAAAAGGGAAGGTCCAATAGATGCCGGAATTAAGTGACTTACTGCATTGGGTTGTTCTATCTTATCTCTAATTGTATCTTGCAAACCTTTCAGGAAATGATGTTGGATTGTTTTTTCCATTTAGAAATGCAATAATTGTGTAATATCACTCAAAATACTATGTGATATACAATAAGATAAGAACTCCCAAATATAAGCATTGTCCTCTTTGGAACCACAATACACATCATTCGGTTCATCCACAATACACATCACTCGGTTCATTCACAATACACATCACTCAGTTCATTCACAATACACATCATCTAGTTAGTAAGAACAATGGAAATTTTTGCTTGTTATAGATAAAAATTATGAATTCACATTTGGAATCAAAACCTTCTAGTATACCATGAGAGATCCAAAATTAAAAACCAACCAAATACGGAGTAAAAATAGGAAATGTGATATTTTTTGGAGACCCAAACAAGTCCCTAAAGTCAAGTGTATAGATTGGTTTATCCAAACTTTTTGCATATTGAATCATAGGATCTTAACCTAGATTAATATGAATGTACCGGAGAAGTTTTGGAAACTTGACTTCTTAGATCGCAAGATATTTGCATTCAAAGGGAAGAAAACAAGTTTTTTTGCACTTTACAAAACCATATTATTAGACTTTGAATCCTCTTCACTTAAAATCTTTACACTACAAATTTTGGATTTAAATTCTTTATGTTGAAGAATCAAGTTTAGAATTCAAGATTTTTTTTTAAATGACTTTCATTCTTCAAAAAATAGATTCATTTAGTTTGTTAAGTAGAAACAAATATTGAATAACAGGGAAAACAGAATTGTTAATAGTTTTAGGACGGACTGCTGAAACAAATTAATCACAATGGTAAGATCTTTCTATACTATAAACCAAACCTTGCGGAATTTCAGTTTTTGAAAAATTTATAAAATTGACTTCAAACACGAATTCAATGTGTTATTTTCTCAAGAAGATGCTATGATTGCCCAAAAAATAAGATGCTTTATAATAATTCCAAAAAAAGGTACTGCTTTCAACACTTTTTTTGACATTTTTTGACACTAAAGATGTCACAAAAAATCTCAAGTATAGAATGTTATTCAAATAATTTCTTAAATATTGAGAATTTATCTAGTTTTGACATCATCAACAAATATTTACAAATTCAATTTGACCTTTGAATTTCTAAAATTGCATTTTTAACCCCTAAAATTTTGAATAATTTCAAAAATTATAGTTATTTTACTCAATTATTAAATAATAAAATAATAACATCATATTGAAAATTTTGTGCTTTATTCTATATAAAAATAATTTGAATATTACAACCTTCATTAGAGTATATCAATTTTGGAGGCAATTTAATTATATAAATGTTAAAGAATAAATTTTGATCCGGATCGTGACATATTCAACTTTTGTGCCCAAAAAAGTCATTCTTGAGAATCAAAAAATGTCTCCTAAGGTTTACTTCAAACCATAAAATGATTGTTTGAAATCTAGTGGACTTTGTCAAATGTATATATATTTAGTCTGGGCTAAAAAACACTAATATGTTTTGAAAGTTTCAATAGCGTTAGTGTTGAGTTCATTTATGAGGCAGGCAAATTCAATTTTGGTTCCTCTTTATGCTTTAGATGATTGTCTACTATAAATTCAAGTTGGTGTCTTTATTTTTGAAGTATTTAGTAGGATATTTAATAGATGTAGCTTTACTATCATTACTTTCATGGGATTCAATGTGATGGGATTCAAAGCATTATGTTCTAAATATACAAAATCAACTATAACTAGGTGCCACATAAATTATAAATATAATCAAAAACCACCCCAATAAATCTTGAACCGATGAATTATCTAAAATATATTCTACAATAAATTCTTGTGAAGTGCCTTCTCATATGAAATGATGAGATGCACAACGTGCCTTTGAGGAGACATGAGTGAAGTTCATCACTAAACTTCAATGCCTCATGTTTTAATCTATAAGCTTTTGAAGCCACATGATTGAAATGTAAAGCAAACGTTGAAACTGAAAGGGTGTTTTAACTTAATCATGATTGTTGAATGCCCATTCATCACACTTTCATTCATGATACAAAGGGTGGTGGCTACTTGGATTGTCCCACCTACTTGATGTCTTTTGATACCAAATAAAAACTAAAAAACATTTGAAAAAATGAATCAGAGTGATATGGAAAGTACTTATCTAAAAATTTCAAAATTGAAATTGAAATGCACTTGAAATTTAATTATTTTGAAAATGAATCAATCTAAATTTACACATTTAAAATAGTTTAACCTAAAAAATGAAATTTTCAAAGTCCAAAACATAAATTTACAAACTTCAAGTTTTTAAATTTTAAGTTTTTAAAAACTCAAATGATACTTTCATAGATTATAAGTTTTTAAATTTTCCAATTCATAAAATAATTTGAATCTTACAAGCATATAAATTATATGTCTTAAAATTTATAGATTTAAACTTTTTTAGACGTAAAGTTTACAGATTTCATTTCTAAAATTTTCATAATTCCTAATTACAATTTCAAGATTTTTCAAATATATGGATATATTTCTATATGTGTACATCTTTGACTTGAGTTCAAGTTAACATTAACAATATGCTTGTAGAGTGTATTTTTGTACTTCTATTTTTTTTGAAGATTTTAAAATCTTCAAAAAAATCTCAAAAGTAAATAATTATAATATTTTGTCATATAGAAATATATCTTATATATATATATATATATATATATATATATATATATATATATATATATATATATATATATATATATATATATATTTATTTAAAGTACTTTCTACCATATTGGAATTTTTTTTTCTTATTCTTCATAAATTTATGAGAATTCCATTTCTAAAGAAACAAAGCTAAAATTTTTGTGGCTTATGGAAGCCATATGACTTCAATATTGTAATCATTAGCAAAATGTCTAATTTTTGTTTTAGGAGGCATTTTATGGAGTATATTTATTGAAGAATTTTAAAGTTTGACTGTTATGCAATAAGTTTCTTCTTCACTATGTTAAATTGACTATAAACATCCATTCTTTTTCATTAGAAGAGTTTTGAGGCCTCAAAGAACCTGTTTTGGGCCTGTTCTCCGTTCTTCCTCCCGCAGAGAGGGAACGGCAAAATTGTCAGAATTTTTTTTCCAAAAAAAATTAAAATTAAAATTTCTAAAATACAAAAAAAAACTGAAAAAAGATCAATTAATTTTTTTTTCGAAAATTAGGTGGCAGTCGCACGATCACGTCAGCCTGCGTGGCTGGCAACGTTTAGAGCAATTTTCGGGCTAGGAAACTCGCGGACTCTTGGATCACTCAAAACTCCTCTAATGCAATACTTACAGCACATATTTTTCCAATAGGTACCTCCAATGTTAAGATGGGCATTAATTTGGGTTGTAAAACGGATATAATCCCAAAGTATAGACATAAAAAGTGAGTATTTATAGTACATTTTAATCTATGTGCCCCTTAATTTCATCAAAAATTGCTTCCAATTTATGAAATCACCTTATTTAATTTGTAGCTTATTTAAATTATCTCACTTCTATTGAAGTTATTTTTTTCAATACAGTTAATAATATATATATTTTTTTTTAATTTGTATTTTTTATAATTCACTTGTTTCTTACAATTGTAATCCATATGTAACGAAAAAATTGATCACGTACTTGTTATTATCTTTCAAATTCAAATTTTCTTTTTTTATACAAGAATGTAGCAAGGATGTAAGAATCTTGAGATAGAATGTGTAGAACATGTATTAGAAGGTCCAAGTTTAAGAAGTAATATTTGTCATTTTGAGCCTTCAAAATTATAGAGGATTCAATATGTATAGACCCTCTAATAGGTACATTCAATCTAAAAGCATAACCAAATTGGGGGTTGAATATAATAGAATGCTAAAAAATCAATGACCAATGACAGTAGAAACGAAAGTAACTAGAATAGACAAAATATTTGAAATACAACTAAGCCTAATTTACAATTTATTTTCACTATAGCTAAATCAATTATTTAGTATAATTCCTTTCATTCTTAATTCAAAAAAATTCAATAAGACTTTTGTTTGGTATAGTAAGCTCTTGGTTTTTATATTTTACTTGCAATTTTACAACAAAATTTTATTTAATGTAGTTGTCAATAGCATATATTGACTAAACTATCCTATATTATTTGCTACGATCCTAGAAGACCATGAATGGTGAATCATGGTGGAGAAACTCTTGAGGCTGTGGTGAGGTTGATGTTGAATTATGTGCATCGAGAAACTTCTTCAAATGTTAATGTCAAGATCGTAGAACAATACATAATTAGTAAAAATGGCTATGAAGTTCAACTGCTATGAAGGAGAGAATCCAATCCATCTCAAAGGATTGTAGAGACTTCAAAGCTCTTAAATAGAAGTAGAGATATAAGTGCATATTATTGCATTTGTGTGCATTGTTATTATTGTCTAACATACATGGTTTTATTATAAGCTTTGGTTTATTCCACAAGTTCGTTTGATTTTGGTTTACTTTGAGACACTAAAATATAATATTGCATACAATTGTTTTGATAAATACATTTAATTACAATACAATTGTTCACAAATCTCCCTCTAGTTCTCATATTACATTATTTCCTATTACTTCTTATAATAAAGTGTATTTAATAATCAATGGAATTCATAACACTAATTTTGACTGAGTGAACCCCTTTGATTTCAAGTTTTTTTACCAATTCGAATATGAAAGGAATGAAGTAAAAAATATGAATGTTGGAAGTTGATTATGAATTCATCTAACTTTGAATCAAAGTTGAATTTATGCAACTATTGTAGATTAGTTGGAACATTACAAATTCAAACGTACAATCATTTTCAAAGCATATCTTTATGCCTGAAATATTGAATTGCCTAAAAATGAAATCATTAGTTGACTAATCAATTTAGGAAGTTGGATATAATTCTTTGATGATTAAATACATTAATTTATAGGATGTCAAAAGAAAACCATAATATGCAAAGTTAGAGTTTGTAGTCTATATTAATGCTTTATACATTGAATAGGGGTATTAAAGGGACCAAATAATTAAAGGGACCTTTCCTTAGAAACTGTATATAGTTGAGACAAGATTTACATCCCATAATAGATATTTATATAATGTGGAATGTCAATTAATTAGTATGGATCCCCTTAGTACCCCTATTTAGTATAGTTATCCTTGTACAAAATTTAAAATGCTTTTCTCCTAAAGTCTTTTTATAATTGCAATGCCATTTAGGTCTTTTTAGTATCAAGAAGGTCATACAAATTATAAGTCAATTATAATATGCAACAAATAGCAAAAAGTACCAAGATGTAAATCAAAACTTTGTATCATCAACCATAAATTGTAGTGCTCAACTATAAACCCTAACCCTATAAGGATGAAGGATAGTCAAAATTTCTAAAAATGTGAAGATGTTTTATAGAGTGCTTTTTAGAATAATAATTTGATGATGACATTCAATACAAAATTGTAAATTATAATCCATAAATGACATCCATACAATTAGATCTACAATTGCATCTATGAGTACTTATTAATAAAATAAGAATAGGAAATAGAGATTTTCTTCTGAAATTAATTGTAGACTAAATGTTAGTGATTTTCAATAAATCAGCCTTTAGATTAGAATATGAATCTTTAATTTTAATGATAATATTCAATTGAATTTAATTCAAAAACTCAGTTTGTGGAGCCATTTTTCAATCTATTAAAATTATTTGTTGATGTGAAACACATTGATACATTTTAAACTTTATAATATTTGCAAAAATAGTTTGAGAGAGGATTTTTGAATAATTTTATTGCATAAATGTACAACATACTATTGCAAGAATCTACAAACAATTGGATTGAAGAAAAACACAAGTTTCTATATGAATAAGACACATTTTCATTTGTCATTGTTAGAAATTTGAAAGTCAATCCTTACAAGGTTTTTGTCTAACTAAAGTTGCATACAAATTGTTTATAGGTGCTCCTTTTATTATAAGAATTTTGTCTCTAAATAAAAGATTTTAACATTTCAATATAATTTCTATAAATATAGGAATAAATTTGCTTTTCAAATATTAAATTATATGAATCATGAATACTTTTACATTTGATTAAAATGTGACGATACATTTGTAATGTATAATAAGAAATTCAATCTTCAAATGATAACAAAACTTAAATTTTAACAATATATAGTATAAAATAGAAAAAAATATACTTTATTTACTATTTTCCATGGAAAGTGTACCCAAAAAGCCTATGAGGTAAGCTTTATTGAAATGATGAACTATTCCAATGAAGGCAGTTGGACTCCTTTCATTTAATTTTGTAAAATATTTATACACTTTAAAGTTTATAAAATTATTTGATTTTAAGAAAAAAAACTTGATTTTGTGATTAGTGGCTAGATTTAGGTTGGAATATATTGAAAGTCTGAATTTATATTCTGTTGAAAATTTAGCCTCGTTCATTTTGGAAAATGTTTGTTCCCTTCCATACATCTAGTAAGTGTTGAATATCATAGACTTATACAATATAATCCCACCCACTCATGCCTTTAATGCATATTTCTTTGAAATGAAAGGTCTAGGATCAATATTTTAATTGTATATTGTTAATATTTAACAAGTTATAGTTTCTTTGTATGTCATCCAAATTATACATACTAGCAAACTGCCAACGAGCTCCAACAAAAAGTAAGACAAGTTAATGATAAAATTCATGCTTACATGATTATTTAGACATTTTAGATTTGGTTGCCTTGTTGATGGTTGTTACTGGTAGGGATAAATTTTGTGGTTGTCAACTGCTTAATCACTTTGTCATTAATAGTTGATATTGAAAGTTGTTTTGTTCACCTCGAAAAATACAATATGAAGTGTTTAAAGAAATTTTTTTTCCAATTTAATTGGAATTTTAATTGATAATTGAGGGTATAGAGATTCCATTTAGAAGTAGTCTAAGTTCCTTACGTGATTATATATATGACTTAAGAGTGCTAATTGTTGCAACTATGACAAAAGTTAATCACATCAAAGCACCAAATCACTTGTTGGAAGAATGGATTATCTATTTACTCCAACTATGCAACTTACGAATCAAATTAATTCCCAACCAATTTTAAGGCTCATATTGTCTAAAAGTAAAAAATAATTTCTACTATTGCCATTTATTAAGCAGTGTACTATTATAGAATAAAATAGTACATAAGGGAGTTTATAGCAACCTAAATAAGCATTTTTTGCCTTCCCCCCCAAAATCTTTTGACAGGTCCAACTCGTAATTGTACACTTCTCATTCCCTAAAATGTCGTTGTTTGCTTATTTTTTTTATGATTGTTATTAGTATGCGTGGCAATAGTCTTGTAGAAAGTTCAAAATGTAGCTCATACCAATACATGGACGTAAAGTGCACAACTCCAATCTTTTCACCTTGAAGGATATATGTCAAAAACTATCTCAATTTTGTGGTCTAGGGTTTCGGAGGATCAAACCTTTTTCAGAATGGATATTGATTGAATGCCTATTAAATATAAATTCAAATTTTTTTAGTTTGATCATTTGTTGATAAGGAAAAAGTTCTTGAGTTTTTTGCAAGGTGATTTCCTTCTCCTTCCATAGGACAACAATCTACCATAGGTACTATTCTAAGCCCATCAAGGCTAAGGATAAACAACAAGTGGTCTTGTTGGACCAAAGATGAAAAAACTAGAAATTTTTGTTAGATTAGGTAATTATAAAGATGTGTCCCCTATTATAAAATTGTCACTAAATCCTACTCCTTCCCTTCTAGAAGAATCTTCAGGTTCCCCTCAATGTTCTGTTCCAAAACAATATTTTGATTCCCCTTAATGTTTTGTTCCCAAATAATCCTCCGATTCCCCTTAATGTTTTGTCCCAAATGATCTTCCAATTGCTAAAAGATGATCATTTTAGTTCTTGAAGATTTAGAAAATGAATAACAAATTCCTTGAAATACTTTGAAACAAGCTAAAATAATGATATTTTCCGCCCTCAATCCCGAACATTTTTTCCAACCGCAAGATCATTTTTGGGACAAAATGAGTAAGTTATGTCACATTTGCATAAGCTGATTTTGAGGTCTTAACCCTAAAAAGGCGACTGAAAGTCCTTTGCAGCTGTATAGTATATTATGAATTTGGTAGTATTTGATTAGAAAAAACAATGACCAAATACTTTTCAATACAAAGTAAAATAATGATAATGATAGTACATAAATAATAATGTGTCACAATTTATATATTTAGCCAAAATTGAAGCTAGGGTTATAAGGCTAAATATAGGTTGTATAGAGGGACCCCAAGGGCCTTTCATGGGTTAATCCCTAAGAGAACAATCTGTGTTTTTTTTGGCAATATAGCGATTTTGGGCAGCTCACTACAAATGGAGTTTTTATTTTTTTTCTTTGAAAATTTAACACAACATTTTCCCAAGGAGTAGCTTTAAGGCCCAACAATTTTTATAACTATTGACTATACAATTAAAAAGTTATTGCATGATATGTAATTTTCAACATTTGGCAAGCATCTTGGGCAGCCCAGAAAACTTCTTAAAAATTCACTTTTCAAAAAATAAAAATTTGAAATTGGTTCTTTAGATTCATATATACACAAAAAGCTTTTAATCATTCCATTTTGATTAATGAGTCAAAAGTTATGAAGATTCTTAGTTTATGGTAGTTTATGGGTAGTTATGAAATCTCTACTCTAAATAAACTTGGAAGTCCTTTATTTAGCTCAATTTTCAATATTTTTGGAAAAAATAAAGTCGTTCAATGTATATTGCTTGTTACAAAATTACAACCATTGGGATTAGCATTTTAAATTCCTTAAATAAATGGTTAAAAGTTTAGTATTTTGAATCATTCTCTACTTCTTTCTACTTACTATTTTTTTCCTATATGTTTTACACTTCCAAATGATCTGAACTTTTTCAAGCATGTAGTCAATTTGCCTTGAAAAATAAATCCAAAGAGTAACCACCATTTTAGACACTTCTTCATACAAGTGTGACCTTATGAAATGCAGCTGCCCAAATTTTTGTAGGGACAAAAAAAGTTTTTTTGTCAATTCAAACCCTATTATCTTGCAATCCACAAGGCGGAAATTTCTGAAATTTTTTCCATAACATCTTGAACTAGTGTACTACAAGATCCTATAGTTACATGTGTCCAAAAAATTTTCTTTACTAAAACTTAGTACTTGTATTAGAAATGACAATTTTGGAGCATTTTTGGTGAAAACATAGTCAAAAACCTTTTCGGGTTAAATTCCAAACATGAATTCAAATTTTATCATCCATGGCCTTTTGTTCCCCGGAAGTACGGAATTTTAGAGTGCGCAAATCCAAGCTAGGCTAGATGTGGTGTAACTTAGGGCCGGTTTATACTAAGCCTAGGGCCAGATGGAAGGCCGGCCGGATTTGCCTTCAATCCGGCCCTAGTTTTTCCATCCGGCCCAAGTTAGTATAAAGCCCTTGGGCCAGATTCTAGGACCAAATTTCCAATTCATATGCTCTTGGATTTTCTCAATGCTCAATTATAAAAATATAAAACGTACATATTTACCTTAAATCTTTTCCTTTCTTTTCTAATTTTTAAAAAAGTTTTTTTTTTTTTTTTTTTTTTTTTTTTGCTTCCCTTGTTTATTCTATTTCCAAAATATAAGAGTTTTTTTTTTGTTTTTAACCTTTCCCTTTCTCTTCTTATTTTTCTATTTGGAAAAAAAGAAGAAGTTCTTTGACTTCTTTTTAACCTGCTAGACGTTGAAACTAAAGTTGACAGAAGCCTTAGAGTATATGTCATTTATTTTCATAAGGATTTCAAAATTTCAATAATTTTGTATCAAAAAAAAAAAAAACTAAATAATTTTAGTCTTGTCACTATAGGAGTTTGACAATAACCATACAACTAAACACACAATTTAAGAAAGTATCTCTTTTTTATCTTTTTTTAAATCTATATTTTCAATTTTATTTATTTATTTGAATACGGAAATTTTTATTATGAAAACTTGAATGAATTCAATGGTAAATTTAAATCAAGTTTTACCGTACATGTTGTTTCCAGTACCGTAATCTTTCTTTATTATATTCTTTTTTCAAATATCTATCATCAAAACTGATAAATTCACACATCATCTCACACGTCAAAGTTTGTGGCATAACTTCATTAATGACTTCTATTTACAGATTTGTGTCTCACAAGGAATGTATCAAATAATTGTACCAAATAAACATCTCATGTAAATGGAACAAATCAGTAAATGAAACCAAAATTAATATCTCATGTTCAGACAAACAGAATAAGAAATGTATAGAAAAAATTATTACTACGTATTAAGCATGTACACATTAAAAACTATCCCATTTTACTATAAGAACAATTATACAGAACAATAGTTTGTGATATAATTTTTTATTTGAATATTACACTATTAAAACTATTTATTATAATAAAAAATTGAAAGATATCCTAATATGGAGAAATTATAATGTAACTTCACCATACTAAATAGTGGCAATACTTATTTTCATTTTTGTTTTATGTATTTTTAATATTTATTTAAAAAAATAAGTTAATGGTTAGAATCACATTCAACACATTCAAGTTGATGATTATAGGCAATTTTGAAGCTGTAAAGTGATTTTTACAGTTACAAAAGCCTTCAAGGTTATTATTAAACAAAAAAATCTAACGTAAATTAAGAAAGTCATTTTCTACATAGCATTCAAGAAATAAACATCGTATTCTTTGACTCAGCCCAGTGCTCCCAAAATATATTCAGAATATGATAGTGCAGCACAGATGGAAAGAAGTTTCTTGAGCTCACAATCAATACTATATGTACCTAAAAAAACATTGCACTTGTAGACGGTGGAGATTTGTACAATCCACCGGAGGAGTCCAATCCGGCCCCAATCCGGCCCAAGATGGGAGTTTGGGCCACCCAAAACCTCGTCCCAATTGCTCCCTTGGGGCCGGATGGTTTGGTGCCAAAATCATGCCACCTAAGACGACACATAGGATGAGTTGTAGTTCAGTCCGACCCCAAGTATAAAGCCCTTGGGCCGGATTTGGAGAATTTGAGTGATCCTATTGGTTCAAACTTGGAGAGTTCCGGCCGGCCTTCAATCCGGCCCCAAATAAGTTATAAACCGTCCCTTAGCCATGGCAAAGTCCATCTGCCTCCAGTGGATGCTGAATTCACTCATTCAATGCTTGACATTGTTGCTTTTGATGCAAAAGGGAGCAGAAGTCAAGCAAGACAATTTCCACAATCCTGTTCTGAACCCCAACTTTCTCTTTTAGAAGGCGACATTGCCTTTCCTCTCTTTGACTCCCATGCCGAACATTAAACGGTACTTGAGTACATCTGGTTCCAAGGTGTAGAAGGTATGTTTTTTTTGTTTTTTTTTGGGTGGGTGGGTGGGGGTACGGAGTTGTATTTTTGAAATGGTTTGGAAATTCGTGAGAATTCAAACTGTGCGGGTGTTCTTACTGTGAAAAATCGAAAGTGTTTTTCCTAATAAGAAAACGAATTATCTTAAAACAATTGTATGCTTTAGATAGGGGAAAATGGTGTAGTTTATCAAATACTAGTCCATACGAGGGACAAAATGGATTTTAGGCATGTTCCTGCGATCTCCATATTTGTCTTGAATTTTGAATTTTTTTCTTAAAAAAAAAAAATACATTAGCATTTAGAGTGTACAATTTTTATTTCAATTGGTGTACAAAAGTAAAAGTTACGCCACCCTATATACAATATTCACCTCATCAAGACAAAAAGAAATACACATAAACTTGAAGTAGAAATTTTAAAAGGTTATTTTTTATCGATCATATTTTTGTATACATAGAAAGCTTTGACTAATTCTATTTGGATTTGTAATGTGAAAGTTATGGAGCATCTTGCTTTTTCAGTAATCATAGCAATTTTGAGAAAACATCATATTGGATTCGTTTTTTAACTTGTTTTTTATAGTTTTTTAAAACAAAGAGATCCACAAGGTTCATTTTGTTTGCTTGAACAATTTCACTATCATGATTAGTATAGTTCATCTTAGAGATATTAACAATTTAATTTTTCCTTGTATTTTGTACCTACTTCCATTTTTAAAAAATTATAAGAATGAAATTAAATTGTTTTTGTTTTTTTCCCCCTAAAGCTAGAAGCTCTCAACCAGCCCTTCTTTTTTACTTTTTGAAAAAGTGCCAAGATGGCGATCACTTAAAATTTGGTGAAGCATTGTCTTTTTACATTCATCCATCTTTTAGACCAAAAATCAATTTTCAATCATATTCATCTAAGTTTGGTGACTTATCCACATTTTTAATAAAAATAGAAAATTTTTGGCAAAAAATATTACTTTTATCTAGTGAAAAGTAGACATTAATTTTGAAATGGTGCAATCTGGCCCCATGGTGCCAAAAGAAAAAGGGCTTCTCTCAACTCAATTCTTTATAATAATTCTTTCTAAATTCAAACTTTATAGTGCAAAAATTTAAATGAAGAAGGTGTAAAGTCAAATAATCTAATTATGCAAAGGTGCACAAAAGCAAATATCTTACAATACATACAATCAAAGCTTCTCAAAGTTCTTCCGCACATTCTTACACTACCGATAGTCTAATACAAGATCCTATAATTAGATCTGCAACATCAGTTTTTAAATTTTTTTGCTCTTTACAATAGAAATTGTAGTTATGAGTGTTTTTTGACAAAAAAAAAAGGTAGTGATCCTTTAGGGATTAAGGATGGACAAAGCTGTCCAAGAAATTGTCATATAAGGTAGCCCAACCCATTTCTATTTGCTGCATAATTTCGTCATCCTACTTTTGGCTCCAATTTTATCCAAAAAACAATCCAAATCCATTCATTTTCTGACAAACCATTGCATAAATACCAATAAGGGGTAACTTGTCAATCTTTTAAGGATAAACACTTAAGTACTATTGGATACATGGGAGAGCGGTGATGGGTTGCTTATAGGATGTTCATGACTCCGTTTTATAAATGGTTTTGTAATCTCAAGCCATCAGGCCAAACCACTTAAGGTTTTTGACTATGTTTTCACCAAAACCGCTCCAAAATTGCCATTTTTAATACAAGTACCAAATTTTAGAAAAAAAACATTTTTGGACACATGTAACCATAGGATATTGTAGTGTGCTAGTTGGAGAAGATGTGGAAAAAATTTCAGAATTTTTTACTGTATAGATTGCAAGATACTAGTGTTTCAATTGGAAAAATCCTTTTTTTGACCTGCAAAAATTGGGCAGCTGCGCTTCACAAGGTCACATGTGTTGAAATATCCAAAATGGTGGTTACCCATAGGATTCATTCTTCAAGGCAAGTTAGCTATATGCTTGAAAAAATTCAAATCATTTGGAATTGTACAACGTATAGGAAAAAAATAGTAAGTAGAAAGAAGTAGAAAATGATTCAAACACTAAATTGTTAAGAATTTAATTATGGAATTGAAAATGCTGATCCCAATGGTGGTAATGTTGTAATAAACAATCTACACCCAATGTATTTATTTTTTTACAAAAATATTGAAAAATTTAGTTAAATAAAGGACTTCAAAGTTTATTTTAGAGTAGAGATTCTATAACTACCCGCACACTAAATTTCCTTATACCTTTCATCTTATTAATCAAAATGGAACGATTCAAAGCTTTCCATGTGTGTTTAAATTTATTAAACCAAATTCAAGTTTTTATTTTCATTTAAACTACCTTTTTAAGATTTTTTTGAGCTGCCCGTTGAGTATTGAAAATCACTTATCAATACTATAACTTTTTAATCACATTGTCAAAAGTTATAAAAGTTGTTGGGCCCTAAAGCTACTCCTCGGGAAAATGTTGTGTGAAAATTTCAAAGAAAAAAAATAAAAACTCCGCTTGTAGTGAGCTGCCTCAAAACGCTAGGTTTTCAAAAAATCATGTTCAGTGCTTTAGGGGTTAATATATCACAAAAAACACAATTTTAATCAAAAAATTACAATTCCACTTCAATTTGATTTATAAAACCAACACACGCCTCTGAAAAATATACACCCCTTTTGGAATTATCCCCTAGAATATTCAATGTTAGTTTGCACGGTAATAGGCTTGTCTACCTTAATTCATGGAAAAATAACATCTACCCCTCGCTTATAGAGTACCTCTTTACATACATCCAAGGTGAATTGACCTCCTTATTTGTCCCCCTCCAAGTCATTCCAAGTGTGCATATTTTGTGCTTGATTAAATTATCTTCTATACCTCCCTTAGCTTATTAATCTTGTAACACTACTACGGACATTAAGTGTCCGATGAATGACAAAGAATCTTTGCATATAGGACAAAAGGGCAATTGCACACTATGGTGGACCAAAGTTGGCAGAAATACATCCATAAAGGTCCATTTCATTTTTTTGCATAAGATTTCTAAAGTGTATGAATTTTTTCTATAATTTCTTTATTGTGTATCAAAATAGAAGATGAAGAAATTTAATTGAAATTTCTTTTTTATAATTATATAAAAAAAACTTCAAAAATGACATACTATTTTGATTTTTTTTCAATAAATTGTAGAATTGATTATAATGAAAATGAACTCTATTGAAAGTTAGGCCACTCTTAGAAATACTTATTACAATTTTTTTGATAAGATAGATTTGTGTAAAGTTGATTTTAAGTATGTCTAATGTACCCCCAAAAACCAATAGTATTTCTGATAAAATAATGATATATAAATAGTCCATATCTACAAATTTAGGAATATAACTTTGCATATTTCAAAACAAAACATTTGACTATATATATATATATATATATATATATATATATATATATATATATATATATATATATATATATATATATATATTTATATACAATTCCATCTTTTGCAAAATATTTGAATTCCTAATAGATCAATGAGTCTTTATCTTTAATGCCATAGACTGTGACAGTACGTAAGAGTACATTTCAAAGTCCTTTATAAATAGAATATAAACAATTTTGCAAAAAAACCTTTTGTATTTTATAGATCATCAAGTATACATCATTAATACTAGTGTAGCCCTGTGCCGATGCCACAGCCAAAACAAAAGCAAAGTAATTTTCTAATTATTAAAGTCATAATAAAAACTTTGAAATTCAATAACTTTTGCACAGTAGGTCCAAACGCCATGAAACCAAGCCCATGCACCCCTCTTCGCCAAGCCCTTTCCGATGGTACCAAGATTGCCACCAAAATCAAAGTAAAAGTATTTTTCTAATTTTTTGATTCCATAAATACTTTGAAATTCAATAACTTCCGTACCGTGCGTCCAAACGCCACAAAACCAAGCCCGTGCACCCTTCGTCGCCGAGAGCTTTCCGACGGTGCCAAGCACGCGGCCGAGGGATGCAAGGTCTGAGAGATCTCAATGTAACAAACAAACAAACAAAACAAACAAACAAACTTAAGGTATAGATGTGTCATTTTCCATATTCTACAATTTTTTTATTTTTCAAATTACAAAATTTTCAAAAATCCCAACTAAACTATAGACTGTGACAGTCCATAGTCGATTAGCGTAGTGTGAAATTGCCCAAAAGTGTGATTGCTCATCCTTCAAATTTTATGCAAAAAAGAGAGACTTTCTATAGTCACTTGTCCTCTAATGAGCGCTTTTGGTTTTTTTAACCCCTCAAGTCCCATTGTTCCCTCAAGGGACAAAATGGATTTTGGGCAGGCTACTACAACTTCAATATTCATCATTATTTTTTGATACTCTTTGTAAAAATAGAAAAACACATTAGTTTTGTGGGAATATAATTTTTATTTCAATCGGTGTCCGGGAGCAAAAGTTATAGCACAGAAGGTCTTTTTTTTTGGTACGGTGGGCAGAAATCTTTTCACACAAAAAAATTTTAAAAAAAATTTTAAAATTATTTTCTCATAGATTGTGTTTTTATCTATATGAGAAACTTTGATTCATTCCATTTGGATTTGTTATGTGAAAGTTATGGACAATCTTATTTTTCAGACAATTAGAGCATCTTCTTGAAATAACTTGTAGGACTCATTTCTGAATGCAATTTTCATAATTTTTCATTATCTTCAGTGTTTTCTCTTGGGGACAAGTGAGGAGGTCGGTTCACCTCGGCCCACCTTTGCATACAGTCACATAACATTATTAACGTTCAGTGGGGGGCACCCTTTTGCTCCCCCAACATTAGGACCCCCCAAGCCACTGACGTGCATCCTGTCAAATCTACAGTGTTGCGTGAACCAATGGAATTTCTTGAATTATAACTAAAATCCCCCCAGGCATCCAGGAGGGGATTATCCTTCATGTCAAGAAGGAAACCAGAGCCTCGGTTAACAATGTTATGCATGTAAAGTACGAGTTACATAGCGCTTTGGACAAATACTTAGCATCCAGTTAAGGTAGGAGGTTCTAAAATGGAGCAGGTTCTAAAACCAATCAGGCTCTAGAGGTACATTTTGCACTTTCCAATGTACAAGTGGTGTGCATTTGAGGAGGTGGTCGATTTTAGAGCCCACAAAAATGCACTTTTCTGCAACTTCAGAAATTCATGACTAATACTACAAAGCTTCAAAAAATATGAAACAACTTGGGTTAGATGCCAATTACTCTTGCCTTTCAAGGAAAATTTAGTGAAAAATATTTTAAGAAGTTTTACCTCCCCAAAATTCAGCTTCAGCTCTTAGATGAGCGATTTATGGACCTCCTACCTTACATCAAACTGCTGCCTTACCTTACAAACCCTGCCTACGACATCAATTCCATAGGCAAATTAAATTACCTTCGGATTGAGCAGACGGTGAATGCAGGGCCGTCAAATCTCAGCTTCTTCTTTTGCAGAAGGACGGTTAAGTTACTCCAGTTTAAAAACTTATGGTGTGATGGATTTGTCAGGATGCTAAGTTTGCTGCAATTCTAAGGAACACTGACTCTGAAAACAAGCCAAGCCAGGCAATGTCCAACGCAGACAAACTTACAACACTTGTCATTCCGATATTAATTTTTCCTGGAGACTTCGACCCTATTCATCAGTTTCTGCGTCTGCCAGTCTGCACTCGTTATCAAAGGAGCAAATGGGTCCGTGGAATTCCATGGACTCATTTGTGGTTCACTCTTCATTTGGAAGCTTATTGTTTTGTTACCCAGCCTGTCCTGGAAAGGTGAGATTGGGGTGAAAACGAAAGGATATGGGGTTGGAGTGATGCATTGGCACAGTAAACTCCAGAATTTGGAGAGGTGCAGGTGTGCTTACGCAAGAGCATGTAAAGTAGGAGGTCCAGAAATGGAGCATCTAAGCGCTGAAACTGGATTTTCGGGAGGTAAAACATCTTGAAATATTTCTCAGTAAATTTTCCTTGAAAGACGAGTGGAATTGAAATCTAACCCAAGTCGTTTCATATTTTTTGAACCTTTCTACAATTAGTTACAAATATTTGAAGTTGGAAAAAAGTGGTCATCTATGGTCATCAAAATGGACCACCTCCTGAAATGTGCATAAGTTGTACATTGAAGAAAGCAAAATGTACCTCTGATTCATGTTCCATTTCAATGCCCGCTCCATTTTACAGCCTCCTACCTTAAGGTGAAGCAGCCCATTGTGGTTAGAATTAGGAATCTGCCATCATCCCATCACCGAAGTTTTTCAATTTTTTTCCCATGTAAAGACAAGTATGAGAATTTGCGAAGGCAATTGGAATCATAATTTTTAGACAGAGTATGAATTAGCTATGAATTTCTCAAGTGTTCAGCCCAAAGAAGTCGGCAAACTATCCCTAAACCAACTGCAAGTGTATCCACAATGCTCACCTACCTCTTCTAAAGGAGACAATTTTTTTTTTATATGTTGATGACCATAAAGAATCACTTCCTACAATGACTTACACTGAAATTACTACATGTTCCTAATAAGGTCACTAATTACTCCATTGAAGTTAGGTGAGGTATTGATTGTGGTCAGAAAAACCACAAGGGGATCATCATGTGTTCCCATGTGTCATTTGACCACAATGGGCTGCTTTACCTTATTTGTCCTATGCATTGGAGTTGTGTAGGCATGCCAATTCTTATGGCCGATCACAATCCTTGCAAACGCCAATGCATTTGTAGAAGATAACCTCGGTAGGGTCTGTAGTAGCGCAACAAGTTGAATGTGGAGGTCCACGTAAGGTGAACGTAATATTAGAAGATGGAATCCATTGGAAGATCTCTATCTAAAGTTGGTCTTGCCGAGTGGTTCAAAGAATTCAGAATAATGAAGAAATTAACCCCTAAAGGACCAACATGCGTTTTTTGGTTGTATAGAAATTTTAGGCAGATACGCATGACTAGAGATTTCTATATTTCTGGTTGAAATTTTAATAGAAGGTTGGGGCAAGGAATGTCTTTTATATGCACCAAATTTCATGACATTTGGAAATACAAGTCAAAAGTTTTGGCCTAATATATTATTTTTTTTGTAACTGGGCAGTCCGATCAGATAAAAAAAAATCACTTTTTTCACACACAAAAACTGGAAATTGGTTTTCTAGAATTATATATAGGTAAACAGCTTTGAATCATCCCATTTTGATCAATGAGTCAAAAGTTATGAAGATTTTAATTTTGCGGGCAGTTATAGATTCTCTACTCTAAAATAAACTTTGAAGTCCTTTATGTTACTCAATTTTCAATATTTTTTGAAAAGAATAAAATCCTAGAATATAGATTATTTATTTCAACATTGCCACCATTGGGAAAAGCATTTTTCAATTCCATAATTAAATTCTTGACAATTTTGTATTTTGAATCATTCTCTACTACTATCTACTTACTGTTTTTTTTCCTATATATTGTAAATTCCAAATGAAGTGAAAATTTTCAAGCATGTAGCCAACTTGTCTAGGAAAAAGAATCCAAAGAGGCACCATCATTTTGGGCATTTCTTCATCAAAAAGTGAGGTTGTGCAGTGCTGCTGCCATGTTTTTTGCACAGCCTAAAAAATGATATTAGTGAATTTGAATGCTTATATCTTGTAATCCATGCGGTGGAAATTTCTGAAATTTTTACCATATATTTTCAAGTCAGAATAATACAAGATCCTACGGTTACATGTGTCAAAAAAAGTTTTTTTTCAAAAATTGGATACTTGTACTGAAATTGGTAACTTTTGAGCGTTTTCGGTGAGAACATAGTCATGGAACTTTAGCCGGGTTAATGTAGAAAGTTGACTAGAGCGATTGGTCCAAAGAGGTTGTTCTTCATCTTTTTTGATGTAATACTTTTTCGGATTGCAGTTAAGATATTTTGAGTAATAGATTTAGAAGAATGGCGTTTGATGGGATGCAAGGTATAGTGACCAAGAATCAACCTCACTCTAATTGTGGCACATACAATTGGACCCAATTTCCCTCTATTCCAACTCAATGCAATCAAAATTGCACTCAATTTCACAAAAATATAGATTGAGTGTGGAATGGAGACTCAAAGGCTTTGAAATTGGCTACAAAATGACGATAACTAAATATTCATTGGACAAAGTCATGAAATTGGTACACATGGCAAAGAATTCATTCATTTTTCCACCATTTTGAAGGACATTTTTGAGTAAATATTGTAGCAATGTTGGAATATTACAAAAAATTTAGCCTTCCAGAAGGCCACGAGTTTTTGATTTTTGGCACCCTGCGATGCAATTACAAAATGAATAAAATAAAGTAAGAATCTTAAAAAAGTATTTTTTCTTAAAAAGGTATTGTTTCTTAAGAGAATCATTTTTCTTAAAAAAATATTTAGAAAAAAAATATTAAAGAATAAAAATCTGACATGGCACTGAAGTGGCACCTACTAGTGCCACGTCAGCACCCAAAGTTTTAAAAATAAAGAATTATTTTTTATGTAATGAGTGATTGAAAGGGACAAGTTTGTAACCTAAAGGATAAGAATAGATCCCGCCCTATATGTTTCACAATGAGAAACTGTATATTTTTGCAAGCTTACTAAATTGTTTTATGTTTACAAAAATGATTGGACTAAAATACATATGGGACATTATCTTATTATCCATCATTTTGAGGGAAAAATGTGAGAATGATAAATCTAAATATATTCAACGACCAAATGGATGACAATGAATTACACTACCTTGGATTGAAAACCATTAAACCAAAACCAAAAGTTGAACGATATTGTAAAAGAAGGACATTCTCTACATGGCAATGACCTTGTGGTAACTACAAAAGTTGTCAATGACAATGAATCATTCACCTATTTCTTATTTTTGTAAAATCCTCTCTTCAATATGAGCCATGCATAGATTGTAAGAGCATAACATTGAGCATATGAAGAGTTTTTTTATAATAAGAAAACAAAAATTAATATTGCTTATGAAAGGAAATAATTCTTTGTGGAGACCTTCTCAAAGTCTATCCCTCTTAAATTTATTTTGGACTTGCAACTTCACATACGTTATAGAATAATGGTAAGAAACATTCATTATTCAAAAATCAAATAATTCATAAAAAATCATCCAAATTTAAAATGATACATAACATGTTACTGAATTTGCTTTCAAATACCAGATTTAGAAAACAATGCACTCCAAAAATGATCACATCTTTTAAATACAAATATAAAAAAATTGTTTACATATAATTGCAAAGTGGAAATACAATGAGAGAAGAACTTGAGGTTTAAAACTTGAGTTTTGAACACATTATGACAAATTGCCATTTTTGTCAATTAATTAATTAACTTGTGAAATGAATAAATTCTTTAATTGTACTTGTGAAATACATTTTATACCCCACCTCATATTTATATTTTTTGGAAGTTGCTCTGACTGCAATTGATATGAAATATCAACATAGTATATGTCCTCAATACTAATATTCCATATCCCAAATCAATATTAGTATATGTATATCATACCATATTAATATCCCATATATACTATTATATGTATTTGCTATATTATATTTTGTAAGTATGAGCATCATATTTGTACATCATGATCTTGACTAATGGCTAAGATAGTCTTTAGGACGGCAACGGGTTTCTTTTCCAATAATGTAGATCAATGGCATTGGAGGGGGGGGGGGGGGGGGGGGGGGGGGGGGGGGTATATGAAGATCACTAGTTGTGGATTATTTCACATTGGGAGGTGCTTTTGGTTTAGGATTTTAGGGTCTATTCACATCTTTTGGGTACATTATGAAATAAATCACTTGTGAAATAATTAATAATCCACCCTCTTTGCTTATTTATATTTTTTGCTAAGCTGTTTTGAGTGCAATCAATGTGACATATAGACAAAGTACACATAATCATATATTGTCAATATTCCATACGTGTATTTGTATGCCTTCAACATTCCATATACACATTTCAATAGAATATATTTATTCCATATCCTATATCAATATTTGTATTGGTACATTTTATTGTATTAATATTCTATAAACAATATCCGTTTATATTCTATATGAATAATAGGTGATCATATTAATATAAGTATGTGTATCAACATTTTTTTGTCTTTGGAGATCAACGGCAAGAGAGGGGGGTTCAAATTTTCCCCCTTCCAGATCAAGAATGAGGGTTTAGAGCTGTGGAGGGTTTCCAAAAAGCACTTTCTCCTAAATGACGGACCCATGGCCATTGATTTCAAACCTCACTGTCCATCACTCAATTTGCTACCATTTTGCAACTAGATATGTATGAAAAGTTTTATACTTATTTTTTAGAGATGAAAGTACATGTCTTCTTTACTTCAGAAAAAATTTAGATTTTTTGGTAGAAAATTGATTTTTTAAAGATTTTTTTAAGAAAAAGTGAAGAAAAATCATATTAAATAGAAAAATATTTAAAAAAATCTGAAAACTTCACCATAAGTGTATATCACAATGACAAACATCATGGTGTAAACTCAATTTCCGTGTCATTTTATAATTAGAAAATAATAGACATTGAAAATACACCCAATGTTCAAATTGCAATAAAATATGCAATATTAGGAATATCTTTCAAAATTCAAATTGGAGTAGAAACTAGAGTAGATGACCTTCATTTGTTAGTTTGGCTCAAACTCAAAAAATATCATTTTTATGGAGAAATTTCAGATTTAAAGCAAGGAGCAACAATTTCCCAAAATACTCTAAAGTAGCATATTTTGTGATCCGTTTTTTTTAATAGCTTCTCTTTTCCATAAAGACAAAAATTGGAAAGAGCACAAACTCAATTGGATACTCTTCATAACGCAATGTGAAAGGTCAACAAGGAAAAGGAGGATGAAAAATGTTTTAAAAATCTTCTTAGCTCAACAATATTGTCATTGGAACGCCACGGAATGGCGTCCGCGGCGCTCCAGGGTTAAACAACAGTTGGATTCTTTTTAATGGAGGGGTGAATTTTTTCCTTTGAGATCAGTGTGGGTTTTTATGAGCAGGGATCTAAGCACAAGACTGCACTCATCTTTTTGTTATATTATTTTGTGTTCTTGTAATTTGAACAGATAGTGAGGACAAGTTCCAGATCAAATTATTTTTCAAAACCCCTCATTTTATTTTGGGGTGGGTGGGGGGGGGGTTCTGAAAAATAATTTGATCGGAAAATCTCAAAATCCCAGTACCCCCCAGTCTTGTATTTTTGAAAACGAAGTCGTTTGATAATCAATATGGGATAATCCGTATCCATTATCCGAATCTATTTTCCATATCCATTTTTGCATCCGTGTACATACGATATATGTATGATATCACAATATTTGTATCAAAATCAACGACAGAGAAGGGGGTGTTTTTATTTTTTTTCAAAATCGATCAAATGGCTATTAATTTTTTGGGGGAGGGGGGGAGAGGGGGGGGGGGGGGGGGGGGGCTAATTAATTGAGCAAGTGTTCCTCTCTTTTCAGGGGATAGTTATATTGTCATAGACTTGTCCTTTCCCAATTTCCCTTTACAAAACGCTTAAAACTTAAAAGCGCCAATAAATTTTTCAAAATTCCAAAAATAATTTTTCTACAATTGAACTTGAATGTGGATTGTCATATAAGAGAATTATAAAGGTAGAGGGGGGAAGTTTGAAAATAAGTCATAAAACACAATTCTTTAGGAACCGGTTCTTCAAATACATAGTCTATATTTGTTTTTGCTTTTTAAAATAAATTTCACACAGAAATCTTATAGATTTTTCACCGAATTTTCCCAATGTTTTCAAATTGCAACTACTGTTTTTCCCCAATCCCACTTGCTAACAACAAACTAGGGGAGGCAACCCATTCCTGATCAACGCCCACTGCGGCTATGTATGCTATCCTCTTTCCGTGAAGGAGGAGATGAACAATGACTAATTATGGTATGGTTCCCAAGGCAATTGTGGCATATTAGGAATGTCTCCAAGACTCTCAATATTGCAACCAACCTTTGATGAATTTTGCAATTAGCCCTTGGTTGAAAATAAGAAAGTCTGTAGGACCAGAATCTTCCACAAAAAAATTAATAGTAAATACGTTTTGAGAAATAAAAGTGTAGGAAATTATGGAAACCTTCCAAACTCTATTTTTGCACACATGAAAATTCCCCACTGAAGAAATTCGCCTAACAGATATGCGTCATTTCTTAAGTGATTGGAAATAGGTTGCCACCCCTAACTGGCGTTTCAAACATCGGTCCAAGTACTTAACAAGATTGAATCCCTTGCAATGCGGGTTCCAGTTGGTACACGGTCAATGTTACCATCCGAGGTCGGTGTCAATATCGCCGTTGCTGCTCCTCCTCCCCCTTGTCCTGCAAGAATGAGAAAGAGAATGATCAGGTGGCATGGACGACGAATGTTGAGAGACAAGCTACTACTTCCATGTGTTGTCCATCATCGTACTCGTCTGCACCCCCATTTCAAAGAGTGCCCACACCCTCCCGGACGGTCAGACGTCCGGTCGCCGGTCGCCGGTCGCCGGGACACCCGCCTTCCCCATGGCAGCAGGTCAGGTAACTTTCGTTAGTGTACCACATAGTAACTTACTGGGAGTGCCTGCAGGCAGGCAGGGTCTGATGCCTTCCAGAACATGACTTACTTGGCTTTCTCTGGTCTGGTTGTAAGGTACCCAGTTGGAAGTGTCCAGTACAAGTATGATATAAGGTAACTACACCTAAAATCAACCGTGTTCTAATTGTGACCCCTATCTAGGAAGGACTGACATGTTGCTTGAAGTATGTTCTACTGTCAATGATGAGTTAGGTAGGCTTAATTGGTTGCTTACTGGCTGTGCCCATGGTTCATTCAGAATGAAACAGACGGGAACATCAGTTTCCCCATTGGGTTCCTTTGGATCTTGGGAAAGCTCTGGTGCTAGGCCTGGGAGCCAGTGGTTCTTAAAACGCTTGGGTTGTAAAATTACCTACCTCCTCAATGTTCACTGATTGTACATGTTGCTTTTTGCAATGTACAAGCAGTGAACATTTGAGGAGGTGGGCAATTTCAGAGCCCTCTGAAGCATCAAAAATTTGAACTTCAAAAATTCATAACTAATTCCACAAAGTTCCCCAAAAATATGAAACGACTTGGATTGGATGCCAATTTCATTTGTCGTCTTTGAAGGAAAATTTATTGAAAAATATTTCAAGAAGGTTCACCTCCACAAAATTCAGTTTCAGTTCTTAAGTGGACGCTTTATAGACCTCCTACCCTTAAGTAAGCTTTTTGAAAGGTGCCCACCCACCCACCCCGGCCACTTTTGCTGTTGTGCGTAGTTGCTACTAGTTGAATGGTCAAAATTTGGTACTTTCTTATTGGCAAGTGAAAGGAGGTTCCGACGCAACAAAGAACATGAGATTTGGATACCGTATGTAAAAGTTACAAAGGGTCAAAGTTTTTTTGGGTAGAGGTTCTAACATGGTGACTTCCACATAGGCACATGTTGATTTTGGAGATGTACAGCTATACATAGTGATGTTGGCAGTTTTTTGGATTTGGGGCACATTTGGGGGGGCCTCACCTTAACTTTATGGGGGCAAATCCTTGATCATCATCCTCATTCTTTTGTACTACTATTGTTATTTGCAGATTTCCTATGGACTGTCTTGAGAGCTTTTTCCAAATCTTTACTTTTAAGTAATAATAATGATGGTAATGTTATTAGAGATAATAAAAATGATTGTTATTGTTAGACTAATTATATATTCACTCGTATGTAGTTGGGTTTGATAACGTAAGGTCCAAGTTTATCTTAGATTAGGTTATGCTAGAGTGTATAATTAGGAAATGAGTTAGTCTCGTGAGCACTAGACCTAGTACCTATCAACATTTTGAGTAGGGAACCCATGTTGTTCTTCCTAACATACACAACATAACAACTGTGGATTTGGATTCTGAAAATTTAATTGTCTTTACAACCCTAAGGAGGTAATAGACACTTGTTGTTGAATATAAGGATGTACTTCCAATTCAAAAGGATTCACTGCAAATAACAAATGCAATTCAAAGAGTGTCATTTACAAAATCAATTCTTGAATCTCTTGGAGGTGCATATTATATTCTAACTTGTGCAAACTTCATTGCCAATAAAATCCTTTTAAACAAATTTAATAGAGATGACAACAATAGAAATATGTTCAAGAGTTTAAAATATTAGCTTAGATAGATGTTGTTTGAAGATGAAAAACTGAAGTTGAAGCTTTAATGCTCTAAGAAGATTTAAACTCTAAATGGTTGGCTTCATAAAAAGAAGATTATAAAAGCCATGACAACATTCAAAATCAAGCCTCTTTAGTTGTTCTTTATGAAAGTCATAATTTTGCTAACATAGATAAGGAGAACTAAAATTTTGAAAATCTATTCGTTCATCCAATCCTCAAACCTTATAAAAATATGGTATTTACAAATTCCATTCACTACTAGAAATATATTATGTATAGACTAATCTTTAGGACCTACACTTGGTCCACTTGAACTATGTTTCTACTAGTGAATTTCTTAAAAGCTTATATCTAAGCTTTGATTTACACATTCAAAATCATGGAGTTTTTTAGCAATTTATTTATTTATTAGAATAAAATCTTTTCAAACTACCCAAATGAGGCCCTGATAGGTTGTACTTGCAGAATTTTATTTGAGTTTATGAAGATTGTGGTTCAATTCCTATTTGTATCCATAGCAAAGGTTTGGATATTTAGTTTGAGAGTAAAAACACAACTCTAACTAGTAGTAGAGGTGATGCTCTTGTCATGACCAGCCCTTTTTATACTTTATGAGAAAGTGCCATGATGGCCATTACTTAAAATTTGGTGAAGCACCATATTTGTACATTCATCCATCTTTTGGACCATAAAACTTTTTTCAATCATGCTTATGCACTTTTTCATCCAAATTTGGTGCCTTCATCCACACTTTTAAGAGAAACGGAAAATTTCTGGCAAAAAGTAGACATTATCTCTCTACAAATAATTTTTTTATGATTATTATATATATTTATTCTAAGTTTTTTTTAAATCTTGATCAATTAAAAAATAATTTAAAATCTTTGATAACAACTTTATAGTAATGTTGTACATCATTAAAACCACACATTACAATTCTCCTTGATAGAAGATACGATTTTTATGATTGATGTAACCTAAAATGCTAATATTGATTTTAGCATATGTCTTCATTTAGGGGATTTAACTTTTTAACTTTCATGTCAATTGTAACCATCTAATAGGAATGGTCACTTTTATCAGATGGTTACAATTCAACTATCATACAAATAAGAAGTGATTTCTTCTTGAGTGATGGCCTTTTTATGCAAATCAAATATTTATGTGGCTTATAATTTTGAATCAATATGTATCATTTCTTAACCCTTAAAGAAACTAATGTGCAAATTTTGAGCAATTTGTGCACTCATCAAGACAATTTCATAGTCAATGTCAATCTTCATTCTAATCAAGATCTAACAAATTTAGACTGTTATGTAATAAAATTGTACTCAAATGCTTAAATGTTTTACAATACGATACATCCAAAGTCCCACCAAATTGTCAAAATCTAATCAGTGAAGACTTGAAAATTAGAACTTAGGGCTTTACACTACATCCCAAGACCAAGGCTGGGTTCACTAAAAAATGTCTATATGGTAGCATTTTTGAGAGGTTTTGGCACCAAAGAAGTAGGAATTAAAGTCCCGCTTGGAACTCAAGTTGGATTTAAAAAAAATAGAGACCCATCTCAAGCTTCAAGCCCCATCTTTTTTGGACATAATAATTTGAAAATAAAAGTACTAAATCCAACATTCTAGTAGCTTGATTTTGTAAACAAATATGCCGTTGAAGATTTCATGCTAAAAATGCCCCCAAATAGTAAGAGTTCCAACTTTTTGATTCATTATTTGACATATATATTTTCCATGCAAAATTACATATGAAAATATTTAAAATTTTAGAATTGGGTTGTTGGCCGCTATACTATGAAGCTCCAATTTCCACTAATAATATTTTTATTCACCTTCTACAACTCAACCAAATTGAAATTTGGCCATAGGTTTGAGAAACAAGATTTAAAACATATTGTAGATGTAAGATAAGGTCAACACATTGATGCTAAATAGTTAATTAAGTTCAAAAACCAGATTTGATACTTCAAAATTTAATTTTAGAAAATCCAACATTATATATTCAATGTAAAATCAAAATATTTGGCAACTTTCTCATATAGCTTCAAAAGCCACTTACTTGGTTGTTAAGCATAGTAATGTGAAGACGAGCTCTTTATACAATTGGGATGGAAGGAAGTAAAGCAACCCATGAGGAATATGTAAATGAAGATTAGTAGGAGGTCAACCACTCATAACTAAGTCAGAACCAAAAATTATGTTCAAATAAGAATTTTAGATCTCATTTAGGCAATATAGAATAACTTTTTCTAAAAAACTATGAACTAAATTAATGTGGAAAATCAAGCAAAATTTCATGTCCAAAAATCCAATAGGAATTTTGGACAAAGTTCAAAGAGGGGTTGGAAGGAATATTTTCTTTGACATTTCAAACATCTTCTTTGAATTTTATCCATAATGTTTTTTGGGAGGCTCAAACCCATAAATATTTTTTTGTAGATGAAATTTAGCTTGATTTCACAACTTTCTTTATTTCAAAGTATTTGCAAAAGTTATTCTACTATGCCCAAATGAGGTTTGAAATTCTACTTTGAACACAATTCCTACATTTTGACAATGAGCAGTTAAATTCTTATCTTCAAATTATCCCATACCCTTTGAGGATTCATGACAAACAATGAATTTCATTACAAAAATCACCTCTCCATCCATCATTCTCTCTAAAGTAATTCTTCTCATTTTGCTATCAAATTTCCTTGATGGTAGATAGTCAAAGGATAGATTGGTACTAGTAGTGTTGAATACCCGTGATTGCAATGAACCTAGATTTTATTTTTTGCTATTTTCAACTTTACGGCTAAGAGAATTGCTACCAGTTGCACTCTATTTTACCACAACATCAAAAAAAGGTAAGGCACTTACTACCTTGTGAGATGTAGTAGTGCATTGAAGACTCGATGTTCTACACCAGCCACCACCTTTAAAGTTCTCGCTAAAATTCTTCCACTTCTTCTCGCATCTCTTACATAACATCATTTATTCAATCTAAAGCATTCCATCTTCAAGAAAAGATAATGCCTTCCTAGATGTCTGGGAAAGAATTTAGTTATAATCTCTTGAAAAAGATTGGATGGTTTAGAAGTTGCAACACCAATTTCATTGGATGAGTGGAAAGTTGCGAGAATCATTGGCTAGTTGGACACCTTTGTAACGTTGGTTAACAATGTTATTCACTAGCCTCGACATCTTCCACTGAGGCCATAGTCAAAGATGACCAAATTAACGTCAATATAAAACTGCCAGCTACAAAGGTCCTTCGTTGCCAAGTAACTATGTGGGAGCAACAAGGAAGAACGGCACAACTTGTACCATGAAGTGGTGCCCGTGTAGAGATGTTTTTCTCTAAACAAGTCTAGCAAGCCCGGAATGGTGTTGCCGAGGCCGTTGGCTAGACTTAGTGGTGATGCTCTAACACTAGACAAATTATTTTTCTTCAACAACGTAATCATTTATTTCTTGCTGAATTTAACAAATTTTCCATTTTTTAATTATTTATTTATTTTTCAAAGAGATAGTGACCATTGCAATTTTTCAATTTTTTTTGTTGATATATTTTTTTCTTTAGAATGATTATTTTCCACCGACCCTAGTCTACAGCTACGGTAGTGTGAACTGTGAACCAATCCTCCGGTGCCCAGACCGGCAGATCCCTTAAAAAATTCTACTGCTGCAGTAACAACCATGTGACCCAGTGAATAAGTAGTTGACTTGTAGTAAAAAAAACGATATCCCCAGTCTATGATTGGTGCAACCTCTTTTCATCCAGTTGGCATTTTTTCATTTATGAGACGGATGTAGGATCCCAATCATACCTGTTGATGATGAAAGACTGGCTGAAGGATTTTGTAGTTGAGTCAAAGGAGCCAGAGCATTTAATTCCATCAGCCTTGACTCTCACTACCTCACTGCAACTCAGATGGATGAAAGGCTACTGGTTACTTTTCATCTAAGTAGGTGCCACGAGTTACTTTTCATGCAAGTAAATGCCACCTGTAATTTGTTCATCCAAATAGATGCCACTTTTTCAGGGGAGGAATGTACCTATCAAGGATGACTTTCACTATGTCCATCCCCGCTAATGGATGGGACAGTGCAATCAAGAATTTCTGTCCATTGGGTTCAATTGATACCCAAATACTGGTAGTCGGTAATAAAATTCAAAGCAGAATAATTAATTATATTTTCAATACTGCTAGTGTAATAAAATTCAAAGCAGAATAAATAATTATATTTTCATATCAATGCCACGTGGTGTGACTTCAATGGTTAAAATTTGAGCGAACTTAGAAAACTGGAATTTTGGTGAATTTTAATAAAGTCAATTTTGAGTGGATCTTTTTGGAATTTGGATATAAGTTTAGAGAGAAGCATCCGTCTTTTAAGTATTTATCAAGGGCCAATTGGATGCTCAGGAGTAGAAGTTTGATGCCTAAAATACAAAGGCAAGGCCGCAAAGGAAATACTTGGGGACAATTTGAGGTAATCGGCTTATTTTTACTGTTGGAATTTGACAAGCATATAACCAATTTTGTTATAGTTTCAATGGTGCAAAAAACTAACCAAAAAAGAGTTGAAGTGTTATACAAGGTTAATAATAAAAAATTCTCTTAAACTTCAAACTTTAAAATCTTGCAATTTACTTTACCAAAGGTTTTGAAATGGGCCTCATTACATTTCTATGTGACTCAGTTTTTTGCATTTTATTGCCCCAAAGAACAATAAACAAAAGTATTGTCTACATCATTCTCTCCTTGAACTTAACCCCTAAAGGTCGGAGACTATGTTTTCACCAAAAGCACTCCAAAACTGTCATTTCTAATACAAGTATCAAAATTCAGAAAAAAAAACATTTTTGGACACATGTAACCATAGGATCTTGTAGTAAACTTGTTTGAGAATATGTAAAAAAAAATTCAGAATTTTCCACCTTGTAGATTGCATGATATTAGCATTTGAATTGACAAAAATCCTTTTTTGGACCCTGCAAAAAACCGAGCAGCTACACTTCACAAGGTCACATTTAAATGAAAAAATATCCAAAATGGTGGTTACTCCTTGGATTCACTCTTCAAAGCAAGTTGGCTACATGCTTGAAAAAAATGAGACCATTTGGAATTGTTCAACATATAGGAAAAAAATAGGTTGTAGAAAGAAGTAGAGAATGATTCAAATCACAAAATTTTTAAGAATTTAATTATGGAATTGAAAAATGTCAATCCCAACGGTTGAAATGTTGTAATAATCAATATACATCCTATGCTTTTATTTTTTTCAAAAAATATAAAAAATTGAGTTAAATATAGGACTTCAAAGTTTATTTTAGTGCAGGGAACCCATAATTGCCCGCAAACTAGAACACCTCATAATTTTCATCTCATAAATCAAAATGGAATAATCCAAAGCTTTCCACGTATATATAAATCTAGAAAACCAATCTCAAATTTTTATTTTTTTTGAAAGTGATTTTTCACAATTTTTTGGAGCTACCCGCCGACCATTGAAAATGACACATCATCCAATAACTTTTTCACCATGTAGTCAACAGTTTTGAAAATTGTTGGGCCTTAAAGCTACTCCTCGGGCATACATTGTGTGAAATTTTCAAAGAAAAATAATAATATTTCTATTCGTAGTGAGCTGCCCCAAATTGCTATGTTGCCCAAAAATGCCATTTGGTCCTTTAGGGGTAAATATTTCAAATGTAAAGTTACATTCTTTGGTCTTCACAATTTTGAGCTCAATTTTGAAAGCTCTCATTATTTGAAAGCTTGGTATCTATTGCTTTTCAACTCTAGCCTTCAATATTATAATAGTAGGTGTGTCAATTGATGAAGTATATTTATATGAGTATATATAGATGTTTATAGTTAGCATTCTAATTTGAAAGAATTGTTAACCTGTAGTTACTTGAAGGATCATTTTGTTGTTGTTGTTCTTTTATGACAAGTTATTGAAACATGATTAAATTTTTTTTTAATATGTAATTCATCGCATTGTCTTTAGGCAGCTAAAGAAAGATCTCGACATAGAGAATGATCTTAATCTCTATAATTTTTCAAACTCAAAACGCTTCAAAGAATGTTTAATATAGTCTGTGTTGAGAAAGATACCTAACAATGAATAAGTATTCAAAGACAACATATTTCATGGAAGGTGAAATAGACAAGGATTTGATTGGTTAAAGAAAATAGTAAATGGACATAGTTGGGTGGAATTTTTGTTTTCTAAATGTATAAGATTTTTAAAATAATTATTCATTATTCCAACTTTTTGTGAAAATTGACATCCATATAATCAACTATTCAATCATTATTTTTTTTCCAAACAATGGACTTTGATTGTAAATATTTTGAAATTTGAAAGGTAAACATTTTGAATTTAGAGGATATATTAACCCCTAAGTGGTTTTGGGTGTCTTTCAATGCATCTGTACATACAATAAGTGCAATGTACACACCCTTGCATGCAAATGGTTTACTATCCATTTAATTTTTATTTATTTTTTGTTAAATGCGTGTTGAAGTCTTCTATCAAACTATATACTTTCTGGCTACATTGGATATGTTACTAATTTTGTAAATATTGTGAAATTGTGTCTCCAATACACGTATTTCTCTAAAAATACACACTTTTGCATGTTCGACAACATCTCATTACAACAACAAGCATTGCAATATTTTTCTAAAAATACATGAAAATCAATGACTACTGAAATTTGATTTTGTAGTTTACATTTTTGGTCAATATTTCATGGAATTTGGCGAATACAAGTTGTGTATGAATCCAAAGGACACAATGTGTCCTCAAAACCACTTAGGAGTTGATACAAAAGTACTGATCAAGATCATGTGGTTATATTTTTCAAAAATGAATTCCACAGGACAATTACTCATTGATTTCATAAACAATAATTTAGAAAATAATTTATTGGAAAGGAGTTTGGTAGAAAAGACCCATTGAATCTTTACTCAAAGAAAGCTCAATAGGCATGGAAATGTAGATTTGATGATTTGGGAACAAAACAAAAGGTGGATTGCAAGTATCTTTACCCAATAAATATATGTTACTTTTGTACACTTCTTTTCATAAGATCTTTAGTATAATCCTATATTTGATTATTATATAAAAATTCCAATTTCAAAATGATATTGCTATTAAATATACCATTCTATTAGGCATATGAATGGTTAACCTCTAAAGGATTGAAGCAAATTTTGGGCATATTTTGAGGCAGTAATTGTGAAAAATACCACTTTTACAGCAATGAGGAAAAAATGTGAAAATTTCAAAGTTCAACTTGTAAATTTGTACTAGACTACTAAAGAAATGTGTAGAAAAGATTTCAAAAACTTTGATTGCATAGATTGAAAGATTATTTTGTTTGAAGTTAGAAGAAAGAATTATTTTAAACCTTGCTTGACAAGTCTAAATGACTTTAATACCTCCTAAATTGAGAATTTTACACTACAAATGATTTTTTTTTTTACATTTGGATCTTCTATCATCTACGTTATACACCTGCCAAATTTTAGAAGTAGAAAGAAATCTTGCATATGTTGTTCAAAGCTTTCCAGATTGCCTAAAAAATTTAGGATAGCATAACTTTGATCCAACCACTTGATCGGAAAAAAAAACTATATTCCCATTAAGGGGGTACATATTGTAGATATATGTTGGGGATAACATGTATCAAAATTTTATGATCATCCAACCAAAATTGACTTTATACATAACTACATAAGACCGCTTACATACATTCAATTGTTACTTGATCCTTTAGAGGTTAAGAATGATGGGCTCCAACATGCATTCCACTATTGTACATGAAGGTCTGATTCAATATTTAGGTGCCAAAATTGAATTCCTGCATCAAATTCTTTGGGGTTTACATCACCTCACACCATTTACAAGATGACATGTGACACTTTTCTACCAAAATGACTTAATTTATGCCAAATCTAACCTTTGTGTGTAGTATTATTTTTACTACATGTTTCACTTTTGTTGCGCCACATTTTGGACTAAGGTAGAACCATGCATAACCAATCAAATAAGTAATTCAGACGTGATCTGGAGTAGTGCAAGGCAGAATAAATATTTTCAGAGGTGCATTGATAGAAATGACGGGGATCGTAAAAAAATTGGTAATTTTATTGCTTGAACTTGAATTACTATGAATTTTGGGAGGCAAAAGTGCTCCGGTCCCAAGGCCAATGTCTAGGCTCTTCTAATTCCAAACAATCAAGAACTTTTTTCCTACTCATTCTTTTTTACTCATTCTTTTTTACTTTCTTGCTTCATAACATTGTTAATGGGCATCATCTTTTCCCCCTCTTAAAAGAGGGATAATGCCTTCTAGGATTCCTAGGAGGTAATTGAATTATAATCTAAGAGTAACTATTGGCTGCTTTATGCTACGTTCTTTGAGTGCTCTGATAGGATTTTTGCAAGGTGGTGTTGAAGCATTGGTTTCTTAAATGGGACTATAGTATTGGAAGATAAGGATTGGCTAAGGACTCCCGAGTACTTCATTTCAACTATAACTTTGCAGGTTTTTAAGTTGGGGGGCTCCCGCTTTCTAGAGGAGCAAAAGAGACCCTAACATTGATTAATAATGTTATGTCACAACTTGGGACATGTGTCACAAACATATTAATACCAACCTTAACCCCTAAAGGACCGTTTGTCCCCTTGGAGGACAATTCGGGTCCGGGCAGGTTCCTACCACTTCAATTTTTAATAATATTTTTTGGAATTTTTTGAGTTAGTGTCTTTTGGGGAGAGCTTTGTGAATATATAATTTTTATTTTAATTGATGCTTGATAGCAAAAGTTATGGCACAATAAGCAAAATTGGAGTTTGGCGGGCAGCCCAAAAAAATCACAAAAGTCAAAATAATTTTTTTTCAATTTTTTTTTCAAAGATTATATTTTTGTCTACATGTGAAGCTTTGTTTCATTCAATTTGGACTAATCATGAGAAAGTTATGGAGAATCTTAGTTTTTTGGGCAATCTAAGCATCTTCTTGAAAAAATAACTTGTAGAATTCGTTTTCCAATGCAATTTTTAGAATTTTTCAAAAAAAATTGATAGACAAGGTTGGATTTTCTTGCTAGAACAATCTCACCACTGGGATTATTGTGATTCAATTCCATCTAAAAGCTATTAAAAATTTATTTTTTTCTTGAATCTTGAATCCACCTCTACTTAACAATTTTTTAATGAGTGAAAATTAAGTGCTTTTTATCCTAAATTTTTTTAAAGATTCTCAACTCAACTACTTAACATAAATAAGTAGAAAATCAAAGTCTATAGTGCAAAAGATTTGAACTAAAAAGATTCAAAGCCAAAAAATCTAGTCAAGCAAGGTGCCAAAAAACTTGTTTTCTTCACTTTAAATGCATATATCTTGCAATCTACATGGTCAAAGTTTCTGAAATTTCTTCCACATATTCATATACTAGTCAAGTATAAGATCTTATGGTCGGATATGCAAGAAAAAATAATTTTTAAAGCTCTTTTCTCTTTGCAGTAAAAATGACAATTTTGAGTGGTTTTTGATAGGAAAATCACCTTGGTCCTTTAGGGGTTAAAAAGCCAAAAAAAACACTATCTAAGCTTCCAAAAATCTGGTGCAACCTTGGTTGGAAATAACTCCACCTCTAAGTCAGGTATGGGTCACTGGTTGATAATGGGTGGTTTTACCTTATTGCTCCCAATTGCTAAGAGCATCCCCACGCCTGGAGATGGAGAGGTGGGTCTGCCAGTGTGGCTTGCAGAGTCCAACCCGCCCGTGTTTGCCGCTCCTCCCCACAGCAACACTGCATCCGAACTCAAAATCGGGGAAGAAATAAATGGCACGGGGTCCAAGAGCTCCTAGCCTCCCTCCACGCACTCCTTCACATTTCCCAATGGGCACTTTTACGCCTCCCAACGTTCGACATTCAAAGCCAACCTTTAATAACTCGAGTCAAAGGATGAAAAGAACGGATACCGAGTCATTCCAAGACTCTTCATTTGGCCATCTCCTATTCACATTTGGCCATGCCCGGTCATTTTTTGGCCCTTGCCATGCGTACCATGGGGCACTCATTATGACCGGGCACGACCATTTGCCCAATTTGAGCCACTTGTTGAGTTGCAGTGGGGATGCTCTAAATCTCGCCCACCCTCTGGGCAGAGATTATAAATTTTTTTGCTCCGCATTGTTTTGGAGAATAAATAAAAAAAGTAGGAATAGGCAGAAAAGCCATCCATGGAAATATGGAATGTTATGGAGCGGGGGCAACTTCCAAGAAAATTTCTCAAGTCAACCAGCCTCAATGATCCACTACTGTAGAATTTATAAAATTATAAATTTGTAAATTTATAAAAGTTCGGGATTGACGGTTGTTGCAAGGGCACAATAGTCAACTTCCACACCTCCCTAAATTGGGGAATATTTTTAGGTACACTCCACTTGGGGGAAATGGGCTCCACAGAAGCCCTTTATCTAACTTAGTTGATTGTTTATCATGGCAAAGAAAAATAGTGTGGCAATTTCCAGCTCACCGTCATAACTTGGGTGAATTCTTGCACACTAAAAAATGAGCTAAGCTTGTCTGCCCAGGCCACTTGTGGCCGGATGTTTTGTATTTTATAACCTTTGCAATGAAACTCCATTTCATTTGTGTAAAAATAAATAAAAGATGAGCTAAGTTAGAAAATTTCTCCCTGGGCAATCGCACCCTGTCCTAAAACCTCCATCATCCCTCTGTGTACATCTATGGAATCAATATATACCTATGTGGAAGAAACAATTTTAGAACATCTACTATAAAGGTTTTGACCCTTTTTAATTTTTGCATATAATATTCAAATTGTTGCATTCTTTGGTGCGTTGGAACTTCCTTTTCATTTGCCACCAAGAAAATATGAAAATTTGATCACTCTAATATTAGGAACTAGACACACTAGCAAAAAAAGGCAGTTTGGAGAGGTATTCTCTTTAGACCCCACTGAATGCAATATTTTTTTTTAGTTCCACTATATCAGTAATTGGATGATGGTGAGATTGTAAATGAATTCAAGATAAATGCAATCCAAATAGTTATGTAATTTTCAACACAATAGTAATATTTCACAAATTTTCAAAGTTGAAAACATAGGTATCCTATACATTACATTCATTAGTTGAAATCCAATAGTGGAAGACCAACAAAATGACCCATAAGAAGACCCACATGGGTTTAAATTGCTATGTTGGTCTTCTTATAGATCATTTCTTTGGTGTACACATGGCAACTAAGACCATGTTTCCACTTGTGATTAGATTCATCTTGCGTGGACACTATTGAAGCACAACACGTTTTAAACTTCATTGGTTACTTTCGAAAAGACGTAGAGGTTTTAAGTCATGAAAGTATTTATTCAAATTCATTTTTAGGTGTTAGAGGACAAGAAAGTGTCACAATTGAGTGTGCTTACCTTAGGATTGTCTAGCCAAAGAAGACAAAGTCTATCATCGAGGTAGTTAACCATAAACTTTATTAGATTCTTGGATGAATATGTATATTTTTTGTTTCTACAATAACCTCAAAAATCTTTCACTTACATTTTGTCCTCTTCAACGTTTTAGGGCTAAAGTAGTACTTCTACATTTCAAGGAGGGTACTTTTTCCACAAATTATTAGGTTGAAATAAAAATGGAAGCTTAATCACTGATTACGAATTGATTGATCTTTTATTTTGTGAAATCTTGTAGCAAGTTTTGTTTCTTTGATTCCAAATATTAAGTTATAATTTTACAGTGATGATCATTACTAGCAAATAACAAGAGAACTCTTTCATTTCTTCAAGATCAGAAATTTGAACCAATGCTTAAAAAATTTCACTCTCTAGGGAACATTCAAAGCACTATTCTAGACGGAGCTTTTTCTTGATTCAAGGTTGACTTTATACGATGAGGAAATATATGTGTAGTAAAAAGATATAATACAAATCTTATAGAACAATAAATTTATAAGTTTCATTAACATTTAATCTCATAAGGACCAAAGGATAGTCTAGATTTTCAAAATCTAAAAGATATATTATATAATGTAACTCAGAAAAAGAATTTGATGATGAAAATTATTCAAAAGTTGCAAAATATTTGTAAATCAAATCCATATGATTAGATCCACTACCATTCTGACCAACATTTTTCAATAAAATTTAAAACAAAAATTTAACAATTCCTTCTGAAATCGATTGTAGATTGGATGTTTATAAATTTTCACAAGTTAAAATTTTTAACTATAACCAAACCATAACTAGTAACAACTTTAGGATTTGAATTACACTTTTGAAGTAAATAAACACAAATATTAGAATAAAAATTAGAACTTCATACTTTGAACCTAACATTTTTTTGAACTTGGAATTTGGGGTTAGTAGACTTTGACTTTTCTTAAAGCAATACTTCAACTGCACCACACACAATTTTTTTACCAAATGTTGCATATTATATCAAGGTAGTTATATTCTAGTTCCAAATTCTAGAACTACAAGAGTTTTTTGTACATGCTAGCAAAAGTTTATTAAAATAATTTGGATTTCATCCTAGCCCACCTTACTTGGAAAAAACTAAACATCATAATTTTTTATCTAAGTAGAAATGAAAAAATACTATATTTTTTAAATGAAGCGTGCACACGCTGCATCTTTTGTCAAAAATTTGAAATATCCATTTCCAAATGACTTTATAGGGACAAAGGCAAATATCCATTTAACACCTTTGAGTCAATTGACCTTTAGATGCTGCCCCTAATCCATGACTAATAATCCACTTTGGGCAAGACACTTTAAAGTCAAAAAATAATATTCAAAAAATAAAATCAAAAGATGGACGGGGATGCTAGTATCTTTAGAGCGTACTATTTTGTGTCTAATTTAAGTAAACTATTTAAGAATTATGAGTTAGAAGTTGCTCTCAATCTCAATAAAAACAACTTCAATCTATTCATATGAATAGATATAAACATATTTAGATTAATTTTTGAAATTCAATTGAAATTAAACACCATGTAGCTAATTTTTTGAAGTTAAAGTTTTAAATTTCTAAACCTCAATAATTGTGAGATATTTAGACCTTAAAAACTGGAAACAAAGGATTTTGCATAACATTGCAAATGCAAAGTTCATTTTTCAAGAAAATTCTAGCAAAATTTATGTATCTCACAACTTACTCAAGTTCATGACTTATTTTAAAATTGGCTTAAGAGTCTATAAAAAAATTCAAATATACAATTTTTTTTGTTGCCCTTACTTATCCATGTTGATGAAAAGTACTCAATTAGACATCATTTTATAACCATTGATCCAAAGTATATGAAATTTGGCTTCCATTCAAGTCAATTGTTGTGTGTACCTATAAGAAAACTATAATAAGTAGATCAAAAAATTTCCATCACATTTGTTTGCTCAAAATATCTAAAGCCTCAAATAGGCCCTTCAATTCTTTAAAGGCTTAACAATGCCCAAATGGCTAATAAAAAAAATTTAGCAATGAACACATCGAATTGGATAGAGAAGATGAAGAAGATTTAAAACCAATGGATTCCAATATCATCTTATTATTTTATCATCTTCCATGCTTTTGCTTTTGGATGAAGATATTTGGCCTTGTGGAGGGCTGTTAGGATTTCGGCGAATGTGGAAATACAATGAAAAATTAATTAATTAATTAAAAATTAAATAAAAAATATATATTTTAATCAAAAATCCGACGGCGCACTCCAAATAACTGCTCAACTTACAGATTCCTTGACGACCTTTTTAGATTGATGTTTTAGCTAAATGCACATTTTTATACATCCTAGTACCCCTTGATCTTATGGCCTAAAATCTTTTCTAATGAAAAGACATGACTAGTAGGATGTTAAAACTAAACTAATTTATCTTATTAGAAAAATCACTTTTGCATGAGATGCTAATTTTGCACCCTTACTAATAGGATAAATTAGTGTAATGAATTGCTGGGACAAAATAAAAATAGATTGATAGAATAGTATTAGTGTTGCAAGGATTAGACACAAGTAAGCAAGTATGTTAGATTAACATAGGGTTATATATTCTCTAAATTTGACAAATATAAATACGTATTATAAAATTCAATTTTGAACACTAAATCACTAGTAACACGTACATGAATAATGTACACTGTTGCATTGACATCATATCCGTGTGGTTCAATAAACCATTAAGAACTAGAATATTTTATAAGTAAAATTTAAAACTTGATTGTTATTGATGTCATTATTTAGAGACCATATTTTGAAATAGGGAATTATTTTTTGAAGCAAAAATTAGAGAAAATAGTTTCAAAAATCAAAATTATTCAATGGTTAACCAATATAGGAATTTAGGCAAACATTAGATGAATGAAATTAATATAACAATTGTTGATTCTCCATAATCATATTACAATTAGTTCAACATTTGATCAATATATATACTAGTGGAAGTAAAGATTAAGAAATCCGTTGTTCTCACAAAGAAGCCCACTTTATTTTATGTGACAAATTTGAAGATCATATATTAATAGTGTATGAATACAATCAATCCTAATTTGTTGTAATCTACTTTGATTTTGAAAATTGCACGTGGTAATGGACAATATAAAGACCTCATCTTCTAAACCATTAAAATGTTGAAAAAATCAATTTGATACATCTCATGTAGCCGAAACAAACTAGCTATTGTGATTTATTCATAAAATGGTAGTTAAAACTTTAAAACTTAAAACTTAAAATCTTTTGTTTGATAGTTAAGGTATTACATCAATGTTCAGGGGAGAATTGCCAGTTTGTTCATTATTAGTTGGTGGAATAGGAAAAAAACCCAGTTGTCATTTCAAAACATTGAAAAAAAAAATTATCCAATGAAAAAATCTATAAAGTTCCTATTTGGAGTAAAAAATAGAGAACAAAAATGGACTCATTTGAAAACTTGATTCAACATGGGAATTAATCCCTAAAGTCCCAAGGCCATTTCTCTATCAAAAACCACTCAAAACTGCTATTTTTGCTGCGTTCATCTAAGAAAACAAAAAAAACATTTTTTTACAATATAACTATAGGATCTTGTGCTTCACTTGTCTGAGATCATGTGTTAAAAATTTCATGAAGTTTGACCGCATAGATTGGAAGATATTAGCATTCAAAGTTGAAAAAGAAAGTTTTTTTGAACACTATCATGCAATTTCACAATTTCAGATGACTTTGACCACCATTTGTAGAAACATTTTGCACTATAGACTTTGAATTCAAAATTTTTTATGTTGAAGAATTGAGTTGAAAGTCTAGAAAAAAAAATTGAAGAAAAAAACACTTAATTTTCATTCTTTAAAAAATTATTAAATAGAAGTAGGTCTAAGATTGAAAAGAAAACTAAATTGTTAATAGCTCTAAGATGGGATTGAAACACAATAATCCGATTGGTGAAATTGTTTAAGTAAGCAAACACAACCTTGTCAAACAACTTTTTTTTTTAAATTGTAAAAATTGCATTTAGAATGGATCCTATAGCTTATTTTTTCAAGAAGATGCTCTAATTGCCCGGAAAACAAGATTGTCCATAACTTTTTCATGATTAGTCCAAATAGAATAAATCAAAGCTTTTCATATAGACCAAAATATAATATTTTTAGGAAAAATATTTAAAAAATTAATTTTGACATTTTACACGGTTCTTTTTGCTGACTGCCGCGTTCAATTCTAGGCTTTTTGTGGTAGAACTTTTGCTCCCGGTCACCAATTGAAATAAAAATTATATTCCCACATAGCTAATCAATTTTGCTATCTTATGAGAAAGTTTCATAAAAGTTTGAGGTCACAAGAACCTACCCAAAATCCAATTTGTCCTCCAAGGAGACAATGGGACTTTAGGGATTAAAGAAAAATATTTGGTAAAACTTGGATAATATCTTGAACACCATATTACTGGTGTGTAAAGATCTGATTCAACACTCAGGTGCTGAAATTACATTTTCATTTTAGATTCTTAGTGGATTCATGTCACCTCACACCATTCACAAGATGACATGTGGCACTTTTCCTTTTTTTACAAAAGTGACAATTTATGCCGAATCGAACCTCCTTCACGTAGGGTACACTGATTGTCAGCAATATATTGCGGAGATCATGCGTTGAGGTTGTTGAATGGTGGTTGAGGACTTTCTATGGATTTTGGGACTTCGGATCAAGTGCCTTTGCAATGCATTGGCATCTGTGCTTTGCCAAATGAAAGTTCACAATCCCCAATCCATGATGGAAGAGAACTAACCTTTTTTCTGTTGGGAGGGATATTTATATAAAAATTAAATTTAAATTAATATATATTTTTTTAAATTAAAAGAGAAAACAGCAGGTTACAGTGCAGATGGAGGAAATCGAGGTACCCAAATAAGAGTAGGAAGATTGGGAGTGAGAGTATTACTCAGGGTTAATTTCCACTGAATGATGATGCAAATGAATGCTAGCAGAATAGAAGATGGTCTTCTAAGGACACCAAAAATATGAGACGTCCTCGCAACGAATCTGAGCTTTACATCTGTCACTAATCTTACATGGCGAAGAAGATGTCTCACTTATTTTTCGTGCTCATGTGAATGGTGTTGCACACGTAACATTGTTAACCAGTCTAAACCATTCCCCTCGGAATTTGGGATACTCCTTCCTTGGATTTCAGGGAGTGAATTTAGTTTAATCTATAGCAGAGAGTCATGGGATGGGTGGGAAGTTGCAATGCTAATGTCATTGGTTGACTTAGGAAGTCGTAGAGAGTCATTGGATGGCTGGGAAGTTGCAAAGAGTGATTGGATGACTAAGAAGTTGCAAGAGAGCCATTGGATGGTTGGCAAGTTGCAACTCTAGCTAACGTCATTGACTTATTAGGAAATTGCAGGAGTCATTGGATGGTTGGCAAGTTGCAACACTAGCTAATGTCATTGGCTTATTAGAAAATTGCAGAGAGTCATTGGCTAGTTGGAAAGTTGCAATGCTCGAGGATATTACTTTTTGGAGGAGCAAAGGAGACCTCCAAGCATTGATTAATAGTGTTATGTAACACAATAGAAGCTGACATCTTGCATATGGTAGTTATGGTACACAACACTAGGGAAACCACTTTTGAAGATCTATTTTAGAACACCCAAGTATCAACTTGTAAATGCAACACTTATTAGGTGATAATTTTATATATCAATTTCATCTCAATGGATTCAAATCTTGATACATTTACATCTTTTTGTAAATAAATTTTAAGTTAAATTACTATATGACATGTCATCTTACAAACTAATACACAAGATGTGCTTTGTAGTTGGTAGCTTTTAACTTTGAAATTGCTTTAAATGACCTTACATTTCCGTTGAAAGGAAGGAGTATCCATTCTCAATTCTAGATCCTAACCAGTCTTGGAAATTCATGCATCTAAATTTTTCCAATCTATATAAAGTATGCATACCTATTAATATCATTAATTACAACTAAGCACAATTATCCTTATTAAATGTAATTTATTTTTATTGGATCTTATTGGCAAACACAGGAAGAACGGGAGGTCGATATCGGGGGGGGGGGGGGGGGGGGGGTATTTTTTTCAACGAGTAACTTCCCCCCCCTTCCAAATCTTACAAAACAGAAATTTCAAGGGGGGGTGAAGTTACACGTTGACCCCCCCTGGTATTGACCTCCTGTTTTTCCAGTGAAATAAAAGAGGGTCCCAATTAATGCACTTCAGCATCCATCATTTAAACACCATATGACAATAATTTTGAAAATTATATAGTTTGTAGGAGTATCAAAAAACAACACTAAGCTCTTATAGACTCTCATATTTTGATTGTGTACATCTTGTTGCATTTGTATTTAATTTTTGTTATACTTTTTGGTCCAGGAGTAGGTATTGCATTTTGATCAATGTTAATTATCGATTTCCATACCTATTTACCTATATATATATATATATATATATATGTGTGTGTGTGTGTGTATGTGTGTATGTATATGTGTGTGTATATAACAATGAAGTGATTAATGTGGAATGCTCATGTCCATTTCACTTTCATTATTCCTATTTTTCTTGATACTATGGAATTTAATATTTCTTTCACAATTGGCTCAAATTGTATATGCTTGCATATACAAGTATGCAAAAAAAAAAAAAAAAATCTAATCTTAGTACATAGAAGTGGGGTAGGGACTCTTAAATGTGCCATTGCCCCAGAAGTGTCATTTTCACTAGATGTACATCTAGTTAATCAATATCTACCCCCATAGAGGTTAGAACGATTTTAGAACCTCTACCAAACAAAACATTGACCCTTTATAACTTTTGCATGGCATATCCAAATGAAACATTTTTTGGTGCAATGAAATCTTCTTTTAGTCACCAACAAGAAAACATAAAAGAAATTGAAGAGTCTAATAATAGCAACTATGGTATGACAGAAAAAGTGTCGCTTTGGGAAGTCCCTACCTGGCTTAACCTCTGAGAGCATTCCCACCGGGAGTTCCATTTCCCTAAAAGTTTAGGGAAGAGGACCTGAGATGTAGACAGGGATACAGAAAGTTCACCGCACCAAACTTTTTCAAAAATTTGTATCCATAAATTATACAGAATTTTGTAAAATTCTCACCAAATCCTGTATCCATAGGCTGATATAGAGAACTCGCTAGGTCTCATCTGTATAAAGTCAAGGTTGACTGCTTTGAGACTTCAAGTTTAGGGATAGAGAACACATTTGGGATGCTCTGACGGAAACAAGAGCAAAACTCTTGGTAACTGATGGAAGGCCATAACTTAATTTACTGCAAGAGCTAAGTTAGCGCCCCTCAGGATTACAAATCGAAAGCCACAATCAGGCACATGATGAGCGCCATGCCCCTGCGGTTTACTGAAATTCGATTCCTGCAATTCACGTCGATGCCAGCCAGCTCTTGCTGCCCAGACTGAAGACGATCAAGCATATCCTCTTGGAAGTCCCGCTTGCAGCTCTGCTAGATTGCTATACACAGCTGCCATCCCTGCTCAGAGCCTTGCTCCTGCAACTAGCTGCAACGCCAATGGCAGGCGATCGACGCCCATGCACACAATCCATGGATGCGCAGGCCGGATCCCTCTGACTGATTGCCGACCTTAGCCTCTTTTGCCGAAATGAAGGATCGCCAGCTTCATGCATCCAATGCCGCCATCACACACACTGCCAATTCGATTTGGACGCAATCTAGCTAGCTAGCCACGCCAGGACTAGCTACTGTACTGTAGGGGGAATTGAAGGAGATGGAAGGTGTCCACATGTGCATGGATTTCCAGTTCCGATGATCGTGTCAGGACTTGCAAAAGCATATATCTTGGAGAGTGACACCGTAAAGCTAGGAACGTCAGGCACAGGAGCTAGCGGACGTCTGCACGGGACCCTGGTGCCAAAATGGAGAAATTGTACGAAGAATTGACGAGAATTATATTTCAGGGCGTATCATAGATCTATCATCGTCTACCGGCGCTGCAGAAGCGGGGGAGACGAAGCTGTGATCCGATCTGTCTAGCATGTGTCAGCTATGCCTAATTATAATGTCAGTTCTTTCGAAGAATCGGGAAGACAATATAAAGCGAAGTCAGGCTCACTGCCGAAATTATACCTCGCTTTGCACATAAGGGTCAGCAGCAGCATCGGCGCGCGCGCCCTAAGCAAACTTTACAAAGAGGAGAATTCCAGGGCGTATCATGAGGTGAGTGCCTGGTGAGCATCACATTAATTTATCGACAGCTGCTCCCTTTCGTCTACCAGCACTGCAGAAGAGAGGGAGACGAAGCTGTGATCTGATCTGTCCTAGAATTTGTCAGCTTACCCTAAACATGTCAGGTCTTTTCAACTCAAAGTGGACAGAATTAGCATCGAAGTCAGGCTCCCTGCCGAAATTAAAGCTCGCTTTGCACATGAGAGGCAGCAACCGATGCTGCACACCCTAAAGAAACTTTACAAGAGGAGAATTTCAGGTCGTATCCTGAGGTGAGTGCCTGGTGAGGATCACAGCTTTACAGCTGCTCTCTTTCGTCTACCAGCTTTGAAGCAGAGAGGGAGATGAAGCTATGATCCGATCTGTATAGTCTAGTATAAGTCCACGAACCCCTAAAATTGTCAGGTCTTTCACAGCATCGCGGACACAATTTACATCGAAGTCAGGCTCACTGCCGAAATTACACCTCGCATTGCACATGAGAGGAGGCAACAGCAGCGCATGCTAACCCTAAACTGTACAAGATGAAAGACGAAGAACGGGGCCGGTCGATCCTTCAATTAAATGCCATACTCATCAATCTTCGACCTTGTGGAGCTTGTCAGAGTTTAAGAGCACATTCCTTGCCGCGCTCCTCATCGACCACTATGAACTTGGGGTTGGCCTGCTCGGACGCCATTTCTCGACATGGACAACGATGTCGAGAGCTGGCTCGGATCCAGCCACAATAGTAATTGTAAGAAGAAACTATATGGGATTATTGTGAAGAAACAGTACGAGCACGAGAGAAATTCAACGAATCTGTTGCAAAATAGATTGAAATTGCGGTGGTCCATGCCAAGTGCAGAAAGCCGTGCAGTAACTTACTGTTGTTGAGGGGGCTTGGCAGTTCGGATAATTGACCATCTGTCACAACAGATATACAACTTGCCAAGTGTCCGCATCCGAACGTGGCTTATTTAATCGTGGTGCTCATGTGGGTCATTAAGATAATTTGATTCATGTAGCCCCAAGTCCCCAAATGATCATTTGTGAGAAAGGGACAGGTGTCGAGCTTGGGCCAAGCATACGTCGCGCGAGCTCCGTGATGTCAAAAACATGCACGCCGAGTCTCTACCTATCCGAATCGATTTGACTTGAATGCTTTCCATTCCCCAAGTCGGTGTTCCCAGGACGGGTCCAGTACTCATATGCAACGCAGCCACTCGACTGAAAGAGCAGCATTTCTCGTCTCAAGTTTTGCATTTCGAGTTGCAGGTGCAGAGGGTGAATCGTGCAAGGACTTCATATTTTGCAGGGTCGCAATCCAAGGTACCATCGTTTGCAGATTTTTCTTTATTGTCTGATAGAGAATTTCGTACTTTAAACTTAATATCACTATCAGAGAGTATCGCATATATCTTGTGTTTTTGTTTCCAGTATCGTCTCTCTAGAATGTCTAGATTTCGATATTATTCTTTCTATTATCTCATATTGAGCGCCTGCGTAGCATTCTTCTACATCGTACACTTCCATTCACTTTTACAGTCGTTCGAGCTCCTTCGCTCCTAGCCCTCGACTGTACCACCATTTCGTAGTTGCAGTCCGAGTTCCCGAGAGATTTGGCGGGCTTGATCGAGCTTCTTCGACTCCGACACGACTAGGTTTTATGAGAACGATGGCTGCTTTGGTGGTTCGAGGGTCCATTCTCCCTTTCCAAGCGAAGCATGCGCTACGCATAAGTGATGGGCCAGCTGTGGGAAGCAGAAGCGGGTACCAGCTGGTGAACCGGATCCCAAGGCGACTTGAGATTTGCTGGACGTCGCAGAAGAGAAGGAGATTCCGCACGTCTCACATTGTGGCGTCAAGCCCTGCGGTGGAAGAAGCGGCCGCGGCCGCGGCCGCGCGGGAGGAGCCGCTTACAAAGGCGGATCTGGTGGCGCTTCTGGCGAGCGGGTGCAAGCCGAAATCAGAATGGAGGTCAGGAGGAGTCCTCAGTCTTTTGAGTTTTGGCATGTTTTGCTTGTATGGCTTTTATTATAGAATTTTTAAAAACTAAATCAGAGCCTTTTGTAATGCAATAATAACACTGAAAACGTTTCATCAAGTTGCAAGGTTTCACTGAAAAGATGTTTTCGTTAGGTTGGTGGAAGATAAAGTGTGGGTTTCAAAATTTCAAGCATTACTTTGAATGAATGAGAAGTTGTTCAAATTGAAATCATATTCTATTCATCATTCAAAATATGAACTTTTTTGAGAATGTAGGGGGGTAATGAAGGTAACATTTGTTTAGCCTAATAAACCTTCTAACACTCAACAAAATGGATATTGAAAATGGATGAAAATTATTTTGAAATAGTCTCTTCTGCCAAGATATTCAAGTCAACTCTTCCTACTTTTTCATTATATCAAGCTCCTTAAGTCAATCTCTAAGGTTAAATTTAGATGGATTTTTACATTTATTACACTACTTTGTGATGGAATCTTGTCTTACACTCTAAATACTATGATTTGTCATCGGTCTACTATCTAGTTACTAGGCATATACAAAGAATGTGATTGGGTCCCTTCGAAGTAGGGGTGAACCCCTACACTTTGAAGGGCCTTGGATTGAAAATGTAATTACTACCATGGATCACAAGTTATTCAAAACTATACTATTTAATTTTATAAAGTCTATATAATTTATGAAAAAATAACATTATGGGATCTAGTCCCTAATGGTTCATTAAATGTTATTTGGGGGTAGTAAAGGGCTATTTCAGGCCCGTTCCCCAATCTGTTCCCGATGTAGGGAAGGAACATCGGGTTGCTGTTAGAGCCCTAATTACCAAAAAAGTAATTTTAAATTGCATCTGAAAAAATAAAAATAATTTTTTTTTTAATAAAAAGTGACGTGGCCGAAGTTTGGCCACGTCACATTGCTGCGCTTCGCGTAACGTAGCATATTCCTAGTATTCGGGAACTTGCAGCCCTTTGGAAGGGCCAAATCCTCTCTAATGAATTAGTATCCTCTTTGTACACTAAACAATGAAATTAGATTGTCTTAACAAATAGGTTGCCTTATTCCAAGAAAATTACTTTTCAAGCCATCAAAGTCAACAAATACTTCTATACATATTTTCATTTGTACACATGAAGGTGCATGAGTCCTAATTACACAATACCTAATTCAAAAGTAGTGCATTCTTGTACATTAACCCCTAAAGGACCAACATGCGTTTTTTGTCCGTATAGAAATTTTGGGCAGGTATGTGTGACTAGAGATATCCATATTTGAGGCTGAAATTTTAATAGAAGGTGGGGACGAGGAATATCTTCATGTATACCAAGTTTCATGACATTTCAAAATACGAGTCAAAAGTTGTGACCTAATATGTTACTTTTTTCTGTAACTGGACAGTTTGGGCAGATCAGAAAAAATCATTTTTTCTAGAATTTTTTTTTTAAACTGGTTCTCTATATTTATATATACTTAAAAAGCTTTGAGTCATTCCATTTCAATCAATGAGTCAAAAGTTATGAGGGTTTTTGGTTTGCGGGCATTTATGGATCGTCTACTCTAAAAAACACTTTAAAGTCCTTTATTTAATTCAATTTTCAATATTTTTGGAGAAAAAAAATACTAAGATGTAGATTGATTATTACAACAATACAACCGTTGGGATTGGCATTTTTAAATTCCATAATTAAATTTTTAACAATTTAGTATTTTGAATCATTTTCTACTTCTTTCTACTTACTATTTTTTTCCCTATATGTTGTACAATTCCAAATGATGTGAAATTTTTCAAGCCTATAGACAACTTGTTTAGGAAACTGAATTCAAAGGAAGCACCACCTTTATCGTCATTTTTTCATTGAAAAGTGAGCTTGCAAAGTGCAGCTGCCCGTTTTTTCGCAGGATTGAAAAAATGGTTTTCAAGACTTTGAATGCTTATATCTTATGATCCACACGGTGAAATTTTCTGAAATTTTTACCACATGTTTTCAAAATATCATACTACAAGATCCTACGGTTACATGTGTCAGAAATTGTTTTTTTCCAAAAAATTGGCAGTTGTATTAGAAATGGTAGTTTTGGAGCGTTTTTGGTGATTACATAGTCATGAAACTTTAGGGGTTAATAGTAAATATTTATATATATTGTATTGTCAAATGTCAAGAAATTAGTGTGGGGCAACCTAATTTCACTATTTAAGTGCACCTTAAGTTTTACCATCTCATGTTATGAATTGGGGATTTGCTGCTGCTGCTGCTTCAAAAGGATTCTCAATTTGTAGTTCTGGCGAATGCCGGGGGATGGGCGGAATTGACATTCTTGCCAGGATTGGGACGGAGCACGAGAAGCTCGGGTTTCAGCTGGACACATTGGAGCCCATGAGCTTTGACCACATCAGTAAGCTGCTGGACGGCATGGCATCTCGCTTTGGCTATGAGAGGGTTATGGAAGGCGAACACGTCATGGGACTGCAGAAGGTGCAAACATTGCAGATAGATTTCAACAACAACAAATATTATTTGGTCTACTTATATACATGCCTAAATTCTTTTAACCCTTAAAAGACGCAGGGGTGACCTTGGAAATCATCTTTTTTCATTACCGTGTGACATCATCTACATTAAAAAATCCAAAAGTATCTATTGGAAGTCAAGCTACTGTAGAAAATCTCCCCTTTCCACAACAAATTCCGAGGATGGATGATTGCATTTCTATCCTGTACAGTTTGATTCTCTGTCATCCATCGGCCACAAGATGGCCTCCGCGTTGTTTAAGGGTTAAGAGGAAGATACTATTGATTGATTTTGTAGCAATAAGGATTGAAGCTTTCTTCAGTTGATTGTCAAACGAACAAGATAAAAAAATGATTTGTTGCTACCGATTTAACAAAAATCATCATAGTCTAAGAATTAGTAGCCTCAACAGAATCTGCAAGTGGAGCCACCCTAATGTGAAAATGGAAACTGAATTGTTGAGATGCAGCATTATATGAAACTGCCACTGTTGAAATAAAATGGGTAAATCATACTCCCTTCGTCCAGAAATAAGTGTCCTAGTAAGTGGTCATTATGGTGTTTTTTTCAGATTGTTTTGAGTAGGAAATGTAGAGGGTTTCTTGAATGTGTCCAATTTTATTTATATAGGTTGCAACCAACACGTGCAATGTTCTTCATTCATTTTGGTGATGTAAATTGTTAACGAATCCTTTTGAATTAACGCTTTTCACAATATGATCAACAAAATTGGTATCAATGTTTTCAACAACACCGCTGATATTTCTTTTTGGAGAGAGCGAGGGAGTAGTCTAGCAAACTGATTGTGTGGAATCGTTGCAATTGTTTGTGCAGGACGGCGCAAGTGTTTCCTTGGAGCCCGGGGGCCAATTCGAGTTGAGCGGTGCGCCTTTGGAAGACATTCATGCGTGTCAACGAGAGCTGGATCTGCATCTAGAGCAGGTGAATGATGCATGACTTCTCTTCAAAGTATGAAGACACTTTCGGCAGACTTGAGAAGAAGTGCCATTCTTTTGGAGGAGCATGCACTTGGCTATGAATCTTCAGCATTCAAATCTGAACTATTCAGATGATTAACGGCACTAAGAGCTCCCAAGTCTAGATTTTGGATGATGAACATAGTCCTTTGACTTGATGTTTTGTTCATTCATCCATGGTCATGTTAATGTCTATGCTTCAAGGAACATGCACGTAGTTGAATCCTGCGCATTCAAATTTGAACTTTTCAGATGGTTAACCACTAAGTGCTCCAAAGTCTAGATTTTGGATGACGAGCATAGTCTTTTGACATGATCTTGTGTCCAAATAATTTCTCATCCGTCCATGGGAAACTCAAAATCAACCCAAGTTTCTCCTGAATAGCTGCCATACACTATTGACAAGAATCTGGTTTGCGAATTCTCTTGAGGTTTAATACATGTTTTTTTTTGTGCAGGTGAACATTGTTGGCAGAGAGTTGGGATTAGGATTTGCAGGCATTGGATTTGAACCGAAGTGCCCACAGACAGAGCGACCAAGGGTGCCTAAGGTTTTCCCCACACCGCAAACCACTCCTGGTTCCCGTCCCATTCAATCGGTGGGAAGCTTCTGTGCCATAATCCCCGATTACGCGGGCAAAACCGCGTAATTGGGGATTACAGATTTTTCATCCGGCTCATCGTTTCATCCAATTTTATCTCCTCTTTCAGTTGTGATTTATGTTAGGCAATACCCTTATTGTCGAGCATTGCGCCAAATAATCGGCGCATCTTGTCGGGCTCCGCCCTCCTCGTCGGCCGATTGTTTGGCACAATGCCCTCCTCTGCGGGCATTGCCCTATACATTGAAATCAACATCTGCACTTTGTACAATCTAGAGTTTACACTTCATACTTTGTGGCTATAACATGGAATGGATCCAGTATTCTGCTGCTTTGCTTGGACCATTAACAATTGCAGGACATTAAATTGTGCCATCCTTTGTGGGCCCTGCGAGTCGAATTTACTTCAGGGAAGAAGCTGGAATTTTTTAATTGCCACGAACTTTTTTTTTGCAAAATCTGAATTATATTTGCAATCAAAGGCCCCAAATTAGCTAGGGGGGCTAGTAAGTATCTCTAGACATGGCTCAAATATAGGGGGATTTTTTTTACTTTTATCCTCAAGAACCCAAATTTATCTTGTTGGGCCCACAAAGGATGGCACGAGTTAACGTGCTTCTTAACAATCAATCAAAATTATGTTAAATTAGCGCAATTCTAGGTACCAAGTCCTGACATGTTAACAGCATAAAGGTCAAAAAACTAGGTTGGATAAGGTATACAACCTATTTCTAACAATGTTAAAGCGTTTAAGCATATGTCTGATTGAGCGATGGTGGGTGGATAATTTTCTCCAGTCAAGAAATAGGAGATTGCACTCTTTTTTGCGATTTTTCCATCAAGTTTGGAATTAGTAGAAATTAAGGAAGTGTAGATTACAATTGAACTTGTTCTTGATGCATAGGCGAACCTATTTCCAAGAAGCACAAAAATAAAAATTGATCTTAGCAACTTCATTAGGTGTCAATGTGTTATTTGTCGCACAATAATGAAGGCCCCTGGGTTGACATCATATTCCCCTCATTCATGAAAATAGGTCACCCTATCTTGCACAAATGGGGCCTTGGTTGGAAACAGGTTGTATACCTTGTGTATTTGTGTTTGTGGCCACACATTCGAAAGCACCAATGTCGTGAAATTTCGCAAAAAATTGTCGTTTATTGCAATGCTAAGTGATTATTATTATTATTGCAGGCTAGGTATGAGGTGATCGAGCGTTACATTCCCATGATTGGCGGATCGGAAATCGGGTACGATGTCATGTATCAAACATGCACAGCTCAGGTTCTAAACTTTCTTTCTCAATTGATGACTTTTTGTAATAGCGCAATGCTAGTAGAGGAGGGAATTGCTCTGCATAATCTGACCACCAGAAAATGCGAGAATTTTGGATGAATTGAAAACTTTTGCAAATGCGGGAAATTTGGATGAATTGAAAACTTTCTGGATGAAGAATTTGTAATGTCCGATTACATGGGTAGACTTGCATAATGCGCTGATTACACCAAATAACATGCCCAACAAATGAACAGGGAATTTTCTAATGTTTTTTTTTACGAATTGTGAACAAGGTTTTTAGGAAACTTTTAACATCATTAAACAGGATCTTTCATGAAAGTCATGGAGGTTTCGCGGTGGTCACAGTCAAACCAATGAAGTCCTTCCAATGCATCTAATTTCACTGAAAAGTCTAGTTTGGGTCTGACATAACTTATATCCTGCAATTTGCAATTTTGTCTCTGGCAAATCTGCAGGGACCAAAGCAATTAATAGTACGGTTAACACATTGTATGGAATAGAGCTGTTAATTTGTGCTCCATTCACTGATTTCAAGTTCAGTATTAATTTGAACACGTTCTAGCATTTTTCAATCTTGGTATTTGTGTGTACTTATAGCTCAAGAAAAGAATCTTTTTGGAAATATTTTTTGGAAATTTCCTTGAAAGGATGAGTCCTATCACCAAATTTACTTTGTTAAAAATGATTTAATTTATGAACCACAAGGTGCATTCTTAATTTCTGCAGTAATCTTGAAAGTCATCCTTTGAAGGTTAAGGCGACGAAAATTGGACTACAATAGAACTCATCTTAGTGCATGGTGCCAAGACTAGCGGGTAGGCACGGATTAAGAGAGGATAATGCATTTAGAGTGGTGTAACAATGATCCACCTAACTAATATTGACTCTAACTACATTATTTACTTTTAAGAAAATCTACATACTTGTCAGTTATGCACTAAGATAGGATGCACTAACACAAGTTGTATTGCATAATAGAATGTACCATTTTCTGGTAACCATATGTAACACGGTATTTGTGTTCGATTGAGAGTTTCTATTGCTTGTTGAACAGGTCAATTTGGACTTCGACTCAGAGCAGGACATGATCAATAAGCTCCGCGTGGGGCTCTCCTTTCAACCGGTGATTGGCCTAAACTTATGACATTGTAATTTGACTTTTTTGGAAGTCACCTCTAAACATTTTCTTGTCCTCTGACACCTTGTGCGTGCAACCAAATTTTTCTTGATAGATCGCAACAGCACTATTTGCAAATTCGCCATTTTCCGAAGGGAAGCCAAGTGGGAACTTGAGTCACAGAAGGTGAGAACTAGCACTCAAAATGATGGAGTAGTATGACATGATACTATAAGAAATTCATGTTTTTGTGGATGCATTTTAACTGATATTTACATGTTTTTATGTTAACAATAACGTCAAACATAATAGTGTGAAATTCACATTGCACTTATATTTTCTGATACACTTTCTGATTGTTGTTAGTTCAGAAGCTACTTGTCTTGGCTGGTTTGAGAATGACCCATTGGGTGCCCCAGTTATGTGTGGACAGGATATGATGCAAATCGAACCGGGGTACTGCCATTTGTGTTCAACGATGACTTTGGGTGAGGAAAAAAGTCTTGCATACAAAGAGTTTAAAATCTTTTTACATCATTTTGAACAACATCAATACATGTGGCGCACCGTCATTCCCTATGTGAAAACTCCCTATTTGAAAAACTTTGGTTTTGCATGTTGACTTATTAAGTACTACCTCATAAAATTTACCTTGCTAGTGTAGACTTTTTCTTGATTTAGTTGTGATCTTCTTGGGAGTTGAATAGAATTCTTGCGGTAAATCTACAAAGTTTTGTTTTTTCCATACATGTGTTGGGTTGCCAGGTTTGAGAAGTACACAGAGTATGCCCTGGACGTGCCCATGTTAATGGCATTTCGCAACAACAAGTGGAAAGATGTCAGTGGTGCATCATTCAAGGTAACCTTACATGTAAACATAATCTCTTTTCCACAATGAAACTAGCGTTACCCGCGACCTTTTTTTATTATTATTGGCAAGTCTCTCAGTGTGATGTTTTTGAGCAACAAAGCTTATATCCCATTCACATTAAGTTCATCCTAAGTCATTGAACCTTTTGCCAAAATTCAAAGTAAAATTTTGGATTTATTTGGTTTTAGCCATTTTCCATGAAACTACTTCATTTGAAGAAGGTGTTGTGCATTGCACAGGATTTTATGGCCGGAAAGTTGGAGGAGTTTCCCGGGGAGGTGGCGACCAAGACCGACTGGATGAATCATTTGGGAAACATCTATTCTGAGGTGAAACTAAGCCGAGGCTCAGATGGCTCATTACGGATTGCAAAAATTCCATTTGTTTCCTAAGTGGGCTTGCTTGTATGAATCCCAGTCTTTGAGCTAAATTTTCTTTTCTGAAAATCTTTCAAAGTATTCCGTGGGGTGACTTGGTGCAGGCGAGGCTGAAGAAATACTTGGAGATGCGTGGAGCTGACTGTGGTCCAGCGCCGTTCCTCAACGCTCTGCCTGCACTTTGGGTGCGTGGAGCTCATCCTTTGCAATGAGTTACAGTTCGCAATTTCAGCTGCGCAGTTCTGTTGTTTCGTACCATATCCTGTCCAGCTTGATTGTTGTGAGCCCCAAAATCGAGCCTGAAAGTACGCCGAGTCCTTCCGTAGGATATTCAAATCACGTTGTTCAAGTCTCGCCATTCTGGGAGCGCATGTCTTGAACTCTGACACCGTATTTCGATTGCAAGAAGGTTGTCTGAGTTTGGTGAAATTTCAGCTTTGCAATTCTGTTGTTTGTTTCCAAATCCAACTAGGCATGACTGTAACTCCAACCTCATACGATTTTGTGCGTTGAAATCTTGTTTCAAAGTACTTTTCTCAGAGAGATTTGAATTTAAATTTCCCAAATTGCGTCCATTCTCTGATCACAAGTGTTGGATTTTGGCACTTCCCTATTGATTCCCTCCTGAGTCGAATAGAATCTTAATTTTGTTATATTGGGGGGTGTTCACATGATTGGCTCTTTTCAAAGCAGGTCCCTTGCAACCTAAATCTATCAATTTCAAGATGTATAGGATAAATTTACCCCCGTTTTTTCATTCTAGATCGTAGCGCAGCAATGCTTAAATCTCAACAATTAGTCTGTTTTCCTAGATGTAAGTTTGAAGAAAGCCGTTACTTGCATTTCGTTGAATGGACAATCTGATTTGACAAGAAAGTTGGGCATCAGCAGGTGGCACTGACCAACTAGGGCTGCTGTATGTTGTGACTTTGTTTGTAGGTTGGGTTGCTGTATGACGAACAATCGCTCAAAGGTGCTCTGGACATCATTCATGACTGGACTAACGAAGACCGTGACATGCTCCGCCACAAGGTATGCTGCAACACCTGGAAAATTTGGTGTGTTATTTCTCAGTATATTACCACAATAGGGTTGCTCTAGCATTATGATGTCGGATTTGGACCACTGGATTGAGCATGATTGAACAAGAGCTAAGCAAATGTTGCGTTCATGTCTGGTAATGTGAAAGTAGTGCCTCGTTATGAGAAATTACATCCCTGTCACACTTGTATTGCCTGGCATGATATTTCTCATAATGAAACTCTACTTTAATTCACGTTACTTAGTCTGTAACTTCGAAACAAGATAAGATTATGAGATGTAACCATACTCTCTATGTCCAGCCTGCGGTTGCCTCCTCTATAGAAATGGGCTCCGTGCAAGTTAGATTGATTGGATTGGATTGGTTTGAAAGCTCAAAATTTGAGAGGCTCTCGGACAGAATGCCATGGCGTTCTATGCGATCAAGAGCGTCCATATCTGTACTTTTGATTGAATTAAGGGCTTCAAACGAGAGGAAAGAATGCAGCTTCTAATTCATCTTCTAACTAGGCAATGACACAAATGAAGCGTCTGCTTTGAACACTGGGCTTGGCATTATCGGAGTTGCTTGTGCGTGCGAGTGCAGGTACCCAAGCACGGACTCCAAGTTCCGTTCCGAGAAGGTCTGTTGCAACATGTGGCCCAAGATGTAGTCAAGCTTGCAAAGGTATGCCGACAGAGCTCTTCAAGCCCTCCGCTGCGTCTATTGTATCCCTAATTTGAACATATTAGTTTCAAAACTCTGAAGCAAGCATCTATTATATGGTTTGGTATTAAATTCAGTTCTATTCAGCCTGCTAACACGCGAGTCTCGGGGGCAATGAGCAGGAGGGATTGTCTCGAAGAGGACGCAACGAGGGTGTATTCTTGGCTCCACTTGAGGAAGTTGCCACAACAGGTATAACTCATAGTCTATCAAGAGTGTCGGTATTTCCCAAGCAATTCTGACTGATCTTTTCAAAAACATCTTTCGTAACATTCTTGCCCTATATGTAGTTGTCGAAATTTGAATGGGAACCACTTTGGATTCCTGTTCGGGGTGATTTTTTTGTGATAAGAAGAGATTGGAGAGAATCAAAATAGGAGTAGAAGTAGCCCAAATTTCGAGGAACGATGTCTATGAAATGGACTACTATACACTCAAGGGCCTCTCTAATGGCACCTAGAGTATTGCACATTCTCTTGAATTTCCTGCACATCTCGCATGTTGTGTACACATCAAATTTTGAAGAGATAGGAGAGTGCATTTAGTAGCCCATTTTTTTCCATTGAGACTGTGTCATTAGAGAGGCTCAACGGTCTGAGTTCACTTCTGAATATTTGTGGCTTTGGAGTGTGTGCAGGTGAGACCCTGGCGCAACAAATGCTCAACCTGTACGAAGGCAAATGGGACAGAAAGGTGGATCAGATTTTCGATGAACTGAGATTGTAGAAGATCAGGATTCCACGTACGTAGGAGGTGACCCTTTTGTGGGGATAAGGTAGGAGGTTCTAAAATGGAGCTGGTTCTAAAACCAATCAGGCTCTAGAGGTACATTTTGCACTTTCCAATGTACAAGTGGTGTGCATTTTAGGAGGTGGTCGGTTTTAGAGCCCACAAAAATGCACTTTTCTGCAACTTCAGAAATTCATAACTAATTCTACAAAGCTTCAAAAAATATGAAACAACTTGGGTTAGATGCCAATTTCTCTTGCCTTTCAAGGAAATTTATTGAAAAATATTTGAAGAAGTTTTACCTCCCCCAAAGTCAGCTTCAGCTCTTAGATGAGCGATTTATGGACCTCCTACCTTAGTGAGGGAATTCACTTCAACACCCACTCACTTAACTTTGTAAGGACGCTACAGACATTTAGTACTCGACGGATGACAAAGAATTCTTTTGTGTAAGGTAGAAGTGCAAATGTTCATCTTTGGATGTATTCTGGGTTTTTTCATTACCCCCATATCTATATTTTTTCTAAATATGCTAGATTACAAATTGATATGGGATTAACATCCGTATCTCATGTCCCGTACATATATCTCTATATTGTATTGTATGAATATTCCGCATAAGACATCATATTTTGTACAATATATCCATATATTGTACTGATATCAAAATTTATTTGGTTTTGATATTGGGATGTGGATCATGGTCAAATTAGGTGTTTTATTTATTTGTTCTTTTATTTACAAGAGTGGTTATTTAATTGATAAGATCTATGTATATCGCTTTTCAGGGAGTAGTCATATATATAATGTATTGTACATGAGACAACTATCATGCTAGTAATATCAGCATTGTTTCCCCATGCATTAGAGTTTGCCTCTTTTGTCATGAACTGTTTTTTTTCATTTGATTCCTTTTTAACTCTTAATGTAGATTTTGTTGAATTTCTCATTTAAATTGAATATTTGGGAATGACAATAAATCATGATTGTATGCAATCTAATATCGTTGAATTGTTTTCTCCATAAAGTGGGTTTTCGGTCCCATCCTTGAAACTTTGAGCCAAAAAGTTGGTTCTTTAGTTTATTTGCCATTAAAGAATTTCTTATACAAAAGAGGCTAGCTTTTGTTTGGTGTAAAATTAAAACTTGAAAATACTATTAGTGGAAGCACTTTAAAAATCACATGTACAAAGATAAGAAAATGTAAATTTAGACTTTGGGTGATTGAATAGAGACTATTAGAAGGAAATTGAAAGACAAAAAACTATAATGTGCCATGGCTTAATCCTTAAGGAATGGGCCTAAAACCACTTTTTCAAACCTTGATGTCTTACATAAGTCATAGAAAGTGCATTTTTTTTGGTAAAAATTCGAAATTTTTGAGAAATTTTGAATAAAAAGTGAAAAAATTCATCTCAACTACAAAATATTTTTAAATTTTTTGAAAATTTCTGCTCAGAGGTTAATTATAGTGCAAAACAACATGGTGCAAAAATATTTATCATGTTGCTCTAAAATTAATATATATATAGTAAGAGGTCTAAGTTCTGGTTCAAATTGAAATTTAAGATTAAAATTTTGGAATTTTTCAAAACTTTGAAATGGAGTAGAAACTGGTCTTCATGAGCTTAGTTTCCTCATAAGCTTCATTTCATTAGTTGAATTCAAAGTCAAAAACTTATTTTAAGGTTTAAATCCAAATTTAGAAAAGATGAGCACAAATTATCAATATACACTACATGATGATCAATGAATTTGACATTTTCTTATGTGCCGATGTTAACATTTGGCATATCGCAATAACGAATGGAAAGACGTCACGAGTGCATCATTCAAGGTAATTGTCCATGTAAACACTATCTCTTTTCCACAATTAAAATTGAAGCTCGTGGCCTTCTTTTCTATTGTCAAATCTCTTAGTGTGGTCAATACTAAGTGTTTTTGAGCAGTGAAGCTTATACCCATTCACATTATGCTCATCCTAAGTCCTTGAACCTTTTATCAAAATTTAAAGTAAATTTTTATGATTCTTTTGGTTTTATAGTTATTTGAAACCTAGCTTAGCGTCTGCATCCATGAAACTACTTCATTAGAAGGTGTTGTGCATTGCACAAGATTTTATGGTAGGAAAGATAGAGGAGTTTCTTGGGCAACTAGCGACCAAGACCGAGTGGATGAATCATTTGGGAAACATCTACCCTGAGGTGAAACTAAGCCGAGGCTCAAATGGTTAATTTTTGATTGAATGAATCTAAATGACTTCTCATTCATCCAAAGTAATACTTGAATCTTTGACAGACAACTTTACTTTTGACTGATCTGATAAAGTTTGAGTTAACGAATGTCTTGAGTCATAGATATAAGCAATCATTTGCAAAAATTCAAAAATGGAGGCAGGCGAGTCCAGCACCGTTCCTCAACGCTCTGCCTACGCTTTGGATGCGTGAAGCTCATCCTTTGCAATGAGTTACAGTTTGCAAGTTCAGTTGCCCAGTTCTGTTGTTTTGCACCATAACCGGTTGTTGAGTTTTCAACACTCACGTGGCACCGTCCCATTGGCAACCCATCACCATTGCCATTACAAGTTGTAACTCATAACCTTCTCTCCTTTCAACTTGCTTCCTACACCCTTGGATCATGAAGATCAAAGGTTGTGATTGAAAAGTGAACAACCGGTTATGTCCGATAATCTACTCGCCACTACCGCGGCTCGTCTGTTATCTAATACATATCCTGTCCAGCTTGATTGTTGTGAGCCCCAAAATCGAGCCTGAAGGTACGCCGAGTCCTTTCATAGGACATTCAAATCTCGTTGTTCATGTCTCGCCATTCTGGATTTCTGGGAGTGCATGTCTTGAACTCTGACACCGTATGTCGATTGCAGGAGGGTTGTCTGAGTTTGTTCAAAAAGATTGAATGAAAAAAATCGGTGGATGAAAATGTGAGGAATGAAATTATGACATTGTTTGCATCTAAGGTAGAACTGGACATCACCACCATCCACCCAATTCTACCACCTACAAGACCCTTCCATTTGTGTCAGGGGTTCACCCATCACCACAATCATAGCACTCCTTTATCATGATGTCAATGCACTTGGAGAATGAACATGTCAACCCATGCTTTAACAAGTGCCTATCCATGCTTCAACAAAGGTCTATTCAAACTTTTAACATTTTAGCTTTGAAAAAGCTTAAAAAAATTTCACTTCTTGTTCAAATAGCTTCATTCTTTTTGCAAAAGGACTTCTCTCAAACTTTTCAATCTCTGAAAAATATAAGAGCTGACAAATAGCTTCTCCAAAATACCTACACAAAATAGTGAAATTATGTTGCCCCATGCTAATTTCTTGACATTCAACACTATGTGAATATCTATAGTCATTGCAAAAGAATGCAGTAATGAAGGAGCTATGTGTGTTGTATGGGTTGGTGAACTGTTCATGGCTTGGGATTAGAGAACTATGTGCGCCTCCATGTGGACAAGTAATGGCTCATGAACTAACTTCTATCAGTGAAGGCAACCTAATTGTTGAGGCAACCTAATTTCACTATTTTGTGTAGATAGCAAGTCTGTATGGTAATAGGTACAAGAGACTACTGTAAAGATTTGGACCAAACCATCTCATCTAATATATTAAAACTTATACAATATTCCTGTCGATAGAATAAAGAATATAAATGGGACGAGGCCACATAATCGGTTGTTGAGTTTTCAACACTCACGTGGCACCGTCCCATTGGCAACCCATCACCATTGCCATTACAAGTTGTAACTCATAACCTTCTCTCCTTTCAACTTGCTTCCTACACCCTTGGATCATGAAGATCAAAGGTTGTGATTGAAAAGTGAACAACCGGTTATGTCCGATAACCTACTCGCCGCTACCACGCCTCATCAGTTATCTAATACATATACACAAGGAAAATGTTTGAGCTTCATGGATGACATTCCGTCTGACTGGCAACCAAGGTCCATGCCAATCTATGGACGCAATTAGGGCTTTCTTTTTTGGCTTTTTTAGCTAGATTGCAACAAAAAAAAATATGGCTAAAAAATGGTAAAAAAAATGGCAAAAAAATTTGGATGAAATCGCCAGATTGTGGATGAAAACCAAATTATAGACATGTGATATGTATATTTTCTATCTGATATGGATGAATGTTGAAACTTGAAGCACCACTACAAAATTTTATATTGCCACTGTGGCACTTCTTAAAAAATGAAAAAGAAAAAGCCCTGGATGCAATGTCATTGTTTCCTTGAATAAGTGAGACTCCAAAGAATATAAGGCTAGCAGGGCACAGATTGAGCAGTAAAATATCGACAAATGGAATTCAGCATCCTTGGATGAATGCACGGAGGTCACCAGATATGGATGAATGATAAATCATGGACGGAACAAGAACAAGAACAATCAATTCAAGCTCCCATGCAAATTGTCCGTGTCCTGCACATAAGATAAAATTTGAAGTTTTTTTTTCATGCCTGCATGGATCATGGGTAAGGTACTGTAGCCGACCCCTTCAGTCTGATCACCCCTCCATTTTGGTGGTATAGATTGTTGTCTTTCGGTGAATTTGTCGCTCAATCCCCGGAGTAGGTGTGGCGCAATATGATTGGTTGCAAGGCGGTCAATATTGTAAACCAACCCTTGGTCGATTTTGCAATCAGCCTATGGTCAAGAAATAAGAAAGGTCTATATCACCATTAAAGGTCTAAGAGAATCTTCCACTAAAAAATTCATACTCTATAGTAATTACGTTTTGATAATAAAATTTTATAAAAATATGCAATCCTTCCAAACTCTATTTCCGTACACGGGGAAACTCCGCACTCCAAAAACCTATACTCCAAACATGCGTAATTGCTTAAGTGGTTGGAAATGGGTCGGTTACCTTATCAAAGAAAGAGTCAGAGCTTTTGATTTTTTTCTCAGACTGGTCCAAAAGAATACATGTGAGGGTCCGCCTACCTACATTTGATGACGCCTACCTGTCACCAACATGTATCCTCAACCGTCCATTTGGATGTTCAAAGACAACTCTAGGTTAATATATGTTGCGGTGTGAACAAGTCCACATAGCCAAGCCATCGTGGCGAGCACCAACGGGGCGGGGCGAGGTCACCTTGGCCGGGCTCTTGCGCCTCAGGGATCCCTTCGCCTCTGGCCGGCTCCGACTTCAGTTGTGTTTCATGGCTATGGCGATGGTCGGTGCTGGCTGGGAGCACAAAGCCGCAGACGGTAACTTAGCGTAAGGAGCTCAGTAGATCTGCGTCAGCCTGATTATTATTGTCTGTTCAAGCCCTTGCGTTTCCATTTGAAGTACCAAAGATTGCCTGTTCAGAAGAGAAGCGTGGTGCAGGTGCATGCGGTGATTGTGCGGTAGCTAGGATGCAGTTGGATGGTTTGCCGGCCCGCGCGCCTGGTGTCTGTTGCGTTTAATTGGAGGTGAGCAAACGGGAGCGTTCAGTTTTGCAAATGTGATGCGGTTTTGGACTAGCGTCATTCTTCAGTGGTTTTTTCGTTTCTGATGGCTTTTGGCGTTGTTAACGCGGGGATTCGAGACCGATTGTGCTTGTGACGCAACCTTTGTGGATTGTTAAGTGTACGTTAGCGCAGGAGGAGAAGGACTGAAGTAGCAAAATGATGTGGTTTCAGAGAATTTGTGCGATGTATCTGCGGTAGGAGTGTGCAGGGAGGGAATAGGAATTGTCGTTTTTCGGTTCTTGGTGTGCTGCAGTGTGCGACTTTGCGTTAGAATTTTTTTCTTGTTCATTGGTGAGATCTTTGTGAGAGTGATATTGTTAGTGATCTTCTTGTGATTTCTAGGGCGGAACTTGAGAGGGACTCCCGGTAGTGAGACGCGCTGCTGGAAGAAGATCTGGAGGTAAAAAGACTGCGGTGGTACCGACGCTGGAGACTGGAACGGGTGGTTGTCGGAATCGGATAAGCTACTTGCTTATACCTTCTTTCGGGAGTATCTGTCAGATGATTCACACTTTGTCTCAGTGCGACTAGAGAAATCGCTTCCGATTGGAACCTATCGAAGGTGTGTGACTATGTTGTGCTTATGGTTTTTCTTTGCACACCTTTGACAGTGAGCTTTGTATCTTCTGAAATTAAGTCACGAAGTACAAGGCCTTAATTTATGTAAGGAGGTTTACTGTGCGCGGATGTTTGAAATGATTGCTACGCAGGCTTTGTCACATTTTTCTCAATTTTGCCTATGCAGACGATTAGTTGTTTAGTGCCACTTTATCTTCGAGATTAGCTATGTTGTTTCTCATGAGGTCTTTGGAGAATTTCTTGCATTAAATTTAAAATGGGAGTGTTTTTGACAGACGAAGAGGCTCATCACGCTTAAATAGTTCTTAGAGCTCAATTCCTCTAGCCTACTGTCCCGACACACTAAATAAGCTAAGGGCGTTCAATCTTCAATCCATCCAGTCATCCACCTTGCCTTTGCTCCGTTCCAACTTAGGTCATCTCAGTGTTGCTTGTATGTTGCTTAGATTCTTTGCCAGCAGTGCAGGGTTTGCAATTGGGAGGCTGGACGGTGCCAAGCCCTACTCGGAGTAGTCGGGTGGAGTAACGACTATTGGAGATTGGAGCTTGTTGCGGGCGCGGAGGTCATCATGTCTCGCATCGTGGAGGGCATAAAAGTCGTATGTTCTCTACTAGTTGCGAACGGGCGGTCGGCTGTAGTGTACCGCCCGTTTCTGCACCTGCGTTTTATTGTCGTCAAAGAATGAATACGAATGGGCCGGAGTTTTGATCCCTCACCTCTCAAAAAGCTGTACTTAGTGCGCCTTGTAACTCCACGGGTTTGCCAAAGCAAGTAGACTTGCGGACTTAATTAGGAGTGTGCATGAAATTTTGGAATGAACAGATGACCCTGGGACCAGATGTTGTTGGGTCGTGGTGCCGTATTCCATCTATTGGTCGGTGCTGATTAGTTTTTTTCTCATGCCACTTACACGTTTATGAATTTCACCGAGTGTTCTCATTTGTGTGAGAATATGAGATTATCACTACGTCACTGAGAAACGTCTTTGTGCTCGGCCATGGCAGCTATTGAAAGGCAAAGACGATGATGATCACGAATACCGCTATCGCGGAGCTTCAGGCTCGAAAAGATACGACGGGTATCCAGCGAATGCGTCTGCCGAAGGGCGCAACAGATATCTTGCCGATGGGCGCAGTACATATTATGCTGACGGGCGTAGCGGTTATCCTGCTGAAGGGCGCAGTAGTTATCCTGCTGAAGGGCGCAGTGGTTATCCTGCTGAAGGGCGCAGTGGTTATCCTGTTGAAGGGCGCAGTGGCTATCCTGTTGAAGGGCGCAGTGGCTATTCTGTTGAAGGGCGCAGTGGCTATCTTGCTGACGGGCGCAGCGGTTATCCAGTAACCGCGACTGTCGATGGGCGCAGTGGCTACGCAGCAAACTCGATTTCCGAAGGGCGAAGCTCATATCCTGCCGATGGGCGCGGCGGTTACCCTGCCGACGGGCGCAGTGGTTATCCTGTGACCGCGACTGTCGATGGACGCAGTGGGTATTCAGCGAATGCGATTCCGGAAGTGCGAAGCTCATATCCTACTGACGGGCGCAGCGCATACCCTACCGAAGGGCGCAGTGGATACTCTACAGAAGGGCGCGGTGGATATTCTTCTGATGGGCGCAGCGGATATCCAGTGAGCGCGACAGCCGATGGGCGTAGCGGTTATCCAGTGAGCGCGACAGCCGATGGGCGCAGCGGTTATCCAGTGAGCGCGACAGCCGATGGGCGCAGCGGGTACCCAGTGAGCGCGACTACCGGCGGACACCGCGTGCCATCAGGGCGGCAAGCGGTGGACGACGACTACGTCCGCAGTAGCTATGATACTAGAAGTGAGGCACGAGGCGAGTTCCACCAGCCTTACGCGTCTTCTCCTCGTGGATCCGGCCAGGCCTATGGCATCCGAGATGCCTCCCCCCGTGCCGACTCCGAGTATCGTGCCACCCCTCGTGTGGAGATTCCCCCACGGGGCGAGTACGTCCGCACGACCCAACCCTCCCCGCGTGAGTACCAATCGCCCACGTCCGGCAGGTCCGAAGGAGGCACCCCGAACTCCAGGAAAGTGACCAGCCCGTCTGGCTACTATGAGACTGTGGCGAAGACCGGTATCTTGGAGCCGCCCCCTGGGAGCAATAGTCGCGGCAACCCGAGCGGTCGGCCCACGTTGGCCCGGATGCCCTCGTTTGGGAGTGGCAAGGTGACGCAGTACGACGGCATCAGCCCCCGCGGCCAGGACTACGAGGCCAAAGACTACACCGGCTTCCGCCGCATGCCGTCTCTCGGTAAATCCCGGCACCACGAGGCCGAGTACATTTCCAGCTACGACGAACGATTGGAGCCCCGTGCGTCCTCGCACAGGGAGTTCAATGCGCCCATCCGACGCATGCCGTCCTTCAACCGCAGTCGCTACCACGACGCCGAGTACATGGCGGCCGACGACGACCGGGACTACAGTCCGCGCTCCTTCTACGACAACGGCTCCTCCTACACTACGTCGTACAATGACCGGCCCAGCCTGCTCTCGCAGGTCTCGTTCTCCAAGATTCCTGTGGAGAATCCTGACTACGTGAAGCAAATCGCGAACTACTGATCGCCTACTCGCCCTTCGCCCTTCCTTCGGGATCGATTTCACAATTGTACAGGGTTTTGGGGAGACCGACCCAGATGCATTCAATCCATGCTTCCGATAGTCTGCATATGCTATACACGGAATCTTTGTTTTCTAGTGGCTTGCAGAGCGAAGGTATCGCTTAGTTCATTTTTGTAGTGGATATCTTAGTCTCCTTTCGAAGTTTAAAAATTTTAGTTCGTCTTACTCCGTGATGTGATTTCAGCTTGTAAATGAAGTTTGTAAATTTCAGCTTTGCAATTCTGTTTGTTTCCGAATCCAACTGGGCATGATTTTAACTCCAACCCTACTCGATTTTGTGCGCTTAAGTCTTGTTTCAAAGTACGTGTCTTATATAGAGACTTAAAATTGAATTTCCCAAATTGCGTCGATTCTCTGATCACTTGTCTTGAATATTGGCACTTCCCTATTGAATCACTCTTGAAAGTAGAATAGAACCTTAATTTTGTGGGGAAATTTACGTGATTGTCTCTTTTCAAGGCAGGTTCCTTGAAACCTAAATCTATCAATTTCAAGATCTATAGGATAGAGTTACCCTATTCATTCTTTTCATTCTAGTTTATAGCACAGCAATGCTTAAGTCTCAACAGTGTGTGTTTCTAAATGTAAGTTTGAATGAAGTCGTTACTTGCATTTTGTTGAATGGACAATCTATTTTGACTAGAAAGTTGGGCTTGCACTGACCGACTCGGGCTGCTACATGTTGTGACTGTAGGCTGGGTTGCTGTATGATGAACAATTGCTCAAAGGTGCTCTGGACATCATCATTCATGACTGGACTAACGAAGACCGTGACATGCTCCGCCACAAGGTATGTTGCAACACCTGAAAAATGTGGTGTTATAATTCTCATTACATTACCACAATGGGATTGCTCTAGCATTATGATGTCGGATTTGGACACTGGATTGAGCATAGATCTAAGCATTGCGTTCATGACTGGTAATGTGAAACTAGAGCCTCGTTACTAGAAATAACATCCCTTGTCACACTTCTATTGCCTGGCATGATATTTCTCATAATGAAACTCTACTTTGATTCACGTGACCTAATCCGTAACGTCAAAAAAAGATAAGATTATGAGATATAACCGTACTCTCTCGTTGTCCAGACTATGGTTGCCTCCTCTATAGAAATGGGCTCCGTGGAAGTTATGGATTGGATTGAATGTTCAAAAGTTGAGAGGCTCTCGGACAGAATGCCATAGCATTCTATGCAATCAAGAGCGTCCATATCTTTACTTTTGATTGAATTAAGGGCTTCAAATGAGGGGAAAGGTTGCAGCTTCTAATTCATCTTCTAACTAACTAGGCAATGCGACACATGAAGCGTCTGCTTTAACACTGGGCCTGGCTGATTATAGGAGTTGCTTGTGTGTGCGAGTGCAGGTACCCAAGCACGGACTCCAAGTTCCGAGGAGGTCTGTTGCAACATGTGGCCCAAGATGTAGTCAAGCTTGCAAAGGTATGCATGGAGCTCTTCAAGCACTCCGCTGCGTCTATTGCATCCCTAATGTGAAGATATGAATTTCAGAGCTCTGAAGCAAACATATACTGTATGGTTTGGTATTAAATTCAGTTCTATTCAGCTTGCTAACATGCGAGTCTCGGGAGCAATGAGCAGGAGGGATTGTCTCGAAGAGGACGCAACGAGGGTGCATTCTTGGCTCCACTTGAGGAAGTTGTCACAACAGGTATAACTAATAGTCTATCAAAGAGTGTCGGTATTTCCCAAGCAAAGTCTGACTGATCTTTCCAAAAACATCTGCAATTGAAATGGCTTTCATAACTTTCTTGCGCTATATATAGCTGTCAAAATTTGAATGGGAACCACTTTTGGCTTCCTGCTGGGGTGATTTGTTGGTGATAAGAGATTGGAGAGAATCAAAATAGGAGTAGAAGTAGCCCAACTTTGGGGGAATGGTGTCTATGAAATGGACTACTGTACACTCAAAGGCCTCTTTAATGGCACACTATATCATTGCACATTCCCTTGATTTTCCTGCAAATCTCTCATGTTGTGTACACATCAAATTTTGAAGAGATGGGAGAGTGCATTTAGTAGCCCACTGAAGAGTGTCATGAGAGAGGCTCAGCGGTCTGAGTTGGCTTCTGAAGAGTGTTCAGTTTTCTAAATAATATGTGGCTTTGGAGTGTGCAGGTGAGTCCCTGGCACAGCTAATGCTCAACCCCTTTCTAGGGGATACTGAGTGAATTCACATCATCACCCACTCACTTAATCCTGTAGCGACGCTGCAGACACTATGTTGGATGACAATGAATCCTTCCGGGTAAGAAGTGCAAATGTTCATCCTTGTAAGGACGCTGCAGACTGTAAGTGTTTGATGGATGACAAAGAATCCTTCCATGTAAGAAGAGTAGATGTTCATCCTTGTAATTTTTTGCAAAAAAGAGGAGGTCGAGTACACTAGTTTGACCTCCAATGAGTACTTTTGTTGGGTTTTTTAAGTAGATGATATATACTGTACCCAAAAGGATGATTTCCACAATGACAAGCACATCCGTAAAAGGTTAATGAGTGATTAATATGTACTCCGTAGTATATTATCCCCATATGCATACAATTTTGGAATATATTAGATTACAAATTGATATGGGATCAACAATCATATCCTATATTCCTTGTATCTATATGTTGTATTGTATTAGTATTTTGTATAAGATAGCCAAATTCCATACATCACATCTATGTATATTTCGTATGGATTTTGTATGTGTCCTATACATTGTACCTACATTATAAGTTTTTTTGGTTTTGGTTTTGGAAGATGGGTGGGTGATTTAGGTGTATTTATCATTTGTTTTTGATTTGTAAGAGTGGTTATTTGATTGATAAGATTTGTGTATGTCCCTTTTCAGAGGATAGTCATAAGTATAATGTATTATATGTGAGACAACTATCGTACTAGTGATATCAACACTGTTTCTCCATGTATTAGAGTTAGCCTTTTATATCATGAAATGTTTTTATCCATTTGATTCTTTTTTAATTCCTATTGTAGATTTTGTTGAATTTTTCATTTAAATTTAAAATTTAAAAATGGCAATAAAGCATGATTGTATATGATCAAATCACATCGAATTGTCTTTTCTGCAAATTGGGTCTTTGATCCCATCCATGAAATTTCAAGCTACAAAGAGACTTCAAGCTATAAAGAGGGTTCTTTAGTTTATTTGTCATTGAAGAATTTTTTATACAAAGGGGATTATCTTTAGTTTGGTGTAAAACTAAAATTTGAAAATACTATTAGTGGAAGTGCATTAAAAATTAAATGATTGTACAAAGACATGAAAATATAAATTTGGAATTTGGGTAACCAAATAGAGACCATTAGAAGGAAATTGAAAGACAAAAAATACTCCCTAGGTCTCAAAATAATACCAGTGTTTCTTTTGTACTTTACAAAGGAAACACTGGTATTATTTTGAGATAGAGGGAGTATAATGTTCCATGGCTTAACCTTATAGAATGGTCATATGACCACTTTTCAAACCTTGATATCTTGTGTAAGTCATAAAAAATGTAGTTTTTTTATACAAAATTTGAAAGTTTTGAGAATTTTTGAATAAAAAGTAAAAAAAATTCATCTTAACTACAAAATATGTTTTAAACTTTTGAAAATTTTCCACAAAGGTATATTATAGTGCAAAAGAACGTAGTGCAAAAGTATTTATTGTATCGTTTTAAATTTGATATCCATAGTAAAAGGTCCAGACTCCAACTCAAATTGCAATACAAAATTGAAATTTTGGAATTTTTCAAAATTTTGAACTGGATTAGATACAAGTTTTATTTCATTAATTGGACTCAAATTTAAAAAAATCATTTTATAGCTCAAATTTAGATCTAAAAATCGAGCACAAATTATCAATATACACTGCAAAGTGATCAATGAATTTGCCATTTTTTTATGTAGGGAAGTCAAAAGATATCACAAGAAAAGAATATACAACATCTTTCATTGAAATTGGATTCAAGCAATTCCCCTAAAAAATATTTTTTCCATGCTTGAGTCTTTTCTAAAATCATCCATAGGACATAAAACGTCCTCTCATAAGTTCATGGTTAAGAAAGAGGAACCAATGAAATGACAAATTTTTAAATGTCATTACCACAATTTTTCTGTCCTAAGCCAAGATGACATTACAAAAAATATGGACCCTCTATAGGGCCGTTAGGGTTTTGGTGAATGTGCAATTACAATGAATTTTTTTTTTGGAATTTTTTTTTCATAAAATAAAATAAAAAATAATTTTTTTAATTGGAATTTCAAAGAGGCAACTTAGCTAACTGCTCACCTTATAGATTTCCTGACACCTTTTTGGACTAATATTTTCCTAAATGCACATTAGGCTCGTACATTAGTTCGCCATGTAGAGGGCTAACATTTTTTCTAGTGATTTGCCAAGGCTCTTTATAATTTTTGTCTTTTAACTTCCTTCTAACATTTGGTTTTACTCTGGTTGTCCAAATTCCAAATTTGAATAATATATTTTCTTTTCTAAAGAAATATTTGATTTCCTTCCCATTACAAAAATTTCAGCCCTTGAAGGGCTGTGAGTTTTGCATCCCTACGATACAATTATGGAAAAAAATAAAATAAAATAAAAAAACATTTTTTATTTTTAAAAATTTGGTTGCTGATGTGGCACTATTAGTGCCACATCAGTGCCACATTAGATTGTTTATTATTTTTATTTTTTTTATTTTTTTTGTAATTGCACTGCGGGGGTGCTGAAAATCAAACACTGGCAGGCTTTTTGAGGCCTTAGACTTTTCCTAATGAATGATATATAGTAATTACAAGTTTTGATTCAACACCATTCAAAAGATACTAATACATTTTCAAAGCCTTTATCGTTGTTAGATTAATAATACTCTTAGAGCATCCCCTGCTCATGTTCTTTTTCTCCCATTAGCCCATTCAAGTTAGATGCAAAAAAATGTACATCGCTTTATTTCTCACTTTCAACCATTTAAAGTACTTTAATTTTAAGAAGACAAGAAAAGATGTGAGAGTGTCATTTGCCACCAAACCATGGAAGAGATATATTGAGAGAGATGCTCAACTCAGCTATATCTCCTTCATCCTCCGAACTAGATTATATGCTATATAGAATCTTTCCACATGATAGAATGTGTAAAGGCTCAATAGGCGTATGTATTCTTGTACAGTGTAACCTAGGTTTTATGTTAGCCTAGCTACCCTTATCACTTGGTGCTTTAACTATCAATCACCTATAATATACTAGCTACCAATATCTTATGGTGCATTAGCTAACCTCAATATTTATAGTCTTTAGGTCAATCAAATTACCCTAAAGTAATTAATTCCAACATGAATGACTTGTTGCAAGCAACACAACTTTGACCTTGAAATGACAAACTGGTCACTGTGAAAATCATTGGTTTTTATATTGTATGAATCATTTGCTTACCCCCTAAAGTCCCATTGTCCCCTCACTATAAGAAACCCATGTTTTTTAGGATGTTTTCGCTATTTTTTGGAACTCATTTTTGTGGACATTAAATAAAACAACCTGTCTTTTTATGTCAACAAAGGTGTTCAATAAAACATTAACTAAGATGTTTTATTGGACATCATTGTTGACATTAAAAAACACCGGTTTCTTATAATGCCTCATAGGACAAAATGGATTTTGGACAGGCTCCTATAGTCTCAATATTCGTCGTGATTTTTTGAAACTTTTTGCAAAGATAAAAAAACACATTAGTTATTGAAGAATATCATTTTTATTTCAATTGGAGCCCAATTGCAAAAGTTGTGGTACAATAAGCCCAGATTTTAGTTCAATGGGCAGAAAAAAAAATCCACAAAAATTTAAAATTTAAAAATTCTAAGAATTTATTTATTAAAGATTTTATTTTTATTTACATATTAAGCTTTGAATCATTCTGTTTGGATTAGTGATGTAAAAGATGTGGACAATCTTGTTTTTGGACAATCAGAGCATCTTCTTGAAGAAATAATTTGTGGGATTCATTTCAAAATTCAATTTTCATAATTGAGAAAAAGAATTCCACAAGGGTAAAATCTCTTGCTAGAACAATCTCATCATTGAGAGTAGTGTGTTTAAATTCCATCTTAGAACTATTAATGGTCTTGTTTTCCATGCAATCTTGAACCTACTTCTACTTTAGAAAAAATTTAATAAGTGAAAATTAGTTGTGTTCTTAAAAAGAAATTCCTAGGCTCCACTATAAGAAACCTGTGTTTTTTGGGATGTTTTCACTATTTTTTGGAACGCATTTTTGTAGACATTAAATAAAACAACCCATGTTTTTATGTCAACACTGATGTCCTATAAAACATCTTGATGTTCATCCAAAATGCCATTTCATCCAAAATTCCAAGGATGAACATTTGCACTTCTATTTTTCGTAGAAGGATTCTCTATCATACATCGGTTACTCTTCAGCTCTGCATATATCCTTACAGGGTTAAAACTAGATGAGTAGTCCATCTTGGGAGCAGATGCCTTCAGTTTTTTTGTTTTTTTCTGGTCGCGTGTCACCTTGCTGGCTTTGCTGCAAAGGCCAATTTTGGGAGCAACGATCCCAGAATCAGTTCAAGAATTTTTAGCCCAATGTTCATTTTTGGAAGATTTTTTTGAATTTACACTAAGGGCATGAAAAAATTAAGTAGAAACTGAGCAAAATTAGCCAGTTTTGGGATCGCTGTAATTGTGAGGGATGACGACAACAACAAACACAGAGGTCAAAATCTGGAGGGTTGAGAGCAAATCTTCACTCAACATAAATAACAACATTGGATTCCTTCCATCTCAAGCTTAGTACGAGGCCCTCGATATTCAACATCATCCCGGGGCTCCAAGTTTCTAGGATGGATCCTCCTCTTACATGCAGTGATCTCAGAACAGGTTCAGGGTTTTTAGCCAAATGTCCATTTTTGGAAGATTTTTTTGGAGTTTACATTGAGGGCAGAAGAAAAAATTAAGTAGAAATTGAACAAAATTTAGCCAGTTTTGGGATCGCTGCTTACATGTTTCAGAGCTGCTGAATGGCTACGGCAGGCAGGCGGGGCAAATACCGTTTTTTTAATGTTTACCTTTTCCATGCCGGGATTCGAAGCTATCTACCAGATCCTTTGGGTGCGGGTTTTCTTCAATTTCTAGACAGAAACAAGGACAAGGGTGTGTTGAAATCCAGACTGAGCTTGTTGTTGCAGGCTTTGACAGGTTTTGGAGAGAACGGCCATTCTGGAGATGATCTCCAGAAAAGACGACGTTCTCAGGAAGACAGGATCACCCATGTACAGAATTTGACAGGGAGTGTTTGATTTCCCCACTACGGCGTACCCGATGCAATACCAAACATATAAGTTAATCCTTAAATGGCAGACAGACAGAGAGGTGCTTGGTTTTGGCAGAGAATCTTCAGGAAAATTTCTGGTCCAGAAATGGACCATCTAAGGGCTGGAACTGAATTTGGGGGAGGTGAAACATCTTGAAATATTTTTCAGTAAATTTTCCTTGAAAGACGAGTAGAGTTGACATCTAACTCAAGTGGTTTCATATTTTTTGGAGCTTTGTGGAATTAGTTATGAAATTTTGAAGTGGAAATGGCATAGGATAGGGCTCGAAAATGGACCACCTCCTAAAATGTACAGTGTCCGTACATTGTTGAAGGCTATGAAAAAGCAACATGTAGAAATAGTGTACATTGAAGGAGGTGGTCCATTTTAGAGCTCGCTTGCTTTTAGAATAGATCTCCTACCTTAGTACTCAACTGTATGTGAATTTCTGTTCAGTATCCTTTTCTTAGATTGATAGATGCGTAGTTTGTGAAGACACTGAAGTCTTGGGTTTTGAGCTGTCACACTAATTTGAACTTGTAGTTTTTGCATTGGAAAAGTTGGATGAATTCTTGGAATAGTGACTCAGAAGTTGCAGCTATGGCCTTGAGGTGAGGGCGGATTGAAGCTCTTTGTTGATTGGTCATTTGAACAAGCTACATAATACGCATTTAAAAAAGATTCTAAAATTCAAGTTTGGGTAGTCCTCCTATGGCCAAAGATGTTGTTTAAGGTTTAAAAAAGGTCAGGGAGAACCAACCCATTGCTTGCCTCTTGGAAAAAATGTTGGAATTTGTTATTTTTGGTGGATGGAAATTTTGAGTTCTTATTTGGAATTGGAGATCCCAAAGTAATTAAATTGGAGAGATTTGGAAATACAAAATTAACCAACTACAAAATAGGGGCTAAGTTTACTTAGAGATCTAATTGGGTCGCCCAAGCCAAGCAAATAGGTTGGATGATACAAAACATTATATACATAAGATGACCTGTGAATTAATATACCATGGAATTACTAAAATGTATAGTATAAATATTAGTGTATAATGTGATCTCTCTCTAATAAAGTATGTTCACACTCGATGCTAGGATTGGTGTTAGCAAAGTGAATTTAGTCCAGAGCCAAGGGGCTAGGGATTAGGGTTCTAAACTTGGGGCATTTATATAATAATGTATGCTTGTTTAATCCCTAAAGATTTCAGGCAGGTTTTTAGTGAAACTTTTTGAAACTTTTCCATAAGATAGAAAAATTGATTAGCTTTGTGGGAACATAATTTTTATTTCAACTGGTGCCCAGGAGCTAAAGTTATATTACAAAAAGCCTCAAACTGAACTTGGCGGGCAGTACAATTCTTTTTGCAAAAAGTCAAAATAAATTTTAATTTTTTTTCTCTAAAACTTTATATCACGGGGGGTGCATTTAGTGTATCTAATCCAAACTACATGCACCCAAAACTTTGTACCCCCTATATTATATCTTAAAATTTAAATAAATGAAAACAAAAAAAATATGAATATATTTTTTTAATTTGAAAGTTTATGTTTTGAGGTATTGATATTTTTATTTGCTAATGATAATTAGTTACAAATTTTTGAAGCAAATAGATACACCACAGAACTGAAAAATAACTTTCACACCCCTATATTATATCCTAAAAAATTGTCTAAAAAATGAACAAAAAATTCCTAAAAATAACTCTCTATTGAAAGCTCATTTCGAGTTGAATATTGATGCAACGGTCATCTAAATGTGTTCTCTATAAATATTTGAGTTGAAAAATATGCCATTTTAGGTTCATTTTCAACCTCTTCTAGAAATCATTCCATATTTCATTTGAGTTGGAAATTTTGGCAATAGAAACCTATAGTCATTACCAAACAATGCTCAAAATTTTAGGTTGAAATTATAGTTTATTAGAAACCACTTGTTTGCACGTGGTTTGTAGTAGTAGAACCAAGTGCCCTCCCCGAGCTTTATATTTTTGTCTACATGTGAAGCTTTGATTCATTTAATTTGGACTAATAATGAGCAAGTTATGGACAATCTTGTTTTTTGGGTAATCTAAGCATCTTTTTGAAAAAATAACTTGTAAGATTCATTTTTGAATGCAATTTTCACCATTTTTTACAATTTCTTTTCTGAGTATGTTGTGTTTTCTTGCTAAAACAATCTCACCATTGGGATTATTGTATTTCAACCCATCTAAGAGCTATTAACAATTTAGTTTTTTTTTCAATCTTGGACTTATTTCTATTTAACAATTTTTTAAAGAATGAAAATCAAGTGTGTGTTTTTTGAATTTTTTTTTGTAGACTTTCAACTTACATCTTCAACATAAAATTTTTTTAATTCAAAGTCTATAGTGCAAAAAATTTCCACAAATGGCGGTCAAAGTCATCTGAAATTGCAAGTCAGTGTTCAGAAAAAATTTCTTTTTCAACTTTGAATGCTAATATCTTCCAATCTATACGGTCAAACTTCATGAAATTTTTACCACATGATCTTTGACAAGTGAAGTACAAGCTCCTAGGGATAGATTATAAAAAACGTTTTTTTTTATTCTTGGGTGAACGCAACCAAAATGGCAATTTTGAGTGCTTTTTGACAGAAAATTGGCCTTGGGACTTTAGAAGTTAAGGTGTTCAGGACAGCGCCAACAATTTGATTCAATCCAAGAGTCCACTTAGTAAATTCATTCTCAAGATCCTTACTTATGCCACTTGTAACACTAAGTGAGAACATGCTTTTATTAAGACATCCACCATACTATTGTGGTGAATATCATCTAAGAAATATACAAATAAATGGATCAGCTTGTAGAACTAATATTTGATATACCTACTTGAAATGTGGTTTTGCTACCTACGGATTTTTGTGAATGTAGCTTAAAAGGCAAGAATTGCGGCATAAATGGGTAGGTATTCTAATCCTATGATAAGTGCAAATGTTAAACAATCCAGTATTTCTATTTCTAATCCATCATCTAGCAAAGTGTTATAAGTGGCGTGAAAAAGAGAGTTGACATCTACTAGATGGATTATGAATGATTTCAAGGGCTTTCAAAGTTACAATGGAAGCTACAAAAAATGAAAGCTTAAGGGCCCTCCCAGGGTTAGATTTTTCCTAATGATCATTTGAACAAGCTATAAAATACGCATTTAAAAAAGATTCTAAAATTCAAGTTTGCGAGTAGTCCGCCTAGGGCCAAAAATGTTGTTTAAGGTTAAAAAAAAGTTAGGGAGAACCAACGCATTGCTTGCCTCCCAGTAAAAATGTTGGAATTTGTTATTTTTGATGGATGGAACTTTTGAGTTCTTATTTGGAATTGAAGACCCCAAAGTAATTAATTTGGAGAGATTTGGAAATACAAAATTAGCCAACTACAAAATAGGAGCCAAATTGACTTGGAGGTCTAAGTGGGTTGCCCAAGTTGAGCAAATAGGTTGGATGATACAAAACATTATATAAATGTAACAACATATGAATTCTACTAGTGAATTACTAAGATATATTGAATTAACATTAGTATAAAGTATGTTCACACTCAATGTTAGGATTGGTGTTAGCAAAGTGAATTTAATCCAGAGCCAAGGATCTAGAGATTTAGGGTTCTAAACTTGGGGCATTTATATCCTAAAGGTATATGCTTGCAATTGGTGTTTAGGGCATTGTCAACAATTTGAATCCAATCCAACAGTCCACTTAATAACTTTGTTCTCAAGACCCATACTCATGCCACTTGTAACACTAAGTGAGAACATGCCATTTTATTAAGACATCCCCTATAATGTTGTGATGAATATAATCTAAGAAATATATGAGTGTATGGATAAATTTGTAGAATTGATATTAGATTTACCGACTTGAAATGTAGTGTTGCAACCTACAATTTTTTATGAATGTATCTTTAAAGGCAAAAAATGTGGCATCAATGGCATTAGAGAAAAAATCAGCCCTTGGGAGGGCTGTTCCAAATTGACATGCCATGCTATTTCAAGCATGGCTTGTCAACTTGGAAAAGTGCCCTTAGTGAACAGTCAAAGTATATGACTGCTCGCCAGAGCAGTCAGATTTTGCAAATTTTATTTTTATTTTTTTTATTAGTAATTTTTTATTCAAAAATCTGAGTTCCTACGCCATTGTCATAGCAGTTTCAACTGCTCAAAAATAGGGGAAAAACTATTTTTTCAGCCCCTTAAAACTAAATTTCAGGGTACTAAAGGGGTCGATGGAGCAACCCTTCGGAAGGCTGATTTTTTCTCTAATGGGTAGGCATTCTAATCCTATGACAAGCGCCACCTAGTCTTTCTGGAGATCATCTCTAATCCATCAACTAGGTATAGAATCTTGAGTAAAGAGAGTTGACATATCTCATTAGAGGAAATTTCAAGCCTTCGAAGGGCTGCTCCACAACACTCCGAGGTACCATGAAATTTGCTTTTATTTTGCTCAAAAAATTGTTTTCCCCCTATTTCCACCCTGCTAAAACTGCAACAACAGTGGCGCAGGAACCAAGAATTCCGAATAAAAAATTATTATAAAAAAAAAAAAAAAAAATCTTTAAAAAAAAAGTTTAAATTTTTTTTTTTAAATTAAAAATTCTGTAGGACTTGATTGCTCCAGCGAGCAGATCAGAGACTCTGACTGTTCATCAAGAGCAATTTTGAAGTTGATATGCTATGCAAAGAATAGCATGGCATGTAAACTTTGGACAGCCCTGTAAGGGGCTAAATTTTTCTCTAATGACTAGATGGATTATGAATAATTTCAAGGGGCTTACAATGGAAACTACACATAATGGATGATGAGTATGTTGAAAAAACAATTTCCACCTATTCTTCAGTTATGTGACTAGTTTAACCCCTAAAGGACCAGCATGCGGTTTTAGGCAACATAAAATTTTTAGACAAGTACATGTGACTAGAGATTTTCATATTTTAAGCCAAAATTTTAATAGAACGTGGGCGCGAGGAATATCTTTCATATGCACTAAATTTCATGACATTTGAAAATAGGAGTCAAAAGTTATGGCCAAGTATGTTACTTTTTTTCGTAACTGGGTAGTCCGGGCAGATTGGAAAAAATCACTTTTTTCAAAAATAAAAATTTGAAACTGGTTTTCTAGAGTTATATATATATGGAAAGCTTTGAATCATTCCATTTTGACCAATGAGTCAAAAGTTATGAGGGTTTTTAGTTTGCGGGCAGTTATAGATTCTCTACTCTAAAATAAACTTTGAAGTTGTTTTTCTTAACTCACTTTTTAATATTTTTTGAAAAAAATACATTCATAGGATGTAGATTGGTTATTACAACATTACAACCATTGGGATTGACAATTTTCAATTCCATAATTCAATTCTTAACAGTTTAGTATTTTGGATCATTCTCTACTTTTTTCTACTTACTATATTTTTTTGTAAATGTTGTACAATATCAAATGATTTGAAAATTTTTAAACATGTAGCCAACTTGTTTAGGAAAAAAGTAATTCAAAGATGCACCACCATTTTGGACATGTTTTCATACAAATGTGACCTTGTGAAGTGCAGCTGCCTTGATTTTCGCAAGGACAAAAAAAGGATTTTTGCCAATTCAAATGCTAATATCTTCCAATCCGCATGGCGGAAAATTCTGAAATTTTTTCCACATGTTCTAAAACTAGTTTACTATGAGATCCTTCTATTATATGTCTCAAAAAAGTTTTTTTTTCAAAAATTTGGTACTTGTACTAAAAATGGCAGTTTGGAAGTGTTTTTGGTGAATACATTGTCATGGAACTTTAGGGGTTAATCACTTGATTGTTTCATAATTTTTGTGCAAGGTTGCGAATCAAATCATCTAGGGTTGGGTTTAGAGTTTACGATATAATTGAAGACCTTACGTTGAAACTCTTCTCAAGCCATCATATATTTTGCCTTAATGAAACCCCCCATATCTACTTTCCCCTCCTACTGGTCTCCTTTGCCAATTAACATGGTTATTTTGTCCCTCTCACAATTAAAATATTCTCCCTTCATGTGAATGTACAAGCATTTGGGATATTTTTTTGAATTTTATCAATTATAACTTTCCTCCAATTCCTCTATTGAACTGACTTTTTAAGTACCGAGTCTAATTTTTTCTCTATTTTTTTACTCAAAATAGAAATTTTATGTTTTTTTTCACCGTTTTTGTTTTCCCCTAGTTCCACCAACTAACAATGATCTAACTGGCAATTCTCCCCTAATATTGGAATGTACCATAACACAAGCAATGAGCTGCAGAAAAAGAGGTATAATCATTAGGAAAAAAATGGGACATCCAGGAGGTCGCTAAGCCTGGACCCCTGTGGTGGTATTCTGAAACGAACACAAAAAAAAAATTTGGAAATTGAAAATGTGACGTGGTTGAAGGGCGACCACGTCAGCACCATGTCATTTTTTTTTTTTTTTTTTTTTTTATATTTCAAAAACAAAAAAAACAAAAAAAACTTTTTTTTTTCAATTTTTTTTTTTCCATAATTGCACCCCGTGCGTGCTGAAAATCAAAAACTCGCAGTCTTGTTGAGGCCTGAATTTTTTTGTAATGCTAGAGTGCAAATGAGATGGCACAGATCAAAATGACCCACTTGATTCATACGGAGCTTCACCTCAATGTCAGGCTATCATCTGGGAACGAAACGGTGTCACCCAGGTTCCTAGGGATATCTTTAATCAACTACAATAAAAAAAAAAAAAATCGATGGAGCTTCTGCGACTTATGGCTCAAGAGATTAAGCAAGCAAACGCCACCATATGGGACAAACGACATCCTGCAAAACTGCAGTTTTTCCTCTGGTTGATCAATTCGGGAGGTTTACCTATGGCTAGCTGGAGCTCGGTTATGGGCTTCCTCCTGAACTGCACCAGCTGCCGGCTTGAAATTTGCGAGACCACGGAGCATGTTCTTTACTCCTGTAAACACGTCAGACTGGTCTGGAAGGAATTCCGCCAAATTCGTCAAGCCCTCAGCTAGCCGAGTCTCCCTTCTTGGCGCGAGCCTTGCACGGGTATCACCCTCGGCTCTCACGACTCGGATGGAAATTATATTGCTGCCAGTACCCCGCTCGACATTGCCAGTGACATTCTGAGATCGGCCATCCTTTGGAGGCTGTGGAGGGCAAGGAATAACCTCCTCTTCAATAACCAGCAATTCAACACCATCGAGATCTGCACTCTAGCTTGGAGAGACACTGTGTTTGCCGGCATGGCTCCCAGAAATCATCTTATTTCCTTTTATTACCGTTGTAGTGAAGATAGACGTAATGCCATCATCCAGGCCGGAGTTCTTTGAAACCTGGAGTAAGAATGACGTTTTCTGCTCTGGTAGTTTCTACCAACCCAGGTGGCATTTGTCTCTTGGCTTGCCCCCAAGGCTGACTCGTCCACGTGAGCCGGACTGATTATTTTTTCTTCCCTTTTGGTTTTTAATGGTCACCTCCTTTTCAAACAAAAAAAAGAAACCCAGCAAACCAAACCGAAAAAACACTCAACTGAAATGGAAAATCAATTCGAACACTAGCTAAAAAACGATAATTTTCAAACTGGGTGGTTTAAAAAATAAATTGATATTTTGAAAAAGACACATCGCATGGCATGTAAATCTTGGAGAGACAAGTGAAAAACCAAAGAAAAAATTGTAATATAGGTTGGAGGTACTTGTGAGAAATCAGTAATGGCCCTCCGTCTTGTTCACGTGACGGCCACGACGCTGTCGCCAGCTGGGACGCGTGGACAGTTATCCTCGCTATTGCTCCGTGATCCAACGCCAATGCTGCTGAGTTTCAATTCGATCATAGACCCGGAGTCAATGCAGTTTCTCAGGACTTAATAAACCCATGTATACAGCAGCCGGATGTATGGTAAGATCTAGCGGAAATATTGCAGTGGATTTGCTTGGCATTCTGGGGTCACATGCATTGTGGTAGAGTAATATAGCAAGTTTGCATCAGAGGTGCAATTGAAAATTCTCTCGTACATAGACACAGATCATTTTTAGACAAATTGTGAATCCATGAGTCTCCATTCAAACAATTTCCATAGGTCATGTGGTAAGTAGTAATCCCGTCTCGAAATGAGACATAGTTGCATTCACGGCTTGCGTGTCAGGTTACTGGCCATAAACCACCTCATGGCTGGTGACTTGGATCCCTTTCAAGCATCTACAATACTTTCTAATGAAGAGCAGAGTTGCAGATATATACAAGCGTGCCGTCCATATTCAATGCTAGATTGCCACCATTGCTGAAGCAGAAGCCCCAAGCAATTGAAAGAAGTGAAGGAGAAATGGAGGAGAAACACAAAGCGGTAATGTGAACAAGATACTCAAACTAATGCAGATTGCTTATCATTAGCGATAATCACGCAGTGGTAAAACGCAATCAGAGACGTGGGATGCGAATCAATGTCACCCATAAACTTATTAGCGTCGAAGAAGAATCATGCGAATCCTTTGCTACATCGAACCGAATGCTTCGCATCCACCTCACACATTGCAAAAGATGACAATTGCATGCATCCATCCCCGTTCCACGTTGGACAGGCATTGGTAATCAATTACTCAGCCCAGTCTTTCGCACGGAAACAGCGAATGAATTCTAATTCTTTCTAATCCACGGGAGCGGCTAAGTTATGAAAACTCAGTCACACAGGTCCCACTTCAAAGCGGCGGCGGCGGCGGCGGCTACAAATGGGAGAACAAAAAAATCGGGGTTGTAAACTCTACAATGATCGAGCATCAACGCTTGCACCCCTTCACGAGGATGCGCAAGGATGCGCAGGTTTTTGGGGGACTCTTATAACTGTCCCGCACACTGCTTGGTAGCCGGGTTGAAGATCCACGGCACCAAGAATTTGCGACGGCGCACACCATGCACGTTGAAGCTCGTGCCTTTGGAGTCTTTCAGAAGCTCCCCGGGGTAACCAGGATATGAGTAAGGTCCATAGATCCCGCCGCACACGCCTGCAACTTCAAGGGGATCGAACTCGTCGCCCTGGTAGTATCCGCCGCCGTAAGGGTTAGTGCAAGCGCCGGCAATCACAGACGCAACATTGATAATCAAACCGTCAATACCCGCGTCACCATTGGGAGCTTTCAATGGAGGCACATCAGGACCGCTTCCCGGGAGAGGCTTGAAGAACGGCCACGCGCAGTATCCGCCACAGAACTTCGCTGAGTTTCCCACCCACGCAAATGGAAGCTTCACCTTGTTCGTCGCAGCCGACCCGGCAATCGAAGAGTGAGTGCCGCATTGCGAGCTGCAGAATCCCTGAACGCTTACATCGGCGGAAGTGAGCACCAAGTACAACCCATGAGGATCCAACGCCAATCCCTTCTTCAGATTCGTCACAATCAGCTTCTCAATGTCTTTTTGGTTCAAGAATTTCTTCAAACTGTACTTCCAGTCGTGCACCACGGTTCCCAAAATCACATTCGGCGCGACCGGCCACTTCTTCAGGTTACGGAATCCCTTCATGATTGCCCACCATCCGGCCACCGTGGGAAACTTCTCGGAAGCTTTTGGCGTTATGAACGAGCCCAAGAAAGATTGAACCGTCGCTTTCTGCGCCCTCGAGAAGTCGCCGTAGTACAAGACGTGGACCTTGAGCGTGGCTTTCTTGTCGCCAGTTAAGATTGGCCCCCGGTGGTACTTCACATCCGGTCCTTGATTCGTGACAAGGAACTTGTTGCTGCCGAAAGTGTTTCTGACGAAGAGATGGAATGGGAGAGCTCGGGAAGCGTGAGCCCACTTGTCGGCTTCGGTTTCGGGAGAGGGCAGAGGCTCCGCGGGCATGGGAGAGGTGGTGAAGCTCGGGGCGCAGACGACTGCGACCACCACGAGGGTGCCCACGAAGGCGAGAATGGCGTTGCGGTACCACATGGCGGGGTTGGGTGGAGCTGAAGCACCGGCCCACTGGCTCTCGGCGCGGAGGATGCGATCCTGCGAGGATTGGCGGACGAGAACCTCCTCGGCGAGAGGGGTGGCCTCGCTGGTTTCGGATTTGTTTATCGAGGAGGAGCGCTGGTAGAGCAGGCTCCCGGACGCGCTCCTATTCAAAGCGGCCATTGCCACAGGGGTGGGTAATGCACGCTAGTCAAAACGACTTCAAAATGTACGTCATGTGTGTTCTCCGGAGTCTTCGCCTAGATCTGACAACAACAACAAAATTCAAAAATAGGTTAATTCATCGAGAATGGCGCTCGGAATGGTGATCTCTATCTGCAACATTACATGTGCAATCCCAGATCTACAAGTCCCAGTATGTCATTTCAAATTTGAACTCGCATTCTCTTGACCACTAAGCAATGAAAATAGAATGTCTTCACACACTTTAATCACACACGGCGTACAATGTCCGCAACTCAAGCCCTCCGCATTCACTAATCCGACCCCCCTGTTTGGTTCACTCAATGTGCATCTCTCAACATTGATAGACTCAAAATCACATACAGAAACCCGAAGTCCACACACATTGGAACCCGAAGTCCATGCCCATGACAATGCAGGTTCACCTCTTCCGCAATGCGCAACAAACAGAACCGGAAGAGCTAGAGATACGCGCAAACAACGAGAAATTAATGCAAGCAGAGCGAGGAGCGCACCGTACCTGGAAGTGACAACAGTGAGGCGGCCCTGCAGGACAGAGTGGAAGAAGCAAGAGCCGACAGGATTAAGAAGCGCCAGACACTGGCGATCCCCAACAAGGGAGAAGGATGGATTTAGGATGGACGCAGTGCGCGCTGGTCGGGGAAGAAGTAATTCCTGACCCAATGCGCTGAGTGGGATGCAACGGCGAGAGTTCGGGACTGAATATTAAGTTAGCAGGTCTCCAAGCCCAGCCAGCTAGCTACAGGGGCTAGCGCGCCGCGCTTTCCGCGTCTCTCACGTTGAATCCCCTCGCCGGCCAGGACTCCTCCTGCAACTGCGTGATTTCATACAGATTCGCCTCCAAGTCACCTCTTTTCTGTCCCCAATTCCTTCCAATTTCTGCTCATTTCTGCCAATTTGTGACAAATCTTAAATCACCTTGTTGTCACTAGCGCTACAGAAAGCTCTCATCATCATCATCATCAGGCAGGCCGGACGGAGTGGAGCCCTCACCTGGCAGGAGGTCAACCCGTATGGTCAGTTAACTGCATTGGCAAATGTTCCGCGTTTTGCCTGCGCATCCGACGTACTGTACTGCAAAACTGCATCATCACGACGTTCCAGGACTCGGGACCTGGGAATTCTAGACTTCTAGAGCTGCAGACCTGCCGGCTAGCGATAGCTATAATTGGAATTTGCTGCCAGTTTCCGTCACCACGGGGAAGGCCTGCAGGTGACCTCCTCGATTTGTTGGTTTCGAGTTTCGACTCAAGATTTGTTCTGTCTTTCCGCATTAAAAAAAGATTGGAAACGAGGATATTAAAAGGAGCTCCTTTGATTGATTTGTTGATCCTTGATTAATTAGTTCGTTACCCATGCCGATCGATGACGGAACGGATGCTAGAGGCATCTGCTGCCGGCATTTCGGAGCGGCCAGCCGAGCAGCGCCTGAGTAATGTGTCGAATCTGCCCCCGTGGGTTTCGCTCTGCACCGCGGGGCATTCAAATGTTTACGCCAGGAGTTCCGTGATTTTTTCTGGCGAGTAATAGCAAGAAAACAAGTTCATTTCCAAGGTTTCCTTGGATGGAATTTCCGGTATATTTCTTGAAAATATATTGAAATCATGTTTGGATGTATTCGTCTAATCTTTCTTATGAAGTTGAGTAGGTAACTGACTCATCCACATGTGTTAGAAATTGCGAAAAAAAGAGGTTGAAGTGTTGTTCACTTGTCACTTGAACGATCTGGGAAGATCCCAAAAAATATACGCTGGCCCCGAGTACCAAGCAAGCAATCTACTAGTCACATATCATCGGAGGTGCTGACCAGGAGCACTGCTGTTCCAGTTGTTGTAAAACTTCTGTGCACCTTCGACGTATTCAGCTTCTCAGCAATTGCTTGCACGGCCTCTTCCAGTTATACCAATTATACTGGCCTCGTCAAACTCTTACGGAGTTTCTATGATGATGAGCATCCTCAAGTGACCCTCTTAGGGCCACTTTACATTGTGACTATCCAAGTCAAGAGGCCATGGGAGTGGGTGGCCAAATTTTGTTGAAGGTTCAAGGAAAATGGGTTGAAAAAATTTAACAACTTCTCCATTATAGTTTGGGTTTCCATTCCTAGTCGATCCAAACTTTTTTTGAGAGTCTGTTGCCCTTGGTCAAAAGGTATTATCATATAGGCATTTTGGTAGGCAATGGTCTTTGGGTTTTGCCTTCTAGTGTAAAAGGTCAAGAGCCCAAATTCTTACTTTTTTAGTGGAAATCAACGGCCTCTATCTCAACCTTTGGCTATAGTGTCAAGTACCTCTAAGAACAAACGTCCATATTGTATTGGAATTGAAAATGAAATTTCAAGTTTTTAAAAGTTGAAATTACCTTTGCTGGGTATCATGATGCTTTCACTTCCAATTGAGTAGAGAAAAACTGCATTTTAGGAATAACTTTGTCTAATTGTCAAACTAAAACAAAAAAAATAAAAAATTTCAAGCCTTATGATGAAAATAGTATTCCAAAATTGTAGATTTGCCTCCCTTGCTTATTTACATGCCTCTTTTCTAAAATTTTGTCAAGTAACAATTGTGGTCTTCATTTTGTAATGCATATACGCTTCCACGAAGAATTTTAGAATTTTTTTTGTCTTTTCCTATCAATTTTGGCCAATTTTGTGTGCTTGAAAGTTTGCTCAAAGGACTAGTTTGCTCTAATTGCCAAGTCTCAAGTTCCACTACATAACAAAATTTTGATTGGTCGAAAATTAAGAAATTGAGATTTGTAGCTTTACACTAGGTTCCAAATCTCAAATTTTAGTTCATATCAAAATATCAACATTGTAGCACCTTTGGGAAGTTTTGATGCCAAATAGTTGGACCTTGAAGCAAGAATTAGGGTTATATTTTACTATTAAACTCATCTTAAGATTAGTCTGCCAATTATTATTTTGCATATGATATGAAAAAAAATAACACTTAATTAAGACATCCTTGTGAATTATTTTGTGCTGAAGATGTCCATTGCCAATTCTATATATATAGTGCTTTAAATGAAATTTTGACTTCGGCCCATTTCTAACCTATTTTCACTACAAGATTCTCCCTCTATCCCAAAATAAGTCCGGGGTTTCCTAAAAATGGCTACATTAATATGTGAGTTGCTCCCATTTTCAAGGGATTACATAGTTATTGTAGCTTCTATTAAAGCCCACTAGGTGTGACAGAATGGAAGTCCACAGTGAAGTGGCGCATGTCGAAAATTGAATATAGAGGACATCAATTGTAGGGATTGAATCACTATATAGTCTTTGGAGCATGATATCTACAGATTATTTTGCTTTAGGGTGTTTGAAGTAGCTTCAATTGTTGTCCATCAAGTTGTGGAGAGCCAATGTCAAATTTAATTTGGGACAATTATATTTAGAAACCTTGGATTTATTTTGGGACAGAGGGAGTATTATAGAAGACTTGGGATGTAGAGCTTACTTTGCTAGCCATTACTCCCTCCATCACAAAATGATTGTCTATCTTTCTAAAAATAGATGTCTATAAATGGTTGTCCATTACTTCGAGTTTAGTTATATAAAGATGCAGTTCATAAAATTTTAACTATGTCACAATAAAAGTTTCAGTTAGTCAAAGACACAATTCACGAAACAATCAGTTTTAGTTGTACAAGCTGCTCACAAGAGGCTGCTTACAAGCTACTCAAGAAAAATCTAACCCTAAACTACCTTCACAAAATCTTCACATGGTACAAAGACAAGATGGAAAACAATGTGTTGCTATGTTCAATACTCATTTTCAATGGAAAACTGTAAGCTAGCGGGTAATTTATCATGTAAACTTGCAGCCTCAACTTTTCCACTTTAAGTAGTTTATGCTTTAGACTTGATATTGCCACTTTTTGCAAATTACTGAGCAAATCAAGAGGTAAATTACATGTTTGCATTCATTACTTTACAAAATTCTCAAATTTTGCCTTAATCTTGAGAAAAACTTGTCATGGGACAATCATTTTGGGATGGAGACGGGAATATGAATTTAGACCCGCCAATTAAGTGTTGTAAGGCCACAAATTTTTTTACATGATATTTTTAAGAGGGAAAGTTCCTACAAATTTGAATGCATCCTCATGACACGTCAATTAATTGCAGGTTTAATAGTCATGAGGGTAGCTTCAAAGATTGTCAAATTGTAAGCTTATTTTGGAACCAAAAGGTGGAACAAGCAAAAGATGAAAAAATATGGTTTTGCAAGCCAGCTAAATTGAATTCAATTTACAAGTAGAAGCTATGAAAGTGGCCTAAGGCTACAAGAATAGAGGACATTAGAAGGGATTGAGGTCCTTGGAGGGTCGTTTTAGGCCTATTCCCCAATTTGGCCAGATTTTGTAAACAACGGTATAAGGTTGTCAGAATTTATTTTTTCAAATTTTTTTATTTTTTTGTTTTTTTTGCAAGTATCAAATTAAGTGATTTTTTTTTTGCAAATATCACTTTAAGCAATTTTTTTTTTTTTTTTTTCCAAAAATGACTTGGCTGTCGCTATGCCACATCAGCCAGCTGCTGCAACTACATTCCTGCAATCTGGAAACGCAGGGGAACTCGCAGCCTTCTAAGACCCTTGAATCCCCTCTAATGGGCCAACAAAGCAAACCAAAAAGACCTAGAAAAGCACCCCAAGTCATCTATTACTGTCTAAACCTTGTTTTGAGGAGCTATACAATGTACAACATGGCATGCTCTTTTAGTTGGATGTTGGTTTTTCAGATGAAATTCATTAGGAAAATTTTGAACTCTGGAAAGGGCCGCTAACTTTTGTTTTTCAACACCCTCCGCGGTGCAAATACAGAAAAAAAAAAATTATTAAAAAAACAAAAACAAAAACAAAAAAACTAAAATTTTTAAATTTTTAAATATTAAAATTAAAAAATTAAAAAAAAATTATTTAAATTTTTAAAATTAAAATTAAAATTAAAATATCGGACATGTTGACGTGGTGCTAACGTGTGCTGATGTGGCACTAGTAGTGCCACGTCAGCATGCCCCCCATTTTCTTCTCTAACTGCACCAAGCCATTCTGAACTGCAACAAAACTTGCAGCCCACTTCTGGGTCCGTTTTTTTGTAATGCCAAATTGTATATAAAATATTCTTTTTTTTGTTCTTCTACAATCTAACAATGTTGCATTTTGACCTTGACTCAAAAGTTGATTGAATTAGAACTTAAGACATAGTGAGAACCTAACTTATTTGTATGGAATTATTGCAATTTTGTCCCAAATGTTCTATTTAAAGGTAACAAAGTTCATACATCAAACAAGGGCATACAGGAGCTTAGAGGCTACAAGAAGACTTTGAGTGGATTTGAGTTGTTAGAAGGTTGTTAGGTAGGAGGTCTATAAAGCGCTCAAGCTCTAAAGCATCTTTTAACACAAAGATACATTTTGCTTTTTTTTGCACCAATAATGTACAAATAGTGTACATTTCAGGAGGTGGACGCTTCTAGTGACCACTGTGTTTCAACTTCAAAAATTCATAACTAATTGCACAAAGCTTCAAAAAATACAGAACCACTTGGGTTGAATGCCAATTCCATTTGTCTTTCACTGAAAAGTTTCTAGAAAATATTTCAAAGAACCCAACCTCCCAAATTCATTTACAGCTCTCAGTTAAATGGATGCTTTATGAACCTCCTACGTCAAGCTTAGCCATTTGCACAGAGAGGCTGGTTACAACTGTTACACCACGTGAATAAAAAATAAAAGTAGGGATTGCAAGGGCTGGTAGTTTGATGGCTTACCAATCTGGGGCCCATTTGTGTGACACGTGGTGTGCATGGAGTGGTAGTGACTTTGGTGACTTGGATTCTGCTGGCTCATTGTTGGCAGAACTTCAACGCCAACTAAGGTAGAAGCACTAGTAGTCAATCATTTCACGAGTTTTGTAGGAAGATAGAAAATATTGAGATTGAAAAAGTTTCAGAATTTAATTCCCAAAATTGAAATTACAACAAATTCTGGGAGCCAAAAAGTGCATTTCACTAGTAGGCAATGTCTAGAGTTTTGTTTTGTTTTTAACAATTGTCTAGAGTCTTTCAAATCCGATCGTTCAAGGATGCTCACTGCTTTGGGACATATGTCATAACCATATTAGTCCCAATCTTGAAAAGGACAGAAAAACAACACTCCAAGCCTGATTTCCAACCTAAGGTTGGAAATAGCACACCCTACAGGTTGGATACTAGGTGTAGTCGACAACTGGTGCATCTAACTTAACCCCTAAACGCCCCAGAGGCTCAAAAGTGTCCTCACAGAGTTTCAAGTCCAATTCAAAGTACTGTAACTTTTGCATCTAATGTCCAAATGCAATAAAACTTGTTGGAAAATTTGTGCTCTCTCTTCTAGTATGTGGTAAAATTTCAGATCAATACAAGATGTACTGATTTTTTAGAAGCCAATTGAAATTCTCAGGCTCAATTTGAGTTCACCAAACTGCATATGACGGCAGCAACTTTGGGGGCTTGTATCTCCTTCATCCAATGTTAGTTTTTGATAAAATTTATTGGATTAAATTTCCCTTGAAGTCTAGTTATTATGGTAAAATTTTTATGTCAATCCAAGTTGTTTAGAATGTGAGGGAGCAATTCAAAGTTCAAAATCCTGACATTTTTGGATTACAGTGAACTCTGGCGGCTTATTTCTTCTTTATACAATTTTTGGAAAAGTTGTGCATATTGGTTTAGTTTGTGCGGCTAAATTTTCATATCAATCCAAGAAGTTCTAACTGACAAAGAAGCATTTTAGTAGAAGGAGGTTTATTTCTTCTTTTGTGGCTGATTGATTTTTTATCTCTCCCTACTAATTTGGGGTCTGTGATTCTAAATCTAAATTCTAAATTTCAACTTTAATCACCATTAGATAATAATAAGTTCAAACCATAAACTTTAAATCCTTTATGTTCTTGTGGGGTGAAAAAAGGACAATGAGGGGTTCATTTTTCCTAGTCATATTTCTACTTATATAAAAAAAACTTCATTTAGTCAAAATGATAGGTCTCTTGTTTAGATGATGCATCACTAGTTTTTTCTATTGGTGTAATTTTTTATTTTAAGCTTCAAACAATGCTAAGTCATCTAGTTTTCAAAAGCAAAAAGAATCTCCATCATTTTTGCCAATGCTCTCATTGTAGAAAAAAAAATAGTTTTTGATAGAGTTACTAATTCTAGAAAAAAAACAAGTTTTGGTTGTGGCCAAAAAGTCTTAAAGTGAAACCAAACATTATTGCTACTTTCATCCAAAAGTTGTCAATGTTTGGTAATGTTCTAAAGTATGACAATTTTTGGTCCCACTATCCTCATAGACAAAAACAATTTAAAAAATGAATGAGATTATCAACAAATTCATGTAAAATTGTACTAATGTTGTTTGTGATCATAAAAATAATATTTTACAAATTGAAAGGGTTATTAGGCGGCACTGTGAAGGTACATTAGGATTTGAAAGGGGACTTTTAAATCCCCTTTGAAACCCTATTAAACCTCATTTCTTACGGTGCTAAACTAGAAAATGAAGTTTAGTAGGGTTTGAAGGAGATTTAAGAATCCCTTTTGAAACCCTAATGTAGTTGTTGCCACCCCCTTTGAAAACCCTAACTCCCTCTCTTCCATAATTTTGTCCCCCAGCAACCTCTCTTTCCATACAACTTTGAAGTGGAAGTGGCGGGCTTGTGAGGGACAAAGCAGAGGCAGAAAAGGTGAAAGTACCCAGAGGGCTGTTGGAACTACAATAAAATGTGCAATTACGGACAAAACATTATAATATATATATTTCAAAAAACATGATCATGGTGTGTGCCACGTAGGACTGGGACTAATTTATTTTATTTTCTTAATGTTTTTTTCAAAAAAAAAAAGCTTTTTCTTACTCTAGATTTGCACATCCGCCAAAAGTCAAATGGCTCTCCACAGGGTCCAGACTTTCTGTAATGTGTATCTTCAATATTTTCGCGTTCTACCAAGTTTAAACTTCTTTATTTTTGTTTCTTTCAACAGATAAATGACGCTTTATATATTTGATTTCAAGAGATGATGTGGTTTCCAAAGTGTTTTTTGGTGTAGATTTTTTAGTAGGTTTGATGGCAAAAGAAATAATATACAATTTGAAGCTGCTTCAAAGGTGACTCTAACCTTGTTTTAAGATTGGTGTTTTTACAAGTTCCCTTCACTTTAGGGTCTCCAAAGAAGGTGAACAAGTGCTAGTCTCAAAGATCAACGTGAATGGGCGTCCGTTGGAAATGGATTTTTTGGGTTCCATGTCAAGTTTAGATAAGTTTTTTTCTTTTTAGTATCCATGTATCATCGTAGTGTTTGTATTCAATATATTTGCTTCTCTTTAGATTTTCAAGCAACTAACTTTTCATTACAACTAGTGTGACCCTGTGCCGTTGGCCCAATTTTCATCTACTCCCGGTTCCACTCCTGGTTCTACTTCCGATTCTACTCCCAGTTCTACTCCCGGTTCCACTCCCAGTACCAAGAACGCCACCAAAATCAAAGTAAGAGTAATTTTCTAATTTTTTTATCAATAAATACTTTGAAATTCAATAACTTTTGCACCACCGCTCCAAACGCCACGAAACCAAGCCGGTGCACCCCTCCTCGGCGAGAGCTTTCCGACGGTACCAAGCACGTGGCCGGGGGACGCACGGTCAGGAAGTTGTCCACGCTACAAACAAAACAAAACAAAACAAAACAAAACAAAACAAAACAAACAAACAAACAAACAAACAAACAAACAAACAAACAAACAAACAAACAAACAAACAAACAAACAAATAGCCTCATTTAAGGTATTGATAGTTTTTAGATTCACATTGTTTACATCATTTGAAAAGTCATAGATTATTCATATGCTTCCCAAAAATGCAGATTAAGAGAATTTTAGAATATAAAAAATAAATTTGAAATGCTTTCAAACTAAACATTTAATATATATAAATGGAATAATTTTTTAATATAAGAAGGAGGAAAATATAAACATTTTTGAGGATTCATACTCACATGATAAAAGTCTATTATAATTTCATTCAAGAAGTGCTCATTTTCATTTAAAACACGTTTGGAGACAACGATTTTCACTTTATGTACAAAAGAAAGACAATTCTACGTTTTGAATTGTAGATTTGTAAGGGACTTCCTAAAACATATTCAACTCTATTATTTTCTTAAATCTTATATTTTTAGTTATTTTATGTTGGATCAACTTCAAGTTAATGCCATTATCTGAGAAAACATGGGTTTTCCAAAAACAAGCACTATCGTATGCTTAAAGTATTATAGAAGTTCTAAGAAGCGACTATAGCAAACTAAAAGGAACCCTTTGCAACAAATGAAAGAGGTACGTGGTAGTAGTTCCTAAGAAGCCATTTCCGCTATGAATTTTTCATTTTAAATTATGGATTTAACACGTGTCCACTTTTTTCAAAATGATTCCATCCTCGCTCTTATTCTGTCCATTGGGGGATTGTGAACAAATATCTGACAAATTGTAAGTCGTAAACCGTGCTCACATTATGGATTGTCCATTCAGTGGCCAGCACAAATCCATATGACAATTGCATAATGTCCATTAGTGAGCTTTTTGTAGGGTTGCTTTGAAAAGACGCAATTAGAACATACTACTATACTTGAAGATTCAAGGCCTTGAAAAGCTTGTTTACAATGTGACTATTCTGTCAAAGATTACAAGGCAAGGAATTCTAAGTTATGATAAGGTAGAACCACCTATATCTAATCACTTAACCCCTAAATGCCCAAGGCCTGTTTTGAGCCTCTTAGAATTCGCTCTAAACTGAACAAAAAACTAACATTTTGATAAGTTGACTCAATTTTTTTGAATTGTAACCGTACAAATTCAAACTAGACATGTTAAAGATCACATAGGAATAGAAAACACAACAATATCATTTAATGATTGAAAGATTATAATGTTTGATCATCATGGTGTTAAAACTATGAAAATCTTTGAGCTCTCTATTTGCATGTCAAATCTAAAAAATTCAAGCCTAAAAAAATATGAGGTTGAAGGGCCTAACAAATATAACCCCAATAAATTTATGACTCCTCAATTTTAGGATAGATGAGCCACAATGTGAGGTAGTGGAAATTTCTCTTATGTAGAGAGATAAGAAGTATTAGTATTTCTCTCAAGTATAAATTTTTTGTAATTTTATTGCTGAAATTGAATTTATTATGAACTTTGAGAGCCAAAAAACGTTCCAAACCAATAGCCACTCATGTCTAGAGTCTTCCAATGCCACTCATAGACAAACTACTTTCCTACTTACAATTGCTTGTGCACTTTGGGACATGTATTATGACCTTATTCATCCCAACTTTAAAAAGGAGAAAAATACACATTCCAAACTTGAGCACCTTGCCTAGCTTGAAATAGTGCATCCTATAGGTTGGGCATTGCTCCTTGGTCTAGAATAGGTGTTCCTACCATACTAAAATTCCAAACATTAAAAGTCATCACATAAACAAGGACTTTCATACTTTACAATTATTTTTAACGATCAACAAAATACATTATACAACATATATGGAACAATTTTGCAATTGTCCAAAAGAACCAATAAAACTAGAGGCATCTTAACCCTTTACGTACTAAGAAGCCCAAATTGGGCCTCATATTTTTTTGAGCAATTTTGAAGAGTTTACACAGGGAATTTTATTTATTTTAATAATAATTTTTTTAAACCAATGCATGCAATGTTCTTCACTCAAGCTAATGATATAATAAAATTTTCCACTTAGTTTATACTTTACATAAAGGGTTAACGATGGAAACCATGCTCAGCTGCTTATGGAACATATTACGGAGTACATACTACAAATTGAGTTTTGAATTGGCCACGCTCAATGGCCACTGACTACAGTTTTGTAAAGAGAACAAAGGATGTGACATTAGAGAATGTAATATTAAAACGGCTTGGGTGTAATCAGAACATCGATGAGCAAATCCTGCACAAGCCATGGTTGTACCGCTACCCCCTAAACAAGGCAAGAGTACAGTACATTATGAAATGAAGCTGGTGGCTACAAAAATCATGTTTGGAAAACTGGCAATGGGTGAAACCCAGACGCGGCCATCAAAAATTCGCAATAAATGCTGCGGATGCCACAAACAACGGACACACATGATGTGTCAATTGCAAGCGTGGAACCTGCACAGGCTGCACAGGGAAAATCACACGACCTCCTCTTGTTGGTGTCTACAACAACATAACACTCTAGTTGGCAGGTTTGGGTGCATGCAGTTCCATAATGGCAGCTCTGGAGGGTTTCAAAGCCGCAGTTGGATTCAACGCCTTGGGCACCTTGGCCACGCTCCATGCCGTGCCCACCAGATGCCCTGCACCCCCCAGGACCTTTCCTGCGGCAGTTCCTGCAGACTCTCCATGCCTGCATCATGACCACGTCACATATTACTAGCACGTAGAAGACCAAGGAATCAAGGTTCTAAAATGATGAATTTGACTGATTGCATTGTGAAAATAGAATGCACATGGGGGGCCAAATTCACAGCAGCACAATCAACGAAAAAGCATCTCGTATGCTGTTAAAAGAAAATAAAAAAATGGAACAAAAGAAAGTCCCAACTTGACCTACTCAAAACTGCTAAAAATAATGAGGCCCAATCTTGGTTCTTTAGTTCTTGGTTGAATGTGAGACGCGGCTTTTACAACCGATGGAGTGCCCTAAGTGGAAACGATCGAACGGAACATGGACTGTCAGCAAGGTACAGTAAACGTGACTGCAAGTTAAGCCAGAACTGAAGAATGAAAGATGGAATATGACTTGTAGCGCACGCATGGTCTGGTGTGTACTAGAGTAAGGAATGAGTGGATTGATTGGCACACAAAGCTCTTACTTATGTGTCACGACAGTTTCTGCCGCACTGGTTCCTGATCGCAATACGTCTCTGGAGGCCGCCTCCACAGCATCGAACATACTCCCTGCAAATATCACCCATCTTCAATTAGAAAATGAATAATATTGTCCAATTTCGATCCAGGTGATACATTCAAAATACCTGAAGACGTACTCGCCTACTCGGTCACAATACAATTACGGTAGAGGATACTAAAACCATGAGGGACCTGATCACATCTCCTATACGGATCCCGTTACTAAAAGCAACTTAGCTATTCATACACGAGAGTGGCTTTCAATAAGCAATGTAGTTAGCATGACTTGGCTAAATGTCGAAGGTCACCAATCTTTGAATGGAAACGAGGTTGTCTACCGTCACTAATGGTGGTAAACAACCTCCTACTTTGAAATTGCACATGAAATTCGCATGGTGATGAAAATTCGATCTCAACAGATTTGGTTCTCATACCCAAAGATCTCTACAGAGTTCCATGCATTTCAAAAGAATCACACTCCTACACATGAAAAATGCTAAAAGTGATGCATATAGTATCCTCCACCTTACACAGACCAAGCATAATAGTTCTTGCATTTCCAGCGAAAAAAAAGCCTAGATTCAGCACTCACAAAATGAAACCATAGAAGCCAACGCGACCTCTCCAGGACCAGATCTGAAAAATGCTCTTCCAACTTTGGACCTGGCAATGGCATTTGGAACAATTCCTACAGTCGAGACGACACCTGACAGCACACTCTTGGCGAAATTGTCTGTAGCTCTCGTCATGCCCTTGGCTCTGCAAAAAACACTAAAAGCTTAAGAAAATGCTCAATTCACATATGTGTCAACACAGAGACGCTGAATTGCCAACTGACGAGTACACGATAGCAGCAACTATCTTACTAACAATGAAGAACAGTACCTCTCCAGATTGTGGAGTGTAGAGGGCCGAATGTTCATGGGTTTGCCAGTAGGATTGGACTGATGAGTCATGTTCAAAGAACCAGTCTCCATCTTGGCGACAGTGGAGTCTCGGACCCAAAAGAGGCCCCGAATGACCTGGCCTGCGCCAGACGCAATCGCTTTGGCAACGCTGTTGCCATAGTCATCCACATTAGGTGCCATCTCTGTCCAAAACATTCTCTGATTCTCCTCTGTGATCTGGTCATGAATCACCACAAAGAAAAGACAATCGTTAGCTACAACAGCTTAAAGAGACGAAATCATGCACCGCGTGTAGATAAATTGCACAAAAGCATCCTGAACTCCAGGCTCTGATGTTACGCTCAAACCTCTTCAATCCTATCACCTGGGGTACTTGCTTTTGTCACTATGAAGTAGTTTGAATGTGAGACAAATGTGCAGCAGTCCATGATAGTATGACAAGTGTGACGGATATTCTAGGAAATGTCATTTTCGAGAAAATGAAGAAACTTGCATGTACAATCGATGCACAGTAATCCGAAAGTAACCTCCAAAAGGGAGAAGACATAGTGCAGAACCTGCTTGCCATCGCCGGTCACCATGGATACGGGAACAACCGTAGCACCCTGAGCATCCTGCGCTGCAACACCTTGATCGACCGCTTCTTTCTGCTTGTCGCCATGGACAAGGGTCGGAAGAGAAAAGGAGCTGTAATACTCCAGCAATTTGTCCAGCTCACTTAAAGCTCCGTCCTGTCCTGGGGCTGAGAATGTAACTCCGTAATTCAATTTCTCACCACTCGACGCTGCCTGTTGCATCCACGCATCGAACACAGCTGATGAGAATTAACCCCTAAAGGACCAAATGTCCGTTCAACGTACGCAAATTTGACTACAGGGTCGTGGCCTCCATCCTTTAGGGTTAAAATTACTCATAAATCGAATCCGGATTCCTTTTCTTAGCCAACTGTTCATTGATTCCAAGGCTGTCCATAGCTCTTCGAGACCCGCCCTAGCAGAGTTTAGACATAAATTAAAAGAAAACCCTAATACTCTGGGGTGTAGAATTGAAACATATCTTCCGAACCCGGGAAAGCCATAGCTGAGCTCAGATGGTGGCTCCAACAAGCAAAGACGCGTGAGCCGATCAAGGACTAATGAAAAGAAGCAAAGAAAACATAACAAGAACTCAACAAGGTGCTTAAAATAGAATCCAGATTCCTTTTCTTGGATCACTGTTCATGAATTCCAAGTGCGTTCAACCAAATGCTAAGCAGATTTATTTGAAGCCCAAACCCTAATATAATCTAGAGTACAGAATCGGGATATATCGCCCTGAAACAGCACCTCCAAGCGTAAGTTCACCAGAAGAGACGACTGTCAAGACTAGCCTCGTACCTCGGAAGTGTGCGCCACGATGGGAATGGAGAACACATAGTGAATGGGATCCAGCTTCACCACCTGCTCGTCACTCATCAACGGCCACTGCAACCCTTCCCCCACTCGCACCAGCGCCACGATCCCTTGATTCTGCTGGTCGATGCGCACCACCGAGAAGTCGCCCGCACCCAGCAACACGCTCTCCTGGTCGTCCACCAGGTGCACGATGGCGCCCGCAATCCTCACCAAGAGCTCCTCAGAAGCACCTCCAGCCATTGCTTGAGGAGGGTGACCACCATCCGCCATAACGTAAGGATTCTCCCTCCTACCATTTCCTCCCGGCGCTGCAGCCATCTGCATCGGAGTGGCGTTGGAGGTCGCGAAGGGGCTTTGTGGACGACTGTTGAAACTCGGGTGGTTCACGTAAGGGTTTTGATCGCCTTGACCCTCCATTTTTCTCTCTCTCTCTCAAATGCTGCTGCTATTCCACGAAAGCACTCCCGAAAGAGCAAAAACAAACACCCACTCTACTCGATCACTCAAGCTGTGCGAGAACTCAAGCTATGGCACACTCGAGCTGTGGAAGCAATAAGCGGTGAATTGGGGTTCTTAAAAATGGGTTTTCAAAGGAAACAGAGTATGAATCGAAAGTGATGTTTGACTGGGGACACTAGAAACTACCGACATACAAGAGCATTGAAAATGGGTATCGGCCAGTCGACAGTCGTGACTATCGTGCACAAAACTACAAAAGGGGTACTGTAGGTTGCGGCATCCGCGACATCCACCACCTTCCACAGTTCCACCGACCGAGCCCGCCTTGAAGTTCTGGATTGGTGATTCTTCTGGAATGCTAGATCAGTGCAAAATCAAGAGAGTAACCCAAGTGAAATCCGAGTATAACTGAACAGATTACCGGTATTGGAGGCGCAAGGTAAGAATCATGAGTGAGTCCGTCTGAGGACGAATGCTTGCGGTTGGCTTTGCCATGTTGTCGAATACGCGAAGCCTGGCCTTGGACAGCTGGAAAGTGGGGGTTGTGCCACGTCGATGGACTAGGTAGGAACGCGGAAACTCTCTCACAGTCTCTCTGCCACCGTCTTCAAGAATGGAGGAGTCCTCAGAACCGACTTGTTCCCCCTAAAAATCTACATTGAATATCGTAGCTTCCTAGCAGCTTGGTCAGAAAATAAATAATAATTAAAAGGGTGTCTAAATTTTTGGAAAAATACTGATTTAGTTTGCCTGAAATAAATAAATAAATATTCAAGGATTGCCTAATTTATAGAAAATTCAACTCGTGTTCAATTTATAGAACTTTAGCATGTTCTGCACAATCTTCTCTCTTCTTTGTCAATAATTGTTGACTTACATTGCTAAGTGTTTTGCCTTGCTAGTTTGACCTGTTTAACCCCTAAAAGACCAAAATCCCCTCGAGGGACACTTGAGTTTTTGGGCAGGCTCGTATAATCTAAAATTTTGGCCTAATTTTTTTAAACTTTTTTTGAAGATAGGGAATCACATTAGCTTTCTAAAAATTTAATTTTTTTTCAATCGGTGCCCGGGAGCAAAAGTTATGCCCTCTTGAGTCTTAAAAGCAATTTGTCGGGCAGAAAAAAAAAACTTCAAAAAATTGAACTTTTTTTTTTTGGTTTTTTTCCTTGAAAGATCATGTTTTTTTCTACATTTGAAGCTTTGATTCATTCTATTTGGACTTAGAACAAAAAAGTTATGGACAATCTTGTTTTTCGGGCAATCTAAGCATCTTTCTTCAAAAAACAACTTATAGAATTCATTTTTGAATGCAATTTTCAATTTTTTTCCAATTTTTTCTTTTTTGACAAGGTTATGTTTGTTTGCAAGAACAATCCCATAGTTGGGATTATGGTATTTTAATTCCACCTAAGAGCTATTAACGATTTAGTGTTTTGTTCAATTTTGGACTTGCTTCTACTTAATAATTTTTTTATATGCAAAAATCAAGTTTTGACATTCTGAAATTTTTTCCCCGACTCTAAACTCAAATGTTTAACACAAAATTTTTTAACTTAATGGTGTGTAGTGCAAAAAAATTCCATAAATGACCGTCAAAGGCATCTGAAATTGCAGGCCGCAGTGCAAAAAAGCTTCTTTTTCCAACTTCAAATGCTAATATCTTCCAATCCGTATGGTCAAACTTCATGAAATTTTTACCACATGATCTAAGACAAGTGAAGTACAAGATCCTATGGTTAGATTTTTTTCTTAAAGTTTTTTTTGGTTTAGGGAGTGATTGCAGCAGAAATGGCAGTTTTCAGTGGTTTTGGAGCAAGAAACTACCTTGGTATTTTAGGGGTTAAAGCATAATTACTCATAAACAAAATTGGTCTCTCACATGTAATATACCTTGATACTTTAAAAAATAGCGACACACAAAGTAGAGAGTTTAGGATTTGGAGGTCAAGACAAGGCTTGAGTGAAATGTGACCACTTCAAATTTGAATGTAGTAGCAACCATCCCAAAATTGTAATTAACCCCTAAAAGCCCATTGTCCCTTTGGGGGACAAATGGGATTTCGGGCAGGTATCGACGGGCTGAATTTTAATTGTGATTTTCCAAAACTTTTATTGAAGAAAGAAAAACTGCTAAGCTTCGTGCGAATATATATTTTTTTTCAATCGATGCTCGGGAAGAAAAATTATGTCCAAATAAGCTCAAAACAACGTACGAGGGGCAGCAAAAAAATCTTTGCCAGTTTTTAAAATTTTTTTTCTTATAGATTATAATTTTTGTCTATCTAGAAAGCTTTGATTCATTTCATTTGGATTTTTTTGAAAAAGTTATGGACAATCTAGTTTTCGGGCACTTAGAGCATCTTCCTAAAAGATATAACTTGTAGGATTCATTTCTAAATGCACTTTTTACAATTTTTCAAAAAAAAAGTTCCACAAGGTTTAGTTTTTTTGCTACAACAATCTCACCATTTGGGATTAGTGCTTTTTAATTCCATATAAAAGATATTAATATTTTAGAATTTCCTTCTATCTCATACCTACTTAACAATTATTTTAATAATGAAAATTAGTTTTTTTTGGATTTTTTTGCTACCTAGATTCTCATCTTAATTCTCCACTATAAATATTTAGAGCTCAAAACTCTATAGTGCAAAACATTTAAGTTAAAAATGTTCAAAGTCATAAAATCTAGTCCTCACTGCTTGAGGATGATTGCAAGAACTGATGAGGTTTTTTTGTGTCATACGTAGGCCAGAGATGGATTTGTTTTTCACTATAACTTTTGAAGCATAAAGATGGTGAACTTGAATTTTTATAATTGAAAGTACATGTTTTGATAGTTAATAAATCCCTTATTTTTTTTAAAGTTCATAAATTTATTTCATACTTAAAAAGTCAATTTTGCTAATTTCTCACACTTTGAAGGTTAGCATTTTTAAATATTAGTGAACATCCAAAATTAATGATCTAGAGATAAAATTTCTATGGTTTTCTTCTATAGAAGGCGAGCATGTTTCTATCAAACGGCATGCAAAAATATATTATTTTATATCCTCTAGGTTGGTGCAAATAAGGCGCCCTTGCTTGTGCACTTTTGAATATTGGAGAGGGTTTCAAGATCATTCTTTTGGTGAAATGTTGTCACCATTAAGCTCTCACAAACAACTAATTTCTAGTTTCTTTGTAAATTGTTTTTCCTATTTTTCACAAATTAAATCATCAAAGTATACATTTCATGAAGATTCTGCACTTTTCTAATTTTCGGATTTGGAGATTTTTTCAATGCTTTTCCTTCCTAGGATACATTTTTCTTGTAGGTGTCTACATTGGCCGTGATTTTTATATATTTCAAGAGTTTTCTCCTAATTTTATAGTACTCCCAAAAAATTGCATTGAAACTGCCAAAACACTACAAAATGAGCCATCTTTTCTTGCAACTATCCTTGGCAAAATTTTATCTTAGATATAGTTTTGATTCTTTTCTTGGCAAACAATAGTGTATACTACTAGGTAGAACTCCATAATTAATTTTTGTCTTCTTTGCAAAGCTAGGCCAATTTTGTATATAGAAATTCAATCTAAGGTATTTTTATATCTAAATGCGTTTGAATAAGCAATTGAGCATTGTTCATAGTATTTAGTGACCGAATTTTTTGTTGGATTTTCGAAATTAGAAGAAGATTCTTAATTTTTTTAATGCCTTTATCCAACACCATGTGAGTACCATGGATACTATGAGTTCTCAAAGTGCCTAAAATAGGTGTATCTAAAATTTATCCTAGACTCTCATGAATAGAGATTGTACATTTCAAAGAATAAGCTTCAAAGGTCAATTTTAGAATGGAGTTACAATTAATTCAATACCATTTAATTTACATTGAAAATTGTTCCTATCATTAGTTGAGTATGGTGCCTATTATGAAACTATCAAGAAATTGGTTGTGTCAAAATGAAAAGGATATTTTAGAACTTATTTTGTATGTATTTTTTGGATAATACAGAAATATATAATAAATAAATCATTCAATTTTATAAGTGATGCAGTTAGTCATATAGGTGTACAATATACTCATATTCTAACCAAACTAGACTCTCATGAATAGTTAGTACATTGTACATTTTGGAAAAGAATTTGTAAGTTGGAGTGATTTTTTGAAATGGGTCGCAATAAGGCGCAACTACCTTGTTTCATTATTTTGGCAAATATTCACAACAATCAGTGGTGTTGACAAAGGTATGCACTTTGAACCTTCATCTAATAGAAGGTTGAAAAATTCAAAGTTCTTTGCACTTGAAGGTCATAGTTCTGGAGCAAATTTTGATTTGCATCAACAGATCAAACTTATCTTGCTATAGTTGGACACCTACTTGTCAAGTTGGACTATAGTTTGTATGGTATTTTTCAAAATTCTAACTATCACATGTCATATTGTTCTATTATCATTGCATAGATTAGTTTTTTATATCATAATTTAATGTGATAGTGTGAGTACAAAAGAGAAAGACTGTCAAAGTTAGCCTATAGACAAAGTCAATTACATAAAATTAGAATCAATCATTACCAACATGGCAACGTGTATCCAAAAATATGTACTAGTAAAGTTAGATAATAGAGTTAAAAGCTACTGTGTTAAACCTTCAGTTCAATACTTATTCTAGAAAGCAATGTGGAGCCTATTTCAATATGGTCATTGTAGAAAGCATTACCCTTATTCTAATTCTTACACTACTTAAATGTTTTAGGAATGACAATAAAGCATGACTTATTCTACTTCATCTTTTTTGGAATGTCAACTAAACATGTTGCAAGCAATCTAATCAATTGAAAGTCGAGTTGGATCCTTGCTAAATGGAGGATCCAATTAAAACTAGCACCACTCGAGGTGTTTATAATTTGAAATTCATAATTAATTCACATAATGTTCAAAAAATACATAAGAAAAAAATCCAAAATTCTTGGTTGACATGCAGCAAGATCCATAACAAAAATTGGCAATTTAGCAACAAGAAACATTGCTCAATTACTTATTCCGACACAATTCAATACAATTCCCTTAGAAGGTGTGTTAATACAAGAAGTGACACTAGACTAGAGTATTTGATATGAAGATAGTCTGCTCGTAAAGCAACCATTTAAGTCTACCTAATTCATCATTGACAGTACTAGATATTTCTTGCAACATGTCATTTATTCCTAGATAGATAGGGTGGGGATCAACAGGTCCCCTCGCTTGGCCCCCCAAATCATTTCAACGGTGCAAATAAAAAAAAGCCCCCTATTTTGTACTTGATTAATTTACCTTGTATATCTCTCCTAGCTAATTTGAGGCCTTTGATTGCAAATATAAATTCAAAGTTTGCAAATTTTATCATGCGTAGAAAATAAAAATTCCCGCATTATCCCAAGGGGGTCAGTTTATCCTTATCCTAGGGTCGCATTTAGAATACGGTCACTTTAAGATCACACTACAATACCTTAGATAAAAGTTGATACTAATGAGATTTGTAGAGTAAAAAGAGGATAAAATCATATCCATACCTTAAGTTTGTTTGTTTGTTTGTTTGTTTGTTTGTTTGTTTGTTTGTTTGTTTGTTTGTTTGTTTGTTTTGTTACATTAAGATCTCTCGGACCGTGCGTCCCTTGGCCGCGTGCTTGGTATCGTCGGAAAGGACTCGGCAAGGAGGGGTGCACGGGGCTGAGGCTTGGTTTCATGGCGTTTGGACCTACGGTGCGGAAGTTATTGAATTTCAAAGTATTTATGGATCATAAAATTAGAAAACTACTTTTACTTTGATTTTGGTCGCGTTCTTGGTACCGTTGGAAAGCTCTTGGCGAGGAGGGGTGGACGGGCTTTGTTTCATGGCATTTGGAATGATGGTGCAAAAAGTATTGAATTTCAAAGTTTTTACATGAATTAAAAAATTAAAAAATTATTTTTTACTATGATTTGGTTGTGGCAACAGCACAGGGCACACTAGTCATTATTAAGCAATGTTGCAAGGTCCCCTTTTACTCCCTCCAATTTAGGAGCTGTTATAGCGTTATGATTGCAAATGAGCCTAACAACATTGTTGAACAGGAGAAAACAGCCAATCCAAAATTCAGAATTCAACCAAAGTCACAGCAAAAGAAGAAATCTTTGTAAAGTTTTATCTTCAGGCTAGGGAACCTCTAGAGTCAGTATGCAATGTTATGTAACTTACAGTACTGTACGTGGCATGAAACCACAAGCCACTCCAGGATTCCAAATGAATTTTCATCCAGTCATAAACATAGTCCGGGTATCACAATCTGGGTATCGCCACTCCCACCCCTTGTGCGCTTGACAATCCTTCGCAAAATACCTAAGAAAGGAATCCAAAATTCTTTGTTGACATGCATCCAACAAGATTCATAACAAAAGTTGGTAACTTAACCCTAAAAGGACCAAGGTGATTTTCCTATCAAAAACCACTTAAAACTGTCATTTCTATTGCAAAGAGAAAAGAGCTTTAAAAATTGTTTTTATTTGCATATCCAAGTATAATATCTTATATTTGACTAGTATATGAATACGTGGAAGAAATTTCAGAAACTTTGACCATGTAGATTGCAAGAAATATGCATTTAAAGTGAAGAAAACAAATTTTTTGGCACCTTGACTAGGTAATTTGGCTTTGAATCTTTTTCTTTCAATTTTTTTGGACTACCGATTTATATTTTCTATTTATTTATGTTAAATAGTTGAGTTGAAAATCTACCAAAAAAATTTAGGAAAAAAAGCACTTAATTGTCATTCATTAAAAAACTGTTAAGTAGAAATGGATTCAAGATTGAAGAAATAACTAAATTGTTAATAAGGTCGAACCACCCATTCCTAATCAGGGACCTTATTGCGATCGTTTTTAGAGACGGTATTCATTTTAGAATTGAAATGTTCTTACACCCTAGATAGCTTATTGTTTTGGTCAACAAATAATAAGCTATCTATGGTGTACCTATATCTAAGTTCTAAAATGAGTACCGTCTTTAGAACCAGTCGCAATTGGGTCTCTGATCGGGAATGGGTGGTTGTACCTTAGCTTTTAGATGGAATCGAATCACAATAATTCCAACAGTGAGATTTTTCTAACAAGAAAATCTAACCTTGTCTAACAATTTTCTTTGAAAAATTCTAAAAATTGCATTCAAAAATGAATCCTATAAGTTATTTTTTTCAAAAAAATGCTTAGATTGCCCAAAAAACTAAGATTGTCCATAACTTTCTCATTAGTAATCTATATCAAATGAAACAAAGCTTCACATGTAGACAAAAATACAATCTTTGAGAAAAAATTTGAAAACAAATTATTTTGACTTTTTGTATTTTTGTTTGTGTTGCTCCCTGAACTCCATTTTTGCTTATTATGCCATAACTTTTGCTCCTAGGCATCAATTAAAATAAAAATTATATATTCACAAAGCTCTTGCAAAAATACACAACCTCAAAAAATTCCAAAAAAACATCAATAAAAATTTGAGGCAGTAGGAACCTATCCAGACCCGAATTGTCCACCGAGGGACAAATGGTCCTTTAGGGGTTAATATCAGAAATAATGCTCAATTACTTAATCCAGCACAATTCAGTGTAGTTACCTTAGAGTGTGTACAATACATAAGGTGATATGAGGCCAAAGTATTTGATATTAATCCTTGAGCGTCCAAAATAAATCCAAAAATTAGGCCACAGCTACAATTCAAGTTGGCCCTACCGATTAAAAAAATAGTATTCACAAGAGGGGGCCATTGAAATTGCGAGAAGGTTAAAGAGGGCAATTTGGGGAAAAATTGTGGATGTTTTTTTAGTACTTCTTATGAGATTATAATGATCAAATGTGAGTTGCAAATTTTGGGTACTAGGGAGCTCAAGAATTAGGTCTGGTTTTAACCCCTAAACGTCCAGAGCCTTCTCCAGAATTCACAATTTGAGAAAAATCATTATAAAGTGTTATTTGAAAGAATACATTGGAAATGATGTAAAAATAAAAGTTGTAGACTTTGAGTTGTAGATTCCATCCATATACTTAGATTCACCAACGCTATCACCAATATTTTTATATAAATTTTGAAAAGAAATTTCAAATTTCCTTCTAAATTCAGTTACAAGCAAAATATTAGCATTTTTTGAATACTATTTGTTGGAATGGATTTGAAATGAGTTGTTTTTGACTTGATGATTTTTTGAGATTTTTGTATTCTTTTAGTCTATGAACTCATTTTTGCAAATTCACTTTTGAACTAGATTCAATGCAATTTTGGCTTGGTTAGGACAACAACTTGATAAAGTATCTCCACAAATTAGGATGACTTTCATCCAAGTAGTCACAAGGATGAAACTTAAGTTTCAATATGTTTGTTGTCAGAGCACTTAGGGGTTAAAGTGACCATTCAATAGATATTAACAATATTATTGAATATTTCTTGCAACATGTCACGCCTTCCTAGATAGAGATCGCATTAAGAACATAGAGCAGACCACAGTACCTTACACAAAATTTGATATTAACGAAGACCTGTACAGAAGATAAAAATACCACGCGGCATGAAACAACGAGCCAGTCCAGGATTCCAGAAGAGTTCCTATCCGGTCATAAACATATTCCGAGTATCACATTCCGGGTATCGTCACTCCCACCCCCTTTCACTTGACAATCTTCAGCAGCAGCAGCTCACACCTTCGCAAACTCGCTCTCGCCGAGCAAAATGGCGATGGCTGTGGCGATGATGGCGAGGACGTCGGCCGTGGTGGCTTGTCGAGCTGCCCACACGCAGTTGTACGAGGTGCTCAAGGTGGACAGGGCGGCCTCTCCGGCGCAGCTCAAGACGGCGTACCGCAATTTGGCCAAGAACTACCACCCGGATGTTAGCTCGCACCCGGACGCGCAGGCGCGCTTCGTGGAACTCAGCAACGCTTACGAGGTATGATAAAAACTCAAGAAATTCCTAAATCGCTTTGATGATCCCAACGCACGAAACAATGAGTCATTTGGATACAAGATGCGAAAGTTACAAGGGTTCAATGGAGATGCTCTAAATCCGAGAAGAGTTCTGATTTTGCAATTCTGGTAGTGAGTGTTCTCAAACTATGTTTGTACGCATTGCATGATTTTGGAGTGTCGCAATTTTGTGTGGTTACGTTATGTGCTATTTATTCATCGCTTGGGAGGGACCAATTCTTAGTTTATTGTTTGCGTCGTGGAGGAGTAGCATTCCGTTGTAGCTATTTTTAGGGTTTGTATTCTGGTCTGAGAGGCTCTAATGTGGAGCACGCACGTCTCCGTGCTGGTAGGAATTGTTTCTGTAGTTTCTGATTGCACGATTCTACAATTTTTGAGTACAATGTGAAAATGTTGATATTGATAAGGATTCCATTTGGAGCACCTTGCAAGGTGATCGAAATTTCAAGATAATGCGAGGGTAATTAGATGTGAAAACAATTGAACAGGGGTTGATTGCTTGAGTGTATAATTTAAGCATCTATCGGAATTCATATGGCATTTCTTTTGATAATCCTGTCCTTTTACCGAATTTGTCGTGCAGTGGTCATTGGAGAACTGTAATCGAGAAAGATAAATTTTTACATTGTTATGTCCGTGATTCTGTGTCTCCGGTGTATTTATGTTATTGTCCCAGGTGCTCATCGACCCAGAATTGAGGGTTGTGTATGATGAGACTGGTGAACAAGGTCTCAAGGGTCGCGACAGCAGTAGAAGGGGAGCTGCTTCGGAAGTGTGGGAGACTTGGGCTGAGTTCAAGCCCTTCAAGAGGAAGTTAGTTTTCAAACCATTCTCAGTTTGTTTTTTCGCTCAACAAGTTTTATACAGAATCCTTTCCTATCTGTAGTGGCTCTCAACAAATCGTCTGCATTTTTGTGTTCTTGTTTTATTTTGTGTGCACTGTAGGGTTAGATTTGGAAATGCCAACTCAGTTGTAGCACCTGACGAACAAATGGAAACCGTTCCGTTTGCTTTTTTTTGTCTGAATCTGAGTTTCTTTAGTGGGGATAATTATGTTGAAGAGACTCCTCCAGCTCAGCCAAAAAGATTATATCTGCATTCAGAATATATATATGTACGTCCTAAAGGAGCCCTTGAGAGATCAAGAGAATTACGAAGAAGCTCAAATGGAACCTCTTGTTTCTTAAGCAGTTTTGAGAAGACCATACTGGGTTTTCTTTTGGTCCAATTTTCTTTATTCATTGGCCAAAATGTGCAATGTTCTTCACCGACTCTAGTGATATAAAAGTTGGGCCCATTTGAATTATATTCTTGACAATACGATTAATCCATTTGTTCGTTTCATAACCATGAATTCTCGGTCCTCTAGGGGTTAATCTGATTTGGAGGCAGCGCTGAAGAGTGTAGCTGTTGCCCTCAACTGTAGCAATTCTCTCATTGCCCACTTAGGATGTTTCCTTTCTATTTTCCGGCCGTCAACTTTCTATCTGCACCAAGATGTTCATTCGTGGAGGCAATGGCAGATCAAGGAAGGGAGATGCGCGCAGTTCAGCTGCAGCAAGATCAGGGTCAGCCTATACTCCTGAAAATGGCGAAAGCTTGTGGGGCGCAGAAGCCCAAAATGGTGATGTTGTAGAGTATCCCCTTTCTGATGCTATCAAAGCTCAACATCAAGATGATCGACTGAGAGGTATTAATTTTGTCATTCTTTGTGGGAGAGTTGTAAGAACATGTGCCCAGTTTGTGAACAGATACATCACCATCTGCTTGTGAATGGTTGAAGAGTACTGACTTGATGCCGTTGCCATGTGTAGGGGTTGGCCTTGTTGTCAGTCGAAACATTGGTAAGTGTTGAAGATTCTCTCCTGTATAGATGTGTCGTCTTCCCAAACCAAGCTGATTGGAAATCCGTAGTAGGAACAGAATTGGTAGTTTAAATGCGCCGTCTGTCAAGCCCTTGCCTGTCTTCTGTTTTGGAGGTCCTTGATCTTCGTATGGTTGACTCGTACTTAGTGATTACTTGGCTTTTTCTTTTTCTTGCATGTTTTTAATGGGAGTGTAGATCGAGGAGACAAAGACAAACTTTCATTAGAGGTACTGCACCCTCCCTTTGTGGTGGTAGTTTGCATATCTTATTACAAACCTGTTGAAACTGCCTTCTTACTGAAGCTCGTTATGAATTTACAGTAATAAGCTCCATTTTTGAGATATTGTGCTGATAATAATTGTGCAGAATTTGACGCTTGTGGAAGTCGAGCCTCTGTATAGAGAGCCCGACAGTAATGTGTGGAGAGCTGATCCCATGGAGAGCGCAGCTTTTGCGTCCTTGCCTGACTTGCGCATACTTAGGACAGTATGTTTTACAACTCTCTCCCTAATCTATTTTGAGTATTTTGCTCTACATTCTCGTTATTGAAATTTGTGAGTAACGTATTCTCAGGTGCTGAACTGTTTTCAAGTTTCCATAGAATGTTCAATGCCATCATCAGCACCCCTGCATTTGTCGTGTATCCCATTTGCAGTCCTGAAATTCATTTATATTTTGTAGTTAGAATATCTCAAGTTCTGTACATTTAACCTTGCTCTGAGTACCCTTTGTTACAATGGTTATGCCTTGTTACTGAAAGTTTAATTAATTTTTATGTTTGTTCATGAACAGGAATTCAATCGAGTGACAGATGAATGGGTCATTTTGGATGATCTTTCAGCTGGTTGTGACAGCCCTTTTTACGCAGAGGAGATCATTCTTTGAGTCAGCTTGTTTTCTGCCAAGTTCTCAATGCTTGGGGGCTTTAAGCTTAGTTTAACAAGTCACTTTGTGCCAACAGCGCTTCAAATGACACTGCTTGGACCGGAATTCTGAGAATAATTGTACTGCACAAGATCCTTCTTGCGCTTTGTACTATTTTCTGCTCCCGAGGGCAGTTTCCAAGTATCTGTTCATGATGGGTTACCACTTGTTTAGCTGAAAATTTGTCACTAAAGTCGGCAACGTAGGGACGGAATTGGAGTGGTTGTGTTGAGTTCTGCAAGAGGCATGAACGTTCACCTTAACTTGCAAGGCTACAAAAAATAACCGTTTCCTACATAAATTTGCATGGATAGGAGGTTGTCTTCTGTGGGTGCATAGTGCATGGGATTTCCTAAGGTAGGAGGTTCATAAACTGACTGGGTTCTAAATGCATCTCGTATCCAGGGATAAGTGACATTTTCCTTGAAATATCTATGCTTGTCATTGATGGAGTGGGTATGCTTATAAAGGGATAGTTTATGGACCTCCTACCTTAGTTGTGCAAGGGATTTTGGGATTTCCAAGGCCTATCCAACTAAAAAAAAAGGGGTTGTTCTTTTTGCTCTACACACTTTTAAGGTAAGGGGTTGTAAAAGCAACCTGTCTCTAAAAGTGATTTGGTACATTTTGCCTCTAACATGTACAAAAAGTGTACATTTCAGGAGGGGGTCGCTTTTAAAAACCATGGTGTTTTCAACTTCAAAAATTCATAACTAATTCCATAAAGGCCTAAAAAATATAAAATGACTTGGATGAGATGCCAATTCCATTTTTCTTACCACAAAAAATTTATTGAAAATCATTTTAAGCAGTTTAGCTTTCCCCAAAATGCAAATCAGCTCTTAAAGGGTTGCTTCTACAGCCCCCTACTTTAGTTGTATCTCCATTGGATAGAAGGGTTTGTGAACTGTGCTATCAATAGAAACGATTTTAGAATTTAAAACTTGAAACTATAAAACTTCAAAATCTTGAAACATATGAACTTATCATTGTTGCTAATTTACAAATTTATAAAGTCATAATCTATATGTAAATTTATAGCATATTAGATTATGAATTTGTAATTAGAAAATTGTGTAACTACAAAATTGGTTAGTATATTTGATAAGATAGTACTTTTATGTATTAAAAATTAGAAGTATGTAACAATTGTAAGTTTTAAGTTAATTGAAATAACTAGTCTTTAGTATTTTTTTTTATATGAAAAAATTAAAATCAATAACAATACTTTGAAGTTTGTTGTTAGAATACACCATAAGATGATATAGGTCATAAACAACTTACTCCATACACTACAAGGGAGCAGTGTCAATTCGGACATTTTTTTGTCAATTTTTTGTCAATTTGGACATTATTTTGTCAATTTTTTGTCAATTCGGACATTTTTTTGACAGGATTCTGTCAATTCGGACATTTTAGTCAATTAGGACGTGTCAATTCGGACACTGTTTTCTTGTAGTGATATTTTGTACTAAAATTAATGGCATGATTTGTAGGTAGGTCTGAATTCAATTACTGTGTTTTTGAAATTTTTGAAATTTTTTGGAAATGGATTTAAAGAGATTTTTGTTTTTTTGTATGGAAATTTTGAAATCTTAGGAAAGTCATAATTTAACCTTTCAACAAAATAATTATTTGAAATCTCTTGAAATTGCTTTAGGAAAACCATAGAACCTTGGTTGAAGTAATTTCTAACACCATTTGTTGTATTTGGTTAGTTGCAAGAAACACTAACTACTTTTGTAGCATTTTGGCAACTTTCATATTTTTTGGGGGTACCATAAAATTAGAAAAAAAAATTCAAAAAAATTATACAAAATATGGTCAATGTATGTACCTTAAAGATGAAGATAATCAACGAAGTAAAAGTATAGGAAAATTCTCCAAGTAGGAGAACTAGAAATAAATAGAATTTCAAAAAAATCAGTATATTTGACGTTTTAACTTGTAAAAAATAGAAAAGTCAATTTACAAAAAGATGAAAAAAATTAGCAATTTGTGGCGGGTTTCATGGTGATGAGATTTCACCAAAGAATGAACTTGCAACCATCTTCAATATTCAAAAGTGTACATGCCATAGAGCCCTATTTGCACAAACGTGGAGGAAAAAAATTAATTTATTCTTAGATTTTCTTCATTAAGAATATGCTTGTCTATTGTGGGAACAGACTGCAAAAATTTTAGCTCTAACCATTAATTTTGTATACTCCATAATACTCAAAACCACTAAACCTCAAAGTATGACAAATTAGCAAAATTGGCTTTTAACCCCTAAATGGCCGAGGGACCAAATTTTGGTGTCGATAATACTTTGAAGTTAAATGAAACCAAAACAAATTGCTATTTTTAGTAGTTCACATTTTTGTAAATTCTTCTTAAAGTCTAGTTTTAGCATCAAAAATCTGATTTTGAAAATGATTGATTACAGTTTTTCTATTCAAGATTTTGTGCAAGGGTACCCATTGCAATCTTGACTTTCCGTAGTGTTACATGCTCTTGAAAATGAGACGCAAATATACTAGATCTTGGAGGAAAAATCACATTAGAAATTCATTTTAAAAAATTGTAGAATAGATTTTGAGAGGCCATAAATTGATTGGTGTTATGTATGTTAGGCCCTTTAACCTCATTTTTTTTGGTGACCAATTTTAGATGTGATATGCAAAAAGAGAACGGAAGATTTTCATAGTTTTAATACCCTCATGGTCAAACATTATAATCTTTTGATTCATAAGTGATATTGTTGTGTTTTCTTCTCCTATATGATCTCTAACATGTTTAGTTTGAATTTGTACGGTTACAATTCCAAAAATATTTGTACAACTTATCAAAATGTTGGTTTTTTGTTCAAATTAGAGCAAATTCCTAGACTCTCAAAACAGGCCTTGGGCATTTAGGGGTTAAATATATTTTTTGAGAGGTTTCAAGATGAACTTGATTCCTTTTCTTGCATGTTTAGTATTATATGCAAGATCCTATGGTTCATTATTTACTTTCATTTTCCCATTTTTTGGAATCAATGCATTAGAAATGGTAGTTTCTGAATGGATTTTGAAGGAAAAAAGGCCTTCAATTGGGCATTTAAGGTTTGAATATAAAGATATGAAAAATTATCAACCTTATACATTGGTAGAGCTAACAAGTGATTAATGAATAATTTTAAGTATGCATCATGAAACAGATTGTAATTTTTGTCTATTTTTTTTGGAAGTTGCGTGAATGGATGATTGTAAGAAATACCGATCTTTTTCTTTGTCACACCTAGTGTGATGGACTTATAATCTACTATAACTTTTGAAGCATGTGTGTATATTGCTTTGTGTATTATTGTCAACAACAAAGTAAGCTTCCAAATATAACAAAATACTTCAAATCCCAAAAAATAAAAATGGGTGAAGGGTTCTAGTAGACTCTCCAATTGGCCCTCTAGAACTCAACCATATTTTTTCCAACCAATAAAACAATTCAAGTTCCCAAAACTAATTTATTTTAAATTTTATAAAATTGAAATTATTATTATTATTTTTCCTACCCACCAGACCATTTATGCCAATTTTAATTAAATTTTCCACACAAGATGCCGTCCCTAACCATTGAATATAGTAGTATTTTGGGATCTACTATAACCTTACGTCACTTGCCAATGTGTACCAACATCACAAAATTGAAAAGTTTTCATATTCTGGGTATTTTTTCTTATTTGCTGTTGCAATTTATGGGTGATTGCAAGAAACACTTGTACTATTTTCTTTCACATGCTCTATGACATGTGTTAGCACACACTTTTAGCGCCTGAGTGCTTTATGGACCTCCTTGTTTACATGCAACACATTATTGGCATAGCTTCTCGGAGCCCCACATAATCATGTGCATTTGAGGAGCCAAGACTGACAACATTTTAGAGAGATCCTATACTATGGATGCACGGGCTGACTTCGATGCAATCGACCAATTTACGACTCTCGCCCCATATTGTTTTAGTGATAGTTTTGAAGTCGTGTATCACTTGTGGTAGGCATCAGTGAACTTGCAAAAATTCATCCTCACACAGAAAAAATGGAATATAGAAAGAACATTTTGCAAAGAGAGCTCCGTTTTTTTACGCATCTTCGTTTGCAAGGATCATGTGAACACATGAAATTCCAGGCTCAATAGTAAGAGTTGCTGGTAATGCAGCACCTCATTGAAATTGTCAAAACCACAGATCACCGACACATTGATGGACCCCAATTACTTTCACAACGCAAGTGAAAACGACACTCTCAGGGACAGAGGGCGAATCTTAATATAAAATGATTTACCAGAGCTCCGGTTACTTTAATGGGAGTGCTAACTACTGGCTTTGCTGCGGCTTTCCTCATCTGCTCCTTCATCACGCTGCTTCGCATACAACATGGTGTACACACGTCGCGTGCGGGAAATGAGAATCAAGTTGAGAGCAACCCCAAGCAAGCAAACTCCGGTCATGATGAGCAGCGTTAGCCGGAAACAGACAGCACCTTCGCATTTCAAAGCGTCCACGCCCGGTGGGGCAGTTCCACCTTGCTGCTTCTGAGCCTCCCTGTCGTAAAGAGTTCCGGCAATAAGCCCAGAGAACACGAGAGATCCGGCAGGGTTCGCCACGCACAGGAAGTTGTACAGCATGCCGAAACTCTTCAAGCCAAAGAGTTCCGAGGCAGTGGCTGGAACAATGGCCCAATGCGCTCCGTATCCCATGCCCACCAACAGTGAGCCTGCATACAACGAGCCCGGCAAGGCGACCGCCAGTGAGGCATGGCCTACCGCCATCATTGTCTGCGCTGCTGCCAGTAGAATCGGCCTTGGCAGTGCATACTCTCTGCATACTCATCCCCACCACACCACACCTTCAATCAACTGTTCATTTCTGTCTCCGCACGAAACTCCTCTGAAAGCAACGAGCGCTAAGGTCGATGATACGAAACCCGTACAGAGACGTGATCCTGTCCCCTAATGCCTGACCCCTGTTCCTAATAGCAGCTCATCTCTTCCACTACCCTCAATTGGCCTTCAATTAGCAAGTTGAGTGCAAACATGACTTAGCTAAATGTCTCTGGTTATTAATCTTTGAATGGAAATGAGTGTCGCTACTATCCCTTAAATAGTGATCTACAACCTCCCATTTTGAATGATTGCATGAATAATTCATACATAGCCATAAACATTTAATGTCAAGGAGTTTGGCTCTTGTACCCAAAGAGGTCTCGCCAAATCAAAGCACACTATTAGAAGTGATAAAATTCTTAAAGTGATGGAAAGAATCCTCCGCCTTCCTACTAATACAACATAAGATAGACCAAATGCTTACGGGAGATGAGTACCCACCTGGCAATCACTTCGGATGCATAGCCACCTCCGAGACGACCCAGAAAGTTCCAAATGCTGATCAAGGCAACGAAGATGTGAGGATCTTTGTATCCCATAGACTGCGAAATCTGACCCAGATTGTCGATCACCGTCAACCCAGATCCAGCGCCACACGCAAGGCCAAAGAACAATAGCCATAAGTCTGCCTTGATGAGAGCCTCCTTCATCGTGAAGTCTTCACCTCGACGAGGACCCTTTTTCCGCTTCAGTTTGATGGCGCCTTCCGCTACAGCACGGTACAAACGGGAGCTAGCACGGCGTAATCGGTCAAGTCTAACAGGCTCGGGCCACGTTTCCTTCTCGTCTTCCAGTTCGCTGAAGAGCAGGGCGTCTTCTTTGAAACGGGACGACTGTTTCCAACTCTGCACTGGAAGTGGAGGAACCTTATCATGGCCGCTGCTCCCAGCAAGTGAGTCTTCGGCACGTACTGCAGCTTCTATCTCGGTATCCTCCAGTAACGGAGCTTGCAATTGACTGACTTCGTCTTGGAAGTTCATATCCGGCGCGGATGCCCGTTTGGGCACGGGAATGATGAGGACCAAGGGGAGAGCAAGTAGAACCATTAATCCCAATGCAAAAATGCGATCCATGCTGGAACGATCCACAGAGGAGTTGCTATCTTGCACAATGATGGTGCCCAACAGGTAGGCGGCCAAGACTAAACATATGACGTAGAGGAAGTTGAACTTCTTGGCCTGAACATCACTATCTTCGGCTTCGAAGGACAATGGCCGGACCACAAACATTGACAGCAACGCAACAACAGTCGGAACTACAGCCACCAAGAAAATGAAGGAAGCTTGGTCCGGGGCATACAGGGCTGTGTATACACAAGTGAAAATAGCACCGCCTAGTCCGCCAAAGCCTTTCAAGATGCCCACCACAGGTCCCCTGTAATGGGAAAAATTGCGAACCGAGGACACCAAAGCTGCTGTGTTGAAGTACGTTTCACCGTTCGTCCCCACCAGGATTAGCAAGCACACCTGCCCATGCAGCATTGCCGACAGCCTCATTCATCAAACTGACAATGATCAATGATCCAATGGACATTGTCGCCGATACTAAGATAGAGGATCCTAAAATTGCCTCCTATCGACTGCCCCCGTTATCAACAGCAACTCACCTCTTCCAATACACTTGGTTGCATTCAATTAGCAGGTTGGGTGAAAACACATAAGAATCGACTAAATATCTATGGTCATTTATCATTGAACGAAAATGGGGTTCTATACTGCCTTCAATAGTGATCTACAACCTCCCACTTTGAAACGTTGCAAAATACATTGAAAGGTACATTGAGAAAATTTGATCTCAAGAGAATTTGGTTCTCGTAACCAAAGCGATCTCTCCGGCGCTACATAATCATCTCCTAATGAGAGCACACTATTACATGTAATTTAAATCGGATAGAGTATCCTCTATCTTATAGAAACCTTGAAAAGAAAATTGGGTGAAAAAGTCCTCCACAGGACTTGCAATACAAGAAAGAAAGAAAGAAAGGGACTCACCAGGGCGAAATGTGGTTGCGAAACTCGATGGACCACAATGAGCCATAGCCACCCATAGCCAACGAAGTTCTGCACGATGCCCACCAAGATGAGCGCCCAAGTCGGCAGCCAGTCGCACAGGAAACCCGCCAGAAGGCCCACGCTATCGCCGATGTCTTTCGCAACCCCGAGCCGGTTGATTTGCTTCTGATTGTAGTCTAACGAGCTCTTAATCACCGGCGACAAGCTTCCGAACACGTACCCGATTCCCGAGCATGACTGTAGCCATATCGACGCCACCAGCACAAACCATCGACTCGGCCACACCATCTCTCCCCGACAAGGCTAAACCTAAATTTCACGCCCCTCAAATGCAGAACTGACGACGTCGAAGAGGAAGAAACCTCAATGCCGCGAAGAGAAGGATAACCGTTCAATTTCGTCTTATTCTGGCTGTCATTGTGCCTCTAGCAAATGCGCAAAGAATTCGAGTAGTCGTGGCCACTTCGATAACGATTCTTCTCTCCGTGCCGCATCGACACATCACCTACTGCAATCCGCATCAAATCCGCCAGTAGCGGCGTCTCCCTGGCTAGTGAGCTTTTGCCGGCGGTGCAGTAAGCATCTCTCGCTTCAGCTTATCCACTGCGTGACCTTCCACATCTGGAGCGCCTACACAATGGCAAGCAGCCAGAAGCTGTAAACTGCAGCAGACCGAGCACTAACTCGATACTTAACAAGAAATTCGACGACCCAACTGCAAACCCTAGTGCATATGCGCCACTTCACTCAAACTTCAGCCGCCGCCACAGGACCTTCACTCAACTTCAGCTTATTAATTAAGCATCAAAAAGCCAAGGAGCTACCACCGATGAGATCGGACAGCCTCCGTCAAGTGAACTATTACCTTTGTCCCTCGCGCCGGCTCAGCTTTCAGTTCTCACGCCGCCCTCAAAACATTCCTTGTCGATAAATCTCGTGCATGACTTTTACACCTCAGGTAACTCCGTCCTAATCCCGAATGGGCCACCGCATGCCGTGAATGCCAGCAAATCCTACCATACAGCAATGGCTATCCTAGATTCGGTTTCACAAATGTAGCCACGGCAGGCGGCCGGGCCAAAAGGGTTTAAAATTCACCACAGTAGTAATCAAATAGTACCGTACGCTGAATGCTTGAGTGAAAAAAAATAAAATTCCAACACTGTCAGCGGCGACGCGTGGTTGGCGGGGGGGTCACGGATCGTTCCTGCCAGCTTTCAGGCGATGAAGACAAGGCGATAAATCCAGACACAGACACGCTTTTCGCGCAGGATTCCATACTCCAGGACGAACGCATTGAGAGTGTCGGATGCGCCTCCAATGTCGCCACAGGCAGATTCTATGCGGACTGCAGTAGATGAGTGAGCGACGCTTTTTAAAAGGATTTCTGAAAGCAGTTGTTGAATCGCAAACTACTTAGGGCCACTTAGTTCACAAACGAGAGTTGCGACGGGTCAAGCATAGCCATTAGGTCGACCTGCTGTCTATGAAAACTACAATAGCAGCAGAGTGCGGAGAGGTCGTGCTGTCGATCTGCAAATTCCTACGATGATGAGAATCGTTGGAATTCCTGTCATTGTGAGCGCAACTGCAACATTCAGAAATTCTACCGAGTAAGTTAGCAAGTCTTTCGTTACGATTTCTGTTCCTGCGGCTTATCCCAATGGCGTGAGAATTTTCGTGTTTCGAAAGATTTTTCACCGTGATGGATTGCAGCTTTCAACTATCGTAGGTTGGGACAGCGAGCTCCATTTCAGGGGCCGTGAAACGAGCATCCGCCGTGCCGGTGCTTCCAAAGTTAAAGCATCGCCACTCCTGAATGAAAGACCGTAGGCACGCTACCGCAAATGGGTGGCCGGGATCCGTCAGCAAAAATAAAGTAGAGTAGTTCGTATAAGGTCGGACCACCCATTTTCAACCAGGGACCAATTCCCAACCGGTAGTGCCCCTATTTCCAATCAAGGCTTGTAATGTGTTTTTACTCTTTTTTAAGTTTGGAACTAGTAAGATCATGACACATGTCCTAAAGTGTGCAAAAAATAACAAGGAAAAAGATAGTATGAAGCTAGTTCTTGAGTGATTGGAATTGGAAGACTCTAGTGATTGGAAATTGGTTTGGAACACTTTTTGGCTCCCAAAATTCACAGAAATTTTAGTTTTGCATTAAAAATTCTGAAAATTTTGCAATCTTAGTATTCTCTATCTTCCTACACGGGAAAAATCTCCATCGCATTCAATTGCTCGCCATCTGCACCACATGAGCTTAAGTGATTAGGTATAGGTGGTCTGACCTTATCTGCTGCGTGGATTTCTTGACTGTGGAAATAGAGTTTGGAAAGATTCCAAAATTATGTAGGATTTTTTTTCTCAAAACATAATTATCCTGAAATTTTTAGCTCAAGATTCTATCTACTGGTCACATAGACATAGACTTTCCTATTTTCAACCATAGGTTGCAAACAAAATTGACCAAGGGTTGGTTGCAATATGAAAAGACTTATAGCCAATCATAATGCAAAAATAAAGTAGAGTAGTCAACCCATCTCCAACCATTTAACCCCTAAAGGACCAGGGTGATTTTCTTATCAAACACCACTCAAAACTCTCATTTCTATTGCAAAGAAAAAAGAGCTTCAAAAATTATTTTTTTTGCACATCCAACCATAAGATCTTATACTTGACTAGTATATGAATACGTAGAAGAAATTTCATAAACTTTGACCATGTAGATAGCAAGATATATGCATTTAAAGTGAAGAAAACAAATTTTATTGCACCTTGCTTGACTAGATCTTTTGGCTTTGAATCTTTTTAGTTCAAATTTTATGCACTACTGATTTTGATTTTCTACTTATTTATGTTAAGTAGTTGAGTTGAAAATCTCCAAAAAAAATTTAGGAAAAAAAGCACTTAATTTTCACTCATTAAAAATTGTTAAGTAGAAGTGGGTTCAATATTGAAGAAAAAACTAAATTGTTAATAGCTTCTAGATGGAATTGAATCACAATAATTCCAACGGTCCTTTAGGGGTTAAGCAATTACGGATATCTATTGTATTGATTTCTTGATTGTAGAAATTTTTTTATGTGCGGAAATAGAGTTTGGAAGGATTCCAAAAAATGTCCGGTTTGTTTTTTCTCAAAACATGATTATCCTAAATTTTTTAGCTCAAGATTATATCTGACCTATATTGGTCATATATACCTTTCTATTTCCAACCATGGGTTGCGAATAAAATTGACCAAGGGTTGGTTGCAATATTGAGAGACTTGTAGCCAATCATTTTGCACCACAACTATACTGGGACTTGCACCATAATTGATCACTATTCATCTTCACTTGCATGGAAATAGAGCCCTCTATACCACTATAATGGGGGGGGGGGATTGATTAGAATGGATCATAAGCTTATAGAAAATTCTTGTTGGATTTCTTTGATGTTAGAAAAAAGTAAACAAAGGAATAGTTAGGGAAGGTGGATGCTTAGAGATTCAATAGAACCTCATTGTTGTTCTTGGATTGTTCAAATATGCTGAGGCAACTCGCTGTATTGTCGTGGAAGAGAGAATCACTAGTATATGAATTTGCCATCCTAAGTTCGGAAAATGTTGTATAGCATGTTAGCCAAGGAGTGATATAGTAGCCATGTTTTTTATCCTTTGATTCCTAAAGGACCATTGTCCCTTTGAAGGACAAATGGGATTTTTGACAGGTACCTACGGGCTGAATTTTTTTGAGATTTTCTGAATTTTTTTTGAAGATAGAAAAACGGCTAAGCTTCGTGGGATATAATATTTTTTCAATCAGTGCCCGGGAGAAAAAGTTATACCCAAACAAGCTCAAAACAAGGGATGGGAGGTAGCAAAAAAAAATTTACAATTTTTTTTTTTTTATAATTTTTTTTTCTTGTAGATTATATTTTTGTCTATTTGGAAAGCTTTGATTCATTTCATTTGGATTTGTTATGAGAAAGTTATGGACAATCTTGTTTTTTGGCACTTAGAGCATCTTCCTAAAAAAAATAACTTGAAGGATTCATTTCTGAATGCAATTTTTATAATTTTTCAAAATGAAAAGTTCCACAAGGTTTAATTTTTTTGTTGGAAAAATTTTACCATTGAGATTGGTGCATTTTAATTCCATATAAAAGATATTAATATTTTAGATTTTCCCTCTATCTCTTACCTACTTCTACTTAATAATTTTTTTAATAATGAAAATTAATTTTTTTTGGATTTTTTTTTCCTAGACTCTCAACTCACTTCTTCACTTTAAGGATTAGAATCTTAAAACTTTGTGTGCAAAACATTAAAGTTAAATATGTTTAAAGTCATAAAATCTAGTCCCGCAATGTGCTAAAAAACTTATTTTTTTTCACTTAAAGCACAGATATCTTGCAATTTGTACAGTCAAAAATTCTGAAATTTTTTCCACACATTGTCATACTAGTTAGGTATAAGATCCTACGGTTAGATGTGGAAAAAACAACAATTTTCAATATTTTTTACTCTTTGCTAAAGAAATGGCAGTTTTGAGTGTTTTTTGGCAAAAAATGGCCTTGGTCCTTTAGGGGTTAAAGACCAAAGGTAGTCCGAATTCCCTCAATCATTAGGAAAAATTTCAGCCCTTCTGAAGGCCATTAAGGAATTGATTTCGGGACCCCACGGTGCAATTACAGAAAAAAATAAATAAATTTAAAAAAAAATTATTTTAAGATTTTTTTTATTAGAAAAATAAATAAATAAAAATATCAAAAAAAATAAAAATCTGCCATGGCACTACTGCAACCACATTAGCATCCAATTAAAAAAAAATTATATATATATATATATTTCCATAATTGCACCAAGCAAATGCAGAACTTGCGGCCTTCCGGAGGGCTAAATTTTCTCCTAATGTGTACAGGGAATAAATTAAATGTTAAATTAGATTTTAATTATAATGTTCAATTATAATTTAGAATAATAATTTAATAATGAATTTTAAACAATAATTGTAATATATAATTTTTAGATCACATCAATATGGTTGAATCAACTAGTTCATAAACCAATGTTTTTCAATAAAATTTGAAGTCAAAAATTGAATATTCTTTTTAAAATCAATTGTAGGTTGAATATTTATGATTTTCAGAAGATTTTTTTCCATCTAGTTCAAAATGTTAGGTTCTAATCTTGGTGATTTTTGAAGATTTTAAAACTTTTTTATTCAGTTATTTTGCTTTTGAAGGGTTGTTTTTTGAATTGAAAAAGTTACTTTTTCAATTCAGACCTACCAAAAACCTTTGAGATATGAAATATTTGCAAAGCAAAGTCTTCATAATGTATTCTGTTTAAATATTAAAGATCTAACACAAAAATCTTTCCAAAAATTGATGGATGATGCATTGAAAAGATGCATTTTTGTGTGATTGGGACATGATTTTATTCATCTATATTGTTTGAAACTTGAACACCAGTCCTTAAAGGGGTTAAATAGGTTGAAAATGGACATGAAAGCGTAGCGCCAGAGCGTGGAGAGGTCATAATGTAAATTTCTACTAGTGTGCCCTATGCCGTTGCCATAGCCAAAATCATAGTAAAAATAATTTTCTAATTTTCTAATTCATAATAAAAACTTTGAAATTCGATATCTTTCACACTGTCATTCCAAACGCCATGAAACGAAGCCCATCCACCCCTCCTTGCCAAGAGCTTTCCAACGATACCAAGAACGTGACCAAAATCAAAGTAAAACTAAAACCAAGCCCATGCACTCCTCCTTGCCGAGAGCTTTCCAAGCACGCGGCCATGGATGCACGGTCCGGGAGATCTCAACATAACAAAACAAACAAAACAAACAAAACAAACAAAACAAAAACAAAACAGAAACAAAATAAAACAAAACAAAAAGCCTGTCTTAAGGACAGGTGATGACGGTGATGACGGTCAGAATTTGAATTCCCGTCTCCAAGGTCGCAAGTGCATGTTCTGAGATTGCGGGGTTAGGGTTAGGGTTTTCTGGGTTTGAGGGTTACTCTTGTGTTAACGACATGTGTGTTGTTCTGAATCAGTCTCCGCAAATCACAATCGTAGCGCTAATTTCAATATTCGTGGAGCCTGTCTTCAATTTCCTGCCATACGAGAACACTCATCTCTGGAGAATTTACGAGCTGCAATTTTTCTTGTGGGAGTTGAAATCTGGTCTTTGCTGAGGTTCCTGAAGAGGCTTGAACCTCAAAGCTCGTTTTTATTCTTTAAGCATCAAATGCTTTCTTCGTCTGCATCAATTATGCGGGATATACATCAATTACCACTGGCAAACAGGGCAATCTTCAAGAGTATTCTGGAGGAATGGCCAGGTTCATCACTCTTTCGGGATTGGTCCTGGAAGGAATTGGGAGAGAAAATTGCAGGGGGAGGGCAGGCAGAGATCTTCACTTCAAAAATGGATTTCGGTCTTGTGATGGAGTTCATACTGGAACATTAATTCTATTTTCAAGTAGGAAATTGCGGAACATCATTCTGCTAGTTAATCTTTTCTCCCTGAATGCTCGGTACAAAAATCACACGCATCTCTTTACTTTATGCTTGCTGTCGAGATGCTAAAGTTTAGAAGCATATCCTTGCAGCATATTCAAGACCATGGACTGAGATAAGTGTTAGTGATTTTGCCCAACGAAAATATTAATGTAAGAAATGCATGTGCTAAAGAGCTACTGTAAATCTAAGGACCTCGCTGGACTGTGTACTTGATCAAGGATATGGAGACGCTCACCATCGAAGCTGCAAGTTACGCAACGGTGAGGTCGTCGGTGTAATGCAGGTGAATGGCGGGGAGCAAGTAATCGAGCTCCATGCCTGCAGCACCAAAGACCTGCGACTCATCTTTCACGCCATTCTCCGTGAGCGTCTTGTCCATGTCCAGAGTTTTGAACTTCATCACGTCGTACTCCAGCACAGCCTTCCACTCATAGCTTGCCGCATGCTTGTTGTGCTCCGTGTACCGATACAGGATCTCGTTGATCGTCTCCTCCGAAGGCACCTGAATGTACACATCACACACTCAAATTTTCGATTGGACGGATCAAGGATCCCATTTCTTGCACTGGATGAGAGGATCCCATCCAGTATGGAAAAGTGGATACATGTCCTTTTGTGTCTACGGAAATTGGACAAATGTCCTTTTTGTGTCCAATTTCCATTCCTAGTGCATCCTAGTGTGTCCAATTCTATCATCAGGTAGTAACTATGGAATTCTCCAAGCATTTCATAGATGAACATTTTGGATTTCTCCTGTGTTAAAAAATCAAATTATTCTAGAGTAGATGAAGCTGAAATGTCAAATGAATTCAGGGTTTAGGGTGAAAAACATATGTCCTTTTGTATCCAAGTTCCATTCCTAGTGTATCCAAGTGTATCCTGCTCTGTCATCACTGGACAGGAACTATGAAATTCTTCAAAAACTTCCATAGATGGACATTTTGAATTTCTCCTGTGTTGGACAAAATTTGTTCTGGAGGAGCTGAAGTTGAAATGTCAAATGAATTTATGGTTTAGGGTGAAGAACAAATGTGCTTTTGAGTCCAAATTCCATTTCTAGTAAATCCTATTCGATTATCAGACATGAACTATGAAACTCTTCAAAAATTCCATAGATGGCCGTTTTGGATTTCTCCTGTGTTGGAAACCAATCTAATCTGGAGGAGATGAAGCTGAAATGTCAAATGAATTCAGGGTTTAAGGTGATGAACCTCCATGACGTAGACGTGATCCAGAAGGATGTTCTTAACGCGGATGAATTGGGTGCGTTGGCTGAGATTGCCGATCACAAACTTCTTGTCCACCCACCAGGGGTCATAGTCCATGTTGAAGTCGGAGCGTGGAACCGGGGGCGGGATGTGTGCAAACCTACCCTACCCATCATTCATTCCCGAAATATGATCTCGGCCATTGCTGCTGGAGTTAATAGAAATACTTGAAACAACTGAAGCCGATAACATGGACAGGTTTGAAGACGAAGCGAAGGGGTTTAGGGTTTAGTACCTGTGGAGTGTAGTACGTGTTGATGCGCATAGTGGGATGGAACCAATGTAGAACCTCCACATCGATGTTTTCGTCGTCGTTGTCGAACGTCCGCGGCTCGAACCAGTGACTGATGTCTTTGCCGGCATTCATGATGATGGGCTGCGGCAACCATTGATTCATATCCGGCCACATATGTTTTACACAACATATTAACAATCAGGAGACAAGCTCGAAGGGTAAGCTTTTCAGGTTTTCTCGAGTTGGCCACTTTATTTCAAGCAATTTTTGCAGTGCACAGATCATCTTACTTCCACTGGTTTAGAATCAGTACCTCAATGACAACACTATTCACACTTCAATGACAGGCAGGGTGCCCATCTTGTTTTGGAATCCACACTTCACAGATTGAAGAGTGTTGTTGAAAACATGCTTACATTTGTTGGACCAGTATCCGTCATGGAGGTTGTGCCTTCCAAATTTGGGTAGCATCAGGAAACTCCACGAGCAACGATTCTGTATAAAAACTGTATGGAACCAACTAATGCGCAAACCGTTTAGGTTTTACATCGTTTCAAAATTGGAATCCATATAAAATTTGCGATCATATAGGAACAACAAACTCTCATGGAATCCTTGCAAAGTAGTTGATAATCATGAATTCCATTTGATGGTTGTTTTCAACAAGTACAGAAGCATTATATAACAAAGCTCGTACAGTTGATTGCGAAAGTTTTCATACAGAATCGTCTTTTTTGCAGTTCCCAAATGAGATGGTAGCTAGTAGCCGGCAGATGGAAACAATGCATGAAATTAGTGGGAGGCCAGTGGAATAGAATGCAACTAACCTCACAAAGCAAAGGAGGGTTGGAATCAAACAGGGGTGTGACATCGTAAACACGGCCACTGATTGTCACCCAGCAGTCCGTCACGGAGCAATGGGTTCCCACTTCCGTTGCTGTGTACCATCTGCCACCAACATCCCATTCAATTTAGTTTGGTAACCCTGAACCTTTCATATCACGAATTGCAAGCAAGTCTCCCATTCAAATCGGCAGTCTATCTGTGAAACCCTAATTAGGGTTTGCCACCTCGCACAACAAAGTTTGACTCTACTTGCAGGTGCTGATTGACACCACGTACTGATCATGCAGGCTCTCTCTTCAGGATTACTTCGTCCCCCAAACACCAATCTCATATATGAATACAACCAATTAAACAAAATTTGGTTCTTCTAATTCCTTTTGCAATAAGTTTCAGCATTTCACTGTGATCGACAATTTGCGAGTGTGCTTCGTAATTCATCAGCATAAGCTGTGTTGTATCCAGTCAAAAGAGAAGAAGAAAATACAAAGATAGGCAATGTCTAGGGCTAAAAGTGTGAGCTTTTAGTTCTAGAAAGCAGCTTGAAAATTTCATGCAGGGGCAAGTATCTTGGTGACAAAATTTAGGACTCAGATTCGTGAGGAGAAATTCAAAAGAGAAAGACTACTGTCACAAGAATGTTTCTGGAATTTTGGCTAACGTGAAAGAACATACTTGCTGATTGGTTTTCTTGCACTGCCCACTTTCCGCAAATCCTCATATGAGAAATCGAAGTCCAATAAATCCGCCGCCATATCCCAACTCTCCGTGTGATTGTGAGACTACATTTCAAAGCTGAAAATGAATTTGGGGAGGTTGGACTGACTCCTTGAAATATTTTTCAGTAAAGTTTTCTTGAAAGACAAATGGAATTGGGATCTAACCCTTCATATTTTTTGGAGCATTGTGGAATTAGTTATGAATTTTTGAAGTTGATACGCAATGGTCACTAAAAGCATTCACTTCTTGAAATGTACACTATTTGTACATTGCTATTGCAATGAGAAAGTAAAAATGTACTTCTTTGCTAAAGGACATTTTTAGAGCCTATTTTGTAAGAGCTTTATAAACTTTTTGCCTATTCAAATTTTACACACCTTGAATAGTTTGTCGTTCAAATTCCGCTTCACACGCTGCAATTATAAACTTTGATGCAATTTTGAAAGTAAATCTCAAAATGAACTGACAAAAACAAACAACTAATTGTGAATTAATAGGACCAGCAGAGTGAGAATTATATAATTCTTCTCTCCGTAGAACATGAACATTTTGGGTGTCGTTATCTTACATTAACTATGGGGTTAAGATTTTGTGATTAGCACTAATTTTGTGCCCCCACTAATAGGATAATCAATGTAGCTTGCAAACTAATCATCAATTTATCAAATTAGCACCAATGCAAAGATTTTGGTATAAGCAAATTGTAAAGTTAGACATACGGTTTGATCACCACTCGAGCATGCATTGTACCATGTTCAGGATTTCATTAAATTTGTTGCGATATTTTGTTTTAGAAAAAGAAAAATTGCAATTGTATTGCATACTATTCTTGAAATTTTAATCCATAGTAGATTACATGATACCACCATTTTGGAATGAATGTGTGAAGATTTGGATGAATAATTGATGTTCTACTAATAGCTTTATCATTGTTAGCAATAAAGATAGTAAGTTTCACTACTAAAGAAACTTGAAAATAAAAACCTCAAATTAATCTATTTGTCAAATAAATCAATTAGGTACGGTCCTAGTATGGGGCCCCCTGGAATCTAGACTTGGGATCTCCCTTCCACACCCACTATTTGGAAAGTTGGCAGACTTCCGACAATTTTCTTGGCAAACTACGGCTTACAAAATGGAACAAATTCTCTATTGCTGTTCAAGTCTGCTTCAAAGTCTCTCCCTATTTTAAGTCTTCCTCATTGCATTTTTGTAACTTGTTACCCATGATTTATAGAGGGTCCATGATCTGGATCCCACAAACCCCCCATACTAAGACCATGCCATCACTTATTATGCATGTATGGAGAGGCACCTCTCCCTAAACCTTGTGAAAAGTAGGGTAGGAGGGCAAAATTCCAACTTTAGGAGAACTATTTTCAACATTGGACTTGAACTTTTTGGTTGCTTTTTCATTTCAATTGACAACAAGGCAACACTACTCCTGAAATGTAGTTTCTCCCTACTCACATAAAAGTGAAAACATCATAAAACTTGGCAAATTGAAGATGAATTCTGACTTTGGAAACCTTGAATTCTGACTTTGAAATTCATTTCTGATTCCAACACAGCATGGAAGTTTGCTCTCAGAACAGGCTCCCCAGCAAAATATCGCGCATGAGGTACAAGGTGATGAAGTGAATACCGGTGCCGAGTGCCGGTGGAGAGGCGATGAAGTTCGGGCGCCACAGTCGGTAGCCGCTACCGGTATGCCCAGGCCACCTCAGCACCGGGTGGATAGACTTGCCCACTCTCTCGCAATCGCCTCGCATTTCCGTCCTCGCTCATTCCTTCTTCCCTGCCACTCTGCGTGCCCCTGCCACGGCGCTTCCATCGACCCCATTTGAGCCTGATTTGGGTTCGGTTCGAAATCGTGGGTTCCAGGTACCGTATTGCTCTTCTTTCTTGTGTCGCGAGGGCATCCCCCTCTTCACATTGCCAACTATTCGAGTCGTTGTGAATTTTGACAGCAATTTCTTGTGTGGGGAATCGATGGATGAGGGGTTGTGGATTAATTGAAGAGCTCTAAGGTTTGATGCTCTAATAAGGTTTTGGGAACACGGTTAAGTTATTGGGTGCTTGGAACTGAGAATCGGGTATTTTTTGGTTGCAGTATTTCGATGTGAAGGTGCTCTGTACAGCTTGAGAGGACTAGGGCGTGGTGGGTTGCTTGGAAATTCTTGTTTGCGAGGACTACGAAGGGGCAATGGCGACGATATTGGCCACAGGGCAGGCAGCGAGTGTGTGCTGCTGCGGCAGTGCGAGGGTTCCGCACAGCAATGGAAGGTCGGGGAGTCTAAGCTCTTCGTTCTTAAGGCTCGATTCGGCCGTCGGTGTTTCCAGCTTGAATTCGGGTTTTCAAGGACAGGTTTGCTTGGAGCCGTCGCATTTTGGAAGAGCTGACATTGGAATGGCGAAAGGGAGGGTCACCACGTGCATGGCTTGGGGTGGCACTCTTGCGAGTGTGAGGCTCATCATCCAAGGCAAGCACTTGGAGGTAAATGTTCTTGAAGTTCTTGTATAGTTTCGTACATAATTAATTCAAACTGTTAATGGCTCAATTCTAAGTGCCACATGGCTGAGAGTGATATTAAATCCTACATGACACCTTGCAATTCAGCACCAGGGTGTACATACACTTAACGCTCCGTAGTGTGGTATCACTATCTTGCGATTCTTGTGGGGGATGCGATGTTAAGACTATGTCGAGAAAGCGGTGCTATTTTAATATTGGTGAGCTTGGTGACAGTTGACGGATGCCATCAAGCAATATGTGGAGGAGAAGGTTGGCAATGCCGTGCACAACCACAGTGCACTTGTGAAGGAAGTGGATGTGCGCATGTCAGTTCGAGGTGGTGAGACAGGGCGTGGAGGAAAACTTCAGAGATGTGAGGTGAGATTAGTCTTGGAGAGGAATTTCGAAATTCACGATTTCATGCTTCTCCTTCTCTAATTCTCAGTTAAGTGATTGTCAGGCATTTCGATTGACCTATTAGGAGCGTGACAGCAGAAAATCATATTGTGATCATCTGTTATAATCGAATGTTCTTATAGTCCAGCATTTAGAACGTTCTTTTTATCAGAAAAGGACTATGTAACGTGTTGTGGATACCATGGATTAGGACTCTCTAGGTTTTCTGAGTGCTGATTAGGGATCCATGCTAATTGGAAAGTAATCAACTGTTCTTTAGTTCAGCACCGGAAGTCAAGATGTTCAATGCGTCAATGAACTCTTGCCAACTGCAAATCTTGCAGTGATTGACGGATATGTTCAAATCGTTGTCGTCACTTTTTGAGTATGGTTACTGTTTTGATAGTTTGACGGGAAATCCTAGTTTGCGACTGCAGTCGTGCTATCTGAGTTTGTTATGGGATGCTAGTCAGGTTCTGTAAAGGCTCAATAGTATCAGGACCACTGTAAAATATTTATGCCAATGACTGCCATTCAGCCCTTCAATGAAACTAACTAACAATGGTATGTTGTGCATCTTTGTCAGGTCACTCTCTATACCAAGAAGCACGGAGTAGTAAGGTCAGAGGAGGAGGCTGAAAGCATGTACGCTAGTATTGACAGGGTTTCTGACGTTCTTTCAAGAAAGCTTCGTAAGATCAAAGAGAAGGATGGAGGCCACGGGCGACCCACGAAGTCGCGGCAGTCACGTCGCATTGGAGAAGTTCTGTCTAATGAAGTCGTAGATCTTGCTCCCATCCTTGAAAGGACGCCTAATGATTTACCTGACGAGGTAATGGCTCTATTGAATCCTATTGTTTTATGCTTTTCATTCGAGTGAATATCAGACAGCTCGTTGACAGGGAGATCTGTGACCTGAATTAGCGTGCCGGGACGAACCCGGAGATATTGCTTTTGTGCCTGTTTGTGATGGTCTTCCCTGTAGAACTGTCGTTTCTATCTCAGTTGTGGACAATTTAAAAGAAATCAGCAACTCTAGCAATTTATTTCATGAGACACTTGCAGTGTGTGGTCAAAAATTTGATTGAAGCAATTAGCTATAGCTTCTTCGATTTGAAAAATTGCGGTTTTAGGGTAAATAGTTTGTGAACAAAATCCTAGACTTTGGAGCTTGGGGTATTCTAGGCTATTATGTCCTTTCTGTTGAAATGCGCCCATAATCCTGTTTTGAATTTTGTTGCAGATTGTTCGGACCAAATACTTTGATATGCGCCCAATGAAACCTCTTGAAGCTCTTGAACAATTGGTCAACATCGGCCATGACTTTTATGCCTTCCGTAATATTGAAAGTGGTATGTTTCCTCCTCTTTCGATGTGTGGTTCGGCATTCGGGACGTCCAAAGTAGAATCTCGATTATCTGCGATGAGTAGAGTGTTATCTCAGATGATTTGAGATTGTTTTGTTCCCCCTTTTTGTTCTGGTACAAGGCTATGTTCTTGGTTCTGGTTTGTCAACGTTTTCCGATTGTGGTTTGCAGGTGAGATCAACATCCTGTACAAGCGAACTCATGGTGGTTATGGAATAATTGTGCCTCGAAACGATGAGAAATGGGAGGCCGGTAATGGAGCACCACAAGGCAAAAGTAGCTGAAACCTGTGACATAGAGTTTCACCGCCTCCTTTAGATTTGCTGTGATCTGCCGTAAGCTTTTCCCAAGGTGTAACGCCAAGACTTGAGTATTAGATAAACATTGCGAGAATTTACTATGGGTTCATGTCTCTTGGTTACCATTTACACTTGCATCAGATCGCATCTTGTCTGTACCTTCAGGACACAAGCTTGGTGAGAATGCAGATTTTTTCAGACGACTAAATTCGAGCTGCTGAGGTCTTTCAATCTGTACTTCGAAGTCTTCCTGAAATTCCCAATGTGCAGCACTCTTCATGAAGTTGTAAGCTCAAATTGTGCAGAATACTCCAGTTCGGTATATGTAAGCTCCAAATTCGCTAAGCAGTTTTTTGGCAATGTATGGTTACATTTCTAGATCTCGTAGGATGTCATATGAAATCAGTTACAAAAAACTGGTTTCTGGGGCCATCTGTGAAGTTCCGTCAGAGAATTTGCCCAACATATCAAATAAACAGGGCGCTCATGCTTACCCGTTTGAGGACGAGCATTACTAACTGAATTTCTGGTGAAAAAGATTCTTCTTTCTGCACGTGCTCTTATGGATGGAAAAAGCAATAACACTTTCTGAAAGCAAGTTGAAAAGAGGCAAGAGACTACGAAAGAGGCAAAGAGGCATACAGTCTCAATTCGAACAAGTAATGTTGTGAACTACATAGCTCATACAGAGATCAAGTATTGAATGTAAATCATACAGTCTCAATTCGAACAAGTAATGTTGTGAACTACATAGCTCATACAGAGATCAAGTATTGAATGTAAATGCTTACAACTTCTCCCGAACACTACTTGTATTTCGGGAAAAACCGGGAAATTCACAAGAGAATTGGGTTGCAGTTCCGTCTAATTCTATACAATTCGCTCCAACTCTCTAGCATAGCCTAGAGTTTGATTGATTAGCTGCAGAGAGGGTATCTCTTTGCACGGGGCGAGCTCTTTGGCTTTCTGAAAGAACACCCTGTCTGAAAGACTGCCACGAATTTCCCAGTCTGGATGATCCTGCACAATACCCGACCCAAGTTCCCGCAGATTTCTTCTTGTCAACTATCAACCTCATAAAAGTACTGTCTGAATGGGAACAATGACGGAAACCGCAACTTACAAGCTGGAGATAGAAATGCCAAAAAGATTGAGGAAAAAATTGACTCCGGCACCCAAAGCACTTACATCGAGAACATATGCATGCAACTCCTGATCTGTCGCAAACATCAGAATCTTCTTTGCATCCGCTACCGCCAATGAATCATACGCCTTCTCACTACAGCCTGCAATCTCGTCCCTGTGAAGAAATAAAAAACATGGCAATGAAAAGACGGCATTACCACGACTTCTTAAAGAGAAGGCCATCAATAATCTTCAGGAAACTAGTTTGTTCATGAAATTGGGATTTCCCGAACACAGAGACTGTGGAAGCGGCTGTCAAAGCCCCTCAAAGAGGACACTGCTATTAATAGATTTCCCAGCTTTTGAATCTAAATGACAAACGGTAATGAAATTCACAGTACTTCTGTCACCAAAAAATACAAAAAATAGGAAAAAAGGCAAAACAAATTTGAGCACAGGTTGGACCGCAGAGCCACTCAGCGGCACCAATCATACTGGTATCTTCTGTACAAAAGTGGCATAACTAGAAAACCACAAAATATTTGGTTCTAAGCTAGTCATACCTGACGGTCTTAGCAAGAAGGTCCATAAAGTACACATAAGTTTCATGTGGAACCGCTTGACGTGCACTAAGGACACGGTTGTATGCACCCTCCATAAATGACTGCTCTAGCTCTACAGCATGCTTTATGCACGTATGCTCGTGAGCTTCAGGTGGTAGAAGCTCTAGCTCTGTGAAACTCATCCAGAAAAACCGGATACAGTCAGTATGCAACCTAGAACATCTACAGAAGAAGCCTTACTTGAGCCGCTGTAACCAAAAGAGCTGTTGCCATAATCCAATCAGACTAATGCCGAGTAAAGGCACACATGCAAAGAAAATTCTTTACATTGCACTGAGATACTGTCGCTCGGTCTGGGGGCATAGAGAAAAGCAAATATTACCTGTATGAAACTCCGCGATTCTGTTTTGAACTAACAGGCGCAGCAAGTTGAGGCCTAAAATAGGATACTCTTGCTCAGATGGAGGAATCAGACCTCTGCAATTCAACGAGACATCCTTTAATAGCTAGCTGACATGTACGGGAGTATGACGTATAAATAAATAAATCAGAAACTTAAAAGGAATCTGAGACTCGAAAGGAATAGACGTGAATATGAGACCAAGAACCAAGTATCTTAGATCAAAATCAAATAACTAAGACTTATTCCATTGAGGCAATCGTAACCTACAACCCGCTTTGAAGGTCCAGAGATCAGTATGGAATGCATGCACGAGAAGAAAAACAGCACCCAATTTGAGCAGAATTAGAAAACTAAAAGTCATAATCAAGGAAACATCATAGTGATGAATGCTAACGTGAAGCGAGACATATTAAGAACGACAAGATAGAATCACTTAGGCAGACTAAGAGGAGACGGTATACCTAGTGTCGATGTAATACGACTTGAGCTGAAGAAAATGGCGCTCAAATGCATCTTGATCCTCCATTTTAACACTCAGAACGACAGCATGTTCAAAGATATCTCCTGCCGAAACATTCAAGTTGCGTAGGTTAGAAAATGGGGAACTGTCCAGGACTTCATAATCTTCGCAGGTGCCAATATCAGAGGACGGAGTTCAAGAGGTATTCTATGCCATACTGTAACTCCCTCTCATTTCTTGCTCGTCTCTTACCAACTCTCACATATTTAGGGTCATTCAATAACAGGGAAATGATCTTCACCATCCACAAGAAGAAGTCTGAGATGTGCGGTCAAAACGTGTAGTCAAAACAGAGCTTCGACGCTAAAATGTGCAATTTGAGAACCGCGGACATGATGTCCTTGTCTCTATATATAACCAGGAGATGAGACACTCAACTCCTCTATTATGAAGTTTGAATGGCAATCCGGATCCAAATAAAGCTAGATTCAGGAGCACTTCTACAAAAAGGCTTTCAACGATCGCTGGCGCATTCAACTGGACAGAGCGAGAGCTGAGAAGAGATGTGGAGTAGCTACACATACTTGCGAGAAGAAGCTCTTGCACAGCTGTTGGGGATGATTTAAACAAAGGAGGAAGACCGGGCAACTCTGTCAACTTCACCTGCACGACCAAAATTACACCTGTAAGACAAGATGGATTTCCTTCTCCGTCATCGTTTCTTCCTTCGCTTAGTTCGAGAGGATCACAAAACACGTGATACAAGTACTCCCATATGTCCTCCCAACGCCAACAAAACCCTAATTCGCACCAGTAAACCCTAAAAATCGCTCAAAGCTTCTACCAATTATGCAAAGAGCCAGAACAGCCCAAGTGAAGAACCTTGATCTGGGAAAGAATGCTGTCGCTGGTGTCCACATCGTTCTTGTCGTACGCAGCCTTGAACTTCTGGAACAAACGGGTGATGTCCGCAATCTTTGCCTCCATGGTGGAACGATGCGTACAAATCTGACCAAAGCGCTCAATATGAAAAAAAACGATCGATCAAAGACACATCAACGAAACGCCGGCAATAAACGAAGACGAAACGAAACAGCGAGCACAGGCGAGAATCGCAGACGTCAAAATGGGACGACAAGCGAGCAAGCACTCGCGAGTATGCGGAACTATCAAGCACCGGCCCTTACGCTACGACAGGCGAGGGAAGGACGACACGTTCCCCAGGTTCTCAAGTTCGTTCCCGTGTTTTTTTAAATGGAGTTTCTTCACAATGGAATTCTAATATATAATCAAGAATTCATTCATACATAGGGGAGGCAACCCATTCTTGATCACTTAAGGAATTACAAAATTACGAATTCATTAATTTATAGCAACTTTGTTTTGATACCAAAATATTTGATAACTCTAAGAAGGGTCCAAACACTATTGGCGCACACGAGAAAATTTTCTACTGAAGAAACCATCCTCTTTCATGCCTGTAATTCCTGAAGTGATCGGAAATGGGTGGTCGATCGGGAATGGGTTGCCTCCCCTAGTACATGTAAAGTTCCTAGTTCAACAATATTTCACTTGTACTTCACAATAAAACATTAGTCCCTAAAATCATTCATTGACAAAAATGGGATTTTGCATTATTGGCAGGCTCTTATGAATAGAATTCTTCACAATATTTTTGAAAACTTTTATGTAGAATGGATTTTTCTTCTAGCTTTTCAACAAGCCAACTTGCAAAAGAATTTTTTGTTTTGTAGTTGGAGATAAATGTTTTTGTTTTTATTTCCTTGAACTTTTGGGCAACAAAACAAGTGTTTTTAATAAAATTAATTTTTATGTTCTTTTTTTAAATATATATTATTATGTACAAAGAAAAATTCTATTCTTTCATTCTAATGAGTGAAACAAGGGTTATGAGGGGATCCTATTTTGTGGGCTATCATAAATTGACCCCCTAAAAATCAATATGAATTTTGTTTTATAACTCAATTGTCATAATTTTTGAAAACAAAAATGGGAATAAGATTTAGATAGTTTTCTATAACATTTTCATAATTGAAATTGAATGTTCTTATGTTTAAATTCCATATTATATTTATTAGCAATTAAGTTTTCACTTATATTATACATTATTCCATATAATGATTATTTAAAAGATGAAAAATGCAATTTTTTGGTCTTAAATTTTTTCATAGATTCCCAACTCAATATCAAAATATTAAGGTAGCAAAAGAAAAGCAGCATGTTCTTAAGTTTCAAAGTTAGAACTTCACCTTTTAGAACAATTGGAAAAAGTGTATTGTACTACTTTGAACATTACAATTTTGAAGATGCTAAACAAGTAAGCTTGAGACTGATAAAGAGTAGACATTCAAATTATATGCAAGTCAGATCCTGTGGTTAGAAGTTGCAAAAGAGATTACACTTTGAATACTCCATCTTGTTTTCAACATATATAATTATATAGTAGTTTTGCTCAAAAACACCTCAAGAGGTTTAGAGTTTCAACCACTAAATGCCTAAAGCTTTCTTTGAACTTCTTGGAATTTTTTGTAAATTGAAGAAAAAGCCTGTATTTTTGATAAGTTTTATCAAATTTTTCACCTATGGATTGAAAGATTATAATATTTGATCATGAGGGTGTGAAAACTGTATAAGTGATTTGAAGTCATTAAATCCTCTTTCACATATCAAATCTAAAACGTTGGTCAACAAAAAAAAATTGATTAAAGGCCATAACATACATAACCCCAATCAATTTACGGCTTTTCAATATCTACTCTACACTTTTTTTAAATGAATCTCTAACATGATTTTTTTTCTAAGATCTAATGTATTTGAGGCTCATTTCCAAGACTCCTCAACGCTAGAAAATCATGATTTGCAATGAACACCCTTGCACAAAATTCTTGGGGAGATCACTATCAATTTTTGGAAATCGACGTGAATTAAAAGATAAGAGCCATTTAATTCAAAGCAAGAAAGTCATATATAATATGTAGGGCTATTATAGGATCTATGAAATGCTACACACTCTATTATATATAAAATAGGCTATGTAAAAACATCATGTAGTGGGAATTTTTTATTAATAAGTTAGCCTTAATGGATAGTGGATGCACAAATTTTCCATAGTATGATGAATATAGTTGTGAACAGATAAATTCATATGAATGATAAAATGGACATAGTCAAGAAAATCTACAATAAAGGGTGGTTGACTAAAATTGTGCCACAATATTAGTAGTGTGTATGTAAAAAAACTAAGTGTAAATGTAGACCTCCCTATTCATATATACTATAAAAAACCTGTGTTTTTTTTTATCCCTGGATTTTGCGTGCTAATGTTGTGACTGATGTCTTGAAATTTCTACGTGAACTTCCAAAATTTTGCGTTGCTTAAGATTTGTGTTTGACATGAAATTTAACGTCGGACATCAGCATGCTAGGGGACCGGACATCCAAAAAACATGGGTCAACGGGGTCCTCAAAGGTCGCCATGTGGCTACCATCTAAACGCCACGCGGACACAGGCAGCCACGTAGGAGTTTTTTCATCCATTTTTGGCCATGACATGGCACATGACGTGGCAGCGGGAAAAGTGAAGTGGCATCCGGCGAGTAGTATGATACAACATATATATATATATATATATATATATATATATATATATATATATATATATATATAGGTGTTGATGTAGGATATAGTGTCAATATCCCATATTGATTGTAGTCATAACAGCAGTAAGAAATAAATAAACATGGAAGAGGGGGTATAAAATGTATTTTAATTAATATACCTACTTCAAAATTAATTAACTAATTAATTGGCAAATTTATCTTTTGTCACTATGTAGTCAAAAGTGGAATTGTTAGATACAAACTGTAGTATGAAAATAATATAGACCTCATTTTATTCTTCAAATGTAGCCCTTTCAATTTTGTCAATGCAAAGCTTCCTCTCAATCATTTGGTCCAAAGCCAATAGTAATATTATAAAAAGAAATGTTGCATACATAAATTGCAAAGAATGAGAGTAGAGTTTCAAAATTAAATCCTAAACATTATTTCAATCATTGATTGGATGTATATATGATAAATGTTGCTTGAAATTGCACTTCACATTAGGTAGAATGACATAGAGCTTATTTTCTATGAGCTTTATTTCCGTTGTTCAAAGTTCAAATCCAACTTTTAGTGTGTCTATTTCAAGAGATTTTTGAATTGCTTACAATGTTGGTATTACAAATTCTATTTTCACACTAATAAAAATATAATAGTATATTTAGTGAGTCAATTAGATTGTTCCATTTACAAAGCCCTTAGGGCATCTTCAATAGGTTTGGTATACTATCCCTCCAAACATAATTCTAACTTGTCAATGCTTTATAATTATCATTATCATTTTTTTTCATTTGAAGCGCATTCAAAAGTATTTTGATTGTATTAAAAAAACTCAAATTTAGACACTGAAACTTCAAATGTACACGAAAAGACCAAAACTATAGACATGATTGCAAAATCACACATACCAATTGCACTCCAAAATGCCATGATATTGACCAAATTTTGTATAGTTAAGTGTGATTTGCCAATACCTCTATAATTTTTGTCTTTTTGTGTGCTTTTGAAGCGGTTAATTTTCATTTTCCAAATTTTAAATTTGAGCTATAATATACCTATTCAAAGTACTTTTGAATATGCTTCCAATGATAAAAATTTCAATGTTCTAATCATAAAGGAGTGAAAAGAGTTATACTTGGCGGGCGTGTATGCCGGTCCCATTACGGATGAGTGCCCTCAGCGGTTGACTCGGTAACTTTACTTACATTTCTGATGGCGGGGGACAAGCGAGCTTGTGACCGAAGACAGGCCACATCGACGGCCCTTGCTGGCTGTCGCCATGACTTGCCACCTTCACTCCCACAGCAATAGAAACGCCCCGAAATTTCTCCTTCAATAGTTTTCCCTCACGGAGATCCCGAATTCCACCTCCCTGCAGGTCCCTAGTATGGCATTGCGCATCTAGTTTCGAAGTTTACTCCTGGAACTTGAATTTGGCTTGTTTTCTAATGCCTGGAACTTTGAATTCCGATATCTGGTGATTGCACTTGACGTTTTGCTCTCACTCGCACTCTCATACCCGTTGTGGTGCACGCAAGTACCTTTTGCATTTCTGCCAGACACGTTCCAGTTGCGGGATGACGGACGTGGGACTTGTGGCGCAGAGTTTTTGTTCGCATCAATTCTTGAATAACAAAGTCGAATTATAGCTGGTGAAAAGAGTTTTACGATTGTTTGTTTTGAAGCCGTTTGTTTGTGGCATTACGCGTAGATTGATTGCCATCGCTCTCCTCATGGTAGTGGAGAGTCGGCTCTTTGCTCAAAGCTGTTTTTGGGGCCAATTGATTCCTTCGGCACACAAGAAGTCGCTCCCCAAATTGGTTCGGCAGTATCGCAGGCTGCATTGCCAGAACGAGAGAGCTGCTGAAACGATGGAGAAGAGGAGTTTGATGTGGTTTCGGAAAGGGTTGCGACTGCATGACAATCCGGCCCTTCTGCGAGCTTGTCAAGGTATCGGGTTTGTGATTCTTTCTGTGAGAATGTTATGATGCTGTCTGTGATTGGCGAGGGCTTGCATCGCTCATTTGCAGTTTGAGGATTTAGGGGTTAGGGTTTATGCCATGCCATGACTATGACTTTGTTGCTGATTGGTTAACCCTGAAGTACCAAATTGGACCTCATGTTTTTTTTGGCATTTTGATAAGGTCATTTGAAGACTTTCTTTAGAACAGAATTTGTTTGTTCTTTGACCACCACATATTATTTTCTTGACTGATTCTGGTGGTATATTTTTTGGCCCCACCTGGATTATACTCTTTGCAACAAATTGGTCATTTTGAAATCATAAAACCTTTAGAGGTTAAACTAAGTGAGGGCTGGCATGTCTGTGAAGGAGCAAGCCATGTGTACCCCGTTTTTGTGTTGGATCCATGGTTTTTAGCGCCGGACCCAACGGCACCCTCGCCTGGATCGAAGCTGGTCGGCGTGAACCGCATTCGTTTCTTGCTGCAGGCATTAGAGAATCTGGATGCCAATCTTCGCCAGCATGGATCTCGCTTGCTTCTTTTGCACGGAAATCCCACCACTGTGATTCCAGAACTCTTGACCAAGGTACGTGCCGAATCTGTGCAGAAACTACTCTCTTTATAATTGATTTTATAGGGGCAGGCTATCTTCTCAGGGTCACTGTAGATTGCACAGTTTAAAGCAACAAGCTTGAGAAAACAAGCATTAAATTTGAACCAAATTATGAGCAATTAAGGGTGAGAGTACAAGTTTTAAAATGCTCATTTCATTTATGATGCATGTGAGTTAACAAGCTTCCTTTTCTTCTCGAAGAGTTAGCTCGAAAACTTGTTATCTCAATTAGCATGCCACATAGGAATCACGTAAGCGCCACCTTTTCTTGACCATTCTTGCGACTTGAACCAGTGTAAAGTTGACAATGATCAAACGAGGTAATCCAAGTAAAAATTGCACTTCGCACCCATCAAGTTGTAGGGTTTATTTTTTGTCTCAAGCTTGTTGCTTGAACCTGTGTATTTAAAGTGGCCCTCATAGGGGTGGATGTGTTTGATTTGTAAAATTTCTTGGGAGATGTTTTTGTGATGTCTACGTGGGTTCCCTGGATTTTCAGTGGCAGATCAACGAACTATGCTTCGAATTTGACACTGAGCCATACGCCCAGGATCGTGACGCTGATATTAAGGTATAATCTCATCATCCCATGTGGGTCTCTTCTCTTCCAATACGACCCTATGGATGTTCTGGAAGGCATTTCGATTCCTGAAAGTCTTCCAGTTTTTTCCCATGTCGTAGAATGAGTTTCGTGTTTTAAAGTACCTGTCTGATTCTGAGGGTTTTGCAGAAGTTGGCAACAAAAAGCGGTGTTGAGGTTTTCAGCCCTGTTAGTCACACCTTATTTAATCCTGTTGATACCATACAGAAGGTACTACGATTCATGTAATTCGTAACTGTTGTGATCACATGAGATGTTCGATTTGAAGTGAGTTATGGACTTTGGAGGGTATCGCATAATTTGTTTACTGCATTTCATGTGAGGAAGGGTTACTTTGTAAGCATCAAGAGCTGTAAAGATATATGTCTTGTTTTGACAACAGAACAAAGGAACAACGCCTTTGACATTCCAAGCCTTTTGCAAATTAATCGGGACGCCGCCAGCACCTGTGGCTGCTCCATCAAAGATCCCAGGCCCGTCTGAAAATCTCAATAATGTGGAACTTGTCGCGGTTCCAACTCTCGAGGACCTAGGCTACTTAAATTTGGATGAGGTTTCTATCACCTTTTTACCTTGCAATGCTGCTTCAAGCGATTGAAATGAACTCAAAGTTTCTCATCAAGTCACACACTTGAATGACTCTACACTTGAATGACTATCGAGGATGTCAGTAAGGGTTGACTTGGTGGGATCGTTTCTGAACTTTGCTCATGTGTGAATCTGGTGATCAGGAATTTTCGCCACATCCAGGGGGTGAGACTGAAGCTCTTCGAAGGTTGGACGATTCTCTAGCTGACCAGGTAACTAATATCCGTCCTCATGTCATTAATCACGTCTCTGCATTTTTTTTATTGCAATTAATGTTCGGATATTTATTGTATTTTGGGGCTACTTTTTTGAGAGCAAATGTCTTGCATCTGGACTTATATAACTTGTGTGCAGAAATGGGTATGCGATTTTGAGAAGCCAAAAGGCGACCCCACAGCCTTCATCAAACCGGCCACCACTGTTCTTTCCCCGTACATGAAGGCATGTAACCTAGATGGTTTGTATGGATAATGCAGCCTGGGGTCTTATGAAGTGTTATCTTTGATATATAATGACTCCACTAAATATTGGCCTTACTCTACAAGGATAGTGTTTGAATTTACTAAAAGTAAGTGTTTCCTGCAGTTTGGTTGTCTATCATGTCGGTTATTCCATCAAAGACTGCGAGCTGTTTACTCGAAAAACAAGAAATACTCAAAACCTCCTGTCTCTCTTGAAGGGCAGGTATTGGTCACATTCTTGGCTTTCAATTCTGTAAATGGAAGAGCCTTTGATAAGACTTCAACTTCTTGTTGTTACATTCTGTAGAAGCATGACCAGTATTTTGTTGAGGGATACTGACCTCTGTTCTGCGGACTGGCAGTTGTTATGGCGTGAATTTTTTTACACGGCTGGCTATGGCACCCCAAATTTTGATCGAATGTATGGAAATCCTATATGCAAACAGGTTCGAATATAGTGTATTGTTTTCCTGGGGATGTTGACTGCGGGCACGGAACGTAGGCTTTGGGGGTAGCAGGGTGTTCACTTGTTTGCCGTCGTTTTTTTAGATTGTTGACTCAATGATCCATTCCTACTTGTTTATAATGAGTCAGATTCCATGGAAAGATGACGATCGACTTCTATCAGCTTGGCGAGACGGTAGAACTGGACATCCTTGGATTGATGCAGCCATGGTTCAGGTCTTATTTTTCTTCGCCATTATGGTTCCTTTGTGGTACCATTTAGGTGCTTATTACTGATGATCTGTTTTTCAGATAATGATTTATATCAGCGTTTTATGTTGTTTGTGCTGCGTAGCACTAAACGTTTGCATGGTTGTGAGTTTGTTCATGCAGTTGAGGAAGTGGGGTTGGATGCATCACCTTGCGCGACACGCTGTGGCGTGCTACCTTACGCGAGGGGATCTGGTTCGTCAAGATCTTGAACCTGAGTCGTGCTTTGTCTGTTTCTGTTTTGACCACCCGCAGCATACTTCTCAAATCTTCTCACCTTCCCTAGAAGAAACCCAACACTTTCATTGCTGCGAGTCCGACATAGTTTGCCACATTTTCACAGTCATTCAGCTGCACAATCACGATGGCTTTGCTAAATACGGGACTTCTGGTAGACGTAATTTCTTCTACATTACTTTGCCAATCTGAGTTGATTCTCTGTCCTTTCATCCAGTAATATTTTATCTGTATTCTATCGTCCAGTTTGTGTATTGGGAAAGAGGCCGTGACGTATTCGACAGACTTCTCATCGATGCTGACTGGGCCGTCAACAACGGAAACTGGTTATGGCTATCTGCATCCGCTTTTTTCCATCAGGTCTCATTCTGGTTTCTTCACAACACCAAGCTCGCTGAAGAAGTCGTGTGTTTCAATAGCATATTCATCCCAGCTACTGGTCTCCCGCCATTAATGGATTGCGGTTTATTGTGAGTTTCTTGTACATTCTTCTGTAAATAAGTTACCTGCAACATAAACAACTGCTTTTTCTTTTTGTCTGGATGCAGTATCACCGCATCTACTCCCCAGTTACATTTGGCAAGAAGTACGACTCTGAAGGTCTTTATGTGAAACATTTTCTTCCAATTCTGAAAGGTATGTGGGCGCACAGGAATCTCGCTGAATTTGAAGAGAGTGCCATGAATTTCTGGGGATTATTTATTTCATCTTTCATAACACTTAGGCTTGTGTTTTCACAGATATGCCAAAGCAATATATTTATGAACCATGGACGGCACCGCTGGCAGTGCAAAAGAAAGCCAATTGTATAATCGGCGTTGACTATCCTCATCCAAGTACGTCTTTCTGATTCCACTTGAGTTACACTCAACCCTTTCTAATGACACACTCTTTAATGCACATTCCCTCTACATCTTGGGAATCTGTTACTATGTGCAAATCTTTTTTTACAACTTCCACATGTCAACTTGTGAACGCGTGTGAGTGAATTTAGAAGGCCATTGTCTACCCGAGGCAGTGTCATTAGAGAAGGTTGAGTTGTACCAGTAGTTGCAGTCGACCTTAGAGTGAATCTTTCGAAGATTGAACTTCTGTTGTGTTCTTTGGGAGTGCTTTCTCTTACACAAAGGGTTGGGACTGATTCAACAGTTGTGGACCACGCTATTGCCAACAAGGAATGCCGCGAAAGAATGGGTCAAGCGTATGTACTCAGCAAAGAAACTGGGGGCCATCCAAAGCGAGAGCAAGTGGATGAGTTGCATGACAGACTCGAAGTGCAGTTTCCAGTGGTGAGGCCCGAGTCAGGAGGGCCTTCTAAGCAGGCTCCCATAAAAGCAACGAAGAAAGGTGTTACTCCTCCGAAAGATGAGCCTTCAAGGAAACGGCAGCTTAGGTTGACTGATTACAAAGCGCAGGCCAATAAGAAGTAAGAGAGAGAACTCTACGGCTCTGGACTTTGAAACTGACGATCAAATTCAGTAGCGACTTGGGAGATTTGAATCTCCACCAGAACTCTAGAGGCAACAATTAGAAGAGATAGCGTTGTTGTGAGCTAACTGCAGGGTATTTATTGAGGGATTGTAAAGCAAGCTTGAAGTTTACTCCTAATGGAGTATACTAGAGTAGCTTCCATGCTACAATGTGAATTATCGAACTGGTCTGTAGTTGCTCATGCTCATGTGTCAATAAACATCGATAATGAAGAACTTGAAGAAGAAAATTTTGCACATTCGGTCTCTGAGTTCCATGAAGTGCTCAAGTAAATGACCATCCATGTGTCAAGATCAGTCTGTGTCAACCAAAATGTGACTAACCTTTAAACGCCGGGCTGATGACTGTGGAAATCATCCCTTTTGGTGCTATGTGACACCATCTACTTTATAATAAAAAAAGAAGAAAAAAAAAGCTCTTGATGGAGATCAAACTACTGTGCAAGATCTCCCTTGTTTGCACAAAATTCCAAGGATGAACAATTGCACTCTCTTACATAGAAAGATTCTTTGTCATCCATTGGCAAAAAAATGGTTGGAACATTGTTTAATAGTGAAGGGTTGTACTGTACAATAGTGAATACCATTTGTAGAAGAGGCTTTGGGGTCAAATGACTATAGAATTTCTTCTATTGTCATTCCCATAGCGTTGTTTAAGGATTGAGGTTTGTAAAATAGTAAATATGTAGAAGAGGCTAGGGGATCAAATGACTATGAAATTTCTTCTATTGTCATTCCATCTCAGAGAAACTCTTGAATAAGGATAAAATAACTAGTGGATTACAATTTCACATTTGGAGAGTTAGATACTTTTCTAATCCAAATTGCATAACATTCTTGAGGAGCTACCTCAACACCTTTGGAAAAAGAAGCCTCTATCCTAGATACAAAATTCCCATATTATATGGCCTTGATTATAATCACTTATAATGCATTTTAGTCCAATCTCAAGGGATATAATTTGTTTTAATGTGAAAAATTCTTGTTGCCTTTTTAGAAAGGAATCCAAAAATGTAATTATTTACATGAAATGAATATTTTTTGAGGACAATAATAGCATTAATAACCAAATTATATGAGTTTTTTTAATACATATATTATAAGACAAGCTACTCAGCTTTTTGTGCTTTTTAATAAAAATTTAATTTTAATTGGAAGGAACTTCTTGCATAGAATTTTAAAATCTATGCATAGGTGTTTTAATTCTTCATATATATTGTGAGTTTTTTTTCTAATATGTATGCAACACACATTTTTTACATTTAAATTTTTATAATTTGATCTTCACCTAGCTTTTTGGTCTTTTTAATTTGATATAATTTTTACAAAAGCCATCCTCTAAGCCGTTTTAATGACAATGACCCCTACATATATTACATGAGTTGCATATCCGAAGCCACAATAATTTTTTACAAAATTTCGAACTCATGCCACTTTTAGTATCTACAATATTTCCAAGTTAGGAAATGTTCATTGTTAATTTGTAGAGACTTGGGATAATTTGCCACCACAATAATGAACATATCATTCTCTTGTCCATTGAATAGTTGAGACAATTCATATACTACTTTCATACTCTTTGGTACACTTGTAGCCTCATATTGAAATATATCACCCCACCCATTGAAGTTGATTCCCATACAAAGCTAGGCAAATTTTGCGTGTTCATTGAATGCTTTTTACGACTTGATCAATTTCATTTGAATCTCTCTATCCTCATATCACAAATATTACCCTAGGATTGCCAATTGGTTCCCATTTGTAGTTACTCCACAATTCTATAACCCATTCGACACTCTTGAAAGTTGTGGCAATTCTGATTTTATTCAGATCCTATCAAGTGTCCCTATATCACAAGCAAATTATCTTAGAATCCAAATGAGCTCCCATTCAAAGATGAACCAATTGTACAATCCATTCACACACCTTCATAAGTTGTGTCAATTCTAATCATATTCTAATTCCTTCTTGTATCCTCGCATCACAAAGACATCACAAAGGATTTTAGTTGTTTCCCATTGAAAGCGGAAATAAAGAATGTTACAAAGATAAAATGGAAATGGAAGCAAGAGGAATCACAAATTGGAATATGAATAAACTCCATGGCCACTCTTGCGCCCAAGCCAACCAGCATCAACATACAAAATAAGAAGAGGGCAAGGTCGGTATTTGGAGTCAGCGAGACCGGTGTGGAGTGTTTGCATGATGGAGAGACAAGTATCAAGGCCAATGAGATCTGCTAGTGCCAAGGGCCCCATGGGTTGATTGGTGCCCAACTTCATGGCTGTGTCGATGTCTGTAGGGGTGCCCACCCCCTCTTGTATGCAATAGAATGCTTCATTGATTTGTGGCATTAGGATTCGGTTGACAATGAAGCCTGGATAGTCCTTTGCACAGCTTACTATCTTCCCGCACCTGCCGCCATGCAATCTATAGTAAGAATGCTACTCCCACTACAAACCTCCACTAGGGTACATTCACACTAATATGGAAAAATATCTTAACTTTTGAGAAGGACAAAACTATTTCAATATGAGATCAAGAGATCATAATAATCTTACTTTACCTCCTTCAAATCTAAAATGATCCTTCATACGCAAGGTACATTCACACCAAAGGAAACTATCTTTACTTTGAGATGCATAAATAATTGAGATTTGGAGGGTTGTATAGTGGATTTATTTTGTCCCTTCCAAGATTGAGATACTCCCTCATGATACAAATGTAATTGCAAGGTTAAGATATGGTCTTCTTCATATGAATGCACCCTATGTGAAGTCATGTCTAGTAATGTGAAAGCGCAACCTAATTGTAGAAATACATATTTGCCACTCCCTAGGTTGATATTTTGTACACTGAGGTTCTACTTTCACATTACTCCTAATTAATTTCACAATAATTAAATTCACAATAGTCAAACTTTTCATTATCACATTTGCATGCAACTTTCTTGTGACCTAGTCCCCCTGTTTCTGAAAAAGATTTGTGTTTCCTTTATATTTTTTTAATGAAACAAGTGTCTTTTTCAGAAACAGAGGTAGTAACAGACTATGACAATGGGAGGATAAAGTGAATTTTGGATAGAACATGTTCGTTCCCTACGATGCTGAGATAGAGCAAAAAATGAGATATTAGAAAAGACGGTGTTCAAGGAATCAAAGTGAATTGTGGTCTTGATCCCTTCTCTAGCAACTCCAAAAAGGGAACATTCAAGGTTTCTATAGAAATTGAAAGATAGAAAGGAGTTATTCTGATAAGAGCAGTACCTCTCAGCCAGAGCTTTGATCGTATCGAACACTTCATCTTCCGTTGCCATCCCACGCACAACCTCCACAAGCTTCATCAACGGAGGTGGATTCATAAAATGCATACCTATCACCTGCAACCACCAGTATTCTCTTTTCTTAACCCATACAACTATGGCACTTTCATGCAGCATTTTAACAAGAAATTCGTGATGGTGCATGCCGACATAAGATGGTATGGATACATTCTTTAGCCACAACATTCTTTAGCACTTGAAAGACCGTACTCTTTACTTCTTAGATATCAGAATCATTGCCGCATTCCGACCTGATTGGTCCAAGATTGGATGACTTTCTTCATTTACAATCTTTTACTCCCATGCAATATGCAATATGCAAAATTGACTCCTTTCTATGTTAATAATGGCAAACCAACTTACAAACTTTAGCTAAACATTTGATAGAAGTAGGATGATAGATTTGAATCTGTAGGTTTTCGGCAAGAATCTCTAGGGTCGCCGTTTCCTTACCTGCTTGGGACGCTGCGTAGAGGCCGCGAGACGGGTGATAGAGATGGAGCTCGTGTTGGAAGCCAAGATGGCGGACGGCTTGAGCAACATGTCGAGCTCACTGAAAATGCGAGTCTTCAATCTCTCGTTCTCCGCCACGGCCTCAATCACCACATCGGCGTCCTGCATCTCCTGCAACGATGTCGTGGTGCGCAGTCTTGACATTGTTGCATCTGCCTCCTCCTGCAAGCATGCATTCATTTCCCCCGCAGCACATACAAAGCTCAAGAAACCAGGCGACCCAAAGCAGCAGCAACAGCAAACTAAACTTCTAGAAATCAAGCGAACACCCTCCTGAGGCGAATGACTCTCTTTTAGGTTGTGAGACACCAACACCAACACCAACAAACAATTCCAAAAATAACAGTACTCTCAATGCGAGGGCAATTGTACTGTCAAAATTTTCGTTCTGTGATATACGGCTTGCGTTGTGAAGGCGCATGTAACACCATGCAAGTACTTGAACGACAAAGACCCGTGCAAATCGATCATTAAGACGCAAACCTCAAAAAACAAGTCAACTAAAAGCAGCAGCATCGCTCTAAACTTCCCGAAATCAGGCTCAGATTGCAATTAACATTCAGAAACCCTCCTGATATGAATTACTCTCTTTTCGATTTCGAACCCCCAATACCAACATCCAACTCCAAAAAGAATAGTACTCTCAATGCAAGGGCAATCGTACTGTGTTCATTTTTGGTTCTGTGATTTACGTCTTAGGTTGTGAAGACGCATGTAACGCCATAGCAAGTACTTGGACGACAAAGACCCCTGCGAATCGTTCATCAAGACGCAAACCTCAAAAAACAAGGCAACCAAAAGCAGCAGCAGCAGCAGCAGCATCGCTTCAAAAGTTCCAGAAACCAAGCTCAGATTGCAATGAACTTTCAGAAAATCCTCCTGAAGCAAATTACTCTCTCTTCGATTTCTAACTACCCACACCAACAACCAATCCCCAAAAGAATAGTACTGTCAATGCGAGAGCAATCATACTGTTGCCCAATTTTCGTTCTGTGATATACATCTTGGGTTGTGAAAACGCATGTAACGCCATGGCAAGCACTATTTCGACAAAGAAGTGTGCAAAGGGACACGATCGGATCGGAAAGAAGAATGAGGAGTGACCTGGGAGAGTAATTGCTTCTTCACGAAGCGCGACAGAGAGGACGAGACGGAACGCAAGCCGCGACCGAGCGCCGCGTCATCCACATCCGCCATGATCACCTGCATCTTCGCCGCGGCGGCCACTTGCGCAATGCCAGACCCCATCTGCCCCGCGCCCACCACACCCACCACGCGAATACTCGCCATCGCGTGCAAATTCAGGAACCGTCAAAGCGTCTCAATCTTCGCAAGAAAATTCTCTCTAGAGCAGTCCACCAGGTAGAATTAACACATAGCCTCTAGAGTACTGCAATGGAATGGATTTGCTACTTTTCAAATGACATAAAATTGAAAAATTCGCAGCAATCATCACGCCGATCGTCAAGTCTCCTGAAGTTGATAGACAGGCCGCATTCCGGAGAGATGCCGTGGGTTCGTGAACTTGTGAGCAGCCCTCGTCAGCGCCACGACGACAGCAACGGCGAGTGCAAGGAGTTCGCAACCGATGTTTTGATGAACAGAGCTCGTCTAATTGGATGAACTTTCGATGAGAAGTGCAGGTCGAGTCCCGATTGCCCCTCCAAGATTCCGCCAACGTCAACATGTTGAAAATCTCCGATTGCGTTGAATTCATTTTTCGTATCGACCTGTAGTTTTTTTTGTGGTAGCTCTGTAACAAATTGCACCGCCGTCAGTGACTGCTTGATCAAATCGAGAATCGAGGACGATTGTGGAACGCCGAGCGGTGCTTTCTGTTTTTCGTTTCGTCAATCGGCCCTGGCTTTTGGTTGCGCGTTGGAGCCTCGGTGTTGTCGTGGGCGGTTTCGATTGCTTGGCAGCTTCTGAATTACTGCTCGCGGTTATAAGCAGGTTTAGTTCCTGGA